>CM049999.1:0-1463628 GCA_016630955.3 Didymella arachidicola | reverse complement strand
ACTCTTCTCTCTTTCCCTTTGCTGCTCTACTCCTTGTAACACCTAAACGGCCCACTACCTACCCCCCCTTCTTCTCCTACTCACCCTAACCGCTCCGCTGCTTGTAACACCTAACGGGCCTACTGCCCACCCCCCCTTCTTCTGCCCCCGGACGGCCTACCACCTCCCTACCCTGTTACTCTCTTGCTAATACCTTGTCACGGCTTTGCTACGCATATACACCTATTACTTCATCTATTCCCCTGCTTGCTACTCTACTCTGCTACCCTCCTCTTCCTCTCCCTCTCGTCCCCACCCCTCCAACACCAGCCTAATCGCCATCGCCATTGCGTTGCTAAACATCTGTCCCCAAATCTCTGACCTGTGCGGCTTTCCCAGCCACCCAGCGTACGCCTCGTCTCCCGTCTCTGCAAACCCCAGCTCTCCCATTGCCTGAATCCCACCCCTCGTCAACCGCGCTGCGAATGCCAGCGGCACCACCACGTTCGGCCACTGACACCGCTTGTCCATCCCTTCCCCAGTCGCGCAGTACTTCTGACTCACCCAGCACCGTCGACAGTTGTTCTTCACCGTCCGATCCCGCATCTTCACACGGAACTCATCTGCCTGCATCCCTGTTCCCCTTGCCCATGCCGTGCACTGCATCGCCGGTGCCCTTTCCACTGCTCCTCTTCAGCCGTCGGGAACTCCTGCCTAACCATCCAGCAGATCGCACACCCCTCTCGCAGCTCTGTGAACCCTTCCTCCACCACCGCCCACTCCCGCGACCACTTCTCCTGCTCCTCTATCCACACCTCCTCTCCCTCTCCGCACCGGTCGCATCCCGCTGCCCCAATCTGCCCGCAGCTCTGCCCCCGCTCGTCCAGATACGAGCTCATCAGCTCTCGTCGACACCCGCTGCCGATCAGAAACTGCCCCATCGCGAGCACCTCCATCTTCTCTCTCTCTCGCTCCATCACCTGCTCCACCTCCCCGTTGCCCCACCAGCACCACCACATCGTATTGCTCTCCTCCTCGTCCCCCGCGTCCGCTTGCCTGAGCAAAGTCGCTCATGCTCCACGGTGTGCCTACGTGCAAGATGTACACGATGCCAGCAAAGTCCACTCCCGTCCCCAGCGCCGACGTCGCCACCATCATTCCGCCCCCCTCCACCCACTCCTGTAGCCGGTCTGCGCGATCCACCACCCCTGCGTGATAGTGTCCGCAGCCCAGCTCCGTCGCGAGCCGCTCGCACTGCACCTTGCTCTTGCAGTACACCACCCCCTTCTGTCCGCTCCGCCGCAGCTTCTCTGCCCACCGCTTGCACACGAACAGCGCCGTCTCCTCGAGCTTGTCGCGCTGACACCACGACACAAAGTACCGCGCGTTCGGCCGCACCGTGCTTGCTCTCACGTACGTTGCGTGACGCACAAGCATGCTCGCCTCAAGCTCTCCCTCCTGCAGCGGCGGCAGCGTTGCTGTCAGCATCACCATCGGACTACCCAGCAGCCGCAAGTTCTTCATCGCCACCAGCTTCTCTCGCCAATTCCTCGCCGTGAACACCAGATGACACTCGTCAATCACCACCCTATGCAGCAGCCCCTTTCCTTTCAGCATCCGCGCGTAGCCAAGAAAGTTGCCAGTGCTTGTTATGTCGCCAGCTACGTCTGCACTGACTACCACCACAGATGCCGGGTTGTTCTCGCCGTGCTTCCACTCCATGCACTCGACGCCGCACTGCTGAATCCTCCTGACTAGATCTTCAATCAGCGCCCGGTACGGCACGACGACCACCGTTACCCCCGGCTCCTCCACGCAAGCCGGCAGCGTGAACAGCAAGCTCTTGCCTCCGCCCGTCGGAAGCACGACGATGAGCGGCGTCTGCTTCTCCAGCACCGCGTGCAAAGCCTGCTCCTGCTCCACCGATCGAAAGCCAACATCTTGCTTGCCTAGCACCTGCTGCAGCCCCCTGTGTATCGCATCTGCTCGCGGGTCTGCAAACCGCACTTCTTTCTCTTTCGGCAGCCCAACAAGTGCCGACGACGTGCTGTTGCTCATCCGTCGCTTTGTCGTCCTGCTCGGCTCTACGGGCTTCGCTGCGCTCCCATCCACCCCTAAGAAGCGGTGCCATGCTGCGCTAAGCGGCCGGAACGCATCAACGGACCGCACGCTGAGATGCTTCACGATATCCATCGGCACGCTGTAGTTGCCTACCCCCATTGCGGTTGTGCGTGAGTTCTGCAGCTCAAGAACGTCTTCGCCATCGTCGTCCACTTCCGCCTCTTCTGTCTCGCCAACGTCGTCCTGATAGCCCCTGCTGAACGACTCTCCCACCTTGACTCGCCCGATACCTACTGCCGTGTGCCGGTAGTCGAGCGTGTGCAGCACCACGCCCAGCCTCTTCCCTGTCTCGCGCTTCAGCACCCTCGTGAGCCGGCTGGTGTCCCACGCGCCCTGCGCGTCGTGCCACACGTAGTCGCTGTAGCTACCGCCCAGCACCTGCAGCGTCAGATACTCGCGGAACGGCTGTACGTAGACCAAGTACACCGCCATCACCTGCCCCAGCTGCGGCGGCAAGAAGCGCGGCACGATCTTCGGCTTGTCCCACTGCGACTGCGACTTGTGATAGCGGACCACTGTCATCACCTGCCCGTCCACGACGAAGATGTTGCGGTCCTGCAGTACGCCGTTGCGGTGCCGAATCGTCGTGATCTCCGATCCCCTCCCCGGCTGCCCTGACGTGACGTGCACGCTGCAGAGCAGCAGTTCCAAGAAGCGATCCATCTGTCGCATGTACTGCCGCACCGCCTTGACGCTCCACTGCCCGTCCGCACGCGTTAATCGCAGCCCGCCCGCTGTAGTCATCGCTCTCCTAAGCATCCAAGCCAGCCCGCCTTGCAGTTTGTTGCCTGGAGCGTCGACAAACGACGTGCGTCGTTTTGTGAACGTGACGTCGTCGACTACCTGCTTCAGATCAACGGTAACCCGCTCTTCCTCGCCGTCCACCCAGCAAAGCTCCCACAGCATCTGCTCTGTTTCAGCCAACAAGTCCTGCGCCATCTTGCAGAAGCGGCGGATGACGATCGGTCGGCCGTTCAGATAGAACGTCTGCTTGTCCTCTGACCAGTAAGCGTTGCCTGAGTTGCCGGCCGTGAGTCCAATGTGTTTGCCGTACGCCAGCATGCTGATCATCTCGCTCATCGGGCTGAACGTGCCGTCTGCTAGCTGCTTGTGCCGCGTTGCCAGAAAACTGTCGCGGTCTTCTTCTGTCTGCGTGTCGCGCTGCCCTCCCGGGAGCAGCTTCTCCAGAGCGAGCACCCGCACGCAGTACACCATCCCCGCCAGCATGTACGAGTAGTTCTTTGCGGTCCGCAAGCGGCCCGTGTCTACATCAATCCCAAGCACTGCGAGAAACTGAATCAAACCAGTAGACAACGCCACGGGATGATACGTTGTGAAGATGAACGAGCTGATAGACGCAAGAAGCGCCTCCGTCTGAGCGCCTCTGTCGTCGCCATCTAGCGCGTCCCACAGCCTGATCGCATACAACTTCTGCTCAGCTGTCCACGTGAAGAGCTCGCGCGTGTCCTTCATCATGTCTGGTGCCTGTTGACTGCGTGTCCTGCGCCGGGGCCGCGGGCTGTCGTCGTCAGCCTCACTGCCTTCCGCTTCGTCTTCGCTGTCTTCGTCGCTGCTCAACGCCGCACTGCTTTCGGATCGAGCAGCTGTGTCGCGCTGCTGTCGGAAACGCATAATCCGCTGCTCTTCATCTCCTAGCACGCGTAGATAGAAGCAGACAAACCTCACTATATAGCTTGCGTACACAGCCTGACTCTCTGGGTTCTGCAGTCGCCCCAACGGCCGCACGTCGATCTCGCTCTGCTTTGCGCTCCGCAGCCAGCGCCTGAGTTCTTGCGGAAGCGTAGCCAATCCCTTGACGCTTCTCTCAATCAGTCCCTCTGCAAGCTGAGCAGCTAGCTTGAGCTTGTGCTCGCTCCGATCGGGAGCCCGGGCTTGATGGGCCAGATGAACAAGATTTCGATCCTTGAAGAACTCTAACCAGCCTGTCCGCTTAAACCAGCCTGTCTTGTCTGTCTTTGCAGCCTCTTCAAGTGTTTGAAGCTCTTCTTCGACTTCTTGTTGTGTCAGTTTATACTCGGCAAGCTGCCTCTGAACTGCAACTTCGACGTCGTCGTTTAGAGCATTTTCGGCTACAGCTACATCAACAACAAAATATCGCTGTAAAACCCCTGTGCGGAAAAAGCTCTGTACTTTGACAGTGTGATAGAGCGCGCCTTTTTCTCCTAGCCAAGCTTGCTGGTGATCTTTCTTACAGTGCATGCGCATTGTGTCCTTGTTGATAGTGATGAAGCTGCATGTCTTGCACTGCAGCCCGTCTAGCGGCTTCCCAAGCTCTTCTATCGGTCGCGCCGGCTCATCTGGAAGCTCAACGTCTGCTGCGTCAATCAGCGCGAATTGATTGAAGCGTTCAACAACTTGTTTTCGAGTTGCAGCGGGCACGCTGTGATGCTGCAAGAGATGCGTGTTGAGATTAACAACAGCAGTGTGATGCTCCCTGCATACTAAGACGCTGTAGTCTTCTAGAAAACAGTGAACATTGTCGCAGGTTAGAAGTGGCTAAGTCACTATTAAGGTAATTTATATATTATTGAATTACTATAGTTGTTAGTACACTTTACATGCAGAGGATGTGTTTAGTTACAGAACACTAAACGACTATAAAGTATTTCTGCAGACCACCTGTTCGGAAGAAGCTCTGTACCTTCACTGAATTATACAACTGGCTCTTGTCGCCTAACCAAGCAAGTTTATGATCTCGGTTGCAGTGCATCCGAATCTGATCTTTGCTAACAGTGATATACCCGCATGCTCTGCACTCTAGCCCAGCAAGTGGCTTACCAAGCTGTTCTATAGCCTGCGTGGGCTCTTTAGGCAGCTCTATCTTGCTTGGAGCCACTGGTTCAAGGCGACTAAAACAGTCAACAACCTGTCTTCGTACTGAAGCAGGCACTTTGTGGTGCTGCAACATATGGCGGTCAAGACTCATAACTGCGGTATGATGTTGCTTGCATACGAAGACCTTGAAGTCTTCTAAAAAGCAGAACACATCTGCGCAGTTACTTAACGATACTTGTGAGCCCCTCTTACGATACCGGAGCGTTCCATTGGGGTCTTCGCCCCCTTGGTTTGTTAGCGCTCGTTGGGAGGCAGCTTTGCAGAGTTTTTGCATCTTGTGCTCATGCTCTAGGGCGGCAAGATCTGCTCGTAAAGCATCAATCTTTTGCTGTATTGGACTTATACTCTCATCTGAGTCGCGCCTTCGCTTCCGCGGTCGCTCATTCTCGCCAGCGGCCGATGCCTCGATCTGCGATACTGTGCTCTCTTCGGGTACTTCAAGTGTTTGTGTAGTCCTATTAGTCAAGAACGCATCATCCTTTGGTGGCAGAAACATTGAATGCTCTACTGGAGCTTCTGGTAAACTTCTGTTTGCACTAAAGCTGAGAATAGCCTGATCTGTGCTTTGTCTGTCGACACCCAGAAATTGATGCCATACCTTACTGACTTCGAGGTATCGTTCTAATAACTCAGGTTGCAGCTTGGCAGGATAGGCACGATCCAAAGCGTACGCGCCAGCATGGGTAGCTGGATTATGTCCTGTCTGGAAAGAGAGAAGTCGTAATAGTCCATCGCGATCCCTCGGAGTGTGAGGATCAAAAGGCTGGGCAATATCTAGAAGATGCTTCTTGCTAATAGCTACTGCAATCTGGCGATACATTTGAAAATGGAGCAGTATCGGGCATTCTGGTGTGGATTGCTGCAGGAGCTTCGAGCAGACTGATGAGCTGAAACACGACACAGGTGTGTCGTACGCAGTGAACAAGTGCGGATTGGTTGGAACGCTTGTGTTGACAAGCTTTAGTTGTCGGCTAAGGAAATCGCTGAATGGTCTGATGTATGCGAGGTAAAGGAACAGGCACCTCTCTACTGATGAGCAGGGAACTCGAACAACAAAAAAAGAGTTGTTCGAGTTCTGGCTAGCTTTATTGTACGAAAAGACTAGCAAGATCCGGCCCTGGCAAATGAAGATGTTGCGTTGCACTGCGGCAGTGTCTGCCCAGCGCAGAACCCGAAGCTCCTCTCCTCTAGCAGGCATTCCGCTGGTCACATGGATACTACTGAACAGTACTTCGACCATGTTGTTATATTGTTTCAGGTAGGACATTGCTTTCTCTCGGCCTCTGCCTTGTAGGGAGAACCCCCTCCCTTCTTTAGAGAAGGCTCTTCGGCTCAAATGCTTAAAGCTAGTCTGTAGCTGATTTGCTGGCTCTTGCAGGAACGAATAACCTGGGCGGTGCCTTGATAGATCCTCTTTTAAGGTATGGAGATCTACCTTAGGCCACCAGTCAAACATGAGGTCTCGCGTGATTCTTTCAAGTCTAGCAAGGAGGCAGTGGATTGTATAGCGGAATTCATGCATAGAGATGCGAGAACCAGCGATGTCTAGGGTCTGACCATCGAGGGACCAAGATAGGTTGGTGCGTGGTCCTTCGCGTTTGGCAATGGCTCTGCCGTGCTGCAAACGCTCAATCAGGTAGCCCATAGGTGAGAGACTGCCGCGTTGGAGGTATGCTGGGCGAATCTCTACACAGAGACGTTTGCCCTGATCAGCATAGGCTGCTCGTGCTGGCCAGAGAACATCAAGGGTAGTGTACCCTCGCAGCGGCAAGGCGTACTCGAGAATAATAAGTCTACCAATCCACAGTAGAGCTGATAGGTACGGTGTGTAGTCGTAAGCTGTACGGTATGCCAACTCGTACGGATGGATACCCAGCACACCAGAGAAGTGGACAATTGCTTTGCCTTCCAATATGCCGTCTGTGGACACATCCGTCCAAAATAGCACGAGCAGCTGAAAGACGGTTTCTGATAAACGGGAAGAGAACGTAGGCTCTGCCTTACTGAATCCTTTTGTGGACAGATCTGACCAGACAGATTTCACGATATCCGCCTGTGCGTCCGACAGCTGAAGCCCATATACCTCGCTTAAGCTTTGATTGAGCTTCTGACATACCTGCCATGATCGGAATACATAGCACAGAAAGCGGTTTAGGAAGGAGCGGTACCTAGCTTTCGTAGCGTCTCGTTGAGGTAGCTCGAAGGGATACGCGTAGAAGTGTGACCCCCAGCTTCGCAGCCAGCAGCGCAAGACTCGCGGAGTTTGTTCTAATGTTTCCTCGCAGCGATCAAGCACGAGATGAACAATTTCTGATAGTTGTCTTAGTTTTGACTCTGTAGCTGCGGAGCTGATCCACTCCACGCTGTTCCAGGTGCCGAGGTGAATAGCTTCACCGGTAGAAGTGGCCAACCTAGAAGTAGCAATAATCAGATGGAGCGGCTTTTGGGCAAACCACCGCGTCCAACCACAACCGCGCAGCCAGTCGGTTTTCTCGTCATGCTCAAGCTCGTTGCTTAGGGCCATCAGTTCTTGATCTTGCTGTAAGAGCCTAGCTTCCTCCTCGGCTTCCATCAGCAGAAGAGCGGCGGTCGCAGGGTCGTCTGACACGGATCCGTCCTGGCTTGATCTTCTTCTGCTTTGAATTGTGTGTGTAGCGTGTGCTACCCTCCAGGTACCTCCCACGTTTCGCCTGATAGGAGACCATCGCTGGACGAAGCAGAATAGATCATTGCGCGTCCTCTGCCCCCTACTGCACTGCGTCTTCCGAAAATGCAGCAGCATTGTATCCCAACTACAAGTTGTCAAGTCGCACTGCGGACAGGAGTAGCCTCGCTCGGGTGGCGCTAGGAAATCTAAGCTAGAAGAGTTATTTGCACGAGGGACAACGTCTGCATCAATCTGCGATACAGGAAGTCCTTTATACTGAGAAAGGATAATTTCGCATATGGACGATCGAGTTTTGTGGTAGTGGCGGAGGTGGTAACGGAGCGTCTTGTAGGGTATAACGCTTCTACATGGGGTGCACAACAGGTGTCCATGTTCTGGCAGATAGGAGATAATGTTTGGCACTTCGGGTTCTGCAGGCTATCTATAATTAGCAAGTGAGGGTGAGATAGAATAAAAAGTGCGGCAAAGGTACGTCATTCACATGCCTTGCTCTTTGCTGAGTCGCCTGAATGGACAGTCCATGAGGAAGGGTTAGAGGCGCTTTCAGAAAAGACACCGGCTTCTGGATTACCCGTGTAGACTATCCAGCGAGACGCTGTCTGGTGAGACATAGCACTACTTTGTTGCTAACAGTAGCACACAATTGAATAGCAGGCCGTGGCGTCTTAGTTAATGCGTAAGCAGGTAAAAGTAGTACAGAACAACAGGTAACAAGCAGGAACTGCTATAGCTGCCCTGTGTTGGAGCATGCATGCCCGTGCAGGGCCGAGCTAGACCGAAATAGAGCATCAAAAGGGGTCGACTCCAGGCTAAGGCTGGGAGGGGACGAAGTAGGGCCGAAGTCGCGCACTATACCGCATCAAGCGCGAACGAGGCTCGGGGTCGTGGCGGTCGCGTGGAGGTAGGCTTACTGCCCACTCCTTAACTTTAGTACCTCAGTTGTTTACTGCACCCTAGTTGTTTACTGCACCCCAGTTGTTTACTGCACCCTAGTTGTTTACTGCACCCCAGTTGTTTACTGCACCTCAGTTGTTTACATCTTCTAGCCTATTTTCTTCTTTTCTCATCCTACTCTTCTTTTCTCATCCTACTCTTCTTTTCTCATCCTACTCTTCTTTTCTCATCCTACTCTTCTTTTCTTACCTCTCTTCTTCTAAATCCTTCTCTTCTGCCTTATTATTTTTATTCTTCTTTTCCTTTCTCTAAGCTTATTATACTCTTGTTTTTCACTTAACTTCTTATATTACAACTCTAATAATACTCTATTCCTTTGTCTCTACTATAACCCCAACACTACCTTTTTTCTTCTTTTAAACTTGCTCTACCTTCTTCCTCTTTCAATCTTCTTGTCTTTTAATTCCTTCTCCTTCTTTTATTCTCTCTCTTCTACTTCCTACTTTTATCTTCTATAACTTTTCCAATTACTCTTGCTTTTCCTTCTTTTAATCTAACTTTGTCGAAAAAGCGGCTGCATGGCTGCGTGATCGGCCTGAGCGGTCGTCCGACGATGATGAGAAGATCAAGGAAGAACGACGGTATCTACTCGTCCTCCAACGCAGCAGCTCGGGAGCCAGCCTTCCTGCTTCCGTAGTCGATCGTGTATCGCCTTTGCAGCATGTCGATAGCCTGGCTGCCGTCGAAACATGTGCTCTTGGTCGCCGCCATGAACTCCTGCACTGCTGCATTGTCAGTCGCTGTGTGCATTTGCATATACACGCAGTCCACTGCACACCAACACACATTTGAACTTGTGGTCCCCTTTGGAGTGATCAATCTTCCACGAGTACTGGTCTGCCGCCACTATCACCTGTTCCTCGTCGCCAAAGCTGCCCTCGCTGCAGTCGTCCCCAAGTTCGCCGGGCGACGCGTCGCCGTAGAGTCCATCGTCATCTCCAGAACCATCATCATCGCTGTTGGCGCTTTGTTGCGCGTCCGGAGGCTGCGTTACGACAACGGCTGGCGGCGAATTGGGCCATAGATCTATGTCTTGGGGTGGACTTAGGTTCAAAAGCTCGTCGTCAAATCCATCGAAATCCATCGTGAGACATGTATAGGCAGCACTTTCCCATAGCAGGAACAGGCGAAGCAACCGCCGACGGGATCCGGTGGAAGGATCGCGCGGTGTCCGCTTGCCCCCAGGGGCAAGCCACGGGGCAGGTTAAACTTGAGAGCAGTAAACATGTAACGCAATCTCTATTCTTTATTTTTACTAGCGCTGATCATCTTCAGCTACTGTGGTACGTGCCAGGTACCAATGTCGGACCTTCTGCGGCGGCTTCGAAGTTTATGAATCCTCGTCATTTCCCACGCCTTGCCGATGCTCTCTGCCTCCAACGTCCTCCTGAGCCGGTCGTGGCGCGTGAAGAAAGAGGTGTGGATGGATATCCAGGCTGGTGAGACTCTGTCGCGAGGGGATGCTGTTGCAGCTGAGCCGACTGCTGGTTGATCGCGCTGTTGTGACCGTGTTGCTTTCGGAGATTATTCAGCCCGTCCAAGGAAAAGTCAATCAGCACTCGTTCCTGCATCTCCGTTCGTGATGAAGCCCCTGCGTCCGACTCCGCTGTCGATCTGGAGCTTGGTGATTGGGCAGTGGTTGGCTCCTGGATGGCTTGGTGCGTACTTGATCCATTCTGGGCCCGGGGGAGGGGCCTACGGTTCCGCGCTTCTGCTAATGGCTGCCCTTCGTGTGTTGCGTGGCTGATTGATGCTTGAGAGAACAGCCCGCTCTCCGCGCGCTGCTCATCTGCCAGGTCGACAGTAGTTAGTGGCCCATCTTCGCTATAAGAATCCGACGCATCCACGTGTTGCTGTGTTATCCATTGAGCAATCACTGGCTGCATCATCCTAAGCAGCTGTTTGGCTGCAGTTGCTGACCGAAGGGCTGAATCGTTCGCAACTTCTGGGATCTGACAGATGAGATCACGCGCAGTCTGTGCAATGGTAGGCGGACTGATCTTGCCAGCCTCCTCTGGAATGGGACTGGCGATGTACTTGTGCTGCAGAGACGGCCCTGCGTAGATTATGACGATAGACAGCACTTCTCTCCACACCTTATGCTCGAACCGTGTGCCGTAGGCTTTGTTGTCTCCGCTCGGATACTTGTGGAGATAGTGCTCTAGCGTAGAGCTGGTGAAGTCTTTTGCGTTTCCATGTACGTAATCAAGGACTGCCTGCTGGAGGACTCGAGACTTCTCGTCAGCCTTGTCGCCATACTTTGCTTGCAGCGCAGGGACTAGGTCCTTTCGCAGCGCAGGCTTGTTGTTGTCGCGGTCTGAGACCTTTGCGGGTTCGGCGTTTATCCACAAGGTGACGTGAGACATCACAATGCTCATTAGTTTTCCTTCTTGCTTTGTAGTTCTTAAAAGCGCCTGGATGTCAATGAACCGGCGTCCTGGTTCTGAAAGAACCGTTTGATACAAACCAAGGTATGCATCATCGTCTGCGTCCGGGAACAAGTCTCGCCGACGTGTGCCTGAGGAATAGGGGTCCACGTCAGGCTCAAGGCCAGGATAGAACAATCCCCGCACCTCGTGTACAGTTCGTACGCGCGGTAGGCCAGCCAGCTTGTTCCAGTCGGCTAGCTGAACGTCCAGTCCATGCTGGCCTTGGAACTCTGATGTGATCTTCGTTACCTCGTTCATTGCAGAAAACCAATACTAGATGGTTGCTTAGCGTAGATGTACAGAGCGTGCCTAGATACAAATTGCACTTACATCGTCTATCCTGCAGCTTGCCATCCACTCAAACGTGGAGATGTTGAAGGTCGCCTGCCCAATCGAGGTGCGGCACCATTGAGTGATCATCGGTCTCCAGCTAAGATTCTTCCACAGCGTAGCCAGCCGTCGGACTGGAAACTTTACTCTGCTGCTGAGCCTTAGTTGCTCCAGCATCTCTTGCTCAACCGACCTATTTGAACCTTGGAACAGCTGGCCATTGTTGGAGGACAGGGTTGCTAGCTCTGTCCATATCTGCCCGTGGCTATCGGGAAGGATGATGTCTTCTCGGTTGGCGCGAAGCTGGACGCGCAAGTGTGCGGGAAGCGTATCTGTCTTTTAGGTTAGCTTGTTGGCTTGGCTGGCACGTGCAGGGGCTGAAACCTTTGTCGTAAATACTGCACACCCACCACCGTTCCTCCTCTGGCAACCGGCGAAGTCGTAGATACTCCTTGAAAGCTTCAACGCGATGGTGGCCTGCAATAAGCTCTGCCTTCGCTCCAATGACGGCCGCCCAACCTTCAAACGATGGCCACTTCGAGTCCCCCTCTTCAGCGCCTCCGGCTGCAATGGCAGTGGTCTGAGCCTGGTTCTCCTCTTCTAGGTGATCTAGCATCTGCTGCACTTGCGCCTTGGAGCAAGCGATCTGCAATTGGTGACTTGTGTCTCGCCGAAGAACGCCTGCCTCGTCGAAAATCTGGCGGAGCCGACGCTTGTGCGCTTGGTCGATGGGTCTGTTCACACCAATACTCCATTCTGAGGTGAGTGCGTCAATCGGAAATTTGGCTGTTGCCAGCAGGTACAGCGCAGCTTGGTTGTAGATGGAGTCTGCCTCTTTGATCTCCTTAACAGCCGTACGTTGTCTTTTTCCTGTTTCCGTCGAGACGTCTGCACTTTTGCGCTTCATCGCAGCTTTAGTTGTATTAGCGTTAGAAGATGTAGAAAGAGCAGTGCCTTAGAAGGTAAGAATTTTTTTATTGCAGGAGATGCGAGTCGCTAAGCTAGTTGTGAGTAGGTTAAGAGTTCGCGGATTCTAGCACGGTCCTCTTTGCCCCTGGGGGCAAGCGGTACTTAACTTGCTAGCTCCAGCCAACTGTTCTCTGCCCCTGGGGGCAAGCCACAGGCAATACCTAGACTTGTTAGCGCAGCTGTTCTTTGCCCCTAGGGGCAGCTCCTATTTTCGCCCCTGGGGGCAACCTAACCCTACCCCATTAGTACGGTTTTGGCATATAGTATTAGACTTAAGAGTATAGAGTAACTATATATCTTAATCTACTATTATATAAGTAGGCTTATAGAAGTAAAAAAAAGAGGAACTATACCCTTTATAAGTAGCTAATAGAGAACTAATACTAGAAGAGTTAACTATAACCTATAAATTAGTATAGTAATATCTAAAAGTATTTAACTATAAGGAATTAATAGACCTAGATATTCTAGGAATAGCTACCTATAATATTATATTAGGACTCTCTTAGTTAAGAGAGTATAATCTATAGATTAACTAGAAGAACTAGCAAATAACACTTATATATTATAGATTAGGTACACCTAGATAGTAACCTACGCAGCTTATAATATAGCTAGTAGATAAGAAGAAGATTAATAATATCTCTTTAAATAAGATATACTAAGTTAGAGTAGTTAACTATATAGATACTAACTAGCCTTAGGATTATAAAGTAATAGTTAAGGAGAATAGTATAACTCCTAATATCCTAAATAAATATAGAGAGTTTAGAGACCTCTTCTATAATAAGAAAACTATAAAGGTATTACTACAGCACTAAGAATAGGACTATAAAATTAAGCTTAAGAAAGGTAAGAAGCCCCTATTTAGGCTAATATACTAGATATTAGAAAAGGAACTTAAGGAGCTACGTAACTACCTTAAGGAGAACCTTAATAAAAGATTTATTTAAGAATTAGAATCCCTAGTAGGATTTTCTGTTCTATTTATACTAAAAAAAGATAGTAAGTTATAACCTTATATTAATTACTAAAAGCTTAATAATATTATAATTAAAAATTATTACCTACTACCGAATATTAGTAAACTTTAGGATTAGTTAGCTAGAGTATAGTACTTTACTGTGTTAGACTTAAAAGGAGTGTATAACCTTATCTATATAAAGAAAGGTAAAAAATAGAAGATAGTATTTAGAACCTATTATAGTTATTATAAGTATTTAGTTATACTATTTAGGCTTACTAATATACTAGTAATATATTAGGCCTTAATTAATAATATACTAAGAGCATACTTAGATATTACTATAGTAGTATACCTTAATAATATTCTAGTATATAGTAAAATACTAGAAGAGTAACGCCAACCACCACCGGATGGCGCACCCCACCGGAATGGCGCACCCTGTAGCAAATTTATCTTTACACCTCAATATTTCAGCACCACAACAAGAAATTTAAACGTACAATAGCTTAAATTAATCCTCTATCTCTATTACATCTTGCTGGCAAGTGCGCTTATTATGCCCTATCCTGCCGCATGTTGTACAGCACCGTTTAACTTTACTACTGCTACCTACCTGCGCACCTTCTCCCTTAGTCTCAGCCTTAGCGTCTTTCTCCTTTAGTATTTCCTCTGCCTCTGCCTGCGAGAGAGTCCCGCCTTCCTGAATCCGCTTCTTTTTACGCCTCTTACGCTCAGAAGCAGCCTTGTTTGCCTGTTCAAGCTGGGCTATCCTTGCCTCAAGTAGCGTGTGCGAATAGTCCCTCTTTGCAGACCCCCTTTTAACCTGTAGGACCATCTCAATAATTGAGTCAGGAGAGGAACTCCTATGTTCTCTTATCCTCTTAATAATAAGAGTTGTTTGGCTATCAATTTCAATCGCGTTGGTTGGTGTTTTAGGTTGCCAGTTGGTAGGCCCAGGCAGAGGCGGTGTTGGCGTACGAGGCTTAACTTCAAGCCTTGACAGCACCGCCTCTGGGTCAAGTGGGACCAAGCCAGTTGCTCTAAAGCTTGATAAGATGTTGCTCTTTGAGATTGCCTTGTTGTATACTGGTTGAAACGTTGCTAAGAAGGCCTTTTTGTCCACGTGGGTAATGTAACTGTCTGCCAAGCTTTTGATCTCCTTCTTGTACGCCTGCTTCAGCGGGGCAAAGCACCCAACGTCAAGTGGCTGCAGGATGTGAGAGGCGTGCGGAGGCATACAGAGGGCAATAATCTTGCTTTCCTCGCAGAGATTCTGGAATTCGAGCGACTTGTGACTCTCGTGGCCATCGATAATCAGCAGCCGATGGCTACCTACAGTAGCAGCCTCTGTGTGCTGGATAAAGTGCTTTAGCCAGGCAAGGCCAAGCTCATTAGTAGTCCAGCCATTCTTGCTAACCCCAATCCTCCAATCTTTTGGGTTGTTAACGTACCAGGCCTTGTCGTGGTGCTTTGCTTTGAGGATGAAGAAGGGTGGGACAGACCAGCCCATCGCGTTGATACAAGCAATCAAAGTTATCCACTCACGATCGCCAGGCTGAAGGCTGAGTGGTGCACGACGTCTCTCAGACGCAGTCACTACCTTAACTGACCCTCCAACGCCTATCTGGAAGCCAGTCTCGTCAAAGTTGTAGGTATCTTGGTCCAGGATGCCGTACTTGGCTTTAACGTTGCGTATAAGGTCGAACCAGGGACTGATAATTGCTGTATCGCTGCACAGAACTCTCCGGTAATCTCTCAGTCTAGAAACCTGAGACCTAACCTCAGGTTTCCGCTGGATAAACCTGTAGGTCCAGTTTTCTCCAACCTTGCCCCCATCGCGAGCAGCCAACAGTTGATCAGCCATCTCTCGCACATAAGTAAGCGTAGGAGCAAATCCTCGCGCGTCAAGCTTTCTTATATGTTGAACAAGCACCTCCTCTTCTTGCTTTGTAAGCCGAGAGCAATTGGGGTAGATAACGCGTTGAGAAGCTGGTTTGGCGCGTTGCCTTCGAAGAGTACTTTCAGGCACGTTGTAGACAGCAGCAGCGCGTCGCTGGCTTAGGTTCGCATTAGAATTAATAGCTCTAATAGCAAGCTTAATTCTATCTTCACGAGAAAGTAATTCAAGATCAATTTGTTGCGACATCGTTGGTGGTGGTCAAAAGAGGTGTGGTCTTGGCAAGGTGCGCCATTCCGGTGGGGTGCGCCATCCGGTGGTAGTTGGCGTTATATTAAATATGTATAATAAGTGCTTGCCTACCTAGAAGTAGCGTATCTATACTTAAAACCTAAGAAGTGTAAGTAGTATAAGGAGGAAGTTAAATTCCTAGGGTTTTGTTGAAGTCGTACTTTAAGCAAAGCTCGTAAGCACTAATTCTATTGGTTCTCGGGGATGAGTACGGTGACAGGAAGCCGAGGGGGTTGGTTGCAATAAGGTGTACAGATACGATCTGTCAGTCTTGAGAGCAGGGTAACGATGAGTAGTACAGAGTAGACTGTCTAGCTCGAAGGTTGGGTTTGAGATCCAAAGACAAACTTTAACTTAGGATTGAACACGAACTGTAAGAGTTGTGTTCCTACTAGATTATATAGTGAAGGTAATGGAGGTCATCCCAAGGGTTGTGCCATCCCCGGAGGTCTTGCCATCCCGGAGGTCGTGCCATCCCCGGAGGTCATGCCATCCCCGGAGGTCATGCCATCCCGGAGGTCACGTCTTGGCGGGATGCCATCCCGGAGTCCCGTGATTGGTGACACGCTGTCATCCTTAGCGATGCCCCGCTTCCTATCAGTACCTCGCAACTCGGAGATCGTAACAGATAGATAGCTAAATAGAATAAGTAAACTAAATAATAGAGACGTACCTCTATATCTACTATAACTAGTAGTAAGATAACTAGGTTTTACTACTACCTATAGCATAAATCGCGTATAATAATAAATTATTAGAAGTAATAGGTATAACACAGTTCTTTGCAAACTATAGGAGACACCTAAATCTTTTTACTAGGTTATTAGATAGTAATATTTAAATAGAATTAGTAATTAACTTAGTTAAAGCACTAAAGGAAGTATATAGAAAATTACTTAATAATATTACTTAAGCTTAGTTATAAAGTATCTCTTATATTAATAAAAAATAAAAAATAGCACCTCTACTAAAGGAGAAGGATAAAGTGTATCTCCTTATAAAAAAACCTACATATATAGTAACTAATAAAAAAACTAGACAAAGTTAAGGTTAGACTATTTTTTATTTCTAAGCAAATTAGCTGTTGAAGTCGTACTTTAAGCAAAGCTCGTAAGCACTAATTCTATTGGTTCTCAGGGATGAGTACGGTGACAGGAAGCCGAGGGGGTTGGTTGCAATAAGGTGTACAGATACGATCTGTCAGTCTTGAGAGCAGGGTAACGATGAGTAGTACAGAGTAGACTGTCTAGCTCGAAGGTTGGGTTTGAGATCCAAAGACAAACTTTAACTTAGGATTGAACACACACTGTAAGAGTTGTGTTCCTACTAAATATATACTAAGGGAATTCTGTGTGCATGTTGCTAATACTTAAGCCACCTTAGGTGGTTAAGCCATCGCAGGTGGTCGAACCATTGCAGGTGGTCGAGCCATCGCAGGTGGTCGAGCCATCGCGGGTGGTCGAGCTTGGCGAGGTGGCCAGTCACGTGACACGTGACACGCTGTCGCCCTAAGCGATGCCCCGCTTCCTATCAGTACCTGTTCTTTCGGAGATCGTAACACTACCTCCCCCCTTCTAGCATATCGTCCTCGATATATCGTTTATCCGTGCCGCGGGTCGCAGGGTAGGTCTCTCTTTTATAAGTACTGTCCGTAGGTCGCTCCTTATGATGTTCCATAGCCTTCCTAACCATGCCGAAGGAATCCGGAACACGAAAACCCCGAGCCCCGCGTCTGCAGTCGTCCACTGCGGAACGTCGTGCCCGCGCGCGTCGTGTCCAAGAGCGCTCATTAGAGATGGCGTTTCGTTGCGAAAGATGTGAGCAGAAAGATATGCGGTGTTTCGTCGATACCGCCACTGGTCGATGTGCTGGCTGTATCTCGGTACAGGCAGAGTGTAGTTTGTTCGTTCCTGAAGAGGAATGGGAAAAGGTTGAAAAGGAGAAAGAGGCAAAGCGGCTCGAAGTTGCTCGCTTGAAGGCTCTTCTCGCCAAAAGCGAGGAGGAGCTACTGAAGGTCGAAAGTCGCGAGCGTCAGTTTGCGCGTCGTGACTTGGCGCTGTTAAAGGCGCAAGATCAGGCGCAAGAGGCGGAAAGTTCGAGTACCGCTACCGGCCCCCTTATCTCCGTTCCTTGGGCTGATCCTGGCTGGTTACAGGCTAACGACTCTTCTTTTGGTCTCTCGTCTGACCAACTCTTTGTTGACTTTCTTGCTGGAAACCCTGTGGATCCTGTGCCGTACTGGCCACAGAATTTCGATACTGCGTCAGCAACTGGCGGCAGTTCGTGAGGTTTGCTTCTGGTTCCCACGTGTTTTCCGAGTCCGGGTATCCTAACCACTTGACTAGGTATTCGTTGTTTTGTTTGGTTTTTCGGTGTTTGATTACTTTCTCGACTTCCCACTCGTCTTGGCCGTCTGCCTGGTAGTGAAAGTCTTGCTGGATCGGAGTTCTGGGGTCGGCTGGTTCCAATAGTGAGATGTGGAACACTGGGTGGATCTTCGCATCTTTAGGCAGCGCAAGTCGATAGTTGACTGGGCTGATTTGCTTAGAAATGAAAAATGGTCCGACCTTAACTTTGTCCAGTTTTTTCGTTGGTCGCCGTGTGCGTAGGTTTTTCGTAAGGAGATACACTTTATCCCCCTCCTTTAGCAGAGGCGCCGTTTTTCGTTTCTTGTTAACATAAGAGATGCTCCGTGACTGAGCTTTGGCGATGTTATCGAGCGATTTTCTGTGTACTTCCTTCAGTGCTTTGACTGAGTTGATCGCTGATTCCGTTTGAATGTTACTGTCCAATGATCTGGTAAAGAGATTTGGGTGTCTCCCGTGGTTTGCGAAGAACGGCGTTACGCCTGTTGCTTCCGACAATTTGTTATTGTACGCGATTTGTGCCATAGGTAGCAGTGAAACCCAGTTGTCTTGCTGCTGGTTGCAGTAGATGCGGAGGTACGTCTCCATTGTTTGGTTTACTCGTTCCGTTTGGCCATCCGTCTGCGGATGATACGCGGTTGACAGTTTTTTCTTGGTACCAATAGCTGCTAACAGCGTGGTCCAGTAGTTCGATGTAAACAACTTGTCTCTATCGCTGATGATTGATTCGGAAATGCCGTGGTGTCGAACGATCCTATCCAGATACACTCGTGCGAGCTGCTCTGCAGTGTAGCTGTGGCGGAAAGGCACAAACTCAGCGGCTTTCGTGAATCGATCCACTACAACGAAGATTGAGTCGTAGGTGTATCCTGTTACAGGATCCTTGGAGACAGGTAGCTGTGTAACGAAATCCATCGTGATGTTCGTCCATGGTGCCGTTGGCGGCTCCATTGCCTGTGCTTCTCCATACTTGGCGTGCGTGCTGTGTTTGTTCTGCTGACAGCTTACGCAATTCTTGATGAACTTGGCGACCTTGTCGCGCATGTTCGGGAACTCGTAATGTCTCTTGATGAGTTCCATTGTTCTGGTGATACCGGGGTGTCCATGAAGCGGGTCATCGTGGTGACTGCTTATGACTTCTTCTTCCAGTTCCTCTGGTACCTGTGATGGTACATGATGCTCTTGACGTACTAGCATCATATTATTGAGCTGCTGGGATGGTCCCAACGATCCGTCGCTATTGATACCAAGGATCGCTGATTCGTTGATCGTCTTGGATCCTGCGAGGTCGTGTCGTCGGCTGAGTGCGTCGGCTCTACCGTTGTCCTTTCCTGGTGTATAGAGGATCTTGAACTTATATTGTCCGAGGGTCTCGGACCATCGTACTTGTCGTCTGTTCAATACCTTTGTCGTCGTGAAGTGTACCAGGTTTTTGTGATCCGTGTAGATCGTAAGTTCCGAACAACTTTCAGCGTAGACTCGCCAATGTTCTAGGGCGGATACGATCGCGAGTAGTTCTTTGTCGTGTACGTCGTATCGTTCTTCGGGTCCTGAGAACTTGCGTGAGTAGTAGGCAATCGGGTGCCATTGACCATCTCGTTCCTGTGTGATGCATGCTCCTAATGCCAGATCTGAGGCATCTGTTTCCATTCGTAGCGGTTCTCCGCTCCTGAATGTAACCAACGTGGGTGGATCTATACAAGCCTGTTTCAACGTTTCAAAAGCTTTGTCCTGATCCTCGCCCCATTTGAAGGGTGTGTCCTTCCGCGTAAGTTTCGTAAGCGGCAAGGCCTTGGTGGAGTAATCCTTGATGAAGCGTCGGTTGAAGTTGACAAACCCAAGGAACTCTTGAATATTCTTGACGGTTTTGGGTGTTGGCCAATCCTTCACAACCTGAATCTTTGCTTGGCTCATCTTGACTCCATATCGTCCCACTACAAACCCTAGGAATTCGACTTCCTCCTTGTGCCACTCGCACTTCTCGGGTTTTAAGCGTAGGTGCGCTGCTCCTAGGCAGGCAAGCACTTGTCGTACGTGTTCGACATGCTCTTCTAGTGTTTTGCTGTACACTAGGATGTCATCGAGGTACGCCACCACGGTAATGTCCAAGTGTGCCCTTAGCACGTTGTTGATTAAGGCCTGACATGTCGCTGGTGCGTTGGTGAGCCCGAATGGCATAACCAAATACTCGTAATGACCATAACGGGTTCTAAACGCCGTCTTCCATTCTTCGCCTTCCTTCATGCGGATGAGGTTGTACGCCCCTCTTAAATCTAACGCAGTGAAGTACTGTGCTCCGGCTAACCGATCCTGAAGTTCGCTGATGTTCGGTAGCGGGTAACGATTCTTAATCGTGATATCGTTGAGCTTTCGGTAATCGATGCAAGGTCGTAACTTGCCATCTTTCTTTGGTACGAATAGAACGGGAAATCCTGCTGGGGATTCTGATTCTCGAATGAATCCTTTGTCGAGGTTCTCCTTAAGGTAGTTGCGCAGCTCCTCAAGTTCCTTTTCCGACATCTGGTATATTGGCCCGAATGGGGGCTTCTTGCCTTCCTCGAGCTTAATCTCGTGGTCCCATTCCTGGTGCTGCGGTAATGCCTTCGCAGTCTTCTCATCGCGGAAGAGGTCTATAAACTCTCTGTATTCGTCCGGGATGTCAGGAGTTGTACTGTTCTCCTTAACCGTCGCTTTGTGATCCAGGGGCTGGTTGGTATCTGCACGGTCGACCGCTCTATCTTGGCGCGTCTTGTTCGAAGAGATATTGTTGATCTCCTTCTCATCCACCAGCTGCGTCGTGAGCTGCGCGGGTCGCTGTCCGGGTGTACCTGATCCGTGACACGTGAGCGTTATTCGCTGGTTCTTCCAGTCGATCCATGGATTGTGCTCTCTTAACCAAGGAAGTCCTAATATGATATCGTGGGCGGCCGTTCCCAGAACATCTAGGTCTATCAATTCCTCGTGGTTGAATACTTTCAGACGTCGCTGTACCACTTCGTGGGTCACAGTCGACTCTCCTGGCATTGGTTCTCCGTTGGCTACTCGTAAAGGGTATGGTTCCTCCTTTCTTCGCTTCTGCAAGCCTGCTTGCGCGATAGCGGATTGAGACACGTAGTTGCTTTGTGCTCCTGAGTCCAACAATGCCGTCATCCTGGTGCCTTCTAGCACGACAGGGAATTTGATGAGGGACTGGGCCTCATTGGAATCCTGACGTCGATTCCGGGAGCCCTGGACTGCGTTGAGAAAAAGCTCTCGTCCGGGTTGTCCTTGGCGTCTGTTTGCCATATGTCTAAAAAAGACTCGTCCTGGGGCATAAAACCGCTCAGGCGTTTTAGTGTCTCGTGGTTCCTGCACTTCGGGTGGAAGCACTCAGCCCATTCTTGGCCGTAGCACCTCTCGTTTTGGACCATGTGCATGTTGAATATGTCTTCTACACATTCAATTCCTGGAAAGTGGAGATTCGTGCGCTTATCCCACAAGTGCTCTGCGCAATAGGTATCCGTACATTCCCACCAGTATTCCTCGCAGCCCTCGGGCTTACTTGGAAACCATTCACTGTCCAGTTTGTACTGTCTGTGGTCTTCGCAGGCTTCATGGTAGCACTGCGTAGGTGGTAGTCGAGGATGGTACGGGTTTCGAATATCCTGGAACAGCTTCGACGTATAGCTCGGCGTTGGCAAAGCGGGCTGTCGGTCGAAGTCGGGTTCGTCTCGACTGCGAGCGTACAAGTTGTAGTCGTCCAGCTGTTGCTGAGTTGCAGAGTTGCTTTCTTTCCAGCGGATAAAGTCTTCCGTGTGCCATTCTTTGTTGGTTTTCTGTGCATTGGCTACCTGTTGGTCGAATCTCTCAAGTGCTTCGGGGTCACCGAGCAAGTACCGTCTTGACCGTTGAATATTTTCTTCCGTTATCCAATCACGGACAGACTCGACATCCTGTAGGCTTGGTGTCTGGATAGTAACGGATGACGCTTCTCCCTTGTGCTCTGGGATGTTGTTGACAATGGTCAAGTTTATCGTTGGTGCTTTGGGTTCTTGGAAGACAGGAGTCCGGGTGGATTGGTCGCGCGAGACCATCATGTCCTGACTATGTTGCGTTTTGTCGCATACAATTAAACGTTTCCCTTCCTTTGAATAGTACTTGTCGTTGAGCCGGAAAAAGGAATCGTAGTATCGTTTGCCGACAATAATGCTGTCGTCCTTAATGTCGCACTCTACCACATGGTGTTGGCGGGGATCATTGTCAATCCACTCCTCCTTAGGGTAGGGTGTTGGTGACCGAACTTGTTTGTTCGAAACATCTTCGTCGGATTCCTCAATGTAGTCGTCATCGAGTCCGGAAGTGGGGTCTTCCATGAGACGTCCCATCTCATTAGTAACGACCTCCCACTCTTGGTCGCCGCTGTCGTCATGAGCCAGCATGTTCAGCTGTCTGGTCACTTTGTTCTTCATGCGACAGTCGCGGGCGTAGTGGCCTGTCTTGCCACAGCCGTAACAAGTCACTGAAGACTTATCACCGCGGTTGTTACTACCCTTCTTTTTCTCATTCCATCGTTCAGGTCCTTTGTTAATGTTGGAGAGGTCCATTGCTGCAGGACCGTAGTATCCACTGTTCGTATCGTTGTGGACACGGCGTCCCATGTTGGCTTGGTAAGGGCCGCCACGTTGGCCACGGCGGTAGTTGTTGTTGCGCCATTGGTTGCGTGGAGCCTGGGGTGGGCGAGCGACTTGAGTCACGGCTCGCGCACGAGGGTCCTCTCTTAATTCTTGTTGAAGGTCGTAGAGCTTGACGTCGATACTGATCGCTTCGTTTACTAGTGCGTCGAAGGTATCGGTAGCTGCGGCAGTCCGCATGAGCTCCTCCTTGACCTTGGGCTTAAGGCCTTGTTTGAACATGGTCATCAGCGCAACGTCGTCCCAGCCGGTGAACGTAGCTACTTGCTGAAACTTGGCAGCGTAGTCGGCGGCGGACGCAGTTTGTCGGATGCGCTGAATCTCGCGTCGGGCGATGGTTGGTTCGTTGTGCACTCCAAATACTTGGCGAATCTGTTCCTTGAACAGATCGAAGTCTTCGATCCATGGGTCGATGTCTGCTGAGTTGCTTGCTCCGTCGTGGTAACGGCGAATAAAGGGTTTGATCCAAGTGAACGCGCGATCCTTCATAAACGTACTCACAAAAGTGACACGTTTCTCCTCTGGGATGCGTTCTCCTTGGAACATGAAAAACAGATCGAACTTCATGAGCCAGTCTTCCAGCTTGTCGCGAGTGCCATCAAAGGCCTCGGGTTTAGCCACTGGGTAAACACTGGTAGGGGCAGGCGCCGCTGCCTCCTCGTCCATGTCGAGATCGTCATCAGCCGTGCGGCGTGATGTGTTGGAGTTGCTTGGGGTAGCACGGGATCCTGAGGTAGTACTCATCTTGGGGGTGTTCAAAATGTTGAAGTCGTACTTTAAGCAAAGCTCGTAAGCACTAATTCTATTGGTTCTCAGGGATGAGTACGGTGACAGGAAGCCGAGGGGGTTGGTTGCAATAAGGTGTACAGATACGATCTGTCAGTCTTGAGAGCAGGGTAACGATGAGTAGTACAGAGTAGACTGTCTAGCTCGAAGGTTGGGTTTGAGATCCAAAGACAAACTTTAACTTAGGATTGAACACACACTGTAAGAGTTGTGTTCCTACTAAATATATACTAAGGGAATTCTGTGTGCATGTTGCTAATACTTAAGCCACCTTAGGTGGTTAAGCCATCGCAGGTGGTCGAACCATTGCAGGTGGTCGAGCCATCGCAGGTGGTCGAGCCATCGCGGGTGGTCGAGCTTGGCGAGGTGGCCAGTCACGTGACACGTGACACGCTGTCGCCCTAAGCGATGCCCCGCTTCCTATCAGTACCTGTTCTTTCGGAGATCGTAACATTAGCCTAGTTAACTATTAACTTATACTGCCTAAGAATATAAAGATCTATCTAGTATTCTATATCTTACTATTAGAACTAGCTAACTCTAGAATACTAATCTAGAAAGACTTTTACTACTAGGCAGATAGCTAGGACAAGTAGGAAGTTAAGAAAGTAATTAAATATTAAAAAACTAAAGAAAATAATAAATACCTAGTTAAGTAGTTAGAATACCTAGACTTAGAAAATATATAAAAACTAGAAGCAAACCTTATAAACTACTACTAGTTGCTAATATAGTATTAAAATTCTATAGCTAGTATAGTATAGGATCTATAGGGTTTCTAGTAAGAAAGTTAATAAAGAGTTAGTTAGACAAAAAACTAAAAGAAGAATTATTAGCCTATAACTAGCTAGAATTAGCCTAAGGAATAGAGATAAGGGGGCCGGTAGCGGTACTTAAACTTTCTACCTCTTACGCCTAATCTTACACCTTTAATATTACTAGGTTATAATATATAAATTAATACTTATAACTCTTAAGCTCTAATAACTTACGCTTTACGCAAGCTATTACCTCTTTAAAATAAGTAAGCTTAAGTTACTTCTCTTTCTTCTCCTTCTTAACTTTCTTCTACTCTTCTTTAGGAATAAATAGACTATACTCTGCTTTTATAGAGATATAGCTAGTATATTAACTAGTAGTAGTATTAATAAAACACTAGAAGTTCTTCTATTTATATCTTTTATAATAAAATACTATTTCTAATAAATAGTCCTAGATATAACACATATAGGCATAACACTACTTAGTAGATAACTAAGAGTATAGGGCTTAGAGTTTTTATACTCTAGAATTCTTTAGTATAGTTAAGGAGGCTATAGAACTTTATAAGAAGTAACCTATAAATAGTACTTATAAGAGAGAGACCTACTCTATAACCTATAGTATAGATAAATAATATATTAAGGATAATATACTAGAAGGAGGGAGGTAGTATTATAATCTCTAAAAGAATAGGTACTAATAGGAAGTAGGGTATTACTTAGTTAATAGCGTGTTACGTATTATATAATACCTCCTACTAAGGATAGGCTTCTAGAATACTATAGTATCCTAAAATACTATAATATCCCTAGATACTATAACCTCTAGGATATAGTTAGTATATAGAATGCAGTAGATATACCTATATATATATTCTAGTAGAAATATAACTTTTATAGTTTATATTTAACCTAAGTTATTAAGTTTATCTTTAGATCTTAAACCTAACCTTTAAGCTAGATAGTCTACTCTATACTATTTATTATTACCCTACTCTTATGACTAATAGATTATATCTATATACCTTATTATAACTAACCCCTTTAGCTTCCTATTACTATACTTATCTCTAAGAACTAATAGAATTAGTGCTTATAAGCTTTACTTAAAGTATAACTTTAATACTAATCTACCTATATTTCTATTCCCTAAGCCTATACTCTATACTATATTACTTTATATTCTCTCTACTACTCTTTTCTTACTATCTTAAATTCTTATCTAACTACCTAGTAGATTATATACCCCTCTTATAGCTCTATAAATACTTTCTCTACTACTACTTACTTCTATAATTACTTTTCCTACTTCTTTATCTATACTTTCTCTCCTTCTCTATAATAGTTATATTCTACTACCCTAATCTATCTATAGCTCTACCTCTACTTATTTAGATATAAGCTTATTAGCTCTTATTAACACCTACTACTAATTAAAAACTACTCTATTATAAGTATCTCTATCTTCTCCCTCTTTTACTCTATTACCTACTCTACCTCTTTATACCCTACTAGTACTACTATATTATATTACTCCCTACCTTACCCTCTGCACCTACTTACCTAAGTAAAGTTACTTATACTCTATAGTGTGCCTACGTACAAGATGTATATAATGCTAGCAAAGTCTACTTCTATTCTTAGCGCTAATGTTGCTACTATTATCCTACCTCTTGCTACCTACTCTTACAGTCGGTCTGCCTAGTTAACTACCTCTGCATAATAGTAAGCGCATCCTAGCTCCTTTGCAAGCTTCTTACACTGCTTCTTGCTCTTATAGTATACTACCCCCTTCTATCTACTCCGCCCTAGCTTCTCTACCTACCGCTTGCATATAAACAGCGCCGTCTCCTTAAGCTTGTTGCCCTAACACTACAACACAAAGTACCGCGCGTTTAGTTGCACCGTGCTTGCTCTTACGTACGTTGCGTAACGCACAAGCATGCTTGCCTTAAACTCTCCCTCTTGCAGCGGCGGCAGCGTTGCCGTTAGCATCACCATCGGGCTCCCGACTAGCCGCAAGTTCTTTATCGCCAGCAGCTTCTCCCGCCAGTCCCTCGCCGTGAGCACTAGATGACACTTGTTGATCACGATCCGGTGCAGCAGTCCCTTTGCCTTTAGCATTCGCGCGTACCTAAGAAAGTTACCAGCGCTTATAATGTCGCCAGCTACGTCTGCGCTAACCACCACTACAGACGCCGGGTTGCTCTCGCCGTGCTTCTATTCTATGCACTCTACGCTACACCGCTGAATCCGTCCGACTAGATCTTCAATCAGCGCTCGGTACAGCACGACGACCACCGTAACCCCCGGCCCCTCTACGCAAGCCGGCAGCGTGAACAGCAAGCTCTTGCCTCCGCCTGTCGGGAGCACCACGACGAGCGGCGTCTGCTTCTCCAGCACCGCGTGCAAAGCCTGCTCCTGCTCTACTGATTGAAAGCCGACGTCTTGCTTGCCTAGCACCTGCCGCAGTCCCCGCTGTATCGCTTCTGCCCGCGGGTCTGCAACCTGCACTCCCTTCTCTTTCGGCAACTTAGCAAGCCCGGATAACATGCTAATGCTCATCGGCCTCTTCGCTGTTCGGCTCAGCCCTGCGTACTTCGTAGCGCTTTCGTCTACCCCTAAGAAGCCGTGCCACGCTATGCTGAGCGCCCGGAACGCATCTATCGACCGCACGCTGAGATGCTTGACAATGTCCATCGGCACGCTGTAGTTGCCTACGCCCATCGCAGTTGTACGTGAGTTTTGTAGCTCAAGAATATCCTCGCTGTCATCCTCGACCTCGGCCTCTTCAATCTCGCCGACTTCGTCTTGATAGCCCTTGCTGAACGACTCTCCCACGTACACTCGCCCGATCCCCACCGCTGCGTGCCGGTAGTCGAGCGTATGCAGCGGCACTCCAAGCCTCCTGCCAGTCTCTCGCCGCAGTATCCTCGTAAGCCGGCTAGTGTCCCATGCACCCTGCGCATCGTGCCACACGTAGTCGCTGTAGTTTCCCCCGAGCACCTGCAGCATTAGATACTCCTTGAACGGTTGCATGTACACTAAGTACCTAGCTATAACCTGCCCCAGCCGCGCCGGCAAGAAGCGCGGCACGATCTTCGGCTTGTCCTACTGCGACTGTGACTTGTAGTAGCGGACAACTGTCATCACCTGCCTGTCTACGACGAAGATGTTGCGATCCTGCAGTATGCCGTTGCGGTGTCGAATTGTTGTAATCTCTAATCCCCTCCCTAGTTGCCCTAACGTAACGTGCACGCTGCAGAGCAACACCTCTAAGAAGCGGTCGACCTGCTGCAAGTACTGCTGCACTGCCTTAACGCTCTAATGCCTGTCTGCACGCTTTAAGCGCCGTCTGCCCTGTGTGTTAATCGCGCGCCTAAGCATCCACTCTAGCCCGCCCTGTAGTTTGTTGCCCGGTGCATCAACAAACAACGTGCGTCGTTTTGTGAACGTAACATCGTCGACTACCTGCTTAAGATCGACGCTCACCTAGTCCTCCTCCTTGTCTACCTAGCACAGCTCCTGCAGCATCTGCTCTGCTTCCGCTAGCAAGTCCTGCGCTATCTTGCGGAAGCGGCTGATAGCGATCGGACGGCTGTTAAGATAAAACGTCTTCTTGTCTAGAGACTAGTGCGCGTTGCCTGAGTTGCCAGCGTTTAGTCCAATATGCTTGCCGTACGCGAGCATGCTGATCATCTCGCTTATCGGGCTGAACGAGCCGTCTGCCAGATACTTCTGCCGCATATCAATGAAGCGATCGCGGTCCTCCTCGGCTTGCGCGCTACGCTGTGAGCCTGGGAGCAGCGCCTTGACTGCAATCACCCGCACGCAGTAAACCATCCCTGCCAGTATGTACGAGTAGTTCTTTGCTGTCCGCAAGCGGTCTGTGCCTATGTCGTACCCAAGCACCGCTAGAAACTGAATTAGACCAGTAGACAGCGCTACGGGGTGATATGTCGTGAAGATGAACGAGCTGATTGACGCAAGAAGCGCCTCTGTCTGAGCGGCTCTGTCGTCGCCATCTAGCGCATCCCACAGCTTGATCCCACACGACTTCTGCTTGTCTGTCCATGTGAAGAGCTTACGTGCATCCTTCGCCATATCCTGTTGCATCTAATCGCGTGTCGTGCGTGTTGTGCGTCGCGGCCGCGGGCTGTCGCTATCGCCTTCACTGCTCTCGCTGTTATCGTCCTCCTCGCTGTCCTCCTCGCTGCCTGTTGCCGAACGGCAATCTGCATGAGCGGCGGCATTTTGCTGCTCTCTGAAGCGCACGATCCGCTGCTCTTTGTCGGCTAGTATCCGAAGATAGAAGCAGACGAACCTGACCATGTAGCTTGCGTACACCGCCTGACTCTCCGGGTTCTGCAGTCGCGCCAACGGCCGCACGTCTGCTTCTTCTCGCTTTGCACTTCGCAGCCAGCGCCTCAACTCCTGCGTGAGCGTAGCTAGCCCTTTTACGCTTCTTTCGACCAGCCCCTCAGTCAGCTAAGCAGCCAGCTTAAGCTTGCGCTCGTTGTGATCGGGTGCGCAGGCTTAATAAGCTAGATAAGCGAGATTTCGGTCCTTTAAGAATTCTAGCCAGCCGGTACGCTTAAACTAACTAGTTTTGTTAATCTTCGCAGCTACTTTAAGTGTTTGCAGCTCTTCCTTAATTTCTTACTATATTAATTTATACTTAGTAAGTTGTACCTTAACTATGTTTTTAACCTTACTATTCTTAGCACTTCTAGTATCTACTAAATAAATAATAAAATACTTTTACAGCCCTCTAGTATAGAAAAAGCTCTATACTTTTATAGTCTTATAGAGTAAGCCTTTCTCTTCTATTTATACTTACTAGTAATTTTTTTTATAGTACTTATATATCTTATCTTTACTAATTATAATCTAGCTATATATCTTATACTACGCACTATTAAGTAGGTCTCCTAGCTCTCTAATTAGCTATATAGGTTTATCTAGAAGCTTAATTATACTTAGAGTAATAGTCTTAAGTTAACTAAAGTACTTAAGTATCTATTACTATAGTATAGTAGGTGTAGTATAATATTTATAAAGATATATATTAAGACTAATAATAGCTATACTATACTACTTATAGATTAAGATACTAAAGTCTTTAAGAAAGTAGAATATATTATTATAGTTACTAAGTATAAGCTAATAGAGCTATTTATAGAAGTTTATAGTATTACTTTTACTATTACTTATATTATTTACCTATTAGGGTATTATTACTTAGCTATTCTATATAAGCTCTATTATATAGAAACTCTAACTCTACTTACTTTAATAGTACTACGTTTTATAGAAGTTATAAGTAAAACTTTTAGTATTAATATATAAGGTATGTAAGAATTAAGTTTATATAGAAACTTTCTCTTTTTAGATTTAAGATATTAGTAGGTTAGTAGTATTAGGGTAATATAGGGGACTACTAAGACTAAGTTCTTAAATAAAGGTAGACTCTAATACTAAACCTTCTTTACTATAGTTTAGTATCTCCTCTACGCCCTTATATTAGTTAGGTTATATTAATTTTAGGTATAAATACTATAAAGTAGGTAATTCTACCCTTTATTATTCTTAAAGGTAAATTCTACCTCTCTAACTAGTCTAAGAATAAAGATCTACCTCTATACTAGGTAATTAGGGTCTTTATAAATAGCTAAACTAATAATAAGCTTAGTATTAACTAGTTAAAGTACTTTAATAAGTATACTAAGAAGTATACTTTTAGAACCTACTATTTACTACTTTTAGATAGCTATAAAAGCTACTAGTTAGTAGTATTTATCTAATACTATAAGAATAATAAGATTATTACTCTTACTATACCTACGTACTTATTACACCTCTTATAGCTACTTAATATAGGTTATTTTACCTCTTTAAAGTAGAAGTATAGGTATTAGGTTAATAAGCTCTTATATAGCTAAATTAACTATATAGATAAGTAGTTATTTCTAGTATACTTTAGAGTAGTATATAATATAACTATTACTTCTAGTAATATATAGAGAGGGTTCTAAAGTACTAGATTAGTCCTTTTTAACCTAGAATAGGTTATATTAACTCTTAATATAAAGCTATAGACTCTATTACCTAAACTACCTACTAATAATAAGCTCTAATAGTCTTAAATACTAAAAAACCTTAAAGAATTTAAGTTATAATTAACTCTAATTTAAGAGAAGTTTAGAAAATACTAGAGTAGCTTACTAATATCTATATATAGTATACTTAAGAGCTATAGAAAGAAGGGGGTTGTTGAAGTCGTACTTTAAGCAAAGCTCGTAAGCACTAATTCTATTGGTTCTCGGGGATGAGTACGGTGACAGGAAGCCGAAGGGGTTGGTTGCAATAAGGTGTACAGATACGATCTGTCAGTCTTGAGAGCAGGGTAACGATGAGTAGTACAGAGTAGACTGTCTAGCTCGAAGGTTGGGTTTGAGATCCAAAGACAAACTTTAACTTAGGATTGAACACGAACTGTAAGAGTTGTGTTCCTACTAGATTATATAGTGAAGGTAATGGAGGTCATCCCAAGGGTTGTGCCATCCCCGGAGGTCTTGCCATCCCGGAGGTCGTGCCATCCCCGGAGGTCATGCCATCCCGGAGGTCACGTCTTGGCGGGATGCCATCCCGGAGTCCCGTGATTGGTGACACGCTGTCATCCTTAGCGATGCCCCGCTTCCTATCAGTACCTCGCAACTCGGAGATCGTAACAGGGGTATAGGTTATATATAAGCTAGCTTTACTTAAGTAAGAATATACTTAGCTTTAAGAGGCTCTAGTAGCTATAATAGAGCGTAAATTATATAAGAAAAAGTAAATTAAGATAGAAAAAAGTATAATAGTTAAAGAGGTATAGTACTTAACTACTCTAAAGGAGTTTAGCACACATAGTTATAGTAAGAAGCTAAAGAAGAGGTAATATACTAAAGGAGGTAAACTATTCTAAAAATACTATAGAATATATAGAGAGATAGAGTATAATATATAAATATATAAGAATAAAATAGAAGTAACGTACCTCACGGGCGAGCCGCCCACACGGGCGAGTCGCCCACTTTTGCCAAGACCCTACCAAACCTCACCCTGTTATGGCACAAAACACCACACTCTGGCCCTGCACAAGGCAGAACAGGTCGTAATATCACTCAGAGACTACTTCTACTTCACTCTTGCACGTTCGCGCATTGTGTCCGCCCTCTCCGCACCGTCCACAGCGTCGTTGGGATGGTTCACCTCCTTCAGCGCGCACCCGCTTCTTTGTCTTCTTTCCATCACGACGCGCCCCAAATTCCGCTAGAGCCGCCAGCCGCTGGCCTTCCTCAACCAGAAGGGATCCTCCCTCCTGAATTCGCTTCCTTTTGTGCGATTTGCGTCGTGTAGCAGCCTCAGTGGCTGCTTCAAGCTCACGGATCCGTTTTTGTGCCAGCGCAAGCTTATGCGATAGGATAGCTCCCCCCTTTGCGTAGTGCTCAATCGCACTGAGAACAGAGGTGGGCGAACTGCCCTGTTCCCTCCTATACTTGTCTCGAATTAGAGTTGATTGCGACTCGAATTCTAGGGTATTGCTTGGGGTTTGCGACTGCCAGGGCTCGTTGTTTGTGGGGAGTGGTGGTGACGGAGTGCGCAGCTTCACATCAAGGGTTGATATAACCTGTTTCGGGTCAAAAGGGACTAATCCGGCCCCTCGGAACCCTCCTTAGATGTTGCTGGCAGTAATAGTTTTCTTGTAAGCCGCTTTAAAGCATGGCAGGAACTCCTGCTTCGTGACGTGGGTGATCCGGTTGCGGATGAGCTCATTGACCTCATCCCCGTACGCCTTCTTCAGAGGGGCAAAACAACCCACATCAAGTGGCTGCAGGAGATGCGATGAGTGCGGAGGCATACATAAAAGTACAATCTTGTGATCCTTGCAGTATTGCGTGAATCCTGCAGAGTTGTGGCTCTCGTGGCCATCAATAATAAGCATGCGGTGGGCTCCAACAGTACGTTCCTTTGTATGCCTGTTAAAGTGCTTCAACCAGTCAAAACCAAGCTCGTTGTTAGTCCAGCCGTTCTCAGAGATGGCAATAACCCAGTCTTGGGGCAGGTTGTCGTCTTTATACCAGTTGGACTGGTGGTGGCGCGCTTTGAAGATGATGTAGGGCGGAATAGGCCATCCAGTAGCATTGATGCCCTGGATAACTGTTACCCACTCCCGGTTGCCTGGCTGGACCTGCTTTGCTCGTCCTGGCTTCCCTGCATCTGTTACGACTTTCCCGCTGCTTATCTGGCCCATCATGAAGCCTGTCTCGTCGAAGTTGTACGTGTCGTCGTCCAGGATACCATACTTAGCTTTGATGTTAGCTACAAGGCTGAACCAGTCCTGTATGACCTTCGGGTCCTCACAGAGGGCTCGCCTGTAGTCGTACTTGTGATTGAAGACCACTTTGAGCTCCTCCCGACGCGAAACAAACGTACTGGCCCAGTTTGAGCCAACAGGGGCCAGACCGCGCTCCTTTCGCAGATAATTGGCCATATCAGTCACAGCTGCGAGCCGGGGGGACTCTCCTCGGGCAACCAGCTCAAGTATTTGCGTAACAATCACCTGCTCCTCACTGTTTGTCAGGCTCCGTGAGTTGGCCATAGTAGTGACGCGTGAAGCCCTTCCGGCGAGTCGGTCGCGTAGAGTAGTTCGGGGCGCGTTGTAGATAGCTGCAGCGCGTCGCACAGAGAGCTTTGCGTCTTGTTCAAGAGCCCAAAGCGCAAGCTGTATCTGACGCTCTTTTAACGCGTTAGGCTGGTGCTGTTGTGGTGGCATTGGAGTGGTGATAGTGTTTTGGTGGGGTCTTGGCAAAAGTGGGCGACTCGCCCGTGTGGGCGGCTCGCCCGTGAGGTACGTTAACGTAAGTGCATAGCAAGTAACACAGATAAGCAAGTAACGCGCCCTAATAAGCTATTAGGCCTACTAACTGCAACAGTATAATACTACAACATTATACTGTAGCTTATAGTACAGAATATTAATTGCTAACCTCTACTATATCTTTCTTACAAGTGCGCGAATTGTAACCAATCTCTCTGCAGCGCTTATAGTGCCTTTTACCGCTCTTGCCTGCACCTGTTCGAACCCTACCCTTACGACTCTCCCCTTTAACCTGCGCCTTAACGTCGCGTTAAGCTATTAAATCCTCTGCCTCTTCCTTTAACAGGCCTCCGCCCTTCTAAATATGCTTTCTTTTCTGTGATTTACGCTTAGAGGCTGCTTTATTTAACGCTTTAAGCTGCAGTACTCGGGCTGCTAATAACGTCTGCCTATGCAGCAGCATTGCCGTGCCTCTCTGCAGCTAATTAACAATCTTAACTATTGGAGTTGGTAACAATCCTTAGTGCTTTTAAATACAATCGCGAAGCAGCGTTAATTAAGCCTAGATCTTATTAGCGTTAGTAGGTGTCTTAGGGTTCTATTCGAGCTCCTCTAAGAGCGGCGGTGTTAGCGTGCAGACCTTTACATTAAGCTTTAATAGCACTACTAATAGATTATAAGGCACTAATCTAGTTGTCCTAAAGCTTGCTATAATATTTGCCTTTAAAAACGCCTGCTTAAATACTTTTACAAAGGTTGCGATAAAGGCTTTCTTATTAATTCTACTAATATAGTCTAATACTAAGCCTCTAATCTCTCTACTATACGCTTGCTTTAGGGGGGCAAAACAACCTACGTTAAGCGGCTAAAGGATGTGTAACAAGTGCAGAGGCATACAGAAGGTAATTATCTTATTCTGCTCGCAAAGCTCCTAGAAAGAGAGCGACTTGTAGCTCTTATAGCTGTTAAGTATTAGCAGCACGTAGCTACCTACCCTCTAGCCTTTAATCTGCTTAATAAAGTGCCTAAGCTAGGCTACACTAAGCTTGTTAGTAGTCTAGCTATTGTTACTTACCCTAATGCGCTATTAGGACTTTAAATTAGGGAACTAAGCTTTGTTGTAGTTCTTTGCTTTAAAGATAAGGTAGGGCGCAATTACCTAGCCTATCGCGTTAATTGCAGCAATTAGAGTTACCTACTTACAATCTCCCTACTAGACTCTAATAGGCTTAGTACGTCTCTCTAATATAGTAACTACTTTAACTTAACTTCTAACGCCTATAGTAAAGCTAGTCTTATTAAAGTTGTAGGTATCTTTGTTTAGGATACTGTACTTGGCCTTAACGTTCTATACTAGGTTAAACTAGGGCTTAATAACAGCTAGGTTGCTGCAGAGGACTCTCTAGCGATCCCTCTATTAAGTTATTCGCGATTTTACTCTAGGCTCGCGTTTAACGAAGTTTAAGGCCTATTGTAAGCTAATAGGGCCTGCGTTGCGTACAGCGCGCAGTTAATTAGCTATATCTTTAACCTAACAAAGCATTAGGCTAGATCCTTGCTAGTTAAGCTTCCTTATGTACTTTACAAGGGTCTGCTCTTCTGCCTTAGTAAGATTTAATAATTTAGGGTAGGTATCGCGTGTTAATCGCGTTCTAGCGCGTTGGCGGCGGAGAGTTGCCTCTAAGACCTTGTAAACTACAGCAGCGCGTCGCACGCTTAGTTCTTAAGGTTTTTTAATTGCTTAGAGTGCAAGATTGATTCTCTCCTTATTTGGAAGTAATTTAAGGTCTAGTAGTTGATCTATTAAGGTCTAAAGGTAGGTAGACCTATCGGCTTGTTAGGGCGCGTTACTTGCTTATCCGCGTTACTTGCTATGCACTTACGTTATTATATTATTATATTAATAGTATTTATAAAGTATATACTTAAGTAAAGTATAACGTACCTCACGGGTAAGTGGGCCACCCTGTCTAGTGGGCCACTTTTGCCAAGACCACACCAAAACTCTCTCCCTACACTAATGCCTCAACAACAAGGTCAATCAGACGCGTTAAAAGAAGCTCGGATACAGCTTGCACTTCAAGCTATCAAACAGGATGCGAATCTCTCCCTGCGACGCGTTGCAGCTATCTTCAACGTGCCCCGAACTACACTAGCCCAACGACGCGCTGGACAGCCCTCAAGAGTTGATTCTATGCCTAGCCGACGGTATCTGGATGAGCACGCAGAGGAGGCGATTGTTGATCACGTTCTTTACCTTATACAGCGAGGAGAACCCCCTCGCTTGTCAGATGTGGCTGATATGGCCAATTTGCTGCGACAAGAGCGTGGAATGGCCCCTGTTGGCCGAAATTGGCCCAGTACGTTTGTAAAGCGTCAACCAAGGCTAAAAGTAAAGTTTAGTCGCAAGTATGACTACAAGAGAGCCCTCTGCGAGGATCCTGAGATAATACAGGGCTGGTTCAGCCTAGTAGCTAATGTCAAAGCTAAGTACGGCATTGTGGACGAAGACACGTACAACTTTGACGAGACTGGCTTTGCAATGGGTCAGATTACCCCTGGAGCAGTGGTTGCAGACGTAGAGAACCGAGGACGAGCAAAGCAGATACAGCCAGGCAATAAGGAGTGGGCTACGTTAATCTTAGGCGTAAATGCTGCAGGGTGGGCTATTCCACCCTTTATTATCCTTAAAGCCAAAACCCACACCACCAACTGGTCTAAGGACAAAGATCTGCCCCAGGACTGGGTAATTGGGGTCTCTGAGAACGGCTGGACCAACAACGAGCTTGGTCTTGACTGGTTGAAGCACTTTAACAGGCATACTAAGGAGCGTACCTATGGGACCCACCGTTTGCTACTTATAGACGGCCATGAGAGCCACCAGGCCGCAGCATTCACCCAATACTGCAAAGAGAACAAGATTGTAACTCTTACAATGCCTGCGCACTCATCGCACCTCTTGCAGCCGCTTGATGTGGGTTGTTTTGCCCCTTTGAAGCGGGAGTACGGGCATCAGGTCAACAAGCTCTCGCGCAACCGGATCAACCACATAGACAAGCAGTCGTTCCTAGTATGCTTAAGAGCAGCATATAACGCGACTATCACCCCTAGCAACATCCAGGGAGGGTTCCGAGGCGCTGGATTGGTCCCCTTTGACCCAGAACGGGTCATATCAACCCTCAATGTGAGGCTGCGGACTCCATCACCCCAACTACCTACCAACAACGAGCCCTGGCAGTCCCAAACCCCCAAAAACCTGCTTGAATTTCAGTCGCAATCAACTCTAATTCGAGACAAGTATAAGAGGCAGCAGGGCAGCTCACCAAATTCAGTGTATAGCGCGCTAGAGCACTATGCAAAGGGGGGAGCAAAGGTAGCGCACCAGCTTGCGTTGATGAGAAAGGAACGTGATGAGCTTCGAGAGGCTCTAGCAGCTGCAACAGAGCGCAAATCACATAAAAGGAAGCGAATTCAAACAGGAGGGAGCATAACAGTTGAAGAGGCACAGCGTTTAACTGCTCTAAAGGAGTTTGGCGTGCGTGGTGATGGTAAGAAGCCAAAGAAGAGGATGCGCGCTGAAGGAGGTGAACTATCCCAACGACGGTGTGGAACGTGCGGAGAGACAGGGCACAACGCGCGAACGTGTAAATAACACTTATCTACCATGGACCTTGCCAGGACGTCTTCCTCAGAACCCCCATACGCGAGGTGCTGTTACTATACTACAATTTAATGTGAAGTTTGGTGTGGTCTTGGCAAAAGTGGCCCACTAGACAGGGTGGCCCACTTACCCGTGAGGTACGTTATTATACTTTATTTCTCTATATATTCTATACTATTATTAGGATAGTTTACCTCTTTTAGCGCGTATCTTCTTCTTTAGCTTCTTACTATTACTACGCACGCTAAACTCCTTTAGAGTAGTTAAACGCTATACTTCTTTAACTATTATACTCTCTTCTATTTAAATTTACTTCTTTTTATATAATTTCCGCTCTATTGCAGCTACTAGAGCCTCTTAAAGCTTATTATATTCCTTTCTTATTAATATAAGCTAGTATACTACCTTTACTCCCCTCTTTATATAGTACTCTAGCGCGCTATATACTAAATTTAGTAAGCTGCCCTACTACCTCTTATACTTATCTTAAATTAGAGTTAATTGTAACTAAAATTTAAGTAGGTTTTTAGGGGTTTAGAACTGCTAGAGCTTATTATTAGTAGGTAGTTAGGGTAATAGAGTCTACAGCCTTATATTAAGAGTTAATATAACCTATTCTAGGTTAAAGAGGACTAATCTAGCGCCTTAGAACCCTCTCTAGATATTACTAGAGGTAATAGTTGTATTATATACTACTCTTAAGTATACTAGAAATAACTACTTATCTATATAGTTAATCTAGTTATATAAGAGCTTATTAACCTAATACCTATACTCTTACTTCAAAGGGGTAAAATAACCTATATTAAGTAGCTATAAGAGGTGTAATAAGTATATAGGCATTATAAGAGTTATAATCTTATTTTCTTTATAGTATTAGGTAAATACTACAGCCTAGTAGCTCTTATAGCCGTCTATAAGTAGCAAATAGTAGGTCCTATAGGTACGCTTCTTAGTATACCTATTAAAGTACTTTAACTAGTTAAGACTAAGCTTATTATTAGTCTAGCTATTCTTAGAGACCTTAATTACCTAGTCCTAGGGTAGATTTTTATCCTTAGACTAGTTAGTAGTGTAGGTTTTAGCTTTAAAGATAATAAAGGGTAGAATAGCCTACTCTATAGTATTTACACCTAAGATTAATATAGCCTACTTCTTATTACCTAGCTATATCTACTTTACTTATCTTTAGTTCTCTATATCTATAACTACTACTCTAGGGGTAATCTAACCTATTATAAAGCTAGTCTTATTAAAGTTATATATATCTTTGTTTATAATACTATACTTAGCTTTAATATTAGCTACTAGGCTAAACTAGCCTTATATTATCTTAGGATTCTTATAGAGGGCTTTCTTATAGTTATACTTATAACTAAACTTTACTTTTAGCCTTAGTTAATACTTTATAAATATACTAGGCTATGTTACGATCTCTGAAGGAAACAAGGTACTGATGGGAAGCGGGGCAAGCGCTTGGATGACAGCGTGTCACGTGTCACGTGACATGCGTCGACATCCCGCCAAGAAGCGTCATCCCAAGAATCACAGGATGCCACCACATCCTGGGAAGACAATGCATCCCGAGTTACAAGGGAACAAGGCGCATTAAGGGATACTCTAGCTTTCCTACTAAGTATATATTCTAGTAGGAACACAACTCTTACAGTGTGTGTTCAACCTAAGTTATCAAGTTTGTCTTTGGATCTCAAACCCAACCTTCGAGCTAGACAGTCTACTCTGTACTACTCATCGTTACCTTGCTTTCAAGACTGACAGATCGTATCTGTACACCTTATTGCAACCAACCCCTTCGGCTTCCTGTCACCGTACTCATCCCTGAGAACCAATAGAATTAGTGCTTACGAGCTTTGCTTAAAGTACGACTTCAACATTTTGAACACCCCCAAGATGAGTACTACCTCAGGATCCCGTGCTACCCCAAGCAACTCCAACGCATCACGCCGTACGGCTGATGACGATCTCGACATGGACGAGGAGGCAGCGGCGCCTGCCCCTACCAGTGTTTACCCAGTGGCTAAACCCGAGGCCTTCGATGGCACTCGCGACAAGCTGGAAGACTGGCTCATGAAGTTCGATCTGTTTTTCATGTTCCAAGGAGAACGCATCCCAGAGGAGAAACGTGTCACTTTTGTGAGTACGTTTATGAAGGATCGCGCGTTCACTTGGATCAAACCCTTTATTCGCCGTTACCACGACGGAGCAAGCAACTCAGCAGACATCGACCCATGGATCGAAGACTTCGATCTGTTCAAGGAACAGATTCGCCAAGTATTTGGAGTGCACAACGAACCAACCATCGCCCGACGCGAGATTCAGCGCATCCGACAAACTGCGTCCGCCGCCGACTACGCTGCCAAGTTTCAGCAAGTAGCTACGTTCACCGGCTGGGACGACGTTGCGCTGATGACCATGTTCAAACAAGGCCTTAAGCCCAAGGTCAAGGAGGAGCTCATGCGGACTGCCGCAGCTACCGATACCTTCGACGCACTAGTAAACGAAGCGATCAGTATCGACGTCAAGCTCTACGACCTTCAACAAGAATTAAGAGAGGACCCTCGTGCGCGAGCCGTGACTCAAGTCGCTCGCCCACCCCAGGCTCCACGCAACCAATGGCGCAACAACAACTACCGCCGTGGCCAACGTGGCGGCCCTTACCAAGCCAACATGGGACGCCGTGTCCACAACGATACGAACAGTGGATACTACGGTCCTGCAGCAATGGACCTCTCCAACATTAACAAAGGACCTGAACGATGGAATGAGAAAAAGAAGGGTAGTAACAACCGCGGTGATAAGTCTTCAGTGACTTGTTACGGCTGTGGCAAGACAGGCCACTACGCCCGCGACTGTCGCATGAAGAACAAAGTGACCAGACAGCTGAACATGCTGGCTCATGACGACAGCGGCGACCAAGAGTGGGAGGTCGTTACTAATGAGATGGGACGTCTCATGGAAGACCCCACTTCCGGACTCGATGACGACTACATTGAGGAATCCGACGAAGATGTTTCGAACAAACAAGTTCGGTCACCAACACCCTACCCTAAGGAGGAGTGGATTGACAATGATCCCCGCCAACACCATGTGGTAGAGTGCGACATTAAGGACGACAGCATTATTGTCGGCAAACGATACTACGATTCCTTTTTCCGGCTCAACGACAAGTACTATTCAAAGGAAGGGAAACGTTTAATTGTATGCGACAAAACGCAACATAGTCAGGACATGATGGTCTCGCGCGACCAATCCACCCAGACTCCTGTCTTTCAAGAACCTCGAGTACCAACGATAAATTTGACCATTGTCAACAACATCCCAGAGCACAAGGGAGAGGCGTCATCCGTTACTATCCAGACACCAAGCCTACAGGATGTCGAGTCTGTCCGTGATTGGATGACGGAAGAAAATATTCAACGGTCAAGACGGTACTTGCTCGGTGACCCCGAAGCACTTGAGAGATTCGACCAACAGGTAGCCAACGCACAGAAGACTAACAAGGAATGGCACACGGAAGACTTTATCCGCTGGAAAGAAAGCAACTCTGCAACTCAGCAACAGCTGGACGACTACAACTTATACGCTCGAAGTCGAGACGAACCCGACTTCGACCGACAGCCCGCTTTGCCAACGCCGAGCTATACGTCGAAGCTGTTCCAGGATATTCGAAACCCGTACCATCCTCGACTACCACCTACGCAGTGCTACCACGAAGCCTGCGAAGACCACAGACAGTACAAACTGGACAGTGGATGGTTTCCGAGTAAGCCCGAGGGCTGCGAGGAATACTGGTGGGAATGTATGGATACCTATTGCGCAGAACACTTGTGGGATAAGCGCACGAATCTCCACTTTCCAGGAATTGAATGCGTGGAAGACATATTCAACATGCACATGGTACAAAACGAGAGGTGCTACGGCCAAGAATGGGCTGAGTGCTTCCACCCGAAGTGCAGGAACCACGAAACGCTAAAACGCCTGAGCGGTTTTATGCCCCAGGACGAGTCTTTTTTAGACATATGGCAAACAGACGCCAAGGACGACCCGGACGAGAGCTTTCACTCAACGCAGTCCAGGGCTCCCGGAATCGACGTCAGGATTCCAATGAGGCCCAGTCCCTCATCAAATTCCCTGTCGTGCTAGAAGGCACCAGGATGACGGCATTGTTGGACTCAGGAGCACAAAGTAACTACGTGTCTCAATCCGCTATCGCGCAAGCAGGCTTGCAGAAGCGAAGAAAGGAGGAACCATACCCTTTACGAGTAGCCAACGGAGAACCAATGCCAGGAGAGTCGACTGTGACCCACGAAGTGGTACAGCGACGTCTGAAAGTATTCAACCACGAGGAATTGATAGACCTAGATGTTCTGGGAACGGCCGCCCACGATATCATATTAGGACTTCCTTGGTTGAGAGAGCACAATCCATGGATCGACTGGAAGAACCAGCGAATAACGCTCACGTGTCACGGATCAGGTACACCCGGACAGCGACCCGCGCAGCTCACGACGCAGCTGGTGGATGAGAAGGAGATCAACAACATCTCTTCGAACAAGACGCGCCAAGATAGAGCGGTCGACCGTGCAGATACCAACCAGCCCCTGGATCACAAAGCGACGGTTAAGGAGAACAGTACAACTCCTGACATCCCGGACGAATACAGAGAGTTTATAGACCTCTTCCGCGATGAGAAGACTGCGAAAGCACTACCGCAGCACCAAGAATGGGACCACGAGATTAAGCTCGAGCCAGGCAAGAAGCCCCCATTCGGGCCCATATACCAGATGTCCGAAAAGGAACTTGAGGAAATGCGCAAATACCTTAAGGAGAACCTCGAGAAAGGATTCATCAGAGAATCAGAATCCCCAGCAGGATTTCCCGTTCTATTCGTACCCAAGAAAGACGGCAAGCTACGACCTTGCGTTTATTTCCGAAAACTCAACGATATCACGATCAAGAACCGTTACCCGCTACCGAACATCAGCGAGCTACAGGATCGGCTAGCCGGAGCACAGTACTTCACTGCGTTGGATTTAAGAGGGGCGTACAACCTCATCCGCATGAAGGAAGGCGAAGAATGGAAGACGGCGTTTAGAACCCGTTATGGTCATTACGAGTATTTGGTTATGCCATTCGGGCTCACCAACGCACCAGCGACATGTCAGGCCTTAATCAACAACGTACTAAGGGCACACTTAGACATTACCGTGGTAGCGTACCTCGATGACATCCTAGTGTACAGCAAGACACTAGAAGAGCATGTCGAACACGTACGACAAGTGCTTGTCTGCCTAGGAGCAGCGCACCTACGCTTGAAACCCGAGAAATGCGAATGGCACAAGGAAGAAGTCGAGTTCCTAGGGTTTGTAGTAGGACGATACGGAGTCAAGATGAGCCAAGAAAAGATTCAGGTTGTAAAAGATTGGCCAACACCCAAAACCGTCAAGAACATCCAAGAGTTCCTTGGGTTTGTTAACTTCAACCGACGCTTCATCAAAGATTACTCCACGAAGGCCTTGCCGCTTACGAAACTTACGCGGAAGGACACACCCTTCAAGTGGGGCGAGGATCAGGACAAAGCTTTCGAAACACTAAAGCAAGCTTGTGTAGATCCACCCACATTGGTTACATTCAGGAGCGGAGAGCCGCTGCGGATGGAAACAGATGCCTCAGATTTGGCATTAGGAGCATGCATTACACAAGAACGAGATGGTCAATGGCACCCGATTGCCTACTACTCACGCAAGTTCTCAGGACCCGAAGAACGATACGACGTACACGACAAAGAACTACTCGCGATCGTATCCGCCCTAGAACATTGGCGAGTCTACGCTGAAAGTTGTTCGGAACTTACGATCTACACGGATCACAAAAACCTGGTACACTTCACGACGACAAAGGTATTGAACAGACGACAAGTACGATGGTCCGAGACCCTCGGACAATACAAATTCAAGATCCTCTATACACCAGGAAAGGACAACGGCAGAGCCGACGCACTTAGTCGACGACACGACCTCGCAGGATCCAAGACGATCAACGAATCGGCGATCCTTGGTATCAATAGCGACGGATCGTTAGGACCGTCCCAGCAGCTCAACAATATGATGCTAGTACGCCAAGAGCATCATGTACCATCACAGGTACCAGAGGAACTGGAGGAAGAAGTCATAAGCAGTCACCACGATGACCCGCTTCATGGACACCCCGGTATCACCAGAACAATGGAACTCATCAAGAGACATTACGAGTTCCCAAACATGCGCGACAAGGTCGCCAAGTTCATCAAGAATTGTGTAAGCTGTCAGCAGAACAAACACAGCACGCACGCCAAGTATGGAGAAGCACAGGCAATGGAGCCGCCAACGGCACCATGGACGAATATCACGATGGATTTCGTTACACAGCTACCTGTCTCCAAGGATCCTGTAACAGGATACACCTATGACTCAATCTTCGTTGTAGTCGATCGATTCACGAAAGCCGCTGAGTTTGTGCCTTTCCGCCACAGCTACACTGCAGAGCAGCTCGCACGAGTGTACCTGGATAGGATTGTTCGACACCACGGCATTCCCGAATCAATCATTAGCGATAGAGACAAGTTGTTTACATCGAACTACTGGACCACGCTGTTAGCAGCCATTGGTACCAAGAAAAAACTGTCAACCGCGTATCATCCGCAGACGGATGGCCAAACAGAACGAGTAAACCAAACAATGGAGACGTACCTCCGCATCTACTGCAACCAGCAGCAAGACAACTGGGTTTCACTGCTACCTATGGCACAAATCGCGTACAACAACAAATTGTCAGAAGCAACAGGCGTAACGCCGTTCTTCGCAAACCACGGGAGACACCCAAATCTCTTTACCAGATCATTGGACAGTAACATTCAAACGGAATCAGCGATTAACTCCGTCGAAGCACTGAAGGAAGTACACAGAAAATCGCTCGATAACATCGCCAAAGCTCAGTCACGAAGCATCTCTTACGTTAACAAGAAACGAAAAACGGCGCCTCTGCTAAAGGAGGGGGATAAAGTGTATCTCCTTACGAAAAACCTACGCACACGGCGACTAACGAAAAAACTGGACAAAGTCAAGGTCGGACCATTTTTCATTTCCAAACAAATCAGCTCAGTCAACTATCGACTTGCGCTGCCCAAGGATGCAAAGATCCATCCAGTGTTCCACATCTCGCTGTTGGAACCAGCCGACCCTAGAACGCCAATCCAGAAAGACTTCCACTACCAGGCAGACGGCCAGGACGAATGGGAAGTCGAAAAAATAATAAAACAACGGAAGAAAGGACGCAGTACCGAGTACCTAGTCAAGTGGTTAGGATACCCCGACTCAGAAAACACATGGGAACCAGCCACATACCTTACGAACTGCCAGCAGATGTTGAAGGAATTTGAGCAGGCCAGTCAGGCACTGCCACGTTCGGGTCCAGCCAGTAGTCCAGCGGCAAGTCCTCAAAGGCGCCCCAGGTACTAGGCGACAACACGATACCCTCGGAGGGACCATCGAACGTCATGGTCCCCTCACTCAACTCCTGCTCCGTTATACTCCTCTCTTCCACGGATATCGCTTCCTCGGCGCGACGATCCAACAAATCCATTTGTTGACGCAACCGCTCTTCGCGCGCGCGTGCAACTCGCAATTCTTCCAACGCCTTCTCTGAGGCCTTGAGCGCCTCGTTTTGCGCTTCACGACTTTCTTTTATCCGAGCCTGCAACTTCTCTTTCTCCGATATGAGTCGCGTGAACTCCGACTGAGTTACGCGCACGTCGCAACGCTGGCCACGTTTCAAACACTCACTACACTTTCCCGAACGTATATGGACCTTGCACACGCGCTTGTGCTTGTCACAAGTCGAACACTTTCGAACCATGGTTTCTCCGAAGGATTCAACAAGTTCGTATAGACGGCGACGGCGGACTGTGCTCGACTCAGATGGTTGTTTAGGCATTGTCGAAGCAGCTTACCGTTGAACGAGGCGGGGCCAACGTCATATGAATCAGCTTGAGGGACCAAGCTAAGACGGAAGGGGGATAGTGTTACGATCCGCGGAACACGAAGGATCACAACGAGTATTACACCCCAGTACGGCACAGCAGGAGTTGCCAGCGTGGGCAACTACAAGGAAAGACAGGGCAACGCTTCGACTCTGCGGACGACATCACGTCACGTGACACTGATCAAAAGTCTTGGCAGTGATCGGTGTGATCAGTGCTCAGTGCGATCAGTGATCAGTGAGATCAACGATCAGTATGATCAGTACCTGTAAGGTACTGAGCACACTGCATATCTCTTTAGTATATAGCACATAGGAACACAACCCTTATAGTTTGTGTTTAACCTAAGTTATCAAGTTTGTCTTTGGATCTCAAACCCAACCTTCGAGCTAGACAGTCTACTCTGTACTACTCATCGTTACCCTGCTCTCAAGACTGACAGATCGTATCTGTACACCTTATTGCAACCAACCCCTTCGGCTTCCTGTCACCGTACTCATCCCCGAGAACCAATAGAATTAGTGCTTACGAGCTTTGCTTAAAGTACGACTTCAACAAATACCTCTAAATCCTCTTTTTTATAAGTATTAATTAGGACCTAAATTCTAGGGTATTACTTAGGGTTTATAACTACTAGAGTAGGCTATTTTAGGGGAGTAGTAGTAATAGGGTGCGCAGCTTTATATTTAGAGTTAATATAACGCAATCTAGGTTAAATAGAGCTAATCTAGCCTCTTAGAACCCTTTCTAGATATTACTAGAAGTTATAGCTTTATTATAAGCTGCTATAAAGTATAGAAAGAACTTCTACTTTATAATATAGTTAATCTAGTTATATATAAGCTAATTAACCTTATCCTTATACGCCTTCTTTAGAGGGCTAAAATAAGCTATATTAAGTAGCTAAAGGAGGTGCAATAAGTATAGAGGCATGCATAGGATTATAATCTTCTAATCCTTATAGTATTACGCGAATTCTATAGTGTTGTAACGTGACTGCATAGCGAGTCGGCCAGCATAGCGGGTCGGCCACCCCAACAAGCCATTGGGCCTACTAATTGCAACAGTACAACACCACAACGCCGTACTGTAGCTTACAGTACAGAATATTAATCGCTGACCTCTACTACATCTTTCTCACAAGTGCGCGAATTGTGACTAGTCTCTCCGCAGCGCTTACAGTGCCTTTTACCCCTCTTGCCTGCACCTGTTCGAACCCTACCCTTGCGACTCTCCCCTTCAACCTGCGCCCTAACGTCGCGTTGGGCTATTAAATCCTCTGCCTCTTCCTTCGACAGGTCTCCGCCCTTCTAAATACGCTTTCTTTTCTGTGATTTGCGCTCAGAGGCTGCTTTGTTTGACGCTTCAAGCTGCAGCACTCGGGCTGCCAATAACGTCTGCCCATGCAGCAGCATTGCCGTGCCTCTCTGCAGCTGATCAACGATCTCAACCATTGGAGTTGGTGACGATCCTTGGTGCTTTTGAATACGATCGCGAAGCAGCGTTAATTGAGCCTGAATCTCGTTGGCGTTGGTGGGTGTCTTAGGGTTCCATGGGAGCTCCCCTAGGAGCGGCGGTGTTGGCGTGCGGACCTTCACATCAAGCTTTGATAGCACTACCAATGGATCATGAGGCACTAATCCAGTTGCCCTAAAGCTTGCTGTAATGTTTGCCTTTGAAAACGCCTGCTCAAATACCTTTGCAAAGGTTGCGATAAAGGCTTTCTTGTCAATTCTGCCAATATAGTCTAATACCAAGCCTCTGATCTCCGTGCTGTACGCTCGCTTTAAGGGGGCAAAACAACCCACGTTAAGCGGCTGAAGGATGTGTGACGAGTGCGGAGGCATACAGAGGGTAATTATCTTGTTCTCCTCGCAGAGCTCCTGGAAAGAGAGCGACTTGTGGCTCTCATGGCCGTCAAGTATTAGCAGCACGTGGCTACCCACCCTCTGGCCCTTGATCTGCTGAATAAAGTGCCTGAGCCAGGCTACACCAAGCTCGTTGGTAGTCCAGCCGTTGTTACTTACCCCAATGCGCCATTGGGACTTCAGATCAGGGTACCAAGCTTCGTTGATCTCCTTTGCTTTGAAGATGAGGTAGGGCGCGATTGCCCAGCCCATCGCGTTGATCGCAGCGATCAAAGTCACCCACTCACGGTCTCCCTGCTGGACTCCAATAGGCTGAGTACGTCTCTCTGATGCAGTGACTACTCTGACTTGATTTCCAACGCCCATCATAAACCCAGTCTCGTCAAAGTTGTAGGTATCTTCGTCCAGGATACCGTACTTGGCCTTAACGTTCTGTACCAGGTCAAACCAGGGCCCAATGACGGCTGGGTCGCTGCAGAGGACTCTCTGGCGATCCCTTTGTCGAGTTATACGCGATTTAACTCCAGGCTCGCGTTTAACAAAGGCTGAGGCCCATCGCGGGCCAACAGGGCCTGCGTCGCGTGCAGCGCGCAGTTGATTAGCCATATCTTCAACCCAACGGAGCGTTGGGCTAGATCCTTGCTGGTCAAGCTTCCTTATGTACTTCACAAGGGTCTGCTCCTCTGCCTTGGTAAGGTTTGATGATTTGGGCTGGGTATCGCGTGTTGAGCGTGTTCCAGCGCGTCGGCCTTGGAGAGTTGATCTTGGCACGTTATAGACGATAGCAGCGCGTCGCACGCTTAGCTCTAGTGGTTTTTTAATTGCTTGGATTGCAAGCTTAATTCTCCCTTCTTTTGAAAGCAATTCAAGGGGTGGTGGTTGATCTATTGAGGTTTGAAGGTTAGTGGGCCCAATAGCTTGTTGGGGTGGCCGACCCGCTATGCTGGCCGACTCGCTATGCAGTTACGTTAGCTCCTATAACTATTAATAATTAGTAACTAGTAGCTACTAATAGTACGCGCCTTTATATGCCTATTAAAGTGCTTTAACTAGTTAAAACTAAGCTTATTAGTAGTCTAGCCGTTCTTAGAGACAGCAACAGTCTAATCCTAGGGCAGGTTATTATCTTTATACTAGTTAGACTAGCAGCGGCAGGCTTTAAAGATAATGTAGGGCGGGATTGCCTACCCTATGGCATTGATGCCCTAGATGACCGTTACCTACTCGCGATTGCCTGGCTGGACTGCTTTTGCCCGTCCACGGGTCTCTAAAGCTGTAACGACTGCTCTAGAGCTTATCTGGCCTATCATGAAGCCTGTCTTGTCGAAGTTGTACGTGTTATTGTCCTAGATGCTATACTTGGCTTTAGTGTTAGCTACAAGGTTGAACCAACCCTGTATAACCTTAGGATCCTTACAGAGGGCTCTCTTGTAGTTATACTTGCGATTAAAGACCACTTTAAGCTCCTCCTGACGCGAAACAAACGTGCTGGCCCAGTTTGAGCCAACAGGGGCCAAACCGCGCTCTTTCCGCAGAGAATTGGCGATATCAGTCACATCTGCGAGCCGGGGAGGCCGTCCTTGCTTAGACAGCTCAAGTATATGCGTAACAATTACCTCCTCCTCAGTATTGGTCAGATTTCGTGAGTTGGCCATAGTATCAACGCGTGAAGGTCGTCCGGCGCGTCTTGCGCGTAGTGTTGTTTCAGGGGCGCTGAAGATAGCTGCAGCGCGTCGAACAGAGAGATTAGGGTCTTGTTTAAGAGCTTGGATTGCAAGCTGTATCTGAGCTTCTTTTAACGCGTCTGTCTGTTGTTTTTGTGGAGGCATTAGTAGAGGTTGGTGTTTTGGTAGGGTCTTGGCAAAAGTGCGCCGCTCGCCCATGTGCGCCGCTCGCCCGTGATGTACGTTACTAAGAGAGTATAGTAGTAATACTATTAGTAAGAACTAGGTTAATAGGTTTATCTAGTGTATACCTAAGCTGTAAACGTAATAGACCTATCTATATAATTACTAGTAAGCACCAGCGTGGTGCCAAGCCCAAGAAGACAGTTGGATTGACTGCACCCGTTGCAGGGCAGTGATCTTTCGCGCTGCGCGAATGGATATCGCTCTCGCAGATTGTTGCCGCTGATGTACCTGGTAAGCCCCACATTGCGACGAACGCACGCTGTACCGATCAGCCAAGCAGCAAGTCCAGCGCTTGCCGCCAGAGATGGTCGTTGCTATGCTCGAATCTCATTGCACGGCCCACGTGAACATTGTTTTGCCCGACAGCTCTTCTTGAACGTATCACCGTGACTATTGGCATGACGTTGCACCCGTGTCTTGCGGATATCCAGGTACCTCCCACACCATCCTCTCATATGATGCCGTCCTTTCCCACGACCGAAACCTCGTTCGCCCGTGGCGAGTAGCGCTATGTGGCAACCGAAGCTTGTCCTCCCATTCTGTACCGCATGGACTGGTATAAGGCTGCTATACAAGACCCTACATCAACACACGTCGGCGATCAGCCCTGCGATGATAACGGCTGCGGTCGGTCGAGCGAAACACTGGGTGGAGGTGCCGTGCACGAGCGGTTGGCGGTGTCCTCCGTGATGGGGGTAGTCAGGCAGAGAAATGCTGCGAAAGTGTTGAACCTTGCCAAATTTGATCAAGCAGCTCGCAAGTTGAGGCTGGCGGACGGTGCGATTCATGATCGGAGGCGGCCTGGAAGCGCTGAGGTCCTGCCATGGGAACGGAGGGATGAGGTCGCGCCAATGGCGCGAAGTTTCCCCGGCCAATCACAGATCGAGGCATTACGTCACGCGTCTTCAACATCCTCAGCAGCGCCTTCCGACATCCTTAGCAGGCCTTCGACATCCTTAGCAGTGCCTTCGACATCATTAGCAGCGCCTTCGAATTCCTCAGTAGCGACAGGACAAAGCAAAAGCTCTACAAAACTCCTACGCAAACAACAGTAAGGAAAGCTGATAGTCACGGGTGACTGGCGGCCAAGCCGCTTGCCCCCTCGCTTGATCGACTGGCAATTCCGCTATGCACAGAGCATAGCTCTGCCGAGCAGTCACAGTGCCTGCTATGATTCACAACGAAAGTCAACAACACTTGTGCGACGACGCTCCATTCTGCCAGCTACACACACACAAGACGCCCGACGCCCGACGCTCGACACCTCTCCTTGACCTTCCACGATGTCTGAAGATATTTTCGACGAAGCCTATACCAGCGATAGAAATGTTCGGTGCACACCAACCTACCACTGATGGGCTATGTCCTGAAGCAGATGTATCGGCAGCACGAGAGCCCTTGGTCCGAATCCTTGGGCTATGTGCAGGATATGGTGCGTAAGCTCCCACATGGCAGTATGCACTGGGAAAAGGCTTCAAGATTCGCTTTTGGAACCGACAAAATCAAATTATTCAAAGGTCTCAGCATTGACAAGCACGCTTGGGAGCAGATTATCCCAGAAGAGCCATGGGAAGATGGAAATGGGCTTTGCACCTCGTTCGCCATCAGTGTAAACACTGTAGCGAAGCTTGAGGCAACGCACTTTGAGTACAAAGATACTCATAGAGCAGCGCGCAAAGTGAACGAGGAGAAGTCTACGACAGTCATCGATTCCTTAGCAAAGAGAGTTTTGAGGCTGCGAGTGGGCGAGTGGGCGAGAAATACCAAGAAGACACTGGATCCTCTTCCTGGGAAAACAATGATCGGGGAGAAGTAAATTGGCAAGATGTAAGAAAGTCTTCGTTTGAAGATTGTTCATTGTTAACATTTTCTATGCAGCGCACACCTAGACCGCTGCCGAATAAGCATGCAACTATACACAAATGCCTTGATCGGCTTTGGAAGACCGCTCTGTAGGGCATAGCTCTTCGAAGGTATTTTCTGAGCAACATTTTCTTCTTTTTATTCATTCACTGATGGTGTTGACTGAGACATAAGTGGAGATCGCTGCGTTTGGTGATCAGTTATGGATTTCGTTCCTGCACCAGGCCTTCAAGATCTGCAAGCCGAACAATGATGGCACCACAACCTTTAGTTATTTGGTCTTTTCGCATCCGCACGACGGTCCTACTGAGGATGACAGCGTCTTCCAGCGCCAACTGGGTCAACTAGGAAGAAGCGAATGGAGGAAAGGCGTAGTTCAGTTAGAGCTTTGTGAGCTGTATCGTGTTGCTTGCCAGGTTTGGGGTCCGCCACAGCAGAGCACGTTCTTCACAATGCCTCGAGCTGAAGCGCAGAGGTCTTGGCCCGAGCCAAGGTATCTAGAGACAGATGGTAGAATAGTCTCCAAATCGCATTTTGTCTGGAATACTTTCCTTGGAGCGTTTGGCCCTCAGATCTAAGGGCGGTCTTCGTGACCTATACGTCTGTCACTTCTGGCATCACGACAGTCTCATATTCTGCCCTCCAGCTTCGCTTCTATTTTGAAGATACCGCACCTGGCATTACTTACTACACGGCGGCGATCTGCAGCAAGTGCATTGATACTTCTTCCCTGATTCAAGAACGTCGCTATTCTTTAGATGCGCCTGATTATCAAATGGATTGATCAGGACTGGTATTACTCTTCGGACCAGAGGTCGGCCCTGTTAGTGAGGAGATGACATCTATTACAACTGTCGGCGTGTTATTCAATTGTACTTTCCCAGACTTAGATCTCGGCTTATAGATCTTTAGTTACTATCAGTCGCCCTGGAACGTCTCTTTAACAACACTCTACACGTTAGGTCTGACTAATACTGGATGTGAATCCAGAAAGCATGCAACGACGGGCGGAGAAGTCCTTAACTGCGACTGGCCTCGGAATAGAAGCGTAAGGGCAAACGCATACTGGAACGCAGTTGCCGCCATATGCTCTCTGTATCCGTGCGTACAGGGCTTGACTGCTAGTGTGAATAACGGACGTCTGCGGGAATCTGTAGTGAAGGCATTTCCTATAGAAACGTATGACGGGCCACAAACATACGGGATGTTCGAATATCCATGTGTGGATAACGGCACTGCACATCTCAATTACAATCTCCGCACCCAGAACATTCTGCACGCAGAAAACAACTTTGCAGAATATCCTTGGCTAGATCCGCAAACTTAAGACTACCACACTGTGACCTTAACGGCTTTAGTAGAAACGATCAATAAGACTGATTAGTTTAGCGGCATGTTGGATGGTGCCTGCTACGTACCTATTCGCAAATGGGTTACACATGCTGATTGAGGGTCAAGACGACTTTCTGTGTGTCGGGTCTATCCCGGCAACAGTAGTGTTGATGCTTGGTGGCTAGGAGGGCTATATAACGACGGAGAAGCAACTTTTGATACTATTGCTGCGAGATAGAATGACCCTGCAGTTGCGCTAACAGACAGTCGGCGTATAGCGACGCTCAACGATTATGATCTGGCCGTTAATACCACTTTTAATGATACAGTCTGGGAAACGACTATTTGTACCCAATTCAACTGGCTATGGCTAATGTTTCTTGCAGCGTTAGTAGTGCTGTCTGTACTTGCGCTTGTCTTGACTATTATACCTGGATCCAACCAACTACCGGCATGGAATTCATCAATTCTGCTATTTCTCCACTTCCTAGATCCTGTTAAGAGAGATTCCTAGCGTTAAAAGACATCTGACTTCGAGGCCGATGCGAGCACTACGACCGCACAGCTTCGCTGCGAGCAGGCGCAGGGCTGGTGCCTCAATGTAGTGGGACATCAAATTCAGGATAAGCGCGGCCCAACAGACCGAGCATAGAGTTATGCTACGTGTTCTGGGGATCATTTTTGCTTAGATTCGATACCAGAGTAGACTTGTTAGCGAGACTTAGGCTCAAAGCAGTACAGACATAAGAATTACGTAAGACGATTCTATTATATACAAACTCAGCTAGGAGAAGCGTGACATGCGAGCTAGTTGGGGACACAGACACATTTTCCTACTTAAAGACTTTGCAAGACATATAATATGTGTTGTGCTCAACGCGGAGATAATGATCGAGCCTGCGCAACAGATGTATGAACTGCGCGAGATGGAGGACGACACTCGGGATCTCTCGCCTAGCTGGCCGTGAGATCTTGTGATGGGACATGGCGCAAGCGTAAGGGAACCGAGGGAGGTTGCAAAAGATGCCTGATGCTGAACTCGACTACATTGAGATCGACGAGGTATCTTTAAAGACAGAGCGATATGACTTAACAACAAACACGGTTTTTTTCCGAGTTTGAGTGAAGCAAAGTCGTAATGCCATTGTAGGGTTCTTCCTCTACGGCAGCCCTACCTTATTCACCCAGTCGAACAGAGATTCCAAAACCCCCTCATCACCAACGTAAGATTTTTGTAGCCAGTCCTCCATCCAATCTTGCCAACTGCTCTTTTTGATCCAGAGGACTCTCAATGTTGAATCCACGTCGAACGTATTGTGTATCTCTACCCTGTTGACCGACTGCTCAGCGTAATCTCGAAAACTGGGATGGCTATCAAGTTCAGGATGGCATCCAGCATGGGTGTCACACCCTCATGGTGCTGATGCTTGTCAATAGCCTAGCGGATATTCAAGGAGTGTACTGTCTTGGCCAGGGCTCTGAGCGGGTCCATTCGGATCATCGCCCTATGCTCCTTTCCGTGCCCTGGCACAGTCAAGTTGGCAGTGATGTCTTCTTGTTTGGCCTCTGGCGGGTTGACAAAGAGCTCATTGTACCGAGTGAGCTCGAATAGTAGTACATGAAACTTAGTCTGTGCATTGTACAGCGGAAGGTACTCAAAGCGAACTTGACGACAAGCTCGCGTCAGACCAGCGTACTGTCGTTGTCGACAGTCTGCTCTGCGTATGTACAACAAGCAATCATTCAATTCTGAAGGCACAAACTCTTGCTTGGGGTCTTCTACAGGCTTTTCCGTGGCAAAATCGTATGTGCAATTGCGTATCTCTGATTGTCGTCAGTGTCCTTGTTTACTGAGCTGTTCATCTGGTGAGACCTGCAGATCTTATTTGGTGGTCCTTCGAGAAACTTGCAGACTGTACCTGCAGTACCAGAAGCACATCTTGCTTCTGAACTTTCCCCCAGAGCTAAATCACCTTTCATTGCATTCATGGCGTGGTGTTGTGACGCGAAGTTTGACCACGTGCTGCTTGACTGTTTTTGCGATGCTACGTCACAATCTCTAGAAGGCTAGCGTGTTCCTCCTCTGTTTTCAAGATTCACCACTGTCTTAAGATTTCCCGCGCTAACAATGGTATGCGAACAGGGGCAGACCCAGGTCCTTCTATTCAAGGACGTAACGTTGTTACAACGCTGGTAAAAGTAGTTCAAACAATCTGAATCTTCCTTACTTCAACCGACGCAGTGTTCAACCCGCTTTTCTTTCCGTCATCCATATACTCTGCCACATAGCAGACCCCAACGTTAGAGTATTGATTGCCTATCTTCCGCAATACAACCGGATTTGAGCACCCGCACAACACGGCAATAGCATCACCCTTCTCTGTCAACGGTGGGCAAAGTCCAAAATGGCCCTCCTTTGTTTCGAACGGTCGTAGGTCAGACATCCTTCGTACGGCCGCGATCCAATTGTAGATCGTCTGGCCTTGTTCCAGCATATTATTTCTGAGCTCCGGCGTTGCACGCATGACTTGCCAACGAGCCAACTCTTCAGGGTCGAGTTCATTGCTCTCCCAGACGTGATGCGTGCGAAACGCAGCATAGAAAGCGTGCTGGTCGTCATCATGGTACTTGACTTTCTAAGCTTCATAAAAAAGGAGAAGAAACCAGTGGACGAGCTGCGGATAACCGTATGTAATCAAGCTCGCCAAATCCTGCGTGGACTTAGGCCTCACTCTCTCCAAGTACTTGTTCGTATGAACGATCGCTTCCAGCAAACCAAATACACGGTGACGTTGAGAATCTGTGTAAATAGTTGACCGCACCAATGCCTCAACAACCCACTGTATCCATTGGGCAGAGGCGTCTTGGAATCCAGTATATCTGGTGATAGGTGGCCCAATATCTGCAACTTGATCAATGATCATCGCAGCACAGTTTAGGCTGTTCGCTGAGCATGTCGGGGTGAGGCCATGATGGTCAAAGGCTTCGACAGAGTGATCCTTGACCATGCACAAGATACGACCCTGAACTTCGGCGAATTGAGATATCGCGACGAAATTGGGAGCCCAGGAAGGAAGTCCCGGGATGTTCTCCCATGCATGGCCGATGCCAGCATGCGCAAGAAACCACAGATCTCCACCACCTACGTCTAGGCTTTCTGGTCCGCAGATTGACAGCCACTTCTCCACGAAGTCGCAGTAAACGTCTGCAACGGTCTTCGCCGGTGAATAATCAACGACCAGAGTGACTCCGAATACAGCCAACAACCCGTAAACAAGATCCTTTGGATTTGTGGCAGCGTAATTCGAGAAGTTGTCGTACTTCTTCATCCCAGTCCGGCAAAAATCGTTGTCCATCGCCTCTGACCAATACGCTGCCCTCATTTCCACAAACGATCTTGCACTCTCAATTTTAGCCATTGACAGATACTTCGACTCGCGAATCCGAGCACGTGTAGCATCAGTAGCCAGCGTCCTATCATCTCCAGCAGCTGGAGTGCTGGTTGCATCGTGTCGCAAACCATACACCTCCAACCATTTGTTCACAAAGCTGATTGCCGCCAGAGAAAGAGCCCTTGTGCCCGATACTAGCAAAGCCTCTTTACTCAAAACGACCTCTTGCATAATCCACACACGCGTCCAATACTGACTGTAGAACAGATGACTCATGCGAGGTATTACAGCCACAAGGTCGATGTCGATACTTTGCATCAGATCCTCACCTCCGTTATGATCTTCCGACTTGGAAACAAATTCCTTAATCAAGTCTGTGAAGGCGTCGAATGCACCAGACAGCTCCGATGTCGGCAAGCCAACCCAGCAGAATGTCCGTTGCGCACTTGTATAGATCTTGTGCATCAGCGGAATTTGGGAGTTCTTCTCTTGAACGTCTCGCTGGTTAATGCAAAGCGCATCAACCCAGATTCTGCGAGCAGTGTCGTCAATGGAACAGCAGCCTTCCATCCATTGGAAGTAGACGGCTTTTAAGGCGTGAGTGAGACTCGTCGTCACGGTGACAGAGGTTTCTTCGACGATGATAGGCTCGGTAACACTCGCGTCGCCCCATGTGTAGGACAGTGCAGAGAACTCCAGATTATCGAGAAGAGACTAAACGGAAAGTTTGCAGACTACCGGCTCGATTGATACGATTTCGAGAAGGCGGATTTCTTCCCCACAAGGGTCTAGTGCAATGTAAAAGGGATCATACTGCGCTCGTGGATCCACTTCTCGAGTTTATTGGATTGCCAACTGAGGCAGTTGGAGTGGTAAGTAGACATTGCGATAGCGGGGTTATATTAAGATTATAACGTTTCTCAGCTGCGCCTCGCTACCATTCGCTGTCACTAAAAGCTAACGCAGCCACAGTGCCTGCTTTCTTGGCTGGATAAGGTAGTGGCAGCATGATCAGCTCTGTGGAATTTGGCCTTAGGTAGACGAAGACTCAATAAAAGCGTCTAAAAGATTGTCTGTAGTGACTGACAACCCTGTCCGCTGATCGAACAAAAGACCTGATCAAGCCCACCTCGCACTCACTCTTGTTGATCTCACTGGCGCTGATTCCCGCACCAAGCGACAGTGAGCTTGGTCGCATCTCATCGAAGAGTAAAGAAATGGACTAGAAGAATGTAAAGTTGAATGGAGCGCAACGGGCCTAAGTCTAAGAATCGAGGCATGCGCTCTTGAACCTCGAACATGCACCCTTTAAAGTCAGGATAGCGATTGCGCATCTCGAATGATAATATGTGCAACACCAGGATGATATGGATGCCAGAAGCCAGCTAGGGCGACTCTTGGGCAGCTTTCGAACTCGTGCGCACGGTGTGTTGACGGCCCCTGGTACCACTCTGCTCTGACCGCAAACCCACACGCAAGTTCCGATCTCATGGAAGGGCTTAAATGAAAGATTAGCAGCAAACAATCCCATGGATTCAGGTTGAGTTGCAGTGAAGGACAATGAAATAATTGCTTTATCGAGAACAAATACTTTTTTATGCGCAGTCTCCACGCCCGGTGTCAGCTACGTCTGTTGTACATACACTATCAAGGTGGAGCTCCTATACCTATTCTCAATCGTCTCTATCTCAAGTTTTGTCAATTAGTTGACGTCTTCCAGCACTCTACTTGGCCCCCAAATTCTCGCTTAGCCTTCCCGCCACTTCATCTACCAAAGACATGTCATTCGCCCGCATCGCTCACGTTCCTTGGCAGCTGAACAACAACAGGACCCTAGCCCGCGGGGCCCTGCGGTAGCGTAGCTCACTGGTGCGCCCCATACTATTCCGGGTATCGTCTTCGCTTCCAGCCGTCCCTGTGTAGACGATCGGTTCAGGGATCTTCTCCGATGTTTCGCTTTTCAGTTGTGAATGCGAGGTACGGCTCCTCAAGGCTGAGAGCTAGGCCACGACAAGGTGACCGGGTGGCAAGCTTGCATGCTACGTGCGGGCGTGCAGAGGCTTGTAGATCCCAAGGAGCTACCCAGCAAGACTCTAAATCAGTAGGGCTATTCGGCGACTTGAATGAAGCGGTACATATGAGCAGCCTGATCAGCAGCGACGCTGATGCCCTTTCGCACCCTCCGCTACCTACAGCGATCCTCCGCTGATTCTCAAGATGCGAGCGCACCGTCTTTTCCCAGCCATTGCGGTCCTAGGTCTCGTGGGGGCTAAAATCGGAGCCAATAGCCGTGCAGACTTCGGGGTTGACTGGAACGAGGCAGATTTCAGCAAAGAAGGCGTGTTTTTGTTAGGAGAACCGGCCACTTTCCTTGAATCTTCCCAAGGCGTGGAGAAGAACGATACACAACCACAATTAAGGGACCGAAGCGCGGAGCTTTACGCTCGCCAGCAGTGTAATGCTGGGTACGGCTACTGCTCGAGTGAGTTCTTCCTTCAAGCCAACACATGACATCTCCACTGACCATCCAACAGATCTAGGCGGATGCTGTCCCAGCAGCAATAAGTGCTGCGGATACGGATACTGTCTTGAGCCGGGAAAGACCTGCTGTCCCGGCGGGCCTTGTGGGGCGGGTCTGACCTGCTGTGAGAACAAGTGTATGCCTGAAGGCGCGTCCTGCTGCCGCGGCGGCAACTACTGCGAGGCTGGTAACATGTGCGTTCTGTACGATGGCAGAGGGGTCTGCTGTACCGACCTGCAATGCACAGCAGTCGTGACAGGCGGTAGCACTTCCTTCGCCAGGACAACCACACGGGCAGCATCACCAGCGACGATCACACAGCCGCCGCGCACGACGCAGGTCACAGTGGACACTTTCACGACGTACTACTGGACAGTCAGATGGAGATACTACAGCTACTACTGGACCATCTTCCAGGCTCGCAGTACCGTCACGTACACAATGACGACCTACACGACGATATATACTACGACGGCCAACGACGACCGTCAGGCCTCGGCTCTCTTCGCTGATTTAAGCAAGACCCTCACATTCTCAACACCTGCGGAGGCGACGACGCTTGCGACCTTCCTTGATGCTAGTCCAAGTCCGACTGCCACAACGACAACAGCTTTGGATACAGAACTGGGGAGTTCGGCGGTGGCCGGACCGACTTCGCAGGACATTAACCTGGACTCGCCAGGGGATCATAGCACCACTCTGGGAGCTACAGCTGCAAGGACTTCTTCGAGCTCGAGGACTTCTACAAGGACTGCAGCAAGCTCGAGTGCTCCGGCTGCCGGAGGCGGTGCGAGTGCGGCGGGTTCGATTGTTGTACAGATAAGCTTTCTTGTACTTGCGGTGATGAGTGCAATATTCATGGTGTTGCTTTGAGCTGTCTCAATTTTCAGAGACACTGGCTGGAGCACGCTCGTCAAAGAACACATTAATTGCATACCTTCTGTAGCTCGCGTCCGGGTGTTGGCGAAGCACGTGAGATTAGTATCCGCACGTGAGATCGCTATTGGTCATCTCGGCTGGGCAGTAGTTCAATGTATACGAGTGGAAGGGATTGTTAGGCAGATAGCATGCCACGTTACATGTGCTGCAGTATGCGGGGTGATATGCAAGCTAACGTCAGCAAAGCAACATCGAGATCTGCACTTTAAAGGGGGAATTCCCCCAGTGGGTCCAAAACAGAAAGCAACGGCTTGAATGCGGTTATTGCCTCTCTTCCTCACATAGAATGCACCCTTGGACCTGTCCTTGAAGCTTCAATTGGGAGTTGTCACCCGCCGTTATCATGGCCAAGGGTTCACCAATTGGCAGTGAAAGCGGCGATGCCGAATCAGATCATGAACTAGCAGATAATCAGGCTTGCAAAGTCTGCAAACATCTCGAAAAGCTCTTCGTCGAGAGTGATTTCAAGAAGAATATCGGAGTCTTTGACTTTGACGTCTTTGAAGGTTGCGAGCGCCACCAGCCGTTGTTCCAGTGGATCGAGGACAGATTTTATCGCTATCAAAGCCTTATGAAATCTGCAGATCCAACTCGCCGCAATTATGATCTCATGTCTTTTGGTCTGCGACGGGAGGCCAATGGTATTCCATGGATAGACGCACTTGACAACAAAAGTCGCCCACAAAGAAGCTACGAACTTCTCTCTAGTGGCGTGCCAGGTCTCGGTTATCAAGCCTCGCTTGACTCACCATGGATTGATCTCAGCGTAGTAAGACAATGGATAGATCGTTGTCAGACACAGCACCAAGCGAGGTGCCATCGCCCTGCTACTCTGCCACCGGTGTCTCCAGCCTGGCTTATTGACACAAAAGACGACTGTATCGTACCTGGGGAGGCCATCACCCATTTTATAGCATTGAGCTATCGATGGGGCGAGTCAAGCCAAAAGGAGATGGACTCACAGACTTTTGCCAAATTCAGAACTCCTGGCGGACTTGTCAAACACGCTGGGCTCCTCGCACCCACCATCAGTGATGCAATCAAGACTGTTCGAACCATCGGCGGGCGTTACCTATGGGTTGACGCAGTTTGTCTGGAGCCAGACAACCTGGCCAAGCTAAACGAACAACTGCAGCTTATGGGTTCCATCTATGCGTGTGCAAGTCTCACCATCGTTGCTCTTGATGGCGATGCAAGGACTGGCTTGCTAGGCACCGAAGCGAGACCGCGAAGCTTGCAAAATGTTTTTGAATGGAAGAAAGACATCAAGATCCTGGCCAGAAACCATCCCACTGTGTCAGCATTGGATGTGACCGCTTCGGAATATTTCCGGCGTGGTTGGACGTTTCAGGAGTATGGTCTTTCTCGGCGTCGACTCATCTTTGCGGAGGGACAGATACATTGGCATTGCTCCTGTGCGTCTTGGCACGAAGACTGCCCAGACCTTGACGAAGAACATGATCAGAACGAGTTGGCACCATCTGCAATGATACCTAACATCGACGCGGGATGGCCCGACTACAAGGAGCTGGACAGGCTTGTCACAGATTACAATGCCCGACACCTACGCTACCCTGAAGATGCCTTCCCAGGCATCACTGGACTTCTTACCTACACTGAGCGAGCGTTCAACGAAGGATTTCTGTTCGGTCTGCCCAAAGCTTCTTTCGATGCGGCGTTGATGTGGCAATGCTATTTCGGAAAGCAGATGGTAGGTGGTCCCAAGATGCCGGGTCTGCGGCGCAGGCAGGTATCCGCTCAGACCCGCTCAGCCCTGCCCAATGCATTCCTCCCATCTTGGTCTTGGATTGGCTGGAAAGGCTATCCCATCGTCCTCCTCGGAGATGAGGCCCAATACTCTATCACAGACCTGTCCATTTCTACCTCGGGGCGCGACATTGCAACAATTCCAATAACGCAGTGGTTTTGTCATAGCAGCCCAGTCGCAGACAAGAAGGAATCAATCGCACCTCAGTTGAAAACCTACGATGCCAGTGAGTGGAAACGGACGAGGTATGTTCCATCTCAGCATGGAGGTGAGAACAGAGTGGTCTGTATTCCACCCCCAGGAGTCGACGGTGACTATGTCTACGAACATTGCAATTTTCCAGGCAGATTTTACTGGAAGCCGCTTCCATGCTACATTCCTCAGAAACCCAAATCCCCAAATCACGTAGAGAACCGGTACATCTCGTGCCAAACGAAGCGACTGTGGCTTGCGGCTGTCACTGAAGACATGGGGCCAAAGGGTGTAATGTACGATGCGCATCTGACCTTGCATGACAAACACGGAAGGCGATGCGGTTCGCTGCAAGTACCGACTGATGAGCAAGCTTCCAAATTCCCAAGTGCAATCACCACGGGGTCGTGGAGAACGCCAGACGGACCAATTCTGAATAAATTCCCAGCAGACGAGAAATTACTGGAGCTAGTAGCAGTCTGTCTTCGCAGGTTTCCTAAAGTCAATTTCAAGACTCAGAAAGCGGATTACGATGAACACTATGGCGTGCTGTGGGTCAAATGGGAGTCAGGAGTCGCTTTCCGACAAGGTGTTGGGTACGTGAAAAAAGTGTTGTGGGACGATTTAGCACCCAAGCCTGTAGATCTAGTTCTGGGCTAGGAAGTCTCATATACTACGCTATCTCCCGAATTCTTTGCACAACGCTCGCGTCCAGACTTATGATACTGCTATCAATCACTCTGGTTAGAATCACAATTGGCACGGATACTCAACACCAGCAAGACTAAGTTTAGCAACAAACACAGTATTTTGCCCCGATGATAAGAAGAACCAAAGCTGGTCCAAGGCCTCTATCGTCAGCCTCATTCGTGCACATGTACCACATGCGAAAAACTCGACCAACACCGCCAATCCCACAGACTTCTCAATGCTGCAGAGTGCTAGCAGAAGCTCGAGAAGTTCTTAGGGCTGCTTTGTCTGCTGCAGATATGCATTTTGTGCTTTTTTATAGAAGATGCTGCGCACGAGCGATCCCCTCGCCGAAGCACATCTTAACTAGCTAGATTTATTGCATCGCCTCCGGCGTAAGAGAGAGTTTACATCCAGGCCAGCCAGCATCTTTGATTGATAAGAGAAAGATTGATGAAGTGAGGTGCTGTTCTCAGCTTGTACTAGTACTACAATAGCCAATATCTTTAATTGAAAAGAGAAAGATTAATTAATGGAGATGTTGTTGATATCACCGTACTGCACGGCAAGCGCTTGAATCTCATTTCCTCTTACTGCTCAGCTCGTACTAGTACTCCAAACTCAACCCCCCTTTTAAGCGATATCCAACTGATCTTATCCCCAATATTCATGCACCCACCCCAACGGAATACGCACTGCAGACAAGCAGCAGAAAATCCATCCAAATCTATAGTCGGCGTTCGCAGACGAGGAGGACGCAGTTGCAGCTGTGTTTTGTGTTTTTGTTTTTCGCACTTACACTGCATTTGCAACTCAGCGAACGAATGTTGACATCTATTGGCGGCTGCCTCAGTGGTTTCTCCCAGATAGAAAAGAGCGACGGAAATAGCGTTTCTAGGAGAGGGACTTCCGTGTATGCTATGTTAGCGTGCGGGGGTAGATCTTGCGAGCTGCGAAGACGAGTCGAGTATGGTGGAGGAATAGTACTAATCTGCCAGACTTAGTACAAGAAAGCTTCGTCCCACAACCTCTCAAGGTTAGTCTATACTAGGTAAAGTTAGATCTAGACTAGTCGTCTGTGGCCTGCCAGAGGTCAAGGCGAGAAAACAAACCGTCTCGCCTTCACGTTACAAGCAGGAGGTTATCGCTCAGAGCCATGACACGTAAAGCTTCGCAGCGCGAGTAGTCTAGCATAGGCGTTGCCGCATTATCGCTCGTACGAACAGTTGAATAGCTAGATATCAGTCAATGCCATATTAAAACCAAATCATAGAAACGAAACGGTGCTCAAGTGGAAATTTAAGTGAGGAAAGCCAGCTTTGGAGAGACTAGTATAGCGCTGAGGACTGCGTCGTGACACGCGAATGTATGCACTCTCCGGTAGTACATAAAAACGAGGAACCCCCTTCGATGCCCACAGAGTCCAAGCAATTAGCCGAGCGTTGCACAGTCCATCGAGAAACCGTCCGTAAGCAAAGCGTCGAGGGTTAGTCTAGCAAACCACCCAGCAAAATCGGGGTGGAGGTACCAGACATCCTCCACTCGCACGCAGCCACCGCAAACACCCTCCAATGAGAAGACTCCTGCATGCAAAACAAGAGACGCAATGCAGCCTACGCCAGGTTGCCGTGAAACCCTCCAAGATCCGAATACCATCCTAAGATGTTCGCCAGCGACTCTTCCATGACTTTTGTCTCAAACTCCCCATCCCTTCGTTTTTGAAGCTACCTGCGTTGGCCCGTCGTCTCAAATAACATGGAAGAAAGAAAAACATCTACGGAGCCGGCCCGTGGGTTTGCATGGACGGGCAGCCAGAAGGGAAAGCAGAGCAAACCGTTCTTTGTAAATGTCGGTATCATTACAGACTCGCTCAGATATTGCAGGTAAGGGTGTACACGTGTGAGCTCTAACACTCGAAAACCGACGCCTTGCGAGGCTTCATGTTGTGCTCTGGGCTCGTGAGCTGAGATGATCGAGGCCAGGCCGCATAATCAAAATGGTATCGTGTCGCGTGAGAGATGCAAAGACTCTTAATCTAGTCTCGCCATCATCTGGTCCTTCGTTAACGGCTTGAAGTCGGGAGACTCAAAGTCTAAGCCACGAGAGGCCAACGTGGCGCGAATGTGGTGAGGGACCAGTTGTTGGTTGAGGTGCGGTGCGATCGAGAGTTCTGACGGTGATCAGTTGTAGGCTTTCAGACTTGCAACGGAATGCTTACCGTGGTGGTTGAAGTTGTATAGGGCAGGCAGATCTCGCACAGCGCCGTTGGGGTGGCGCGAGTCAGGCAGACGCGTATTGGGATCCCTCAGCTCATCGAAGAATGGGTGCACCATGGCATCGATGGCGGAAAGTCGCTGTGTCGGTGTGTATTCCAATAACTTGGAGATCAGATCGATAGCGCTGGGGTCGGCTTTGCGGAAAACCTGCGGAAACGTTAGACTGGGGGCTGATTGAACAGATTATTTCGCGAACCTTGTTGAACGGATGCGGCTTGATCTGGGGGAACTTGTGCTCCATGTAGTTGGGGTTCATGGTGCGGATCTGGTCTCGTGTAGGTGTGCCCAGCACCTTGATGATCTCGACGAGCTGGTCGATACCAGACTCACCGGGGAACAGCGGTTGTCCCAGCATGAGCTCAGCCATGACACAGCCAGTCGACCAGACATCTGGATTGCACGTGTTAGTTTGTCACCGTACGCGCAAGGGCCACATGACGTACCGATCTTCGTAGTGTAGTTTGTTGCTCCGAAGATCAACTCGGGTGCGCGGTAGTATCTAGAGCAAATGTAGGAAACGTTGGGCTCGTTCTCGACCAGAATTTTCGCGCTGCCAAAATCGCACAGCTTCAGAATGCCAGATGCTGGATCCAGAAGCAAGTTCTGTGGCTTGATGTCCCTATGGCAGATCCCCTGCGAGTGAATGTACGCGAGAGACCGGAAGAGTTGGTAGATGTACAGCTTCACCTCCAGGATAGGCATGACCGTCTTCATCTTGTTGAAGTAACGCGAAGCACGGTAGACGGTCTCGGGGACGAATTCAAGCACGAGGTTCAGGTAGACCTCGTCCTTCTGCAAGCCACATGGTCAGCTTCACATGGCGCCTATGCCATTGAGTGCTAGGACATACCCTCTCGCCATTGTTGTAGAAAAAGGCCTTGAGCTCGACTATGTTGGGGTGCCTGACGATGCGCATGATCTGCAGCTCACGGTTCTGGTCGTAGTCAGCGCTGACTTGCGCACGCGTTTCAGTCACACGCGCGGCTCACCTTGAATCGCTTGTCTTGCAGCACCCGCTTGATGGCCGCGTCTTCTCCGCTTGGCGAGAGCTTGGTCTGGAAGACGACGCCAAAGGAGCCGTTGCCGACAATCTTGCATTGCGTGTATGCAAGGTCTTTGTACTCGCCGGTCTCGCCGTCCTGGACCTTCTCGCGGATTACTTCTGCAATGCCATTAGCAAATCGGTCTTTGCACGCGGCACGCAAAGCCTTACCTCCCATTCTCAGACTGGAGAAGGCCGATGGCCGGTTCTGGCTCATTGTTTGGGGGGCTGCAACGAGGGGTTGTCCGGCAAGCGTGCGCGGACTGCTATCGAGAATAGGGTGGGCTGTAGCTGAGGAGGGTATGGGCGGAGGTGCGGGTGTGAATGAGTAGATCCGTTGTGGGCGAGAGGTGTTGTAGGCGCAAGGTGGAGTGCAGGTGGAGTGTGCTCCGTGTGCGTGGTTGACCCTCGCGGCTGGCAAAGTGGCAGGTGCTAGGTGTGGCTTGGTGAATCGCTAGCGGCCACGTGAACGGCGTGCAAGACAGGTGTGCAGACAGGGGCACGGGGAGATGAGGGTGAAGGGAAGAGTAATTGACGTTGAGATTGAGTTGCAAAATGAGAGGAATGCGGGTTGAGTTGAGGGTCGACGTAGATGGAGCGGGGCGGCTTGGGGCTTGTAGGCACAGACGAGGGCGCTAAAGCTGAAGAGGCGCTCGTGACATGAAGGCCGCTCGCGTTAGGGAATGGTCAGCTTCTCAACGACCAGCAACACCGGGCCTGGGCTCAGCAGCAGCGCGTGGCAATTGTGGTGTGAAGGCGCCTGGAACTGCGCGTCTGCATTGACAGAGCTGCTGCGCTCTGCGGAAGGCAACCGAGCTGTTAGATCCACGAGGCTGGCTCGCGCAGCAGGAGCAGCAGATCGCTGCTTCGTGAAACAGACGTCACCGGAGCGCGGCTTTCAAGGACGTAGCGCGTGCACACGGCAGCGTGCGAGCTCTGTTTGTCATCGTCCGCTGCCGTACTGCTCTGCGCCGTTTAGACGAGCAAATCGTTCGCATGAGCTGCGCTGGGTAGCCTGGCTGTGCGCGTCCAGCAGCGCTGCTGTCTGCGGCATCTAAATTTAAGCTGCGCTCTTCTTCACCTCCATGCCCGCCCGCCGTGCGAGCTGGCACCATGGCATCACGGCGCGGAGGCACATTCCATACGCCGGCTGCACGTGAGCGCTCAGATTCTCCTCTTCAAGCACGCCGCCTGAAATAGCCAGCCCAAAACCCACTTGCTGGGACCCATACCGCGCGTGGCTGGACAAGGAACTGCTCTCCAATGGATCTGCCCCTTCACCGTGATGCCGTGCAGTTGGGTGGCCGTTCCAACGAGCATATTAGTGAGGATGATCGTGACGCTCACGTCTTTGTTTGGCACTCGACGCCGGAGGCCTCACATCACGCGGCAGCCAGCGCTGGAAGACATGTTGAATCATGGCCTGAGCGCTCCACTACAGGAGCTTAGCAAAGCCAAGCAGAGTCACCAGATGGCGGCACATTGGCACAGTCACTGCTACGGTGGCCTTGAGTCAGCCTCTTCAGACCCTTCGCTGTGCAGGCTGCAGCAGAGACGGGATATCTCAATAGTGCTTGCATGTTGAGTTCTGCAATTCGCCGTTGACGTCCTCAGGCACTTGCGTTGCGGGCCACCGACACCAACCCCAAGCCAGCGGACGTATGAGCGCCGTCGGTCATAGGCAATTCGTGATGTACCCTGCAATGCCGGTCGTGCATCACAGCAGCTCTTTATTTGCACGACAGGCGTCAATCAGCGCCCGCCTCTTTTGTCGACTCGTCATAATTTCTCTGCCACACATCTGAATTTCCCGCATCCACATCTGCGACAGCTGACCTGCTGCCAGCACGCCCTGGTCCTTGTAAGCGCAGGGCCCTCCTGCCGTGAGCCTGCCGACTTGCAGAGCCTCTGCAGCCATCCTCAACACCCCTCCCGATCCACTTTGAACGTGGGCCGCCAATTCACTGTTCAGACAGCGTTCGTCCCTGATTGACAAGCCATTGTGGATGCTCAACGGCGCCTCTGTCCCGGCAGCAGAGCCCCGGCAGCCTGATGAACCACGGATCGGTACACGTTACACCAAAAAGTCCTCATTGCTGTGGATTTAGTACGAATCGAGCCAGACGTGCAGGAACGGACATGCATATAGACCATTCATGACGAGGGTGATTTTCAAGCAAGCGCTCGGTCATCCCTTCCGAGTCTCACAGCACGTGCGGTCTCACTCGAGGGCGCAGCGTGCAACAGCTGCTTCGAAGATCAAGTCTTGCACCAGCATCGCTGCGAGTCAACGATGCAGGGCCTGAAGTCGAACGACGCTGAAACAGAAATTACGGGCATCAGACGTGGGTAGGCTAGCGAGTGCCGTCAAAGTTCCGGCTGGTTCGCTCGCCTGTTCGTACGTCAAGGTGCAGGTTGCCCCACCTTCCAGGGTCGACATCCGGTTCGATCACGTGGTGCTCACCTTCATCTGGTTCAGGGCGCGTTTGCAAACGACGGACGATTGGAATCGTTGCTGCATCCGCAGCTACGTCATTGGGCTGCAATACATCACTACGTGTGCTGGCGATCTGGGCATCCATACTGCTGATCAGCGCGCGCCGCTGCCCTTACGAACTGAAAACATGGTTTAAAAAGTGATTGCAGGGTGATCACATACTCGTTGAGTAGCTGGACATCTGTTGTCGTGTTGTCGACCGATAGAAGTGAACGAATTAGATGCAGATGCCCGATGGGACGAGATCTGCACCTGAGGCGCTCAACATGTCCCAGCCTTCCTCACAGACACTCTCATTCGCCTGGATTGAGACTTCCACCCTTCACAGGTCCTCCATTCAGCCTTGTGGCCCCTCTGTGCGCGCTCGAGTTCAGCCGCGTTACACGCACGAACCAAGCTCGAGTACAGATGCTGTGCAACCAGACATTCCGTCAAACTTGATCGAGCAGTATTGACCAATGACAGGATCTCACAATCGCCATATTTTTTCACATACCACAACATTCCCGTGCGGCTTCTACATTGGATGACCGACGTCGGCCGGATACTCGCTTCCACGGACTGCGGCTACGGGTGTCATGCTAGCTCCCGCGTAGTGGCCATTCGACGTTGCTTCTGTACGAGTTGTATACTCGCTAGACGAGTGTACGAGAAGCAAACTGCTACATCTACAGCAGGTGCATCGTTGTACTGACGTGAAGTAGGATTTCGATACGAATAGCTCACTCTCGCTGGACTGCTTCCAGATCGGCTGAATCCAAGTCGCAGTCGGAGTTTGCACGCCTCACTGTCCAGCAAGGGGCTATCTGTCGAGCAACCTGCACCGCATAGTCTGCTGTTATCCCAACAGTTTCGTATTCCGTGGCTTGGCGTAGCCTTTATTGTCCGGTGAATGACACAGTCATACAACGAGATCCTCGTCCTCGTCAGGACAGAGAGTCTGGATCGCGTAGACGTTGTCAATTGATTGCGCGTAGAACGGGGCCTCGTACACTACATAGAGGACGCTCTGTCTGCACGAAACTTTGCCGAGCAGTCACCCCGACATCTCGATGTCACTCCTCTGTTGCAGCTACAATAGACGGGTACCGTTACTGTGGCTGTGACACGGGCTTTCTCCAGATTCTGCACGACGAGATCTTGACCGATCTGATGTAGAATTACACTGTCAGTCGGCAGCAGAGCAATGCGTTTAATCTACCAAGCTGGGTTATTGAGTCTGCCAGCCCAGGTCAAGCGATGCTGTGAGGCCGCGTCATTACAAGGTACTAACCACTATGCTCCTGGCAGCAGTGGTGATTCCTTCGCCTCGATCAATTCTTGCAGGTAGACATCAATATACCTTCCAATGCACCCAAAACCAACCCCCTTCTCGAGACCCATCACACGCAAAGAAAAGCCCACCTCCCACCTCCCCATCCCCTCAAAACCACACCAACCCGCTTTGCTTTCTGCATCACCCCATTCTCCGCAGCCCTCGATACACTGCAAAAGCAGCACAACACCACACTCTACCCTCAAACCCTCACCCCATCCCCTCCACCCCATCGCAAACCCACCACCCCCACATCCACATCCTGCCGGCGTGCAGAGTTGGACATGGGCCGCGCGGACATGACGCGGCGGCTAGCCGGGAATGGGGAGTGAAAGCCGCACCCGACGCCAAACCAAATAGTAATTATCGGAGCTGATGTCTCTGATTCAACCTCGGCGTGGCGTTGCGTTGCGTCTGAGCTGCGAGCGCCGAACGTCGCAACTCACCCACAGCGACGAAGAAGCCCTCGTACACACCCTCCGCGACCTGGTAGACCGCAGTATATATATATACATATTCTTCTATCCGCATCCGCGTCCCTCTTTTTCGCGACGCGTCAAGTAGACTTTCCGTCTTGCACTTGTACACTTGCTACAAAACCCGCACAGTCGCTTGACTCGGCTCGTCGTGCTGTTCCGCGCGGACTACTATACAAACCAGCCTTGTATTGATTACTTCAACACCCAAGCTAACACCCAAGCTGACAGCAAGGCTATCCTTTTCCTTTCGCACCTGCAAAGTTTGGCACCACAATCATCCTTCCTCGCTGTCGTACAACCTACTACAGTATAGACCTATCGTGACTAAACAAGATAAGCGCTGCGCTCCGACCTATACATCCTAGATCCTGGAGAATGTAGCCATCGCTCTGTCTGTCTATGCAACACTGCGGTTCGGTTCGGTGTAGATGTTGCAAGGTGTGCAAGGGCGGGTGCGGTTGAGATTTGTCTGGGAAGAAAAATAGGGGTTAGGGCTTGGCAATACTTGTTAGAGGGAGATGGGTGGAGGAGAAGGGGGGGAGGTGCGGCGCATCTCATGTGTGCTGGATAGGATGGGAGGAACGAGAGGGTTTGAAAGTGCGCAAGCAGCTCTTAGCCTCGTATAGTGAGATGTAGGTTCGGGTTGGGTGTAGTTTTGCATGAATTGCATCGAACAACTTCACAGCAACCAAGCATCTCATAACCAAAATATATCGTATCCAACAACTGCGTATCTACACCTCGCCTTCCTCGGCCTCATCCGCCCTGCCCCTCCTCAGCAACTCCCCAAACACCTCCCCCTCATTCCCACTACTACTACTCAACCCCAACACACTCCCCCGTCTCCCCTCCCCTATCCCCACCGCACTCGCCCTCCTCCCACCCCCGCGCTTCAACCCCTGCACCAGCGCACTCAACCCCGTCGACAACGGCGACGCTAGCAACTGCCCCGTACTGCGCTGTCTCTCGTTTGTGCGGAGTCTCCTTGGCGCAGGCTGCGCGGAGGCGGAGCCGGGGGTGCAGGGGAGGTCGTCGTGGCTCTTGCCGCGAGAGGGTGTGCGCGGGGTTGTGGAGAGGTGAGAAGGGGGAGGGGCGGCTTCGCTGGGGAGGACGGGGGTGGAAGTGTGTCTGTGGATGGAGGGTTTGGGGGAGTCGTGGGGGTTGGAGGAGGGGGTTTGGATGAGGGAGGTGAGGGCGGACAGGTTTGAAGTGACGGGAGGAGTGGAGGGCGGTGCGGTGGTGAGGTTGATGGTTGGTGTGGATTGGTCTTGGTTTTGGTCTTGGTTGATGGGTAGGGGTGAGGCGGGGCGGATGGTTGATGACGAGGCGTTGGATGCGGTGGAGATGGAATCGCGGTAGCGCTCGCGGTGGAGGTGGATAGCATCGTCGGACTCGGGGTCGTGGTCCTCGTCTGCGTCTGCGTCTGCGTCTGCGTCATCGTCGTGCCGCCGCGGTCTCCCGCTGGTAATCAACCACACCCCCGAAAACGTCAACGCGCACCCGCCCACAAACTTGCCCGCGTCGCCGCCGGACGTGCGCTCGAAATCGCGGTACAAAATCGCCGACCCGAGGATCACGCTCAGCGTGAACAGAACGAACTGCACAGGAATTACCTGCGTAGCGTCGAAGCGCTGCAGCGCGCGGTTGATATACTTGATCTGCATGACGGCGGTCCCCACGAGGATGGCCACCAGCAGGTAAAAAACGGGAAACGTGATGACGCGCCACAGCGTATACGACAGCAAGCTCGCCACGCCCTTTGTGCTGAGCGCCGTGAAGCCGCCAAACAGCCCCACGAGCCCGAGATCAACCAGGATATTCTTGTCCCCGAAGCGATTACTCGCGCCCATCAACACGACAATGACCCCGACACTCACGCCAAGATACGTCTCGAACTCCCAGCGCGTGATCAGCGCCCAGATCTCGTCGGGGCCGAGCTTGGGGTTGTTGTCGCTGGCGGAGAGGACGACGGTTACGGCGCCGCCGACGGCGACGATGACCCCCGCGGCGTCGCGCCAGCGGAAGGGTTCCTTGAGCATGAAGGGCGCGATGATGCAGTTTGATATCAGGGCGACGACGCCGAGGGGGCTGACAATGGACGCGGGCGCGAAGCCGTACGCGAGGAAGTTTCCGGCTTCGCCGACGGTCATGAGCACGATGCCGCACCACCAGTAGGGGCTTTGGAGGTAGGACTTCTGCCGTTTTTCGTGTGGGGGTGTGAGGAGTGGTTGCTGTTCCGAGCCCCGACCGGGGGACTTGGGCGTGGTCTGCTTCCTCCGCTTCTCCTCCTCGTGCCACTCGCGGTCCAGCTTGATATGCGCATAGCGCTGCGTATTCAGCGCGAAGCTAATCAGCACATTGCCCACGATCGCAGTCACAATGCCAATAAGACTGCTCCAGCTCTCGTCGTAGCGGCCTGCGAAGGCGCTGACGATGTCGTTGTGCGGCAGGGGCGGGAGGTACATGGTCGGCGTGAGCCCTGCGAACGGAACGGTATCCAAGGTGTGCAAGGGCAGCGGTTCGTGAGTGCGGTGTTGTATTCCAACCGCTAACGTCTCCACGGCGACATGATGCGCGGCGTCCTGCGTGGGAAGCAGTGCGGTGCGGTGCGGTACGTTGCGGTTGAGCTAGTTCGGAATCCCGGCGGCGATCTGCAGCACCGCCTTCATGTGATGGAAGTCGGCGCCCCGCCTTCATGTGATGGAAGTCGGCGCCCCGCCTTACAGTCTTTACTACTTGGACTACGCGCGTTGAAATCTCAGCGGCATTCTATCAGACAGGCATAATAGTTATTACTGTAGACAAGGGATTAAAGGGTAAACCTGCTCTTATTTTCAGCCTCTACACTATGCCGCTGTGCTCTGTCTACACTACATGTGCACTTGGATGCAGATTCAGGGTAATTTCGGCACTACACGCAACCCATTCGACCATCCTCTCTACCACACCACACCACACCACACCATACCACTCAATAAACCTCCCCCCTCTCCTCCTTGGGCTTGTACATAATCGTCGTCAAAAACTTCTGCTTATACCGCGTCGTCGCGCTCGTCGCCAGCACATTATCCTTGATACTACTCGTCGCCAGATGATTCAGCACCGTATGATTCGGCATGATCAGCACAGAGCTATCGTCTTTCATCGGCGTCGTGCCGTTGAGAATGCTTTTGCTCAGAAACATGGGCAGGCTGGGCGGCGTGGGGAGGGCGCTGGATGCGGCGTTGGCGCGGGCGAAGCGGGAGGATTCCTCGGGGGCGTCGAGGTCGACGAGGTATTGGGGGATGCGGGAGTGGTAGCGTTTTTGGGGCGAGGGGAGGGTGGTGTTGGGGAGTTCGGCGGTGGGGGGTTTGACGATGGGGATGGTGGGGGAGGGGGGGTTTTGGGGTGGTTGTGGCTCGGTTGATGCTGGTGCGTCCGAGGGCTTCTCTGCTGCCTTTGCTGCCTGCTGCCTCTCAATATCGTCGTACGACACCTCGAGGTAGTTGACGAGGATGTTTGTGTAGTCGACGGCGGTGGGCAGCTTGTCCGAGATCATCATGTCGTTGTCCACGATGAACATGAGGTGGTGGGTGCCCGGGTGGATAGGGACCAGCGCAGAAAGGACGTTTTCCTTCTTGCTGGGGCCACTAGAGACATGTCAGCCGGTACAACTCCATGGAAAGAGACGACTTACTTCCTATGCAGCTTATACTTTTTATTCCACCCCGCAAACGTCCCCGTAACATAGACCCTCTCGCCGCTCCCCTCCCACTCGACCAGCGTCTGCACCGTCGGCCTCCCGGGGGTCGGCACCTTGAACTCCTCGCCCAAATCATCATCGTCGGCCGTCGTGCTGCTCAGCATCGACGTGCGGCGCGGCAGCACGCCCTCGACATCGCCGTGGTCCAGCGCCTCGGCGGGCAGGTCCGCGGGGGCGATGATGGGCGAGCCGGGGGTGTGGACTTCCTCCTCGATGGGGAGCGGCAGGCGCGGCGGGCGGCTGAAGTGGGACGAGGGGACGAGGTAGTCTTGCGAGGCCGAGGCGGGGTCGAGCGAGCCTGCGATGGCCTGCTCGGTTCTGCTGCTGGGCGGCGCGTCGATGGGGATGGCGTGCACTTCTGTCGGGGGCGGCGAGGCCGTGGGGACGGGCGGGGAGGGCTGCTTGGGTGCGGGCGGCGGTGTTGTCGTCGCATGCGATGGCGGCGGTGCGGTGCTCGTCGACGCGGGCTGCGGCGTGGGCTGGCGACTCTGCTTCCCCTCGCGCTCCCGCTTCTGGCTGCTCTGCTCGTTCCCCATCTTCTCGGATCCTCCGTCGCCCACAATGCTGCGGTCCTGCGCGGCGCGGAGCTGGCTGGCGACGTGCGCGGTCGAGTTGTGTGTGCTGGCTCGGCCCCGCTCGACGCGGACGTCGCTCTCGGTGCTCGCAGACGGAGGGGCGACCTGCGTCAGCGTGACGGGCTGGATGCTCGCGCGTCTGCCAGTGCGGAAGCCGAGGTGGAGGTGCTGCTTGTCGTGCTTCTCTCTGTCCCTTTCTTTGTCTTGCGAGTGGGCCGTGTTGTGGGAGCCGACGGGGCTCTGCGGTTGACTCGAGGCCGGCGTCGACCGCGAGCTGGAGTGCTGGTTGCCCATGCCTGGCCGCGACCAGATCCGGCGGCTGCGATGGAAGCAGCGAGCTGGAAGCGAGCTGCAAGCGAGCTGGAGCCTGGACGCAAGCTGGAAACGAGCCAGAAGCAAGCTGGAAGCAAGCTAGAAACCGCTCCCTCTGAACCGCTCCCTCTGCAGACCCGGCGTTGTCCAAGACAAGCACCACACGTCTTGCCTAGCTCTCCACAATCGCCCGTCCCAGCAGCAGGGCAGGATGCATGCCCCGGGGCCCGGGCCACCGTGCATACAAAGAGGGGTGCACCAATGAATGAGAACACGACGTGGCCCGCAGACGTTTCTCGAGGTCTCTGAATGACTAGTGCACTCACGGAACGGCCTTTATTGGTTGTTCTGTGATCGATACCGGCCCTTGTTGTCTCGTCCATTCATGCACCCCTCATGCACCTAGCTAGGGACGGGCGTGCATAGCACTGCATACCCCTAGCTTTAATTATCTGCCCATCGTCGAACCCGTCCGCACTTCGCGCTTCACCAGGAGCCTGAATTCACCCATCAATTGCACGCACGGCTATTTCTTTCTCCTGCTAGGACTTGTTTGGTGCTTCTACACACGTACGTCATCATGTCCGCGCTGTAGCTTCCTCTTTCGGACACCACAGCTACTCCAACCAGTACACCCCCCTTGGCATGGACGACGCCCTCGTCAAGGTCCTCACCGTTGTGAACCTCGTCTGGTGGCCGGTAAGCAAGCTCATCAGCGCTGTACGCATTGTTCTGTCGCCGGTGGTGCGACTGGCCGTCTTCCTGCTGTCGCCGATATGGATCGTCGGTAGCTTTCTGGTCCTGCCCTTTGTACATCTCGTCAGGGGACTGTACCACATTCTCACGCTACCACTGCAGGTGAAATGGCTTGAGCGAATCGAGGTGTGTTTACAACCGACGCAAGCAAAGCAGCCACTAACTCATCTCCAGACCCTCTACATCTACCTTGGCACCGCTGGTCTCATAGGCTGCATGACCGGGGCTATCCTATACTTCATCTTCAAATTCCTGTCATCATCCCTCGGTATTGACCACACCGGAAAGGACACCCCACCCAAGGCCCGCACCACTGCAGAGTTCAGGGCAGCTCGCCGCGAGAAGCAGGATCAAATGCTGGCCCCAACTCTTCCCATTCCAGTCGTAGTGGACAGGGTGCCCGGCCGCCGCGGCCGTGGTTTGCTGTCTCAGACCATTTTCGAGGAGGAAGACTCGGATTTCTGAGAGCGCGAGGCAGCGGTGCACTACTAGAGCGTGCGGGTGCGGCAGGACGGGGCTTTGATTCCGTGTCCGCCATCTCAAAGTCGGCGTAGCAAGGCAGTGATTTTGAGCTCGTGGTTGGTATGCCGGCAACTCTATGGGTGCAAATGCCCTGTACAGGCCTCGGGCCATCAATATCCCTAGAACGTCTGGGTAGCATGTCGTTGGTCGAGACCGCTGAAGACATGTCTGACGCCCGTACCTGTTTCGATATCGTCGTGGTCGTGCGGCACACGGTTGGTAGCGTAGCTTGCGGCCGCGAGGGATGGCTCAATCTGACAACAGCTCAGTGTTAGGCTTCTCAGGTCCATAACCGATCATCAGACAGTGCAAAACTTACTCCATGGACAGCCTCCTCTCCTCCGCTTCCTTCGACCCGACTGTCAGCCAATGAAAGACGCCTACAGTCCAGACGACTGGAACCAGCGTCAGTCATGTAATGCATGGGAAGAAGAGATCTCCAACCATCGAAAGTGCATGTAGTCAAGCAGACCCAGCCCGGTTCTCGCCCATCAAGTGCGCTCAATGCCGTGAAATTGCCTACCGTAGGTAACATGACCAATACCGAGCCGATCAACGTTTTGAGTAGAAGCTTCTCAATCTTTCTGGCCATGTGCTGATTGCCCTGATTTGCTTGGATCAGGCTGGTCTGCGCCTTGGAATGACTGCACATGTTCCCCAGCCATGCTGTGAAGCGACTTGCAGGGAACGCTTTTGTCGAGAGCTTGCCCGAGCGGATGAGCGGGCTCAGTAGATAGACGAAGACCAGCGTGAGCAGGATGTTGAGAACGACATCGTACACTACCAGCGGTATGGTTGTGTATCGGGGGATACCGATGCGGCATCGACCGTCAATCGATGAAATCTCCGCGATGGGATTCACAAACGCCACCACGCCGATGGCAGCGAAGCCCGACACCGTTAGTGTGATTCCCACCACCCAGATCCAGTCGTGCGTCCTTTTCATGAACGGAGCTCGGAGTGCATGTGCGCGTTCGACGAGGAAGAAATACCTGGGCAAGATCAGCAGCGCGTAGAACTGACGTGGGGTAACAATCGTTCCATGGCAAACTTACATGACGATCTTGCTGAAGATGTAGAGGCAAAGGCAAGAAAATACCGCTACTCGACAGATTCCTATCGTCCTAAGGCCGAGTCCGCTTTTTACGACTGCCGCGGAAAAGACAAAGCAGATGGAGGTGATGTACAGAAGGCCGATCAGGACGTGTGCGAAGCACAAGTCTCTGACACGTTTGAGGTCGACTTGACGCACGCGGTAACCTACCATGTTGGTCACCTCCTTCTTCGAAAGCTGGGAGAAACTCACCAAGCATCCCTGCGAGCACGCTGATACTCAGCATCGATATAACTGTGAAGACTGCACGAGAAGCATCCGGGTCGCCCCAGTAGCCGGAGTTTGCGGGTGTAGATGTAGATTGGCGATTACCAAGATTCGCTGCATGAGATGTTGTAATCATCGCGAGGATGGGGAGGCACGTCCATCCAGCATCCGAGGGTTGCATGTTTTCTGGCGATGGTATCTGCAGTGCTGGCACGGGCTAAGAACAGACGAGGGCACAGTAATAGGTGAAGTAGGGAAAGGAGATGACATGATGTACAGCGTGGATGCCGCTGTTGTTCCTGGCTCTATGTGCAAAAGGAAAGCTCGGTGATTGCGAGAAAGTTGATAGCGATTGCGCTTTCTGCTTTGGTTAGCATCAGGGGTGATGCAGAGACTGGAACTACAATGCGCAGACACCTGCTTCGAGTGTGCGCTTTCTTGTCGAGTTTTACAGCTGACGACCGAATACTCCCATTGTTAGGAGACATGCTTTGATTGTCCAGCACAGAACAATCATAGTCCTCTCAGTCATCAAGACCAAGAAGCACTCATTGGTGCAGTGCAGCACGTGGTCTTGAAGCGAGGACATCTCAGGAATGTTCCCACAGCAACCTTGTGACACGCTCGCCGCTTTCCAGAAGGTATCCAGCCGTCATATAGAAAACTCCACACCGCATCGTTACGTTACTCGGACATGCTGCCTTGATTCGCGCCTGCACACAACGTCATGAGCGTGACAGCACGCTTGTCGTTGTGCTGCTCGGAGAAGTTTGGAGGTGTCGAGAAATGCGCGCAGGCGGTGACGTACACATTGCTTGGGGGCGGGTATCCAACTGCCAGGCAGTGTTTTACCGTGTTGAGCCCGGCGCCATGGAAACCAGCGTCTGCGACGGCGAAACTACAGCTACGTGCAATTGGCGTAATTAGCCCCCTGCAGGCCATCGTCATGGGCGGAGCGAATTCCTACTGCACAGCCCCAAACTCGCACGACGCTCCGACTTTAGACCCTGCGGCGAATGTGATGTGAGACAAGGTGGACGCAAAATGTCCGCGGTGCAGACGTGGAAGCACAGGTGATGTGAGGCGTGAGCAGATCAACCTCGTATAGCTGCGTATCTCTCGGGCGGGAGTCTGAGCGCGTCTACCGTGAAAAAGACGCAGAGGCCAGCCCAGCGGCCAACCCGCAGTTCGTCGTGTGCAAGTGGAGACGGCAGAACTGCGATTGGTCCCACTTCTCGGCGGCCAGGGTCCGCAGTCGAAGCGAGATTGATTGGTGCAGCCGCTAGCACAGCCTCCAACACCGGGCTTGTCTCGCGCACCTTTCTTTCACGCCTCTTCCTCTCTGCCTCGACCCGCCAAGTCCTCGAGATGCAAGACCCGAGACGTCACCCCCGCCTCATGAGTGCTTGATCCCCAGCGCTTTCTCACCAACACCCACACTCGGCGCACGCGATCCTCGACACATCGGGTACGCTAAAAGATAGACAGAAAAAGGGGGTTTCAGGAGCGCAGCAGCAGCAGCAGCCACCACCATGCGGAGAGGCGTCACCATCTTTATCCTTGTCACCGTAGTCATTCTCGGCTTCGCGGTGCACAGTGTCTGGACATTGCTTGGCCTTTTGGTCGCCACTGGCCGCGAGGATGCCATCCTGCGCGGCGAGCTCCCGGCTCCCAACTCGAGCGCGGGCATTGACCGCGAGCAATTGATCCCCAAGATCATCCACCAGACGTACATCAACGAGAGCATTCCCGTGCACTGGAAGGGACCCCAGCAGAGCTGCATCGACCTGCACCCGGATTACGAGTACAAGGTACGACCAAAACAAATCACTGGTTAGGAGGATACTGACAGCAGTAGCTCTGGACTGATAAGAAGGCCCGCGAGTTTATCGCTGACGAGTACCCGTGGTTCCTCGAGACGTTCGACAGCTACCCCTACCCCATCCAGCGCGCCGACACGATTCGATACTTTGTGCTGCACCACTTTGGTGGCATCTACATTGATCTGGACGATGTACGTACAGCATGCGACTGCATCTCCGAACAGTACTAACCATGCGTAGGGATGCAATCGTAGTCTTGACCCCCTCCTCGCCTACCCTGCTTGGGTCCGCCGCACCATCCCCACCGGTATCTCCAACGATGTCATGGGCGCCGTACCACGCCACCCATTCTTCCTCAAGGCCATCGACTCACTGACCGACTACAACCGCCGCTGGCCGCTCCCATATATCACAGTCATGGCGTCCACCGGTCCTCTGTACCTCAGTCTCGTCTGGCGCCACTACATGAACCAGAGCCCCGAAGGCGCCGACCGCCTGCGCATCCTCTTCCCCGACGAATACAACAACCACGCCTGGAGCTTCTTCACCCACCACCTCGGCAACAGCTGGCACCGAACCGACGTCAAAGTCATCTTCTGGCTAGGCAAGCACTGGCTCTTTGTCACCCTTATCGGCTTCACAATCGGCTTCACCGTCCTCGGCCTGCTCTACAAAATCTTCTTCCTCAACCGCGCCTCCAAACAACCCGGCTCGCCGCGCCTCCGATCCGCATACGCCCGCCTCCCCTTCTACCGGCGCATCAGCCAAAAAGACGTCGAGCTCGACGACCGCCACGAGGTGTAGCGCAGCCCAGAGCTCCTCGTTACCACTATCACGTTTAATGAGCGCTTTCTGTTGTACTACCTGCATACCCCGGCGCACCCATACCACACTTTACCTTACGACCGCATCTTTTCAATTCCTTCCCACCCATATTTTTTCACATTCAGTTCCATGCTATTTCCATATCACTACACCATTTAATCGTTCCGGTCGCGCCGGCGGCGTTTTGGAAAAAAAGGGAGATTACCTACCTAGACGTCTGGGGCCATAGACGGCTGGACTATCGGAGTATCGGAGTGTGTTGAATGAACAACCAGACGTACTGTACACGCTACAAGTGTGCGTCTTGTCTTGTCTTGTCTTGTCATGTCATGAATGCAATACAACACAATACAATACAATACAATTTTTACCTGCAAACACACATATGTCTCGTGTCTCTCTGCAGTCCCCGCGAGCCTTATATGGTTATTTATTTACAGGACAGGTAACAGGACTCCACATGGTCAGGTACGATCACGATCACGATCTGGGATCGGCGGAGAGTTCTGCGGGAACGCACGTGGAGTCCATCCGTCGCCTTCCGGGAGATGTGGTCCAGAACCATCGCTGGGAGACTGGCCCAGGGTGACCCAGGGCGACCCAGGGTGAGAGCTGAGCTAAGTTCCAGACTCGGTCCTATGAACCATGGCTCAGTGCCGACTTCTGACGGCTTGTGTGGTGCGTGTAGGATGATAATCGTATATCTTGATATAACTCATATAGTCGTGCCAACTACAATTCCTGCCCCCGAGGGCTTTTCACAGCAGATAGGTACCCGTCCCTGCTCTGCCTGCCCCATCTCCTCTTGATCGTACAAAGTGCTCATCACCACGCCCCCGACCATCTCCAATTAATTCTTCAACCACGCCCAAACGCCCTTCCCCCTCGTCTCGCGCATCTCTCGCTCCTCGGCATGCTCCAGACTCTGCTCCTTGCCCAGCTCAGGATTGCGAATCACCAACGAGAACCCAATCAGCAGGATCGACAGACAAATACCCGCAATGCACAGCAGCCGCTGAACATGTCGATACGCCAGGATAACTGCGTCTCTCTCTGGCGTGCCGACGGGATACGTCAGTGCGAATGTAAAGGGGTCCGCATACACCTCGCCCGCGAGCGACGAGCTGCCCGTTCGCCGGAGCAGTTCATTTGGTATGATATGCTGCCACATAGCGCCTGAGACGGTGTTGCCGAACGCAGATCCGATGTTGTACGTAGCGAGGTAGATGCCCGTGACGATAGCGACGTGTTCGTGATTGGTAGCTGCTTGGATGCTGGCCTGCGCCGGGTACGGAAACATGCCCCCCGCGATCCCCAGACAGATCTGCGCGCCGATGATGCCGGAGTGGCTTGCGTCGCCGGTGCCGCCGCGGTAGTGGATCAGCAGGCCGAATGCGACCATGAAGAGGCAGGTGCCGAAGACGATGAAGGGTTTGAGACGGCGGACTCTGAATACGATCATCCCAAGGATGAGACCTGTGATGACGGAGCTGAAGCTGTATAGTGATGAGATGCGGGTTGCGCTCTTGATGCTCTCGTCGAAAGCTACGACGAGTACGGTGTAGAGGAAGTCGCCTTGCATGTACCAGGCGAAGTTCAGGGTGCATGCGATACCGAGAGCGCCCCACACTGCACGGTCGGCAAGAAGGTGGAAGGGTACCATGGGGTAAGGCGCCTTGCGCTCCCATATGACGAAGATCGGGATGCAGAGGATACCGACGACGAGGGGTGCGATGACCTTGGCCGTTCCCCACTGCGAGGAAGCGCCGCCTGCGATCGTAAAGGGCTGTGAGCGTCAGTTGATGTGAGTCATACTGCGATTGCGTAAGACTGAACTCACGGTGAGGATGAAGCCGAATACTGCAATCAGCAGGACGATACCTGGGACGTCGAGTTGCCAGAAGAGCGCTGCGGCAAGACGCTTTGCGCCATAGATCTGGTACGGGGTTCTATGGCTGTCAAGGGCTCCTGCCTTCTTGGCCTTGTAGGAAGACCACTGAAGTGCCGCAATCAGTGGGATCGAGCACACAGTGTAGATGATGGCCCACATGCCCACGCCCCATCGCCAGGTTGTAGCGTTCAGGGTCGCGCTGCTAACGTCGCCACTGACCCAGGTGTTGATCTATAACTTCTTAGTCGCTGGAATGGGTGATGAGCATGAGACGTACAAGAAAAGGTATGGCTGGAACGTATGAGAAGAACAGTCGTGACCGAAGGGACGTGATGTCTGCAATCACAATCTCGATGAGCACGATCATGACCGTGTAGCCGACCTGGTAGAACACGGCGCCTGCCGCAAATGTCTCGACATTGCTGGACACGGCTTCAATCACTGTTCCAAGCACGTAGAAGAATATCGACACGAGGATGACTTCGACTCGTCCAAACACGTCGGCTGATGTCTAGTCAGAACGTATTCGCTAGATAGTTGAGCAGTGCACAAGCATACCAATCTTTGCAGCCGTTGGCTGAGCAGCAGCAGCTATCACACTCCGCAGTACACCTACGCGACATATCAGCTTGGATGTCTCTGGACATCCATAGAAACAGTGGCAGACGGACCGATGGTAGCAAGCGTCGAGTGCGTCTCAAAGCCAGCAGTAGCATACGGTTGGTACACGCCACGAAGACTGCCGTCGAGACCGTATGCATAGGCAACCAGAAAGAGGCCGAAGAAGATAAAGCAGCGGTTAACAAGTGAGGTGTGAGCATTGAGAGCTTCGATGCGAGCGACGCCCGGCGATTTGGTGTCACTCAGGACCGGCTTGTCGACAGGCGTAACGCTCTTGCCGTCATCATTCATGTGCTTGACATCGTCTTCAGGTGAGGCCGCCATACTGAGCGAGGAAGCTATCACTGCAGTCGCAAGCAAGATGAGATGTCGCAAGGTCTCAGGAATCGAGACGATGTGAGGTCAGATGTAGTTGCACAGTGAAGGTGAGGCCGAGCAAGTGATCTCCTGATGTGGAGCTGTTTGGCTAGATCCTTCCTTTTAGACCGCTAGACACGAGGCAATCCCCAACAACTACTGGACGGTGATCCCCCAAAGAGTCAAGGAGTGGGTCACGCCGGGGTGTATTCCGTGGAAGTGGTCAATCGATAATCTCATCTAGATCTAATCAGATGCAAATTTGCTATATACCGTCTTGGCGCCGAGGGCGTTCGTCTATGCCTGCTGCTTTGGGGCAGGATCCGACCAAGCGAATGCTTCTTAGAAAAATCTTACCGTATTGCCGGATCGTTCGGCTTTCACGGAAGGAGCGCGCACGGCCAGAGGAACTTGATGCGTAGAAGTAGTCAACGATATATGTGGTAGTATGGCGTTAATTTTGAGAGGAAAGAACGACCTACGTGCAAACCTAACCAGAACGCCGACCATGCATCCGTGACCCAAGACAACAGCTGCCTCCAATACAAGCAGGTGGGCAGATATGAGACCGTAAGTGTAATGCCGCGACGACTCTACTCGTACTCTGAGCGCACCTTCTTCGCTCTCCTCTTGTTTCCCTTGAAGTGCTTCTTGCTGTTCAACCTCATATCGGTAGGGTCGACATCCATATTGAGCGCCGTCATCGTCTTCAGCTTCCTGCCGCTCAGCTCCTTGCCCTGCTCACTGTACTTGTAGTTGAATGGCTTGTTCACGTGAGCCATACCCTGTCCAGGGCCGAAAAACTTCTTGTCCATTTTTTGCGACTTCTGACCTGTCCTGGGAGCCAGGCCAAACTCATTATCATCCATCATCGACTCTGCCTCGGCGGCTTCGGTCATGCGTGCAAGACGTGCGCGGCGCTTCTCAGGAAGATGCGCGGCGTCGTAGAGCTCGCGGTTGAAGTGCTTTGCATCAATGGGTGGGTCCCGTGGAGGTGGGTGGCAGAATAGAAGCTTGCCCTTGACGTAGTCCTTGAGGATGTAACGCGCGGCGCGCGACTCGTCCGGCTGACCAAGACCTTGTGTCTGGAATCCACGTGCGATGGCATAGGCGCGGAGAACCTCGTCTGATGTGGGAGTACCGGTTCCGCCTTCCTCGAGTGGGCGTACTTCGATCTTCATGCCGTAAATGGCCTCGAGGAAGGGTTGCGGGATACGTTGCGCGACGAGACCGCCAGGTCCGGTGTACTCTCTCAATTGGTCGATGGGAAGGACACCAGCGCAGACGAGTTCAGCCTTGGTCGCCGCGAAACTAGGGAACACCAGACCAGGACAATCGCAAAGAACGACGTTCTCACTGAGGTGGATAGTCTGGAAGTGCTTGGTCTTTCCAGGTGTGGCTGAGACGGACACCTTCTTTGCGCCAATGAGGGCGTTGATGGTGGACGATTTACCGACGTTAGGGTAACCGACGAGACCGATTGAGGTCTTGCGAGGCGGGCTGTCTGGTCCAGTATCGATCTCAGGCGCGTGTTCGAGGAAGAGCGCTTCAAGCTCGTCGGTGGTCAATATCCTGGTTCGCTCGTCTCCGTCCGCCAGCTGAACGCTCTCACCAGGTGTATCGACCGTCTCCTCGTGCACCCACTTCTTCTTCTCTTCTTGCTGGTCTTGCAAGTCAATCTTCTTCGCTTCCTTGGCAAGGTCGTCGGCCTCATCCTCTTCGGCCTCTTCATCTTCCTCTTCTTCGCTCTCACCCTCCTCCGACTCGGAGGGCTCCTCTTCTAAATCTCTCAGCTCGTTCATTTCCTTCGCCAGCTCGGCCGAGAAGAACTTGTAGTTGATGTTGTTCTCTTCGAAGTAGTCAGCCCATGCTGTGCGCTGCTCCAGTGTCATCATATCCGCCTTGTTGACAAGTAACAGGTTGTTCTTCTTGGCGTCGACCTCCTTGACGTAGACCTCCAAATCCTCTGATCTGAACAGCAGCGGGTTTCGCGCATCCACAATCTGGACGACCAGATCTGACCTTTCAATGACACGCCACAGCTGCCTCCAGACCTCGAGATTGCGCTCGAAGGGTGTTGTGAGGAGATCGTTGTTCTCTGTGAGTTCGGCGAGACCGCGCCTCCACTGCAGCATTGCCTCCTTCTCGCGTGTGTCCAGTTGCTGCGGTGTAGTCGTCGAGTCCCACTTCGGTCGGCGCGGGACAGTCAATTTGTGCCTGTTCTCCTTCTGCCTCTTGACAATGTTGCGCTCCTCGTTTGCGGAAAGCAGGTATGGGTTCTTCTGGTCCTTGTGGATGATCTTGACGTTGTTCATCTTCTCTGCGGTGAAGTCGGTGCCGGCCAGCTCTGCAGTCTCGAGAAATTCGTCGAGATCGCCCTGCTCGGTGACGGAGCGCATCTTCACCCATGATGCCTCCTTCTTGTCGTTGGTGATGTACTATCATGGGTCAGTCTTTGCAGCGAAATGCGATCAGCCTGCCAGAACTCACCTTCTCACCAGTCTGGTGGTTCGTCCGCTCAATACCGGTCTGGAAGGTACCGCGGCGCATGTCAGCGCCCTTTCCCTTGCCGAACCGGTCGTTCATGAGACTGTTTCCCAGGCCAACGGCCTTCTTTGACTTTGCGAGCACCATCTTGGCGACAGTGCGTGGGTATCTGAGGTGTGGTGTCGGTGGCAGTCGTGTGCCGTGAGGGGTGTGTATACTCGCTCTGAAATTTGCCCCGCGATGTCATTCATGGGCTCCACTAAAAAGTGAATTTAGTACGGAATTTGCAACCCACCAGGGCCATTTCTAAGCGTGCGCTCCCCCAACTTCCAAGTCCGCCACTAGACCTCCTCCCGACTCTCACGAGATCGCCCGAAATAGCCCACCATGCCCCGTCGCAAGTTCATGTAAGCGGCAAGCACTGTTGCTTGGATTCTCGCCGCGCGCACCCCGCTAACCCACACTCAGCGACAAAAAGACGGCGATCAACTACCGCCTCGTCCACCGCTCCCAGAACGATCCTCGAATCCACGATGAAGACGCGCCGCAGATGGTGTTCGCTGAGACGGCGCCAGCCAACCTGCGCGAAGGCGACGAGCCCGCGGGCAGTTCGCGCGCATCACAGTACTCGTCAGCCTCTCGGGCCTCGCAGTTCTCTTCGGCGACCGGGCGCAGTAAGATCAGGTCGAGGGGAGACCTAGAGAGCGAGTATGGAGACAGCGTGCGAAGGAACGAGGGCGAAGCTGCCAACTACGGCATTTTCTACGACGACAGCAAGTACGACTACATGCAGCACATGCGGGACCTGAACTCGGGTGGAGGAGACGCATACTTCGTCGAGGCCAAGGAAGATAAGAAGAAAGGAAAGGGAAAAGCCTTTGACCTGGCGGACGCGCTGAAGGGCGCCTCGCTCGACGACAGGCAAAGCGACGCTGGCTACAGCATGAACAGCACCGTGAGCAGCGTCAGCGACGTCTTCGGCGAGGACATGGCACCGTCAGAATTTGTGCGCAAGACTACCTACCAGGACCAGCAGAACATTCCCGATTCGCTCGCTGGGTTCCAGCCGGACATGGACCCGCGACTACGGGAAGTGCTCGAGGCGCTTGACGACGAGGCCTATGTAGACGACGATGAAGACATTTTCGATTCCCTACAGCAAGACGGTTTCGAGCTGAACCAGCGGGAATTCGAAGCCGCCGGCCAATTCGACGCAGACCGCGACACACTTGACCGCTTTCTGGACGAAGACGATGAAGGCTGGGAGTCAGACAACACCGTCCGCGCGTCTTCGCCTTCACAAAAACCCAAGCCGGCTGAGCCTCTGCAGCCAGGAGAGCTACCGGCACCCGACGAGGCACCACCACTGGCAGACGCCGGCGACATGGCGTACATGGAGGAATTCAAGAAGTTCAAGAACGATGTGAAGACCAACAAAGCACCCAAGCCGGCTGCACCCAGCGACATGCAATCCTCCATCATGACAGGCGCATCAGCACTGACCACTGGAGGACGACGCAAGAAGCGCAAGGGCGCACTCACAAGCACCTCCGGGTACTCCATGTCCTCTTCGGCGCTCCACAGAACCGACGCCCTCTCCCTGCTAGACGAGCGCTTCGAGAAAATGGAAGAAGAGTACGCGGACGACGGCTTCGACTTCCCCGACGACGCATCCATGGTCTCTGGCATGTCCAAGATGTCTGGTCTGAGCAAGATGAGCGGCATGAGCCAGTGGAGTTCCAGCGATGCGCCGCCTCTGCGGTCTGACTTTGATTCCATCATGGACGATTTCCTCGGTAATCACATGACGGTCGGCAAGGCGGGACGACACGTGCGTAAGGGTAAGGTTGCGACTGGCATGGAGCAGCTTGACGAGGTCCGGGGTGGGTTGGGCAAGGCGAGGATGAGCGAGAGGACGCAGCAGAGGTACGGTGCTTCGAAGGCTCAGTTTATCTGAGTGGGGAGGGAGTTTTTTATTGCATTTCAGGGCGTCTAAGGGGTATTAAGAGGTAGACTTGATGGGAGGCTACGGGAGCCATCTATACCCATCTCCGGGGTTCGTAGGATTATGAATGAATGACATGCTTTGAGATTTGTTGCATTACCCGGTGCTGCATCTAGTGCTGCCTTCTATAGTACATTTCGTGACACCTTCGTGACTTCGCGTGTCGTTTGAGCTCTTGCTCCTGGCCCATTCCCTAGACTCGCGGCCTGGACCGCTGCACTCTACACGCATAATAACACCGCAGCATCTCCTCTCCCCCCATCAGACCCCCCGCCCCTAAGCCGGCAACACCGCCCCCAGAAACGCCTCCAACCCCCTCTCAAACAACTCATTACTCACGCCCACCCCCCCGGGATGCTCCATCGGCGCCAAGGGATTCTTAACCACATACTCAACATACAGATTCGCCCAGATCTGGTACAGATACTGCCGTAAGTTGGGCGCCTTGGTGTCGGTCAGCATGACGAATTTCATGCGCGTGGGCGTCTCGTAGTAGTGCAGTTTGTACTCGCCGGTGCGGTAGGCGAGGAAGGTGTCGTCCGGGCCGCCGAGCTTGGTCACCATGTTGCGCAGGGAGAAGACGAGGCCGAAGATGAGCTTTTCGTCGTCGGCGTGCGAGAGGACTCTGTGTTGGGTGGTGGGGGTGGTGGGGCCATCGGGAGCGCTGCCGGGGGTGGAGGAGAGGGAGGTGGTCGAGGTCGGGCGGGTGGATTTGGAGGTAGGGGCGCCCGAGGAGGATGGTGGGCGGGGGGTCCAGCGCCGGCTGTATATGCACTCCGCTGGTGGGGTTAGGGTTGAGGAGAGCGGTGCGGGGAGGGGGATGCGTACTGTGCCGGTCGAAGATGTAGAAGCTGTAGAGAACCATGGTGGCGGGTTGGGGGCGGGCGGTGAGCGGGTGAGGTTGGTGAAGGGCAGGGCACGTGCGCGGAGGGAGGGGTAGCTCAGGGATGCAGCTCTATCGAGCTCTCCGCGACAGACTCCAGCAATTGAGACGTTGCTGCTTGCGGCGAGTCGCCCTGGGGAACGCGCAGGCGCGGCGATCGACACGCTGCCGCCATTAGGGTCGCCGGCGGAGGCTGCACCGCGGGCGAATGGGCGGCTGGCGTGCCGTGCAGCGGCCGCGATGATGTCGTTCGTGCCCTGGGGGAGAAACGTTCGCCAAGCAGCCAGGCCGCGGGACGACTGCGGTGGCTCGTGGAGAAGGGATGCAAGTGATTTGAGCGACCGACGGCAGCGCCTGAGGCTGGCAGGACTGTTTGCAGCCACAGCGCCCCTCCCATGCCCCTCCCGGGCGCGCTGCAGTGTGTAATCGTAATCGCTCTGCTGCGTCTGCCCACGCCCTCTGCGCATATCAGCGGCCGGTGACCAGTGCAGTGCTCGCTCACCTCAGTGTTTGCCCGAGCTAGCGACCCAGTGTTTGTCCCCCGTAGCACTGCAAAGCCGCCCGCCCGCCCGCCCGCATCACTGCCCTGCAGCACCGATGTCGTCCATGTCGCAGCCGCCTGAGCACCCCGCAACCCAGACATCCTCGCCCTCGACGCCCTCGACGCCCTCGACGCCCTCGACGCCCGCCGCCGCCGCCGCCGCCGCCGCCGCCGCCGCCGCCGACCACAGCGCCCAGCTTCCCGGCCTCTACGCCTCGCGCCCCACCCTCGACGTGCCCGCCGCCCTCGACGACGCTCGCCCAGCGCCCGTCAAGTACATGTGCGCCGCCCGCCCGCTGCTGCGCCAATGCTGCCCCGCCGAGGTGCTGACAGACTGGCCAGGTCAACGCCCGCGTACCAAAGCCCGCTCCGACATCACCGCCGAGCCGCCTCGAGCACGCGCCGAGTCAAGGTGCGTCGTGCGCGCCCGCTGTCTGTTCTGACGTCTGACCGCCCAGGAAACGCTCAATGCGCGCTCCGAGTACAGCAACAGCGAGGATGACGGCACCGCCCAGCACCGCATCAACCAGTACCTGATCAAGCAGGAGATTGGCCGCGGCTCGTTCGGCGCCGTCCACCTCGCCGTCGACCAGTATGGCCAGGAGTACGCCGTCAAGGAGTTCTCCAAGTCGCGCCTACGCAAACGCGCCCAGTCGAACCTGCTCCGCCGCCCCAGCAATCGACGACGCGCCCTCCCAGCCGGCATTGGCTTCAACTCCCCGCTGCACCGACACTCGTTCACCGAGGGAGAGAACAATGCGTTCGAATTGATCAAGGAGGAGATCGCCATCATGAAGAAGCTCAACCACCCCAATCTGGTGTCACTAATCGAAGTGCTCGACGACCCGGAAGAAGACTCGCTGTACATGGTCATGGAGATGTGCAAGAAGGGTGTCGTCATGCAGGTTGGCCTTGAAGAGCGCGCAGATCCGTACAGCGAGGAGCAGTGCAGATGCTGGCTGCGAGACATGATCCTGGGCCTTGAGTACCGTACGTCGAGGGTAGTCACGCTTCCACGAGCGGCAGCTAATCTGCAGTCTAGTCCACGCGCAGGGTATCATCCACCGTGACATCAAGCCCGACAATTGCCTCATCACCGAAGACGACGTCCTCAAGATTGTCGACTTTGGCGTGTCGGAAATGTTCGACAAGAATGGTGAGATGAAGACCGCCAAGTCTGCAGGCTCACCGGCTTTCATGCCGCCTGAACTCTGCGTTGCAAAACACGGACACGTCTCTGGCAGAGCTGCTGACATATGGTCAATGGGCTGTACGCTGTATTGTCTGCGATTCGGCCGGATACCGTTCGAGAAGCACGGCATGATCGAACTGTATCAAGCGATTCGGATGGATAAGGTCGAATTCGACAGTGACTGCAACGAAGACCTCCAACATCTGCTCAGTCGTTTGCTTGAGAAGGATCCCAAGAAGCGGATAAACATCGACGAGCTTCGGGTAAGTCTCCATGAGCAGATGTTGAGTTCAATTACTGACTGATCAGGAACACCCCTGGGTCACACGAAACGGCGCCGATCCCCTACTTCCTAAGTCCGAAAACGTCGCCATCATAATAGAACCGCCCACTGATGAAGAAGTCAATGCTGCCATTACCGGGAACATGGGCCACCTTGTGACAGTGGTAAGCGTTTGGCTCGCCCTTGAAATTCGAAGACGTTGCTAACAGCGACAAGGTCCAAGCAGTGAAGCGTTTCAAACAGCTGCTCTTTAGACGGCGACCAGAGCGTCTGGAAGGCATACTTGGTAGCGCCTCGAGAATCGTACAGCCTCCACTTTCCATGAGACCAAATATACGCAAGGCGAAATCGCAGGAAACGGACAATCGGCGGCCTGTCGAAGGAGGCCTTGTCTCAGAAGGTGTTCATCGGGATGTCGACAATCACAGCAGTAAGTCGATGAACAGATCCAAGAGTGCTCGACTAATGAAGACAGACTTCCGTGAAGAGGCTTTCGCCGCACAACCGCCAAAGCGTTCGACTATCACAAGAGCCAATGCACCAAGTTCGCTGAGCCCAGACGACGCCAACGTAATCCACGACAACATGTCACACCGGCCTTCCGTCACACCTTCTCTGTCCACACCTAACACCTTAACTTCAGGACCCTCAACACCAATCGGCAAAGGGCAAGCACATGATCCTCTCGAAGACACCCTATTCCTCAACATCGGCACTGGTGAAGACTCCGCAAGTGCAGATACCTTTTTCGTCTCCGAGTCCCCCTCCAATGTCGATATCAACGTTTACGAAGCCGCCTACGAGGAGGAAGTCCAACGCATCATCAACCAGCGCAAAGACCAACACCGCCGCCCAACCCTCTACCTCACCCGCCGCGTCGAAGACATCAAGCGCATCCGCGACAGCGACTGCGTCTTCGACGAAGGCAAAGACATCGGCCGCGGCCTAAAAGGCGGCTTCAAAGAATTCGTCAAAAAGACAAAAGAAGACATCGAAGCCCGCGGCGAGCTCCAAAAACTCCAAGAAGGCAAAGAAGGCAAACTCGGCCGCACAATGCGCAACGTCCGCGAAGCTAAGCGCCTCGTCGAAGAAGCACGCGAACGTGTCAAAATCGAGGACCGTGAGCGCGAACGCGAGAGGAGCAGGAGCTCTACCCCTGTCCCCCGGAATAACAGCTCCGGCAGCGTGCAGACCCGCATAAGTCGGAGCGGGACACCGGTTGGCGGCGGTGCGTGATTGTGCAGCGCTGTGTTGAATACACATTTACGCGGAGTTCAGGGTACACGTCCGGTATTTTTGATCCTGGTAAACAATGGATTATTACTACTATACTACCGCCCCTCTTGAAGGTATTGACAATCATGTGTTCTTGATGTGATGGGGATAAGTTCCAGCACGATCTCTTCCAACTTTCACCAATCCGCCAATGCTCTTCCCTGCCCCTCTGCTCTGCATTGGGCAAAAAGAGAGCACGTCATGGAGGTCATCACGGCCTCGAGACACGCAGTGGTTACAAGTGTATATCCGCTCACCAAGCCTGATCACCTAAGAGCGGCTAGTATGTAAACAACATGTTCCGAAGAGACGCGACACAAGTCTATGCCCCGGAGCCAGCGGTGATGGGCAATCCCATGGACACAACGGTCAACAGCAGCAGCTGCGGAGGTCCTCTGGTCGATCTGTTGAACCTCGATGTTGACTTCGAGGGCATGTCTCCTGAGCGCCGACAGCGGCTTTTGAACCCTTCGTCCGTGCAAAATAAAGTTCTTCGTCAATCGCAGTTTGGTGATATTCAGATGCTTGGCAGTCCGGATGCAGTGAACAACCTGGCCAAGGCTCAGCCCTATACCGCTAGCCACAATGGGCAAGCGCGCTTCGGTCGCGACTTCCAAGGCTTCGACGTAGCTCCTGCGCCTCGACTGATCAAGGCGCCTCGACGTCGACATTCACCACGTCGCATATACAACGCTCTTTATTGCCACTCTGACTACTATACGCCTGGCTACGCGCAGTACTCCGATTGCTACACCGCTCGGTCACGACGCGACTACTCCAAACAGCGGAATCCTTCACGAGAGGGTATCAAGTACTGTTCTGAGGCCATTTCGATTCCAACAATGGCGGATCTCGATGTAAAGGAAGAGCGCGACTACGACAGGCGTGGCACAGACAGCTATCGCGGTGGTGGTAACAAGCGCCGCCGTGATGGTAAGCCCACTTACTTCGAAGCTTCGTTCAAAAGCTAATTGCATGCAGACGAGGACAACTACGCCCCCCGCGATGATCGCCGTGGGCCTCAGAGACGCCGCCGAGACGACCCTCCTCGCCGCCGCTACGAAGAACCGCCATTTCCAAAGCTGCGACGCCTGCTATTGAACATCGCCAGTTCCACCAAGCTACCTCAAGATGAAGCCGTTGAGATTGCAACGTACCTGGGCGAGCACTTTGACGATGAGCGTCTTCGATCGGACTTCTTCGACCTTCTCGTGCAGCTGTAAGTGTGCACCTCATTTCCAGGGATTCCGCTAATCGATCCAGCGTCATCGAGCAGCCTTTCAAGATTCCCTTCGTCGCAGCGGTCGCCTTCTACGGAAATGATGTCAAGCCAGAGATTACAATCGAGGCCATGAAGCGCGTGGGTGATCGCGCACAGGAGGCGCTGGACGCTGGCGAGTGGAAACAGTTCAAATTGCTTCTGAGGTTCTTCGCCTGCCTGCAGTCGCTGTATCAGGATGATGGCATCTTCAGTTTTCTGGGCCAACTGTTTGACAAGATCGTGGATCTCCAGAGCGAAGATGAGAATGACGTAGTAGGCATCGAGCTCGTCAAGATCATCCTCCTCACGATCCCATACGCCGTAGTTGCCGGCGGTGACCGTTTCCACGAGCAAGCCCAGCAATTGCTGAAGAACACCGGAATTGTGGCTGGCAATGCGCTCCCCATCGAAAGTGTGATCCATTCGTACGTTGGAGAGGAAGACGTCAAACCAATGGCTTACCACAGTGTCATTGGCCTGCTGCAGGCTCAGCTTACGGCAGAGGCTGAGTCTGGCTTTGCGTTGGCTTGCATCCCACACTTTGACCCAGAAGCAGTGCGCAAATCCGCCGCCAAGGAAGAGGACACAGAGACACTTCCCACCACGCCTCCCACACATGCGTTCCCTACTTTCAATGTGCCGTCATTGATCAACCCTGGCCCGCGACCGCTGTTCCCAGAGACCTACTTCTCTTTGTTTGCTGATCAAGAGGCCAACACCGTCCCGAAGACGACCGACGTTGCTTCCTCGCTCATTCGCGATGCCATCGTCGACACTATCAACCAACTCGATTTCAACCGTGAGATGGTTGCCAAGTTCTTGGTCGATGTCGATTGCTATTGGACGATCGATGCCTTCGCTAAGCGTGGAACTCCACTCGACAAGTTCAAAGACCAGGAGGGTAAGATTCAGTACAAGTCTGAGGACATGATCATCGATGCTATCTTCTCCCAACTGTTTAAGCTGCCGTCTGCAGAGCACAAGCTCGTCTACTATCACTCTGTCATTACACAATGCTGCAAGGTTGCGCCTCAAGCGATTGCACCTTCTCTGGGAAGGGCCATCCGGACGATCTACAAGAGCCTGCCAGTGCTTGATCTCGAGCTGGGCTACCGGTTTTTGGACTGGTTTTCCCACCATCTTAGCAACTTCGAATTCCGATGGAGGTGGACCGAATGGTGAGTGCTTGTCACCTATCTCTGAACACTGCGCTAACATCCCTAGGCTTGAGGATCTGGAACTCACCAACCTCCATCCCAAGAAAGCCTTCATCCTTGCTGCACTCGATAAGGAGATCCGCTTGTCCTTCGCTAAGCGTGTTCGGTCGACACTGCCTGAACCCATGCACGCGCTGATTCCTGAACGTCTTGATGAGGACAACAGTCCGGACTTCAAGTATGACAGTCCGCAGACCCCGTACGCGGCGGAGGGTCAAGCATTGCTGCACCAGCTGAGGAAGAAGGCCCCAGCTGAGGAAGTCCAAGCTACCATCAACAAGATACACGAGCAAGCTATCGAACTTGGCATCACCGAAGTGCTGGTCCCCTCCACCGATGCTTTTGTTACAGCGATCTGCCGACTAGGTGCAAAGTCGTTATCTCACGTCCTCTCGTGCATTGAGCGAGGCAAGGACCGCCTGCTCGAAATTTCCCAGAATGAAGTTGCGCGCCGTCAGATCGTTGCAAGCGTCGTCGAGTACTGGAAGGACCAGCCAGGTGTCGCCGTCAGGATCATCGACATACTCCTCAACTACACGATTCTTGCACCCATGACCGTTGTTCAATGGGTCTTTGGCAGCCATCTGGGCGCTGGAGAGGCACTGACTGAAAGCTGGGTTCTTGAGATGGTTTCAAACACCGTCGCCAAGGTCACAAACCGCAACCGCCAGATCGCCTCAGCGCGCATCCAGAAGGGTCTGCCCGCAGACCAGATCGAGATGGTCGATGCAACTCTCGCCAAGGATCGTGACAACGCTCGCGAGTTGTTCAAATACATCGAAGACTCTACACGTGGTGTGTCAGAGGGCTCAGCCGATACCTTCATGGAGAAGAAGACCAGTGGTGCGCTGTCTGAAGAGGAAGCACAGCTTATTCAAGCCTGGGGCAGGCGCTGGCATCAGACCTTCCTACGCAAGGCTCAGGTTGAGGAGTCTGTTGTCGGAGAGCAGGCGGTCGAGGCGAGAATCAAACTCCTTGCTGCTGAACCTGACGTCGATGATGCGGAGGGTGCGGCTACGAACGGCGAGGCACAGATGTCACTTGCCTGAGCGTCTGCAGCAGCAAACTGAACACACAATCAACAGAGAGTGTATCAGGCCATTACTTGCCTTTCAATAGAGACTCGCTGCCTCATGCACTGCCTACACCTGTGAAAATGACACGATACGGCGCACTTATTTTGCGTTTAGGAAAGATTTTGAATGCTCGCAATATCAAGGCGGGATGCGATAGTGCTCCTAAATAGTCTAATACACGGCAAGATCATCTCGACACATCTACATTCCACATGACCATATATCTCAAACCTCATCCCAGACCCCTTCAGACCCGCAGACTCATCACCCCACCGTACGCGCAAGCTTAGAAGGACTTTGCATAGCGTGAAAGACTTGCTTATCGTTTCAACTTTATAGTTTGGATTCAGTGTGCGTCTTTGCGACGCGGCACACGCTGTGTTCTGCTACCGATGTGGATCAGAGATTTCTAATCAAATATTCTTAGGCACGGCCTATAAAAGCTATTCTCGTTGTAAGAAAATCTCCGACAGCGCAGTCGAAGCTAAGCGTTCACGGAAGGAATCATTGGCATCGTGAGGACCCCAAAGATTCCAAGACGTTCACTCCAGAGCCACAGGAAGATATATTGCAATCAACCCAGCACTACATCCCCCGTCTCCTCCAACCTTCTAACAGCATCTCCCATGTCGTCGCGTCCGATAAGCCACCAGGCACATTCCCGCTTCAACGCGCAACACCTCCCACGCTAAACTACAGCGTACAAACCCCTCCTTATCCAACAAAAGTCCGCATCTCCGTCATACCCACATCTCCACATTCAGCTCCCCTCGTGAAATACCTCCATCGATAACTTTCGTCGGTAGCGCCTCTCCCTCCATCTATAACCCCGCCATTCGCCTAAGCAGGAGACCGGGACCCCAAGTGCCCACACGCCTCCTCTCGTGTTCTGTTGTCAAGCTTCTAGGTCGTGGGTGTCGTGTTTTGCCGCACTGGTCAGCGTGCGTCTTGGGGGGGGGCGGGGCTGCTGTTTGGGTTCCGCTGGGGAGTGGTTCTTGGTCTGGTAAGGAGGGGAGTGGGGGGTGAGAGGTGATGTGGAGTTGGCAAGGATAGTGCGAACTGAGTGGGGAGAGGTGGTGGGTTGGAGGAGGTGTGAGGGCAGCTTGGAGGAGATGGGGCGAGGGAAGGGGTTGGGGTTTTGGTGCGAGAGGGGTGGGTGGAAGGTTGGGTTTGAAGGGTACTCGGATACTAGCCAGGAAACGTCTTTGTGGGGGTTTATGAAAGGGTGGTGAGATCCTGCCGCATGGATGGTACAGCGACGAGGAGCTGTTGGCGGATGCCTACCCACTCTTTTCCATGGTTGATGTTAGTAGCTGACGAGAAGACAACTGGAGCGACCGAAAAGTAAGACGTTCAAATACTGAAGGTGGTCAAGTGAAGGCATGCGTCGCCGCGGTTTGCACAGGGCAGTTCTGCCATAACGCCAGTCATCTGCCAATCGTCCATTTACGCATACATATCCTTGAAAACAAAAACAACGCTCCTGGTATCCACAAGCGCCAGACGCCTTACGATGCACATGCTGGCTTCTCCTTGCTGATCAGCCATCTTGTTACGACCCAACACATCTGTACTTAGACCGAAGTGATCTCCCCAGCTTTCCTGCCCTCGATCTGGTCCCTCAGCTGCACCAAATCCTGCTCCGTGGCCTCAAACTCGAGCGCCTGCTTGACCCACTGGTCCGCCTCGTCCAGCCTGCCCATCTCCAGCAGACACTTCCCTCTCCTCCACCACGCCTTGGCGTTTCCAACCTTCTTCATCTCCACGCTCGCCTCGGCGTCTACGCTCCCCTCAGCCCAGTTCTGCTGCGCCATGTTTGCCTGCGCGCGGTTGCTCAGCAGCCCTGAGACTTCTTCGCGCACGAGACCAGACGGCTCCCAGTGCGGACGCTGCAGCGCCATGTCGATGGCCAGGGTGTACAGCTTGACAGCGCCGCCTGGGTTGCCTTTGCGGAACTCGGTATTACCGGACTCGCGCAGCTTGCTAATCTGACCTGAGCGCTTCGGGTTGACGGGCACAGGTGGTGGTGGTGTCCCGGTGGGTGTCTCGACGGCGAGAAGATTTTGGTGCAGGGCGTTTAGAGCTGCAAGCTCAGTGTTGAGGGCGTTGTTGGCGGGGCCTGTGGCTTGGACGGCGCCTCCCTCGTTTACTTGGAGGGGCAGGAGGGTGAATGTATCCGCGGCTTCCATGATGAATTGATAATAGTGATCTCGATTGGAAGTAGTGTAGGGTGGTCTGGCTACAGATTGCGCATGTGTTTTGTGGTGTACTGTACAGATTCTGGGGTAAGGACACTTGGTGACATCTGAGTCGCGCCATATCGATAGCGGGTGCACGGGCCTCGTGTCTTCCTTCCCTTCCACTTCTCCAGTCCACCATCTCGTCCGTCAGCATTCTTGCTTTCCGGAGTAAACTGTTCTGTCTAGGTGACTATGCAGCAAGCCTTTCATGAGGGTTATAATGCCTCATTTTTGCAGACTAGAGGCATTCAGTCACCTCACTGCAATTCTGTAAGAGGTCGAGCTTACATTGTGAACAGTCCCGGTGCATCATTACACTAGTGAAGGTCACCGAGCAGTCAAGCCAGTAATCATAACACGTTTAGCAAACAAGGACTTGCTTAGGTTCGTCGACTGACAGGCTTAACCCGCAAAACAGCTGTTCGGCACCTTGACACCAGCGACACTCAGCTGACTTAGATCTAGATTTTTGCTCTCTCCTTTCCCTCTCACATGTCTTCTACCGGGATCTCCGAAGTACCGAAGGTAATCAGTGGCACAACAGCTGTAGTCGCTCGTATTGCTCTCATTCCACTCCTACCAAATGGGTCTTATACGCTCGGCTGCCTCCACAGCTTCACTTCACACGGGGCACGCAGCTATTGGCAAGGTTCTCCCGCTGTCTTACGGGAAGAGTCGGTTGGGGCTTTCATCGCCGAGGATGTTGCATTGAGGAACCGCCATTCTGACATACACATCAACAGAATCGTGGCGCGAACAGAAACTTTCAAATTTTGCGAAATCTCACTAATATATACAATAACAAGTAACTGAGCATCAAGGTTCCTGTAGGACTGCCAATCAGCTGATCTATCAGTGTCGATTCTAGATCACCAGGGGTCTCTGATTGTCATCATTGGATCTTGGCTACGCAGTCCGGCATGCAATTGAACGTCATCACCAGCTGCAGCATGGTTCTTGCTGCAGGCCTACAGATACGCTACGTCCCAACGAGGAAGCTCAACGGTCCGGCTCAGCAACTTAAGAAGGTCGCAGGCGATGGACATGGAGTGCCCGTGTGTTTTGCCGAGGACCGCACAAATCATGGGGTATGAGCGCCGTCAGTGATCTCACCTTCGATGTCTGCAGAACTCCTTGTGACTTTTACGCTTCCCTCAAGGCTCAAGATGATGTTCAGTCCGCTCTCGCTATTTTCAGCTACTGGCCTTCTCAATAAATTCGCAAATGTCCAATTCCCACCTGCATTGGAGGGAGTCAGTACTTGACTCGCACATCGAGGATGGTATTCGTATCTCTTACAAAGAGGTTTCGTAACCTGCATGGTTGCTGCACTTTCGTAGACACCGACTACTGCTAGTACGACCTTTGTAAGACGACCAATGGGGTTTGAAGCTACTGTTTACGTCCATCGGCCTGCTGATGCCCTCGCGGATCTTGGGGTACAGAACCAGACGTATGAGATCAATACCTTCTTTTGGTTCTTTGAGTCCAGGGAGGATCCGGCAAATGCGCTTTTATCTATTTGGATGGTATCTACGGCCCTAGATTCTTCTTGATGGTGTTCACTAACTGTCTGTCAGAACGGAGGCCCTGGAAGCAGCTCCATGCTAGGTTTGCTGCGCGAGAATGGACCATGCTATGTCAACCCGGACTCTAGTTCGACATATTTGAGCGACTGGTCATGGAACAAAGAGGGTACGTTACTTGCAGACAATTAGCATCGACATTCGTTGATGACGCGATAGTCAACATGCTTTACCTTGACCAGCCAGTGCAAGTCGGCATGAGCTATTATGGTTTAATACTACTACCAACATCGACACAGGAGATGTGGAGATTGCCGACTTCTCGAACGGTGTTCCCGCACAGAATGCCTCAATCTACGTAGGTACATATGCCAGCCAAGATGCTAATTTGACGACCCGCGGCACAGAAAACTCAGCACGAGCGCTCTGGCACTTTGCCCAAGTCTGGTTCCAAGCTTTTCCACAACACAATCCCAATGACGACAGGAAATCAATTGCCACGGAATCCTACGGCGGTCGCTGTGGACCTGCTTTTGCAGTAACATCTCGACCACAGAGACCCCAGGCTACTCATTCAAAGGTCCTGCGGATGTGTACAACATTACCAACGAGCCAGTCAACTTGCCTGGTAGTCAGTGCTACAGTTTGGATCGCGAGCAACGCACCGAGGCGCAGTGGGAGACTGTCATGAATGGTACCGCGCTGATCAAGAACTGGATCGTTGCTGATGAAAACGCAAGCTATCTGTTCCCAGAGCTGGAAGCAAGCGGTACGGACGGCAATGGAACGCTGATTCCGACACCCAGCGGTAGCATAGTCCTCCCTGAGTCCACAGGCGCAGCTGCAAGGAACGGTCTTAGTGGAATTTTGATGTCGATCGTGTTCTCTGCTCTGTTCGCTTCACTCTAAGTAGTCACTGGTATTCGTCAAAGGCAACATGAGTATGCTTATACAGCACGATACCACCGTTTTTGAGAAATCCATCCTCTACTTTGTACGCCTCCTGATGAGTATATACATATAGAAGGCACGTCTGCTTATTGTCCCGCACGTATTACCGCTTACAGATCATCATCGAGCGGACTCAGCCCCTGTGCAGTACCGATTCTTTTCTCAAAGAAAAATCTCAGCCTCTCGACATACTCACGGTCAGTCATCCACTTGATGAACTCGGGCGTATTGGTGTTTGGCTGCTGCAGAATCTTCTCTGCACCAGGTGGCGCCGGTATATCTCGTCTTGTACTCCATCCAATAAGCGTCTGCCACTCATCGCTGAGGAGGTAATTGTGTAGCAGCTTCGCACCTTCGGGATGCGGTGCATCTTTCAAGATGGCGCCAATTTGGCTCCAAGAGACGAAGTTACCTTCGGTGGGAAGTGTGTAGTTGTAGCCTGGCGTGGCGGAGAAGGAGTACCCGGACGTAAAAGTTGCGACATTGCTGCTGTTGGCTTGCTTGAGGAGCGTGCTTGGGGTTGCGGTGCCGCGGACCCAGCGAGGATTGTTGGCTATGAGGGCGTCGAGCCACTTGTGGCCGAATTTGGGATCCTTGAGACTACAAAAGCTATTAGTTGGGATGCTTAGATGTGATAAAGCACAACACTCACAGAAGATCAAACTGCCAGAGAACGGCATCATCGTCGTTGGGGTAAACTAGGGCCAACTTGTCCTTGTATTCGGGTTTAATGAAGTCGTTGTATGAGGTCAATGCTGTGGCTGTCTTGTTTGTATTCGTTTGAATTGAAAATGCGAAGACGTAAAGACCGGCGTATGCAGCATCTTTATCTTTGAAGACAGGATAAATCTTGTCAAAGTACACCGGGGCGTACTTCAGCAAAGCACCTTCCTTCTTCCAGCGAGGGTAGTCGTGAGTCGTCTGCAGGATGATGCTGTCAACATAGACGTTCTTGGCAGCGAGCTGCAGATCCAAGTTGCTTTCATGGTACTTGGACAAGTCGACAGTGAGATTTAGGGTGATGTTGGGGAAGCGCGCCTCGAAGGCTTGCTTCAAGTAGTTCTGCTGGTCCTTCTCATCGCCTCCATGCCAGAGAGTGACCACACCACCCTCTGCCAATGCTGCCTGATGGATCTCATCAAGGCTGCGAGTTTCGTGTTCGTAGGTGCTGTTGGCGGCTGGTTTATGAGGATGAGTTAAAGCACACCCGACGAAGAGTGCTACGCTGAGAAGAGAGGAGCGCATAGTGTCTGGAGGCTGGAGAATGTTGTTCTGAGAATGGTGAGCTGGCCTGTTTGATGCAGGATGCTTTTAGTCTTTTCTAAGATGTCTTCTTTATAGAGGAGCATACAGGTGCAAGGCCATCTCATTACCGACTCGTTGCATTAGGCTTTAGTAACAGCCAACATGTGACAAAGCAAGCTTACGCACTGGCCAAGATCCATTAGTAAACGTCGCCCGGATAAGGCAACTGCGGTGAATGGCACCATCTGCCAGTCTCGGAGGTCGCCAATATACCGTCTTGCCAGCGCACTGATTAAAGTGGTTAGAAGGATCTAATTAGGTGGTATACTAATCCTCCTTATGCATCCGCCTATACTGCCTGAAACTACCTGCAGTTAATGGTCCTTGGATTTCTCGAGCTTGCTGGCGACCTATTAGAGCCACATCTTCCCAACGCTTTCAGGCTTACGCCTCGTCTAACGACGGTGATTGGTAAGGCTGTTGCTTTGGTACCGTCAAACTTCGATTCTTTGGCCAGACACTAGCAGGGAGCGGGTATAGGTAGATTCTAGAGAGCCTAATTAGCATAGAGTTAGGAGGTAACGTACCTCACGGGCGAACGCCGCACACGGGCGAACGCCGCACCTAGTTTTACTAGGGAAAACCAAACATCTAGAGGCTAATAGCTCTAGAACTATCTTATAGAATCTTCTAAAAATTAAATATATATATCTTATATAGGTGTACTTTTAGCCTTATAAGTAGCTTAGCTCTAGCTCTTATAGATCTAGAAGTATAGAAAAGTAGGTCTAAATAATCTCTACAACTTACTTTTTCTTTAATAACTTATTATTTACTAAATCTATACCTTTTAGATTTTAGAAATAGCTTCTTTATATACTTGCAGCTCTACTATAAAATATTTAGCATTTAACACCTAGTACTAGAAGAGTTATTTAGAAGTAAAAATAGAGGTTTAACTAGTAAAATAAGATATAGCGTTTGCCTATATATAGTGTTTACCTATATATAGCGTTTGCCTATAAGGTATATTATATATAACTTTAATAAGACTAGCTTTATAATAGGTTGTTGAAGTCGTACTTTAAGCAAAGCTCGTAAGCACTAATTCTATTGGTTCTCAGGGATGAGTACGGTGACAGGAAGCCGAGGGGGTTGGTTGCAATAAGGTGTACAGATACGATCTGTCAGTCTTGAGAGCAGGGTAACGATGAGTAGTACAGAGTAGACTGTCTAGCTCGAAGGTTGGGTTTGAGATCCAAAGACAAACTTGATAACTTAGGTTGAACACACACTGTAAGAGTTGTGTTCCTACTAGAATATATACTTAGTAGGAAAGCTAGAGTATCCCTTAATGCGCCTTGTTCCCTTGTAACTCGGGATGCATTGTCTTCCCGGGATGTGGTGGCATCCTGTGATTCTTGGGATGACGCTTCTTGGCGGGATGTCGACGCATGTCACGTGACACGTGACACGCTGTCATCCAAGCGCTTGCCCCGCTTCCCATCAGTACCTTGTTTCCTTCAGAGATCGTAACACTACCTCCCCCCTTCCAGCATATCGTCCTCGATATATTGTTTATCCGTGCCGTGGGTCGCAGGGTAGGTCTCTCTCTTATAAGTACTGTTCGTAGGTCGCTTCTTATGAAGTTCCATAGCCTCCCTAACCATGCCGAAGGAATCCGGAACACGAAAGCTCCGAGCCCCGCGTTCTCAGTCGTCCACCGAGCAGCGTCGTGCCCGCGCGCGTCGTATCCAGGATCGTTCGTTGGAAATGGCGTTTCGTTGTGAAAGATGTGAACAAAAGAATTTTCGGTGCTTTGTCGATACCGCTACTGGTCGATGTGCTGGCTGCATCTCTGTGAAAGCAGAGTGTAGTCTGTTTGTTCCTGAAGAAGAATGGGAGAAAGTTGAGAAGGAGAAGGAAGAGAAGCGACTCGAGCTTGCTCGTTTCGAAGAGGCGACGGCTCGCGCGAAGCGTGAGTTGTTGGAGCTCGAGAGTCGTGAGCGTCAATTTGCACGTCGTGACCTGGCGATGTTGAAGGCGCAAGATCAGGCGCAAGAGGCGGAAAGTTCGAGTACCGCTACCGGCCCCCTTGTCTCCGTCCCTTGGGCTGATCCTGGCTGGTTACAGGCTAACGATTCTTCCTTTGGTCTCTCGTCTGACCAACTCTTTGTTGACTTTCTTGCTGGAAACCCTGTGGATCCTGTGCCGTACTGGCCACAGAATTTCGATACTGCGTCAGCAACTGGCGGCAGTTCGTGAGGTTTGCTTCTGGTTCCCACGTGTTTTCCGAGTCCGGGTATCCTAACCACTTGACTAGGTATTCGTTGTTTTCTTTGGTTTTTCGATGTTTGATTACTTTCTCGACTTCCCACTCGTCCTGGCCGTCTGCCTGGTAGTGAAAGTCTTTCTGGATTGGCGTTCTGGGGTCGGCTGGTTCCAACAGCGAGATGTGGAACACTGGATGGATCTTTGCGTCCTTAGGCAGCGCAAGTCGGTAGTTGACTGAGCTGATTTGTTGGGAAATGAAAAATGGTCCGACCTTGACTTTGTCCAGTTTTTTCGTTGGTCGCCGTGTGCGTAGGTTTTTCGTAAGGAGATACACTTTATCCCCCTCCTTTAGCAGAGGCGCCGTTTTTCGTTTCTTGTTAACATAAGAGATGCTCCGTGACTGAGCTTTAGCGATGTTATCGAGCGATTTTCTGTGTACTTCCTTCAGTGCTTCGACTGAGTTAATCGCTGATTCCGTTTGAATGTTACTGTCCAATGATCTGGTAAAGAGATTTGGGTGTCTCCCGTGGTTTGCAAAGAACGGTGTCACGCCTGTTGCTTCCGACAATTTGTTGTTGTACGCGATTTGTGCCATAGGTAGCAGTGAAACCCAGTTGTCTTGCTGCTGGTTGCAGTAGATGCGGAGGTACGTCTCCATTGTTTGGTTCACTCGTTCTGTTTGGCCATCCGTCTGCGGATGATACGCGGTTGACAGTTTTTTCTTGGTACCAATAGCTGCTAACAGCGTGGTCCAGTAGTTTGATGTAAACAACTTGTCTCTATCGCTGATGATTGATTCGGAAATGCCGTGGTGTCGAACAATCCTATCCAGATATACTCGTGCGAGCTGCTCTGCAGTGTAGCTGTGGCGGAAAGGCACAAACTCAGCGGCTTTCGTGAATCGATCAACTACAACGAAGATTGAGTCGTAGGTGTATCCTGTTACAGGATCCTTGGAAACAGGTAGCTGTGTAACGAAATCCATCGTGATGTTCGTCCATGGTGCCGTTGGCGGCTCCATTGCCTGTGCTTCTCCATACTTGGCGTGCGTGCTGTGTTTGTTCTGTTGACAGCTTACGCAATTCTTGATGAACTTGGCGACCTTGTCGCGCATGTTCGGGAACTCGTAATGTCTCTTGATGAGTTCCATTGTTCTGGTGATACCGGGGTGTCCATGAAGCGGGTCATCGTGGTGACTGCTTATGACTTCTTCTTCCAGTTCCTCTGGTACCTGTGATGGTACATGATGTTCTTGGCGTACTATCATCATATTGTTGAGCTGCTGGGATGGTCCTAACGATCCGTCGCTATTGATACCAAGGATCGCCGATTCGTTGATCGTCTTGGATCCTGCGAGGTCGTGTCGTCGACTGAGTGCGTCGGCTCTGCCGTTGTCCTTTCCTGGTGTATAGAGGATCTTGAATTTGTATTGTCCGAGGGTCTCGGACCATCGTACTTGTCGTCTGTTCAATACCTTTGTCGTCGTGAAGTGTACCAGGTTTCTGTGATCCGTGTAGATCGTAAGTTCCGAACAACTTTCAGCGTAGACTCGCCAATGTTCTAGGGCGGATACGATCGCGAGTAGTTCTTTGTCGTGTACGTCGTATCGTTCTTCGGGTCCTGAGAACTTGCGTGAATAGTAGGCAATCGGGTGCCATTGACCATCTCGTTCTTGTGTAATGCATGCTCCTAATGCCAAATCTGAGGCATCTGTTTCCATTCGCAGCGGCTCTCCGCTCCTGAATGTAACCAATGTGGGTGGATCTACACAAGCTTGCTTTAGTGTTTCAAAAGCTTTGTCCTGATCCTCGCCCCACTTGAAGGGTGTGTCCTTCCGCGTAAGTTTCGTAAGCGGCAAGGCCTTCGTGGAGTAATCCTTGATGAAGCGTCGGTTGAAGTTGACAAACCCAAGGAACTCTTGGATGTTCTTAACGGTTTTGGGTGTTGGCCAATCTTTTACAACCTGAATCTTTGCTTGGCTCATCTTGACTCCGTATCGTCCTACTACAAACCCTAGGAATTCGACTTCCTCCTTGTGCCACTCGCACTTCTCGGGTTTCAAACGTAGGTGCGCTGCTCCTAGGCAGGCAAGCACTTGTCGTACGTGTTCGACATGCTCTTCTAGTGTTTTGCTGTACACTAGGATGTCATCGAGGTATGCTACCACGGTAATGTCCAAGTGTGCCCTTAGTACGTTGTTGATTAAGGCCTGACATGTCGCTGGTGCGTTGGTGAGCCCGAATGGCATAACCAAATACTCGTAATGACCATAACGGGTTCTAAACGCCGTCTTCCATTCTTCGCCCTCCTTCATGCGGATGAGGTTGTATGCTCCTCTTAAGTCTAACGCAGTGAAGTACTGTGCTCCGGCTAACCGATCCTGGAGTTCGCTGATGTTCGGTAGCGGGTAACGATTCTTGATTGTGATATCGTTGAGCTTTCGGTAATCGATGCAAGGTCGTAGCTTGCCATCTTTCTTTGGTACGAATAGAACGGGAAATCCTGCTGGGGATTCTGATTCTCTGATGAATCCTTTGTCGAGGTTCTCCTTGAGGTAGTTGCGCAGCTCCTCAAGTTCCTTTTCCGACATCTGGTATATTGGCCCGAATGGGGGCTTCTTGCCTTCCTCGAGCTTAATCTCGTGGTCCCATTCCTGGTGCTGCGGTAATGCCTTCGCAGTCTTCTCATCGCGGAAGAGGTCTATAAACTCTCTGTATTCGTCCGGGATGTCAGGAGTTGTACTGTTCTCCTTAACCGTCGCTTTGTGATCCGGGGGCTGGTCGGTATCTGCACGGTCGACCGCTCTATCTTGGCGCGTCTTGTTCGAAGAGATGTTGTTGATCTCCTTCTCATCCACCAGCTGCGTCGTGAGCTGCGTGGGTCGCTGTCCGGGTGTACCTGATCCGTGACACTTGAGCGTTATTCGCTGGTTCTTCCAGTCGATCCATGGATTGTGCTCTCTCAACCAAGGAAGTCCTAATATGATATCGTGGGCGGCCGTTCCCAGAACATCTAGGTCTATTAATTCCTCGTGGTTGAATACTTTCAGACGTCGCTGTACCACTTCGTGGGTCACAGTCGACTCTCCTGGCATTGGTTCTCCGTTGGCTACTCGTAAAGGGTATGGTTCCTCCTTTCTTCGCTTCTGCAAGCCTGCTTGCGCGATAGCGGATTGAGACACATAGTTGCTTTGTGCTCCTGAGTCCAACAATGCCGTCATCCTGGTGCCTTCTAGCACGACAGGGAATTTGATGAGGGACTGGGCCTCATTGGAATCCTGACGTCGATTCCGGTAGCCCTGGACTGTGTTGAGTGAAAGCTCTCGTCCAGGTCGTCCTTGGCGTCTGTTTGCCATATGTCTAAAAAAGACTCGTCCTGGGGCATAAAACCGCTCAGGCGTTTTAGTGTCTCGTGGTTCCTGCACTTCGGATGGAAACACTCAGCCCATTCTTGGCCGTAGCACCTCTCGTTTTGGACCATGTGCATGTTGAATATGTCTTCTACACATTCAATTCCTGGAAAGTGGAGATTCGTGCGCTTATCCCACAAGTGCTCTGCGCAATAGGTATCCGTACATTCCCACCAGTATTCCTCGCAGCCCTCGGGCTTACTCGGAAACCATCCACTGTCCAGTTTGTACTGTCTGTGGTCTTCGCAGGCTTCGTGGTAGCACTGCGTAGGTGGTAGTCGAGAATGGTACGGGTTTCGAATATCCTGGAACAGCTTCGACGTATAGCTCGTCGTTGGCAAAGCGGGCTGTCGGTCGAAGTCGGGTTCGTCTCGACTTCGAGCGTATAAGTTGTAGTCGTCCAGCTGTTGCTGAGTTGCGGAGTTGCTTTCTTTCCAGCGGATAAAGTCTTCCGTGTGCCATTCTTTGTTGGTTTTCTGTGCATTGGCTACCTGTTGGTCGAATCTCTCAAGTGCTTCGGGGTCACCGAGCAAGTACCGTCTTGACCGTTGAATATTTTCTTCCGTCATCCAATCACGGACAGACTCGACATCCTGTAGGCTTGGTGTCTGGATAGTAACGGATGACGCTTCTCCCTTGTGCTCTAGGATGTTGTTGACAATGGTCAAGTTTATCGTTGGTGCTTTGGGTTCTCGGAAAGCAGGAGTCTGGGTGGATTGGTCGCGCGAGACCATCATGTCCTGACTATGTTGCGTTTTGTCGCATACAATTAAACGTTTCCCTTCCTTTAAATAGTACTTGTCGTTGAGCCGGAAAAAGGAATCGTAGTATCGTTTACCGACAATAATGCTGCCGTCCTTAATGTCGCACTCTACCACATGGTGTTGGCGGGGATCATTGTCAATCCATTCCATTTTAGGGTAGGGTGTTGGTGACCGGATTTGCTTGCTTGGAGCATCCTCATCGGACTCCTCGATGTAGTCGTTGTCGAGTCCGGAAGTGGGGTCTTCCATGAGACGTCCCATCTCATTAGTAACGACCTCCCACTCTTGGTCGCCGCTGTCGTCATGAGCCAGCATGTTCAGCTGCCTGGTTACTTTGTTCTTCATGCGACAGTCGCGGGCGTAGTGGCCTGGCTTGCCACAGCCGTAACAAGTCACTGAAGACTTATCACCGCGGTTATTACTACCCTTCTTTTTCTCATTCCATCGTTCAGGTCCTTTGTTAATGTTGGAGAGGTCCATTGCTGCAGGACCGTAGTATCCACTGTTCGTATCGTTGTGGACACGGCGTCCCATGTTGGCTTGGTAAAGGCCACCACGTTGACCACGGCGGTAGTTGTTGTTGCGCCACTGGTTGCGTGGAGCCTGGGGTGGGCGAGTGACCTGAGTCACGACTCGCACACGAGGGTCCTCTCTTAATTCTTGCTGAAGGTCGTAGAGCTTGACGTCGATACTGATTGCTTCATTTACTAGCGCGTCGAAGGTATCGGTGGATGCGGCAGTCCGCATGAGCTCTTCTTTGACCTTGGGCTTAAGGCCTTGTTTGAACATGGTCATCAGCGCAACGTCGTCCCAGCCGGTGAACGTAGCTACTTGCTGAAACTTGGCAGCGTAGTCGGCGGCGGACGCAGTTTGTCGGATGCGCTGAATCTCGCGTCGGGCGATGGTTGGTTCGTTGTGCACTCCAAATACTTGGCGAATCTGTTCTTTGAACAGATCGAAGTCTTCGATCCATGGGTCGATATCTGCTGAGTTGCTTGCTCCGTCGTGGTAACGGCGAATAAAGGGTTTGATCCAAGTGAACGCGCGATCCTTCATAAACGTACTCACGAAAGTGACACGCTTTTCCTCTGGGATGCGTTCTCCTTGGAACATGAAAAACAGATCGAACTTCATGAGCCAGTCTTCCAGCTTGTCGCGAGTGCCATCAAAGGCCTCGGGTTTAGCCACTGGGTAAACACTGGTAGGGGCAGGCGCCGCTGCCTCCTCGTCCATGTCGAGATCGTCATCAGCCGTACGGCGTGATGCGTTGGAGTTGCTTGGGGTAGCACGGGATCCTGAGGTAGTACTCATCTTGGGGGTGTTCAAAATGTTGAAGTCGTACTTTAAGCAAAGCTCGTAAGCACTAATTCTATTGGTTCTCAGGGATGAGTACGGTGACAGGAAGCCGAGGGGGTTGGTTGCAATAAGGTGTACAGATACGATCTGTCAGTCTTGAGAGCAGGGTAACGATGAGTAGTACAGAGTAGACTGTCTAGCTCGAAGGTTGGGTTTGAGATCCAAAGACAAACTTGATAACTTAGGTTGAACACACACTGTAAGAGTTGTGTTCCTACTAGAATATATACTTAGTAGGAAAGCTAGAGTATCCCTTAATGCGCCTTGTTCCCTTGTAACTCGGGATGCATTGTCTTCCCGGGATGTGGTGGCATCCTGTGATTCTTGGGATGACGCTTCTTGGCGGGATGTCGACGCATGTCACGTGACACGTGACACGCTGTCATCCAAGCGCTTGCCCCGCTTCCCATCAGTACCTTGTTTCCTTCAGAGATCGTAACACTATTCTACTCTTTATTATTCTTAAAGCTAAAACCTATACTATTAACTAGTCTAAAAATAAAATCCTATCTTTAGACTAGGTAAGTAGAGTTACTAAGAATAGCTAAACTAATAATAAGCTTAGCCTTAACTAGTTAAAGTACTTTAATAGGTATACTAAGAAGTATACTAATAGAACCTACTATTTACTACTTATAGATAGCTATAAGAGCTACTAGGTAGTAGTATTTACCTAATACTATAAAGAGAATAAGATTATTACTTTTACTATACCTATATACTTATTACGCCTCTTATAGCTACTTAATATAAGTTATTATACTTTTTTAAAGTAGAAGTATAAATATTAGGTTAATAAGCTCTTATATAACTAGATTAACTATATAAATAAGTAAGTATTTTTAGTAAACTTAAGAGTAGTATATAATATAACTATAACCTTTAGTAATATTTAAAAAAGGTTATAAGGTACTATATTAGTTTTCTTTAACCTAGAATAGGCTATATTAACTTTTAATATAAGGCTATAGACTTTATTACCCTAACTACCTACTAATAATAAGCTTTAGTAGTTCTAAACCTCTAAAAACCTTAATAAGTTTAAGTTTTAATTAATTCTAATTTAAGATAAGTTTAAGAAATACTATAGTAGCTTACTAACCTCTATATATAGCTTACTTAAAAGCTATATAAAAAAATATAGGTTATATATAAGCTAGCTTTACTTAAATAAGAACGCGCTTAGCTTTAAAAGGCTCTAGTAGCTATAATAGAGCGTAAATTATAATATACCTTATAGGTAAGTAGTTGTTACGAACCTGAGACGGGGCAAGGCAGAAGATAAGAGAAGGAAGGATTGATGACACTCGGGGACAACCCGCAGGCCTTCAAGAAGGTCAGCACCCGGAACCAATGACGACGTAACCCCTCATGTTCCAAAGTCTTGGCGGAACGCCACCATGGAACAAGTCACGTGATGTTCCAAGAATCCCACGATGTTCCAGGGAGTACCAGGTTGGAACAACTATGGAACAATGGAACAAGAATGGAACACCTGTATGTATATAGTACGTAGGAACACAACTCTTACAGTTCGTGTTCAATCCTAAGTTAAAGTTTGTCTTTGGATCTCAAACCCAACCTTCGAGCTAGACAGTCTACTCTGTACTACTCATCGTTACCCTGCTCTCAAGACTGACAGATCGTATCTGTACACCTTATTGCAACCAACCCCCTCGGCTTCCTGTCACCGTACTCATCCCTGAGAACCAATAGAATTAGTGCTTACGAGCTTTGCTTAAAGTACGACTTCAACATTTTGAACACCCCCAAGATGAGTACTACCTCAGGATCCCGTGCTACCCCAAGCAACTCCAACGCATCACGCCGTACGGCTGATGACGATCTCGACATGGACGAGGAGGCAGCGGCGCCTGCCCCTACCAGTGTTTACCCAGTGGCTAAACCCGAGGCCTTCGATGGCACTCGCGACAAGCTGGAAGACTGGCTCATGAAGTTCGATCTGTTTTTCATGTTCCAAGGAGAACGCATCCCAGAGGAGAAACGTGTCACTTTTGTGAGTACGTTTATGAAGGATCGCGCGTTCACTTGGATCAAACCCTTTATTCGCCGTTACCACGACGGAGCAAGCAATTCAGCAGACATCGACCCATGGATCGAAGACTTCGATCTGTTCAAGGAACAGATTCGCCAAGTATTTGGAGTACACAACGAACCAACCATCGCCCGACGTGAGATTCAGCGCATCCGACAAACTGCGTCCGCCGCCGACTACGCTGCCAAGTTTCAGCAAGTAGCTACGTTCACCGGCTGGGACGACGTTGCGTTGATGACCATGTTTAAACAAGGCCTTAAGCCCAAGGTCAAAGAGGAGCTCATGCGGACTGCCGCAGCTACCGATACCTTCGACGCACTAGTAAACGAAGCAATTAGTATCGACGTTAAGCTCTACGACCTTCAACAAGAACTACGAGAGGACCCTCGTGTGCGAGCCGTGACTCAGGTCACTCGCCCACCCCAGGCTCCACGCAACCAGTGGCGCAACAACAACTACCGCCGTGGTCAACGTGGTGGCCTTTACCAAGCCAACATGGGACGCCGTGTCCACAACGATACGAACAGTGGATACTACGGTCCTGCAGCAATGGACCTCTCCAACATTAACAAAGGACCTGAACGATGGAATGAGAAAAAGAAGGGTAGTAATAACCGCGGTGATAAGTCTTCAGTGACTTGTTACGGCTGTGGCAAGCCAGGCCACTACGCCCGCGACTGTCGCATGAAGAACAAAGTAACCAGGCAGCTGAACATGCTGGCTCATGACGACAGCGGCGACCAAGAGTGGGAGGTCGTTACTAATGAGATGGGACGTCTCATGGAAGACCCCACTTCCGGACTCGATGACGACTACATCGAGGAATCCGACGAAGATGTTTCGAACAAACAAGTTCGGTCACCAACACCCTACCCTAAGGAGGAGTGGATTGACAATGATCCCCGCCAACACCATGTGGTAGAGTGCGACATTAAGGACGACAGCATTATTGCCGGCAGTTGTTGCGGGCATTTCAGGAAAATCATAAAAGGAGGAACCATACCCTTTACGAGTAGCCAACGGAGAACCAATGCCAGGAGAGTCGACTGTGACCCACGAAGTGGTACAGCGACGTCTGAAAGTATTCAACCACGAGGAATTGATAGACCTAGATGTTCTGGGAACGGCCGCCCACGATATCATATTAGGACTTCCTTGGTTGAGAGAGCACAATCCATGGATCGACTGGAAGAACCAGCGAATAACGCTCAAGTGTCACGGATCAGGTACACCCGGACAGCAACCCGCGCAGCTCACGACGCAGCTGGTGGATGAGAAGGAGATCAACAACATCTCTTCGAACAAGACGCGCCAAGATAGAGCGGTCGACCGTGCAGATACCAACCAGCCCCTGGATCACAAAGCGACGGTTAAGGAGAACAGTACAACTCCTGACATCCCGGACGAATACAGAGAGTTTATAGACCTCTTCCGCGATGAGAAGACTGCGAAGGCATTACCGCAGCACCAAGAATGGGACCACGAGATTAAACTCGAGCCAGGCAAGAAGCCCCCATTCGGGCCAATATACCAAATGTCAGAAAAGGAACTTGAGGAGCTGCGCAACTACCTCAAGGAGAACCTCGACAAAGGATTCATTCGAGAATCAGAATCCCCAGCAGGATTTCCCGTTCTATTCGTGCCAAAGAAAGATGGCAAGTTACGACCTTGCATCGATTACCGAAAGCTCAACGATATCACGATCAAAAATCGTTACCCGCTACCGAACATCAGCGAACTTCAGGATCGGTTAGCCGGAGCACAGTACTTCACTGCGTTAGACCTAAGAGGAGCATACAACCTCATCCGCATGAAGGAGGGCGAAGAATGGAAGACGGCGTTTAGAACCCGTTATGGTCATTACGAGTATTTGGTTATGCCGTTCGGGCTCACCAACGCACCAGCGACATGTCAGGCCTTAATTAACAACGTACTAAGGGCACACTTGGACATTACCGTGGTAGCGTACCTCGATGACATCCTAGTGTACAGCAAAACACTAGAAGAGCATGTCGAACACGTACGACAAGTGCTTGCCTGCCTAGGAGCAGCGCACCTACGCTTGAAACCCGAGAAGTGCGAATGGCACAAGGAGGAAGTCGAATTCCTAGGGTTTGTAGTAGGACGATACGGAGTCAAGATGAGCCAAGCAAAGATTCAGGTTGTGAAGGATTGGCCAACACCCAAAACCGTCAAGAACATCCAAGAGTTCCTTGGGTTTGTCAACTTCAACCGACGCTTCATCAAGGATTACTCCACGAAGGCCTTGCCGCTTACGAAACTTACGCGGAAGGACACACCCTTCAAGTGGGGCGAGGATCAGGACAAAGCTTTTGAAACGTTGAAACAGGCTTGTATAGATCCACCCACGTTGGTTACATTCAGGAGCGGAGAACCGCTACGAATGGAAACAGATGCCTCAGATTTGGCATTAGGAGCATGCATCACACAGGAACGAGATGGTCAATGGCACCCGATTGCCTACTATTCACGCAAGTTCTCAGGACCCGAAGAACGATACGACGTACACGACAAAGAATTACTCGCGATCGTATCTGCCCTAGAACATTGGCGAGTCTACGCTGAAAGCTGTTCGGAACTTACGATCTACACGGATCACAAAAACCTGGTACACTTCACGACAACAAAGGTATTGAACAGGCGACAAGTACGATGGTCCGAGACCCTCGGACAATATAAGTTCAAGATCCTCTATACACCAGGAAAGGACAACGGTAGAGCCGACGCACTCAGCCGACGACACGACCTCGCAGGATCCAAGACGATCAACGAATCAGCGATCCTTGGTATCAATAGCGACGGATCGTTGGGACCATCCCAGCAGCTCAACAATATGATGCTAGTACGCCAAGAGCATCATGTACCATCACAGGTACCAGAGGAACTGGAGGAGGAAGTCATAAGCAGTCACCATGATGACCCGCTTCATGGACACCCCGGTATCACCAGAACAATGGAACTCATCAAAAGACATTACGAGTTCCCGAACATGCGCGACAAAGTCGCCAAGTTCATCAAGAATTGCGTAAGCTGTCAACAGAACAAACACAGCACGCACGCCAAGTATGGAGAAGCACAGGCAATGGAGCCGCCAACGGCACCATGGACGAACATCACGATGGATTTCGTTACACAGCTACCTGTCTCCAAAGATCCTGTAACAGGATACACCTACGACTCAATCTTCGTTGTAGTCGATCGATTCACGAAAGCCGCTGAGTTTGTGCCTTTCCGCCACAGCTACACTGCAGAGCAGCTCGCACGAGTGTATCTGGATAGGATTGTTCGACACCACGGCATTTCCGAATCAATCATCAGCGATAGAGACAAGTTGTTTACATCGAACTACTGGACCACGCTGCTAGCAGCCATTGGTACCAAGAAAAAACTGTCAACCGCGTATCATCCGCAGACGGATGGCCAAACAGAACGAGTGAACCAAACAATGGAGACGTACCTCCGCATCTACTGCAACCAGCAGCAAGACAACTGGGTTTCACTGCTACCTATGGCACAAATCGCGTACAACAACAAATTGTCGGAAGCAACAGGCGTAACGCCGTTCTTTGCAAACCACGGGAGACACCCAAATCTCTTTACCAGATCATTGAACAGTAACATTCAAACGGAATCAGCGATTAACTCAGTCGAAGCACTGAAGGAAGTACACAGAAAATCGCTCGATAACATCGCCAAAGCTCAGTCACGGAGCATCTCTTATGTTAACAAGAAACGAAAAACGGCGCCTCTGCTAAAAGAGGGGGATAAAGTGTATCTCCTTACGAAAAACCTACGCACACGGCGACCAACGAAAAAACTGGACAAAGTCAAGGTCGGACCATTTTTCATTTCCAAACAAATCAGCCCAGCCAACTATCGACTTGCGCTGCCTAAGGACGCAAAGATCCATCCAGTGTTCCACATCTCGCTGTTGGAACCAGCCGACCCCAGAACGCCAATCCAGAAAGACTTTCACTACCAGGCAGACGGCCAGGACGAGTGGGAAGTCGAAAAAATAATACAACATCGCAATAAAGGCGACGGCGACGAGTACCTAGTCAAATGGTTAGGATACCCGGACTCAGAAAACACGTGGGAACCAAAAGAAAACCTCAACAACTGCCGCGAGCTACTTCGACAGTACAAAAAATAAGAACCTGTCAGGATTCAAACCCAACGCAGAAAAACACACGAAAATTATAAAATATAAACATACCTTTTACGAATTACCGGTAACCTCGGCTCCATCAGCAAGGAAGCCTGGATCGCCCTCCAACACAGACGGCATAAAAGCGCTCCAGTCAAGAGCCAGGGAACCAGGCATCAGACCTGCCTCCAGCTGCGCAACCTCCCGATTAATACCCTCAACGGCTTCAAGAGCTTCGATATCCTCAACGTATCGACCAGCCTCATCTACCCACTGTTGCTCACGACGCTGCAGCATTTTCCTTTGTTTTCGAATACGATCTTTTTTCGCACGCGCGGCCAGAATAGTCTGAAGAGCAGCAGACTCCGCTTCGTCCGCTTCGGCCTCTTGTTGCTCCAGACGATTCATTTCTCGATCGATTCGTTCGAAATTCGGAACCGGAACCTCCACCGGAATACACTTCTGGGCCCCTGCGCGATAACAATTCCCACATTCCTTCTTCAACGACGACATCCTACACTCAAGACCTTTTCTGGCGCAGTATTGACAAGACACCATTGCGAGCTGTCCAGTGCGGTTAATGCGGTCACCGACGGAGTGACGGTATACAGTGCTTCTGGAAACCATGAGTCAGTTCATGAGGACATGAAGATTGAAGAGGGGGGATAGTGTTACGAACCTGAGACGGGGCAAGGCAGAAGATAAGAGAAGGAAGGATTGATGACACTCGGGGACAACCCGCAGGCCTTCAAGAAGGTCAGCACCCGGAACCAATGACGACGTAACCCCTCATGTTCCAAAGTCTTGGCGGAACGCCACCATGGAACAAGTCACGTGATGTTCCAAGAATCCCACGATGTTCCAGGGAGTACCAGGTTGGAACAACTATGGAACAATGGAACAAGAATGGAACACCTGTATGTATATAGTACGTAGGAACACAACTCTTACAGTTCGTGTTCAATCCTAAGTTAAAGTTTGTCTTTGGATCTCAAACCCAACCTTCGAGCTAGACAGTCTACTCTGTACTACTCATCGTTACCCTGCTCTCAAGACTGACAGATCGTATCTGTACACCTTATTGCAACCAACCCCCTCGGCTTCCTGTCACCGTACTCATCCCTGAGAACCAATAGAATTAGTGCTTACGAGCTTTGCTTAAAGTACGACTTCAACAGTAGTATATATAGGTAAGTAGTATATTTAGTTTTACTAGTTTAATCTCTATTTTTACTTCTAAATAAGTTCTTTAATTCTTAAATTCTAAATCTTTTATAGTAGAGCTATAAGTATATAAAGAAGCTTTTTCTATAATCTAGAAGCTATAGCTAGAGTAGAAGACTAGCTATTAAGGAAAATATAAAATATAGAGATTATCTAGACCTACTTTTCTATATCCCTAGATCTAGATAAGCTAGAGCTTAGTTATTTATAAGGCTTAAAGTATACCTAGATAAAATATATATATTTAATTTTTAAAAGAGTTTATAGAATAGTTCTAGAGTTATTAGTATCTAGATATTTAGTTTTCTCTAGTAAAACTAGGTATACTACTTACCTATATACGCTACTTAGCTATAAGGTATATTATAAAAGAAAGTAAATTAAAATAGAAGAAAGTATAATAGTTAAAGAAGTATAGCGCTTAACTACTCTAAAGAAGTTTAAAGTATATAGTAATAGTAAGAAACTAAAAAAGAAAGTATATATTAAAGAAGGTAAACTATCCTAATAATAGTATAGAAGGTATAGAAAAATAGAGTATAAAATATAAATATATTAAAATAATATAGAAGTAGTCTCTAAGTAATATTATAATTTACTTTACTCTATATAGGCCTAGAGTAGGCTAATATAGGCTAAAGTAATGTATAATAAAAGAAAGTCTTTATAAAAGTATTCTACTAAAGAGTATATTCTATAAACTTATAATATATATTAGTATAAGTAGATATAGTATCTATTTATAAACTATAGACTATTAACTAAAAAACTAGAGATAGTAATATACTTAAAGAGTAAGTAGCCTACTAGAGTAAGTAGCCTACTGTTGAAGTCGTACTTTAAGCAAAGCTCGTAAGCACTAATTCTATTGGTTCTCAGGGATGAGTACGGTGACAGGAAGCCGAGGGGGTTGGTTGCAATAAGGTGTACAGATACGATCTGTCAGTCTTGAGAGCAGGGTAACGATGAGTAGTACAGAGTAGACTGTCTAGCTCGAAGGTTGGGTTTGAGATCCAAAGACAAACTTTAACTTAGGATTGAACACACACTGTAAGAGTTGTGTTCCTACTAAATATATACTAAGGGAATTCTGTGTGCATGTTGCTAATACTTAAGCCACCTTAGGTGGCTAAGCCATCGCAGGTGGTCGAACCATTGCAGGTGGTCGAGCCATCGCAGGTGGTCGAGCCATCGCGGGTGGTCGAGCTTGGCGAGGTGGTCAGTCACGTGACACGTGACACGCTGTCGCCCTAAGCGATGCCCCGCTTCCTATCAGTACCTGTTCTTTCGGAGATCGTAACACCTACGTAGTTTTACTAAGGAAAACCAAATATCTAGAGGCTAATAACTCTATAATTGTTAAATAGAATCTTCTAAAAATTTAATATATATATTCTATATAGGTACACTTTAAGTCTTATAAGTAGCTAAGCTCTAGCTCTTCTAGATCTAGAGGTATAGAAAAGTAGGTCTAAATAATCCCTATAATTTACTTTTCTTTTAATAACTTTTTATCTACTAAAGCTATAGCTTCTAGATTCTAGAAATAGCTTCTTTATCTACTTGCAGCTCTACTATAAAAATTTTAGAAATTAATATCTAGTATTAGAGGACTTATCTAGAAGTAAAAATTAAGATTTAATTAGTAAAACTACATAGGCTACTTGCCCTAGTAGGCTACTCGCCCTTTAAGTACGTTAGTTATAAAGCTATATTTTTTTTTATACCTAGTATACTAACTCTATAGGCTATTAGAACCTCTAGAGCTAATAATATACTTATATAGATATTTATATAAAGAGTCTAGCTACTTTTAGAGGCTAGAGTTTTTATAGTTTCTAGAGGTTAGTAGGGCTAGAGGTCTATAGGTTAGATATTAGCTAAGGGGCGGTGAGCCCCGCGGCGCTAGTTCTGGGCCTAGCCTATTACAATCTCGGGGAGATTGTCGAGCTTATGCAAGGTTGGTTATTAGTAACAACTTGTTACAAACTGCCAGCGGAACTGCACCGCATAGATTTTGGAAGCCTTCGCCACTGTACAGGCAGCTGACGTGATGTGATCGTATCCATACTCTTCGTACGTAGTAGTAGCAACGGGACCTCAAGACCCGAGTGATTTGGCCATACGGGAACACGGGAACACGGGAACACGGAGCCAACATCTTCCTTGACAACCTTTCGTGTTCTGCAATTCGAGCGTATGCAGATCTCACGACACAGGACTTTTTGTGATCGTCTGATTTCTGAGATCGAGTTCTGTTTCAACAGATGTGGAGCAATTGTTGCGGAGCAAGAAGATACGCGTCAGATCTTATACGGTTGCTGATGATCCCGCACTCAATCAAAAACAAATTCGAGCATCGCGTCACATTCACCGAGATCACCCTAGGCTTCGAAACGAGATCTTGGAACCCCTGCGGAGGTAGTCCTTGGCCTTAAAGAAAACTCCCAGATTTTGAATTCTTCCGATGTGAGCGTTTGACGTTACACAACAGCGGTGAGATTGGCCGGCAAAACCGCAAAAGGAAACATTAGACAAGGACCTTCGCTAATAGCACACCCCTGACAAGCCACGCAGCAGATGCATAGACCACGAACATTTGGGTATGACAACTCACCTCGCGGAACTACGCGACAGTGACAAAGCGCGGAACTACGCGAAAGTGACAAAGCGAGGTCACACGACATTACGCGGGCATATTGGCTTTTCATAGCCATGGGCCCAAGCAGGTCTCGGCGCCTCATTGAGTCGCAAATCGACGTTCCTGCACCGATCTTCAGTGCAGACCTCCCGTAGTCCCTTAACCTGGTCCCGGAGAATCCGCTTATTCAGAAGGTCTGGCGGTCGTGATGACATAGAGACGAGAGCTTTTACAATAGCTGGATCCGAGAAATGGCCAGACGTTGGGCCTAGCTGAAGCTCTGGTGGCGCCAATTGACAGCTAACAGCGCGTACAGCGTCCCGCTTGCAATTCACTGTGCCACAGGGCTGGAGCCATCGTTCCCGGCGTCGTGCCGTTCCACATGACGAGCCGTCACAATCGAATCATCCCTTTGTATCAACATTCTTAGGAAGGCAAGCATCTGCCGCGTCTGAAAAGTGTGCCGCAATTTCACATCGTCAATCATGATGATACTCGTAGCGTCGAACACTGTTTCTCAGATTCGCCTGTACCCCTGTATGATCACCAGAAGAACCGTAATGTATTAATGGAAGTGGAGACACTCAGGGTCAACGTCGACCGGGCGTGGGAAACGTTCCCGGCCGTTACACTGTTGATCCCGAACGACCTCGATCAGAGATCAGCTCCATAACGATCAGCTAAAGCTGCTCATCGTGCCGAGAATTTTTGGCACTGAGCGCAGCACAGTTCAGTATCGGATCTGTTTCCAAGATCGGAGCCCTCAAACCTAGCTGCTGTTCAGTGGCACACAATTCTGCTCGACAGGACTTCTCGCTTAAACTTCAATGATGGCACAAGGTCCAATGGCACTGGCGATGAGAATTCAGAGGATCCGTGAACTTCAACGGCCCGATTCTGCTCGACTACCGGCATGAGAAGAGAAGCGGAACTTTCTTTCGTCTAGAATGACGAAACGAGAGCTTTGTGTAATCGCGATCCTCGAAAAATTGACCGAAAGCGCCCTCTACTCCCAACCTAGCTCTCCCGTTAAAGGACAACTTCTTGGTTTATCAATGGTCGTCCTGATAACCTTGACTCTGCCGCTGTCGTTGGATGATCATAATTTTACACTTCTACTCTTCCCCTCTTATCTTACCACACTACAACTCGCATCAAAGACCGTATATTAGACCGCTGCGGATATATTACGTGCCCGAAGGCTAAAGCGGTCTGCTTCGAATCGCCCATGCTGCTCGAAAACGATAGGGAAAATACCTGGCCGGAGTATGTCGACTATTCACAGCTTCCAGACCGTCCCTCACAGCGACATTCTGTAGAAATGCCGTTCAGTCAATTTACATCGTCTTCGACGACTGAAGCTTGGTGTTTTTCTGCAACGCCTTCTTCAAACGGAACAACAACACCCAGCAGCCGATCGGGCTTCGATATCTTGGACTCACACACACCACATACCGGCGAGGTACATACTATCTACCCAGCTCCGATGTGATTCTACCTGTTTATATGAGCTTACAGATGACAGTTTAGTTCAACCGATGTTGCCATCGTAGGGCTGTCGTGTCGTACTGCTGGCGGCAACAACACACCTGAAAAGCTGTGGGACTTCCTCTTGCAGAAGAAAATTGCCGCTAATGAGGTTCCTCCACAGCGATGGGAGCCGTGGCGACAGCGCGACCCTCGTAATGCAAAGATTCTTGGCAACATCATTCGCAAGGGTTACTTCCTGGACAATCTTGAGGATTTCGATGCAGCATTCTTCAGCATCTCTCCGAAGGAAGCTGAGCTCATGGATCCACACCAGCGATTGGGGTTGGAGCTTGCTTGGGAGGCATTGGAGCATGCTGGTATTGACCCAAAACAGCTCACTGGGAGTGACACAGCTGTGTACATGGGTGTAGACTCGGACGATTACTCGCGCATGCTGATGGAAGATCTTCCCGCCATCGAGGCCTGGTCAGGTATCGGTACAGCCTACCACGGCATCCCTAACAGAATATCTTACCACTTGGGCTTGCAAGGTCCTAGCACAGCGGTGGACGCTGCTTGTGCAAGCTCGCTCATTGCCATTCACCTTGCTCGCCAAGCCATTGCATCTGGAGAGAGCACAGTCGCCATCTGTGGTGGAGTCAATGTTATCTGCGCACCTGGTCTGACGCACATGCTTCAACAAGCTGGCGCGTTGACCACAGAAGGCGTATGCCGCTCTTTCGATGATGCAGCATGCGGCTACGCACGCGGAGAGGGTGGGGCAGTCATCGTACTGAAGCGACTTAGTGCTGCGATCGAAGATGACGATAACATCCTCGCCGTCATGAAGAGCTCAGCCTCTGCTCAAGATGGCAAGACAAATGGCATCATGGCTCCAAACTCGAAAGCGCAAGAGCTGGTCGCTAGACAGGCTCTCATGCGAGCAGGCAACATCGACCCACACACTATTGACTATGTTGAGGCACACGCAACTTCAACGTCACTTGGTGATCCAACAGAGATTAGAGCAATCAGGGCGGTTTACGGCACAGGACGCTCTGCCGAGTCGCCCTGCTACATCGGGTCGATCAAGCCAAACGTGGGCCATCTTGAGGCTGCAGCTGGCGCTATCGGCTTCATCAAGGCAGTTCTCAGCGTACAGAAGGGTATCATCGCCCCACAAGCACTACTCAACAAGCTCAACACTAAAGTCGACTGGACAAACAGTGGCTTGGAAGTGGTCCGAGAACAGAAAGTATGGCCACAACGCGACGTACGCAGAGCAGCAGTATGCTGCTACGGCTATGGCGGCTCTGTTTGTCATGCAATCATTGAAGAAGCACCACTAATAAGGGTCCGGAAAAGTCGTGGATGCGAGAGGTCGCCAATCATTCTCACTTTGTCCGCTCAGCAACAGAAGCGTTTGCCTGGCATCGCAGCTTCTTTAGCACATTGGCTCGCTGCTGAGGGCTCCTCGGAAGACCTGCGTACTGTTGCGCGAGCACTATCTCAACGCCGCACCGCACACGACTTTCGGTCTTCTTTCACTGTGTGCAGTCACGACGACGCCATTCGCAGTCTCACCGATTTCGCACAATTTAGACCAGATCAATGGACCACTAGCAACCGCGTACTCAACAACTCGACCGATAACGGTGTGGTTTGGGTATTTTCCGGTCATGGCGCGCAGTGGCCGGACATGGGGAAGGAGCTGCTGGAAGTACCTGCCTTCCATGACGCTATTGTATCTTTGGACCCCGTCTTTCAGAGAGAGGCGGGCTTCTCTGCGATCGACGCATTCCAGACCAGCGATCTGGGAGACTCATCAAGAATTCAAGTCCTCATCTATGCGGTCCAAGTTGGTCTTACCGCGTTATTGAAGTCACGAGGTGTGCTGCCACAGGCCATTATTGGTCATTCGGTTGGCGAGATTGCCGCCGCTGTTGCAGCTGGTTGTCTAACGGAGGAGGAAGGAGCTATCATCGTCTCACGACGGGCCACACTCTACGCGACGGTTCAAGGCCAAGGTGCGATGGCTTTGATTACTCTGCCGTTTGAAACTGCCGCAAAACAACTAGTGGGAAGGAGCGACATTGTCGCTGCTATTAAGTCCTCGCCATCTACCTGTGTTGTCAGTGGTAGCACTGAAGCGGTTGGTTGGTACACCGGGCGTCTCGAGAAGGAGGGCGTGAGGGTATGGAGGGTCAACACCGATATTGGCTTCCACTCGCCTATGCTCAATCAGCTGGCTACTGCACTCCAAGAAAGCCTTGGTCAAGACGTCAAGGCCCAACCTGCTGTCGTGCCAGTATATTCGACATCGGCTTCTGATACCCGAACGGCATCCTTGCGCAACGTTCAGTATTGGACGAAGAACATGGTGGACCCCGTATGGCTGGTCGACGCAGTTGAGGCCGCAGCAGATGATGGCTTCCGGATCTTCATGGAGATCTCCGCACATCCCATCGTCTCGCAGTCCATCTCTGAGACGTTATCTGCTCGTTCAATCGAGGATCATGTGGTCTTTGGCATCATGGCGAAGGATGCACCTGCTGATCGTAGCGTCTTGGCGGCTATCGCAAAGGTCCATACATCAGGTGCCTATGTCGACTTCGGTGCTTTGAATGGACCAGGCCCGTGGTCGACCAAAGTACCAAACACACCATGGGTACACAGGCCTTACTGGAAGACGATTTCCATGGGCTCTGGCGCTACCGTTCAGCGACATGATGTTGACACACATACCGTGCTTGGTGGTATGGTCGAAGTTGCCGGGAGTGAGACGAAGGTGTGGACTACCATACTTAACGACACGACCAAGCCATATCCTCTGACGCACCCACTTGACGGGACTGAGATCATTCCTGCCGCTGTTTACTGTAACACTTTCCAGAAGGCCACTGGGGCCACTATTCTGGATAATCTCGAGCTTCGAGTACCGATACCGGTAGCGGCTGACAAGCGTGAACTCCAGGTCATTCTTGAGGGGTCTGAGCTTCGTATGGCATCTCGCCTAAAGCTGGAATGTGCAGGTAGCTCCGATTTTGAGCATGTCTGGATCGAGCACAGCGCAGTAAAAGCTTCTACAGTGGATATGAAACCTTACCGACAGACCCTCTCAATCTCAGGCATCCGATCTCGCATCGGCACTAAACTTCCGGACAACTTTGCATGGAATTACTTACAGAGTATTGGTGTCTCCGGCATTGCATTCCCTTGGGCCGTGGTTGAGCATCTGGGCAATGAGAAGGAAATGCTTGTTAAGATGGATATGGATCCGAGCTGTCAAACATTGCCATGGAACACCGCCAGCTGGGCCCCTTTTCTCGACGCTGCCACATCCGTTGGGTCTTCAATCTTCTTCAAAAGCGTACAGATGCGTATTGTCAGCGGCATCGATCAAGTTCAATTCGTGTCCAATGATGTGCCACCTAAGGTTGGCTACCTGTTCATTCAAGAAGCCTCTGAGGACAGCAACATGAAGGCTGACATCAGCATTCTCGGCGAAGACGGAGAACTTTTGACCACGATCAAGGGTATGAGATTCTCCGACGTTGAAGCTATTAGCAACAAGGGAAAAGGTGTTAATTCACTTGTTCACCAGCTTGCTTGGGTTCCACCGAAGTTTTCAGAGTCCCCGATCACCATGAGTAACGTCGTGGTTGTCACCGAGGACACCCAGACTGCGGACAACTACGTAAATACTCTGGAGATGATGGCGGCACAAGTGATCGTTGTCCCTTCGTCAGAAAGCCTTAAGCGTACCGATTTGCTGGATATCCTGCAAGGAGATGATGCTATGGTCTTCTACCTGCCCGGCTCCGTTGAAGCTGCAGATGATGTCTCGAAGAAAGCCCATGCGTTCATATGCGAAACTGCCAGCATTCTAACAATCCTTGCAGAGATTTCCAGCGCTCCGAAACTGTTTGTTATTGCAGACAGCGCGTACAAAGGTCAGTCGCCCACTTGTCTAGCGCAGTACCCCTTATATGGCTTTGCTCGAGTTGCCGCATCTGAGTACCCTGATGCGTGGGGCGGCCTCATAGACAATGAAGGACCGGCCTTCCCTCTTCTACCTGTCAGGTATGTCAAGGATCAGAGTGTCGTGCGTGTACAAGATGGCCTGCCTCGAGTTGCTCGCTTGCGTCCCTTCGCAAGCGATCAACAACGAAACAATGGCAACTACAGTCTGTTACCCAAGTCGCACGGAACATATGTTGTCACGGGAGGATTTGGTGATCTTGGTCTGGAAGTTCTCAATTTCCTTGTACAGAAAGGAGCGCGCAGGATCATCGTCATATCGCGGCGCCCACTTCCGCCTCGCAAGGACTGGCCGTCCGCTACAGGCTCGACCGCAACGATCATCGAGCGGATCACCGGACTGGAAATTCTTGGCGCAACCATCTTCACCATGTCTCTCGACATCGGCTCGCCATCCGCATCCGCAGACCTGTCGACCGCCCTAGATCGCCTGTGTCTTCCTCCGGTTCTCGGCATCGTTCATGCTGCAGGTGTCTCAGGCTACGGCTACATCAAAGACACCACTCCTTCATCCTACGCCTCGGTCATGGCTCCCAAGATACAAGGCACACTGAACTTGCACGAGCTGTTCCCACCTGGTACTCTCGACTTCTTTGTTCTCTTCTCATCGATTGGCCAAATCATCGGCACACCAGGTCAGTCCGCATACGCTTCCTCGAATGCGTTCCTCGACGGCCTGGCAACGCACCGTCGCGATCAGGGCTGCAATACCATTGCTATCCAGTGGACAGCGTGGCGCAAAATGGGAATGGCAAGTGATACGGCGCTTGTGGACCTGGAGTTGAGCAGCAAGGGCATCACAGATATCACTGTACATGAAGGGTTTCAGGCGTGGAAGCATCTTGAGGGCCTGGATACGGATCATGCGGCCGTCATGCGGACGAGGGTACTGGAGTACGATGAGGTCGTACCATGTGAGCTGATTCAAGACATAACCCAAAGAAGGTCTGCGCCTGCTGTGACAGCTGGAGGTGCATCCATTGCCCCGGTAGTGGAGGTAAGACCAAAGTCAGGTTCTGAGCTCAAGGCACATCTCAATGCCGAGATCAAGGGCTGCTTGTCGCGTGTGCTGCATCTGGATGTGGACGAGATCGATGATAAGGCGGCGGTCGCGGATCTGGGCGTTGACTCGGTCATGACTGTTGCATTGAGGCAGCAGTTACAGAAAGCTATGGGTATTACGGTGCCACCCACGCTAATGTGGAATCACCCTACTGTCGGCCACTTGGTTGAGTGGTTCTTTAGAAAGATGGAAGAGAAGAAATGATGATCTGTAACGTATTAGATAGTTTCATTTGTCCAAAGGAGTTCATACGATAGAGGACAGTTGTTGGCGTTTGTAGACGATCTTGGCGAACCTAGAGGTATATAAAGAACTTAGGCACTGTTGTGATTCTTCATTCGAACCAGTATATATCTTTTAAACAACCTCGACAAGGGCATGTGTGCCTTAAGATGCTGAATGGCGGGGCTTCTGTAAGGACGTGTATCTTTCTATTGCCTCGGTGATATTACGCGGCCACTGTAGACTGGAATGGGCAAGGTCATACGACCCGCTTTCAACATTCTTCGAGGTCAGACATCGAATCGTCTGTCTCCCAGCCGCCATCTTTCTGCAAGAATTCCTCACGCTCCCTTTCTTGACGGACCATGTCTTCGCTCTCGCGTACAAAGACGTATTCCGAAGGTCCTAAGGCGTTGTTGAGGCGAATGTTCCCGTCCCGCAACAAAGAAGATCCAGCTTCTATGACCCTGTTGATGGGTATAGCCATGGACTCGCCGATCTGCCTGACAGAGAGGCCTTCTGGGTTCATCCCTTCGGAACAAGCCGACCGAAGGAGGTTGAGGATTGAGGTCTGGTCCGAGAGGGCGACATAATCGAGAGAGAACGTGTACTTTCCACTCCAATCAGGTATTGCCTCTCTTAGCTCGTGAGTTTCCCGCTTGAATACCACGGTCGGGGCGCCATCTGAACTATCGCGGGTTTCGATAAACCCATAATCAAGTAATTGGAACATAGCCTCTTGCATGAGCTCTAGTTCTAGTCCGGGTTCTGTGTCCTTTAGGAGTTCGTCGTTCAAAGCGCTCTCGGTAAGGCCTGATTCGAGGCGTGAGTCTCGCAGACATCCGAGAATCGCGATTCTGTGTAGCGAAAGAGCTTCTCTTCGGGTATGTATGGGCCAGTCTGCCAGGTGCCCCGCATGGGCTTGGTGTTCGTGGAGACCGTTGTAGGGCGAGGCGCATCCTTGAACTGCAAATCGATATGACCATCGTCGTGTAGATGTTCGACGGTTTTGTCGACTCGTTCTACGCTCCAGTGCAGCGCTACACGAAGTTGCTCTGAAGTCCGCCTGAAGGAGTGTTTCGCAACATCTCTGAGATACGCCAGGACGGTGGTTCGTTCTGCAACATCTGATACAGATTGACTCGATGTATTCAGCGGAGGTTGAGTTTTTGGTCTGATGTCGTCGTCGTCTTCCCAGTCCTCTTCATTAGTATCCTCGTCATCGACCTCACCGTCCTCCTTGTCCAACCCTTGATTCTCGTGAAGCTCAACCAAACTCATTCTTATATCTCCTTACTGATCGTGAACCTCTGTCTCTATTCCATAGTCTGTTGACAGCGTCCACCAAACCTCATTGACTTCATCGGTGAAGTAGCTAACGCCAATACCATTGCCAACATCTTCACGACATTAAGTATGAGCTTCTTGAGGATACACTTCTCTCTACTGGTGACATCATCATAGTAGTTTTCGGGAAGAAAGCCCTGAGCCCATTCCTCGATCGACTCGTGTGGAAACAACAATTGGAGCCGCTCAAGTTTGGATGGAAGCTCGTTTGGCTGGCAATTGCCTCCCGCATTCCATGCAATTTGACCGTCGAAGATAAAGGGTTGTGGGGTAGTAAGCGACTTGAGAGCTGTGAAATGTTTCAAAGACGAGATTGGGTGCTGGCACATACCGATCAACCAGTCCAGCTCTCCATCGTCTTCTGTAGTCTCGAGCGTTACCGAGAGCGTTGCCAACGTCCTCTGAAACCCTCTGAGCTGCTCCAGAAAGTGTCTGGTATTGAGCTCTGTTGATAAGTCGTCGCTAATGTGGTAACCGTCGTTGATAAATTGGATCTCCAAATCCTTGAATATGCGACAAGCTAGGGCATCAAGGAGATCTTTGAATTCGATCTCTGCTTTCTAGACCAGTGGCCGGTCGGCGAATTGTATGGACATTGTCAGAGAAAGGTCTATGACGTTCTCAGCACCTTGAGGACTGCCGGGCCGTTCAGGTGGAGCACAGTGCCAGTGGAGACGGTGCGAAAATCAAGAGCAGTGAGTTTATCGAGGTCAATACCGCACTTGAGCTTCGATGTATCTCCAGTGACAAGGTGCTGTATGTTCTTCCACATATGCAGGATGGTCTCAGGCGGAGCAGTACTGCCCCACATGCCAGAAATGCATTCACTCGAGGGTTTTCCACGCTGATGGTCCTTGATCCAAAAGTCGAAGTCGATCAGATTGGGTAGTAGCGCGAGTAGCAGGCCACCAAAAGCTTACTCGACGCAATTGCTGATCGATCTGTACCATGAGTGCGTTAGCCGGTAACCCAGTTCTTCCAGCTTCGAGATGCATCGGTCGCGAAATGCAAGTAACTCGAAGCCCCTCTCGGCATACAGACGTTCGACGCGCTTGCGAACTGCTCGAAACCGTAGTATTTTCACTTTGCTGGTAGGGTTTGGTCGATCCAGCAAGGTTCGCAGCAACTTGACTACTGCATTGAATTTGGGGTGACAACCACAAGAGATAGCGAGCCTTGCTGTAGTATGAAGAACTTCCTGGGCGATCGGCCGCAGTTTTCGAGATGTGAGGCTCAAATTCTTGAGATCCTCTGGTGTTGTCGAGTCAGGAAGCTGGAGCACGACCTGCAACAAAAGCTCTTCAGGAGGCTGCTCGAGTGGCATGTCGAACGTCACTCTCAGCCTTGCAGCCGGCGTAGTATGGGCATAGGCCGTCAGGGATGTCTCGAGATCGCTGCACGGTCATCAAAGCTGCGACCGGGTTAATACCGTTGCCGCCTAATGGGCTCGCGTCAATGTGAGAGGGGGAAGGTGCCACTGGAGCCGCCAAGATAATGACATAATGGAGCTCATGAACGATGTCACAGTTGTTTTGCGCGCAGCCCGTATGCTCCACATCAGATGTCGCAACGTTCTACCACCGGTGGCACCACCTGGACAAAGAATATCGGACACTTTTGGCCGCTGACCTCATCAAAAGTGCCCGACTTTTTTTGTCTACTATGGCAGAGGGCATAAATATTGTGGGTGGAGCCCGGAGACAGGGATGCTCAGCGGTAATATCCGGGTATTGCTAGCTTAGCTTTGTTATTAACGTACATGTACAGCGAGCGGCGCGGTCAGCGAACGGCGCACTTTTGCCAAGACTACACCAAAACTCCTCCTATTATGGCCCAAAACACCACAAACTGGCGCTGCATAAGGCAAAACAAGCTGTAATATTACTAAGAGACCTCTTCTACAGCATTCTTGCACGTTCGCGCGTTGTGCCCACTCTCTCCGCACCGTCCACAGCGTCGTTGGGATGGTTCACCTCCTTCAGCGCGCACCTGCTTCCTTGCCTTCTTACCATCACTACGCGCGCTAAACTCCTGCAGAGCAGCTATCCGCTGGCCCTCTTCAACTGCAAGGCTACCCTTAGCTTGAATACGCTTTCTTTTGTGCGATTTACGTCGTGTGGCGGCCTTATTAGCCGCTCGAAGCTCAGTAATCTCCTGTTGTGCCAAAACCAGCTTGTGCGCAATAATTGCTGCCCCCTTTAAGACCTTCTCAAACGCTTCAACTATAGAGGTTGGTGAGCTATTAACGTGCGTCTGAATCCTCTTCTTCACAAGCGTTGATTGCGACCTAAATTCTAGGGTATTGCTTGAGGTTTGCGACTGCTAGAGCGGGCTGTTTTGGGGGAGTGGTGGCGATGGGGTGCGCAGCTTCACATCCAGGGCCAATATGACGCGATCTGGGGCAAACGGAGCCAATCCGGCCCCTCGGAACCCTCCTTGAATGTTGCTAGGGGTAATGGCTTTCTTGTGAGCCGCTATAAAGCATAGGAGGAACTCCTGCTTTGTAATGTGGTTGATCTGGTTGCGCATGAGCTCATTGACCTCATCCCTATACGCCTTCTTCAGAGGGCTAAAACAACCCACATCAAGTGGCTGAAGGAGGTGGGATGAGTGCGGAGGCATGCATAGGATTATAATCTTCTGATCCTTGCTGTATTGCGTGAATTCTGGAGTGTTGTGGCTCCCATGACCGTTGATAATTAGCAACCGGTAGCTGCCAACAGTGCGCGCCTTTGTATGCCTGTCAAAGTGCTTCAACCAGTTAAAACCAAGCTCATTGGTAGTCCAGCCATTCTTAGAGATGGCAATACTCCAATCTTGGGGCAGGTTGTTGTCCTTGTACCAGTTGGACTGGTGTTGGCAGGCTTTGAAGATGATGTAGGGTGGAATAGCCTATCCTGTGGCATTAATGCCCTCAATGACTGTTACCCACTCCCGGTTGCCTGGCTGGACCTGATTTGCTCGTCCTAGTTTCTCTGCATCTGTTACAACAACTCCGGTGGATATCTGGCCTATTATGAAGCCTGTCTCGTTGAAGTTGTACGTGTTGTTGTCCTAGATGCTATACTTGGCTTTAGTATTGGCTACAAGGTTAAACCAGCCCTGTATAACCTTAGGGTCCTCGCAGAGGGCTCGCTTGTAGTCGTACTTGCGATTAAAAACTGTTTTGAGCTCCTTCTGACGCGAAACAAACGTGCTGGCCCACCTTGGGCCAACAGGGGCCAAACTGCGCTCTTTTCGCAGAGAATTGGCCATATCAGCCACAGCTTCGAGCCGGGGGGACTCTCCTCGCGTGACTAGCTCAAGTATGCGCGTAACAATCACCTGCTCCTCAGCGCGGGTCAAATTCTGTGAGTTGGCCATAGTATTGACGCGTGAAGGTCGTCCGGCGCGTCTTGCGCGGAGTGTTGTTTCGGAGGTGCTGTAGATAGCTGCAGCGCGTCGCACTAAGAGGTTTGTGTCTTGTTTAAGAGCTTGAAGCGCAAGCTGGATCTGACGCTCTTTTAACGCGTTAAATTGTAGTTGTTGTTGAGGCATTAGTATAGAAAGGGTGATTTGGTGTGGTCTTGGCAAAAGTGCGCCGTTCGCTGACCGCGCCGCTCGCTGTACATGTACGTTACAGAATTAGGGGGAATTCAATGTATTTCTGTTAATAGCACCACTTAGCGTTATTGGAACAGCACCCCTATCGTGCGTCTCCACCCACAATATTTATGGAACCTACCATAGTAGGTGGTGGTGGTAGTTCCACTGCTTATCTGATGTGGGACAGCCTCGTTTGAGATAAATCCGATCACGACATCCGTAAATCCGATCGAAGGATCTTGTGAGACAACTGTGACGAAACGAAGGCCCCACAACTCAACACCGCAGGCTGCCACGCGGGTGCAAAAATAAGCCGCACTTACAAAAAGTAACCCTTTTACTACACCTATAGCTATATAATAATAAGTAATATTAGAATTCTAAGAATATAGAATTATGAAGAATCTCCTACTGTATGATCCTATATCTTTACTGGCTTTGTAAACATGGTGTACTTGTAGAGTGTAAAGAGAGAGGGTTAATTTCGGTGTTTATCCGTGTTTAGGTGATGGTGAGTGCGGCTTATTTCTTCACCCGCATGGCTGGCCCGCCATTCGGTGCTAACGTAATAAAGGATTCGGAAATACAATCTCTGTTTCGAACATTTACAAAACCCCCTCTCCTCCACATCAAAGTCATGACCATAGCATCAGACATAACTTTCACCACCCTTCAGCCGGAGTTGGGAAGAACACTGCAGTCCAACGATTGCGGAATAGAAAGAGAGGGAGAATCTTGAAGCCGTATTCGACCAACGCAACTACACAACCGCATTCACAACATGGACGTCACGAACGGCTCGCTTGAGCAAAAAGAGCTTGTGTCATGCTCACCTTCATCACTCAGTTTGTCAGCCTCAGACCTATCGCGGCATCCTACCCACGCCTCTGCACGACCCTCCACACAAGAGGGCGACCTGGAGTTGGCCCGAACCACATCGATTGCAGAGACAATGTCGCCGTTGCGCGAATTCATGTTCGTGGGATTGCTCTGTTGTGCGCAATTCGTGACGCAGGTTGGGTTGGTCAACACCTTGAACATCCTGCATATTATCGGCGATGATCTCGGCATCACCGATCCAGGCGTTCTATCATGGCTCATTGCAGGCTACTCGCTTACCGTTGGAACCTTTATCCTACTATCAGGCCGTTGCGGCGACCTGTTTGGATACAAGACGATGGTCATCATCGGGTTTGGCTGGTTCGCAATTTGGAATGTTGTGGCCGGCTGCAGCGTTTACGCTCCAGGTAATGGCGGACAGGTGCTCTTCATATTCGCACGAGTACTCAGCGGTATTGGACCAGCTATCTTGCTACCGAACGCTTTGGGGCTCCTCGGCGCAACCTACGACGAGGGCCGGAGAAAGAACATGATGTTCTCGCTGTTTGGTGCATGTGCACCAAGCGGGGCCGTTGTAGGTGGTACATTTGCTGGCCTTTGGTCGCTCCTCTGGTGGCCTTGGACCTTCTGGACATTTGGAATCGCCTTGGTATTGCTCGCCGCCCTGTCATACTTTATCTTACCAGCCGTGCCGCTTAAGCACGAGGTGCAGGATTCCACACTCGCACAGAGAATCAGCGAGCTCGACATGCTCGGGGCAACTGTAGGCATCACAGCTATGATACTGTTTAACTTTGCGTGGAATCAGGCACCAGGATTCGGGTGGGAGCAACCCTACATCTATGCGCTGCTCGTTGTCGGAATCCTTCTTTTTCCCGTCTTTTTCTGGATCGAGTTGAAGGTATCTAAGCACCCATTGATCCCCTTCGATGCTCTAAGTACCGATGTGACTTTGGTCATGATCTGCGAAATGTGTGGCTGGGCAGCTTTCGGTATGTCACGCTATTGTGTAAAGTCGGTCCTGAACTAACATCCTGTAGGCATCTTCATCTACTACTTCATCCAAATCCTACAACAACTGCGAGGCACATCGCCACTTCTGACAATGGCCTATCTCTGCCCGGTCACCATCTCTGGGTTCATCGCGGCGATCACAACAGGACAAGTCATTTCACGTATTGGTCCTGGCTGGGTTATGCTCATTTCCATGTGCGCCTTCACAGTCGGCAGTATTGTCTTCGCAACTTTTCCCATTCACCAAATCTACTGGGCTCAGACCTTTGTAGCGACACTAATTATCCCGTGGGGTATGGACATGAGTTTCCCAGCAGGCACCCTTATCATGAGCAATGCGGTCGAGAAGCGCCACCAGGGCATGGCGGCAAGCTTGGTCAACACCATCGTCAACTACAGTATCAGTATAGGCGTCGGCATCGCAGGAACCGTTGAAATACACGTGAATAACGGTGGCCAAACCGAAGAGGATGAGCTTCGAGGATATCGGGCTGCCATGTATCTGGGTATCGGCTTTGGAGCCATGGGAGTAGTCACAAGTCTGCTCTTCCTGCTTAAGATACGACTACGCAAGAATCGTATGGCAAACTTCAAATAAGGGAGACGACGGGCAAAGGCACTCTGCATAGATAGTGAATGCAAACCGTTGATTTGTCAGATGCAGCGGTCCGTCCGACACGTGCAATGAGAGACCTCTGAGGACATCCAACAGTTCTCGCCAATCCCTCACACTTTCCACCTCCATCGTCAGGACTGCCGTTGGAACACTCCGCGAACTCACAACAGGACCATCAGGCCAGAGACGCCCACCGATCCTGACTAATACAAAGGTCACCTTTCTAAAAACATCGTTTAAATCCTTCACCCAACACAGCCATTTTAATGCTCCTCATAACTCAATGGGTAGTAGTACGGAATCCTATCATGAGGAAGCCTGTACGAGAGGTGTGACTGCAGGTACCGGGCGTTTCCAACATCGTGCACAATCTGGGCACTCTAGCCAGGCTCTGAGAGAAGGTTTCGCGGATATTTGTGGTGACACAGCTGCACAAATGACACAGACTCAACAAAACGACGCAGCACAGATGATTTTACCTCCAGCTGACACTGCTGATCACCTGCCTACATGCCGTGGTAGTCAGATTTTATTTCTGGACCACGTTGAAGAACATGAGGAAGGACATCCGTGATTATGAGACGCAGAGCGAGCCGTCGTCTCATCCATGGATTCCATTCAGGAGCTCCCGGGGCCTTACTCGACACATGAGCCAATGATCCTTTCAGTCTGTTGGAGGAAAGGTAAGACATCTTATCACAGCAAAGTGAAAAGAGGCCCCCTAGGTAGCCTGGAGATCTTGCCAATGGAAGGATACGCCTGTTAAATCACGTGTGCCTGTCTCCACTTCCAAGGTTGCGCCGTTTGCACGTCTTCCAAGGTCGGCTGGATGCGTCACCATGGCGCCTCACCAGGCGTAAACACAAACATGCCCCACCAACTCAACTAGTTCAGCGCCCTCAGGATCTTCACAGCACATGGATGACCTCCAGTCTACCAGCAAAGTTCCACCCACTCCCATCATGGTCTCCCGCACAGAGAAAGGGAAGCGGACGTTGCCCAATACTTCTACCCTCGAATTGCTCAAGAGCGAGCTTGGATATGACGCACCCCTTCTTGATCGCATTCCCATCGCTTCCGTCATCCTAGTTCGTACTGAGGAACTCACTCAATGTCTACCCTACAAGATCTTCGTAGGTACTTTGAAGTCCGGGCACAAGACCTGGGGTTTCCTTCCATCAGACATCAAGGCGCAGGACGGCGTCCCTCGTCTGGTAATCTATGCTAGGGGCGAAGGGGACATGCTCACAAAAACCTCGACTGATGAGATGGACAACAGCAACGGTGGCTCTTGGTGTGCCACCTTTCAGAAGGTTGAAGACCCTGTGCGACGTGCCGTGCTCATCAAGATAAGCAGCCTCCTTGTACTCTCAGCTAATGTGAACTAACACTCCAGCAGACCTGCTTCATTCTCAAGAGTACCGAGTTCCCATCAAACACAAGATTTTCTGCCAAGTTTGTGAAGGAACGCAAGACACTGTGCCGTTCATTCGATCCACAAGAAAGCAAGACCGCAACTCCGAACCTTCCGGCCTCATTTGAAAAGCCTTTGATGGCGCGTAAAACGCAAAGCCAAGGCCCTGATATTCAATTCTTCCGTCTCCCACTTGCGTCCGCATCTGAAAACTGTGAGAGCTTCCCTGCTACGTCAGACGCGTCAACACTGTCTGCAAGAGTGCCACCTACTGAGCCGGCAGCTATGCGGACAAGTAACCAGAAACCAACTTGGCCATCTTCCGTTGTCAGAAAGAAGCCACAAACAACGATGCATCCAGAGAGGCAAGCTCCGCTGTTACGAAAGAGTAGTAACTCTAATGCGCCCGCTACGCAGAAATCTTCAACTACATCCGCGATCGAAGCTCTACCAAAATCAGCGGCTACAGCTAAGGCTATAGCACATGCACCCTCTGTAGTCGTGCTCCCAAAACTCTCGCCGAACAATCACGACTCTACGACGGTAGACACAGCCCCACCAATCGTTACTCCCGCGAAAGTCGGCAAAGACGGCGCTTCACGTTACCAAGCTGCTAGAGATAGGGTATGTGACACAGTCGAGGAAATAAAACGAATCGATGCTGCGATAGAATCAAATAGGAAGAACTATCAGAAGCCTCTAGAGGATCTAAAGTACAGCATCGACGTGGAGCTGAAGCAGCGTCATGAGAACGAGATAAAGGATATGCTTCAGAAGCTCAAGGCGAAACACCGAACGGAAGATGCCACGGAGAAGGAGAAGCATTAGGCTCTCATTACAGAGTACAGGGATTGCAAGGATAAACCCAATCAGCAACGAGAGATCGCCTTACAGCGTAAGAACGCAGAAGAGCAAGACGCGAAGCATCAAAGAGACAGCTTGTCACGTGAAGATCTTCTAGCCTACCTGGAGCGAGATGCAGACGAGAAGCGTCTGCGAAAGCGCAGAAAGACAGAAGGCGTTGCTACTGGAGACAAAGAAGCCTGGGTTATCAGAAGGCCGATTTGAATCAGGTCCTGAACCTCACCGATGTTGTCCACCGTGGCCAAAATTTCCTCGATTATGAGGTACAGAGTCGGTTTTTTTGAGTTGCCTCTAGAAATTGAACTGATGATTGCTACGAATGCACATGACTTCTGCGATCAATGCACCCCAGGTTCTCGTTCCTCGCTTCTTGACTTTCTTTCGCGGCTTCCTCTGATGACCCTCAACAGCAATAGCATGCACACACAACAAACAAACGAAGGCCCACAGTGTGACCGTGAACACCTCTCACACACGACATCTTATCTGCACCACGGCTATGACACCTGCATCTGTGCGCGCACTCAGGCAGAGTGTTCGACATGCAGTTACTCAGCCAAGCAGATGCCACCATTAAGGAGCTTCGGAAGCGTATGGGCGACGACGTAGGTCTTTTATCCTACCTTCCAGACGAAAAAGTGCGCACTGCACCGTTTAATAACGAAGCAGAGTCTGGCCGCCACCCACTCCCTCTTCGAGTCTTATTCGGCAACCTAGAGCCAAACAAGACACCGTCCAAGAGTATTTGGGTTTTGCTCCACAATAAACCTGGCAGTAATCGCCCTCCAGAGTGCAGGCTCAAGGTCTTTTCGCGGACAGGACAGCCTGAAGAGCCTATCACGCTGGATGAAGCTATTGAAAGAGCTTCACCGATGTCAGCATTTACCTGTCTGAAACCACAGCATGGACGCTTTGACCGCGCGCATCTTAGCTCGGTCCTGCGCTACTACTTCATCCTACAGCGGCTGCAGCTGCCCACACAATGGCCAATCAGTGATCTCTTCGTTGCTGAGCTGAAGGCGGCCTGCAGATTCGCGAAGGCGAACGCCGAGAAGGTTATCAGCGATGTCGCAGCTCAGTCATTGGGTGCATCAATGAAGTCTCAAACTTCTGCACTTCCACTCGTATGCCTTACTCGTCCATGCACTAAAGCACCACAAGCTAACCAGCTGGGAGGATGCTGATGTCTACACAGTCAGCCACAAGGCGATCAAGGGCTCCCGTCCGAGCCGGGCTTTACCACTCCCCAGCAGCCACTCGAACCGCCTCACCACACCGGAAAGATCTACCAATAGTTACAAGACCGAGGATGTGGGCCATGGGGAGGCGAAACCGTCGCTTGCAGAAATGCTATTTGGTGAGAGTGCAGAAGCTCCGCTGGAGGCGAGCAGACTTGCAGACCCACAAAGTCCGACACACTCAGTCCACAAGACCTCTACTATCAGCCCAGAGGTATTTATCACATCGTATAGGCTCAACTTTACTGAGAATGAGGCACGAGAGAGAAGGTTGGCGGAGAATCAGAGCGCCAGACTGTCCTTTGGGCAGAACTGGAACAGCTTAGGGAGGAAGACGACATGCTTAAGGGTTCTTTGAAGCAAGCGAAAGCAGAACGCAAGCGGCTGTGCACTTCTTTGTCATCAAGAGATCTAGCCTTCCTCCAGCTAGGTCAAGATCTCGCGCATACAGACACCAAGCGATTGCGGTTCGACGATTCAGGCGAGGAGTAGACACCTATAGAGCGTCTCTATTACCTAGCACAGAATTTATGGGCTTTCGAATGCCTCCAAAAACATAAATAGACAACGTTTGTAGATTCCTCCATGGATAGACTTTGTGCACGTGACCTTTCCCTTCACTACTTTAACAACTTACAAGTTTAGATGACATCTTGTGCATAACAGAAAAGCATATGGTTCAGACCGTGGTGTGAGGAAAACCGGTCTGAGACCCTGCCTGAACGTGCGTGAATGTTGAAGTAGGTGTGCTGCGCCACGGAGGTAAGCGCTCGGATTGTTTGCTTGACGCGCTTCCTTGACGCGCCTTCTCCTTTTGTCAACGTGCAACAGCACAGACACACAGCCTCTGGACACCACAACACCACCAACGCCCGCATCCACATCAATGTTTCGCCAGCGCGGTGCTCGACCATCGCGCGGGCAACAACACGAGACCCCTCTCCAGGCATGGCAGAAAGACGTTCAGCGCTCGGGATTGCAAGACGTTCTCAGCTCGTTGCCAACACCTGAATCGTTCCGCTTCAACAAGGTGAGGAAGAACGGTCATGATACGATCACGTTGTTTTTGGGGAATCGACCTAATCCCAATGGCTCGACGAGTCAAGTTTGGGCACGCATCGTGTCACGATCAGAAAAGAAGGACTTTCAGCCGCCTTTGCTCTTCTATGACCAGGAATCGAATGGAACGTGCACTATCCAGTACCCTCGCTCAGCTTCTTCGCTTCTCCGCAAAGCAACATTACTGCTCCCACCATTCTGCTTCCTCCAACACGACCTCATGGATGAATCGACAAATGTCCGGGAGATATTGTCTGCCATTATCTTATACTTGGCAGCTGCAGCCGATGTTGATGCATCTGCGTGGCGATGGGATAAGTTTTGCGATAGTTTGATCCAGGCGCTTCGCTACATCGACTCGCGTGACGCGTTTCATGTGTGGCGACATCAACGAAAGCTAGCTGCTTTAGCACAAACGAACACTTTTGAGTTCGCTAAGGAAGCTCAAGATAAGTCAAAAGAAGATACGCTCGCCGGCCCAACCAGCAATGCTCGCACCGAAGGTTCGAATACGGTCAGCACCACGCCCAACGGCCGATATCTGGGCGGTACTGTTCGGTCAAGAGGCAGCGATATCGCGATCACTCCAAACACCTCTCTCGAGAAACTGAAGAGGGAGCTTGGTGATCGGAGATTCAAAATGCTCGATCAGATTCCGCCAAAGCCCATGACGATATCCCCACACGATCTCGGAGGCTCGCTTTTCCCTTTCAGGGTGTTCGTTGGAACCGCTGCATACCAAGAAACTGAGGAGGTCATCAATCTCTACGCCTACATCGATCACAACGAAGGCAAAACATCAATGTATTTCATGAGTCATGACAAAACCGGTCTCGAACAGATATACGATGTGAACGATATGAGAAAAGGAGTCGACTTGGTGCAGCCCTTAGAGTACCTTAACAACCTGAAGAAGGTATCCTATAAGAACGACGCCAAATCCGCTCGAACAGCAAAGCTCAGAAGTCTGGTTTCGTACTATTTCTTCCTTGCGGAAAATCAAGGTTTGATCAGCAATCCTAAAATTGATGTCCATGAAGCCTTTGGTAAACGGTTGTGCGCTGTTTGCAAAGAGCTAAGTATAGTTAAATGGGGCAACGACGATAACGGCGGGAGCGAGGAATATCAATACGAAGATCACAATAACGCCGAGGTCGACGGCAGAGCCCGTAGCCCAGCGCAAAATGCTTGTGGTTCAGCAATAGTTGGCACAGAGCGGTCGCCAGAAGAAGAGGTCAATACCGAGCCGTTGCAAGGCGCAAGGTCACGGACGCGGTCAGATGCCCCCGATGCTGTCGCTGTAGGCGAACCCTTTGAGCCGAATGAGGAGATCCCAGTTCGGCATACCTCAACAAACCAGTCGACTCGCACTAATGTCGAAGAAAGAGAAAGATACACATTGGGTCCCAAGCTGCATCATTTATCGGAGTCTACACATGAACACCCTCGGCCATCATCAGTTAACCCAGGCAGCTTCATGAACATCGAGGATTCACCTAGCGATAGTGAGCCAGTGAAAGCTGCTCTTTCAATCCGGCAGACGATGCAGTCCGGCAGTGCTCAGGCGGAAATGGCCCTTAACGTCAGCGGAGGTGAGACATTGACTGCTCTCCCAGCGCCTCACATGCTCACAGCAGGCCGAATAGCAGAAACTTCTAGGCCAGGATGCTTAGTCAGAGCCGCATCCCTCGGAAACAAAGATGCTATTGTTTGCGCGGAAGCATGCCACGCCAACGATTCAGACCATAGAGATCTCCGCAGGTTATTCCTGATGAAAAACTCCAATCTAGGCAAGGCACAGCAATCCACAGACGCGAGGGTTACTTCGATATCATCTGCTCGTACGACGGATCACTTCAACGCAACGCTGCAGGATAAGAGTAGGACTGCTGGCATCGATCTCGATCAATTCATCTCTAAAACCATATGCTACATCAATTCTGGTAAATCCAAACAGGGCGGGGTGAACACATCCGAGACAAAAGTTGCAGAGCATGAACACATTGGTGCTGCAGACACCTTTGACTGGACGCTCTTTGGACGGGCAGCCTGCTTCCCTAGCAATAATCGCCCCGCGATGGCAAGCTTTCTCATTGGTCCCCTGTCTGTTCAAAGCAGGAGTAGGGCTACTGGAGCAAACCCTAAACAAGCATATCGCCGACAGCTTAGTGATATCTTGGTAGGGGGTGGCAGCGGACATGTTTTCATCGACATGGTGCAGCCTACAGCGCCACCCTGCCTACCCCCTGCCTCAAGTATAGGTCCAAATAAGGCCATTATAGCTCCGCCTGACTCTGATTTGCAGTTGATTCGAGACGCTCCGAATCTTCTTCCAGCACATCTCGGCGGGAAAAAGCTTCCAACGCCGGAAGGCAGCGCAGAAAGAGACACGAAATTTCGGGAAGAATCTACTGCAACGCCACGTGAAGCAGATCAGAGGCTATTAGTCCTCGATTATATCCTCATCGGCGACACGGAAGATGGGCAACTGCCACTTCCCGCCCCACGGAGTACGATTGATCGAACAACTGAAGCCCGAAAATGTGTTCGCGATAACGTAGTGGACCTGACACAGCTGTCATCAAGCCCACGAGGCAACAAGAGGAAATCATTGGGGTCTGTTTATCCTTCTGACAGTGATAACGATGTAATCGCTGAGACTGACGGCAGCGAATGGCGTCAGAAGTCCCGGAGTCGACGGAAGTAGGATGTAGGAATACGTCCAAGGCACGGAGCTTTTGAAGTCTGATCATGAAAATAATAACGGCCCAGATTCATCCCGAGAACTGGGTTTCTCGGCTATGTATATCAAGAGTTTAAGGCTACCATATCTCAAGCAGCTTGACGTAAGCTCGATCAAAGCGGAGTGGCAGTGTTTCGTTGTCGTGAGGTTGCCATTTCGATCGCTAGCTCGATCGTGATACAAGCATCGAGCATACAACTCCTCCCACTCGGTCAGTTTGTGATGCAGAGCTCTCGTCAAGGTATAAACATGTGTGGCGCGGGATGTAAGGACGCCATCGAACCCCTAGGATTACAAGTGCTGCACAGGGTTTGGAGGATGGCGTACTAGTAGCTTGCCGAGTACATACCCAGATTATCTGCCATGACTTTACCGTAATGTGATGGACAACTTTCGCTTTAGATTTGGAGCCTGCAGTGGCCATAATCCCATCGAAATGAGGGGAGGACGCTGTTTCTTCAATTTAGACCTGTAGATTGGGCCTGTATGCTTAAGCGATTCTACAGATATGTCGATGAAACACCCATTTAGATTTCATCAAAGAGTTTGATGTTTATGAGCTAGATGCTGGCATGGTAGGTGCGTGAGTTTCTGGAAACGACCGAATCTTTTGTCTCCACAAAGTGCAACGCGATTCAGATATCAAAGGATAGAAGCAGAGAGACGATGCGCAGCGGCTTTCCATCTGCAGATGGTTTTGTTCAATCAGATCGTCAAAGACGGTCCGGTAGACAAGGTTCTGCCAATGATACGAGTCGGAGATGAGAAATTAAGTACAAGGCGGCTCTCTTAGACTCGATCGTAGTGCCAACTCCAGATGCTTAACACTCGGCCGTGAAAGGCTTGAACCACCTTCAGATGGACCTCCACGGCAGCCCACTTATACTTGATACATGAGAGTCACAATATTCACGTGGTTGACCAGATGTGTGAGTTTCAAGACACACTTTGTTCACCTTGGTCGACATTCGCGCGCCGTATTGGGTTCCGTTACACCAGACTGAAGTACGGCATGTCCAAGACGGTCCTATGTGAATCCATTCGTCCAAGCATACTATCGTCATTACTCAAGGCTCCAGCCTAGTGAATCGCATTCTATTCTATCGGCCAATACGTCATAGTTACCAAAAAGTTACCTAGGTTGACGACGAGAGCTCGTCTCGTCTCATTGACACTATCTCGATGGACACCAAGCAGTGCCGCCCTAGCACCGTGGTGTTCGGTACGACTACCGTATACCACGAAAATGGATAGGCTGAAAAGACGTTCCCCGGCCGCGTTAGGGTGAATTCGGGGGCACCTGCTGGAGGTACAAAATAATCACCATCGACTATAAAACCGGCGTGAAACCGGAGGACGACAACGTCTTGGCGTGGAAGAAGTTAGCGAAAGACATTGGGGTTGATAAGGTCTGAAAGTATGACCTTGTGTTTGGAAAATACTCGTACATGTCGTCGAGCGACAAGGGGAAGACGATCCGTGCTAGGGACACAGTGGACCTTAGGAAGTGTACCAAGGCCAACCCTGTTCTTGGTAAATCTGGACACCCGTCGTCCTGGACACATACGATGATCTTGCCAGCAGGACCAGGGAGACGAACCGAGAAGTCGAGATTATAGGCTTAGAGGTAAAGTAGTTAACGGGCGAAGGAGGAGATATGAGTCTCAACATCAGGACGAATTATTGGAGTGATCTTGCGATAGGACAGCTACAGTCCGTCGCAACTGTTAAAGAGGGTAGAAGAGATGCAAGACGAACTCAAGAGCGGACACTACGACTGCCTCATCGTGTAACGACACGAAAGATGCCCTAGGGGCGATCCTCGTAGGTACAAAGCGTTTTTGTTCGTGCCTGGAGAAGTCGCGGAGCGTCAGCTAATTCTCACAGTGATGGACATTCTCCGCTAGCTTTGATTTCATGCTGAACGCAGTGCACAGGCGAACGGTTCGTTTGGTTTGACGACATGACTTGCTGGTACGAAAGTGGCGGCGAGCGCTCTGCGCGACGGTTCTCAAATGGCGAACATGCAATAAGACCAAAAGGCAAAACACCAAATTTCCGTCTCATCCACCTGAAACTAGCTTTCATAAACAGGACTCAGCCTCGACCCTTTCATCATGGAGCCGCAAGCGCTAGTCCAAATTTGGCTAGAATATAACCGAGTGTGGATGGACGTCCGTAAGCGAGACGTTTCACACGTTCGCTTCCGCTGTCATGCCACCAGTTTCCTGTCATTGCGGCTCGTGTCTGCAACTACAACGGCGGAATCTGGCTCCGCATCGCGTGCCATACTGGAAACCGTTGCCACATTGTTGGGCCAGTACTTAAACCATGAACGCCTATGGAGCTATCACGAATTGTTAAGCCTCTATAGGCTGACTAAGAAAGATGAAACACTGTGCATTGGACGTTTCGTTTCCGAGATATTGGTATGCAGGGTTGAGGCGGCGGCTCCATCTGCGCCGCTTCAATACTGGACTCCACCTAGATCACTGCATTCCGAAATGAGTACCGCTTTATATACCTAATGCGCGCTCGCATCCTCGTTTTCTCCCCGTCCATCTTTGTTCTTACTACAGTCCTTCTTTTCATCCCGTAGTAGACATTCCTTACCGTACAGCTGGTCTCTGTTCGCATTCATTTCAACATGCTTTCCAAGGTTGCTCTCATCAACGCGCTCATCAGCGCCGCCTCCGCTGGTAAGTTGAGTGACGACCTTGTCGGGACAATTAGATTGCTAATATCTTGGTTTAGGCACAATTCTCTGGGATGGGCGCTTCAACGACATGACCTCGAGCGCGGATCTCGAGAAGTGGTCTTTCGCCAACCCCGTTGGCGCGTACCAATATTACATCCACGGCTCTGGTGCTGTTACCGACTACGTCAATCTCGACTCGAAGTTCAAGAACCCCGCAGACACTGGCTCCAAGCAGGGTGTCAAGATCACCATCGATGAGACTAGCAAGTGGAACGGTCAGACCATGCTCAGGACTGAGTTAATTCCTCAGACCACCGCCGCCATCAACAAGGGCAAGGTCTACTACCACTTCTCGATTAAGACTACCGGTATCAACAAGCCTACCGAGAACAACGAACACCAGGTCGCTTTCTTCGAGAGCCATTTCACCGAGTTGAAGTATGGCTCTGGAGGCGGTAGCAGCAATAAGCTTCAGTGGCACGTTGGTGGCGTCTCAAAGTGGGACGTCGAGCTGGTCGCTGATGAGTGGCACAACGTTGCCTATGAGATCGACTTCGACGCCGGCTCCGTCTCATTTCACCACTCCACCGGTAGCGACGCGCTGACCAAGACCGCTGGTCCCTTCGATGCCAGCACTCAGTCTAACGGCGCTGACTGGCATTTGGGTGTCCTTCGTCTCCCCGGCAGCAACGACGCTGCTGGTGCCGAGGACTGGTTCTTCTCTGGCGTCTACGTCGAAAGCGGTGACCTGACCACCTCTGTGAACACGGCTGGTGGCGCTGCCTCTGACGGCTCGGCCCCTGCATCCAGCGCTGTTGCTGCTCCTGCTTCATCTAAGGCCGCTGTCGCTTCGAGTGCTGTCGCGACATCTGCGGCTGCTTCTTCCTCGGCCGCGGCTACATCTGTCGCTGCTGAGACCCCCATTGCCTCCTCCGCCGCCCCCGTCTCTTCGGATGTCAAGACACCCGTTCCCTCCTCTGCCGCTGTCGAGACTCCAGTCGCTTCGTCGACGGCTGCTGCCACTCCTTCCGCCAATCCTGGAGCCGGTGCTAGCCCCGATGAGCTTCCTACCGAGTTCACCCTCCAGGAGCTCATCGCCTGGGTCAAGGAAAAGAACGAAGCGAACTAAATCTTCTGAGGTGATGATGCTTTTGGGAAGCTTTTTTGTATATACTTTACCTAGCGGACTTTTGCAATAGCAACCGCATTTTGCCAAACTAGCCCGTCAAGGTCCAGCCGCCTACCATAGGTACTCCTTAATGCATCTTCTTGCCTGCACGAGGACGAGCTCTAAGATTGCACCATTCCGTTATTTGATGCTTCTTCTTACATTGACAAGCACTGGACCGTAAATGCCGTGGTCAGAGTTGGTTGTAGCACCGCGCCCCGTACAGCGTTCTCATCAGGGTTCGGTCCATTCTCAGCCTCGACTTATCGACAGCTCTGGCGCGTACGTCACGTTTAGAATGCGTCGAATCATCTGCAATGGTAAGTTGGCGTGAACGAGAGCGATAGCATAATGCCTAGCTGCTTTCCCCACCTCCGCTGCGACGTAGGTAAGTCCAGCAGAGGCTAGATTCCAACACCAGCTTGAGGACTGTCGCATCTACTCGTTATCACCCAGATTTAGGTCAGAGTTCGGAACGGATCGTTCTATCATCTTCCAATGCTTCAGACGTTCTTTGCGGCGCAGAGCAAACGCTCGACGCAGTGCACATTGAGCAGAGTTGCTGAAGCCGATAACCCGCCTTCATCAGAGCCAGAGCGGATTTCCGCGCAAATTTTGAGAACAGCCATCGGGACATCGCTGAAACCCACAGGAAAAAAATACGTTGAGCGAAAGAACTGCGGCTCTTACTGTAGATGCGTTCTTGTGGTTCGCCCAAACCTGATGACGCGATTGGCCCTTGAAGTTGCAACATCGGCTTTCCTTATCCAACGGCCCCGAGGCTGCATGCTGACACGTCTGGCCTCGTGACTGCGCTTAGAGTGGGCGCAGCATGACTCCAGCAGCGAAAAATCTGCTGCAAGTTCTGATCAGGAAGCTCGCTATATATCTACAATGTCTTGAATGGGTCTTGTATCATATCACGCCTTTCCTCGTGACCAGACAACATGCCTGTACAGGACGCCATCACGAGCACGGAACGCACCCCTCTTCTGTCCACTGTTGGCAGCACTTCCTCTTCGAGTAGCCTGACTTCATCGTCAAGCGATACATCCAGCGATGTTCCTGACGCAAGGTCCATCTCCCCATGCAGCGATGCTCTTCTTGACGAAGAAGCCCGGATCGATTCGAAACAAGAGGACCCCACAGCCGCGATAGCCGCCTCGGTCGGTCACATCGTCTGCGTTTTATTGATCGGAACCTTCATCGCGAACGCCGACTCATCTCTACTATTTGCTACGCACTCCGTTATTGCTTCTGAGTTCGACGCTCTCCATGACTCCAGCTGGCTGCTCACGAGCTTTGCTCTAGCACAAGCGGCTACCATGCCCTTGTATGGCAAGCTCAGTGATATATACGGCCGCAAGGCGTTGTTACTTCTGGCCTATGCACTCTTTGGTTTCGGCTGCTTCCTTGTTGGTATCGGGGGCTCTATGCCAGAACTGATCGCCGGTCGAATCATATCTGGTCTAGGATCCTCGGGCATGACAACTCTTGTGTCTATCCTAATCGTGGATCTTGTACCCCTTCGAGATGTTGCCACATGGCGCTCGTGGGTGAATATCGTGGCCACGACTGGTCGCAGCATCGGAGGCCCTCTGGGCGGATGGTTAGCAGATTCAGTCGGCTGGAGATGGTCTTTCCTCGGCCAGGTTCCTTTCGCTGGAGTTGCCTTCTTTCTCGTCTGGCTTATCCTGCCTACTCGAGCCCATTATCACGTAGCTGAAGATGTCAAGGCCAGCAAATTTGCCCGTATCGACTTCTTGGGCGCCTTGCTGATGACATTGAGCATCCTGAGTCTGCTGCTGCCTCTGGAGATAGGTGGTGATAGGCTACCTTGGTCAGATTATCAAATCGCACTGCTATTCACAGCGGCTTTGACTTTTGGTCTCCTGTTCCTGGCCGTTGAAGGTTGGGTCGCAAAGGAACCTATCATTCCGCTTTCGGTAGTTTGCCACAAAGAGGTGCTGCTTTCTTCGCTTGTCATGATGTGTCAAGTTGGCGCGCAAGTCGGACTCATGTTTGCTGTGCCTCTGTACTTTCAAGTCACGGCCAACGCCACGTCAACCGTTGCTGGAGCCCACCTGGTTCCCGCTGTGGTCGGCAACGCAATAGGTGGATTGATCTCTGGTGCTGTCATCAAGAGGACAGGTCGATACAAGGCTCTGACTCTTGGCGCTACTGGCGTCGCTGCTCTTGCATACTTGCTTTTGATCTTGCGCTGGCATGGAAACACTAATTGGGTTGAATCCCTCTACATCTTCCCTGGTGGTTTTGGGTCAGGAATCGTAAACTCTACACTCTTCATCAGCATTCAAGCTGCCCTAGACCCAAGATTCACGGCTATCGCGGCATCGACGCTATACCTCGCTTCTTCGATTGGCATGCTAGGTGGCATGGCCGGTGTGAGCGCTGTGCTACAACAGTCCCTGAGGGCTAATCTGGATGCGAGACTAACCTCTATTGGTTTCAGACATGACAAAAAGCTGAAGGTGCGTCTCTGACAATCACTAGCTTCACGCAATTGGCTAATTCGACTGCAGATCATTGAAAGTGCGGTCTCTGACGTTCACTATATTCGTAAGGTCAAGCCCTTCATAGCCAAGGTCATTGTAAGCTCATACGTCGAAGCTTTGACCTGGACTCATGGTAAGTACGATGCCATGATACTCCAAAACTCTTTGCTGATAAAGTACAGTGGTCTCGTTGACATGTGCGCTGATTGGTTTCGTTGCCACCCTCTTCATTCGACAACACAAACTTCGCTAAGCTTCCATTAACCATAATTGAACTATATGCAGATCTCCTCAATGAGAAGACTAGCCTTCCCTTGTGCCGCCATCGAAGCGGGTGCGGAGAACCCCGTAATGCTTTTTTAAATGGTGTCAAATCCCGTCCTTGCGTTAGCGTCATGCAGCCTTGTCCATCAAGCTTGTGAATCACTGACGTGAGGTTCTCGAAACTTCCTACGTATGCATATCGCACCGTTAAGGGTATGTCTTGACCCTAAGATTGATATGACTGTGTCACAGGCGCCCGGCACTTGCAGTGCCATCGGCGCTTACGGAGCATCTGAAAACACACGTACAAGGTCGATACCTCTTGCCTACGAGGCTGAGCAAGGAAGACCTACCTACTCGCCATTGGATGCCCTGCCGGATACTATGCGCTTCCTTCTTGGGCCCCTCACTCATAGGTCCCTAGATTATGCACTGCGAAAAGAGACGAGAATGCGTGCATCCTACAGCGGTCCTTTTGTTCAACCACGACCGCATAAAGTCCCCCATGAAGTTGTAAGATAGCCTGTGTACAGGACCTTTGATTTATGTACATTTACCATGGCAATTCTCACCATTGTTATCGCCACTGTCATTCTCGCTGTCGCATATGTGATCAAACAGCGAATTCGCAGGGCGAGACTTCCACCGGGCCCGTCTCGTCTTCCACTTATCGGTAATCTCCACCAGATTACCTCCGAAAACAAGTGGTCTGTGTTCAAGAAATGGGTTGAGAAGTATAGACCCCTTGTTAGCGCTGACTTCGGAGGCACCGACGTTGTTATCATCGGCGACTACGAGACAGCCAGGGAGCTGCTTGACAAGCGTGGTCATATCTACAGCGATTGACCTCGCATGGTAAGACTCCAGCGCTACTTATGCCACGTACGTTTGGCTCATACACTCAGGTCATGGTTTCAGAACTGCTCTGCAAGAATAACCACATTTTGTTCATGCCATGGGGAGAGGATTATCTACTCCATCAGCGACTTCAGGCCTCAGTACTCAGTCCTCGCGCATCGCAATGTTACGAGCCAATCCAAGACATGGAGAGCAAGCAATTGATTTTCAACATGTTGAGCACAAATGACTGTGGGGCAGTATGAACGTTTTACCGCCAGCGTCATCTATACACTAACCTTTGGTGTACGGATCGTCACGGGCAAAGAGTGGCAGTTCGAACAAAACCTTGAAAATATTCAACATTTTCTTAAAGCGAGTGAGGTAGGAGCTTGGATTGTGGATGCTTTCCCGCCTCTGAACTACTTGCCACGATGCCTCGCTCCCTGGAAGAAAACAGCAGAAGCATGGCACCAGCAGTATGAAGACTTACACAAACGTAATATGCAGGATGGTTTAGCTCGACCCGGCTAGAATTGGTGTAAACACTTGTGCGGGGCGAAGGAAGCGAAACAGATAGATCCTATCACAATTGCCTGGGATCTTGGCATACTCTGCGATGCTGGCGTGGAGACAGCGTACACGACTCTACAAATATTCACTTTCGCCTGCCTTGCATACCCTGAATGGACCATCACAGCACAACGCGAGCTGGATACTGTAGTTGGTCCGAACAGGCTGCCAGACTTCGAAGATCTGCCTAATTTACCGTACATCCAGGCTGTGGTCGAAGAGAATTTCCGCTGGCATCACCTGTTTCCACAAGGCATTCCCCATTCAACCATATCAGAGGATACCTACAAAGGTTTTCGCATTCCTAGAGGCGCTTTGATAATTCCGCTTTTCATTACTATGCGGAACGATAAGACGCTCTTCGACAGACCCTCCGAGTTCATCCCGGAGCGTTGGCTTGGTAGAGAGCAGCAAGCCGGGAACTTTGGATATGGTAGAAGGATCTGCTCAGGACGACATATCGCACGGAGGACGCTCACTATCGCTATCGCGAGGCTACTTTGGGCGTACAATATCAAGAGTAAGAATAACGAAAGGATCGTTGTTGACGAGGAAGAGAGCTTTATACCTGGATTTGTCGGCGCACCGAAGCCGTTCGAGGCTGATTTTCAAGTCAGAAGTGACAAGCACCAAGAATTGATAGTCCAAGCCTTTGAAAGTGTCGAGAAAGAACCTTGCGTTCTCATGGAAAGCATAAGGAAGAGGATGGTGAGCGTTGGACTGAGTCCAAGGACTCAACTCTCAAGTAGTACTTATTCCGATCACAAGGCGAGCATATTTAGAGTCCCCAAGGCCATCGATGACCTGTGCAGTCTGCTTTTGATCATACCCTACTCATGGACATAGCGACTATCTCGCTATTGCAACCAACGTTTCCGCGACTTAAATATCAGGACTGACGTCATCGAACGTCAGATTGCTGCCTTGCAGCTCGTGATTACTGTTTGAATGAGTCACATGTAGATAAACACATTTGTCTTCAGTTGTGCACTGGATCATTCGCGACAATGCCATCACTCAGCGAAGATGAAGTACAGCAGCTCACTACCGAAATCCAGGAGGCAATTGCGAGCACCAACTTCGCATGCTCGTCCCTAACTCGCATTCCTGGCGGGTCCGCCAGCTTCATCTTTCGCGGTGACCTTATATCACCGTTGTCTTTACGTGAAGGAACAACTCTGAGATCAGTGTTGAGATCGGTAGTTGTCAAGAAGACGACTGATTTTGCTGCCGTTAACCGCGACTTTGCTCTCGACTCGGGACGATCGGTAGGTGAAAACAAAAGACAGAATCTATCGTGATGTAAAAGCTTACTTAGTATAGAATTACGAATATGCGATGCTGGAAGCACTGGCTAGCGTTGCATTGGGACCTGTCGCACCAGTCATGAGTGTCACCACGCCACTGGATCTGCTTTACCTTTCTGCCTCTAAGATCCAGATCATCGAAGATCTCCATCCTGCAATCGACTGCGCTAGTCTTCTTACGTCTCATGACAGTGATATACCGTTGTCTATTTGGTCCTCCGTCGGCTTTGCTCTAGGCGAATGGCTGCATGCGTTGCATCACTGGACACGAGAGCCGACGCAGGATGAGCTGAGAAGCACAATGGGAACAAACAGAGCAAGTCATGATCTGAAGTGGCGCACTACATTCTCGACTATCGTTGAGATCGCTAGTACATTCCCAGTCATCACTGAAGAAGATCTCAACGTGCTGAGGGAAGTGAAGGCAATGGCTGAAAGCGAGCATGCCTTCGTCATGCAGGGACTTCAGGAAGCTTCGGAGTCGTATGATATAGTGCACGGTGACTTTTGGACGGGAAAGTATGATCGTCTTCTGTCCAAATCATCCCATGTCTCAGTACTGACGACGTGTTCCAAGTGTTCTTCTGACCCCACCACCACAGCCACGGCTCCACGTCATCGACTTCGAATTCTCACATTTTGGCCATCGGTCAATGGATCTGGGTCAAATGATTGGCGACTTGCTGGAGAAAACCTCTGTCGCAGGCGCGGAAGCTCACACCCGTATAGCATGTAAGGTCATGGTTGAGGCCTTTGCCAAAGGCTATGGTTCTTTGTCTGATGACATGGCCTATCGTGTCATTATATATGCCGGAGTACATGTGATTAACTGGTGCGCAAGGCATCCAGGTATAAAGAGGACTTCTGAGGTGGATTCGATGTTTCAGGAGGCTGTTGAATTAGTTGTAAGGTCCTGGAGACGAGATCGGGGCGGGTTCAGAGCCAAATTTCTAGGCTGTTTGTTTGCAGATGAAGGTGGAATATGAGAAACAAATTCAATGAGGCTTTCTCTGGAAAGGTCCGCTCTAGGATGCCCAGGTGCTACTTATGGTACCATTGGAGCACAGGGGAGCTACTTCGGTACTATCAGCATGAATCCTCTGATCCTAGAGCTCTTCCAGTGACTACAAGTAATCTTGAATCACTGGGAAATGGAATAACCTCGTTGATCATGGCTGCTTTCTATTTGGGCTGACCTCCAAGTGTGCCTTAGGCTCGGAGTTTCGTGCCTGCCGGATAAATCGATCACGTGCGTGAGGCTGCCTGCAGGTGGAGTATGTGGCGCACCGCCCTTTTCGGAGCAGAAATGAGTCTAAGACAACCACCTATAAAGAGTAACATTGCTCAGTGTACTATCGTCCTTCACTCCACTTGGTCTTCTACTTAACCGCCTGCCACCATTTTCTAGGTTTTGAAACTTCACCCGGCCCACCAATCCTCACCAACACTCTGGAATTCGCGTTCTCTCTCCTTGAGCCAAGACAATGTTGCTTGAGAAGCTGCCACTCGAGCTGGTACAACAGATTATCAGCCTCGCCGTGTTAGGGAGCAATTACAATGAGAATAGGAGGACCCTCACGGCCATACTGAAAGTCAACAAAGCGCTTGAGCGCGAAGTGGCTAGCCTATGCTTGCGTAACGTACAAGAGTCGAGGTATGGCCTGAGCTGGTGGCCGCAAGTGCCATTCTTGGTCCGGTTTGGCATGGCTAGCAAGATAATTGCGAACGAGCCTATTCCTGGAGAGAAACGCACCATCGCAACCTACATGCACGCCGTGGCTCTCTACCTTAGGCAATACGCATTGTCTCACAATCCTGGACAGACCGGACGCCTAAGTCATTTGCAATGGCTGCACGAGATTGCGTCCATTCTGGCTCTCAGAGGAGCAGATTGCGGATGTGGCAAGCCGGCTTTCATGCATTCGAGATGTTACGGCCTAGCCTCTGTCTCTAATACGGCCTTCCACATCTTGGTCCTCAGACAGCACATGAAGCTTGAATCTTTGATGATTTTGGAGGCAGAGAAGGGGATCGACACTGTGTGCCCCTACCTCAAAGTATCGAAAAGTGATCCGCTCTTCACAAGAGGAAATGCACTAGAGTGGGCCTGTGCGCTCACGCTCGAGGGTAGTGTAAAGCGTCTGGTCGCCGCGGCTGAAGCGCAAGGAAAGGACGCTCGAACCTATCTCCCAACGGCTGCAGCAGTCTGTGCTATGCACACCAAGAGAAGCAAAGAGACCTTGCTAAAGTCTCTGCTGAATGATCTCGATCAAACCGTACAAGATCCGAAGATGCATCATGATTGTATAAAGCTGCAGTACTGTAAAAGGCCTCTCGGACGCAGAGACTGGATACTCAAGGTCTTTACGTCGTTGGCGCAGCATAGATGCCTGGACGGGATGTCTGCAATGCGCAAGCACTATCCGTACTGCGAAAGCGAGAGCATGCTTCGCATTTGGCCGAAGCAATTTCAATGGGAGCCCATCAAGGCGTTCATGGAATCCGAACGCACATGCTGCGACTTCCGGAAATGGGATGAAAATGAAAATCACAAGCATTGGGCAGGCTGTCGAAGAGATTGGTGCCGTAATCGTTATAGCAAGGCCGGCCCGTGGCATAACGCCTGCATAAGCCATTTCTGGTTGCAGATGACATGGGGGAATAGTTGGAAATGTGAGAAACAGCATCCGCCCCATGATGCTTTATACGACTGGCAAGGATGGCCGAAAGAGTGATGAGGGACGAATCACCGAGCTTCCGTGGAGTGGGACGGCAGACGGTGTCGCGGCAGCCGTTGGCATGTGGAGCTTGACTGGGATTACGGAGAACTAACCTTGATCAGGCAATGTCCGGACGAATCAGGTAGTCCATGTTATCATTGCTCGTAAGACCTTGATTAGAACGGCCTGACGGTTTGTGGAGCAACGCTCTGATCTTACTTTGTTTTGTGTGTTTGTGGTAAGGATTGGAAGGAAAACGCTAAATCGAAAGACGCGACAGAGCGCTCTCAAAAAGCTCCAGATGATTATTTTGTGAGCCTCAATGCCAACATGGCTTCCACAGCTATTCCTGACGGTGTCTCGTATCCCATCGTCTCTAAGCTCGGTGTCCTGTCTGTTGTTGTATATATCCTCGTAACGGCGGTGTACAGGCTGTATTTCCATCCTCTTGCAAAGTTCCCGGGGCCTTTCTGGGCGAAACTGAGCACCTTCCCGGCGTGGTGGCATTCGAAGAACCATGACCGTCACTTGTGGCATTTGAGTCTGCAGGAGCAGTATGGTATGTTCTCGATCGCCGGCCGTTGTGATCCGATTGGAAGCTAACCAACAGGCCCGGAGTACCGCTACGCGCCAAACAGCGTCTGTCTCAACACCCCTTCAGCGTACAGACATCTCTTTGGGCCAAGGGGCAACGTGAAGAAGAGCGAGTACTACTCCATCTGGCCCAAGACCGTGGACCATATCAACACGTGGAGCGCCACCTCAGTTCCGGTGCATGCGAGAAAGCGTCGTGTGATCAACTACGCGTTTTCTGAGAGCGCTCTTCGTAGCGCTGAAGTATTTGTCCACTCTAACGTCGATCGGTGGCTCAGCCTGCTTGGACAAGCTAAAGAACTGGACGAGACATGGACGAAAAGCGTCAATATGGCTGATCAGGTGACATATCTCGTGTTCGATATCTTGGGGGATCTGTGTTTCGGCAAGTGCTTCGACATGAAGGAGCCAAATAGCAAGCTGCGACATGTCCCGGAGCTCATGATAGGATTCATGGAGCTTGTGCATCCGGTGAGTAGCTCCTGCCGTAGACCTGGGCGCCGCTGATGTGGTCAGATTGCCTGCTCCCCGATCGGTTCGTTGTGGATCTGGCTGAAGCCAAGAGGTCTTGATCGGCTGCTCGCAATTGCAACTCCGCCTGCCATCGAGAGGTGGACTGAGTTTGTTGACGACTGTCTTGCAAAGCGTACAAACAAGCAGCGAGACTTGGAAGAAAAGCCTAATTCCGATGTAGAGCTAAGGAAGGACTTTTTCCACTGGCTGTTCAATGCCAAAGACCCAGAAACAGGGACCGGCTACTCTCTCCCAGAATTATATGCAGAGTGCGAGCTCCTTACTATTGCGGGCAGCGACACGACCGCCATCGTTATCTCAGCCGCTTATTTCTACCTCTCGCGTCACCCAGCTGTCCAAGAGAAATTGGCATATGAGATCCTGTCGACGTTCAGTAGCTACGACGAGATCAAATCCGGACCCAAGATCCAGTCGTGCAGGTACCTGACCGCGTTTCTGACAGAAGCGATGCGCATGTCACCCCCGGTCCCCGCTGAGCCCAGCCGTGAGGTCCTTCCAGGAGGTACAACGGTCAACGGACACTACTTTCCCCGGGGCTCTCTCGTTAACACAGCATTCTGGGCGATGCATTATAACAAAGACTACTATCCAGAGCCGCTACAATTTCGGCCCGAGCGCTGGATCGTAGGCGAGGCTGAATCAACAGCAGACAGTGTCGCGTTGGCTGAGAGTGCATTTTGCGCCTTCTCCGCTGGCTCGCGTGGATGTATGGGCAAGAACATGGCTTGGCTTGAAATGAGGATCGTGATGGCGAAAACGCTTTGGAAGTTCGAGATAAAGCAAGATCCTGGCAACAATCTGGGAGGCGGAAGCGCAGATGCAAGGCCAGGCCGACGGGAGGAGGGACAGTATCAGACCTATGAGATGTTTGTGAGCAACAGGAAGGGTCCGATGGTGCAGTTGAGGGAGCGTGCGCATTGAGGAAAATGCGACCGGGGTGACGTGGGATGGCGTCACGAGTAAGTTGCATCGAGCACGAGTGCATGCGTCTTGAAGATCGAGTTGTGTACGGCAATTCCTCTAGATGATAGATCTCAAGGAGTACGAGAGACCTAGAACATCCATTGCCCAAGCCACTTACGCATGACCTCCTCGTCCACCACACCTCCCTTCCTCAGCGTCCTGCTGGTACCTTCTGTCTTTATAGTCTCCAGCGCAGGCAGGCCAATCCCGGTTTCAGGTCTCAAACTTTCATAGAATTGCAGCAGCTTCAGGCCTGGTACACGTTCCGCATTCTCTTTCGTCTGCGGTATTTGCTTGAGTTCGTCCACCCAAGCGCCATACTCTACAACGTCGATCTCAACCCCGGCATCCTCGTAGAATTTCTGAATAACTGGGTAGAGCTGACCCCAAGATGTCGTATGCGGATTTGTGAGATGATACACTTGCACGAGCTCATTGCTTTGAGTGGTCGCAACATCAATCACAGCTCCAGCTGCGACGTCCATGGGGACCCAATCGACACGATCCTGGTTGCCCAGTGAACGTGGCAGCTTTTTCATGATCTTACTAGTGTACACCAGAGTGGGCAACCACTCGTGTCTGTTCCAAGCCGCTCCTCCAGCAGAGGCGCTGGGACCTGCAAGCTGGCCTGCGCGTACGATCCTAGTCTTGACGCCCAAGCGATGCGAGGCGGTTGCAAGGATCTGAGCTGCGACGTGCTTTGATTCGCCATACCCTTGCGGCAACGTGAGTGTGTTGTCGAAAAGCGAGGAGATCGTTTCAGGCACGGCAGATCCATCTCGCGCAATAGTGCACCAGTTTCCGACACTGGCAATTGAGGAGATAAAGACGATCGAGGCTTTGTGCGTGGAGGCAGCTGCAAAGTCGACTACGCGTCGCGTGCCGGCGATGTGCGTGGCCTCGTAGGACTCAAGTGACAGGTTGAAGTCAACCGACCAGGCGGAATGGATGAAGAGGGTGGCGGTGTCGAGGAGATGTGCGTAAATCTCATCTGGAAGGCCCAGCTTGTCCGACCCAAAGTCCGTCTTGAGAAATTCGACTTTGCTGATACTGGTTGCGTTGTGATTATGGATTCTAAAGGACTCCTTTGTTCGAGTTTCTGCGTTATCAGAACGATTCAGACAGTATACCTTCTCGACGTTCGAATTCGCCAACAGTTGCTCGAGTATGTGAGTGCCCAGGCTGCCTGTCGAACCTGTGACTATCACTGTGTGCTTATTTGAGGTATTTATCCCGTCAGCTGAGCGCATTTGACGAATCATGTCTTTGGTGTACTTCCTGGCCATCTGGTCCATCATCTCTTCCCGCGATACTGAAATTGCTTGTTGCACTTTCGATTTGTTGATGCTCTGAGACAAGACCTGTGCCAATTGCTTGACAGAAGGATTCCTGTAGATGATGGGTGCAGTAACATTCGCGCCTCGGATAGCCTTATTGACGGCATTCGTAAGAGCGAGAACGTCTAGTGAATCTACCCCAAGGCTGAATATGTCAACATCATCTGCTGTATCCTGCCGGAAGAGAGAGAGATATTGACTAAAAGTTGTACGAAGCTTAGTTGCAAGCTCTGTGTCCCCATCGGAGTCTTCGGCGGGGTCAATTGAGTAGCCTGCGTCTGAAAAAAGGGCTTCAATCTCATCCTTGAAAGCTGCCACTGTCGGCAAACGAATGATAGACCCCTTCGCAGCGCGAATAAATGACTTATCCCGCTTAGAAACAGCAATCTTTGACTGGTAGATCCTCGCATGAGCCGGGGCTTCTCGATTTGCTTGCTCAACAATCGGCCAGATTTGATTTATCAAGGCTGATGGATCTTGAGCGCTAGCCTCAGGTTCCACAAGAAGCCCCGTCTGAAATCTGCCCTGGCCAACGACAACTGCGCCCTTGACCCACGGATGCGACTCGATTAACTTCTCAGTGACGACCGGATTGACTTTCTCGCCATTACTCAACACAATGATGTCGTCTCGCCGGCCACTATATTTCCACAAATATGGCTTTGAAGGATGCTGTCTGAAGAGATCCTTGGTCCGCCATTCGTTGATGTCCGGGAACGTGTGGAAAATCGCCTGATACTCGGCGTTTTTGGGTTTGAGCACGAGCTCGCACAGACCGTCCTCAGCAGGTTCCATCACAGCGCCAGTGATCGCGCTCCAATGGAAGTAGCTCCACTCGTGTTTCTCCAGTGGCACCAGAGTACACATGAATAATGCTTCCGTGCTGCCAATGACGGTAAGTAGGTTCGTCACTTCGCAGATCTTGTCGCCACTTGCGGCGGCGAGAGGCGCACCACCAAAGAAAACGCTGTCCAGCTGGCCGAGAGCTTTGATGCCCTCTTCAGTGGCGGAAAGGTCCTCTAGTAACGAAGGAGGGAATATAGCTGAGCTAGGTTTGGCGGCTTCGATAGTTTCAATGACCAAGCCCGCACTCAGAATTTTTTCCGATGGAAGCCTGACAATGGTTCCTTTGCACATGAGCGATCGGAGTCCAACGATAATTCCCATCGCGTGGAAGAAAGGCACAGCGGCGAGCATGGGTCTGGTATCTGCAAGGAATGGCTTGCTCACTTGCTCAAAATCTCCTTCTGCTTCCAGTAAAGCTTGGGCACGGCAAGTATTGAGGGCTGCGGCAGTCAAGTGGATCGGCTTGGGGAGGCCTAGCGGTATATTAACAGTATCTCCGGGACTAGGGGAGATGGGTTCACATACCCGTGGAGCCGGAAGTGTGCAGAATGAGACTGTTTGCGAACATGTCTCGACTGTGTCTCCCTGTGTAAGGCGGCGCGGAAATGCCAGGATCCAGAAGCTCTTGCGTGGTCGGCACTGTGAAAACTTGCATTTGAGGGACATCCCTTCGAATCATCTCGACTTGCAGTGCTGTCTCGGCAGTTGTGAGGAAGATCTTGCAGTTTGTCTTCTCCACGAGGAACTTCTGGCCGTCGGGTGAGTTCCTTGGAGATGCGAAGAATGGAATGTAGCCTGTTTTCAGCGTTGCAGCGAGGGCCACGAGGTATCGCAGATCATTCGCGCTGGTTCTGATTAACGAAGCTTCTCCAAACTGCCATAGACGACGTACCCCATGTATCCAATTGTTTGTCCTTGCTGTTTTGGAATTCCGGCACTCTTCTCGATCCACCACGCAAAACTGTCAACAGCTCTTGCGAGGTCAGCGTAGCTGAAATGGTGCCATCCCTGATCGAGGCCAGTCGTCAATTTTGGCACAGTTGCCCAAATATCATTGGCTGATGTTCGTGCCGCTTCGTCAATGTAGTCTGGTACAGTGAACTTTTCATGCTTCGCGCCAGCCATGTGCGTATCAAGAGGAGCGAGTAGCAAACGTGAGCCAGGTTGTAGACACAGTGGCGGCGGACTAATGTCGTTTTGTTGTACGTAGAGTTATTGGCGTGTATAACTGGAGGTTTTCAGATGGACAAGTGTGAGATGAGGCCAGAGTTCATGAGATCTTACTTGGCTACAGGTTCGGTGAGCTACATGATCCTTTAAGTAGTAAGATTGCAGTTTGTAAATCGAAAAGCTATGATGGGCATATTGACGGCAGTCGTCATGTTCCATCGAAAGTAAGGCTTAGTCCACGCCGACTATTCGCCGAAAATGTATCAGTGGAGCATGAGGCATATACGGTGAAACAATGCGAAAACCTACAAGTGGCCAACGCAGGTTTCGGCTTTGATTGGATATACCACTGTCGTGTTGAGCAAGCCATGTATCGCGCCATGCCTATTTGCGCGCTATTTAGGTGCTGCAGACTGCTTAAGGAAGCTGGGTGTTGTTCGATAAAGGCTGATGCAGTGACCATTCCGGTACAACCTTGCGGATTCTGGTGTTGATCGCTCGGCCGAGCACTCTTAAACCTTGACGGCAGCCCCTTCGGCAGGCTTCGTAACGCAGCGTCCGCGATCTCCGAGATACCTCAGAACTGTACCCACACACTACGCAAGACTCCAGGATGCGGCCCGCGCGGCGCCACGAAGCTTGTATTCGACGAGCTTGGCATTTGAAGCGGTTCAGGGCGAGGGCTTGTCGAGCGGTGGGCGAGGCACGGGCCGGAAGTACTTTCCTTGCGACATGCTTGCGACGAACCTGGATGTGCTCAAGGAACGATTGCACTGGGCTTGTATCAAGACGGACGAATCTTCTCACCTGTCAAGATGGTGCAGTGAGACGACCAGTTGTCTAACGCGGAAAGTTCGTGACTCGCTAAACAGATGACGTAAGCGACCCCTCAAGACTGCTCTCGGGATGCAGCTCATCAGGCACGAATCTGACCAGACCAACACGCATGCGAGTTTTCCTTCATCTACGATGCATACGTGAGTGTTAGTCATATCAGAGTCGGTGGCCGATCAAAAGCATGTGAGAACTGTCGACGGCGATGCGTGAAGTGCGGTACGTAAGCTAGCTCTGTGCAGCCTTACGGTAATTGATTGAATACAGATCTGACAAGACCTTTCTGCTTTCTGATTGCGATGTCCGAAAGCGCGTTTTCAATGCAATGGGTCGCGTGACATAGCCATAGTACCCTACTACGGGCTATGAAGAACAAGTAGCTGCCTGAGGGAGGCGTTGGGAGCGACTCTGACAGTAAGAGAATCCAGGATATGCAACTGCGGATTACACGACCTCTTTATGTACCACGCGATGATCTGTACCAAGCTCTGTGCATTTGCCGGTATACTGGATGGGCTTCATTTTGACCTGCTCAACCTTCCTCGCACGGTCTCCTTCAATCTCCGCGGCCCTGTCGGGATGCGTCCTCACGGCTTGCTTTGCTTGGTGGTCGATCTTACGCACGCGACGTGCCGCCTTCTTTGGTGCTTTATCTTCGCCTGAGCTGGACTCAGATCTTAACTTCGAGTTTGAGCTGCGATCCGAACCTGATTTATGGCTGCTCTCCACCCGTTTCTTGCGATGCTTCTCGTCCTGCTTTCGTCGCTATCTAGAGCTCGGTACGCTCCTAGAAATCTCGTAGATGGCATTGCTGACAGGCCCGGTGTTACAGACTAAGCTGGACCCGTCAAAAGCTACGCTGGCCGCGATCGCCAAGACAGAGAGCATGCATAATACATGGAGCTTGATGGACGTGTTGCATGCAGTTCCATGCTCTTGTCTGCCTGAGAACCCGCCGTAACTAAGTCCAAGCCAGAGTCTGCCTCTCATGAGCAACGTTGGCAATGTACCATTTGAGCAGCCTGGTGGTACGATCAGTATCAGCTTTCCGGAGCCGGACAATCAGAGCACCTCTATCTGGTCGCCTTCCATGCGGTCGTGAATGTTGCCGCACCGTTCTATGTCAAGATTGACACTGTGGTCATCCAAAGCAATATGAACACCATAAAGGCATTGCTGTTTTTGTTATTGCTGACCGCCCCGGCGTGCCAAATTTTGAGTCTGGTCGCTGAACCGCTAATCCTTCATCCGTACACAGACTAAAACTCGGCAATTAGTCCCTGATTCGTCCATGACGCCGAGCACATACCTCACGGCAGGATTCTGAGACGTATGGATATGGTGACTCCTTTCCCATGATACTGTCACCAGGTCAGACTCACGGACTTTGATTGTGGCTGTACATCGATTCTTCCATTTTCTAGAACAAGGCTTCCTCTGAGGTATTTTCCAAACTCATACTCCGCTATCATGCTTCAGAACAAAGGCGCTTCAGAACAAAGGTGTCACATTACCCCAAGTTGTTCCTTTGCTCCCCTGGTCGTACCTAGGTAGTCTGCTGACAAACTTGCTGCTGCTGACGGCTGACAAAGCTTTACGTCATTCCCAGACGGCAGCAACACCAGTACACCCAATCCAAGATTATGAGCGTGGCAGAACATCTTAAGGGTTGATACTGGTCGTCTGAGACCTTGTCACTCACAATTCATTCCGAATTGTGACTTTCCAGAATGACATCGTCAGCATCGCCCTCAGCCGTATCTGTAACCTACGTCCCAGCAGACTGCGGTTCAATTATCCCCGGCAAATCCAAAGCACCACAAGCCTTTCGTACCGCCGGCCTTATACCCAAACTTCGCACCGCCGGCCTAGGACCAATCGAAGAACACCACGCAATCTCTTCTCAAGCTCGCTACTCTATTGCCGACTTCGAAACAGGTAGCGTGCGCAACGCAGCTCTGAACCTCGAAGTCTGCGAGCGCGTATACACAACACTCGCATCCAATGTATCAACCACCTCCACATTGACTCCACCCTTTCAGCTCGTCATAGGCGGCGAATGCTGCCAACTCCCCGCCGTGCTTTCTGCGCTGGCTAAAAGCCCAGCATATGCAGATAAACGCATTGGACTGATATACATCGACGCAGACCTAGATCTCGCATCTCCAACTGATGCAGACTCCACGGGCTACTTCGCAGGCATGACCACAACCCACTTGCTCGAGCTTCCAGGCTCGTTGGCCGCAATGAGACAGTATTCCAACCGGCCAGATGGAAGACCCGTGTGCGATGCAGGGAACATAGTGTTCTTCGGGACGAACATGGAGAACCCAGGAAACCGGTGCGAACACTTCGGCTATCTCTTCGACAACGGATTCAAAGTCATCAGCTCAAAGGCAGTAGTGAGCGGGCCTGAGGCCGCTGCTAGAGCAGCATTGGCGTGCATGGACGAGGTTGATGCCATCTTTGTTCATTTAGATGTCGATTCGATTGACCCACGACTTTTCCTTCTGGCAAATGTTCCGAACTTCACTGGCGTTGGGTTCGAGACGATGGTGCGTGCTGCCGAGACTTTAGTAGCCAGTCGGAAGGTGTGCGGACTGATGGTTGCTGAGGTGAACCCAGATCACGATCCGGAGGGCCGATTGGTGACTACATTGACAGATAGCATCGTGGGGATGCTGAGATCTCGATATGCAGCATTGGATCAGTAGGCCTCATGTTGGCAGGGAAATGGAGCACCGACTTGGCTATATCGAATCAGAAGAGCGAAGTGCCGTCGCGGATGGTCACTGTTGGCCGGCGTGCCGACTTCTTACTACTGGTTGCCGAAAATGCATTCGAAGTGGGGCGATTTGTGATCTTCCATCCTACGCTCGGCATCCTTCAGATTCTGCGGTAGGACTGAGCCCACAGTAAGCTGTTGGCAGAGCAGGTTGCAGAGCACGTATCCTTCAAAAAGATCTTGACCGATGAGGAGTCGCGCCATCCATATCAGCACCGTCGGATTGCATATGAGATAGTGTCTAGCAATCAACATTGACGAGTCCTACTTGCCCAGGCATTCACCAAGCAACAAGATAGCAGAGGAGAAGGTGGTCAACCTTACGGACGCCCCACATCATCACCGCCACATCTCACTTTTTCACTGCCCCACATGACTCGCGCTCCTCCACCGTCACCACTGCCATGACAGCATTACATCTTACTAATGCCCCAGTACCACCACATGGCTCGCACTCACGATGTCGTAGCACTGGCCAGATGGACGAGTATAGCGCAACTATCGACCGGTTGCTTCTGATGGTCGAGAAATTTTACGTTGGAGAATCGGCGAGTCGCCAGAAGATATAAAGTTACGATGGACCTATCGTCAGTCGCAGACAGCGCTCAGGTCATCTTACTAGTCCAAAAATCTGCCATCAGACGACATGCGTTCTCAGTTTAGTACGTTGGCGCTTCTGTGCCATGCCGCCGCTACTGGCGCCTACTCCGTGCTCCTGTCTAACGCCTCTGCCATCATCACCTTCGATGCGAACACTGAGGCGCTATCTGTCCTTCGCCATGGCTCGGTGCTGGTAGATGGTGACCGCATTGCCGGTCTCTATGACGGCACTGCACCTAACAACCTCAGTAACGACACCGAGATCGTCGACTGCACCGGGAAGATTATCTCACCTGGGTTTATTGACACGCACCGTCACGGTTGGCAGACGGCGTTCAAGACTATCGCCTCCAACACCTCTCTGGCCGAGTATTTCCTGCGCTATGGAGAGTACGTCGCTGGACCGTACTTCACTCCAGAGGATGTGTATATTGGACAGCTCGCTGGTCTGTACGAAGGTAAGCTTTCCCGATGTGAAGGTAAAGACATTGTTGGCTAAGCCTTGCAGCGCTGAATGCAGGTACTACGACCAACCTCGATCATGCTCACCATACGTGGTCGAATGAGACATCGGAAGCTGGTCTGAAGGCTACCCTGGACAGCGGTGCGCGCGTGGTCTGGGGCTACACGTTCCACAATGTGACCAACTTCACAATGGCCGAGCAGACGGCCAACTTCCGCGACATCATGACATCGTTTCCATCCAACAACACATTGGTCACACCCGCCATGGCCTACGATCACTGGGCATCCAACCCCTACGGGCAAGATACCCAAGACATCATGGCGCTCGCCCGCGAGTACAACGTCTCTGCCATGACGACACACTACCTGGGCGGTCCGTGGGACAATGCCAACAGCCCCGAGCTCTTCCAGACTCTCGGCTTCCTCAACGACAGCATCCCCTGCGTATTCTCGCACGCCTCTTTCGCCACCGCCCAAGACGCGAAACTCCTGCGCGAAACCAAACAATACATCTCCAACACGCCCGAATCAGAAATGCACTACGGTCACACGCACGAGCACAGCTACGACATGCAGGACCAGATGTCGCTGGGCGTGGACACGTTCTTCACCTACTCGACCGACATGCCTACACAAGCACGGATCTGGCTCCAGAGCGCCCGCTACCAGTCTTACAACCAGATCATGTCACAGTGGGAAATCCCGCCGTATAATCCCATGTCGGTCAATCAAGCCTTCTTGATGGCGACACGCAAGGGCGCGCTTGCACTCCGGCGCCCGGATCTCGGCATCATTGCCACGGGCGCGAAGGCGGACTTGCTTGTCTACGACGGGGGGTCGCCGGGAATGCTGGGCTGGGTGGATCCGGTGGCGGCGGTGCTGTTGCATGCGCAAGTGGGGGATCTGGAGCATGTGCTTGTTGGCGGCGAGTTCCGCAAGCGTGACGGGAAGTTGACGGTGGGGGATTATGGGCGAGTCCAGGACCGCTTTTTGCAAAGTGCCCGGAAGATTCAGAAGGCGTTCCGTGAGACGCCGTTCCCGGTCATGGAGAGGAATTATAGCAGTGGGTTCCCGTATGTGGCTGCGCGAGAGGCGGATGTCAGGCGTGGGAGTGGGACGGGGTATGGTGAGCTTTTCCTCTAGCTAAGGATGGATATGTGAAGGCTCTTGTACCTCGCAGTGTAATGTTTAAGATGTAGACTGTTACCAGATCTTGTTTTGTTCGACATGTCACGGTGTGCAGTGTCAAAGAGGTGTGGCGCTTGCGAGTATACACTGCATGGCCATGCACAGGGATGGGATGAAAGCAAGCTCAATGATGGCGCAGTTACATGAGCACTGAAGTCGACTACGATGCACAACGAAGCGAGCAAGCTATACCGTGCCCGTGCACCTCGTGGGCCTGTTCAGCTCACGGGCCACCCCACCTTCTTTGAGCAATACTTTGCACCCCTATAACTCAACACCACAATGCCAGTAAAGGAAGCCCTTGCAGAGTTAGACAGTTTAAGACCAGGAGAACAGTTTTCGTACCGCGCTCTAGCCAAAAAACATGGCTGTTCTCGTAACGTGCACGGACAGCTCATGCCCGGAGACACCTCGTGCCCCGCCGAACACCAAGCCGCGTCTCAACACCACAACTTCAACAGACTATAACGCTACAGCTATGGCACCTATCGACGATGCAATTAAAGATTTGAAATTGCGTGGTCCAGGAGAACACTTTACGTTGAGGGAAGTTGCTGAGAAATACCAGGTTAACCGCTCAACGCTGGGGCGAAGGTGGAGAGGCGTGACAGCGTCTCGGGAGGATGGATACTTAAATCAACAAGCTCTTAACCAACAACAAGAGCTAGAGCTTATACAATATATCACAAAGCTTACAGAGAGAGGCCTTCCTCCTACGAGAGAGATGATCAGGAATTTCTCATCTGAAGTAGCCCATCGGCAGCTCAGCGATCGATGGGTTTCTCGCTTCATTACCAGACACCAGATCCATATAATCTCAAAGTGGACCACCGCTATGGATCGTGTTCGCCACCTGGCTGATTCTGAGTCAAAATATCGTCTCTACTTTAAGCTACTGCATCAAAAGATTACTGAATATCGCCTTGAGGCTCGAGATATATACAATATGGATGAGAAGGGCTTCTTAATTGGCTTGATAGGCAGAAGCAAGAGGGTATTTAGCAGGCGTCAATGGGAGAAGAAGGAGGTTCAAGCATCTCTCCAGGATGGATCACGCGAGTTCCTGACACTCCTGGCCTGCTGCTGCGCCGATGGGAGCTCGCTGCCTCCAAGCCTTATCTACGCAGCTAAAAAAGGAGCTATACGATCAAGTTGGGTAGAGGATATTAAGACAGGAGAGCATGAGGTCTTTGTCTCATCATCTCCAACAGGCTGGTCAAACGACGACATTGGCCTAGCTTGGCTAGAGCAGGTGTTTGATCGCTATACAAAGCAGCGATCAGGGAGATGGCGACTGCTCATCCTTGATGGCCATGGATCTCATGTCACGATGGAGTTTATCGACTACTGTGATCGCCACAGGATCATCCTTATAATCCTTCCCCCCCATTCGACTCATACGCTCCAGCCGCTTGACGTAGTGCTGTTTAAGCCACTCTCTCAAGCTTACTCCAATGAGCTCACCAACCATCTCCATAAGGCTCAAGGTCTTATTCCAATTAAGAAAGGAGACTTCTTCCCACTCTTCTGGAATGCCTGGATATCGTCCTTCACAGAGAGCCTCATATTAAAGGGCTTCGAAGCTACTGGGATCTGGCCGATGGATGCCCACCGAACACCAATCTTTTGATTTCTTGGTTTCCTTCACAGAAGCCCCAAAAATCACAGCAAACGATCCGGCTCACTGCGGCCACTCTGGGAGTACCTCTAACGTCCGCCTAGGCCCCCTGCGCGACGCGCAAGGAGCTTAATAGGATGGCAGAGTCTCCCTCTTCCCAGCACACAGGGTCCCCAGACTACGAGATCCCCCAGCAGTTGTATACACGCGCTCCAAGACGGCCCCAGGAGGACATGCAGCACCATGCGCCCCTTCTGAGCAGCCAGAACCCCGGTGGGGGCGCTCCCAAACCTCGAGTCTCTGATGCCGTCCAACGCCACATCGCTGAGACTCAGCAAATTACCCAGCTATGGAACACCATCACTACTGCCTTCGCAGCAGCCGTAGATCAACACGCACAGGGCTACACTAACCCGCAAGAAGCCAGGATCGCACAGGAGCTGCAGCAGAGGGTCGTTCACGCGCTGACCTCCCTCTCCCCAAGCAACTCTCCCCCTAGCTCTCGCTGGAGCAGTGACACTAATCACAGCAACCCCGGGAGCCAAGAGTCAGGACGCCGCTCTTGGGCGGACGTAGCCAGAGACCCCCAAATCTCAGATAGGGGTGCCAACCGACCCCTGATCCCTGCTAAACCCCGGCCTGGTCCGTCGGCTAAGCCCAAAGAAGACGATCGAATCTTCATAGCCATCTCCAACCCAACAATGCGACTGCAACAACCCTCACCATTTGCGGTAAGACAGGCAGTTTGCAAGAGCATAGGAGGAATCACCCTGAGGGACATACCTGCCGCATCACCAATCAAAACAGGCTGGGCGATCACCCCAGCTAATAAGTCTATCCGGGACCAGCTTCTAACCCAAGAAAACCAGGAACTTCTAGCGAGAGCACTAGACGGAGACGCGGTAAGGGTCCCAGAACGCTGGATCAACTACGCAGTACAGGGAGTACCCAGTTCCCTTCGAACCCTCGACGGCACAGAACTACCCACGACTATCCAGCTAGTGGAGGAAGAGGTATGCTCGCAAACAGGCAGGCAGCCGGTCAGCTGCAGGGCCTCACGACATGGAGCCAACCACCGTGGCCTTACCACCTGGATCATCTCTTACAAGGAGCCAGTCCGCTCGTTCCGCCTTTTTGGTATCAGCGAGTACTCCAAGGTGATCAACAAGCACCCTACCATCCAGCGCCACAACCCAGGCTGCCAGGGCTACTGTAACGCTGCCCGATGCACCCAGGTAGCGCGCTGCGTGCACTGTGGAGACCGCACAGACAGACACCAAGGACCGTACGGGGACAACTGCGCCCACAAAGCCGTGTGCGCCAACTGCCACGGACCACACCCAGCTAGCCACGCCAACTGCCCTGCAGCCCCTCGCCGGGTCAACGGACACAGCATCAAGCCTACAAGAGCCGAGCTGAAGGCTATCCGACGCGCAGGCAAGATAGCACAGCAGCACCTCTACAGGACAGTCGAAGAGACCCTCAGACAGGCAACGCTTCAGCCTGAGACTACTCCTCTAGAGGCATCGGAGACAGCGCCTCCCCAGCCTCCCACCCAGAGGCAAGAAGGAGATAGCAGGGCTTCCGCATCACTTCCTACAACGACTAACTCCTATCCATCCTCCTCTTCCACTGGCAGAGCAAAGAGACCAAGGCGGGCCGCCACAGGCCAGAGAAGCCTCAATGTAGGACAGCTGTCTGCCGGCAGCATCCGCCCACAATCGACTATCCACACTGACCCGTCCACCTCGGAGAGGGAAGACGCCAGCATGAGCGATGACCCGCCATCGTCATGCTAGAACACCCCTACAACATACCAGCCCACAACAGGCGTCAACAGCACAGTCTACCAAGCAGACAACTCCGTGTATGCTGGGCCAACGTCGGCAGATGCTCGCCCTGGCACATCACAACACTAGAGCTGGCCTTCCAGAAGGGCATAGATGTTGTGTGTGTTCAAGAGCCCTTCGCATGTGCCAACTCGAGAACATCCACTCACCCTGGTTTCAAGCACCTAGCACCTATCAGCACCTGGGACAGCCCCAACACACCAGGCTCAGTCCGCCCTAGAGTGATGACATACATCCGCAGAGGCCGCCACCTACGGTACCAGGCTAGAGAGAGTCTCAACCACCCAGACATGCTATGGGCGGTAGTAAATGGAGTCGCCATACTCAACTGCTACAGACAGCCACACACCCCAGACGTCATTCAATACGTCACACATCTGACACCCCCTCAGCTCTGCCTTGTCGGGGGCGACTTTAACGCCAGACACGAATCCTTTGAGCCTACCATCACTGCAGCCAACGGAGGAGTGGAGCTAGCTAGATGGGCTGCCAACGCGTCTATGGACTACATTGGTGTGCCAGGGCAGCCAACACACTGCGCTGGTCACGTTCTTGACCTCACCTTCTCTAACATCCCGTTTGCCCAGTCTGCTGTCGATGCTAGCATGCACAGCGGCTCAGATCATGAGACGATAGTGACCTCTGTCCCCATCTCCACACCAGGCACTCCGCAACTAGAACAGTACCACTACAGAGTTCCAGAGGCGAGCCTAGCTAAGTTCGCTGGGCTGGTAGAAATGGGTGCCCAAAACATCGCAGACCCGCTTGCAACACAGGATGCAGCACAGCTAGAAGAATGCGTCACGCTGCTCACAGAGGCTATACAGCACTCTGTACAGGCAGCAGGCAAGCTCAACCGCAAGGAAGGCCGCGCTGCACCATGGTGGACCGAGGAGTGCAAGACCGCCTACCAGGCCTACAAACGTGCTAGACAGCTCTGCTCTGGCAGTCTACCAGAGGAGAGACAGGCCTTCAAGACTACCGTCCGACAGGCCAAGAGGCAGTACTGGAGGCACGTCATCGATAACGCTAGAGACGACAAGGACCTGTTCAAGATCATTGCCTGGCACAAGCTCACGCCAGAGAACCAGGACACTCCCCTCGAAGTGAACAACAGAACGATATCAGACCCCCTAGAGAAAGCAGAGGCACTTAGACAGGAAGTTCTCAACCGCTACACAGCAGAAGATGACCTCGGACAGCGTCCAGACCAGGAGGCTGCAGCCACCCTCCCGTGGAGCACACACATCTCACTTGAGGAGTGTGAGCGAAACACGATAGGGGTGTCAAGCACATCACCAGGTACTGACCGCTCTACAGTGCGACTACTCCGCGCCTGCTGGACTCAGGTGGGGGAACTCGTACGAAGGATCTTCCAGCGGTGTCTTGAACTCAACCACTTCCCGGCGCAATGGAAGCTTGCAGAGGTAGCCATGATACCGAAAGTGGGGAAAACAGACCGGAAATCGCCCCGCTCCTGGAGACCGATAGCGCTTCTGTCTTGTATTGGAAAGGGACTCGAACGAACTGTGGCTAGACGTATTGCATGGACTGCCATGACACACAAGATCCTCAGCCCCCAGCATGGCGGCGCGCTTCCAAAACGCTCTGCAGCAGACCTCACTGCAGCGTTCACCCACGACACTGAAGCAGCATGGGTGCTTGGAAAGCACGTCACTATGGTCACCCTAGATGTGCAAGGCGCGTTTGACGCTCTCCTGAAGAACCGCCTGTTGCATCGGATGGCCCAACAGGGCTGGCCACAAAGGACGATCCTCTTTGTAGACTCATTCCTAACTGACCGGAGGGTGCAAGTCCGCCTTGGCCAGGTCACCACTCCTAGCTACGCAGTTGCCTGCGGCACACCCCAGGGGTCGCCTCTCTCACCCGTCCTGTACACACTGTACCTGGCAGAGCTACTATCCATGGACACTGAACGGAGGTTTGGGTACGCAGACGACATATGTCTATACCAGGCCTCACACTCTATGGACGACAACGTCGAGCTCCTCGCAGAAGACCTAAGGGAGATCAGAGCATGGGGTGAGGCTAATAAGGTTACCTTTGCTCCAGAAAAGCAGGAAATGATCCACCTGACCAGACAGCGGAGCAGCTATGCGCCTCCCTGCGTCGTAGATGAACAGCTCACGATCTATCCAATCCTCCCGGGTGGAGAGCACAGTCAGCCAGCCCTGCGCTGGTTAGGCGTGTGGTTTGACCGCAGACTCACCTTCCGACGGCATGTAGCTACGCGCACGGCAAAAGCTGCCAAGGTAGCCTATCACATTCGCAGCCTAGCTAGGACTACCTATGGACCCCCAGCCAGCTCCCTCCGCAAGGCCACTGTTGCCTGTGTGTACCCATCACTCCTGTATGGAACTGAATGCTGGTACAGAGGCCGCACCAAAAAGCCACACACACTTAAACCAGGCAGGCCACAAGAGGTCAGCGCTTACATTGGGTGGCACATAGCTGCCATAGACAAAACACTAGCCATAGCGGCAAGAGGCATCCTACCAGCGTGGAGAACAACCCCTATAGCTGCACTCTTCCGAGACGCCGGACTGCTACCGGCAGCAGTGGCACTCGAGGAAGCCAGACTCAGATTTGCAACCCACCTGCGCACTACAGATGCAGACCACCCTCTCACTAGGCGCACAGCAGTACCTATCGTAAACAGGGGCGTAAAAACCGGACAACCCCAGCGAGTCAAGACGAAAGTCCAACAGATGGCATCTCTTCTACCAGAGACCCCCAGGACTACACTCTCAGCCCCTCACTACTCGACTGGCTGCCGAACAGACCCGACGCTTAGCCTAGACAAGAAGACTGCAGCTAAGGCTTTTAAAGAATGGTGGGCCCAGCTCTCACCACTAGAAGTCACTATCTTCTCAGATGGCTCTGAACAGTACACAAAGGAAGGAGAAAAGCGGGTTACCTACGGCTTTGCAGTGTATCAGAACGGAAAACAACTGCACACTGGACGCGGGTCACTCAACCCTACCTCGCACGTCTTCGACGCGGAAGTAGTAGGAGCATGGAGAGGCCTCCAGCATACCGTAAGGCAACCAGAGCTCCGCACCCGCCGAATCTGGCTGTGCATAGACAGCACCTCAGTGGTCTGGTGCCTCAGGGGCGACGCACCTCCTACCTCTCAATGGGCTTTCCTGGAGTGCCATGGCGCCATGGAGACACACGACGTCTCTATCAAATGGGCCCCTGGACACCTAGACATTGAGGGGAACGAGGCAGCAGACAGATTAGCCAACCTAGAAGCCCAGCACCCCTCACCCCCGACTGGAAAAGCCGCTCTGCCTACACTCTCAGGCATCAAGACGATAGCCCGCAAGACACTGCGACACACACAACAGACCTGGTGGTCTGACAAGAAGACTAAGCTCTCGAAATGGTACAAGAGCTGGGACTTGGACTATGCACCACGCAGCAGTCCAAGGGAACTAGACCTACCAAGGGCCACGTTAGCCAGGCTCCTCTCCATCCAATCTAGGCATGGGGACTTTGCCTGGTATCACCGAATGTACAATCACAAGGATGCAAACCTTAGCTGCTCATGCGGGCGCGACAAGACGCCAGAGCACCTCGTGCTCTGCCGCAAGACCCGCGGGAGCTTTAGCAGATGGCCGCTGCGACCACTAATACTACCATCCAGCCAGGCTGATGGCCTAGCGTACACTGCAGCACTAGTGAAGGAGCCAGAGGCCTTTGACGCCTTTGTCAAACTTACACAGTACTTCACCAAGATCTGCCCCCGCTAGCTCCTGCAGCCCTGCAACAGCAGCAAACACCTGCACCTAGTTCTGCTAGGTCCAGCACAATCGATGCAACACTCTTCACCCCTCCACCCCCTCCACTCACACGATGTCTCTTTCTCTCTCTCCTACGGCACATATATGCCTCAGAATGCAAGGAAATTACCCTAATATACATACATCGCTTAGCCTCCCCAACTGGACGGGGAGCTGTAGTTCTGAAATGGTAACAATACCCGCGCAGGCAGGAAATGCTTTCTAAGGTAGTGTATCAGCACTGTAATTCCATAGCTTAGCACGTCGTACATGCCCTTCGGGAGGCGAGATGATGGACTTATTCCACATCAACTAGACGAAAAATGAATACCAACCAACCAACCAATCCCCCTAACGCCACACCGAACATCAACTTTTCCAGATCAGCGAAAGGTCGATTTCCATCGATTTTTCGTCCAAACACGACTTAAATGCCTTCGTAAATCTGTTTCCTAACGTCCTGTCTCCGCTGCAGGCGTTGTGGCCGGCGCGCTGCCCTGTTTTGTCTTTCAGCTCTTCGCTGAGCTGAAATCTTTTCAAAATGGCCCGTGCGCCACTCAGTTTTACACGTTCGGTCGAAGGCCACAACCACCGTTAAGACAAGGAGACAGCTTTGCCACTCCCTGTTCTTACAAGATATGGGCACCTGCCAGGCCTAAACACAAAGGCTCTCCATGCGAAGAGCCACGGCACGATTCGACAGAGCACCGGCTCTCAACACGCAAACAAGGCAGCCAGCATGGCCTTACATTCCACGACTTCTAAGAGATAAAGAAGAAGGATGGCCTGGCTCTGCCTTCCTACTACACCTATCTCCTTCAACACAGGCATGGCTAAGCCTAGTACAAAGGCTCTCCTCGCGCAGAGCCACGGCCTTGATTCGACAGAGCACCGGCTCTCTACACCCACCCTCTCTTCCCTTCTCTCTCTTACGGCACTTCACTGCCTTTGAACACACACAAGGGATCCACCCTAATGTACACAAACTGCTCAGTCTCCCCAACTGGAGGGGGAGCTGTAGTTCTGGCATGGTAGCAATACCTGCGTACGCAAGAAATGCTTTCTAAGGTAGTGTGTTAGCACTGTAATTCCATAGCTTAGCACGTCGTATATGCCCTTCGGGAGGCGAGATGATGGACTTAATCCTCATCAACTAGACGTAAAATGAATACCAACCAACCAACCAATCCCCCTAACGCCAACGTTATCCTTGAGCGTTTCAGAACACCAACACCCTCACCTATCAGGACACCTCCAGAGCAAATAAGACCTGCTGCTGCACCTACTAAGACTAACTGGCTAAAGGCAAAGACGTTGCTTCGAAGTGCAGTAAAGGATTATCGCAGTGCTGAGGCTGGGGCATTAGAACAGGAGATTCACTAGCTCCATGTTCAAAATGAGCTTATTTTACATGAGCTACAAGGTATCAAGCAAAATATAAAGGATAAGAAGAGGAAGATGGCAAAGCAGAAAGTACTTCCTCTGTACTCACACACCTTGAATCGGCAGGGAGGCGCTGTGTGGTGGAGTCCTCATTCAAAGCGTGAAGCTGATGTGCGCGACGCTGCAATTGAGGAGTACAACCTAGAACAAGAGGCAGCAAAGAAGACTAGGCAAGAGCTACAGCACCAGGCTAGGCTTCTCAAGGAGAAGGAAAAGCAGGAGAAGCGTGTGGCGAGAGAGGAAGCCAAGGAGAGGCGTGAGAAGGAGAAGGCTGAAGAACGCGCAGCAATTGACGCTCGGAAAGCAGAGAGAGAGCGTCAAAAACAAGCTCGCGACGCTCAGCAAAGTACTCGATTGCCTACCCAAGGCAAGCGTAAGGCTCCACGTCAGTTGCAACTAAAAACAAAGAAGAAGCATTGTAGTACTGCTGGGCGTAGTCAGGGGGTGGCTCATAGGCCTTCCCCAGCATCTCCGGCTACATACAACAGCCGCGGCCGCAAAATTGCTCCACCAAAAAGATATGAGTAGCAGGCATCGTCGCATAGGTATATAGATCACAGCACCAAAAAATCATATCAATTTAGCTATTGTACGTGGCTCAATAACCTCAATTCTGTGAGTTGCAAAAGATGGTGGGGTGGTCCGTGAGCTGAACAGGCCCACGAGGTGCACGGGCACGGTACCGCAATGCGGTAGCACAATCGTTCATCGATCGTCATCTCGCAATATCCCTGCGCAAAATATCGAGCTCCGACCGCGGGGTCCTTCACCCCACCATAGCGCCGACGCGTTCAACGTACATAAACCCCGCCTTCCTTGCACGAAACTCCAGCAATTGCAACTGCAATGGACCTCGACACCTTCACCGCCCCGCAGTACACGACCAGCGATCCCTGCTCGTTTGCGCACACATCAGCGCGCGAACGCTGGCCCATCATCATCACGCAGGGAATCGACGACGTGCATAAGTCGACATCTGCGGCGTCAGATCCTGCGGCGGTGCAGGAGGGCAAGGAGATTGTGTCACAGCTGGCGCGGCTGAAGTACGAGCTGCAGCATGATCGCGAGCTGGCGCCTATTGCGGATGATGGCGAGGCGGATGTGAAAGCGTATAACGATGAGTTGGCTGCGAGGGGGACGCCGAGGTGGCATGGGGTGGAGTGGCTATTTGCCGAGTGTTATTTGTATAGGTGCGTTCGCTGTCTGTACTTCCTGGCAAGAGTCTATCAACAGAATCTACGCATAAATGTCTACCAGCAAGAGTCTACGAACATGAGCTGACGACCAGCTAGACGCATTGCCTCCATCTTCAAGCAGACACAGCATTGGCACTCCTATGACATCTTCGCGCGCCAGAAAATGGACACGTTCAAGTCAAGCCGGCCCGCTGTGCTCGAGCTCGCCGCCCGCTACAAGGATATTGTCACAGAGCTGCAGCAGAAACACACCCTCAAGGGCGCCCAGACACAGCAAGACCTCGAGGCCGCGGAGGAACTTCTTTTCAGGGAAATGTGCGAGATCTGCCTCTGGGGCAACGCAACCGACCTTTCCCTGCTGACCAACCTGTCGTACGAAGACATCCAGAAGCTGCAAGGTAGCGAAGCACGCAAATCCTCGGAGAAAAACATCCTCGTCAACGACCTCGACGCCGCCTTCAAGACGCTCTCCGCTGCCCAGAAATCAGGCAAGAAGAACCGCCGCGTCGATATCGTCCTCGACAACGCCGGCTTCGAACTCTTCGTCGACCTTATCTTGGCCGGGTACCTCATCGCCTCAAGCCTCGCCACCGAAGTCGTATTCCACCCGAAATCCATCCCGTGGTTTGTCAGCGACGTAGTCCCCGCCGACTTCGCAGCGCTTCTCTCCGCCCTGGCGCAGCCACAAGCCTTCTACTCGTCGTTATCGGACGAAGACAAGGCAAGCGGGAAGACGGCCGAGCCGCTGAAAGACGAGGAATTGCAGGCCCTGACGTTCTTGTTCACGCACTGGACGAGCATCTACGCCGAGGGCCAGCTCTTGCTCAGACCGAATGACTTCTGGACCCAGGCAGGGAGCTACTGGCGCCTGCCACAGGGCGCAAAGGAGCTGTATGAGGATCTGAAGGAGAGCGAACTCGTCATCTTCAAGGGCGATTTGAATTACCGCAAACTGACCGCCGATGTAAGTCCCCACCCACCCTGTTATCTTATCATCATCACGAGTCGAGCATCCAAGCTAATCCTGCGACACCAGGCGGCCTGGGACCCCAAAACCCCCTTCACCCACGCCATTGGCCCCATGGGCCCCGGCTCAGGCGTCCGCGTCCTCGCGCTCCGGACATGCAAGGCGGACGTTGTCGTCGGGCTACCGGCGGGCAGGGACGAGGAGCTCCGGCAGACAGAGGGCGGGAGCACAGAGGCCGGCGGGCGGAAGTGGGCGTGGAGCGGGAAGTGGGCTGTTGTGCAGTTCTCGGACGGGAAGGCATGAGGCCTCAGGCCGTGTTCGCTCCTCTCTCATGGCAGAGGGAATGGAACGGAGAGGAAGCCTGGTCCGAAGAGCGATAAATGGAAATGGTAGTTATAGATCTGGCGAGCATATAGGGGGCGAATAGACGGGTCTGCGTTCCGGCGCTTTACATTGCGATGATTTAGACAGTGAAGTAAACATACAGACTAATACTACGACTCCAGGGCGCAAAGTGCGGAACTCGCACCGCTCCCAAGAACCAAGCGTCTGACCGTTCAAAGGCAACACAGAACTTTGGCTATCGCTGAGCGCTTAGGTGCATAGGCATGGTTATTATAGGGACAAGGTGAGAGCTGGATCTCGGAGGATTTGCAAAGGCGAAGGCTAGAGGGGAGCTTGGGTCGAGAGGGTCGTAAGAGTATGAGCAACGTGAGAGAGGAGCGACTTGTAAGAAGAGCAATGTAGGAGTTTAAGCGACACAAAGCAACGAGTAAACTTCTACGCTGAACGCTCCTTCCCATTTCTGCATTCTGCAGGGTATTTGGGTTTTTACCGGGTGGTTTAAAGGTAGAGAGTTTAAAGGTAGAGAGGAGGTTGCGCCTAAAGCGTGAACAATTAACTCTCGTCAATCTTTGCGACACGTACCTGCGTAGTTACTGTCTTTTCGCGCATTTGTTGTCTGCGTGTTTTTCTGTTTTCTGTTTCATTGGCTTTATTGTAATGACATGCATGTCGATGCTCTCTTCGATTTTGAGGCGCAGTTTCGGGATTGCGATGACGTACCGTCTAGGTATTTGGCCCTAAGTAGGCTGACGAGGGCACGTCCATACATCCTCCCGCGTGTGCATCGACGCTCAATGAGAACCCCAGCTTCAAATGAGGCTCAGCATTCAGATATTGCGCACTTCATTTGTACTAAATGTCTACGTAACCGCCTTGGAAACGGTGGTCAGATATTTCGGCTGCGCCAGACACCCAGACATGTGCGCTGATGCACAGCCTCATAGACCCGTCAGCCTGCTTTACTTAGATCACTTCTGCAACCCTCGTGAAGGTTATGTCGGCTTTAGCTTTTACATCTGGCAGAATCTTCGACGGGATCAAATCTAATAACCGGGTACCGCAAACAGCATTTTTGTACGCATGGGCAAACGCAACACCAAGACCAGCCCCCAAGGGCTCGCAGCTCGACGTGTTACGCGAAAGCACGACAACGGAGACTTACGCAATTCAACTTTATTCGGTTTCGATGGGATTTGTGAAGACTGCCGACGTCTCTATGACCGAATGGTACTCTGTTTGGAGACATCAACCACCCTGGGCCAGAAGGGGCTGCGTCTAGGCACGATTACAAATGTCAGCTCTGAATCCTCTTGCCATTTCTGTCGAATCCTCTTTCGAATACGATGGGCGGATGTGAATAAGTCCCTCGAAGAACCGGCAGAGTATGCTATTTATGCGTACTCAGCGACGAGAATCCTTTACGGACGCCATGTTGAGCAAGAGTGGATAGGCGGAAGACGCTACAGAGGAGATAACGCTGCATTTGTAGTGCTCCCTGATAGCCTGACGCAGACGCAGTCTTCGCACTCGTTTGTGGGAATGCAACCCAGGGAAAAGCTGTTCTTGATATCAACCAGCATCTCCTCAGAGGAAGCGCTCCTCCACGAGAACGGGGCTCACTCTCTGCCCGATCAAAGACCGAAAGTTCCGCCACAAACACCGCTAGGAAACTGCATATCAGCACCGACATCTCATCCTCTACAGTCAAACCCGGCATCAGACATATTTGGTCGGGGGGTGAAGACCGCCACGATCGACTATGGCGTTCTTCGTCGCTGGATACGAAACTGTGTGACAGGATGCAATCTTCAACAATACAGTTTGGATCGAGACAGATTCCAAGATGTTCCATTTCGCCTTCTCGACTGCAAAACACGGACACTCATCGATGTGCCGCCAAAGAATCGAACGGGATACGTCGCACTGAGCTATGTATGGGGCAACACTGATCCATCAAAACGCCCAACAATTGAGCAAGTGCCATTCAAACTTTCCCAGAGATGTCCGGCCGTTATTGAAGACGCCGTCGAGGTGGTGTTAGGCCTCGGGTGTCGCTACCTTTGGGTGGATTTCCTTTGCATATCATCAGATCTGTCCTCCAAACACGACCAAATTGCCAACATGGACCTTGTCTACAAGAGCGCAGATCTGACTATTGTTGCAGCGGCCGGTGATAACGATGAATACGGACTTCCGGGTGTGGGACAACGGGAGCGACTTCACCAGGAGCAGATCAGACTTGGAAATCATCATTTCGTGTCTGCAACATCAGAACCAAATCGTTCGATTCAGGGATCTACCTATCATACTCGCGGTTGGACACTCCAGGAGTACTTCTTCTCTCGCAGAAGACTCGTGTTCTCCGATACCCAGGTCTTCTTTGAATGTCATTCTTGGTGTTCTAGTGTCTACCAGCAGGAAGCTTTACATTGCCCTCAGCATTCCCCGGGTGAGAAGCTTCATAGTGTCCAGCATATTGTAGGCGATCAGACTCGAGATGAGTACCTGAGAAGACTACCTTTGCAAGAAACAAGAAACTACAATATCGAGGGCTACTGCCAGCCGTCCGAATCCTCGAAGATAGAGAGAAAGCCTTTTAACCTGATCGCCTTCGAGCGTCATGTATCGGAGTATACTAAAAGACAGTTGTCTTTTGATAACGACTCACTGCAGGCTGTGAGCAGCATTCTCGATCGATTCAAAGAGGAGTACTGTCCTTTAAACCACTACTTCGGCCTTCCGTTCAGCCCAGAAACGTCTTTGGCCCCGAAGCGTCATTCCATCAGCTTTAAATATGGCTTGCTCTGGACGCATGGTCCTGATCGAACGCCTAGAAAGAAACGCTGGGGCTTTCCGTCTTGGTCGTGGACTGGATGGGAGGGCCAGGTAGATTGGTTGTGTAACACTACGAACGTGTATCATTTCATCGAAGTGGAAGACCCTTCTGCACGTTTTAGGGTCATACACTGGGAGTCAGAGGACCAGGATTCACCCGGACAACCACGACCAGTTGAGGTGTGGCGACCTAGGGCGAAACGATTCAGTCAGTCTTGTGACCTCTATTTTGCAGCCTCCGCTGTTATTTTGCCACTAAATACTGGCGACGATGTTGGTGTCCGCGGGGAAAAAAGCCTCTGGGTGAAATATCAGCAGTCAAGAAGTCGTGTCCACGTAACAGATGCATGGCTCATAGATGAGCTGTATGGGTTACTACCAAGGCGTGACGTATATGGAATTCCCCTGGCCGAGAATCGCGACATCGGGGTCAAGTATGTGCTTTTGGTTCAGCAATACAGATTGAGAAACAAAAACGTCAAGGAACAGCGTTACTACACGCGGGTTGGAGTCGTACTCATCCCCAATACTTGGGATGGGTGGGCAGCAGCCCAGACAACATTACTCCGAGGCATTTTGTACTGAGGCACTTCGGTCATACTGATGTGGCTTTTGTGCCAGCGAGCACAGAAAGAGGTGCAACTGATTAAAAGAACTATTCCAGATCCAACGTTCTTGGCCAATATATTTGCGTCATTATCCGCACTTACTGATTTGACTCGCGATTGGGTTTCATAGCCATATAGGAGCCGCCTAACGGTCTGACCTTGCAGCGAACTAGTTTCGGGTAAGCAGGCATCAATGCAACTTGACGTTCAACCGATCGATGCACTTTACTTGATAGTCAACAGGAGACTGACAGCGTGGCGCGCGTCAACTTTTACTATCGCGATGTTTTCGCAGACTTAGCCTCAAGGCCCTTTGTAAGTCCACTTCACCACCATCGACATCTATCACTCCTCCTCCGCCATCTCTACCATTTTTACGATATTGAGCCTCCAGGAGGCTCTGTTTCTTCGCGTACTATATATTACAATCTTCTCTTCTGCCGTCTTCTCTGTGCAACCTTCGTAATGTTCGGCCTCGAAGTCGCCCCGAGATAGCTGCGGGCTATCTCAATTCAGGTGAGCGAGAAGCTTGAAGCCCTTACTGAGGCTCTCTCCTAAGTAGGCTCGGATTTGTGATGTTTTGGCGATCGCAAGATTGTGAAGGGACAGATTTGGACTGTTCGAAGCGGGCGTCAGATGATCGAGGCCCCCCATACTGTCTTGCATTCTGCTGACAGTCTCAGCTGGCCCTACGGGGCGTTTCCTGCTCTCCTGGTCAAGTTCACTTCCTGAACTCGGGTCCTACTCAAGGGCATTGTCTTGATTTTGCACCTCCGCCTTTTTTCTCCTTTTGAACTCTTCTGGACCAGCTTCCACTTCGCAATGATATCTCGCTTCTCAGCCTCCGAGCAATGCAGCCACTCCTCACCCCTGCGCAGCCCAAGATGCAACAATGTAGCTTTGCACATCATTGCAAACAGCTTCTGCACCTCCTTACTAGCTCCCTGTAAGGTATGGCTGAGAATGCCTAAGCAGGCTGCACCCATCTTCGGCACGAACCCAGCAACGCCCTTTCCGACACCCGTAACAAAGCCACCCGCACCGCATTCTCTTGTGCTCTTGACGGGCCGTGTGACCAGGCCTGTAATAGCATCGTAGAAACCGAAGCCAAATTCTCACCCCACTAAAGTCACACCAGTTTTCATATCACGGACCCGCTCCTGAGGGCGCACAGTGTCGTCGCCCCACAGTTTGGGAATATTGTGCATGCCTCGCGTAAGGTTCATGGAGATGTTGATGGGACCTTGGACGAGCGCGCGGACGAAACGCCCCGCGCCATTAATGACATTCTTGAAACTGTGACAGCAACAGCCAAATCGCGTGTTCAGTATGATGTGCCGTATGGTAGAGGACGTGTGATGACACGCGTCTTGGCGGAGTATCGGCATGATAACAAGTCTTGTCACGTGGTTGGCCCCGCTTCTTACCCTACGACCTTTGAGCGAACACAACCACCAACATGGAGCGATGCCACCATCTGCCTTTGGAACTCGTACTCAACATCATCACCTGCTCACTGCCACCACCTAGTGTGATCCTCCCCCGGCAGCACGATGTGACTAAAGCATTGTTGACATGGACGCTGGTCTGCCATGAGACTAGACGCCTCGCTAATCGCTACCTGCACGAGCGGTGCGTATATCTAGATTCATCGGAAAGTCTGAGTGCATATCTGTTGGCTATCAAAGAACAGCCAGAGCTGAGGGGTGCGACTGCACTATCTCTGTCGCCGTTCGAACACACTATCGATGATCTACCCGTGAGCTCTTGGGTGAGAGAGCTGTTCAATTATACTTGCGGGACACTTCGCAGACTGGTCATTGATATACCACTGCGAAGCGTGTACCCTGAAGATGATCATCTTGGCGTGCGGCGCGTTCTTCGAGACGGCTTTGAGCGGTTGGAGAACCTTGAGGAGTTTGTCAGTACGCGAGATGAATTGTATCTGGAAGTAACAGAAGACCGCCGACACCCTGCCATCTGGGCGAGCTGGAGGAAGATCAAACGGCTCGCACTTTACAATGTCGACCTCACCTTCTTCTTCTTTCGAGATCTGGCCTGTCTCGGTCACTTGGAAACGCTAGTCCTTTCTCGCTCGGATGGAAACGATGAGTCACTTGACGACTGGGCGGAGTACTTCAAGCTCACTGACCGGCCGTTCAAGCTCCTCATGCTTGGTTCCGAACGTCGGAGAATGATCCCGGATTATCTGCTTTCAGGACGCGTTAGGAATAGGGCCGAAGTTGTCGATGTCCCCATGATACGAAGTGTGTGGCTGCACCATACAGTCGACTTTGAAATCGAGGAGTGCCAAGAATATGTGCGCGAGCACGCTGAGAATGGGACGCTCTGGAACCTGGACGAAGGAACTATACCGTGTAATGCACGGCCTTATGTAGACGAGCCATATCTGGCACAGCTTGGGAAACATTGGCTGATGCTTGATCAGCGCCGTAGAGCATGGTCAGTCGACTAAGCCGTCCCTCTTGGTATCATGTACTGAGTCGAAAGGTCACACGTCCCACGGACATTCGGCAACCGCCACGGCTCATTAGATACGAGTTTTTTCGAGAGCTACATTTCGGGCACATTCGACTAGCATCATCAATATAAAGTTTTCTGGGTGTACAATGCGTAGAGTGAGATCAAACAGACTGTACATTCAAGGTTGCTCGTCTCTCGAGTAAATGACCGTCAAACAAATTCCCAACACATACCAACAAAACTCCTTTGATTTCGGATCACTTCAAAACCTCAACCAGGCCTGATGATTGATTTTCAGATGTCGAGGCGAGGCCTGACACCTGAAAATCAGACACCAGTTGTAACATGTGGAAGATGTGCGTATGGCTGATTCTATCTCCTAGACCACTACTCTATATCAGATCCTTCCATGCCCCTCTTTCATGACCGCTCGTCTTCCGCTTCTTCAGCATACTCTGTTGAGCCCGGCGAACCCCAGACCTCTGTATCTTGGATGCTCTCTACTTGGTCTTTCTGGTCGCGGCTCGGGACGTCTTCTAACGCTCTAGCCGGAGAGCTGTAGAAGCTGTTGTTGAGCTGCACTTGCGACGAAGTGAGCTGGCCAGCAGCCGCATTGTTGGATGAAGAAGGCTCTTGGAAAGAGACGTGAGCGAGATCACTGATCGTGTCCACGCGGACATGCGACGATCCTGAGATTGCGAGCTGCGTCTTGCGATGCTTCGAATCATGCTTTACTGTGAAGGACTCCTCTGGTGACTCGGGATTGGTTGCTGACCTGTGAGCAGGTGGTGAGGAGGGGTTTCTTGATAAGGACGTTTGACTGCTGTTGGTATGTCCGGTAGATACTGCGAGACTCTCTTGGCCAGTAGCATGCAGCTTCCCTCGCGGAGGACTTGGTGTGTCCCGTTCAGTTTCACTCCCATCATTGATGTGGAAACCGAACAGCGCTTGTGACGATTCTAACGCCCCTCGGTTCGTCATGTCGTCGAGCAGTCGATCGACCTGATCCCAATCATTGTCAGCAATGGACGACTCGTCAGGGATGGTGAAGGAGCGCTCGTAGCGGTGTCCGATGGCAGGCTGGATATTCGTGAAGCTTGTACTGGCATCCAGGGACGAGTCTTCAGGGATAGGTGCAAGCAACGATTCCGAATTACGTTCTCGCGGGTGCTGTGCGGGCGAGGTACCGTCCAAGCGCCGAGCCACACGGTCCAAAAAAGAGTCCGTCACCGTCGTCAATGGAATGGTAACGATCTTAGCACACACGCGTCGACTTCGAGGCGTCACGGTGCCCGCTGCATCGGCCTTACGCTTTGGGAGAGCCTCAGATCGAATTGCTTCGCGCTGCCTCAATAGAGTCAACAACGCAGATTGGACAGGTGAATCTAAAATCCTGTGCTGCGCTGGACTAGAACGGCGGTGACTCGACCTGTAGGCGGTCGCAGCTTTCGCAGCTGGGCTCTTGGCTTCGAGAATCACCCGCCCACTTTGAGGCCCTGCGACGCTGTCATCTCGGTCGTCTTGGGCAAACCCTGACCAGTGCTCTGGTCGTGTGTGGTAACCACCATGTGGTAGCTGGGGCAAGATCTTCGTGTCCCCAAAGTATGTAGGTAGAAAATAGTCTGGCGTCTCAAAATCCGCCCCAACTTTCGGCAAGTCATGCCAACTGCATTGTTCGCCGCTTCTCACAATTGTCACGTACGCAAATAGACCTCGGCGCGCTAGCACTACCCGACCATGGTGCAGCACCTGGCTAAAGTCCGCCGGGTCGAAGGCGGGCATGTCAGGTGAGGAGTCAGGCATCTCAAGCACAGCGAGGCCCAACCCTTCAACGAATGTAGGAAGTAAAGCACATGGGTACGTAACATCCTTCTAGTTCAGGGCTACCTCGTACCTCAGCGAAGTGATTGCAATCCACCCTGCCTTCTGTGATGCAGCTTCGGAGGTTCTGCGGGGATGCAAGACGTTGGAGCTGAGTGACGTTGAACATCCTTGATGGAATATGGTACCACACCTTGTGCATGACATCAACTGCATACGTGTCTTCAAGTGGCTTGTCGTAAGAGCTCAGCAGATATTGAAGACCTGGTGCACAGTTGACGGAAGGTAGCCGTGCCTAAGTAGAGCACGTTGGAGAGCATAAAGCTCCTTGTGAGTGACACCCATGTCTGGTGATCGGATACTTTTCGCGAGCTCCGTCTCGATGGGCAGGCGCCACTCTGGATAGACTTCGCAGCAGCCTGCTAGCCAGCGCAGGAGTGGTTGAGTACTCAATGCGAGCAGCTTGCGATTTGCTGGCTGTCCGTTGCGGTCAAGACCGGTGGGAGTGTCTTTTCGCTCGAAAACGAATGTCAGGATGACATCGAATGTTTGCCATGGCTCTTCGACAGCACCTGCGATTTCCTTGATCTTCGCGCAGATGTCGCGTGGTGTCGGATCCCATCGATCGTGATATAGGCGACTGACCAGTCCGTCGACAAACGGATGGCCTAGTGACAGGTTCCAGCTATGATCCTCGCCTGGTCGAGTCGGGCCATAAGTTTGGATGCGCTCGTTCCGCATGACATCCAAGGTTGACTTGAACACATAGCCAATCTCTCTCAGCTTGCCATTGTGAAGTTGCTCGACTTGTGCGCTGTTCCAATCGATCTCCAACTTCTCAAGCAATCGTAACAGTCGCTTGCCCTTGACGGAAGATTTGGAGTGTCCTTGACGGCCGAAATATTCACGGCAGGCGCGTTCCACTATCTGATACCTCCCCGCTGCCTCTGGAGTGCGCTGTCGCAGAGTATACTCATTCTGAGTGGCCTGGCTCGGGGCATTGCGAAGAGGCCAGAGGTCGCAACAATCGTCAATGAGCTGGATGATTGCCTTTCCGTCACTTACCATGGCATCCTTCGGAACTGTTTCACCAAGCGGGAACGATTGAGCGGTGGTATAGTCAACAAGCAGCACCTGCTTTACTTCGTTGTCGACAATTTGCATGAGTACACTGTTGTACGACACATTACCGTGAACAATGCCATGAAAATGCAGGAACTCCAGTGCCGAATACAGCCGTCGCAACAATATCGTAGCAGCCTTAAACCGCAGAGCTGGATGCAGCTGAAACAGGCTTTCGCGCTGCGAGGCGTACGAAAGAAACCCTTCGTACGGCTGCGTGATAACAACAGGGAATCCCACAACTTCAGTCGACTGCAAATACTGTACAATAGATGCATCAACTTGCGCCTTGTTGAACATGGGGCACTCCTGGCTACGCCGCTCTGGATCATCCCGGAAGACTTTGGCAACGAAAGTTTGACCAGTAAAGCGCTGGAATACTGCATACGACCTGCCTGAGACCTGATCAGAGCTGGGAAGATATTGAGACAGAGCCCAGTCCTCCTTTCGGTCACGCACCTGCTGTAGAGGGAGCTCTATAAGATCGGTTTGGTAATTTTCCGAGGTAATGACTTTGCGCGGAGTCTTCAACAACCAGATGTCAGCCTGTACATCTTGGACGACAACTCGGTTGATCTCAGTCTGATTGAGATACAAGACATGAGGGAAGGGGTTCTTGAACCTCCTAGTGCGCGGTGTGGGTTTTTGCAACGGTACGTCATTCACGATACAGATGGTCTCGGACATCGAGTCGATGCACCAAGTATCGGTCTCCCAGTCTGGTGTGAGCTTGAATAGTTGCTTCGCAACTTTCGTTCCGGGCAAGCAGACGTCGGAGATGTTCGCGGTTGCACCAGCAGTTGAATGGCGACCAAAGGTATATTCGAACTTGTCTTCACGTTTAAGCAAGAAGACCTGATCTCCGACCACAGTCGTACGTCGGACTCGTGAAGGCCATTTGCGAACGAAGTTAGGTTTTTTTGGAGTCGTTCCTTGCAGATCCGTGCGGTCGTTTTGGTCGTTCACAGTAACGATAGCTACGACATCTTGCGATGAGATATGGGACGGGATCTCTGGGCGAGTCTGAGCTGTAGACATTGCTTATGGGTCGATATGGTTTGTTGGCTAGCGTCTGGTTGAATGTCTGACGGGGTTATTTGCTCGCTGGTGGTCTGCAAGATGTTTGCTGCCGCGATCTTTTCAGTAGATCCGACAGGAACATCCGACTACTAAGAATATGTCTCGCGGGGTGTATTTTCACCGGCAAGCCAAACTTTCGTACAGTGCTCTGACCTTTATATATGGTGAAAACCGCCTGCTACGTTCACCTCATCTCCGTCGCCGTTGCTAGGTGATTCATCCAGACTTGTCGTTCCTGATACGTGGGCGATCCGAGCATATGTGCTTTGCCGTCAGAATCCTTTCTTCTGATCACAATAATATACTGAACTGAGTTCCTTGGCACTTCATCGAACATTGTTGCCTTTTGAAACTGGTGTTGATCGCACGGTAGACTTACATCGAGGTTGCTGACCGGAATTGGCTATAGATGTTAATATATACGTTCAGAGACAGGCGTATGTACTCACTGCATCTAACACAATAACCTTATCACCGGTGGTTTTCTTCTGTGCTTTGACTTTGCCCCAGAACAAATAATTATCAAGCAGCACGACGTGTACGGCGTGCCAAGGTCCTCTGCTCTTCAGCTTCATTGTCATGCTGCCTTGGTACATGACGCGACGGTTTGTGTCGAGCAAGCTGAGCTGAGATAATATACCCGTGTCCATGGTGTGAATGCGGCGTTCCAAGTTCTGTGTGTCTTCACGGCTTTGCGACTGCTCAAGCACTGCTGCAGATGATGACTTCAGCCATATCAGAGCGTTCAGAGCATTCGTTATGCGTTGGACCTCTCTATCCGCGCCAGGTTGCTTCGTGTCTTTCGCGATGCTGATGAGACTATGCATGCTTTCGATACACAGATCAAGCTCGCTCACAGGCAGTCTCAGATAGTCCTCCCAACTTTTGCCAAAGTAGGCGATGCTGAGTCCAAGAGTGTTGACGAACGGAGTGAACTTGCCGTCACTGTTTTGAGTAGCTCGTAATGCTCCGATTGCATGTGGCAATGATTGACAATACTCGTGGAATATACGTCGAACATTTTTGATCCATAACACAAAGAGAGCCGGATCACAGACCGCTTGTTCGGAGTCTAGTAGATGTTGCTCCATGGGCAGCCAGAGAAACTTCTTGTTCGTCGCAGCGAGCTGCTCGCCAATCAGTACGATGCCGAGATGAGGTTCAAGCAGGGGCCACTGCCGAATGACGTTATCGTAGAACATCTTGCGGAGTCTTGTCATGCGATCGAAAAAGTTCCGCTCTGCCTCGACAACCAAAAGCCAAACCGCACGCATTTCCCCACTCTCGAATGGAACACTCGTAGACTGGAGCTCTGGGCTTATTGGCACTAATGGTAAATTACTAAGCACAGCCCGAGATGCTTTGTGCGCAAGTGGGAGCGGCTTCCTCACCGGCTTCCTGGACAGTGTCTGGCTTTGTTGTGTGGGTTCGTAGGCCGTATGAGACGAGGCTTCTGACACACATGACAGTATCGATTCTGTCTCAGAGGCATCTAAGCTTTCGTCTGAAGAATTCGATCGGGCTTTCAGAGTTGCAGCGGAGTCTTTCGAGCGAAGGGCGGGTCCACTGGTGCGGCGTGGCGGCAATGGCGGGCTGGACTGAGGTACCATTGGAGAACCCTCGCTAAATGATCGAAGCGGAACGCGGACTGCTGTGTTGTCAACTTTTGTTTCGATAGTATCAAAGGTGCCAGCTCGAATGGGTGTGAGGTATGGTGCTGTCGGTGTTATGCGAGGCATGTACGGTAGCACGTCCCGTTCAAGCGTGTCCAGAGGGTCTGCTCTCTCTTCCTCAGGCGATTGCTCTTTAGGGGTTGGTTTGGGCCAGACCATGGGAGCATAGTCCTCGGAGCCCGATGTGATGTTTGCAACGAGCTGCTGGGATCTGGCCGCAGTGACCGAGTTGCGCTTCAGCTCTGGACCTTGTATGGTCCCCATCTCAGTGGAGTCCTCCTCTGCAACCTCAATCTCGAGGGCTTCTGGCTCTTTCATGTCTAGAGGGACATCTACAGGATTCATTGTGTAGCGTGCCATAGCTCGTCGATACGCCTTCGAATTAATGACTTGGTCATCGAACTCAAAATGTATGGATTTGCTGATGGACTCGGCATCTGATGCATCGGCGACACCACTGTTGTAGCTGAATAGAGACTCTGGTACCCTGACACGTGGGTGCGTCTGGCGCAACGTTCTCGACCGCTTGACAATTTGGTCTAGCTTGCCGCTGTTGTCCTCCACAAGTTTCCTCATATCTGCCATGGACTCCATCTGAAGCCCCTGTATAAGCAAACTGAGTGCCGACTGTTGCCCTCTTATTTGCGTCAGGAGCTCTTTGAATGGGTCTTCCTTCCAAAGGTACTTCGCGCGATCCCTGAACTTGAGATCGTTGCGCTGGGCCTTCTCCACCAGATCTCGTACCTCCTCCTCCAGACATCCATACACAACACGGCATCCTGTCAAGGCTCTGTCGAATGTCTCAAGCAATTGGGGCTTTCGGCAGAGCGCGTCGTGTTGCAGGAGATTCTGCACTTGGGATAACGATGCGGCAATAACCATAGATTCGGAGTAGATGGCGGTAATTAGCACCGAGGCGTCTTTGTATCGTTCACGTAAGTCGTAAAGCTCTTTCGCCGAGGTGATGCACTGCGGCAGCGCGGCCATCTGCACAAGCCTTGTTAGTCTGGCTTCAGCAGCTCGAGTTGCTTGCTCCTGCATGCGCGTCTGCTATGCAGCAGATATGGAGTACGTACAATGCCGAAAACCGCTGAGACAGGCTCCATGACTTCGCACTGCTGCTCTATGGCAGCGAAATGACACGAGCGCCTGTACAAGGAAGGATGACATGACGGTGGCGGCGGTTTATAGCGAGCTCGAGCTGTTTGTTTCACGGTTGGCCCCCACGCGTCGCGCTTCTCAGGTTCCCCTCAGCACTAGCCCTGTCAGGAACTAGTGCCCACTCCAGGTGCCCCACTGTTGCCCAGTCCTTTGTTCGTGCTGAGCCGATTGTTGATTCCTCATCACACTCCTACTTGTTCACGGACTCATCAAGGTCTCCAGTCTTTCTCGCCATCAAGTCCCGTAATAATGATCATTGACTAAATGTCGATAGCAAGAGCAGACAACCGGTTAATAATTTGTCCGCCTATGTCTGAGACTAGGTTTTAAGTAGAGATTGGACCACTTTGCGTCCGACATAGTGACCGGACCTGCCAGGCCTTCAATACTAAACAGATCTTTAGAAGAGCAGCTACGACCAGTAGATGCCCCGAAGCAGCTGACAAGCGCCTCTCTCTTGTATACCTAAGCACGGTGGAAAGAGAAGTCAGTGTACCATCATCACCTGCACGCACTCCTCTTACCTTGCCCCGATCGTGAACTGGTATTGGCTCCGGGAAAAGCTTCTTTGATCACCAGCGAATAGGTTTTCGCATAATTTCTTCCTCATCTGGTATCGGCTTCAATCCTTCGGCAAGCGCAGGACTGTTGCTAAGGCAGAGCTAATAGACCCTCGGGATCGCCGAGCTTACTAGCTTAGTCAGGGCCCGTTCGTGTTGTGGCGCGTCTTGACTATGCTTTGCTGACCTTGAGAAGCCGAAGGCCGTTAGGAGCTAGGTCAACAGATTCAAGAATCTCCGCCAGATCTATTGTAGCACTCTAGGAGGCAAACGGAAAGGCGGGAGCTTCAAGGTACCTAGGTAAGCTCTATCCTCTCGTGTGATGACATGGCAGACCACGGCCAAGATGGACCTACTTCACGACGTCTGGACTGTAGGCCGCTTGCTGGTGCAGGACAAGACCGTCTTCGTGCTCTCTCAGGAAGGCGTCCCCCTGCCACAGTGGAGTGTGCGACATGTGCTCCAAGAGAATGCCGGCCATATGTGTCAGGTGCTGCAACTACGCCGCCAAATCCCTGGTCATACCCTTCCGAGGTTCCTTCATCTTTATAGACGACCATAAATCAGGGGCTCGAGTGCCCACGCGGGCATTCCATACCTTCGTAAGTCTGAGTGCCGAGAAGCTCATCTTTGTGGCTTCCCAAGGTGTTCAAGCGGCTGTAGGGTTACAGTAGATCCTGTCAGAATCCGATCAATCAGGCACACTAGATTTCAGCGCATTCCATGGTTCCAAGGAAAGGCGCTCTCGCTTTATCACAATGACCGTGCGTCGATACAGAAGTCTTCCAAGGTTTTATGTAGACACCACGCAGAGTTCCACAATGCCAATCCGTCCAGTCTAGCCACTTCCAGTACTTCTCCCGTGACTCGAAATTAGGCATTGACTTCTTATAGAGGGTAAAGTTGCCATAGACTATCTAGATGTAGATGAGCCTAACGAGACTTCACGTGCACGCCGTGGCTCTTCGGGATATGCAATGGCTCTCAGCTTTGCGGTTGTACAACAGAAGAAAAATTGTTGCCGGAGGATACAGGAAGAACAGAGAACACATCCCAGTACTTTAGATGGCTCACATGCGTCTCACCTCGGTGTTCCAGTCTGTTCCCAAGGTTCAGCATGCACGCTCTTGCCGTGGGCGATCCAATCGAGGAGTTTACGGTTGGAGGATAGGCTGGACCCGAGTAAAATGGCGAAGATTGTGAGAGAAGTACGGCCTTCATCTATATTATCCTTGGAAATGGTCTGAACGTGTAGTCGCGAGACAGCTATTCAGACCGACGCCGCTGTATTGCAATCAGCAAATTCTACGCGTTGGACAAGGCCAAATATCCTCTACCCCGGGGGTCATGATAATCTCATGTAAATTTTTGTTGTACTGGGCTTATGATAGACAGCGCAGATGTTTTTAGGATGAGTTGTGGACTAAATTGAATAGCCATAATAGCATTCGAACAGGAGTCTAAATTTTCTCTTGAGATTATTTGCAGCTGTTTCTCTTTATGCATGGGTTTACATGAATGTAGACGTGACATCAGTGATTTTTTAATCAACTATGGAACGTTTGCTGGAATATCCCAAGTCTCTACAAGGCCGCTTCTTTCAGTGTCATCCAGCAGCATTGCAGCAAATTCAGAGTGCGCAGCCTCAGCAGGCGACCTGGGTCTACCAGTCATACATGCTGAATGGGGATATGAATTGCTGAGGGTATGGCGTTGGCCCTCAGTTTGCCCTAAAACTGATCAGCTGCTGTGGTAGGCTTGTGCAATTAGAGTCCAGATCGCCTGCTGCCTGCTGTCAGGCAAGTCACGATAATCTTTCAACCAAATACTGTGCACCCATCGTCGCCATCTGTTTAGGTCCTGTTTTTGGATGTATTGAACTTCGGTTCGTCCAGGTATTTCCAGCAGGTCCGGCCTCCGGGTCAATCGTCTCCCCTCAAAAAATCGTCAGATAATCAGGATGACTTGCTGGATTCATTTAATTGTTGCGTCGTCAGGCTAAAAGCTATCTGATCGATCTCACTCATCCTCTTTAGCGAGCTCGTCTAGAAAATCTTTTGAGACTTTGCTTTCTGAGAGTGCTCTGCTGCGTCGATGAGGTCGTGGAGCTTCAATCCGCTTTTCGATTACAGGACTTCTAAGTCTTCTTGAGCTCGGCACTCGCTTGCAATTTCTAGCAAGGTTGCTAATGGCAGTCTGGTTGGTCTTCCAGAGCGCCTTGCCTGTAATATCACTCCCCGGCAGACAAATGCAAGTAGGCTGCTAGGATTATTCTTTGACATGATGTAGAGAGATTATGATATGGTCGATAGCTCAGCAGGTGTCGGCGCGGGGGAGCTGGGCATCAATGACATTCATGGCCACAGGTGTGCAGCTCGACCCATGAGTTTCGAGTAGTGATCTGCGAGGAGACAATGATCGTGACAGATGAGTGTCAAGTAACAAGCCCCAAATCAGGCATCACTCCCAACTGCGCTGCATGTTTAAGTTTAGTATGGTATGGTTAAATCGTAGATATTGTTCAGCCCAATTTGCCATGGTCTCTGCATTCAGCTATGAGGCAGTTTCTGGCAATCTAACTGTGTTACATGAGCAAGAGCTTTGTGCACTTGTATGCAATAGTCTACTCGTGAGTCACCGTCGAAAGCTTGATCTCGCAATATATTTGCCAATGACAAACTCCAATCTACAGGCCGGCTCTACTTCGCGAGCAAGTGCAAGCGGCAACGCGCTGCTATCGGGTGCAACCACAGAAAAGGACAGTGCGTCAGGAGCGATGACGGATGCAATGACCGAGCCTCAAGGAACACGAGAAGTCGTGCCCCCAGACTTACCTACGGCTGAGCCTGCTCTCTCCTCCAATCCTTTGTCGAGTTTATGTCTGCGTTCCTCGCGAGGCTTCATAGTCTGAGGCTGCAGGCCATGATGTGACATCGCAGCGCGAGCGCAGATGTATGCTATGGTGATCGCTTGTTCGCAGTGGAGTGCGGTATCAAGTGCGGTTGGGGTGAGCGGCGGTCGATGGGTCTTTGTTCCTGCACGTAGGAATCGGTGGGCCTATGCATGTCAGCCCCTTAGCAATGTTACGGTAATCTTCTAGTATCAGCGCTATGCTGCACACTGCCCCGCGCTCTCCATCACAATGCCAAGTATGTTGCGAGGATTTGATCGTTTTCCATTGATCTTGGGAGGAATCTTGATTGATTTTGCCATTGCCTTGTCATGGAATTCCGAAAACAATGACACCGTTAACCAGCCTGAACATGCCATGTAAATGAAACTGCGCATGAGACTCGCTGTCGTATTGCTTCGTTCCTATGCCGTTGCCGGGGTTTGCGCCGTACCACTAACCGTTCCATCGCTCATCAACTACCGTTCGTCTCGTCCCCATCGTGTGGCCGAAATTATATCGAAGAAGGGTAAAGCATGACGCGGACGGAAGCACCGAAAGACTTGGGAGGGAGGTTCGACCTGAACTTGGCGCGGACAACGCCGGAGTTGCCGTGAGGCCTGGTGACCTTGCCCCAGATGACGCGGATCTTGGAGCCCTGAATAGCGCGCTGAGCGCGGTACACGTCTGCGCACTCGTTAGTGCCTGCTCCCGTGCTGCATCCTCCTATCTTCGGCTGTACGTACAGGCTACGCGCTTGCCAGCGTACCACTGTGCGGCGGCGGTGTCGTCAACGCCCTCGAGCTTGAGCAGAGAGGTGCCGGGGTTGGTGTTGCGCTTTCTGTTGCGATGTGAGTGGAGAACTGCGTAGCAGTGCGTGTTCAGTCGTACCCTCGCTGGTAGCTGTGTACTATTAGCAGATGTCCGATTCCACATAGCTCTGATGCGCACTCACGAAATGTGCTTGCCCTTGACGTAGAGACGGTGAGACTTGTTGTCAGACATGGCGAATAATTCCTGGGCCTCCGGCGTGTGTGGTAACCTGGGTGTTAGTGAGGTCGAAAACGGGCTTCGCAGTCTGTCGATGCGTCCATCACGAAATTGAGAAGCGCACACTCGTTAAGCGAGCGTCACGTGGCCACTAGCACGCCGCCACTTTACCCTGTTGTGTCTGCACTGCAACACCGAACATGGACCTGATGTTCTGAAACAGCATGTTCGAATACTACAGTTAAGACACGATGTTATGTTATCCCACATATTGTCTCTGCTTTGGCATCGATGGTGTTGCCGTATACACTCGAAAATTGAAGGCGTCTTTGTGGGAGACTCCCGCACCTGGCCGCAGCTATTACACCCGATTTCAAGAACATCGACTTACCCACTTTGCTAGCATCTCACTTGCTGTGAAATGTCCTCCCAAATATAAAGAACATCAGTTGGCTGCTGCATTTGTCAGTCGCATGCCTTTGAGTCCTCTGATAGGTATTGCTAGAGCATGAATGGAACTCGTCTGGAGCCCTTCAAGACAGCGTATGCTGCCACAGCAACCTTGCTGAAAGTGTCTTGATACCCATCACCAGAATAGCTGCACCCTGCAAGTGATTGAGACCACAGCGCTGTTCGCATGCCTTGCATACTAAGGGCCTATAAGGCGTGTATTCAGATAAGGTCCTTACTTTCTTGCATCAAGGCTACTGTGTGGAGAAGGCCTGCGATGATGTCAGATGAGAATCTGGACCAGGGACGTACTCGCAATTTTGGCAACAAGCACTGCTTACAGGGCCCCTTTCAAATACCGGTAACACCAGAGCGGAGCAGCCTGTTGAGCTATTGACCTTCGACTTTTATGTATCAGCAGTGCTTTCCTTTAGCAAGACTTCACATCGGGACAGAACGAGGTCTTGAAACTCATACAAACATCACTGGCGTCTTCCAGGGTCGTCTCGGAGGACACATTTGATTCTGTACCTGCATTGTTGATTCCTTGTTCGACCCTGAACTTTATCCTGAGGATTGACAGATTGACCTCGTGCGGCTAAAGTTCCTGCATCCAGCCTGTTCTTACACATCGAAGCGCAGATGTAGACCTGACGCCCCGCAACGCATCAATCAGCCACCGGTCTTATCTGTACATCCCCACGACACTTGCTCTTTCAAGGCTTTGGTCAGATTCCCAGCTTTGTTGGCACCTCAAAGGACTCGAGCTAGCTTCTCAGATTCGAAGACGATAATTTCCATTGTATATTGAGGTTTGTTCCTCGGAGGATCTCTCCTTATGACTTGACTGCACAAAGACCCATAGATAAACAGCTCGTTGATACCGCGCGGTGAATTCGCCGATGTACACCTATCGGCCCGCCCAACAAGGCTGAATCACTTTGTCGTGTCAACGCTCACCGAGTGACCACAACAGCTTCCCGGCACGGATCCCACGCTCACGACGCCATGTTGAGCAGGTCCGGCGGTCTTTGTTAAGCGCCTGCTCAAGTGGTGCTAGAAAGACGAGATGCTGTCAATGACCTGCAGCCTTGCCGGTCGATTAGGGCCTCAACAGAAGAGGGGCCGGAGGATTTATGAGCACCAGCAGCAGTCCGGAATTCCGATACTGATGTCTCATTTTGCGATGCAATAGTAATCATTACCACGAGTGCAACATTTAGAAAACCCTCACGGCGCAGCTGCCCGGCTTGAGGCGCTGCGGCAGCTTGAAACAAATCTGCCTGCCGAAGTAAATATAGCTTGCTACTTCGATGACATGTATTGTTTCGCACATCTCTCGGCGCTGCCAGTGAAGCAGTGACTACAATTTGTAGCCTACAAAGCTCACGGACGTGGTGGGGTTTCACGCTCGGCGTTAGCAAGCAAGGCTCCGGCAGGGTGGGTTCTGTGACCTGTCTCGCAGCGGAGATGCTTTGCAAGACGTGCGCCGGCTTAGTGATACTGAATGACCTAGGTGTTTACTGGTAGCGAGCTTAAAGAGGCGAAGCTGCCGTGTAAGATTGCGTGAAGTGTTTTCCTCAAACAATTCGTCATCATTGAAGCTTTGGCGGCCAACGCTCACATAACGTCACACGACGGTGCAACACCTAAACTCCCGCCGCACTAGAGCCAGAGGGCCCCGATTCTAAACCCCACCACGTCGAAGCTTTTCCTTCAGCCAACAATTCATCCGCGTCTTCCGCCCTCTCACTCAAGACGTGTTGCTTCCTTCTTCCCCTAAACATCCTCAAGGTCATCAATTGCCCTTGATACCCCGCCCCACCGTGTCCCTCAACACCATTAATCAGAGCCCCCCACAGCGATTACCATGGCGGACACCGTAATTCAGCCTGACGTTGAGGCCAATGCCGGGTACGTCAGTCTTTCTGCGTTATCTTATGCACTGGAAGTGCACTAGGAGATCTTCCCGCGACTTCCATCGTGGTGTTGATGTTGTGATGGAGCTCTGGTGAACATCCAGACTTCACCGGAGGGGCTGCTTGATAACAGCACAGAAGGAGCTGCGATAGCTTTTGGAAAATCATGGACTAACTCGTACCTTTTGCAGCACCTTGGAGCTCAAGGAGAACACCATCATCGTCGTTCTCGGCGCCTCTGGTGATTTAGCCAAGAAGAAGACCGTGAGTACTCAAGCATCCAAACACAGACATCTCAGCTAATACCTCCAGTTCCCTGCGCTCTTCGGTCTCGTAAGTCACACGATCGGTCGACCACCATCCGCACTGACATGACCTCCAGTACCGCAACAACTTCCTCCCCAAGGACATTCGCATCGTCGGATATGCGCGCACAAAGATGGACCACGAGGAATACCTCAAGCGCGTCAAGTCTTACATCAAGACTCCCACACAGGATCTGGAGAAGCAGCTTGAGGAGTTCGTTGGCTTCTGCTCGTATGTCTCCGGCCAGTACGACAAAGACGAGTCGTTCATCGAGCTCGAGAAGCACTTGGGCGAGCTCGAGCGGGGTCGCAAGGAGAACCACCGCATCTTCTACATGGCGCTCCCTCCCAGCGTGTTCACCACAGTTTCTCAGCACCTGAAGCGTAACAACTACCCGAAGAACGGTATCTCCCGTGTTATTGTGAGTCGGCCGCACCGGTCTCTGTTGTCGGCCAGATCTAACAACATGCGCACAGGTCGAGAAGCCGTTCGGAAAGGACCTCCAGAGCTCCCGCGAGCTTCAGAAGGCACTCGCTCCTGACTGGTCTGAGGACGAGCTTTTCCGAATCGACCACTACCTTGGTAAGGAGATGGTCAAGAACATCTTGATCCTCCGGTTCGGCAACGAATTCTTCGGCGCAACATGGAACCGCAACCACATCGACAACGTCCAGGTACGTGAACTCGGAACGTACACGCACTGGAAATGCTGACGCATGACAGATCACATTCAAGGAGCCGTTCGGCACAGAAGGCCGTGGTGGTTACTTCGACGAGTTCGGCATCATCCGTGATGTCATGCAGAATCACTTGCTCCAGGTCCTCACTCTTCTCGCGATGGAGCGCCCCATCTCCTTCTCCGCCGAAGACATTCGTGACGAGAAGGTCCGTGTCCTGCGAGGCATGGCTGCGATCGAGCCAAAGAACGTCATCATCGGACAGTACGGAAAGTCGCTCGATGGACAGAAGCCCGGTTACAAGGAGGATGACACAGTCCCCAAGGACTCTAGATGTCCCACATTCGCCTCAATGGTCGCATACATCAAGAACGAGCGATGGGACGGCGTGCCTTTCATCTTGAAGGCAGGAAAGGCGCTCAACGAGCAGAAGACTGAGGTCCGCATCCAGTTCAAGGATGTCACCTCTGGTATCTTCAAGGACATTCCCCGTAACGAGCTGGTCATTCGTGTTCAGCCCAACGAGTCCGTCTACATCAAGATGAACTCGAAGCTGCCCGGTCTTAGCATGCAGACCGTCGTTACAGAGCTCGACCTCACATACAGGCGGCGATTCTCCGACCTCAAGATCCCAGAGGCCTACGAGTCGCTCATTCTCGATGCACTTAAGGGTGACCACAGCAACTTTGTTCGCGACGATGAGCTTGACGCCTCCTGGAGGATTTTCACGCCTCTGCTGCACTACCTTGATGACAACAAGGAGATCATTCCCATGGAGTACCCATACGGTACGTTCTGCTCCACACCGTATTCGTGCAATGGCTAACATAGTATCAGGATCTCGCGGTCCCGCCGTCCTGGACGACTTCACATCGTCCTACGGCTACAAGTTCAGCGACGCAGCAGGTAGGACCTAATCTCTGTTCACGACTCGAGCAGTACACTAATCAGTCTGCAGGCTACCAATGGCCCATGCAGGAGGAGGGCAAGTTGTAATTTTGCCTCTCATGCAGAAAAGTTGGTTGTAGCACAGTAATGGAGTCACGAGACAGGATATATGAGCTATTTCGCGGTTTGGTCGGCGAGTGTTCAGCGCTGTTAGGAAAAGCACAAAGCGAGCATCAGGCCAAAATCCATAGATGATGAATGTAACGGCGTTTTGTCTGCCAAATGTCGGCGATTGCACCATCGCAGCTCGATCACAGCTCGGAACGAGGCATAATGGACCCTCGCCGACAGGCCGATGCCGGAGATCTAGTCGGGGATTGCATCATGAGGCGCGTCGCAAATTTTTGAGCCTCTCGACCACCCGCGAGTCGCTGTAGGAGTCACTGCGACAGTTAGCGTGCGTATTACTCACCTGTTCCAAGAGTGGGTACTCTTTGACTGGCTCGAGGTGTTGTAGTTAATTATTTCGTCGCTGCTGTTCTTTGATCATAAACCACCCTCAATTCTGCCCCGCGCTTCTCCATACTGCTTTTTGGAACTCCACAACGAACCTGTGCGATAGAAGACGGACCACTGCGCTTAAATACTTATCGCAGATCTCGGATTCCACGACCAATTCGAGTTACGGTTTCCCTACCCCAGACCAATCCGCCGATATCCGCACACGCTCAACATGACTCCCCCGCAAGACGTACCTGGTGGCGTTAGCAACCTGGCCCGCCAAGTGTCGAGCACCCTCTCTCTCAGCACGAGCCCAAACCTCCAATACCACAGCCCGCCGAACAGCTTCCGCCCACCGCCGCACGGTAGCTTCAGCCAGGGCCCTTCAGGCAGCTATGGGGCAGATGTCCTATCCGCGAATCAGCTGGCGCAGCGCCTGAAGCCTTTCAACACAAAAGAGATCAAAGTCCTGCTGCTGGAGAACGTCAATGTCGCGGGTATTGAGATCCTCAAGAAGCAGGGCTACCAGGTCGAGGCGCTCAAGGCCAGTCTGCCTGAGGACCAGCTGATCGAGAAGATCCGCGATGTCCAGGTCGTTGGTATCCGCTCGAAGACCAAGCTCACCAAGAAAGTCCTCGAGGAGGCAAAGAATCTGATTGTCATCGGCTGCTTCTGCATTGGCACAAATCAGGTCGACCTTCAGACCGCCGCCGAGAAGGGTATCGCTGTCTTCAACTCGCCCTTCAGCAACTCCCGCTCGGTCGCTGAGCTCGTCATCTCGGAGATCGTTGCGCTCGCTCGTGAACTGACCGATCGCTCGATGGAACTACACAACGGTGTATGGAACAAGGTCAGCAAGGGCTGCTGGGAGGTTCGTGGCAAGACATTGGGTATAGTCGGATATGGCCACATTGGTAGCCAGCTGAGCGTGTTGGCCGAGTCCATGGGCATGCACGTCATTTACTACGACGTCGTAACAATGATGGGTCTGGGTACAGCGCACCAGGTCGAGACACTCGATGAGCTGCTCGAGCAGGCTGATTTTGTCTCTCTTCACGTGCCAGCGACAGCAGACACAAAGAACCTCATTAGCGCACAGCAGTTTGAGAAGATGAAGAAAGGCAGCTACCTCATTAATAACGCCCGCGGTACCGTGGTCGACATTCCTGCCCTCATCGAGGCCTCGCGCTCTGGCAAGCTCGCTGGTGCTGCCATTGATGTGTTCCCTCACGAGCCTGCTGGCAACGGCGACTACTTCACCAACGACTTGAACACATGGACAAAGGACCTCGTCGGCCTCAGGAACATCATTCTCACACCTCACATCGGTGGCTCAACGGAGGAGGCACAGAGCGCAATTGGTGTCGAGGTTGCCACTGCTCTCGTCCGCTACGTCAACGAGGGTGCTACACTAGGCGCGGTGAACATGCCTGAGGTCAACCTTCGTGGCCTTTCGCTCGAAGAGCAGAACTGCATGCGTGTCATCTACATCCACAAGAACGTGCCCGGTGTGCTGCGACAAGGTACGTCAATTTGACTTTTATACTTCACAACGAAGCTAACAGCATGCAGTCAACGGCATCTTGCTCAACCACAACATCGACAAGCAAATGTCCGACTCAAGAGGCGAGGTCGCATACCTCATGGCAGACCTCAGCGACGTCAAGGAGGACGAGATTAGGGATCTCTTCCAGAGCTTGCAGGAGCTGCCTTCGTGCATTCGCACGCGTGTCCTTTACGGTTAGATGCACCTCTCATCCATAGATTTTGTATATCCAGCTTCTTCGTACAGGAGCCACGTTTGGAACACCAGAAGCATTCAACATGGCGTTCAAAATACATTCCCATTCTCCAAGATTAGTCTTTTGGTTGCAAGGAATAGGGGTGCATATCGCTACCAGAGTCATACTCTTGGCGTGACATGTTTCGAATCCTAACAACAGCGGGCGTGGGGAAGGAGGACGCGCGAAATTGGATTGTGGAGGTCTTCAATGCACGCTGTAATGACAGCAGCAGGGCGAGTGTTCAGGAGGTCGACATTCAGCTGAGCCAATAGGAAAGCTGCCTCGAGCATGACGACGGACAGCAAGTGATCGGCGTGAGTGGGTGTCCCTGCAAAACGACACGTTTGTGCATGGTGTGTGCTTGTCGCTGCCGAGGGTGACAGCTCGTCTGCAACAGTGAGAGTAGCAAAGTGAAGTGCCTGACACGATGAGGTTCACATGTTGTGATACCTGCAGGCTGCTGCAGACTGCTGCAGAGGCTGCCAAAGCGGTCGGCGTGCAACTAGCCATGCAGGCGCAAGGGGAGCAATTCGCTGGTGAGACGCGCTGTTCCGGTGCGATTGGCCCACGCAGGCCAACCCTGCCTCCCCACTAACCTCACCGCTCTGTGCACGGCGCCGAACATTGTTAACTTCTGGAGCGTGGAGGTCTGTTGACACGACACCCGCCTGCCCTCACCACCACGCGAAATAATGCTCCGCTCGCTGTGAGCTCCAGCGCCGACCAGCTGACATCACCGCAAACATAAAAAAAAAAGGAAACGGGAGCTGGAGAGCCCGCCGCGCCGCAGATAGCGAGTAAGGGCGGACTGGACCCTGAGTTGGCAGATAGAGACCGCGCAGGAGAAGGCCGCGAGGACGACACACACGCCCGCCATGGCGCACATCTACGACATCGGGACGCGGGCATGGCAGCCGGACACGACCGAGGGCTGGGTGGCCTCGGAGGTTACGGGCAAGCAGATCGAGGGGGAAAAGGTGAAGCTGGTCTTCCAGCTCGAGAGCGGCGAGGTACGAATGTCCGCCCGGGGGGAAGCAACGCCTGCGGTACTGATCGTGAGCAGACCAAGACGATCGAGACGACCGTCGACGCCATCCAGACCGGCAACGACCCGAACCTGCCGCCGCTGATGAACCCGGCCATGCTCGAGGCCAGCGACGACCTGACCAACCTGTCACATCTCAACGAGCCCGCCGTGCTGCAGGCCATCAAGCTGCGCTACCTGCAGAATGAAATCTACACCTACTCGGGTATCGTCTTGATCGCGACGAACCCCTTCGCCCGCGTCGACTCGCTCTACGTGCCCGGCATGGTGCAGGTCTACGCCGGCAAGCAGCGCTCCTATGGCGCTCCCCATCTGTTCGCCATTGCGGAGGAGGCGTTCGCGTATGTGTAGCCCCGTCCATGCACCACTCCAAGCTAACATGCCCAGCGACATGCTGCGCGACCAGAAGAACCAGACCATCGTTGTCTCCGGAGAGTCTGGTGCGGGTAAGACCGTCAGCGCCAAATACATTATGCGCTACTTCGCAACGCGCGAGTCGCCCGACAACCCAGGCAAGCGGAGGGGCAAGGTCGACTCCATGTCTGAGACCGAAGAGCAGATCCTGGCGACCAACCCCATCATGGAAGCCTTCGGTAACGCCAAAACCACACGTAACGACAACTCGTCCCGCTTTGGCAAATACATTGAGATCATGTTCAACAAGCAGACGGACATCATCGGTGCGAAGATCAGGACATACTTGCTCGAGCGCTCGAGATTGGTGTTCCAGCCGCTTAAGGAGCGGAACTACCACATCTTCTACCAGCTCGTGGCTGGTGCGACTGATGCGGAGCGCCAGGAGCTGTCTCTGAAGTCGGTCGAGGACTTCAGCTACCTCAACCAGGGTAGTGCGCCGGTCATCGACGGCATGGACGACAAGGCCGAGTTTGAGGCAACCAAGAGCTCTCTGACAAAGATTGGTGTTCCGCAAGAGACACAATCTCAGATCTTCCGTCTGCTTGCGGCTCTGTTGCACATTGGAGACGTCAAGATCACAGCGACACGGACAGACTCGAATCTTGCGCCTGACGAGCCTGCTTTGGTGAAAGCATGTGGCCTCCTTGGAATCGATGCTACCAACTTCGCGAAATGGACCGTCAAAAAGCAGCTGATCACAAGAGGAGAGAAGATCGTTTCGAACCTGACACAACAGCAAGCTGTGGTCGTGCGTGACTCCGTCGCTAAGTTCATCTACTCGAGCCTCTTCGACTGGCTGGTTGAGCGCACCAACGAGAGTTTGGCCACAGAGGAGGTGCTCAAGAGTGCACACTGCTTCATCGGTGTCCTGGATATCTACGGTTTCGAGCATTTCGCAAAGAACTCGTTTGAGCAGTTCTGTATCAACTATGCCAACGAGAAGCTGCAACAAGAGTTCAACGCCCACGTCTTTAAGCTCGAGCAGGAAGAGTACATGCGCGAGCAGATCGAGTGGAAGTTCATTGACTTCGCAGACAACCAGCCCTGTATCGATTTGATCGAAGGCAAGCTTGGTATCCTGTCTTTGCTTGATGAAGAGTCCCGTCTTCCCATGGGGTCCGACGAACAGTTCGTCACCAAGCTGCACCACAACTACTCCGGCGACAAGCACAAGTTCTACAAGAAGCCCCGATTCGGCAAGTCTGCTTTCACCGTCTGCCATTACGCAGTAGACGTCACATACGAATCCGATGGCTTCATCGAGAAGAACAGAGATACGGTTCCTGACGAGCACATGGAGGTGCTGAGGTCGTCTTCCAACAAGTTCTTGATTGAGATTTTGGATGTTGCATCGTCTATCCGCGAAAAGGAGACTGCTCCTGCAGCGAAGCCCGGAACCACAATGTCCGCCGGCCGACGGATTGCAACGAACAGGAAACCCACGCTCGGAGGTATCTTCAAGTCATCTCTCATTGAGCTCATGGCTACCATCAACTCCACCGATGTCCACTATATTCGCTGTATTAAGCCCAACGAGGCCAAGGCCGCCTGGCAATTCGATGGACCCATGGTTCTCAGCCAATTGCGTGCGTGTGGTGTCCTCGAGACTGTCAGAATTAGTTGCGCTGGCTACCCCACAAGATGGACATACGAGGAGTTTGCGCTCCGCTACTACATGCTGGTACCCTCCTCAGGCTGGACTCCGGAGATCCGCAACATGGCTAAGGCCATTCTTCACAAAGCACTGGGCAACAGCAAGAATGATGGCACCGACAAGTACCAGATGGGTCTGACCAAGATCTTCTTCCGTGCTGGTATGCTTGCGTTCCTTGAGAACCTGCGCACAGCCAGACTGAACGATGCCGCCATCATGATCCAGAAGAACTTGAGGGCTAAGTACTACCGCCGTATCTACTTGGAGATGCGCGAGGCCATTGTTGCTGTGCAGTCATTGGCTAGAGGTTTCATGACCAGGGAGCGTGCTGAGGAGCAAAGACAGGTCAAAGCCGCTACCACCATTCAGAGGGTCTGGCGTGGGTCGAAGGACCGCAAGCGATTCCACATCGTACGACAATCTGTTATTCTCTTCGAGGCTGCCGCAAAGGGTTTTCTCTGCCGAAAGAACATCCTCGACACAAGACTTGGCAATGCGGCACGTATTATCCAGCGCACATGGAGGTCGCAGAGATCGCTCAAGGCCTGGAGGCAATACCGCAACAAGATCGTTCTCATCCAGAACTTGTGGCGAGGAAAGAAGGCGCGAAAGGAGTACAAGCTCCTACGCGCCGAGTCTCGCGACCTGAAGAACATCTCCTACAAGCTGGAAAACAAGGTCGTCGAACTGACCCAGACTCTTGGCTCAATGAAGGAGCAGAACAAGTCTCTGAAGCAGCAGGTCGACAACTACGAAAACCAGATCAAGTCTTATAAGGAGAGGAGTCGTGCGCTCGAGAACAGGCAGAAGGAGCTGCAGGTCGAGGCCAACCAGGCTGGCATCACCGCAGCCAAGCTGAGCCAAATGGAGGACGAGTTCAAGAAGCTGCAGACCAACTACGAGGAAAGCACCGCCAAGATGCGACACTTGCAGGAGGAGGAGAAGCAGCTGCGCGCATCTCTCAAGCAGACCACCGAGGAGCTCGACAACTCCAAGAGGAGGAGCAATGTCACCGAGACCGAGAAGATGTCCCTTCGCCAGCAGCTTGCGGAGCTCCAGGAGCAGGTCGAGTTGATGAAGCGTTCCGGGCCTATCAACAGCACCTTCGAGAATGGCAGCACACCCATTGCCGCCAGCAGTCTCATCAACCTTGTCTCTTCGAAGAAGCCAAAGAGGCGAAGTGCTGGACCAGACACCCGCGATCTGGACCGATTCAGCGCCACTTACAACCCTCGACCAGTTTCGATGGCTGTTGGTTCGACTGCTCACAGGCAGAACCTGTCTGGCTCCACGTTTGCGCAGCTCGATAACGTCGAGCTTGAGCTTGAGAACATTCTGGCTGACGAGGACATGCTCAACGACGAGGTCACCCTTGGTCTCATCAAGAACCTGAAGATTCCTTCCCCTACCACCACTCCCCCTCCCACAGATAAGGAGGTCCTCTTCCCCGCTTACCTCATCAACCTTGTCACCTCTGAGATGTGGAATAACGGCTTCGTTAAGGAGTCTGAGCGCTTCCTTGCGAACGTCATGCAGTCCATCCAACAGGAGGTCATGCAGCACGACAGTGATGATGCGATCAACCCCGGCGCTTTCTGGTTGTCAAACGTCCACGAGATGCTCTCCTTTGTCTTCCTTGCCGAGGACTGGTACGAGCAGCAGAAGACCGATAACTACGAGTACGACCGCCTGCTTGAGATCGTCAAGCACGACTTGGAGAGTCTCGAATTCAACATCTACCACACCTGGATGAAGGTGCTCAAGAAGAAGCTGCACAAGATGATCATTCCCGCCATCATCGAGTCGCAATCCCTCCCTGGTTTCGTTACCAACGAGAGCAACCGCTTCCTCGGCAAGCTTCTCCAAGGCAGCAACACCCCCGCTTACAGCATGGACAACTTGCTCAGCCTCTTGAACAGCGTATACAAGGCTATGAAGGCCTTCTACCTTGAAGACACTATCATCACACAGTGTGTCACTGAGCTTCTCCGCCTTGTCGGTGTTACCGCTTTCAACGATCTGCTTATGCGCCGCAACTTCCTCTCGTGGAAGCGCGGACTGCAGATCAACTACAATATCACGCGCATCGAAGAGTGGTGCAAATCGCACGACATGCCCGAGGGCACACTGCAGCTCGAGCACCTAATGCAAGCGACTAAGCTTCTGCAGCTGAAGAAGGCGACTCTGAACGACATCGAAATCATCCAGGATATCTGCTGGATGCTTTCTCCCAACCAGATCCAGAAGCTGCTCAACCAGTACCTCGTTGCCGATTATGAGCAGCCCATCAACGGCGAGATCATGAAGGCCGTCGCCAGCAGGGTCACAGAGAAGAGCGACGTCCTCCTGTTGACAGCAGTCGACATGGAAGACTCCGGCCCATACGAAATCGCAGAGCCGCGCGTCATCACCGCCCTCGAGACATACACTCCCTCTTGTAAGCCCACCACCCCACTACTCCCATCACCTACACACTAACACCCACCAGGGCTGCAAACCCCGCGCCTCAAGCGCCTCGCCGAAATCGTATCCCAGCAAGCCATCGCGCAGCAGGAGAAAATGGACTTCGACGCGCCGAGCCCCGCCGAGGCCACAAACGGCAACGGCGCAAACGGGTTCCACGAGCAGCCCATCATGGAGGAGGTCGGCGCGTAGGCCACGCACACAATACGAAAGTCATGCACACGACGCTAGACACGACGCATATGAATACTTGTAGTTGTAGGCCCCCGAGACTGGCGCGCTATGGCATGGCATAAGGGGAGGGGTGATTTGGGTATGTAATGTCGGGAGATCATACCATGTGCAATGCAATAGGTTTGGCATTTTTTGTCTGCAACGATGTGAATCCGCGACTAATTCGTGCCGAGTCTTCCTTCTCCGAGTAATCCGCTGCTTTCGGGCCCGACTTAATTCCCACAGTGACCTAGGGACCCAGAGGGTGAGTGACGCGTATACCGACTCCACCCTGCACCGCTCGCCGCTCTATATCGATTAGACCAAAAGCAACCAATCTGCCGTCGGCGCTCAGCGCCGGCGAAGCACTCTTGCGCTATTGCCCCCCTCGAGCGACGCTTTGTGTGAGTTGCCCGATTAGGCAGGGTTCCAGGGCATACGTCGCTGGGCATATGGCTTCCCTGCATATACGTGGTTTGAAGGTGGGTTTGAGTGCTCTTGGGAACGTGAGGGTTGTTGTGTGTGAGGTTGGAACGCTTGGGAAGTGTTGTGGTGCGTTGGTTGATTTCAAAAGAGTGCGGTGCATGCTGTCAATTGTAGAGTACCGAATGCGTCTCCCACGAAAGTTGTAGACTGGACCGCACGCGAATCCTACAGCAGTTGTCACGCGAGGTGAGAATTGCAGAACATGTACGATACGCAACTATGTGTGTCGCTGTTACATGGGGTCGCTTGGCGCTTTTACATTTGTTTTCCTCTTCCCTTACGTACTTCCCACGCACCAAAAAACCAGCCGTCAACGTGCCGCGCGCAGATAGTCACAACGAAGAAAAGGAAATGCTGAGGTATCTCGAATATCGATCCCAACCTACGCCGCGCTGGGCAACTGTCGTGGCTGCCATTGCTCTCCCAAACGCCGCGCGCTAAATTGCAGAATACATTAGATCAGAGAAATGGCTAAGATGAGGGAGGTGGCTCCACTCAATCAGGTCATGCATTGTTCGTGCAAAGCCAATGCTCTATGGTGGGGTGATGAAGCCTGACAAGACCTATACCGCTTCGGTTCTCACCTGAAGACGATATGAGGTTAGCCGTTGACAAAAGAAAGTGTGTACAGTGATTCGCGCTACATGTTATCAAGGGGAGGAGCCGAGATAGGCAGGATACCGTGATGAGCCGGTGTTTGGGCCGGAGTAACTTGAGGAAGCGGAGTGATAGCCTGGAGGTGGTGGCCTGTAGCGATCCAAGTCCTCCGGCGGTGGTCCTTGTGGAGTATAGGGGCGGGGAGGAAAGTTCAACCGCGTGTCTGACGGCGGAGGTCGGTGTGAAGAAGAGCGATGATCATATTGCGGGGGACGGGGTATGGGAGGAGGGAGTTCATAGGAACGACGGGGTGGTTCGGAAGGGTTGGTTGGGGGTCGGTGGGGGTACGCTACCTTCTTGGCCGGCCGTGGTGGCTCATCATCGCTCAGCGTCAGGTCCACCACCTCCGATGTACGTTTCGTCCCTGACCGAGGCGCTGTTGACGGCTCTCTAGACGGCATTGGGGGAGTGCTGAGGTAGTTTGGTGTTTGTGCCACCTCGCTCTTGATCGAGGCAACACGGTAGTCCGGAATTTCAATGAGATCGTCGTCACTATCGTCTGCTGCAATGGCGCTTCCGTTCCTCCTCGGCGGTGGCGTTGCCTCTTTCTTTGTGGCCCATTCGCCGGTGGGAGATATCGTGACCTGGTCTGCATTCTTAACCTTGGCCAAGATCTCCTCGACGTATTGGTCTACAGCGAGGCCATTGAAGTGGACGGTCTTGCTGCAGATGGGGCATATCCATGTCGGCGCCTGCTCTTGTAGTTGCAGAAATGACTCAGCGTCGAAACATTGATTGTGCGTGCACACGGTCGAGCGACAGGGTACGTTAATTCGCAGTGTGGAGATGGGGTCTTTGAGCGACATGACACTCGACCCGACTTCGATATCGGGATCCGCGGCTTTGGCCCTCATTTCGTTCAGCACAGAGACCTTGGTGATGACTTTCTTGTCGGCAATCCGCTTCACAAGGTCCGCTGCGGAGTGTTTCTTCACCATGTAGACAAATAGGTTGTATTTCTGCGGTGGAGTCAGTATACATTCGCCAGAGAGGAAGTAGGGAGGAATAAGAAAACCTCTTGACGAGTTGAACCTGCCTTGTGTGTAAGAGCATATGTGACGACGAGATTGTTGCGGTAGTTGGCTGGCGAGATGCGGACAAAGTCAGTGATGTCTGCAGGGCGCGTCGAGCCAGGCTTATTTTTGAGGCCCTTGTAATTTGCCTTGACTTCGTCGCCATTGAGGCGGACCTCTATTTGCGCAGGGAAGGTGATGTCGGCCCGCGTATAAGGTGGAAGTGCCTGTTCCAATGTGGAGAATAGCAGCAAGCGTAAAGTTGGGTCTGACTTCATGCGCGCGCTGACGGCCTCGTTGATGATGAGGTTCCTGGTGCAATTTTGGCGGTGGCTTGGTGACGCTGGCCAAAGTCAGTACCAGTGCGGTGAGCGAGACGAAGCTAACGTGCCTTCAAGCGTGATGCTGCTTAGGACTAGCTCGCGGACTTCAAAGAACGGGCTCTCCTTGAAGAAATAGGAAGGCGCAGCAGACCCTGTTTCACTCTTAGTGCCGTTGTGAAGAGACAGGTGCGATGCAGGCGTACGAGGCAGCGCTGGCTGGTGCAAGGCGCTGAATTGGCTGCTGCTGGAGTAGCCGTTCATCGTGGGCGGCGGCGGATTGGGGAACGACGGCGCGGTCGGACTACTACTGCTCTGTGGTGTGGGAGCTTCGCCGTGATTCTGGACCCTAAATTGCAGACGGCGCAGCGTCTCGACATTGCCAGAGGTAACAGCAGAGGTAATGACTGGTGAGCGTGAATGTTAGCATGCGCGGGCGCGGGCGCAATTGAGGATCTGCCGCGGCGGCGGGCTCACGTACGGGCGAACACGCGGGACTGCAGGGCGGCCTTGTTCCCCGTCTGCGAAAGCCCCTCCTCTTTCAGGATCTTCTTCAGATCGTTGTTGATGAGCGTCTTGGAGCGGTCGATTATGGTGGCAGCCAAATGCTGCAGGCTGGACGCCATGGCTCGCGTGCCTCTGGCGCAGGTGCGGATATCCGAGGCGGTGGTCGTGGGCGGCGGAAGGAGGCGTTAGCAGGTGGATTTGGCCCGGCGAGACATGGAGAGCGGCGGTATATGGGGCTACGAGTGCATAGAAGCGCAGGTGGTGTTGGGTGAGAGCAGGCTGCTGCCGCACGACATCTGAGGTTCAGTGGCTCGCGGGTATTGGATCGCGCCTTCCTAAAGCCCGCGACGGTGCACAACGCCTGGACGCGCACAAGCTGAGTCGCACTGTGAGCAAGCCCAGAGAGACGTCACGCCTGGTCATGGAAGAATATATCGCCTCGTCTGCTCCGGCGGCTCTCGCGGCGCCCACATGGCCAGCACTGGGTCGCAAAGTCAGCGTCACTGCGGCCGCGAACTGGCGGAGCACGGAGCGCCCCTCGAGCCGCACGTCGTTGGCTGACTCGGGCCGCCGCCTGCTCTGCAATCGATTGCCACAAAATTATTCTGCCTGGACCCTTGACCGCCTGGAACTTTTGCGAGATCGACCAGGCGCTCCAACCGTGCTGTGCCTGTCCACAACACCACCTTCACCTCCCAAACCCCACACACACACAACGACACAATGGCAAAGGGACTCCGTGCCTCCACCGAGCGAACAAACCGCAGGAAGCTGCGCGCCAACGTCTTTGGCCCTGTCGAGAAGGCCCGCGCCGAGCGCCTGCACGCAAAGCTGCTCGCAACCATCAACTCCGAGAAGCCAGCCCGCCCCGAGAAGAAGGAGATGGACGTCGACGAAGAGGGTATGCCGCGTACTGACAGCATCCACACCAACGAGGCTAACGTCAACGCAGCCACAGAAGCAAAGGATGATCTCTCAAAAGGTTCGTTCTGCCTGACTGCTCCCGTCCCCTCGTCTCTCCAGAGCACAGCCAGCACCGCCCCGGAAGACTGCGAACTGCGCAACTTCTGCTTCTACCTGGGCCTGAGCTCTGATGTCCTCGGCTTCACCCCCTCCGGAGCCCTGCAGTTCGCCTTTGACCCGCTTCCACCTTCTTCCTGACCGAGAATGCTGGAACAGACCAAAGGCTGACAAACCCCAGACATGGACGTAGACGACAAGTCGTCGACCAAGAAGCCCCACCGCAAGCAGAGCGAGAAGAAGACGAAGAAGGAGCGCGCCCGCAAGCCCAAGAACTCGATTACCTTCCCCACCAGCCGTGGCAAGGGGGCCTTGAAGCCGTTCACGGGCAAGAGCAGGGTCAGCAAGCGCAAGTGAGCGGGCAAGGGACCCAAGGATACTTGTACTGGCGTTTGGGAAATGCATTGCAGGCGTTACATGACTGTTGTTGCTGCAGGGTAGCAGCTGGGTTGGATGATACCATAGGAAGGGCATTGATGCATGTAGTGCGCAATATCAAACACATATCTCCATCTACACACCTACCGAAACCTCCTCACGTTGTGATTGCTATCCAAAGCGCTTGCTACGGTGCTGTCACGCTGATATTTGCATCGCTCGCTCATCCATCTCCACATACACCAGCCCATCCCCCACAACACTAACCACCACCATCCAACACAACCTCAACCATGCCCACCCTACGCACCATCACGACATCACCGACACATCAGTCTAGCTTCAGGCAAGCCACCATGGGGTGCGTACGAGTACTAAACCAGACAAATCACTATAACTTCATAAGAGACAAGGTGCTGGTGTGTCCACCCCCACAGAGAACGACACGACGGGCTGTGCTGCTGCTCAGTATTCGGACGAGGTTCGTGGAATGTCTGGGGGTTTGTATGGTGTGATGTGGTGTGGTTAATACGCGGGAACAATACTGGGGATGTGTGGGGTGTTGGATGGGAGGAGATTTAAAGTGGAGGTGCAAGCCATCTTGTTCAAGTCGGGAGAAAATTGCAGAAAGTCAGATGAAGTGATTGAGCCGGATAATCCATCCACACCATAATTCGTGCTTTAATATTACCAAAGTCGTCAAAGCGAAATCGTCAAAGCCCACAAAGGTATTCTATCCATCCAACCAGACCAAGCACACCGCAAACAATAGCCACTCCACTCCGCCTTGGAGGCTGGCTGGTATATGAAAACAAGTCACGTTCGTGGCGTCAGTCAACGGCTTCAGGCCTCATCGCCCGTGCGCGAATATGTGTTGCCCGTTTAACGCGGCATCTGATGATGTGCCAGGTACCAATTGCGCTTCGCTATCTCGAGTTCCCGCTCTCTGTCCGCCGCTTCTGCTAGTGCTGCTGCCCATCTTGCGGCCGCGCGTGCTGGCTCGAGACTGTCATCCCGGGGACCCGTCTAAGGTCCGTTGTAGCGGTCGAACTTCCAGATACGGGCGCGCATGTCGCCGGAACCGGTGGCAAAAACGCCACCTGTGGGAGATGGGGCGACAGAGATGACTGTCGGTCGTTAGCAAACAAGCTTTCGAAAGGTTGGTGGATATAGACGTACCTGAGTTCTTGTGACCCTGCAACATGAGCTGCGCAACTCCTGTATGGGGATCCCAGAACTGCACACCGCGGTCCTTGGATCCAGACAGCACCCAGTCGCCGTGCGGTGTGAGGGCAACACTGAGCACAAAGTCCTTGTGGCCTTCGAATGTGCGGACACACTTGCCGCTGGGCGCGTTTCCGGGCACGAAGCGGGTGGGTGTGGTGAGCTCCCACATCTTGATCGTCTTGTCGAGAGATCCAGAGACGAGTCTACCGCCTGAAGGAGCAAATGCGACACTGTAGACGCTGTCTTTGTGGCCTTCCTGGCCCTCGAGGCGAACGACAAGCGCGCCGCTCTGGATATCCCAGACGCGCACGCTCTTGTCGAGCGAACCGGCTGCGACGTAGAGGTTGTCGGGGGAGATGGCGACGGTGGTGACGCCGTCCTCGATCGAGAAGTTTGCGATCTGGCTGTTGGACTCGAGGTCCCAGAGGCGGACACTGCGATCGCCAGATCCGGAGGCAATGATCCTGCCGTTGCGAGCAAAGTCCAGGGAATAGATGTCCTGCTCGTGACCGGTGAACTGGTGCTTGATGGTACGGGACTGGATGTCCCAAACACGAATGACCTTGTCCTCGGCACCAGTCGCGAGGTACTGGCCGTTGGGGCTGAAGCACACGCTCCTGATGTAGAGATCGCCGTCTTCGGGGAGGCTGCCATCCTGAAGGTGTGCAACCGGGTTTCCAGTCTCAACATCGAAGATCTGAGCAGAGCGGTTGCAGCCAGTGGCGACATAGCGACCGTCCAGACTGAAGCGCACACAGCAGACTACGCTCTGGTGAGGCAGGTTGTGGATGAGATCAACATCGAGCACACGCCTAGCCCTTGGGTTGAAGACTGCGTACCAGTCGTCACCCTCCCTCTTGTATTGAGCAGGCAGCTGCTCGACATCCAAATCAGCCAGACAGTTAGTCTGTGCCAGAGGCAGCGGCGGCTGGTGCTGCGCCATCAGGGCATTCTGCTGATGGTGGGGAGGAGGAGTCGGTCGGGGAACCTGGGGCGAGCCCGGGTAGGGAGCAGGGTTGTTTTGCTGAGGCGTAGCAGGGCCTCCAGGAGGACCGCGAGGAGGACCAGGACGCTTGCCGCCGGGGGAAGCTGTGGGCTGTGGGGGCTGCCCATAGCCTGCGAACTGTCAGTCAAACTACCCTTGCGACGAGAGCGCGGTCAACGGTCAACTGCACGTGTCGCACCCCTCCAGACAAGAGAGAAAGAGCGTGGAGCTCACCGTTAGCCGCAGGGGCAGGCTGGTACCCACCGAAGTGCTGTGGCGGGCCCGGTGCGGGATTGAGTCCTGGCGGGCCTTGCGGGCCACCACCGAGCTGTGGAGGCATGCCGTGGGGAGGGTTGCCATCCTGCGGAGGAGGAGCGAGTCCAGGCCCACCCTGGTTGGCGCTGCCCGCCATTATGCCGCCGAAGAGATTGCTGGGTCCATGGCCAATCTGGGGCGGCTGGGGCTGCGAGGGGCCGTGGTGGTGAGAGCTCTGGCTGGGGCCGCCGCGCTGCTCGAGTTCGCGCTCGAGCTGGGCGATTCGGTCCTCGTATCTGGTGGCATGTCAGCATGCGCCAAGTGGTCGATGGCCGGTCTGACCTACTTGGCCTTCATTTGGTTGTGCTGGTTCTCGAGCGAGTACACTTTGCTGCGGATCAACTCAATCTCCTGGATGTGACGGGTGACTGTCGCGGTCAGCATGCAGCTTTGGGGTCTGCTGTTTGAGCCAAAGTAGATATCGCGGTCTGTGCAGACTACGACACGGCAAGCTCATGGCCGATGACCGTCCTCTGCGGTTGAGGCGCGTAGGGGCTGTTTCCAGCAGCCATCGATCACGGACATCAGGGCCATGCTGGTCTGACTTCGACACCTCTCACCTCGAGCTCTCCGCGCACGCGGGCATAGGCGCATACTGAGATTGGAGATGGACACTTACTCTGGCCTTCGTAGTCGACGCTGCGCTGCGACTCGGTCTCGAACTCGGTCCTGATGTTGTCCAGGAGCTCGTTCAGGCGCTGGCTGGGCCCGCCTTGGGGCACCATGGCGCGCGGGGGCGGGTAGCCGTGGTTCATGGTCGCAGTCTGGTCGGTTGAACAGACGGCGGCTGCTTTCGAGGACAGGGCTCGTCGGCGCGAACTGAGACGCGACGGTTCGGATGAAGGCTAAGCGGCGGGCGAGTACTGGCAAGGCTGGCAGCCTAGGCGCGCAGCGATCAACAACTGCTCTGGCTGGGGAGCGGATCGCAGACGACCCCTTGAGATGGGCGCGCCGGGGACGGAGACTGGCGAGGGACGGGTGCGCGGGCGTGGGGATGCAGACGTGGTGGCAGTCGAGGAGCGAAACGAACACGAACAGGAACCGCGGGAGAAGGGTGGTTCCAAATGCGAAAGATGGGACGGCGCACGGGCCACGGCTGCTGCGACTTGTGGGCCCGCATTAGCGCTTCCGCCCGCGCCAAAACATCGCGAGACTGCGGGCGCTGGCCTGTGGCTCCTTGGGGCCAAAATCGGCCACTCACTCCGCTGCCAGGTTGGACTCTGCCCTAGAGGCCTCAATGCACCGAGCGCGAGCCGCGAGCCCCGTCACCACCAGCCTCGCATCGTGAGTCTGCCCACACTAGAAGAAAGGTGCTTGACGGCCTCCATGCGCAGCCTTGACGGCTGCTGCTGCTGCTGCTGCTGCTGCTGTGCCTGACCCCGCAAAGCTCGTGCACTCGACCCAGCATCACTGGGGCAGCCCAAACTACGCCTCTCGAACCACTTCATCTCTTGCTGCATTGTGCAGATAGTCCCATCCATCTGCGGTGGACCATTAGCCTCGAGACCGCCGTCATCAACATCACGGTGCTGACGAGATGGTGGGCGATGAGCATCTGCTGCCTTGCACGACTTTCACGCACTGGGCTGGCCAATCCATCACCCCGGCGCTGACGCAGATTCACAATCACCCTCATGACAATACCCTACCATCCATTTGCTGTCTCCTGAGTCTTACGTCGCACGGTCACCGACGATGTGATATGGAGGCGCTCTACCGCTGATTCACTGCGTCCACGGGACATCAACACTCAGCTGGATCGCTGCCTCTTCCCGCCGCTTGCGTAGCAGCACTGGCTGCGATTGGCAGGCTATCTATCACGAAAAGTCGATCATGTCAACCGACTTGATTCACCGAAGCGATCGATCACGACAACGCGATCGTCGACAATCGTGGCCATTTCTGTGGGACGACGGTTGATGTTGTTGGTTAGGACCACGTGCGCGGCTCTCTGCGCGCTTGTTCCCCAGCCTTTCCAGGCCTCTCACGAACGCGCCCTGAGCTTGAGCTCGTCACCTCCCTGCAGCCCAATACTCCGGACAATATTTCGCCACAACAGACACGGCTTGTGATCTCTCCACGACACACATTCACCGCTGCTCTGAGCAGATTCCGTCCGCTTTCCGCGCACATCGAGCGTTACATGCAGCAAGGATGTATACGAGACCCGCTTTCGCCATCATTGGCTACACAGCTCTGAGCGAACAACCGCCGTTCACTCAGCCAGCAAGCAGGCGCACCGCTTCACATAGCAGTCACACGCAGCAATCAACTTCGTGAAGTTACCGCCAATGATCGCAGCATATAAGCATGCATTCTTTTCCCGACATATATATCAACAATCCAGATTTCCTATCGCTTACTCACCACGTTCTGAAGCTACCCTTCGCTGTTCACGTATCACCTGATTAGGAAACATCACGTTAGATCGACGTCATAAAATCAATACTCGCTACAAAACCGCTACAATGCCAGGTTCCCTTCACGACTACGAAGATACATCTCTTCCCCGCCGTCCAGTCATGGTTCGTCAAAAGACACGTGATGCCTTCATGGCAAAGACCTCCATCAAGGCCAAGCTCCTTGCCGAAGATAAGACGAGTTCGACCAGTCTTGAGGTTAGTCAATCCATATTCAGGTGACTCTAGAGACGGATACTAAGAAGTACAGCCTGTCTTTCTTGGTATCGCCGTCACTGAGGGACCGGGCAACTCTGTCGACGTTGCGTTTGTCATTCACGATGGCACCTACTCGATGGACTTCGCCACGTCCACAATCGGTGGGGAGTCGACTGACAACTCTAATGCTTCAGCCGCATCCTCAGAAGACAACTCCGGAACTGCGACCCCTGCAACAGCAGAAGAGCGTGCCGAGTACTTTGCCGAGGACATCATCGACAAGATCAAGAAATACCGTGATGAACACTACTACAAGTTCGTCGGTGCTGGTCTGACGACCAAGGCTGTCGAGCTATGTCCTCATCTGCCGACCCGCCTGTGGCTCGAGCTGGACATCGTACCACTCGTGCTCCAGCCAAGTTCGGGCAGGCACAACGTGAGCACTGAAGGTGAGCCGAATCACTTGTCGGTGGATGAACAAGCCGATGCAGTTGTGCGGAAAGCATTAGGGTCAGTGTGATATGATTGATCGCTGTGTAACTCCATGCTGACACATGCAGATCCTTTGGAAAGGCCAATCAGCCTCGACTGGAGGTTGTTCACCGTAATAAAGTCGGTGTGGATTGCGATGGCGCAGCTGTCATTGCAGATGAGCCCAGCTATCGCAAGAGTGTGCACCCTAATACCTACGCGGCAACCATGTTCTACGCAAAGAACCTCAAGAAGAATGGGACAAAGATCGCTTTCTTCAACAGTACTCCTCAAGGTGGTGGTGTTGCATTGATGAGACACGCACTCATCCGCTTCCTGCGACTAATCGATGTCGATTGCAAATGGTAAAATCTAATCTGAAGACTTGTGAACTATGCTGATCAACACAGGTATGTTCCGAGACCTAAGCCTGCAGTCTTCCGCATCACCAAGAACAACCACAACATCCTTCAGGGTGTAGATCAGACTGGTTTGCGCCTGGACCAGCACTCGATGGAAATGCTCGATGGTTGGGCGAAAGATAACGCGGATCGGTACTGGATCGCATCGGGCGGCCCTCTCGCTTCTCGTAAGGATGGTGGGGCTGATGTCATCATTGTTGACGACCCTCAGATGCCTTCTCTTGTTAAGATCGCCAAAGAACTGGACCCTACACGCCCCGTCATCTTCAGGAGTCACATCCAAGTACGTGCTGATCTGGCCGACCAGGAAGGTACACCGACCGCTGGGGTTTGGGACTGGGTCTGGGACAATGTCAAGCAGTGTGATGCATTCATCAGCCATCCCGTTCGCGAGTTCGTCCCCAAGAACGTTACAACTGAGAAGGTCGGCTACCTCCCTGCTACGACAGATTGGCTTGATGGTCTGAACAAGCAGCTGGACGAGTGGGATACACAGTACTACATCCATGAGTTTGAGATGTCGTGCGTGGACAAGGGCGCAAATAAGCTCGCTTTCCCCGAACGCCAGTACATCACCCAAATCGCCCGTTTTGACCCAGCGAAGGGAATTCCGGATGTTCTCGCTTCCTACGCTGTTTTGCGACGCGTATATATGAAGGACAAGCCTCTCAAGGACATCCCCCAACTTGTCATTGCTGGCCATGGCGCGATCGACGACCCCGATGCAACGATCATCTTTGATGAGACGGAGCAAGCCTTGAACGAGCAGTACGCCGATATCAAAGACGATGTTATCGTCATGCGCATCGGTCCCACTGATCAAATCCTCAACATCCTCATGGCCAACGCGAAGGTCGCTCTCCAGCTCTCCACTCGCGAAGGCTTCGAAGTCAAGGTCTCGGAAGCTCTGCACCATGGCATACCCATCATCGCCACCCGACGTGGCGGCATCCCCCTGCAAGTCGAGCACGGCAAGTCCGGTTTCCTCGTGGATGTCGCCGAGCACGATATCGTTGCCAACTACCTCAACCACCTCTTCACAGACGAAGAGGCGTACGAGAACATGGCGAACTACGCCGCCAACAATGTAAGCGACGAGGTCAGCACTGTCGGCAACGCGCTCAGCTGGCTGTATCTTGCGGACGAACTGGCCAATGGCGAGAAGAAGATCGAGCCCAATTCCCGCTGGATCAACGACATGGCACGCGAGAAGGCGGGGTATCCGTACAGGAAGGAGGATAGGGAGACCACCCTCAAGAGGGACAGCGAGAAGTTGGATCTCACGCATCAGGCGGATAGGGCCAGGCAGAACAGCGCATCGTAGTGAGTGCCTGCTCATTAGGTCTGTGGCTTGGATGGTGGATAGGTTGAGTGGAGTGGCTTGCATAACCTGGCGTTGCTAATGTATGCCAAACAACTCAATGGGCGAATGAATATCGGTGAACGTGCCTGTTCACTCGTATAAAAACCAACTACGACATGTGGTCTGATATTCTAAGTCCCCGCAACTAATCGATACCTTACGAAGCTCCTTGGCTGGATGCGCTTGATGAGTTCATGACCAAGTATAGCGAGGAACATTGAGAGAATGGGCTCATTGAGGTCTGTGAGGCTAAATGTTGTCTGCTCGAGCACTTCCCACTTGGCGAGAATCTCACCCTCCTCAAGAGTCATATCTATACTTTCCAAGAGAGAGGCTTCGATGCTCGTCACGAGATCAGTATCGCAAGCCTTGAAAAGATTCTCAAACAGAATCCCAAACTCCTCGAAGAGCTCCCGGCTAAGCTTGCAAAGGACATGAATCAAGCAATGATCTAGGCGTACAGCGAGTTCTATGATGCTAAGAGACTACACAAGTGCGACAGGATTACATGTCGATACTTCTCCGACGGATTCTCTGACGAAAAACCCAGGAAACATCATGTCAACGTACAAGAGCGCCCTCTCATTGCGAGATGCGAGACTGTTTAGGCGCCGAAAGGTTTTGCAAAGGACAGCGATCTTTGGAAGTATATAAAAGAGCCAGCACTGCAACGCAGTAGAGGACTGACACCAACCAGACACATGCTCGCGTTCCATCCCGAACAATGCGACTTGGCAGACACATTCAGGGCAGTGACTGCGGATCGTGGGAAATCAGACCGTGCATGCTCGATCTGTGGGAAGACATTCACTCGCAGCTCTCATCGTAAGGACCACGAGGCTAGTCACCGAGGCGAGAGGCCTTTCAGTTGTTCAGAATGTGGCAGAGCGTTCACTAGAGCCGACGATTGCAAACAACACCAGAGATTCACGAGCGAGGATCGAAGTAGTCTCCGGAGGGCGCTACTGCACAGAGCCTTTGTCGGTGAAGTGGAGCTTGGGAGCGCAAATTCTAGCAGCGGCCCTGTAATGGACCAGTTTGAGATGGAAGTCTTTCCTCAGTCCTTTAGGCCTTACAAGAGCACGAAGGCTTTCGCAGAAGTATGGATACTCTGGCCCCCACACGGATCATCCGCTCCTTCCGGTTAGTGCGAGATGTTTGCCTGCAGCTAAATACATCCTAGGGCTGAGCCCCGCCCTACAACATTTAAAGCTTACACCTCTAGCTGACGCCTATTGCGTCGATTAATTTCCATTGCTCTCGCCCATATACAATGCCCGCTCCTGGTTCTGCGGCAAAGACACCCAACCTATGGAAGCAAGCATATGATGCACTCAACCATGACGATAAGAGCAGAGAGAGGTTGCAAAAGCTCAACAAGATGCTCAAGCAGGAGCTCGGCAAACCGAACATGAAATTACGATCCGATGATGGATATCGCGAGCTCCTTGTCATGATTCAAAAGAAGGCACGCAAAGTGGAGAGTAAAAAGTCAACAGAGAAGATCGGAAACATTTGCAGCTACATTAAGCCAATTGAGGGTATAGTTTCGGCTGCTGCCAATGTAGGGGGGCCGTATGTGGCTATTCCGGCTGCGGCTCTGTTCTCTGTGTTTGCCGTAAGCTTGAATATACAATCAAACAATCATACTGCTGACTTGGTTCTCAGGTGAACGAGCTATACACGGCCGAGAGGGAAGCCATGTTCGAGGTAGCAGAGTGCGTTGCAGACTACGTTGTCGCCAACAACAAGGCCCAAGAATGGACAACCATCCGAGCAAACGACGACACCGAAATGCGCGAGCTGAAGGAGAATCTCCAACTAGTATTCATCAGACTATACAAAGCAATCATCTTCGCATCAGCACAGCTCATGCTCTCTTTAAGCGGCGACTTCCAATGGCTCAAAAACATCGCGAACCACTACGACTGGGCCGGCCAACTCAAAACCCTAAACAAACAACAATCCCGCATCACAATGTTCATGCACTCCAAAGAATGGCAGCAAGCCCTCAACCCCCCTCCAAACCGCACACCACCCCAGCGCTCCACGCAGAAACAAATGGGCCCCGGACCCCGCAACCCGCTCCACTGGGCCGCCGCAATGGGCGTCCCGGAGCGCGTCACACAGCTCGTCCAAAACAACGAATACCCCATCAACGCCCTCACAAAGCAGCGCTGGACCGCAGCGCACCTTGCCGCGCGAGAGGGCCACACGGAGATCCTAAAAACCCTAGTCACAGTCGCTGGCATTGACCTGTCCATCAAGAACCGCGAGGAGCGCACCCCGTTGCACATCGCAGCGCTTTTCGACCAAAGCCCCGCCGCGCGGGTGCTGCTCGAGCGCAGTCCGAAGCTGCTGGGTGCGCGCGATAAGTCGCAGCGTACTGCGTTTATTATTGCGGCTGAGAAGGGGTATGTGGGTGTTTTGAAGGTGCTGAGGCAGTATGGGCAGAGTCTGGATGAGGTGACGCTGGGTCAGGGGTGGAGCGCGTTGCATCTGGCTGCTGAGAATGGACATGTTGAGGCTGTCAAGTGGCTGGTGAGAAATGGAGTGGAGAAGGGGGGGATGGTTGGGGATGGTGCGCAAATGGGATGGACTGCGAGACAGATCGCGGAATGGAAGGGGAGGACGAGCGTGCTTGAGTTTTTGTAGAGCAAGTAAGTGGAGGGTCGGAGATTGACCAATCTTGCTCCTTGTAGCCACTCTGTTTTGATGCAGTGCACAGTTGCTCTGGTTCTTCAATGCAGCCCAATTTGGTGCCGGTTGTGGCTTCTGGTAGAGACTGTAGCCTCTGTCCACTCCTCTTTACTGGATATCGTTTTGACGCGACTCAGGATACACCCGTACCTAAGTGCAATCAGCGTCGGTGATACAATTTTTAAGGTGACTCCAGAGTTCTTACGCTTCCTCAAGGCCTGTCGGGAACTTTGTGTCCTCGATGGTCTCCAATAGCGCCTGCCGGGTGGACTGGTCGAACGGATTACACATGACCAGCTTGGCGAATAAGAACATGCCTGGAGTAGTGGTTAGTTTTCGGTGAGTTCCAAAGTTGGACAAGACGTAGGGCAACATCTTGCATTGACTACAGTGAGATTGATCAAGTACTCAGTTATGCGGTTGTCGAGATCAAACTTCACATCGATCTTGTCACCCAAGACCTAACGAACACTGTTATGTCACTTTCATTATCTGTGTGTGACAGTTGTACAACTCTATGGGACAATTTCGCAATCCCAGCGCCAAAAAGAGCGCGTCGGATGTCCAGGTACTCCTGGCTAACAACGAGTAAGCGGAGTTTTCCAGTGTCAAGTGTTTCACATGGGGACACAATGCGCAGCAGAATTTCTAGTGCCTGTTTCCTTTCCGCCTGGACGCATTCGTCAAAGCCTTTAATGATAATGAAGACCTTGGGCAGACTCAGTCAGAGATCCTCCAGCGTTTTGATTGCCAACGGCAATTAGCGGAGAGTGGGTTCGCCACTTGTGGCCCGTCGCGTATAACATGGGGGTAGTAGATCTGGATGCTGGACAAGAACTTGGTTGATCAGTGCTCTTATAATGCCAACAGCCGAGCGCTTCGAGGAATCGTCCTCGCAGCAGTAGAAGAAGCATGTGCTACTCGAAGATACAGTCTTGCATTCGTCGACGATCGCGGAAGCGAACATCGTCTTCCCTTTGCAGGCCATGGAGTTAGTCGAGTAATTCAGCTCCTGGTATCCACTACGTACCTGCGCCCGGAATACCATTTACTCACAGATTAGGAGTAGTAGGTTTGTTCGAATGCAGCCATCTGTCCACGGCCTCATGCTTCATGATCCACTTTGTTGTGCTGGGATACCCCATACGGATTTTGACAAACGAAGCATGATCTTCTTGAGGCTGTGAACCAATTGTGAGCCAACATCTGACGGAGTTCATCCTTTTGCCTTTCTCTTTAGCGATTACCTCGGATAGTTCCACGTCCATCTTCTTCAACTCTTCCAGGTACGACTGATGACAAGTCTGGTTCTGGACCTCTTGCTTTGCTACATCGTCATGGTGCTTCTTCCATTGAGCTACATCGGCGTTGTTTTAGGCGTCCAGCTCGGTTTGATACGATTGTAACCATCGTGTTCATGGTTTGTGTACCGATGTTAAGAACATCTGCCTGATCATTTTGCATATGCGTGAGGTTTGCCGCCTGGTCAATAGATGACTGTTGGAAAGGAGCTAGGCTGGCGCAGCGTTCTACATGGTCGCGATGTTGTTTCAGACGCTCAATGGTACCTGAGAACTTCGTCTCGAAACTCTTCCACATAGAACAGAAGAATCATTTCCATACTAATAGGAGTTGTCAGCCTCACACTTAGTTAGTTGGGCTGAAATAGCTTACAAGCACCAGAGAAGAACCAGTATGCTTTGCTGTGGAACTCGAGGATGTCGATGTACGTTTGTTTGAGTGCCTCCTGGAGTAGAGGGTCCGACGCGAAGAGCTTCTGATATTGCAGAAGCAGGGGCTTGTGCTCTCCGATTTGCTCATATGCAACTAAAAGAGCCTCGAATGAGTCTACGAATTCGCTAGAAGTCTTGACCTTGATCAGCTTCATTTTCTCAAGGGCGCATTCGTGCAAATGATACCAAGAGTAGATATTTCATGGGCGCTCAGATGAATGCCACAACTTTTGATACATTGATGAAGACTTCCACAACTTTACCCAGTTGATGCAAAGCCTCGAGGCATCTTGCTATGCGAGAAAATCCCATCAGTTGACGACGACGATCCTGGTCGCTCTGGATTTGACCAATCGTCTTACATAGAACATCGTACGTGATATTCTTGAACTCTGCGAGCTGTGCATCGGGTACCGTGTTCTTGAACTGGGCTAGAGCCGCTCCGAACGCATCACCTTGGGATGGGCCATTATGACTGACCAATATCGCATTGGTCGTTGCTCGGCTGTTCTGCTGGTGCGAACTCGAATTTTGGGACGGACTCCGATTCTGAGTGGTCATTCCGGAATTACCATAGACCAGAGGTATACTGGTAATTCAATACAGAAAAGAGGAGTTCTGATGAACAGACGAGCAAATTAGTTACGGACATATCGTGATGGAATCCGTAAGGGGTCATGGAAAGGCCTGGGCGTGCCATACTTCAGGCAAAAAAGGCAACTGAGAGGCAGTAGGTTTCCTGCAGGCTGCCTCAAGCTCGATCGAATCAAATTGATAATTCAATGATCAACCAAATCTCGCAGAGGAAATTTGGAGAGACATCACGCCAAGACGCCAAGACGCCAAACGCGGACGCGTCACGCGGAAATGTCACTTAAGCATCTCTTGAATCTCCACGATGACCCGATACCTACTACAGATGCTCCGCTTTTGTATTGGGATGACTCGAATTTCTTTGATGAGTACGTAGAACTCTGATAATACACGGAAATTTCAAGTAAGAATCTTCGAGGCCTGAACCGGTGCTCGCGAGACAGACCTGGAGTCAATGCGTAGACGGAATACTGCTCCTGACATTCCATATGATGACTACGCACCAAGCATAGACCCAAGCCTGGAGTCTTCCGGCTACGCGCAATGACAGATAGAACAATGGATAGTTGGTGGTGATGCGCCGGAGCAGCCTCCCACACACGACCCAACTCAGTAGCAGCTTATCGGGCTGTTATGGAACAGTAGGTTCATTCGACTTTCCACATCTTATATCCCTGAAGCTTTGTTCCTCCAAGCGAACGGAATTTCTTCTAACACGTTCCGCCTGCAGATATTCCGTGCATCGCTGAAACTTTCGGGTAACATGCTGGATCTGGACAATGAGCTCAGCACTCAGCAAGCAGATCCTATCGTAGGGCATGTGCAATTGTAGCTGATCAGACATGATACCCAGTACCATGTCACTTTCTCCGATGGATTCCTCTTGGAAGAGATAAACTTCCAATTCGAAGAAGCGCTCAACAACATCTTGGAGCAGCAATACTTGCTCGAATTCGAGGTCTTCGCATCCATAGATGCCGTCCGGGAGACTATCAATAAGGCCGTGAAGGATAAGAATGCAATAGCTCGTGTACATATCAATGTATACGGTACAACGACTGCTTCTTCAGCTGTAGGCCGGGAATTTTCTCAGCGGAAGATGTATCTCCAGCGTCCTGATCACATTCGGCACAGCACACTTTATGACAACCCGCACGTCTTCAAGCTCAGATACACTGGTCTCTGCGAGTTTGTGCAATCACTCGATGTTGATGAGCCGGTCGTTGAAAGTGCAAAAGGTCAGATCGTTAAGGAGACCGTCACAGAGGTGTACCCTGCCCTCACACGAGGGTGTGATCTCGTGGCTCTGGAGAGCGACAGAAAAATACATACTCTGCTGTTGCCGTACGTGATCAAAACATTTCCTTTCCTCTCCGTCTCATCCTCGTCACTGTTCGCTAAGTAATCCAGTCACCAAAAGAGGGCACTCGACTTCATGAGCCAACGGGAAAATGGACCGATACCCGACAAATATATTCTGTGGAGGTCTGAGGTGATAGAGATAGAACGCTGGTGCGTACTGCTAGTGTTTTGCTGTTCGGTGTTGACGAGAACAGCTACCGGCATACAATTACTGGCATGATCAGTACGTACGTGGACCTTGGTCTCGATTGCGAACTAACCGAGTGTAGGTAGATTGCAGCAAACTGAGATTGGTGGTGGCATATTGGCTGACGAGATTGGCATGGGCAAGACTCTGTCTGTTCTAGCCCTCGTCTTGCGGACGCTTGACCTTGCGCATTCGTGGGCAGCCGATACGGACGCAGTGGGAATGCCTCATCAACAGGTAGTCCACACTATAGTGCGCTCAAGAGCAACGCTGGTAGTCGCATCTTCAGATCGTAGATGTTCCACTTCCACCTAGCTTAGCTTTTGTTCGCGTTTTGACAACGTGTACGGCCATAATTAACGAATGGTTCCAAGAACGCGACAGGTATGTACGGCCCTGCCTGTAAGATTCGCAGGTACTTACTTCGACAGGCACTTCGATGAGCACACAAAGCGCGCACTCAATTGTATCAAGTACCACGGATCTAATCGTGAGCGTGCGCTCAACAAATTTCAGGAGGCAGATATTGTCATCACGACATATCACACTCTGGCCTCTGATGCGTCGAGCGCTAAAAAGTCGTTGGACAAGATTGAGTGGTATCGTCTGGTGCTAGATGAAGGCATGTTGTTGCAGGCTTTGCTGTTACATTGCGCTAATCAAGACCAGCTCAAATCATACGCCGACAGAACACTGGTCTGCACCGGACGGTTGCTGACATAGCTGCAAGGTCCCGATGGTGTCTGACCAGGACTTCTGTACAGAATCGCCTTGAAGACATCGGGTCTCTACTGGCGTTTCTGAGGCTAAACCCATTCCACAGTCTTTCGAATTTCAGAAGATCAATCGTGGCACCCTTTGACGAAGGCAGTAGGCGCAGGAAACTTGCAATCTCCCGATTCACTCAGCTACTCGACTCCGTTTGCCTCCGTCGAACGAAAGATGTACTCCATCTGCCAGACCTGCGAGATAGGGTTTGCAGGATCGTACTCTCCTCGGAAGAGCGCCTTCAATATGAGCAGACCTCGAACATAATGCTTCGTGCAGTTCGGAATCAGGCGGAGATATCTGATCACAACAGCAAACTTGGTATGTTTCAGGTCCAGCTCCAACTACGCATCCTTTGCAATCACGGGACTTGGCAGCAGCCGTTCTCATGGAATCGGCGCAAGTTGCATCTCCTCGACGAGAGAGAAGCCATGGAAGCGTCTCTGGGTAGGGATGGAGAAGCTACTTGCTCGGCATGTCGTCAGATCATGCCTCTATTCAATACAGGTACGAACTTCCGCCCCTATGCAGACTGCAGACATACCCTTTGCTCCGAATGTGTGGGCGAGAGCAACTCAAGCAACAAGGACCAAGCTTCTACGCGATGCCCGATGTGCCTTCCACTCTGACGATCGGCGAAACAGGAGTATCACTCAAAGCAAGGTTCACAAGAAGACACATATTTCCGGACCAGTGGAAAATCCTCCAAGATGGAGTATCTGATGCGCGATGTCTTACAAGACGTCTGGACCTCCAAGAGGTAACTCTGCCTGGTGTCAACACCGTGCTTACGCTAATCACTTGCAGCATCATCTTCACTTGTTGGACAAGAACTCTGGATCTGAATCAGATCCGTTTTAAAAAATGCGGGCTTTGCGCCCCAGAGCTTCCAGGGTATCGATGGCGACTGCCCAACAAGCAAAAGAGAACGGATTCTCGAGGACTTTGCCCACGATCAAGGTCTGCGAATCCTCATCATGACCACGGGTACTGGAGCAGTCGGGGAAGCTCGCCAAAATCAAAGCTGCGCAGACCTAACGGGCCTCTGGCCTTAATATCGCAGTCACCAATCGCGTGTTCATTGTTGAGCCGCAATGGAATCCCTCCGTGGAAAATCAAGCGATTACTCGTGCCCTTCGTCTTGGCCAGGAAAACGCAGTGCTGGTGACTCGTTACATTGTCGACTCGTCTATTGAGCAGGTATGTGTCACAAGGAGACATCTGGATGGCTACTGAAATTAGTAGGGCATGAAGAAACTACAAGATAATAAGCCGGACAGAGCGAATCTCGTAAAAAGTGGCTGAGCGCTCAGTCGGATTGATGTACAACCCGTGTCTCTCAGCGTAAAGAATGATAGGGCTTCTGACCAGTAAGGCTGATTGTGAGCGCTGAACTGGCGTTCGGGGATCGTGCTGCGCCTGATGTTCTTCGGCTCGGCGAGGCAAGCGCTCACGAGTGAGAGTCGCGCATGCGTACCTGCTACGCATGTACTACGCAACTATTTATGGCTCCGCACATCACTCAGGCTTTTGCACAAATGACAACTGCTAAGGCCATAAATGCTGGTTATCTCACGCTCTTGTGTCGTGTTCAGTGAGCATGCAGGGTCTACCTCTCAGGAATGTTTGATCTGTACACCGTCGCGATGTCTAATTATCGCAGAAGCTCAGCCTTGTCGCGGTCGGACTTCCCGTCTTCGTCAGCAGCGCGACTCCTCACTGGTCGATTCGCGGCCCCCAAACCCCTTTAGGTCGTACATGACTTACACAACGCAAATTTCATTTCCTTAAGCTTCTCACCCAACACTTCACTTTGCAGGCATGTCAGATTAATGGAACGCCACTCCAATCCGGGTCGCATGGCCGGCCCTTCGACTTCCGTTCACTGGTTTAGATAACGCCATTTTTCGCCACAGCCGTCATGCCATGCCTTCCAACATCGCGATTATGTTATTCTCGGTTGCAAACACTTGGCTTTCTTGGAAGAAGTGTGAACGAGTGTTGTTAAGTATGCAGGAAGCCTAGGGTCGCTCTCTTGCGCCCCTACGGTCTTCAGCCTGATTTCTCCTTTCTTACTTTTCTGTTCTCGTGATTCTATGTAACACAGCCGTACACTTGCGTTTGATCAGTTATTCACACCATGGCGGATCCTAGCTATACAGCAGCAAAGCCAGGAGACTTCTTCTGTCCCCGTGGAGGTACTTGGTAAGCCACACTTTTTGAAAATCAAAACGAGGTTACGCGAAGCGCTGACTAGGCTAAGGTATGCATGTGAAACTGGAACCAAGTTCGTCGGGTGTTGTACGGCGGATCCATGCAAGAACGGCTGCTTCGGTGATATCTTGCGACCCGCGGGTCGCGATACGGCACTGGCGAATCTGTCGCCAGGCGGCTCCTGCGGTGGGCAAACACCTATGTGGACATGCGAGATGGCGCCCACCTTTTGGGGATGCTGTAACGAGGATCCCTGCATGAACAACTCGACATGTCCGCCCGGAAAACTTGAACCGGCATTTTGGGACCGACCAGACCAGTATTACTACTTCCACGATTTGAATGTTGCACTGTCGTCCACTGTCCCCGAGCCTACGGCTTTCTCTACCGCTAGCAATACGCCCAGTAGCTCGTCTACTGTGACACCTCCACCAACAGCTGCCCCGAACTCTAGCAAAGTATCTGGTGCAGTTATCGGAGGTGCTGTTGGAGGCTCGCTCGCATTCCTTCTCATCGTTGCAGCAATCGTATTCCTTCTGTTTCGTCGGCGGCGCAATAAGAAGAGTACAGAATCAGAAACCGCAAACACTTCGGTCCTACCTAAAGCAGAGTTGGCGTCACCGACGATATCTGCAGGACTCTCACGTATACATTCCTACGAACAAGCCGATTGAACTTGTTACTGACTGTGGACAGCGCCTCCAACATACTCATGGGACAGCCCCGGCCACTCGCAACAGAAGTGGGCGCACCACCAGCATGGTCCTCAGGAAATGTCCGGTGATGCCAGAAGATCTGAACTGAATTCATCCGTCAATGGACCCGCTGAGCTTCACGGAGGATCGGCAGCAGGAGAGCTTGAGTCACCAGAGAACACTCCAAGACCCGCACAGGGGGGGTTTCCTCAGAATTTGGAGCAGCCGCAAGCACAAGCCTTGAACGTCACCGCTGATGAGACAAGTTCAACGCGCTAGTAGGGAAAGTCATAGGAAATGGGCTTGAGGCATCCTTTACGCTCGGATATCTAATAATGGTGGCAGTGTTCAATAGGGTCCAGGATCTATTTGGCGAGGCACCGCAGTGTTCAAGGCTGCCAGAAGGCTTGCTACATGAGCGCTTTTTAGATAACTCAAATGATTCCCTAACTTAGGTAACACCTTGCCTACAGCTGGCTGTCCTGCGACCTAGTCTCCTGCGACCTAGTCACCTGCTGCCTGTCACAGTGTGTATGCGAGAATGTTTTCCAAACGAATTTCTCAGCCTCACCGTATATTGAGCTGCTGTTATTGGAACTATGAGCGGTCACTAGAGCATTGGTCCTGCGGGCTAAAGATTGCAGTGCAATTTGGGCCTGCATGTCTGCGAAGAACGCTACCATACTTGCCTTCGTGAAAGACCATTCAGCCTGACGCACCTGCTCTGCACCGATCACCAGTTGCCCGCCATGGTTCACACAGCCTTTCTGAATCGAATCCATTTCGAGCTTGAAACCGCTTAGCGCCTGTCATTGAAAGACCAATCACCTCACTTGCGTCTCTCACCCAGGGCTGATTATTGCTGTGCAAGGCATAGCAATATCCATTTCTCGCCCAGCCTTACGCAAAAGACCAATCAAAATGTTCAGCCTACACCGGTTGGGAGCAGATCCTCCAGTTTGCACTGCAATTTCTTGCATGGACGAGGCGTGGGGTCAGACTGGTGCTACATACCATGCGCCCTCGACAGCCAATGACTGCTTCACGGCAAGCTGCACTGTGTTTACGGCATGAGGATGCAAATAGATCTATGTGCACTGCAATCCCTAGCGCGACAGAGACATCCACCGTTGTCTGGCACAGCCTCACAGTACTTATCGTCCCAAGAAACAGAAGCGCATAATGTTATTTGTGTCTTGATTGAACAAAGATATAATACAGTACAAACGTACCCGCTCAAACGCTCATGCCAGACAAACTGAACGAAATGGTATACACAAAAGCCGCCGGGGTCTTGCTATGTAGAATCGTCAAGTCATCTTACAAAGAAGATTGAACGCCTCGTATGCAGCGTTGGCGCAAGCAAATGCAATCCTTCCAAACGGAGCCGAATCATGCCAAACGATGCTCGCAATAACGCTGCGTTCGAAGCTGAGTAGTTGGTCCATTTATCGCTGCCACCCATTGCGCTGCGGTGGTCTATTAACACCACTGGCCCAATCCATGTGTCCACTAGGTCCTGTAGGCGGCTGTCGCTGCTCCGGTCTTCCATACGGGCCAATGTTGCCCCTTATGAGACTTTCGCGGAAGTGCGCGTCGCGCTCCCTGATAAGGTCACGATCTCGCTCCTCCTGTTCGCGCATCTGACTTTCTCGGCGCATCTGTTCCTCACGATGGAGTGCAGCCTGTTGTTGCTGCGCTGACTCTTGTCGAATACGGTCTGCGATACCGCGATCGCGGGGGAACGGCTGAGAGAATCGTGATGGCTCTTCTGATAGACGCTGACCGTACAGTGGGTGGTTATTTGTACCCAAGGATGAGTGCGGTGGGTGCTGCAATGGAGGCGGTTGCTGTCCTGTATCGTTCCTTGACAGTGGAGTATGCGATCGCTGTGACAAATATGCTCGGTCCTGTTGCTGAGGTGGATAGCGCAAGTCTTCACGGGCAGGAGTCGAACGTAGATGTGGGTTCGTCAGCTGCTCACGAAGATACTCTGTACGTTGAGAAAGCTCCCGGCTGGTGTCACGGTCTGAATTGCGCGACTCGAGGTCGTGATGGAGATCACGGGGATCACGGGGATCGCGGGGACGATAAGGCTCTGTCATACTGCCGGGGCCCCTCATTGAGGGATGAGCTGGGTGCTCGTTTGGCGTTGGAGGATTCGAGTATGTCAATCCTGTATTTTGAGCCTGTGAGTGATCGTTGCGGCTCGGCACATCCCTCTGCTGTGCCACATGGCTGGTGCGCAAATGTGGGCTCGGTCGCATTCCCATCGGACCTGACGGTGGGGCGCCGGCGCTGGGAGGATCAACCTGTGCATATGGATTCGGCTGCAGGATTTGACTAGATGCGGCCGAAGCTGCTTGTGCATGCTGGGCTGGTCCAGCACCCGGCATGCCTGGTCGTGAAGGCTGTGCTGGCGCCCCACTCACACTTGGTGTGCGAGAATGTAGGTGAGGCGAATTGTTGAAGGCAGTCATGGGCGGCGGTGAAGGGTTGTGGCGTGCTGTGTTATGTTGCGCAAAGACGGAGCGATGATTTCCGAACAGCCTGGAGTCATTGTATGCAGGCTGAGGCAAGCCAGGATGTGATGTTGGGAGCGATACTGGCTGCTGCGCCTGACTTTGACTGGGGTGAAACTGCTGTCTTTGTTGCCAGCCATCACGGGAACCATGTCTGCTGCCTTGAGACTGCTCATTCGTCAAGTCGATGGTCCTGCTCGGCGTAGAAGCAGGCATCGAGCCCTGTGGTGCATACGCAGATCGGCTGTATGGTGCTTGTGATGCTGCAGGCTCGCCATATACGTCCCTTCTGGGCGCTGATGTTTGCGAAGAATTCGGCGGAGGAGCAATAGGCGCCTGTTGTGAAGGTGTTGTACTATGCGATGACGGTCCTTGTTCTGTGACCTTCTTTCGTGAAGGTTCCTCGGGTTCAGGGTCATTGAGTAACGACAGCAGATTGGACTTCCTTGGCGCTTGAGCAGGCTTTGGTGGTGGCACACTTTGTGGAGGAGGTTGATTGAATGATGGACGAGCGTGATGCTGAGACTGGAGGATCGGAGTCTGCTGTGCTTGTGGTATCGCAGACGGTGGGGCGTATCTTGGCTCTTCCTTGACTGGAGGTGTATTCATTGAGGAGCGTGATGGCAGTTGCTGTGCGCCAGAGAACACACCGTGGGCCTGGGCCACCAGATCGGAAGGTGGCTGTGTCATGGCCTGAGCTTGCGAGACTTGACGAGAGTGGGAGTACGACATGGAGCGATGTTCTGGCGACCTTGCTATCGAGTTCGAGCGCACAGGCGGCATAAGTTGTGGTGGACCACCCAGAGGGAAAGCTCTTTGCTGATGATGCATCTCTTGAGAGATTCGTCGAGCATGTTGATGCTGCTGATAGCGATGCTCTTGTTCCTGCTGAATCTCGGCTCGAATTTGGTTCTCGCGCTCTTGGTGACTCATTCCGCGGAACCCAGGCTGTGGGTGTTGCTCCTGAATACGCATCTGCTGTGTACTGTGCGATTGCATAGACCGCGACGGGTGGTGGATTGATGATTGCGAAGGTACACCTCTATCGAGACGAGACTGCAAGTCGTCGGAGAAGTACCCCGCACGCGGTGGCTGGTGATGTGGCTTATGCTGGGGAATGCCATGCTGAAGAGGATGTTGGGGTTGAGCTCGCGATAAAGGCGCAGGCGGCGATTGATGGTGCGGTATCGAGGGTACGGATGCAAGTGCGGTCTCTGGCAATGGCGAGAAGCCGGATGTAGATGATACGAGTGGCTTCGCTTGGGCGGCAGCGTGTGAGAGGAACCGTGATTGACTAAGCGCTGGAGGAGGCGAGTTCCGTGGCAGATTGACGGGATTGATCAAAGGGGACTGGTTTTGTTCCGCTGGAGCCAGGTTCCGAGGAAGTACACTCTGTGTGCTTTCGTAACGTCTCTTAGGCGCAGGAGTGGGCGTCGGTGGTGGTCCCAGATCATCGCCACGTTCCCTTCTCCCATCAGCGTCCTTCGCCGCCTGCTCGAGCTCTGACTTGCCACCTTCCACCATGCGCAGGTACTGGTTCTTGATCATGATGTGCGTTTTCGTGCCCATATGATTAGCAAACCCAATCCAGTCCGTACCGAAGTGGGCTACATTCTTCTCGAAGTCTTGCAGCTCTGAGACAGACCAGTAGCTCGAGGGCCCAGGTCTGGCATTTGGTTGAGTCTTTTGTCGGTCCATCATGCTCACAGGTATGCTTCCTGGGAGCGAAGGGAGCTCATTCAGACCGGCTCTTAGATTTAACAGCGGGTCATTCATTGGATCCTCGTGTGGAGCTATATGGATAGGGGTAGGCAAATCAGGCGCTGGTCGCTTGCCAAATTCGTCTTCCGCTTTGACACCAGGTGCTTTTTCTTTGCGGTCGAGCTTGACCGGAGATCCGACTGGAGCAGCAGCAAGGGGCTGGTTCTTAACCTTCTTGCCCTTCTCCTTGTTAGCTTTGCTCCGTCTGCTCGCCTTCTCTGGATTGCCATCTGCATCAGTCTGTCGTCGCACTCGACCTTGTGTCGGCAAAGCAGCACTAGGATCGAAGTCCGCTTCCATACCTCCGAAGGTGGGCGCTGCTGAGCGTCGAGGTCGTCCAGATTCTGTGACAGGGACAGGAAGCCCGTCTTCTCCTGCAACTTCGGGGCGGTCCATATTGGCAATAGCGCCACGGCCGCGTGCTGTACCACCGCCGCGTTTACGTGCACCTCCACGTCTGCCTCGGACTTTGCCCTTGTACTCTCTTGCCCATTTGGTAGAGTAATAGTGGTTGATACAGTCTTTGTAGGTGCGCTCAGTGCCACACTCCTTGTAGAGAATCTCTGCCAGCTTGCCCCATTTCTTGGCATACTGATCCCTGTAGTTTGCAACCATAACACGATGCTCGTCCGGCGAAAAATCATCCTCTGGAGGTTCGTAGTGAAATGCGAAAATGCCTTGCCCCGGCTCGCGCTGGAAGTTGGTATCGACGAAGTTGCGACGTCGAGCCTCGGCTTCACTGAGCTCTATTGGTAGGTCGGCTTCTTTTTCAGGATCAGCCATACTTCTCCTTGGCTCGCTGTCTTGCTTGCCCATCCTCTCCTCTTCAGCAGTCTTAAGTGATTCCTTGATCACTGCTTCGAGGTCGAGCTCGGTTGCCCATCGACTAGCGTGACTGCGTCGTCCGGTCGGACCTGGTACATCCAGCAAGGCGCCCGTTGTCGAGCTTTGAACATCCGGCGTGGTGGCTTTCAAACTTGGCTCGGCTGATGGTTGGCGTTCCTGATCGTCTTGTTCGCGCTCTTCGTCCCATTGACGGATGGACTGTCGCCACAATTTGTACCTGATGGCATACTGGTGCAAAGTCTCTTGTTCGTTCAGTTCAGGCTGGACGTTCTTCTGATACAACTTGAGCATATTGGATTTGATCGAGTCATCCAGGCCTGGGCGATCCTGCTCTATGTCGGAGAGTGGGGTCGGCGGACCAGAACCAAGATACGGCAGTGCACTAAGATCAGGCAATATCTCCAACTCTTTGGAGACTTCGCGTCGTAAACGCAGGGCAACAGTCGCAGGAGCAACTGAGTGGTCAGCTCGCCTGTCCGAGCTGCTATCATCCGTATCCTCAGCTCTTGGCGTCAAAGGCGCGATTGGCTTCTGTGCCGTAGACGGGTGTAGAGGCGATGCAGCGATGACTTCTTGAGGCCGAGGCACATCTTCTTTCTTGACGCTTTCTTGCTCAACTTCCTCGAATGGCATGGGAAGGTGCTCAACAGTCACGGACGACAGTAGGATGATCTCTTGTAGAGGGGTCGTTGCACGCAAGTGGGGCGCACTAAGGTCTATCAGCTTTGCTTCAAGGGCAGCCTTGTCTTTGTTGTATTTCGCTTCTGATTCAGCGAAGTCGTCTTCATCGAGATCAAGGTCCTCATCAGAGTCTTGTAAGGCATCCGGGGCAGACGATGCAATTGACATAGGCGGCTGCACTGGTCGTGGAGATGCATCGGCCATGAACACATCAGAATGCCGCCTTGTTTCGATAGCCCCGGGCTTCAACGACTGGGCCAGAGATCGTTCCGCCGATGCAGCTCGGCCTCGTGGTCTCTCGTGTTCGCCAGGAGGGGGGAAGAATAATGGCGAGCCAAACTGTGCCTGCTGCATTCGTTGTGGATGCACATTAGCGGCGCTACCGAACTCGATTTTAGGAGCTTTGGGGGCCGACCCAAATGATCGCTCACGATCATCAATGGGTAGCTCCCGCTTAGTGGGCACGGTAGGTCGGCTAGGGATGTGACCCGGTCGAACCCATTGCATACTTTTCGGCCCGCCGCCCATAGGTGCTCTCGGTGCGTTGAAGCCAGGTCGCTCAGACGTTGCATATGGCGGAGCTGGCCGCGCTCCCATGGATGTTCTATCAGCCTTCGGACCAGTTGGGATGTTGGCAGGCAAGCTTTTTGGAGATGTGCTAACAGCAGCGTCACCACTGCCGCTACGAGGGCCCAAAGGTGGAGGTGGTGCTGTGCTGGAAGACGCATCTCTTGAAGCATACGATGGCAATAGAGTCCTTGAAAACGAAGGCGACACATTAGTCCTCATGGCTGCCTGCGGCGCAGTAGGAGGTGGTCGCGGTCGTGGTGCAGGGCCTTGAGGTGGTGATTTGGCAGGCCCTGTTGACGCAGATGGTGCCGATGGCGGGGGACCTTGACGTGCTGGGTACTGCGGCGCATTGATAGGCCGCGAGGTCGGAGCTTTAGGTTCTGTCTCCGGCACGCCAGATGTAGTGGACAGAGCAGATGTCTGTAGAGTTGGGGGCGGGTCCATACGAGGAGGACCATTTGGAGCTGAACGATTTTCTTGTGCGGGCGCATCAAAAGGAGGTCGCTCGGATGTGAGTCGATCGGAGACTCTGTCTGCTTTGGGCCCAGTAGGCGGGGCAACGGGCGCAGAGGATACACTGTGCTTGGTCGCTACGGATGCAGGAGGAGCCGTGACGATCGGAGGTGCTGTGGGCGCAGCGGGCGCGGAAGATGCAGGTGGTGGAGACTGGATGACCGCTGGAGCGGCACTTGATACTGGAGCGGGAGCTAGAACGGGCGCCGTAACGGGAACAACAGAATCTACTGCAGGAGGTGCTAATGCCGAAGACGTGGGTGTTATTGATACCGGAGTGCTGGCCTGTACAGGTTTGGGAGGTGCTGCTGCTGTTGTGCTTGGCCTCACATCAAGCGTGGGATTTCTCCAGACATTAGATCCAAAGGCTGGGACTGCAGCGGGTGGCGACGAAGCACGTGGGGCATACCTTTCCCTGGACGCCTCTGCGCGGCTGGCTAACAAGAGGTCGTCCTTACCGGGGTCTCGACGGGAGTCCTTAGTAGCTGATGGGTCAATTGCAACAGACGAGCGTCGAGAGTACGAGTCCACCTGGGATCCTAGCCGATCTGCCGGAGATGCGTGATGCGAAGAGTGGGGAGTCTGTCCAGTGGGTGTGCCCGGTATGTGACGCGAGTCAGGTGCCCCGGGCCCACGGTGGGTGTCCAGTGCTCTTATGCCAGGTTTGGAGGCGCCAGCAGGCCCGATGTAGGAGTCGTACTCTCTGGGGAATCGGCGGTCATCTCGATCTCTCCTGTCGAATTCTCGTTCGTCCCGCATGTCTCGATCGCGCCGTATTGGCGATCGACTGCGTGGTCTGTACGAGCGGTCCAACGGGCGATCCCTGGGATCATGGTGTCTGTCTCGATCATCATTATGGAATGGTCTGCCACGTCCGCCAAAGTCTCTGCCACCTCGTCCTCGCCCAATTCCACTGCCACGATACGAAGACCCCGTGCCCAGATTAGGAGGATCTGAGAAAGTGGACCCCGCTGAAGGCGGCCCATCCCGTGAGTTCCTACGGGCTCGGCCAACATCGAGATCACGTGGTGGGAAGTCTCGTTGGTCTCGAGGGTCCCGGAGATCACGGATTGGCGAGCGCCGCGGTGGCGGACTTGGGCGTCTCTCTCTACGGTCTCGATCGAAGTCTCGGTCACGATCACGGTCACGATCGGCTCTCCATGAGTTGTGCGTGTTCGTCAAAGGTGGCGCAGGTCCGCTGCTGAGCGGCGGTGCATCTCGCAGAGGAGTAGGCTCACCCCTTCCAGGAAAACCCCTCCCTCGTCCATCGCGAGGCGTTAAGGGCGCGCCAGATGGGCCTCCAGGAGCAGCGCCACGTGGCGCATCAGAGAGTACCTTAGGTCCTCGAGGGACGTCCCGTGGCGGAAACCCGTTTGAGTCTTGATTGGATCTTGCGCTGTCGTTAGCTCTTGGTGGGTATCCGCCGCCGAACGCGGAAGGTCTGCGGTCTCGATATGGTGGCGATCTGTCTCGTCCACTCCTGTTGTTTTCCGGGTAGCGATACGAAGACATGACTGCAATCTGAGGAACTAGAGTGGTCCTTCAACAACCGCGGCATGGGCGAAGGTGTGCACCAGGGACGGTTCTGCAATAGCGTGGCACGTGGCCCCAGGCGCGACGGTAGACGCGCAGTTACGAGCACAGTGATGTGACGAAAAAGCGGGTTGGTGATTGGGACGACAATTGCACAGTTGTAACTGAGTCGCAGTCGCAGTCGCAGTTGAAATCCGGACCCTTGAAGGGTGCTTGATTGGCGTCTCGGTCTCGACGTGTTGTCAGGCCTTCCAGGGTTGACGGAAACGTCTGTGCTCAATTGTGGATTTGGGTAGCGCCGGTTTCTGTGATCCGCCGCCTCGTTGTCTCGTTTTGCTTGGCAGGCTGAACGAGCCGAGTTCACGCCGCTGGACTCCCAGGCACTGAGGTCGATGGGCACTCACAGTCGTGTCAATAGAAAGCGAGCGGCTGACGGAGAGTGCTGGCAGCTGGTCCCTACGGCTTAGAGTGGCTGCAGCGCCCTTGACGCGGCCTGCAGGCTGGAAAAAGGCAGTTTGCTGGTGTTGACAGGGCGATTGGTTGCCGACACGTCAGTGGACGTCCAGATGGCAGCACGTAGAAGCGGTAGCGGTTTTCAGCCAGATGGCGCGCGGATGGAGGCCGGCGACATGGTGCCGTCGAGGAGGTTGCTGTTGTAGAGCGTGTGTGTGAGATGAATAGACCAGGCCACGGATCCCGCTGCCATTACGACAGATGCAAAAGGTCCATGCACAACTGCACCCACCCGTTGCGCCAGTGCGCTCCCCCCTTGTGGGTGCACGATCCTATTGGTTCGTGATTGGAGAATGATGTGAAGATTCGGGCCCCAGCCCGTCCAAGGTCAGACGGTCTAGCCACAGTTCGGTAGTAGACGAGTTTCGAGAAAACGCCGCCACGAACAACAGTGGCATCACAGAACAACAGACACCTCGAACACAGTGCGACAAGATTCCTGAAAGACACTATACCGCTGTTGTGCATCATAGCCCTGTCTGTGCGGTCCAGAAGCCCCTCAGAGGTTCAGGGACACATCGTGTCAGAGATTGCCGGTTGAAGATCTGTGAAGGCGCGCTACTGTGTCCCTGACAACCGTGCCCGACCCCACACCGCAGCGTTGTTCAAGTCATCAGGAAAACCTAAAAGAAGAATTTCGAATGACAGCATTGAACATCGGTTGCGCGCACGACAACATCTACGGCGACATCTCACAGCAGGAAGAAACCTACTGTGCCTCTACACGAAGCGTCATGTCAACCGGCATCGAGGCTGCGGCCCCCATTGGCGCCACCGATGCGGTTTTGAAACCCTCCGAGCCAGTGCCTGCAGATGCAAAAGAGGTCCAAGGAATCGACTTCAACCAGTATGCCAACCGCAGCATCACGGTTGAGGAGCTCATAGGCGGGTACTCAAATATGGGCTTCCAGGCAACCTCAGTCGGAGAGGCAGTGCGGATCATAAACGGCATGGTGAGTCTTCCGCACGGGGCTGTTCGCAGCCCTGGAGCAAAGACCGAGCTAGCGGTGCATCGTCCGAAAATAGGGCCGCCGTCTCACTCTCGCTCATGCGCGTCGCGTTTCCTGCTAACAGGTGACAGCGCGCATGGAACGACCCGGAGACCAATGAGGGGACGACGATCTTCCTGGGCTACACGTCCAACTTGATTTCTTCCGGCCTGCGGGAAACACTGCGGTACCTTGTGCAACACAAACACGTATCTGCCATCGTTACAACGGCCGGCGGCGTCGAAGAGGACTTCATCAAATGTCTCGCGCCCACCTACCTTGGTGCTTTCTCAACGCCCGGCGCCGGTTTGCGTGCCAAGGGTATGAACAGAATAGGTAACCTTGTTGTTCCGAACAGCAACTACTGCGCGTTCGAAGACTGGGTTGTGCCCATCCTCGACAAGATGCTGGAGGAGCAGGAAGCAAGCAAGAAGACAGAGGAGCCAATGCACTGGACGCCGAGCAAGATGATCCATCGCCTGGGCAAAGAGATTAACGATGAACGATCTGTCTACTACTGGGCATGGAAGAATGACATCCCTGTGTTCTGTCCGGCTCTGACAGACGGCAGTCTTGGCGACATGTTGTACTTCCATACATTCAAGGCATCACCTGAGTGCTTGCGAGTGGACATTGTCGAAGACATCCGGAAGATCAACACCATTGCAGTGCGAGCAAAGAGGACTGGCATGATCGTGCTCGGTGGAGGTATTGTCAAACATCACATTGCGAACGCCAATCTGATGCGCAACGGCGCAGAAAGCGCTGTCTACGTTAACACGGCTCAGGAGTTCGACGGCAGTGATGCGGGAGCACGGCCAGACGAGGCGGTCAGCTGGGGCAAGATCAAATTGGATGGCGACAGCGTGAAGGTATATGCAGAGGCTACAGTAGTGTTCCCGCTCATAGTGGCTGCGACTTTTGCGAGCGTTCAAAAGTCGCCAGTATAGTATCTCATAGATGATGCGAACGATGCATGACTGGACGCATACACATCGTATTCGACCAGTGCAGTGAAGCTCTTAATCCTATGGAGCGTGTGTCTGACTTCCGATGACTCTAGTGCGATGAGCGAGGTGGCGAAAGCCGCGGAAGGCCTGGCATGCGTTAGACTATGCGGGAGCTGCAGGGAGGGCGCGGTAGGTCGCAGCTCCTCGTTAGGCTCAACATAGTAAGGCCTAGTAGTTGTGGAGCCTCAAGCAATCGATAAGCTGGGGAGCTCCAGCTCTGAAGGCGGCCTCCTGGAGTCCATCATGACGCGGTGCAGCCTTGAGGCCATGAGTCAACATCACGATCCGGTAGGTGACAAGCTGAAGAAAGGCTCCACGATGCCAGCGAGGGCGCAAGGGAATGCCGCGCCACGACGCGGGGGTTCGCGGCTAGCTTACGCCTCACTTCAGTGTGTTGTGCATCGACAGCTGCCTGCAGCCGTAGGGTTTAAGCCCAGCCACGCCCGTGACTGATCACTCGTGTTGTTGACATCGTCCTCAGCCTTTTCTCATACCTGCATCGTTCCAAGCTTGGCTCCTGCTATCTTGTACAATATTGACACACCCTTTGCCTTGCCGGCACACAGCTCCGCAATCACAAGCGCCCTAGCTGTCCAGCTGCCTGCGCATGTTGCCGTGCTGATAGAACCGAGTGATCTTACCTGCTACTCGGCGATATATCCAGTGTTCTTTGACAAGCTTTATCTTGGTCACACATGCAAGCAAGTCCCGATCCAAGCCATGAGCGTTAGCGTAGAGCAGCCGTTGCACTTTCAGCAATCAACTTCACCTACCTTTTCTAGCCCCTCACACTCACCTAATCGCCTGCAACATGCAACAACGCCATCGTCTCCACCGCCTGTCCCTCCACCGACCGATATAGACATGAGCGCCTCCGCTCCCACACTGCCGCCTACGGGCCAGCGGCACGACCGGGAAGATGCAGAGATGCACGATGAAGAAGGCCTGGCGGATGAACCAGCACGACCCGAGCAACAGTCTGCAACACCTCCCTCAGCCTCTATGGACACTGTCGCCGTGGAGGTTGCGTTAGTTGGCGAAGACGCTATGGACACGACCCCGGACACAGACCAGCGGCTTGTGCTACCGAACGGCTCAGCTGGTCAACCCAATATTTCTACACTTCAGTCGCAGCTGGCTGCAGCAGCCAATGCTGCTGACGCTGAGGCAGACAGCAGTGTGCAGATCGATTTTGTTGCTGCTGCTGCAGATGGCGCAGTAAGTAACATCCACTCTAAGCTACACTCAGTGACGGAATTGCTCACACACGCAGACTGAACCGCCTCCGTCGATACTCCCCCCTCTCTTTGACTCAGACCTCCAGCCTCCTCCACCTCCACCTGCCGAGCCCGTGCGATCCGATTCCGAATCCTCAGACGAAGAAGATGGCATGCAGCCGTGGCACCCCATTCAGGAAGATACCTCCGCCCCGGATGAGATTGAAATGAAGGAGATCGAGGCCTCCATCGAACACAGCGCTCTGGATCACGAGTATTGGGAGGGTCGCGCATTCCTGCCAGTGGACGAGCCAGAATACACCGTAGGCGTCAGTGGACGGATTGACTGGACCATTGATCGCTACAACGGAACACGAGAACAACCGAACCGTGACATTGTCATGAAGTCGGATGTCGTGACTATTGGTGGACACCAATGGCAGATCAAGTTCTATCCGAAGGGGAACGACTCCGATTATCTAAGTGTGTATCTGGAATGCCTCAGTGTTATCGACCCTTCGTCCAAGAAAAAAAACGGCCGTGTGGACTCTGTGGCTAAAGATGCAAGCATGGAAGAGGGTGACGAGAGTGTAACGACGGCTTCTGCAGCAGAAACATCCGTTTTGGACCACCAATACACACCTTTGCCGCTTCTGGGCTCCAAGCAGCTACCTAAACGGAAGAGCGTTGCAGCCCAAGTCTCAGTCGTTATGTACAATCCTAGCGAGCCCCGCGTCAACTACTCACGGACCGCTTTGCATCGCTTCTGTAATGGCTCACCTGATTGGGGGTGGACCAGATTTCATGGACCACACTACGATATACCGCATCGGCTACGTGGTCAACGCCAAGCGCTTCTGCGTGGCGATAAGCTTGCGTTTACCGGCTACATTCGGATCATCGAAGACGAGACCGATTGCCTTTGGGAACATCACAGCCGCGAGAATCCATGGGACAGCTTCGCCATGACCGGCTTGCAGGGCCTGATGCTGGGTGAGGATGCCAGCGCTCCTGGTGGGAACATGATCTCGGCAATTGCGTCATGGATGCTTTTCAAGCCGTTCCGGGAGCTTTTGTACAGCGCCCACGCGCCTGACCCAGAAGCGGAGCCGTTTGCGCACCCTAAGCCCCTTCTGAGCGCTCTCAAGAAGGTTCTGTATATGCTTCGGACACAAGTAGACCCTGGAGCTGGTGCTGTAGCTTTGGACGACGTACTCGACGCCCTCGAATGGTATGGCATTCATGAGCGTATCGATAAGCTTGATGTTGTCGAAACATGGGAGGTACTGCGTGCGAAGCTAGAGCAAGAGTTGCAGGGCACACCCGGAGCCGTCACTTTCGCCGCGATATGCGGCCCTAAGCGCAATCACAGCATCGGTGTCCCAAGCTACAAAGTTCCAGTTATCGGTGTTGAAAGCATGCAAGGCGCAATTGATAAGTCAATCGATCTCGTAACGGTATCAGAAGAGCTACCTCAGCTGCTGACGGTGGAGCTGGAGCGACAAGAATTCGACTCCAAGACACGTTCATACTTGAAGCTGCTCAATGCAGTCTCGCTTGATGATCACGTGTATGTCCGTGGCGTAGCGTACACGCTCTATGGAATCGTAGTCCACAAGCAGACCCTTCAGTCGTACGTCTACCAGCCAATCCTCAGGCCTGAGGGACCAGGATCTAGGTGGTACAGCTACTCAGACAGCAAAGATGAGAACCATGTGAAATGCCTCAATCAAAAGGAGGCCATCAATGCACACGAGGGCAGGATTAGCTCTGGTCGTATCGAGGGCAACGACCCTGTTGCATACATTGCCATGTATGTTCGTGACGACACAGCTGCTGTTGTCTTGAAGCCGGGCGCCGGATCTGAGCCGTGGGAGGTACCACAGTGGATCAAGACCGACGTTGAGAGAAAAAGGAGCGCCAGTGTTTTGGATCCGTTGCCACCCCCTCCGTCCCATAATGAGCCAGTCACGATGGTTGATAGCGTGGATCCGCTAATAGCTAAAGAAAGCTCTGATAAGCCCGCCCTAGTCGACTTCCAGGTCATCGACTCTCGCCTCTTCCTTCAACATGAAGGACCTGGTATCTTCGAGGCCTACAATCCCAGATGGACAACAGGCAATGTCGATCATATCTACGCCATTCAATTGTCACGCGCAGACAGCTGCGGTGACATTCGCAGTAAGATTGCGTCAGTTGTCAAAGATGTCAAGGATTCTCGACAAGTCAAGTTTTGGTTTCTGGACCCGTTGCGAGGCTTCCAAGGCCGTCCGCATTTGTCGACCTCTGGCAGAATAGAGTACTCCAGCGGCCCCTACGACCGATACCTGGAATCGAAAGAGTGGAAGTTTGACCGGATGCATTTCGGATGCCGCCGCTTGTGGACACACATTGTGGAATATGCGGACCTTCCAGCACCACCTGAGGAAGAAGAGAAGATCCATGAGACTACTGAGGAGCTGTTAGCTGTGACAGATGATAACATCGTCGTGATCGATGCTGAGTCTGAGCTCGAGAGTTCGGCAGAAGTCGCCCGTTCTGAGGACACGCCGATGAGCGAACCTGACGAGCCTGGGCCGGAGTCAGTAGCACCTGTGCAGCCAAGACCTCAGACCTCGACGGCCGTGCCTCCTATTACGAGTGAAGGAAACGACGCAATGGAAGATGATCATTCCGCTGAGTCTGAGATTGCGGACCCTGTTGCGGCACCTCCAGCTCTCCTTAACGATACACAGATGGGTGGCACACAAGATGCCCTTCCTCCTCCACTACCCCCGCCGGCCGATCTTCCTACCGGGTTCATGCCACCACCACCGCCACCTCTAGCACGTACACCCAGCCCTGAGCCTCCTGCGGATGAAATATACTTCTTCCTCAAGTTCTTCAACGCAGAGAAGCAGGCCCTCGAGGCTCGAGGCACGTATATTGTTAAGAGGTCCGCTCGGGTAGATGAGACACTTGTGAAGTGCCTGGGCTTGCCCATGGAAGACAAGAAGAAGATTGATATCTGGGAAGAGGAAGAGCTCCATACCCTTCGATCGATCAAGAACCGCCGTACCTTCCTTCAGGTCGACTTACACAACACCCCGGTTCTCATCGCCGCAATGCCGCAGACGGATGAGCAGCGCAGCGCCCTCGCTGGTCATGCTGCCTTTGCTGAACCACAATCCTTCCTCGCATACCGTGTATTTGCCCGAAACTTTCCTTCACACTTGAATGGCCACTTTACATACAACTATTTCTCCTCTGAATACTACAAAGGCGAGATCAAAAATGGTCACCGCCACGGTCATGGGAAAATGTTCTATCACAGCGGTGCCACCTACGAAGGCACTTTCCAGCTCGGCCAGCGCCATGGTCACGGCCTCTACACGTTCCAGAACGGCGACACGTACGACGGAGACTGGGTCGACAATCAGCAGCACGGGTCCGGCACCTTTGTCGAAGCTGCGACTGGCAATACCTTTGTCGGCGGTTGGAAGAACGATAAGAAATTTGGCGAGGGTGTGACGCACTGGAAGAACGCGCAGGAGGAAGAACGTTTGTGCCGGATCTGCTGGGAGGACGCTGCAGACGCAGCGTTTTACGACTGCGGTCATGTGGTAGCATGTTTGCAGTGCGCGAGGGAGGTACAGAACTGCCCGGTCTGCAGGAAGAGGGTGCTGTGTGCTATGAAGCTCTACTATGTGGCTTGAGCACGAGCATGGGTAAGGGCAAGGATGTTAGCTTTTGAGATTGTAAGTATGTATATGGAGCATGTGGACGAGCATGAAATCAGAGTTCAGGCTCTCTTAGATCCACGCGAGACAGCTTAGTGCGTGGTAACACGTCGCCGTCACCGGCAATTTTGTCTTTCTTTCGCATGGTGTCGGGAGTTAGGTAGACAATCGTTGCAGTTCACTGTGTGACCTCTGGTGCCTTGAGCTTTGTACGCAAGACCTCGCCCACCTCTCCTCAGTCCCCTCCACTCGTCCCACACAGTGACCTGTTGTGAGCACTAGAGAAGGAGTGCAAGAAAGAACCGCCGCAGTCTACGAAGTCATTTAAAAGGCGTAGCTATGCTGCGAGCTCAATCAGAGACCTCTCGTTCATTTCAAAAGAGCTCGAGATCTATCTTTTTCGCGACAAGGGAGTCGCTGTGACCGTTAAGATGTCGACCTTTGATGAAAAAGTTCAGACCATCCTAAATGTTCGTCATATCTTGCGTACTTTCGTAAGGAAATCCGCCTCTCGATGCACTGCAGTCCTCAGCGCGAAGGGGCCTGTGCTCAAGCTAGTTGCTTAGTCATTTCTGGTGGGCCCCACGCGACTGGCGCGCCTCAAAAGGCCACGGCTTGCTTAAAACTATTCTTCCAGGCAGCACTCGCTGTTCCTCAGACATCACCACTCACCACGCTCGCTCGCAGTCGTGATTTACAATGGATGTCTTTTGGACGCTGCCGCCGGTCTCCAGGTAAGCTTCGCTGCTTCATTACAGGCTCTGCGCTAGGGACAATTCTTACATTTGCGCAGGACCATCACGGCACTCTCTGTAGTTGTATCTGCTCTGGGCTATGGCGGCCTCATCAATCTGTACCAGTACATCTTCGCGAACCAATTTGTCTTCACGACGAAGATCGTACCGCAGGTCTGGCGCATCTTCACGGCGTTTCTGATTACGAAACCGAAGTTCGCCATTCTGCTAGATCCATACTTCCTATACCAGTACGGCAGTGCTCTCGAGCGCGAGTCGTCGCGCTTTGCGCAGCCGGGCGACTTTTTTGTGTACACTATGTTCGTTGGCTCGGTCATAGTCGTAAGTATTTGCCTCTCGCACATCTTTGCATTGCATTCTGTAGATCTCTGGCAACAGAGCACCACCTCTGATTATCTGCCCACCCAGCTTGAGTCAATGGCTGAAGTGGTTCCTGGAACCGAGGAAGATTACCCCTGCACATCACACTGTCCGTCATTCGCAAAATATCTTAGGGCTGTTGCGGTGTGTAGGCATGGTGGGATAGCTACTTGAGAAAGCTGTGCAGACTCACAATTCTGCTCGGCGGTGTTGGCTCCCTACATACTTCCGTCTTCTTTTCGCTCAGGCAATATGCGCGCGTTTCCTTGAGAGAAGAGTTGCTGACGGTGATGAAAGGCGACTGCAGGTGTGCTCTTCAACGGTTACACGTTCCTCTCCGCCCTTTCGCTCGCGTACGCGTACACATTCGCCCAAGACAACCCCACGCGTCAAGTCAACTTCTTCATCGTGAATTTCGATGCTAAGTTCCTGCCGTTCGCCCTGCTGTTCATGACCTTCATTATCGATGGTCAGAACGCTGCACTTACACAGGTCTTCGGTCTGATCGCCGCACACCTGTACGACTTCCTCACACGCATTTGGCCGACATTTGGTGGCGGCAAGAATTACATCTTCACACCCCAGATAGTGAAGCGTTGGTTCGGTGCGACGCCTGGAACGGTGCAGAACAGAGGATACGGACATGCTGTGCAGGGTCGCGGGCGCGAGACTGGCTCCAACCAACCAAGCACTGGACGTAGTACCGGCACGAACTTTGGAGGCATGGGCCCCGGCCGTCGTCTTGGAGGCGAGTAATACTACGGTGGGGTGGTGGGTTTACGGAAGGGGTGAAAGCTGAAACGCCTGCTGCCTACGTAGCTTGAAGCTTGTACAACAGCTGTTGCATTTAAAAAACATTCAGCGAGCATACACCACAATACAATACAATAAATAAGTCACATACCGATGGCCATTGTGACCTGGTCTCGACGTGTCACTACCAAGCCTTAATGCGCCGTGAACGACTGAACATCGTTGAGCTATGTCCTTGGAGGAAACTGCGTAACACGCTACTCATCCTCGCGTCCGCATATTACACATTCCAGAGAGATAACACAGGCACAGAGCAACGGCAACGGCAGCAACAACGACAGCAACAAAATCATTGAAACGTTCAATTGACTTGCTTGGCACTCTACAAGGCGATAATCTATGCCTTCTTCCCGCTTCCTGCAGGATTACTCGGGCCATCCACCGCACGCTCAACATGTCCCGCGATACCATCCTTACTCGCATCGAACTGTGAGCCAATAACACCGTCCTTGCTAAAGGGCCCGCCGACCGCCTGGCCAATAGAGCCGATGGGGCCATCGGGGTTGAATTGCTTGCCAATTGCGCCGGCGGAGGAGAGTATTGAGGGGTTCTGGGGGCGTTAGCTGGAGGTTACGATGTAATTTGGGGGTTGCGAGAGCGATTAGGGCTCAGCGCAGGGCAGCGGATTGTGTGGGCGGAAAGAATGTACCTCTTGAGGAATGGCGTTTGTGCTCTTGTTTGCGCCGAGCTTGTCAGCAGCGGAGGTTGTGGAGTCAGTCATGTTGGGTGTGGAGGAAGCTTGGGAAGCGCCTGTGAGTTGGTCTTGGAGGGGTTGTGTTGACTTAGGCATAAGGTATGAGGTGTGATGAATGAGATATTCTCCAGTAAAGCAGCTAATTCACGTTATATACACTCTCTGTGGTTATAGGATCATATGCGGCTGCGTCACTATGTCACGTACTGATGTAGTGGTTGTGGTGATGTCATCATCACGATGTGGGGTTTAATCGCGAATGAGCATTTTCGCATGACGAGCATAAGAGTTTCGATGATGTATCTGGGCGCTGCAGATGTGAGATCCGTGGATCTGACATGGCTGGTTAGGGTTTGGGGTGGTTTGCTTTGGGTCGGGCGTGCGTTGTGCTTCACTGGCGATAGCGCGGAATTGAAGATCGGCTGCGACACCGAGCGTGATTGAACGCCACATGAAAACTGACAGCCATAAAATGTAGATGGAAACAGAAGGCTCCGTGGAGTCTCGATGCTTGATTCATGCTTGTACGCTCGTGTGGTCCTCATCTCCTCTTCTTTGTAGGTATGTTCACCCTCGGGAACGCCAATGGTAGGCGCAACTTCGCGACATGGTGGTTGTTCGAGTCGGCCTTGGTCAACTTGAACTTCGTCATGTCTGTTTGTGTAGGTGGGCTGACCCTGCAGCCCAATTCGTGGAAGTACTGCTTGATCCTGCGAAATATCAGCTATTGTGGTCCTTGCAGCGACGGCGAAACACGTACTCCTTGTTCTCGATCTTCAAGTCCTCGCGCAAATCGTTGACGTCTACTTCGAAATCGTCGATAATGAGCGCTGCTGCTGCAACGTGTGTCATCAGGTTGTCGATATTCCAACGAGGCATATCGTTGTGTCTGCGAGCGTTAGCGAAGTCAGGCCCAGCAAACGCGAGTTACATACTCAGAGCCAAACTTCCTCCTGATAGCATTGACGAGCGGAATATTGTCCTCCTCGTTCATCAGGCTCTCTAGCTTGCCCTTTGGCGGGATCCTCCTTGCAAATTTTCCAGCTTGCCCTGCCAATGCTGCATTGAAGTTGATGCATAGCAAGATGAAGCGCAATGCCTTCAGCTTCTGGACCTGCTTGTTTCTGCAGAGCTTCAAGATGCGCTTTGCGACATATTTGCTGTTGACCTGTACACCCTTGCCCTTTTCTGAAGCATCCATCCAGTCCTTGACAGGGATCAAACCCATGAGCTCACTTCCCACCACAGCATCGTAGGTGTAGACATCGCCCGGGAACTCTGCAGCCATGTTTGGTGTCGGTCGTGGTTTGGAGCTGTCGAGAGCTGCCGCAAGCTCGGCCTTTGTGGGCATAGCGGAGGTATTCTCGGACATGTTCGCCAGGACGTTGTCTGCGACACCCTCATTCCTGTGCTGTTCCTCTGGCGCTCCGCTGCGGATGGAGTTCATAGTGATGTCGTCGATCCTCTTCCTTGACTTCTTGGAACCAAATTCGGCGGCCAGTGCATGTCTCTTGGCGGTCATGGTGCCTTGTGCTGCCTCCAGTCGTGCCTGCTCTTCCTGGAGCTCTTGTGTCTCACTGCGCAGAGTGCTCCGTACTGTCACCCTCTTCACCGGCACGATCTGCAGCTTTTTGGTCTCTGGATCGAAGACGCCGACATAATCCTTGAGCTGGCTCCCTGCGCTACCATCCTGCTCTTGCTGTGCGGTGTAGTCGAGGCAGGCGTGGTCTGAGGACTGGAGGAGAAGTGTGGTGACGGAGGACTTGGGGAGGATCTTGATGTGCTGGTACGGCTTGAAGTTGATACGTGTGGGGAACTTGAGCCCTGGTGTCGCAGCTGTGCCTTCGTCAGTCTTTGTCGTCTGCTCAATGCGCAATGCAACATACCGAGCAGCGGGCCCAGTGCTTCCTCTTGCAGAAGCTCGACCTTCACATTTCCCTGCGGCGCGACTGCGGTCTTCTTGCTAGGCCGCTCAACGCCTTCCTCGTTCCTCTTTCTCTTCTTCTCGGCCATGTTGTGTTTTGTGTGTTGCGCGCGGCGACTGGTGTTGTCGGCGCAAAAAAGTTCAAGATCGAAATAGCAGGCTCGCTGTGATTGGTAGGCGCGAAAGCGGAACGAGAGCGGAGCCTAGCGCGTAACCAGTTAGAGCGACCAGACGTTTGCGACCTCCGCGGTGACATCAACGCGTCCAAAGCTAGACGGCGTGCGGCAGGGACAGCTTGGTTGCTTGACGAACGGTATTTCCTCGCTCTGGTGGTATTTCCTGTACTACGACTGCGCGCTTCCACGTAAAAGCTCAATCAATCCGTTCTACCACAGCCACTACTTCGCTCCTCCGTGTGTCTTTGTATTGACCGCCACACATTACTAGCCATTGAGACCGATAACCAGCCCAGTATGTCGGTCGTCATGCGCACCGCCCAGGACGTTGCCGGCAGTGTCGGTGCCAGGATTGGGCAGACTACCAACCGTCTGCTCCCGCCAAAGCAGCGCGAGCGTGCCCTTGAGAACTTGCGCCTCTTCTCTGAGCGCAACCCCAAGTTTGCTGTAAGCCCACTACCTTTAATTGCACCACAATACAGCTGCTGACTCTCCTAGTCTTTCCTAGCAGCTCAGACTGCCCTCGCTGGTCTACCCGTCTTATTGTTCCTCGCTTTCGCCGCTGCTACCCTTGTCGTGTCCCTGGCCACCTGCGTAGTGCTCGGTGCCATCGCCGCATTTGCCTTCACACTCTTCGTCACTAGCATCGCTCTCCTCTTCGTCGTCCCTATTGTCTTCATCGGCAGCTGCACAGCCAGCGTTGCTTTCGTGTGGGGTCTCATTGGCTATCTGGTGCTACAACGAATCAACGGCGGTGAGACGCCAGTCCGACCTGGCACAAAAGATGGTGATACCTCGAATGTGCTGACAGGTGGAAGACTACGCGATCTAGTTGATCGAGCTGATTCAGACTTGCGGCAAAAAGGGCTGGCGGTCGATTCGTCGCAAGACCAGAAGATATCTCAGGGGAGTCAGGACCAGCGGGGAGGTCACGACGCACGTAGTGGTTCACCACGTCGACGACACGACGAACAAAGCAACGGGACTAAACATGGTGGAGAATTTGGAAAAAAGGATCAAGAGAGTGGAGCGCCAGGTGCCACGAGTGGAACGCGAGAACTCGGCCAAGGAGCGCGGGATCCCACAGAATCTCACATAACCACCTATGGACCTGTCGATGATAGTGTGATCGATTGGAGGACGCAATTCCAGCACGAAGGCATAGCAACGTAACCTACAACCCTAATGAATGCAACATTTGATCCAAGAATTTCATATGCTTATAAGCACCTGACAGCAGCTACAACTTCCTTACCGTGGATGCATTCTTTACCTTTACTAAGTAGCTACTCATGGCTTCTCGGCCGCCATACCGAATAGTACGACCTTCAATAAAGCGGGAATGTGGTTTCGTGGAGATACGCGAAACAAGCCTCAGGTAGCGGGATCGGTATCTGACAATCCTTTATATCGTTCTACACAGGCTGCGCATTCATTGATACGACCAGGTCTCAAGACCTAAGGGTCTGAATAGATGCAGAGTATGTAGTCATCAAACGTGTATTCACATATTTTGCATGTCCATGAACGTCGTGTTACAGCTTGCTGCCTTCTCGAAAGATATCTATTAAACAGGAATAATGACATGACGATAACACATGGTCGTCTCTTTTTCTCGTCGAGTGACTGAGCAACCTAGTGACCCTCAAACCAGTGCTGAGTTTCAGGCGAGGGCTGAGAGCCGAATCTGGTAAGCTGTTCGAGGGTCAGCTTCCAGAATTCCATGGCGTCGTCACTCTCCGCCATGCAAATGGCATCCGAGTCAGTGTCACCCGTATTTTTGTTTGTACCCAGGTCTGGATCCGCTGTCAAGATACCGCATCCCCTGACCATGTTGCAGACACGGGGGTACTGCCGTATGTTGTATTTGATACTGTTTGAGCTCCAAAGCTTACATCTTGTTGGAATCCAGAATAATCTCTCGAGCCGTCACTACTGTACCACTGAGAGAAGCTGGCCGTACGCATGGCCTTCTGGCGGCAGGAAAATGGTCCCCTCGGCAGGACTTTCCGGCTGGCGGATGCATTAATGTGGCTGGCTTTGGCACCATGTAATGGGATACTAGGTGGGCTTCTTCTCCATCTCCACCACTGCCCCAAGAAGCAAGACCTGTCATGATTCTCCATGTTCATCTTGCCAGGCGAGCTGACCCACCGAATCACTGCAATTGTTGGTGTACATGATATGCCCATGCATGCCGGATTTTCGAGTACCTGCATTGGAAATCTCTGGAAGAGCTCGTGCTGTGCGGGGCCCGTTGATGCAGTAAAGTGAGATGAGATTCGGAGATTCTCGTCACCGCCTATGTATCTTATCATCGCCGATCACCTCGAGACTGCAACTGTTGTTTAGCTTAGTATAGGAATAGAAGGTCCGGGAGTGGCTCAAGGGTAGACAGCTCCGAGTTGTATGCAGGGGAAGTGCGGAAACAAGCCTACGATCCCTTTTTGCCAAATAGATGCAGTCTGTTACGGTGCGGTTTGGGCCGATGGCCTAGAAACCGCTGAGCCCGACTGACCTCGCTCTATTGGAGCAATAAGCAAATGGTCAAGGGGACTTGCATTTAGCTTCCAAATGTTGCAAGCCTGGCGTGATATATGTACAGATGCATTAATTATGGGGTATCGATATGAGTGAAGCATGCCTTCCTTCCGCTAACCAGTCCATGGAGGAAAATAACTACTTTCTGTCGGGAAGGTGTTGGGCTCGTTTTCATAATTGAAGGGATCGCCCCAGAAACCGAAGTCGAATTCCGGTACTATACCGGGTGTCGGTTGGCTATCAACAATGTTGTTGATGTTGCTGAGATTGATGTCTTCCCAGGATGGTGGAGCTGGCTCTTGCATTGGCCCCATGGGTTGAATATAGCTCTGTTGAGGAAACGCTCGCACAGGTTGCGATGTCGCTGTGGGCTGACTGTATGTTACTGCAGGTGGTTGTATTGCATAGCTGGGCATTTGGCCTTGTCCTGGGTACACCTGAACGTTGCCGTCTGTTTGCAGTGCAGTAGACACCGGTGCTGTGGGGCTAGCATAGACGCTTGAAGCTTGCGACTGGGTCCTTTGCGACATGCTGTGCTCCTGGATGGCCTTGTCAATCATGGCCTTGACTGCGAGCCATACCTTGGCACCGTTGTTCTCGCGCAGAATGCGTGACATTTGCAGCGCCCTGAGTGCTCGTTGGCGATCAGGAGCATCGAACATCGGGGCTCGGAGTTCCGACAAAACGTGCATGATTGCTTGGAAAGATGCAACGCCGCCTGCTAGAGTCAGTCGCAATCACGATCTTGGAGGTACTGACAAACCTATATGCCATTGGAAACGAGCAGCGTCAACATCGACTGATGCTCCATTGATAGTCTCGATACAATTGACTGATTTCTCGAATATCCTGTGGCTTTCAGCTGACATTTTAGTGCAATGGTCGATTGAGGACTCACGATTTGCGGATGTCGTTAGAGAAGACAACATCTCGATATGCTCTTGGCATGCGCAGCCAAAAGAGCAAATAACAACGCCACTCAAGTAGGGATGCCAACCCAATGCAGAGCCTTTGCATAGGGATCTCTGGATTGCAGAAGCGAAGGTACTTGCGGTGGCAGTCCTCGTGCACCTCGTCCAGCATCTTTTTAATTTGTTCGTACAGCTCTTGAAGCTCTCGTGCTGGGTCAGGTCTTGATGTGCCGTGCAGACCTGAGTCCAGCATCCGCCTCTCTAGGTGGTATGTACTCCGAACTATCTTCCTCAGTGCTGACATACCCTGATATCTAACAAGCTGGAAGGTGATTGATGTGAATCTCTCCTCGTCGTATGGTGCCGGACCCGGACTCGCCCCGTCGATAAGCTCTTCGTCTTCCACATTACGTGGGAGGAGTGTTGTATAGTAGTCTTCAGACAGACTGGGCTCCTGTCCTTTGCACTCGGCTGCGCGAAACTCCAGATGGCCAAGTTGGTACCATAGTCGACGACGAAGCTCAATTGTAAGAGCGTCCATTGAGCCGGTTGGAAAAAGTGATGGGTCACGGTGTAGACCTTGATTCAGCGCGATACGCGTCGCGATACCAAGCAGCGCCCAAGCTTTGCCTATGGATTAAAGTTAGCGCATGTTTGTTTGGTTCTAGAAGATGGCATTACCCATGTCTTCTTCTTTTGTGATGCAGGTAAGCCATAATACGAAGCCCTGGAAGATCTCCAGACTTGAAGTGGTGAGGTAATTCTCTCTAGCCAAAGATATCTCAACGCCGAGTTGGAAGCGGTCCAAAAGATCCTCTTTTGTGTCACCGAATCGGCTCTGGACGACGTTCGGAGGCAGCGAGATGACAGCTGAGAAGCAGATCGCAAATGCCAAGGGATGTGTCTCGCGCATATATATTGGATATCTGCGTATGACTGTTGGTTTGTGAGTGATCCTGACCATCGGGTCGACGTTGGCGAAGTAAACGTCCAAGAGTGTATCTCGATGATCTTGTGAATCTGGCAACAGCTGATCTAGATTTGATCCCGCGACCCAGCGACCCAGCGACAAGAGATCTACTAGACTACTCTGTGGCACTTCCTTTCGCTCTTCATCAGTCTTATCACCAAGTAAGGCCTTGATGTCTTGGATCTGGATTGAGTTAGCCTTTGCGTATTGCAATTTCTAGGCAAGACACCCACCTCTTCCGCAAGCAAGGCATAGTGCAACGAAGACACAAATTTCGATTGACCGCCATCTAGCAATAGAGTACCATCGCCGTCGTCAGCCATGCCAGCGTTTTGTGAGGCTTGGCTATTTGACGAGGGCGTCAATGCAGCTTCGCGGTCCCTCGTTTCGCTGTCGCTGATAGCGCGAGCAGGCACAGATGGTTTAGCTCCTTGCCCTGAAACTGCCTTTTCGAGTAGTAGTTCTAGCCGATCGAGGCGCGACTGAACGTCGCTATTCTTCGCAAGTCGTCCGCTTCCCGGCGCTGATGGTTTTGAGATTCGCCCAGCTGAGGACTGATCTTGTAACTGGACTGACCAGGTACAGACATGGTTGCCACGCGTGCAGGCTCCGCATATAGGATGTCCATGATCGCATTTGACCTTGCGACGCCGACAGGTCAAGCAACTTTGTATAATGCGCTGTCGCCCTCCGACAGACTTTCCCGCCGTATTCGGCGAGTATGCCTGGGAAGCAGCCTTTGTCTCAACCATCCCTCGATATCGATCCTCCTCTTTTCGTCTGTCATTCGCAAATCGAAAGTCGAGTAATCGCGACCTCTGGTGAAGTCATTGCCGCAGGAGAGGCTCAATCTTCACGTGCGGGGCTATTGCTGGATAGCGCTAGTGCTTAGCCACTTCCGGAAAGAATCTTCTTGTGGATCGCACAACACCTCGAGCTTTCTCCCAGATCCCGAGGTCAGTTGCGGTATTTACCTAGGTATCCTTCGATCCACCCTAACTTGGTCTCCTTTTCAAGCTCTACGCGTCCTTGCGCCGCTTTGCAAACTCTGACGAGCTGACTGACCTTTTGGCGTTACCTAAAGCTGCAGCAACTACGTCAGCGACCATCGACCAGACGGAAACGTTGACCATCTCGGAAAATCTTAGACAGTAGCCGACGACAACTATCTACAATGAGTGCGATGACCTTCAGATGTTTATGCAATGGATGCAACAGCGCACGGACTCGACCATGTGGTCTGTACAATCGAAATGCCTCAGTCACGATGCGCGGAGAGTCGGAGATAAAGGCTCCAGTTCGCGTTGTCACGTCCTCGAAAAGCTCACGAATTCGACCAAGGTCGAAAGCGCCCCTCTGAAGTCCTTGGTGGCCTCCATCGGCGCTTTCAGTAGATCTGTGCTCATTGCAAACCTCTGTGACGCTGAAGAGCTGTAATTATAGGCCCAGAGTTACTCCTAGGTCGATCTTCGACTATCGAGCCCCAGGATCTATCGGCAGCATTTGCCAGGATGTAAAAGCTGCGAGTCTGTTCTCTAAGCGACCAAACGAGTGCAAGTATTGCAGTGAAGCACACGGTCATCCGTAGTCTGTTTAAGACCGACTGTAAGTCCGAAAGGTGTGCAATAAGGTATGGCCTATACTGGTTGCTGGTCAGGAATTCATCCCCGTGCTTACACCAGCACTACGACCACAAACAGTCAAGCGAGCTTATGGTGCATCAGCAGCCATGAGAAGCGAGTTGGTACAATGCGGCCAAGACATTTGAGGGTCTAGCTTCTCCAGGTTCCCATTGGCGAGCGGATCGAGAGCTGACGATGCCTAACTGTATCTGGCAGCAAGCTGTGCTTCGCTACTTCCATCCACGTACGACTACTATGATATGCGGGGTCGCCCAACACGTCGAGCGGAGTTAGGATATTCTAGGGGTGAGCATCAGCAGCAGTGCGAGATGGCTTGAACTGCGTATAAAAGCAGAACAGCGTCTGCTGCGCGGAGTTTAGATCAAGGTCTCTTCAAGATCTCTTTGCCTCCCTCTAAACGCAGCACCAGCAATCTTCAGGAAGATCTTTTTTTTTCTCAGTATTCAAAATGATTAACAAACAGCTTTTCATCAATAACGAGGTGAGTCGTGCGTCCAACACAAGATTCATACCTGACCCTGCAAGTACGTCGATGCCACATCCGGTGAGACTCTGAGCATCTACAACCCACATGATGAGAGCCTTGTTGCCGATGGCATCCAAGTAGCCTCGCAAGACGATGTTGACAAGGCGGTAGCGGCTGCTCGTGCGGCTTTCCATGGTGAATGGTCAAAGTGGACCCCACAACAGCGCAGCGAAGCGATGTTGAAATTCGCAGACCTGACCGACAAGCATGCTGAAGAGCTTGCTCTGTGGGAAGTGAAGAGCATGGGCCAGCCTATCACTGTGACCAAATTCGTCTATGCTCTGTTCGGCAGGATCTTCAGGTATTACGCTGGCTGGACGGATAAGCTTCCAGGAGAATCGTGGACGGAAGACGACCAGGGCATATATAAGGTGAGGAAGCGTCAGGTTTACATATGGTCCTTTGCCTGACCGTGTGACAGATCATCCAATACGATCCTCTCGGCGTTTGTGCCGGCATTGGTGCATGGAATGGCTCCGCGATCTTCTTCGCTTTCAAGGTTGCTGCTGCGTTGGCCGCCGGGTGCACCTTCATCTACAAAGGTTCTGAGAAGAGTCCGATCGGAATGATACAGCTTGGGCAATATGTCAAAGAAGCTGGCTTCCCTCCTGGTGTCATCAATATCGTTACAGGAGACGGCAAGGTCGGTGCGGCCCTGGCGTCTCACATGGACATCAACAAGATCTCCTTTACCGGATCTGCCTTTGCTGGAAAGAAGGTCCAAGAGCTTGCTGCTAAGAGGTAGGCTTCCCGCTCCAGCTCTAAATCCAGCGATAATACTTACATAAACCTACAGTAACCTCAAGCGCGTGACCCTTGAACTGGGTGGCAAGTCGCCCAGTCTGATCTTTCCCGATGCCAACATCGAGAACGCCCTCACACACCACAGCCAGAACTTCCTCTTCAACTCTGGTCAGGCATGCATCGCTGCGTCTCGTACCTTTGTCCATGAAGACATTGCAGAGAAGTTCATCGAAGAGCTGAAGACCCGCTTCGAGCAGCTAGCAGGCGCAATGGGGCAGCCCACTGATCCCAACACATTCTTGGGCCCCCTCGCCGATGGTAAACAGTTCGAACGTGTAATGAGCTTCCTTGACGTTGGCAAGGAAGAGGCAGAACTCCTGACAGGAGGTGCAAGGCATGGCAAGAACGGGTGGTATGTTCAACCAACCATATTTCTGAACCCGAAGGACGATGCAAGAATCTATCGAGAAGAGATCTTTGGCCCAGTCCTTACGATTCGCACGTTCAAGACCGAAGAGGAGGCGGTCAAGCTGGCCAACGACACCAGCTTTGGTTTGTCATGTAAGTGCTCGGGGCTCTTCGTGTCTTAGAAATCTAACGCAATTCAGCTTGCATCTTCACAGCTTCGATCCCGCGTGCTTTACGTCTTGCAAAGCGACTCGATGCTGGCAACGTGAACATCAACACTTGGCAGGTATTCGGCCCGAACGTGCCCTTCGGCGGGGCCAAGCAGTCTGGCATCGGTCGCGAAGGCGGTCGCCAGGGGCTGATGAACTACGTTGAGGCGAAGACCATCAGCATCAAGTGAGCCGGTACTCGCACGCATTGTCTTGCAGATATGCTAACGCAACGCAGCATGAATGCTTAAGATATCGGAGACGTTGACTGGCGAGGACGACCGATAAGCGAAAACGTTTCAAACTTGCAGGCCATCGATCCCAGTCTCATTAAGTTTTCTTTTTCTTGGGGTCTTGTCCTTTGCCAGGGTTATGTTCGTGGTGGTAAAGCTGTGGATATTCCTCATCCGTGGGTGTCGCAAATTGAACAAATGGCGAGGCTTTGTCAACTCGCGAAACGACAGCGCATCTTCGAAGAAGCAATGCAGTGTTACGAGGATGTGAGTCCCAACAATGAAAACAACATGATGGTCACAACGTGTTTGAGGCGGCACGGTTCCACGAACACGCTAGGGTCGCGCCCGTGGGGCGCTTTGCCTGACTTGTGCCGGCTGCATGGCCCGCACAGGGTTGCACGCAGCTCTCACTCGCCTGTCACACGTCAGCGCACCTCGTCCCGGCATCAAGGTGATGTGACTGGCCAAACATAACCGCCGCAGCTAGCACAGCCATGGCTTCTTTACACGACGAGGCTGGGACAAACTTGTTTCCGCCATGTTATTATTCCCTCGAAGTAGTTGCTCGGGGCCCGTTCCTCAACTTTCGTGATCTACACGTCGCCGGCCGTCGACCGCATCGCGGGCCCCACGTCCGAGGCTGACTGCAGTTCTTCCGTATCTGTTTGACTCGTCTGAGCTGAGATCTCGATAAACGGTAGCGACGTGAGAGTGCCAGGGGCTCTTCACCGCTGCAGCATTGCTAGTGTGTATATAGGACATGTGAGCACAAGGGCGGACATGACGACGCTATCTCCAGGTGCGCGGATGCTTTGCGCAGTTTTATAATTACGAGGCGCTGACTTGGCTCGTATCGACAGACGTGCGCGATTCAACCCTCCGATCGCTGAAGCTGCATTGCCCCTCTGCCGAAGGATTGCCCTCTGAACAATCGCCCGCCTCGTTCTACTCGCCCACGATGGAACCTAATCCCTTCGAAAACGCAGACACAGAGTGGTCAGACGAGGAGGAGCTGATACCAAGGCGAAGGAGGAGGACGCAGTATGTGCCTCCGCCTGTCAAAGTCACTCGTGGCGCGGATACATCGTCCGATAACTCGTCTGAGCCGAGTCCAGAGAGATTCAAGAAAAACGGCAGCCCACTCGTACCTCCCAAGAGCCCCTCGCGACCAGAGGTGAGGCCTGGTAGCAGCCAGGAAGATCTGGTCCAGCGTTTCTACCAAGTCACAAGAGAACGAGATGCATTGAGGAAGGAGCTCCAAAGGAAGAGCATGGGTCCAAATGGGCTACCAGCTCGTGGGTCAGCCATGTTCAAATCGGAAGAAAAGACGCTCATAGAAGAGCTGCAAGCGCTGCGATATGAGATAAGAGCGTGGAGCGAGGATTACTTCAGTGGCCCTACCAGCTCGCGAAGCAAGCGACCACACTTTCACGCAGCTAAGGATATTTTTGGCGGGTTGACGGACAACTACAACTTGTACTTGAAGCACCCAGACGATCGACCGCTTCTAATTCAAGCCTACATCTGGTCTACGCTACAAAAGAGGATCTTCAACAATTTTCAGAAGGGCAGTGGATATGTATGGGCTGGCAAACTAGGTGACAAAAAGCTTCGGCCCATCAACGACACACTACGCAAAGGTGCGCAAACTGGAACCCTGTGATCAGTGTATCAGACTGACATACAGTAGCCGTAAAGAACGAAATCCAAGCTGAAGAGTATCACCAATGGCGATCTTTGACAGTCAATCTCCTTGTACCGCAGGAAGATGGCAAGTGGCGGCCCACTTTTGACGCTGCGCCTGTTTTGAAGACCATATCGCGATTGTGTAGTCGCATGCGGCGGAAACTGCGACCTTACTCGACCCGTTCACTTCGCGACAGTAAGGAGCAGCTCAGTACCATTGTCTCTGCATCTGTCGCCCTTGATCTCAAGATGAAGCGGCAACTTGCCGACTACCGCTTCGTAACGTTCACCGGCGGCAAGCCAAATCAGTTCTGGGGCTACGGATTCTACGACAGCGAAATGGAAGACGTATATGATAGCGATGATAGTCGAGGCGGCTACGAAGATAGCCAGAGTGTCAAAGCTAGACGAGTCGAGCTGGCGCTGGCGCCAGCTCTGGAGAGGTGCGGTAATGCGAACGGGCATGTTTTTGACCAAAGCTTCATCTTGGTCAAAGCAGACGTGAGTTGCAAGAGGTTGCAGAAGATGGAGAGGCCGACGAGATCCAAAACGAGCTCAAGGAACGGAAGCAAAAGCTTTGGTGGTATATGGTCCAGATGACCTTGAGACTTACCGATAGGACAGATCGAAATCTGAATACGTCGGCGACCTTCCTCCACACCACCGCTTCGCAACCCTTGCCACAGAGCTTCAAGGGACGCACAGTCTTTGTCGCAAACGCTAGATCTGGCAATCAGCCATGCGCCATCTACGTGATGCGACTATGTTCCCACATCTTTTGGTACCTGTCGAGGGCCCCTTGATCCGCCACAGTGTCACGGATCGGACCAGGTCCTCGCTGCCGCAAAAAGCAAATTTGCACGTGATAGTTTCGTGAGCATCGTAAACTACAAATAAATAACCCAGTGCCCTCCTGTCAGGTTATGAGCTCTACGGCCTTGCGAACTTACCATAGTTGGATGATCTGCGCCAGGGTCGTTCGACACGAGTAATGCATTGAGATGCCTAGATGTGTTAGGACATCCCTTCCCTAACGACCACGACTGCGCCGCATGATCTGGCAACAACTCCCCGCAAATTCTTCAGATTCTTTGTCCTCTCACCTTCACATCAAGTTTCGCCTCGTCCTGATCTAGGCCGAGCAACACTCTTGCAAGATGTCTGAACAAAGTGTGCTCGAGTCAGTACCATTCAGATTCCTGGATCTCCCAAAAGAGCTACGATATATGGTCTACGAAAATCTCAGTATCTCAAAGAAGGGCATCCGAGTGCTGCCTCTTGCGGACGAGCTGAAGATTGAACAACGAACCAAGACAAACTCGTGTTTGGACCACCCAGCCATCACTGTCACTCTATACACCCTTCCAGTCCAGATATTCACCACATGCCGCACCGTTTACTCGGAAGCACTTCCGTTTTTGACCCGCAAGCAGGATCAAATCCTTGAGACCATCCCAATAATCAGCGTGGACTCAGAGTGTCTCTACACTTACGCTCTGGACAGTACACAAACACTGCTGCGACACCTACTCGACAACCTCAACCAACACCCTTTCTTCAAGCCTCAGGATAGCAGGCCACCTCTGGAGTCAAAGAAACAGTTCTCGCGGCCGCAGTACCCGAAACAGGTACACCAGTGGCTCACTCAAACAACACATCTCCTCCTCTCCCAACGTCCTCCACCTTGTCTCCTCTCCGGCTTCATGGGTGCACGCATGTATCCGACTGTGCGCCTCATCATCGAAGTGCCCAAGGTGTGGAGATACACCAACTACCGCGACCTGGCAGTTGGCAGCGCTACGGGTGTTGGCACGCCTCCGGTGTACACAAGAAGTATCTCGATACAACTGACCGAGCTCTGGAATGATCTGGCGATCTATACGAAGAGCCTCAAGCATGTCAAGAGTGGAGCAATTGTGTTTGGTCAGGAGGATCAGAGGATAGTGATGGAGGATGGCTTGGTTGTGAAAAAGACTGTGGCGCTGGATTTTCGTATGTGTAGGGATGTGGAGTAAATGCAAGTGTATCTGACTGGCTTCAGTGACACTGCTGCTATCGTGTTTCATAATCGTACCGGTTTTAATCGCAACTGCAGCGGTCATATTGCACATGATTGACATCGTCGAGAAGTGACTGCGTGATGCTGGAGCCTTCACAGGAGAACAGACGATCCTGTTTAACAAAGTGTTGAAACGCAACAACTGTCTCTCAGATGGAAAATGAGCGCAACTGTCAGGCGAGCCGGATGAGAGAGCTGTGGTGCGGTCGCAATGCCCAGGTGAAGTTGGCTTCACCTGGTGAAAGTAGTGTCTCGTGTTGAGACCCAGGTTTCGCGTTCTCGTGCTTCTACTCCTTCTTCGCCACCATACCTCTTCACCTCACTGTTATTCGCCCACAAGCTGCACAATATCTCGTCGAACCGACAGTTGTACTTACAAATGATAATGATGAGTCCTCACATCATAGTTAAGAGTGTGGCCACCGCAAGCACAACAAGTGGCAGTAAGCCATGCGGGTCAAATACTGGCGCAGACACTATGGACAGGGATAATTGCCCGCTCTGAATCTCTTTTCTCAATGAGTGCAGTCGACAGGCCCCTCAATCGAGTCATCAACTCGGTATCTGGGCATATGGATCTACTTGCCTATGTAAATGCTCTCATTCGATTGATCGAAGGTAGCCAAAAGTGCGACAGCCGTAGCCATGGTCGCCAGAATGCTCCCAGCGAATATAACTGTACCCGCAGCTTCGAAAAGTGGACACTGAAAATCATCGCGAAAACTTTAGGGTGCAAGTTAGAGCGTGTTCCCTCCGTGTACGGAACGGTCGCCTTGTCTTTCCGAAAGGGGACTTAGCAAAACTTCTCAAAATGTTCGCTGTTGAAAATTGAAACTACGTCACGGTTCCGCTCATAGCATTTGAGTCATTTGTGAGTACTTCTAGACCGATGTGCTTATCTCCCCAAGTACAGAGCGCCTAGAGAAACTTTCAAACTCTTACGAGTGTGGGACCCTTGGATGTTAGGGTAGAGAGTGGTTTTTGGTGGCAAATTCGGTGGATGCGAATAAGTGGGCATACACTGCTGTGCGGGTTATGGCAAGTAGAAATGAAAGTGCGGTTAGACAGCGTAGAAACCTCGCACTAGTACTCCCCAATCCACTTCGCATCTCAGTGGACCCCTTGCCAGGCTCAAAGATTGATAAATGAACTCAGACAATATTATCAGGTACCAAACAACCCTTCCTGCTTAAAAAGAATGCCCACAGAGCTACGCCTCGAGGTCTCTCATCACCATGCTGAAGCCAGTGTACGGTCCATGCCATGGACTTGCAGTGCGCCTATTGCTCTGCTATGCGTCAGCACTATACTCAATTAATAAGTCGGCGCATAACTGCCGACCTCCATAGCTACGTCAACGATTATCGGATCCTTATCCTGTGTCGCACGCATCTGCAACGTTGCGGCGGCTGTAACGACTTGATCTATTCACCAAGCTCACTGCTTCGTCTTATTAAGGTTGGTTATTAATGTACCAGTTAGTGCCTCCGGTTACAACCCACAGTCAGATCTTATTTCTAGGCCAGCACCCCCGACAAATAGATAGTCAAGGTAACGAAGGCACTTGAAAAAAGAAAGCCAACTAGCACAGGCCACTTCGGGTTTTACTGTGCTCAAGTCTTTCCAGGATTTCGTACTTCGAGCCTTCTCCTGGATCTCTTCTATTGGTACCAAAAGCTCTGGTAACATCCAGATCCGCTGCTGATTTGGTAAAGATCTCCTGGTCAGTAGTCACACTCAGAAGACATATAAAGAGGTTGAGAAGTCTGGAGGACTATCCCTTCACGGAAACACCATGAAACTGACTGTCGTTAATTTGTAGCATGTAGGAGTTGAGACTTTGATTAGCAGAATTGCCTGAGTGATTGCAGCTTTTGGTGTGAGAGGAATGTACTTGATTCTACGGGTCTGCCCGATGTGGTATACTTGCGGCTGTCACGTGAAAGCGTGATGAGGCTAACCAAGATAGGACCACTCTACGCGTCCACTCCAGGCACCACCCCGCCGATCCTAGCCGCTTCGCAGCGACCTTGCAACAACCTTCCAGGCAAGCTACACGCTATCACAGACCGTTACTGTTCCACAACAGCCGATTCGTGCATCTCCTCTTCGAAATCTGCAAAGTTCTCCAGTTTTCGCCACCGGAGGCGGCAAAAACGCGATCGATTCGACGCGGCTTATCACTCGGCGGGCGACGACCAGGGGCATCACCGCTCTTCATTCACCCATCACGGCTTAGTGCATCTTCACCTCACTCATCACTTCACTCTGTGGAGGTCGTCGCGCAAGTCAATCGTCTTTCTGTCGCTGGCGTTCCCTCTTTTGTCGAAAAAGTCGCTCTTTGACAAGCTGCGCACCTGCCTGACACCTTTGCCGTGCGTCTTATCTCACGATCTTCGATCATAATGGTGCCTCGGCGTTCGACTCGAAAGTCAGTAGCTGGAGTGGCGAACGACCACGACGTCGCTGCTATAACGCCAGCACAAAGTCTTAGTAAGTCCGTAGATGTTTGCGCACTTTCCAATGGCTCCTGCAAACTTTATTCGTAGCGTTCTCTAACACTGAATTAAGATGATTCGCCATTGACCAAACAAGTCGTCCCGGTTCCGATCAAGAAGCGCACACGTAAATCTCGCTCAGCTGTGCCGAACTCCTCCGATAACGACGATGATATACTGGATACCAACCCGTCTATATCTCCAGCGCAGATTCGCCGTATCCTGAAGCAAGTCTCAATACCCATCATGAGTACCACGCAGGCGGCTGTATCAGTCAAGGCGTCATCAGAGACCTCCAACAGCACGCCTTCCCTTGACAACTGCGATTACGATACGCCTGGCACAAGCATATCAAACACACCGGCCGTCTCGTTCGGACGCAGTCAATGCGCAACTCGCAAGAGTGGGCTACGCAAGGCTGTTTCAGTGCGAGGTCGCACCGCTGTCGAAGACACAGAGGAGGAGCTCGACACAGTCGATCTGGATGCTGAGCTTGCGTTGCAGATGCAGATCGAAGAGGATGAGGATGAAGACCGCCACCGCAGCAAGCGCCGCCGAGTCGACGTGATCAGTGACGAGGAGGACGAGATTGAAAACGTCTACGCTCCTCGAGCTCGAGCGCGAGCGAAGCCCGCATCTGCATCTTACAGGGGCATGGGCAAAGGCAAAGGCAGAGTGCAGTCTGATATCGAGACCGACGAGGACGACGACTCGCTGCTCGACGAACTGATCGCCGGGCCCACATACATCGGCAAAGGCAAGGGCAAGGCAGCTGATCAAGATGTCTCCCGACGTCGTAGTCGGTCTAATCGACCCAGTGCCGGCCGCAACACCATCCTCGACGACATCATGAGTGACCTCGAGGATTCTGAAGAGGAGGATGAGTTCAAGCCCGATGACGCAGGCTCGGTCGTCGATCTTAGTGAGATCGAGAGCGTAGCCGCCGACGAGAGCGAAGAAGAGCCCCTGATGGCAGCCAGTGCACGTCTTAAGAAGGCGTCGGCAAAGGCACCGAAGCGAGCACGGGGCAAGAAGTCACTCACACGCGCGGAGACGATCGAGAGGCGTAAGCGCATGGCAAGGTATGCACACATTGAAGACAAGTGGGAGCGAAAACGCGCCATGAATCGTGAGCGTGCGGAGCAGCAACATCCGAAGCTGCGAACGATGTGGGACGACCTCCGGAAGATTTCTGTGCTTCCCGTCGAGAGAGCAGAGCAGCCCAAGACCATTACCCGGCGATTGAAGCCATTTCAGTTGGAAGGCCTCAGCTGGATGATCCGCCAGGAGCAGACCCACTACCGAGGTGGCCTCCTTGGTGACGAGATGGGTATGGGTAAAACCATCCAAGCTGTTTCGCTCATCATGTCCGACTACCCCGCCAAAGCACCCACGCTGGTCTGTGTACCTCCCGTTGCGCTGATGCAATGGAGCAACGAAATCCGCGAGTACACCGAGAACAAACTCAATGTTCTTGTTTACCATGGCACCAACGCCAAGTGCAAGAAGATGACTGTAAAAGATTTGAAGAAGTTCGATGTCATCATGGTCTCGTACAATAGCTTGGAGTCACTGCATCGCAAAGAGGTCAAGGGCTGGAGTCGAGGCGAAGACATCATCAAGGAGGCATCGCCACTTCACGCCATTCACTTCCACCGTCTCATCCTTGACGAAGCGCACAGCATCAAGTCGCGTAACACCGGTGTTGCGAAGGCCTGTTTCGCTCTACAGGGTACCTACAAGTGGTGCTTGTCTGGTACTCCGGTACAGAACCGCATTGGAGAGTTCTTCTCCCTCCTCCGCTTCCTCGAGGTCCGTCCTTTCGCCGACTACTTCTGCCGCTCTTGCAAGTGCGAGAAGTTGCATTGGGCTACGGACGATGACCATATGTGCGTTGCTTGCAACCATGGTGCGTCCGAGCATATTTCGGTCTTCAACCAGGAGCTTCTCAACCCGATCACCGGCGACGATGTCGACCTCCGCGAGCAGGCGCTGTCGAAACTGCACATGATCACAGCACGCATCATGCTCCGTCGAATGAAGCGCGATCACACCAATTCGATGGAGCTGCCCATGAAAGACATCGTGATTCACAACGAGTTTTTCAGCGAAGTTGAGCGTGACTTCTCGACTTCCATCATGTCCAACTCCAACCGCAAGTTCGACACCTACGTCGCACAGGGTGTCATGCTCAACAACTATGCCAACATCTTCGGCCTGATTATGCAGATGCGTCAAGTCGCCAACCACCCGGATCTGCTCCTCAAGAAGAACGCCGCAGAAGGCAGCTCAAATGTCTACGTGTGCAACATCTGCGACGAGCCCGCCGAAGACGCCATCCGCTCGCACTGCAAGCACGAGTTCTGCCGCGCCTGCGTCAAAGATTACATGGACACATGCGAAGCCTCAGGCACCGACGCCGACTGTCCTCGCTGCCATATCGCACTCACCATCGACTTCGAGCAGCCTGAGCTCGAGCAAGACGAAGAATCAGTCAAGAAGACCAGCATTATCAACCGGATCAAAATGGAGAACTGGACTAGCTCGACCAAAATTGAGATGCTAGTCTACGACCTCTACAAACTGCGCAGCAAGAAGCAGACTCTCAAAAGTATCGTGTTCAGCCAGTTCACATCCATGCTGCAGCTCATCGAGTGGCGTCTGCGACGCGCCGGTTTCAACACAGTAATGCTGGATGGCAGCATGACACCGGCGCAGCGGCAGAAGAGCATCGACCACTTCATGACGAATACGGATGTTGAGGTTTTCCTCGTTTCGCTGAAGGCTGGTGGCGTTGCGCTCAACCTCACCGAGGCGAGCCGGGTCTTCATCGTGGATCCGTAAGTTCCTTTCCTTTCCCTCTTCCTTATTGTGATTGAACCAAAAATACTGACCCTTAGTTACAGATGGTGGAACCCCGCCGCAGAATGGCAGTCCGCAGATCGCTGCCACCGCATCGGTCAGAAGCGTCCCTGCGTCATCACACGCTTGTGTATCGAAGATAGCGTAGAATCTCGTATGGTTGCGCTGCAAGAGAAGAAAGCCGCGATGATTGCGGGCACTGTCAACAATGATAAGGTGGCCATGGACCGCTTGAGCCCTGAGGACCTTCAGTTCTTGTTCCGCGGTTCATAGGTGTGGGAGATATGTATGGGTTGATTCACTATGGGGTTAGGTCGCATGTTTAGTACTAGGCGTAGGACACGGCGCTCACGGGCGCGATATTGCGCTGGCAGGCGCATACCCCCGGATGAATCTCGGGGTTCGAGGGATGCTGGGTAGGACTGCAAGGCGTGCAAGGAGTATAGATACCATGGGTTCACTGGCCACGTCTCACCGAAAAAAAAAAACGCAATACTAGCAAGATTCGTATTATGTTCGTTGCTTCAACGTACTGATCTGGTTTCACTTAAGACCTCGCTGGGCCTGATGACGTCGCTCTACCACCATTTACCCCAGACTGCAGCCTCACCGCCGATTGCACATCAACCTAGCGCACAACTCAGTGCCGCTGCCGCAGTCTTAGATGTTATCCCTCGAAATAGCTCAATTGTTGACATCTAGACAGAGCACCTGCAAGATCAGTATGCTGTGCAAACTCGAGATTAGAATCAGTGTGAAATCGGCCAGTTCGCTAGCCAGCTAATGCTCGTAATACCGACCAAGCGCTCATTTCCATTTCGCCCATTACATCTCGTCTTTCTCGAGTATCTCCTATTGTATTTAAACTCTTTGCCGCAAGCCCGAGGAGAAAGACGTTGTAACAAAGTTGGTAGTACGTAATTTTACGTAAACGCTTGCTAGCTCGTCATCCACGACTTCTCATGTGCCCCGGAGCATCGAAATACCACCCCAGATGCCTAAATTTGACGTGTTTTATGGTCTTCATGAGGCTTCGGGTGATGGAGACCCTGACGAAGAGGGGGCAGGTTTGGCGTTGGATTGGGCTCGGGATCGGATGATTTGTGTAATGCTCCTGACCTAAAGATGGCGCGATTGCCGTCGCGTACGGAGTATGTTGGTAGCAGTCCTTGCCTTTTGTTCCTGGTTCCCGTGTACATAGAGAGGGCGGTTCCTTGTTTCTTGCTTGCGTCGTATCGACCCTAAACGTTGGAAGAGATGAGTGTGTTCAAAAAGGCCGAAAGCTGGCATCTCGACTTCGACCGCTACCTTAACCGTGTCATACCTGCTTCGCCATTACACAAGTTGCCCACGCCTGTGTCGAGATTCCTGGGATATCGTAAGGAGCAGAAGCAGGACGTTGGAAATGTACTTGGAGCGTTCTGGTCGTTAGTGGGTGCGTTCTGCGGTCTTGCTGTAGTTGCAGCGGTCTTCAACAATACCGCGAGTATTCAGCGACATGCGCCGCCTGCATTTATTGCCTCGTTCGTAAGTAGATGGATGTCTTGTTTTCATATACCTCTGACAGGTCGGTGTAGGGTGCATCAGCAATTCTTGAATATAATGCAGTCCGATCACCGCTCGGGCAGCCGCGTAATGCTCTGCTCGGTCACACCTTCTCCGCTATCATCGGTTGTGGTGTCTCTAAGCTCTTCCAGCTGCATCCCGACTACGAGCAGATTAAGTGGATAGCTGGCGCCATAGGTTGTGCGATTGCATCCGCTGTAATGCTCCTGACTGGTACTGTTCATCCACCCGGCGGCGCATCTGCTGTACTTGCTGCCACAGAGCCAACCATTACAGCAATGGGATGGTTCTTCGTGCCTCTCGTGATGTGGGGAGCCACGTTGATGATCATTGTGGGCCTGTTTCTCAATAACATCCAGAGGCAGTTCCCAGTATACTGGTGGACGCCGCTGGACATAAGAAGAGCGGAGAAGGAGGATATCGAGACTATGCCGAATGGACGAGGCGGAGTGGAGCAGAAAGAAACCGAAGAAGAGCAAATATACGACCAACCATATGAGAAGATCGAGATTACTGGTGCGAAAGTCATATTACCAGAAGCGCTGAGTTTAAACAAGGACGAAACAGAGCTGTTGGAAAGGTTGCGGGAGAGACTTAAAAGGAGAGTTGACGAAGAGCGTGAGCAGAAGAACAACGACGACGCAGACTCGAATAGCGGAAAGAGCAGTACAGATTTTACGATGGTACCCACAAGAAGCGAAAGAGCAAGAAGTAACAGCGAAAGCAGTCGCAATGGGAGGTGATGGTTCCATAGTCCCACACTTGTCTATCGCGCACCAACCAGATTGGGAAGCCATAGATAAGAGCAATGAAGGACATGCGCGGTCTCCGAGGCACCTCTGCTCTTTCAGTGATGTGATAATTAATAGCGATATGAACAACAAGCCACTTCGACCCTGTCATGTGCGTTTAATCGAATTGCCCTTTGACGATTTGGTCATCCCAATGTGCAGGCGGTGTGCTTCATCTTTCGACCACACATGTCAAACAGTGTAGATTGACTTGAGATCTTGGGAAAGCTGGCATCAACACTGCAATACCAGGGTGCGATGATGGTACCCACTGCTTCTGCTGTTGTGCTTCAACTTCTGAATCCGAACACGTCCTCCTAGAATAATAATCTGCGTCTGGAATAGGGCGACCCTCACCCACTGTAAGCTGACAATTCTGTGCGTCGAATCAACACTACAGTCGTGAAATTGTAGATGAGCGAAGAGAGGTTCACGTAACACGGTCGCATGTGCCAGCGTTTGAACCTGACCCCCTCTTTCGCTGTCTTCGCTGTGATTTTCTGGGGTTGCGGCTTCATGCCGGCACGGTCTGCCCAGAGCCTTACCTGCCCGATGACGCTGGTGCACTTGCTGGTGCGCTCATTGGTTGGTATCAGGCTTCGCCACGACCAACGAGAAAAATTAGGCACGTTCATAGGGTTCTTCAGACGAGGCTTTGCCCGAGCGAACCTATACCTACCCATCTCTTTCTTACACCGACTCTTTCTCCTCACCTCCTCCTCCTAAATCCACTCGTTCTTTTTGTCGAGTGTTGCATTTGCTCTTTGTCGTCGTTCGATATCGATAAAGAGAGTGGGTCTATCTGCCCCGCCATATCTTGAAATTCGACGAGTTTTCCTCTCACACCCCACCACCCGCGTCCTTCTCTTAACAACTATACAACATGGTCTCCGCATCGAAGGCTGCCCGTGAGGCAAAGCGCGCTGCCGAGGGCAAGCCCAAGAAGACCCTCGCATCCAAGGCTTCGTCCAAGAATGCCTCCAAGGCTTCGTCGGTGAACGGCGATGCTGCTGAGGACCTCGAACTCAACGAGGAAGTCCGCAAGCTCACCATGCAGGAGGACAAGCACGGTCTGTCCGACCGTGTCACCACCGGTGTTCTCGCCTCTCTCCCGGCCTCTCGCGACGTCAAGATCACCTCGGCCTCGCTCGTGTTCCACGGAAAGGTTCTGTTCAACGACACTACTCTCGAAGTCACCTATGGTCGCCGCTACGGTCTTTTGGGTGAGAACGGTTGCGGAAAGACCACTCTCCTCAAGGCCATCGACGCCCGCGAATTCCCCTTCCCCGAGCACATCGATATCTACCTTCTCAACAAGGGTGCTCCCAAGACTGAGTTGGGCGCCCTTGAGTGGGTCGTCCGTGAGGCAGAGAACGAGTTGGCTCGTCTCGAGAAGCTCGCCGAGGAGATCCTCGAGAAGGAAGGCCCTGAGGCCCAGCAGCTTGAGGAAATCTACGAAGTATGTATTCCGTATGTTTCGTCAGGATATAGCTAACAATTACACAGCGTCAAGAGAGCATGGATCCTTCCACCTTCCACGTTCGCGCCTCCCTCATCCTGACCGGTCTCGGATTCAACAAGAAGACCATCACCAAGAAGACCAAGGACATGTCCGGTGGATGGCGCATGCGTGTCGCCCTCGCTAAGGCTCTGTTCGTTAAGCCTGCTCTTCTGCTGCTCGACGACCCCACTGCCCATTTGGATCTGGAGGCCTGCGTGTGGCTCGAGGAGTACATGAAGAAGTGGGACCGCACTCTTATCCTCGTCTCCCACTCCATGGATTTCCTCAACGGTGTCTGCACAAACATGATCGACATGCGCATGAAGCAGCTCCTCTACTACGGAGGTAACTACGACTCTTACCACAAAACCCGCTCCGAGCAGGAGGTCAACCAGACCAAGGCCTACGAGAAGCAGCAGGACGAGATCAAGCACATCAAGAAGTTCATCGCTTCCGCCGGTACATATGCCAACTTGGTCAGGCAGGCCAAGTCTCGCCAGAAGATTCTTGACAAGATGGAGGCAGATGGTCTCATTGAGCCTGTACAGGTCGACAGAGTCTTCTCTTTCCGTTTCGCTGATGTCGAGAAGCTGCCCCCGCCCGTGCTTTCGCTCGACAATGTCACTTTCTCCTACGACGGCAACCCAGAGAACAACCTGTACGAGAACCTCGACTTTGGTGTCGACATGGACTCTCGTACCGCTCTTGTCGGACCCAACGGTGTCGGAAAGTCGACTCTTCTCAACATTTTCACTGGCAAGCTCAGCCCTACAAGCGGTGTTGTTTCCCGTCACACTCACTTGAAGCTCGGTGTCTACTCTCAGCACTCTGCTGAGCAACTTGATTTGACAAAGTCTGCTCTCGACTTCGTCAAGGACAAGTTCTCTCACATCAGCCAGGACTACCAGTACTGGCGCCAGCAGCTGGGACGCTTTGGTATGACTGGTGAAGCTCAGACATCGAAGATGGCCACCCTCTCCGACGGTCAGAAGTCCCGTATTGTTTTCGCCCTCCTTGCTATCGAGGGTCCCAACATGTTGTTGCTCGACGAACCTACCAACGGTCTCGATATCCCCACCATCGACTCTCTGGCAGATGCCATCAACGCTTTCAGCGGTGGTGTTGTTGTGGTTTCCCACGACTTCCGGTATGTTCTCCCCAATGTTTTTACTGGAATTTTGCTAACTTGTTTAGTCTCCTGGATAAAATTGCCAAGGACATCATGGTCTGCGAGCACAAGACTGTCCGCAGGTGGGATGGTTCGATCGGCGAGTACAAGAACCACCTCCGCAAGAAGATGTCTTCGACTGGTGTCCTTGCTTAAGCGTTGTTTGGTTTTTAAAAATTGCATGCGTTTTCCGAGCTGCGGGACGCGGGCTCGAAGCAAAAGTGGCCTTGGAGCAGGGTTCATGATACCCCTGCAGTAGGCTGGCAGCTCAGCGCGTCCAGCTTCAGTGTCTGTTCTGCGTGGGTAGAGACAACTGGATACCGCGTTTCGATGCATTGGGCTTAGAGGAGTTCTTAGATTTGGGTTACGACCAAAATGATATCACGTAGAATAAGAATGATTCAAAAGAGCAAGCAAGGTCTTTGTAGATGCTGCGTGCTGTCGTGATGAGTTCGGCATGGGCCAGTTCGCGAGCATGAGCGCTGATCACCCCGCAAGAGACCTCGGCGGTGACGCGCCATTCCGGTCCTCGACGTAACACCACCACGCATTACTGTTTCCAAGTGCCTTGATCTCCGCTGCTGCTAAGATCTGTCAAGCTACGAGAACGGACCGTCCAACTTTGGACATCTTCTGGCCTTGTCTCGCCGCGATGGCGGAGCTTACCAGCACGAAGCTCAACGCAGAGTCGCATCTGTTGCTTGCACGTCCTCTCTCCACCCACACAAGCTATGCTAACGCAGACCCAGGACCAGCCACTCCTACGTATGCCCTACGAGCTGTCACGGCGAAACTTCAAAAACGCCCAACGCCTCATCGAACACTCCACCACCTCGTTCACATCCTCTCTCCAGAGCACCACAAAAGCCGCCTCCAAGACCGATGACCCGACACAGAGCCTGGAATCCCTCGACGCCATGATCACAAAAATGCAAGGGCTGAAGCGAAAATTGTCAAACCTCCAAGAAGAAGAGGCGAAACTACACAAAGCCGCCAAAGCGCGCCTGCAACACTTACAGGACCTACACCATGTCCAGAGCCTAGTGGACGTCAAGTACGACGAGTGGAGCCGCGTGCGTCTCAGCCGCCTACTCGTCGACTACCTGCTGCGCGAGGGCTACTCGAACAGCGCGGCGTGTCTCGCGCGCACAAAGGGCATCGAAGACCTCGTCGACGTCGACGCATTCGTCGCGTGCCACAAGATCGAGCGCAGTCTGAGCGAGGGCCAGAGCACAGCGCTCGCGCTCGAGTGGTGCAAGGAGCATAGCAAGGAGCTCAAGAAGAGCGGCAGCATGCTCGAGTTCGAGCTCAGGCTGCAGCAGTACATTGAGATGGTGCGGGCGGGGCACGAGAGCGGGGTCGCGGGCATGGACGACGTGTTTAGAGAAGGCGTCCGGATCAGCGACGGCGGAGGCGAAGCAAAACTCCTCGAGGCCCGCGTGCACGCAAAAAAGTACCTCAGCAGCAGTGGGGACTTTGAGCTTCTAGGCCGCGCAGCAGGTCTACTAGCCTACCGGCCCTGGGACGACGTCGAGCCCTACGCCGTACGTGCCCCCCCCCCCCCCCAACCCTGCTAACACCGTCACAGTCCCTCTACTCCCCCACCCGCTGGCTCTCCCTCTCCACCCTCTTCCTCACAACCCACCACACACTGTACTCCCTCCCGCCCCGCCCGCTCCTCCACATCGCCCTCTCCGCCGGCCTCAGCGCCCTCAAAACACCAGCCTGCCACCCCGCATACACCCCCTCGACGACCAACAACGCCAACGCAACGTCAACCGTATGCCCCATCTGCAGCACCGAGCTGAACGAGCTCGCGCGCAATGTGCCGTATGCGCACCACACGAAGAGCATTGTTGAGAACGATCCTGTGGTGTTGCCCAGTGGTCGGATTTACGGGAGTGAGCGGTTGAGGGTGTTTAATGAGAAGGTGGGGACGGAGAGGGGGTGGGTTAGGGATCCGGTGGGGGGTGGGGGGAAGGAGGGGTTGTGTAGGGAGGATGAGGTGAGGAGGGTGTTTGTGCTGTGAGGGGGTGGTTGTGTCGTGTTTGGTTGCGGTGTGGTTTTTGTCGAGTTTGGGGGGTTTGGGATAAGCATAGCAAGGCGCGAGGCGTTGGGGATATGAGGATTTGAGCATGGGGCCAGGAATGGATGGCATCGTGTGATCGGGGGTTGAACACAGCTGCTGCATAGTATGGCTTTTGCATGGGGCATGTCCCCCGTATGTATAAGCAAATACCTGCTTTTCGTCATCACCCACACACATCTGCTCATAGCAGCCATGAACTATTCTCCAAGCCGTAAACCGTCAACACCGCGCTCTAAGGAGTCCGCCGCAATCGCCTCAGCGTCCTTTGCTGCCTTCCGCTCCGCCTTTTCCACTTCCAAGCAATTCTCAGCACCACAAAGACAAGTCCTCGCCTCGAAATAAGTCTCCCCATAATGAATCGTCACCTCCTCTCCTACCGCGATATCCCTCCACGCTTTAACAGCCATGATGCGTGTCCGACCCACACGGCGCGTCGCGAAGGTGGTATTCGGGGCGCAGGAATGATTGATGAAGCGCGTCCAATTCCCACGCACCTGCGCATCGATGGTGATTTCCTCCTCGACGTGTTCGGCGTACGACTCGAGATGGAAGGTGAGGTAGCGCGACGTGTCTGGTTTCCTAGGAGAGGGAGACTCGCCGATGGCCATTGAGAGCGCGTAGACGCCAGTGCCGACGCCGTATGGCGTTACGTCTCCTGCGTACCAGCCGAGGATGTCGAACATTTTGAAGGGTTGTTTTGCGAAGACGCCGATGCCGCGGTTGGTGGTCTCGCGCAGCTCGAAGAAGGTCTCCCAGGACTTGTTTGCTGTCGCCCAGTTGGGAAGGGTGTGTTTACATAGGCTGTCTCTGCAGATGCTGGTGGGGAGGTATTGGTTGCCCACGCAAGGCCAGTCGTCGCAATCAGGCGCGCCGCACAGATCCTCAATGGTGTGTGGTGGCCAGGGTCGACCGGCAGGCCAAGTGGATGGGTAATGGAAAGGCACAAACTGGCATATGTTAAACATGTAGGTGTGCACCTGATAACATGTGATCAAGACCGCGGTGCCGCCATCAAGAGTGGTGTAGGAGAAGCGTTCTCCTGGATCGACACGTGGCTTGACTGTTCCTGCAGTGCCGTTCGAGTCTGCGGTCGATCGACAGACTGCCTCCATTGGGTCGCGTTCTTACGCGAACGGTTGAGTGAGAGCGATGAGGGGCATCACTGATGCTTGCAGGTGAGTAGCTGAGAGGAGCTCGACACTTGAGGGCAAGCTGACAGTGAGTGGACAAACTAGAAAGCGCAAAGAAAGAATTGCTGTCAGGTTAGAGTGGGAAGGAAGAGCGTAGCGAGGATGAGAAGTGAAGGTGAATCAGGAAGTGCGTTCAATGGATACATTGCTTAGCTGGGAGGATCGCTCGCCAACGACCGGCTGTCTGGAATCTTACAGATGTTACAAAATCTTATACACAGAGTGATCGATGCTCATGTCTAGTCGTTGAGCTTGCCGTAGAATGGCAGGCCGATAGACTGTGTTAGCAGGCGAGCGTCCTTGTTGCTTGTAGCGTCGGTGATGATGGTAATGTGGCAACCGGGGATCATCTTAGGTGGGTATCTGAAGGATGTTAGAGAACGTCGTGCTTTTGGTTGCGATCGTCTTACGCGTCATAGTTGACCTCGATCTCCGGAAAGAGGGCAAGCTGGTCGGGTGTGAGACCGAAGCTGATGTTGCCGTGGCCGTCTCCTGATGAGCCTGGCACACCCTTCCACTCCTTGATCCTGGGGAGGACAACGTCGATGAGCTTCTCGAGGAAGTGAGAAGCATCTTCGCGCTCCATTGTGGCAGTGACGGACACATAGCGGCCTTCACGCAGCCCCCATCCCACTACGTTGTGCCTTGCCTTGTGTGATTCGACGCGCACGTTGGTGATGGCCTGCAGGATCATACCGGCGACGTGCATGTGGGCGCTGTCCTGCATCGCCTCGGGGACCATGGAGTGGATGACGACCTTGGTGATCTTGGGGATGTTGCGGAAGGTGCGCGGCTCCTGCAGCAAACGAAGGACCTCACCCTTTCCTCGTGGCCCTCGCAGCGGGCGTCCCTTGTAGTAGGGCGAGTCTCCCTGCCATTCTCGTAATCTCTGCTCGACCTTGGGCGCCCGGTAGCCCGGAGGGTAGTGCTGGTAGGTCAAGGCAAGGATGTCTTGTGCGATTGTGCTCTGGTACGTCTGGTCGAGGCGAGGCAGGGTGAACGGCCCGGGCTGGAAGCGTCGTGAGGCTGGGTCCGAGACGGGGAGGGGCTGGTGGGGGTGCAGAGGACCGCGGTAGTACTTGGGCTCGCGGTATTGGTATCTTGCATCTGTCAGCGGGAGCGTCTGCGATGGAGAGCCATTGCGTCCTACCTGCTGGGCGGGAGCTGCTTGTTTCCTCTTCTCCTCGCCCTGCTGCGCGCTATGGGATCAAAGTCCTTCGCGACGGCGTCCGGCTTTGCTGCAGCGTCCGCGAACGATGTCGTCTCAACCTCGGGGGCGGCGTCGGTCGCGGCATTGCGGCGCAACAGTGGCTGTGCGGCGTTCACGGTGGGCCTGGCGTCTCTGCACAGGGCAGTGGCCGTCCGGTATGGCAGCTCGCGCAGGGCCATGATGTGTGACGTCGACCTGGTGATGGATATGCGCCCACACGCCCTCGTCGATGGAGGTTGGGCTTGGCGCCTCTGAAGTTTTGGCTAGGGAACTGCAGGGATCACGTCCCAGCATGCGCCTGCAGGGGCCTTTAGCTGCCCGCCGCGAACGCCGCGGGGCGCGCTTGCTCGACGCAGGACCGCATTCAAGATGTTCGGATGCTGTCGTCCGGCTGATGCGCCGAGCACTGTTTCGCACATGCGGACTCGTCCAGAGCGTCTCACTCCTCTCTTTCCAGCCCGCCGTGGCGTGGTCATCACCCGCCCTCACCAGCCCGCCTCGTGCCCTGAGATCCGCCCACCGGGTCTCGTAGCTGTCTCGCGCCTCGTCTGCACCTTCCCGCGCAACACTTAGGCTTGCTGCCTACCCCGCTGCCGACCCAACGAACGCTGTGGATATTTCACCACTGCCTGCTCCTGAATGGAAGTCCAGCATAGTCACCGCACATCATGAACGGCATGCAGCGCTTTCTCAGCCGCCGCGAGAAGCACCAGGCCGAGAAGCGCAAGTCCAAGGACGCTGCCCGCAACACAGTACGCTCTGTCTCCGCCAATTCTTCTATTCCTTTGTTACATCCTGCCTGCGATACAAGCCCTCGAGAGTGGCAGTACTGTTCCCGCCAGAACACCTCCAGTCTCGAGTCGCTGTATCACAAGCTGCCCTCTGCGCTGCGAAGCAACGTGGAGGACCGTCTGTCATTCTTACATGCACCATGTCGCGCAACCTCTCCGCCAGTCTATACCAAAATACCCACTGCCGACTCGTCTGACTATATGCCCCTGCAGGGAAAATCTGGCCAGCCAGTATCGTCCGACCTCTACAAGATATTCACAAACGAAGACACGAAACCCACCCCCGACAAAGATGCGTCCAAGAATGTGCGTACCGGCAGAAGGGTCCCTCCGATCTAGCGCTGACCACGGCAGGTCACCATGCTGCTCTCCCGGTTGCAGGGTGTGGGCATCACTAGCATGGGAAAAGGGCAAGCCGAGCATGCACTGGCATGGTACCCCGATAATATCGACCAGGCATACAACGTCTTGCTGCTCGCAAACGAATCAATCGAGGGAGAGCTAAAGGATTACGATCCTAATATCCAAATGGCCGGAGCAATCAACCGGAACATGGTGACATGCTACTTGGATGCTTTGCTCTTTGCCATGTTTGCACGGCTGGACGCCTTCGAAGCAATGTTGTTCGATAACTTTGACGATGGGCCAAGGAAGAAGCTCGCCGCAATTCTGCGACTCTGGGTAAATCTGCTCAGGACTGGACGACTTATCAAGATCGAGCTCGTACGTACACCGACGACTCCAAGTGAGCCTAAATTAACATATTACCAGACAAAGCATCTACAGGATGCATTGGCAGACTGTGGGTGGGAAGACGCCGCCAGAGTCTGCCAGCAGGATGCGTCTGAAGCATTCACCTTCATCACCGGCGCTCTCGAGTTACCACTACTCACCCTGAAGATGGACATCTACCACACCGGGCGAGAAGACAAAGAAGACGACCATAAATTTGTCAACGAACGACTCCTAGAGGTAGCCATTCCGGAACAAGAAGGCGAGGGTGTCATCACGTTGGAAGACTGTTTGGAGACATATTTCAACAATCGCATCGAAGTCAAGCGATTTCTGCAAAGACAAAACACGATAGGATCTGTTCGGTCTGTAAATCGCGAAACAATCGACCGAGATCCGGAGAAGAACGAGACAATCCATGTCGAGAGCGTTGAGCTGATGAGTCCTGAGTCGCCGATGGTGTCTACTCCAGTGTCTATGGAACCATCGACTCCGTTGACGCCCATTAGACCGACCCTCGATGGACGCCGGCGTGCCGACAGCATTTTCAGTCAGAGGTTTAAGAATACCGAGGACAACAAGTTCGACGAGAAGAAACACCTAGACGACATGTTGAAGAACAGCTCCAGTGGGCGGCCACGGTCAGCATCACTTCTTAGAAAGGAGGTCCTGATGCCGGCGTGGCAATTCTTCAGTCTCATTCGTGAGTATAAGCACACTCTCGACCGCGCATAGCTAATGCCAACCAGCCTGGTATACGGACAACGTTCCCAGTACGGACGCTCAGGTAGCTGCACACTTTTCGGCTCGTCGCCCCGTTCTCGGCATCTGCCTCAAACGATACTCGATGACTATTCATGGCGCACCAAAGCGTCTCAACACATACGTCGATATCCCATTGGAGATCGCCCTGCCGCATTTCGTCTCAGATGACAGGATCGCGGATGAAGGACCGCTTTTCGGCAACTTCAAGTTAGTACTGCAGTCAGTCGTCTGCCACCGTGGCGTCTCAGTTGACTCTGGGCACTACATCTCGCTCATCCGTGCGAACGAACGTGAGCGACCAGGCACATCCATGTCCCAAGACGACGACAACAACACAGGAGCGTGGCTTCGGTTCGACGACCTTTCGAATCCGAGAGTCGCTGATGTCGACATCAAGAAAGCACTACGAGACGAATCACCGTACCTGTTGTTTTACCAAGTCCAGCCGATTGACGAAGAATTGGCGTCGAGAGGCGACCCTCCAGTCTATACTGAAATACAGACTGGGGCCATGTCTTCTGTTGCATCGCGTGAGACCCTCATCTCATCGCCGGAAGGGGGTGTTACGGATGCCGAGAGTAGTGGCGAGTGGGACAAGGTGAAGCCGACAGACGTGCATCCTGAGTCGGTCATGTCAGACGAACCAGTCGGTCGCGCCAGCATGTCAAGCAATCGCCGAAGCAGTATTGCATTTGAAGACATTGACAGCGTGTCGCGCGGTCGCACTGAGCCACACACGCCCTCTGATGAGTCAAAGGCCGCCTTCTTGTCAGCATCACGGCGCGGATCGAGGACATGGCTGGGGACCAAGAGCCGGCCGACGAGTCAAAGTGGCGAGGGACGACTGTCGCTGACGCTGTCTAGACTGACTGGACGCGGCAGTAAAGACAAGCTCGCAATAGCCGAAGATGGTGCGACCGACGACCCAGTCATTGTCATCAATTCTGTCGAAAGTGAGGACCATACGCCTCCGGAAAGCAGTGCAGTCAAAGAGCAGAAGGACTCCACGCTCTCGCAAAAGAAGAGCAAGAAGGGAAAGAAGGATCATCACAGGAGCAAGAGCAGGGATCCTACAGGCGAGCTATCGGAGAAGAAGGGCAAAGACAAGAATCGTCCCGACAGAGAGTGCTCTGTCATGTGAGCGGTGTCGAAGATTGTACAGTCGGTTGGATTGGTTGCTGCATTTGATTTGGCATTGCGTTGCATTGCATGACATGGCTCTTCGACTGCGTGGATGAGGGCAGTTTCAAGACGGTTGTTTGGTTTAGCGAGGCGTTTGTCGGGCATAGACCTGGGGTTTGTGAAGTTCTGGAGGAGGACAACGAGTCCGAGTCAGCATAGACGAGATACCCATAGCCTGCTCAGGCCTTATCATGGATGGTCTCTCCACGGGCATCGAGGTGCACGTACAGAATGCACCGATCGACGCCAGAATCGTGAAGACTCTCTAAGTGTTCAGTGTGGCTTCAGATCTGAGGACGAATGACGAATGACGAACCTAGCCGGTGAATTTGTGATGCAGTCGTATGATAGGCAGTACTGCGATTCGCTCCGTCAAGAATCAAGACGATGAGATCAATGGGACGAAGTCTGCTTTTCATGATATCAGAGACGGCAGGTAAGCACAATCAATAATAGCCTTCAGGAGACCAATCTGCAGAATCATCGACTGTCTCGGAAGACGTCCATTGACCCTAATGCCTGCATCGACTTGCGGCATGAGACTGCAGATTGTTGTCGCGATGCGGTTTCAGCCGGGTTATTATCTTGGTCCACAGGAGAGGCAGACTACGAAAGTTTGGCGGCCGCGCAGAAGCAAGGCGGCCCGTGCGCAGTCGCAGCTTCCTCCTCAGCCAGCTCTGTCAACAACCATCCACGATACCCCCTCATCTAGCCAGCCTACGTGAGAGCGACACAGTCAGCATGCAGGCTCTCCGACAACCGATGCGCTCGGCGCTCACCAAGGCCGCGGCCAGGTCGTACGCCACCGGCTCGTCGCAGTACGCGGAGACGATCAAGAACCTGCGCATCAACAGCGACACCAAGGTGCTGTTCCAGGGCTTCACCGGAAAGCAGGGAACGTGAGTGCGCGGGGCCGCAGAGGGCAGAGGGCAGCGTGCAGCAGCTAACGCGGCGGCAGCTTCCACGCGCAGCAGGCGATCGAGTACGGTATGCGCCCACGCCCACGCGAACAGCGGTCCAGCACGCACGCGAAGACGAATTGACACGGACGCGCAGGCACAAAGGTCGTCGGCGGCACCAACCCCAAGAAGGCCGGCCAGGAACACCTCGGCCTCCCCGTCTTCGCCAACGTCGAGCAGGGCATCAAGGAGACTGGCGCGACCGCGACCGCCATCTTCGTCCCGTACGCGCGCCACACCCTCGCCATTGACCGCACATGACCTGACACCCCACAGTCCCCCCGTCGCTGCCGCCGGCATCGAGGAGGCCATCAAGGCCGAGGTCCCTCTGATCGTGACCATCACCGAGGGCATCCCCCAGCACGGTATGCGCCAACACGCAGCGTAGCAGCCCGGCAGCAGACTGACAGCACCAGACATGGTCCGCATCACCGACATGCTCAAGACGCAGAACAAGTCCCGCATGGTCGGCCCCAACTGCCCCGGCATCATCGCTCCCGTACGCACGTTGGAATCTTGAAAGGTGGCATGGATGCTAACAAGCGCGCAGGGCCAGTGCAAGATCGGCATCATGCCTGGCTTCATCCACAAGCGCGGCCGCGTCGGCATCGTCTCCCGCTCCGGAACCCTCACCTACGAGGCCGTCAACCAGACCACCCAGGCCGGCCTCGGCCAGTCGCTCGTCGTCGGCATCGGCGGTGACCCCTTCTCCGGCACCAACTTCATCGACTGCCTCAAGGTCTTCCTCGAGGACGGCGAGACAGACGGCATCATCATGATTGGCGAGATTGGCGGAACCGCCGAGGAGGACGCCGCCGACTTCCTCAAGGAGTACAACACGGCCAACAAGCCCGTCGTCAGCTTCATCGCCGGTATCTCGGCGCCGCCCGGCAGGAGAATGGGCCACGCCGGCGCCATTGTCAGCGGAGGAAAGGGCGACGCCAACTCCAAGATCGCCGCCTTGGAGGCTGCTGGTGTCGTCGTCGAGCGCTCGCCCGCCTCGCTCGGCAAGTCTCTGTACGATCAGTTCATCAAGCGCGACTTGATATAAGCGCGTGTGGATGCTGTTGCGTTGAAGGTGGATCCCACGGGAACGGGGGTCGCGTTGATGTGTTTGGTTTCAAGCGCATATCCGTAGGCAGATTGTTGCTGCATGGGCGCTGTCCCGTATTGTACATTTAGTCATTGAATCCGACGTCTGTCTGCACGCTGTCCTACATGATGCTGCCTGCAACGCTGTCCTATACGATGCTGCCTGTGGTTGTGCCAAGCGAGCCCGAGACTGGGGATTCTGATGTTACATTGGATTATTGGATTGTTCTGCTGTTGTTGTTCGCACTTGGGCTTTGACTGGGCTGAGCTGGGCTGAGCTGAGCTGAGCTTCGCCGGTGGTAGCTGGAGGCGTGATGGCTGGGGTTGAGGGATGTGTTTGGTTGGTTTGGTTGGGTGAGGATTTCCGGGAGGGAAAAGGCGCTCAATTCCAGGATCAAGAATATTTCAATTGTTTTAGCACTTGGGGTATCATATCCATCGCCTCGTACTCGCTCCCCGCAACAGCACTACTCACTATCCCCCTCCTCAACCCTCCTCTTCTTCCTCACCACCTTTGTCTGCACCCCCCTCCTCTTCCCCACCCTAACCCCCCGCTTCTCCAACTCCCTCTCCTCGTCACTATCCGCCTCAAGCCTCACCTTCTCAAACACATACACCCTCGCCTCGCGCTCCTCCCCCTTCCACGCCCCGCCGCCCTCCAGCGCACCCAGCGTCCTGACATGCTTGTACGACGGGTACAGCGCCCAGTCCAACCTGAACGACTCGACGACCTTGAGCCCCGCATGCCGCGCCAAATCGCGGATATTCCACAGCGAGTACGGCGCGCCCTCGAACAGACTAACGATGATCCTGCCGCCCGTTTTCAGGAACGCGGGAGCGGGGCGCTGGACGAGGTTGGGGCGGTTGGCCTGCTGTTCGAGGATGCGCAGGCGTTGTTTGGGCGTGCTGGTTTCGGTGCAGGATCGGAAGAAGGCGACCAGCAGCGCTTGGTTGCTGCGCACCTGCCGATTGACGTCTGTGCTCAGCCCGCCCGTGTGCGGAAACATGAAGACGATCGTGTCCCAGCCCTCGCCCTCCTCTTCGTCGTCGTCGCGGGGGCATTTCAGGGCTTTGTGGCTGCTGAGTGCTGTGGCGTCGATGGAGTGGTGGAGGGGGACTGGTGGGGTGAGGGCTTGTAGTGCATCCCGAGTTGCTGCGAAGGTTGGGTATTTCGCCTCCACCTCCGCTTCCGAGTCGAAACTCGTCGCTGTCACGTTTGCGCACCCGTGGTCCTCGACTAGACTGCGTGTGAAGCTAAAGTCGCCCTCGCCCACCAACAATATATGCTCGTACACGCCAAACGGGACCTTGTGCTTCTGGCTCGCCTGGACATGTTTCGTCGCTGTCTCCTTCGGGTCCGTGTGCGGGTTGTGTTTGACGGGCGCGGATCTGGGTGTTGGGATGGTTGCGCGCGGGTTCAAGGGTTTGGTCGCGACGGCGGCCTTTTTGGCTTCTTTCTTGTGGTGTTCGGCGATTTTGCGCTGGCCGTCGCGCTTTAGTTGGCGCCGGGCTTGCTTGGTTTTGGTCTTGGACATGGCGGGTGGGACGGTGGTGGGTGAGGGCAGTTCTGCTGGACTTTTGGATGGGGATGCAGGCTAGTGGAGGATTTTGAGGCGGAGTTAAGGACTGCGATGCATGGAGATAGTGGATGGGGACGGCAGTCTTTGATGTGAACAGAGCAGTATACAGATATTAGTAGTTGTTGACTACAGGTATGTAGTTAGCTAGTACAAACATGACATGTACTTTTCATATATAATATTACCAACAGAACCAGCACGTGCAACACTCCGTCTTCGCAGCCATCCATCAACTCACGCATCACAGTCGTCTGGCGGTCTTATTTTTGGCTCACACAGCTAGAGATGCATGGTCATGCTCATATCTCGTCTTATTGTTGTGTGTTCTACATAATAGTACAATCCTGTTCTACAACGATAGTACAGTCACTCCAGCATGGCCCCCGGCATGCCTTTTTGCCCGCTGTAGTGCTCGCTCTTGAATCGACTCGGAGCTTGCGGCCTGCTTGTGTGTTGGGATTGATTTCCTTCTCCTCTCCACCGCATGCCGTCAGGTCTGCGCTCGCTTCCTCTTGCTGAAGCCGAAGCTGACGCTGGCGCTTGGGCTGGCTCAGGACCTCGCCGCGCCGCCTTGCGCTCTCCAGCCAGAATCTCGGCCTCCCGCAGCTTGGCGCCCTCGGCCTCGATGCGCTCCTCCAGCGTCATCTCCTCGGCCACGTCGAGCCCCAGCCCCGCCGCGGGCACGGCGACGTCCTCGCCGTCGGGCGCTGTTACATCCACCCCCTCGTTATCCGCGTCGGCGTCGTCAGTCGCACCACCGCGCGTGTTGTGCTTCCGCGGCCACAGCGAGGGCAGCGAGATCTGCTGGAAGCGCGGCTCGACGGCGCGCTCGTCGAACCAGGCGTGGACGCGCGACTCGATGAGCTGGGCGATCTTGGGCACGTCCTGCAGGCGCGAGCGCGAGCCGACGAGCGAGCGCACGGAGAGGTCGAGGCGGTAGTCGTCGAGGAAGGTGAAGGCGAGGGTGGTGGGGCGGTGCGGGGGTGGGTTGAGGGGGGAGGTCGAGGTCGAGGTCGAGGCGGTGGACGGGTTTGCGGGCGCGGGCGCAGTGGCGGTCGGCGTCGGGCTCGGCGGCGAGGAGCTGGGGATGAAGGACACGGCGAGGGTGCCGGAGAAGCGCACGACGCTCACGGCCAGGGCGACGGGCAGCACGGCGGAGAAGGGCCGCGGCCAGTTGAGGTTCAGCGTCGTCTCGATGCCAATGGTGATGACGTCGCTCAGGTCGACGTCCATGCGGGCCTGCAGGCGGCCCTCGCTGTCGCCCGTCGTGCCCGGCCCGTACCAGAAGCCGTCCTCGGCGGGCATGACGCGGCAGTTGCTGAAGATGGGGAACTCGTCGCCCAGGGCAATCTCAGTGACGCGGATGGCGCCAATCCAGTCGGGCTTGCTGCCGGCGTTGAGCACCTCCGTCAGCGAGGTCAGCACGGCGCCGTCGTGGCGGGCGTCGGCGCGCAGCTGCGCAATCGTCTGCGCAATCAGCACGTTGAACCAGTCGAGGCTCTCGGGCTGGTGGCCCTGCACGTTGTAGTACGTCTTGGCGAGGATGGTCGCGATGCTGGGCCCGCCGCGGCTCTCCTCGCCCGTTGTGATGATGCTGCGCGAGTGCTGGTGCCGCAGCGCGGGCGTTGTCGCCGAGTTGGACCGCGTGCGCTGCTTGAGCGAGTGCAGCGACTGCTGGTGCGCGAGCGTGCGCGCGCGCCGCAGCGAGCTGAGGTGCAGCGCGCGGTCGTCGGCCGACGGCGGCTCGCCAAAGATGAAGAACTTGATGAAGAAGAAGATGAGGAGCGCAATCGAGAACTGCCCGAGCAGGAAGCCCTGCGTGAAGGAGAGCCTGCGCGGCGTTAGCGGGGCCGTGCTGCGGTGTGCTGCTGCTGCTGCTGCTGCAAAGACCTACGACGACGCGCCCTGGAGCGCCGGCTGGGCCGACGGCGCAGGCGTCGGGGTTGCTTTCGCCATGGTCGGTTGTGCGCCTGGTCACCGCAAAGACATCCTGTCGCGTTCACGCAGTCGTGGGGTCGTGGAAGCGGACGGCCAGACGTCACCGGCGATTTCTTGCAGGGATCCTTCGGCTGTACCCATACAATATCGGTCTCGACACGGCAGCGGTAAGCGCCGGGCGTGCCAGCAGCCTCCTGCTCGACCACGAACCTCGACGCGGTGCTGAGACCGCACCCATGGCCAACTTCTCCAAGGTCGTCATCTACAAAGCCCACCGAGTCGATCCCGCACGCGCAGCCAAGGCAGCCAGAGTCATTCGCTCCATCAGAGGCAGATACCGCGCCCAGGCCTTCTTGTTCCTGGCCTACCACTTCTTCCTGTCCTCGCCCCTGCATCTGGACGTCTTTGTCATCTTCTTCATCCTGGTCAGCAACTTCATGAACCGCAAGGAGGCATTCCCCCTCCAGATGCTCATCGAGGGCACTCGCTTCCTGCTCGACGAGCGCCGCTTCATCATGCGTTGAGACGACCACGCCGCCCAGCGAATCGCGTCCCCCGGATGTGCCCCGCACGCCCCGCACCCACGTCTCCCCCAGACGCGCAGAGCCTCGCCAGCCTTCTCCATGGACTTCGACAGAGTCAGCCAGAGCCTGTCGCCCGGCGCTGCCATCCGGAATCCTGACCTGCGCCTGCCCGCCACATGCGAGCCGCCGTCTGAGACCAATCCGCAGAAACGCGCAGTATGGGTGGTATGCGCTCCCGTTGTCGCCTCATGCGCGTGAGCTGACCACGAACCACCCAGGTCTTCGGAGCCACCGGCCACATTGGACGCTCGCTTGTGCGCGCCATCCTCGCCCATGGTGACCAGTGTACCGCTGTGGGGTGGTCCCATCAGAACACGCCCGAGCAGATGCAAGAGTGGCAAGATCACCGCTGCCTCGGCCTGCTGTGCGATGTCAGAGTACGCGAGACAGTCGACTACGTGCTGAAGAAAAGCCTCGAGCACTGGGGCAGGATGGACGTCATCGTCAACAGCACGGGCTACGGTGTCATCGGAGCATGTGAAGACCAAGATGACTACGACCTGCGCAATCAATTCACCACAAACTTCCTCGGCACACTGCACATCATCCAGCTGTCCCTTCCTTACTTCCGCCAACAGAGCGCCGGCCGCTACCTCATCTTCTCCTCCACCGCTGGCTCACTCGGCGTCCCTGGTCTGGGGCCCTACTGCGCGACCAAGTACGCCGTCGAGGGCCTCATCGAGTCCATGCTGTATGAGATCGACGCTTTCAATATCAAAGCGACACTCGTCGAGCCCGGCCACGTACGACTCGACGAACCAGACGACAACGTCGTCCCTTCCGGCTATCCGATTACCCCTGGTGCTGGGCCGCCAAAGCCCAAACGCTACGGCCACTTTTCCGTGAAACCGAACCCCAGCGAGCCCTACGCGACCCTGACTAGCCCTGCCCAGCACGCCCGACGGATGGTGCAGTGGCTCAACGACCGGCAGCCCGTCAGCGTTGTAAAGAGCGCAGAGCTATTGTGGCAGCTGGGGCATTGTAGCTACCCTCCATTGCGGTTAATCTTGGGAAGCTATGCTGTAGACAGTATCCGTGACCGAATGAGGAGCATCACAGAAGAGGTCAGTCTACACCACGTACTTGTTTGCAACAATGCTGACAAGGCCAGATCGAAGACTGGAAGCATCTCTCCTTCCCTGCCACCGCTGCAGACGACGATGCCACCTCAGACAAGGGTAGAGCGTCGGAAAAAGGAGACGACGATCTGGACCAAGACAATGAATAGTCCTCTGACCATATTGCATATAGGGGACGAAAGAGGTCGTTGCGAAGGCTGGTACGAAACATCGTGGAGACTCCATGTTGAACGACAGAACTGCCAGTCCCCGGCTTTGTCGTCTCTTGCGTAGTGTGCTTACGGCGTTGCTTGACCAAGATGCCGTAGCTTGTGCCTGCCTTGTTCTGGCGAACAAGGCTGATGGATGCATATGGTCAAGACCAGTGGAACACACCGGATGAACGCAACTGACTTTTCAATATTATACAATAACCAATCTGCAGCCGTTGATGCAGCATATGCAATGACGGCTCACATCTCGTGCAATCGCCCATGACATTCACCACGCTTACTCGTCCTTGACGCCACCACGGCCCGCACGCTCCGCGGCCTCGATGCTCTTCTTATCCGTCTTGATCTCGCCACCCTGCATAGCGCCCATGAATCCACCAGCCGCCTTCCACGGGCGCGCAAGCTCACCAGTCGCAGGCTGGCCGAAAAGGTGGACCTTGACGAGGTTTCCCTCAAAGGCGCCCTTGAGCGGGATAATGCTCTGGATGAGCAGCGGGTTGGTGTACTTCATGTACAGGTGCATAAAAGCCATCATACCAACACCCATCATCTGGCCCTTGAACAGGGCGCGCAGCTGCTGCAAATCGTAGGCCTTGACCGTGGTGGCGACGAACTTGGGCTCTTCGCCGCTGCCCATGGGCGCGGGCTCGACGTACTTGACGACGGTCATGTCTAGTATTTATCAGCATGCGCTTACAATATTAATACCTCAGAGAGGCCGCCAACGCACCATTCTTCTTGTTGATCTGCAACTGCACGTAGAAGTAGATCGCAGCGATGATGATGTTGGACACAATGTACAGGGCGCGCACGCCGTTGAGTACGTTCGGGTCATCGAATGGGATCTTCTTGGAGATTTGCATGAAACCCCTGTTGCTATTAGACTCTCCAATCCTTCGGCGCATGCGAAGGAACGTACAGGATGATGACCAGGTTGGAACTGTGTTTGTTAGCAATGTCTTCGCGCACGTCGCGAGCGGGTGAATGACGTACATTTGGGGTGAGATGGCCATTGCGACGGTTTGGATGGTGGATCGTGGGAAACAGGTCGGAGAGGTGATGCAGCCGTGTCGCGTGAGGACCGTGAAGCTGTAAAGCGCGGGGTGGTGAGTGAAAGGTGCTCGAACGTTGGGAAATATTGACGCGGGAACCCTGGGACCAAGCGGAAAGGCCACCTTCCAAGAGCCGCGACTTGGTCGCTCTAGCCCAATTCAACAGCTACACTTCTAGAGCCGTCGAACGCCTTCTGCGAAACACATTCACGCACACAATTATGAACACGAGCAGAGGTACAGCGCGTAGCAAGCAGGAAGTAATCGAGTTGCCGAAACACCGCCAGTTAATGGCCACATGTACACACAGTTGTTTGGCAGTAGCTGCAAAGCTTCCAGGTCGGAGCTACGCAGTCAAGCATCATCATGAGAGAGATCCAGCCTGTCGACAGATATTGAAGTTTGATTGACTCAGTCATCACTATGGAAAGTACTTGCAATCTTCCGCCAAATCTCCTGTTGCACATGTCGCGCTTTATTGGCACCCTCCTCTGCCCAGAGCTTCCTATACCTCTCCAGCAGCCTTCACAGCATGGCCTTTGATTAATCCTTCCTTCTTGGCTTCACTATCAATAATCTCGGGCAAAAGATCGATCAAGCTCTTCTGCTGTGGCTTCCAGCCGAGCACCTTTCTCGCACGCTCAGCCCTGCAGCGCGAATTGGTGCCCCATAGATAACTTCCCATCGGTGCCAATTTGTCTGCCTCGTCAGGAGTGATGGTATCAACCTCAGCAGTGTCGATCAATTTCTTTTCATGGGCGATCTTAGCGATGGCCTTGCCAATGTCTCCCCACGCGAAAATACCAGTTTCGGAAAAGTAGTAACCCTCGTCGTTCCAGGTAGCTTTGCCGCCATCGGGCTGCATGGCAGCAGTGATAAGCGCAAGGAAGATGTTGCTCAAGTCCTGGACATGGGACTCGGTCCAGGTGTTGGTTCCCTCGTTGATGATGAAGCCCTTGCCGCGCTTGAGCGTGGCTGCGGAGTACTTGTAGACCTGCAGACTATCCTTGTTGTCCGGTCCACGGCCAGGTCCGTAGATGCAAGGTGGACAAACGATCGCCGTGTTGACTTGACCCGCACCCTTGGAGGCAGCCAGTATGATCTTGTCAACGTTACGGTGCAACGCTGCGTCAGGTATGGACGTGACCTCCTTGATTCCATCCCAGTCGTTGTAGATGTGCTCACGGTGGTAGCCATAAGTCTTTTCCTCGAAGTCTGCCCATGACAGAACGCCTGTGCCCGAGGTGTGGATGAGGTATTTGGGTCCTGGGTTTGTGCTCTTTGAGAGGCCAGCAATCAGAGCTGTAGCAGCACCGACGTGATCGCAATCGGCACAGTGAAGAATGATGTTGGCTTTGGAAGCCTCAGTGGTCAGCAGCTCAGAGCTGTCCAGGTCGCCATAGACCAACCTCACTTTCGAGTACTGTGAAGCAACCTTTGCGCCTTTGTCGCTGTTTCGAACAAGTGCTGTGATCTCAATGTCTGGATAGGTCTTCGCCACGACGTAGAGGGCGTCGCCACCAATGTAGCCCGTAGCACCGGTGCTACGGTCACGTCAGCTCATTCCAGTTCTCTGTGGCCATCAGAGTGTGACTTACATGAATAGCTTCGTCATGATGAAGTAGTGACGAAGCGGCTGGTGAGTGGCTAGATTTGGGCTGTGCTGTACCTTAATTGATTATGGTCGTTCGGGATAATTTGTGTGATTAGTCTTAAAGGTAGTGGTTGTGTATAGATTGGAGGCAGTGGTGTCTGTCCTGATTCCTAAGCAAAGAAGGTGGCTACGTCACCTCGTTGTAGTAATGATCCACTGCGGCGGAGATAGCAGCGCTGTAATGTTCGACCTTTTAAGCTTTCTGCACTTGTATGTCGTGTGCAAATTTGGGTTCAATATATACAGGCCATGCCCAACAGGCAGTGAAGGCTTTCACGTTATCCGAGTATACTCCGTTCGACGTTCGTTGGAATTGAAGCTCCAATGGCTACAGTCGAGCTACCCCGCGCAGGGAACCACAGTCTCATATGACGAGCGAAGACGTCTAAAGCGCCAGAGCTGACACGCAGGTACACAAGACCCGCCATACCGCTTGATGAGTCAGTTCGTAAGTTTTGTGTTGTAAACGGTAGCTTGGCTTAGTCAACTCCCGCGGTCAGTAATGTGGCTCGTTCACCAGCGCCATAGCTCCAACAACGACGTCAACAAAGCTCCATAATCTGCGTAAATCGCATCACAGTACCCAGTCTTGTGGATTGTCCCTTGCGCAACGGCTGCAACATCGACGAGCAAATCGACCGCGAACATGGACATCGTGCAGGCCGTCTCCGGCTACATCACCAAGATGGTGTCAGTCGGAGACAGCGCTGCGACGGGTACCTCTGCAGCCAAAATGAAGATACTGCTACTCGACAATGAGACTGTGGGTTTGTCTCCTCTATCATAGCCTGGCGCGATCATGTGCTCACACATCTCAGGTGTCGATAGTGTCCTCCGCAACGACCCAGTCCGCCCTCCTTACCCATGAAGTCTACCTCACCGAGTACGCTCCCCAAATTTGCTCGTTCTGCCAGCCGCCTGACAGTAGAACAGTCGAATAGAGAACCAGAAGCGAGAGAAGATGCGGCATTTACGCTGCCTGTGCTTCGTGCGGCCGTCTCCCGAATCGATACAAAGCTTAATAGAAGAGCTGCGAGATCCGAAGTACGGGGAGTATAACATATGTGGGTCTTATCGTGCGTTTGCAACAGACTAGGGACCTGACCTTGCTCAGACTTCAGCAACATCATCAAGAAGTCTTCACTCGAACGATTGGCAGAAGCAGATGATCACGAGGTCGTGCGCGCTATCCAGGAATACTTCGCTGACTTCTTCGTCATTAACCCGGATCTCATGTCGCTCAATTTGAGCTTCCCTGACCATAGGGTATGGAGCACCAGTCCAGATTCGTGGAACCAGAACTCCTTACAAAGATCCACGGAGGCTGTACTGGCATTGCTTCTCGCGCTGAAGAAAAGGCCATTGATTCGATACCAGAAGAACAGTTTGCTTGTCAAAAAGCTAGCAACAGAGGTTCGTTATAACATCACGCAAGAAGACCAGCTCTTCGACTTCAGAAAGACCGACACACCGCCAATCTTACTGATCGTCGACCGGAGAGATGACCCAGTCACGCCGCTTCTTACACAATGGACATATCAGGCTATGGTGCACGAACTGCTGGGCATCAACAACGGCAGAGTCGATCTCCGGGACGTACCAGAGATAAGGCCAGAGATGAAAGAGATTGTCCTTTCCCAGGATCAAGACCCCTTCTTCAAGAAGAACATGTACTTGAACTTTGGTGATTTGGGGCAGAATGCAAAGGAATACGTTGAGCAATTTGCTTCGAAACAGCAGGGTACTCAGAAACTCGACTCGATCGCAGACATGAAGCGCTTCATTGAGGACTTCCCAGAGTTCCGCAAGCTTTCCGGCAATGTCACAAAACACGTCACTCTCGTTGGTGAGCTAAGCAGAAGAGTTGGCGAGGAAAGTCTACTGGATGTCAGCGAGCTTGAGCAGAGTCTTGCATGTCAGGATAATCACTCGAACGACGTGAAGTCGCTGCAGAAGATCATCCAAGATCCCAAGATTCCAGCCGACAATAAACTGCGGCTTGTCGCGATCTACGCGCTTCGTTATCACAAGAGCTCTTCAAATTCGACTGCGATGTTGCTCGACTTATTGGCAGTAGCAGGAGGACTGTCTCGGAACCGCATCAACCTCATCACAAAGCTGTTGACGTATCACGACTCCTTACAAAGTGCAGCTGCAGCAGGGAGTATGCCAGATCTGTTTCAGCCGGGATCATTCTTTGGTGGTGCTAGAGATCGATTCAAGGGACTGAAGGGCGTCGAGAACGTCTACACACAACACTCCCCACGACTGGAGAACACGTTACAAGACCTGATCAAGGGACGCCTAAGTCAGCAATTGTACCCATTTGTGGAAGGCGGCGGGACGACCAAGGATAAGCCACAGGATATTATTGTCTTCATGGTAGGCGGCACGACCTACGAAGAGGCCAAGATGGTAGCGCAGGTCAACGCGAGTTCTCCCGGCGTCCGTGTCGTTCTCGGAGGAACCACTGTGCATAATAGCAGCTCGTTCTTGGAAGAGGTCGAAGACGCAGTAGAGTCTTGGCCTGAGCCTCCGCCAACCTCAGCTGCAGCTCGGTTGAGACGGGAAGTAGGCAGGTAGCGGCTGTGCAATTCACGAGTTCGCCGGAGTCCGACCGGCAATAATTGGATGGATGTTGTGATATGTTTCGTTTGTTGAGCTTGGCCGATTGATTGGGGTCATGTTATTGATGCGTTCGAGCCCGGTGCTCTGGTGTTGGCCGCCGCATTTGGTGGCTTTCGCATTCACGGGTAGCCAACCCGCATTCTGCCGTCTCACGACCTCGTCGGGCTCTCGCGGCCGACATTCCCAGCGATTGGTGCCATAAATCCCTCAAGATCCAGCTCAATCGTGCAATGTGATGGCTGCCCAAATCTCAGTAATCGCAACTGCATCACGCCTTGCTCTGCGCAAAGTCTGCTCCATGCTATTGCGAGGTGGGATTCAGGCTCTTGCTAATCGCGCCTACCTAATTCGCTGCAGGCGGAGCTCCCTGTCGCATCATTGCAGCCGGCCATGCCTGGTAGAACTAGCCTGCTATCATGGTAGTCAATTGTACTATGGTATACATATGCATGATGGTACCTGCGTCGCTCCGACTGACGGCGAAAGAACTTCGTAGCTCGTTCCAGGCTATTTCGTTTGCGGCTCACCCCACAGTGAAGAAGCACCGACAGTCTTCCAAGCCTCCATTGGTTAGCGTGGATCATCAGCCACTTTAGGCCCGTAAGTCGCGCCTGTTCTTGGTCCTCTGACCCTCAACAACTTCTCAAGGACATGGCTTAAGAGATGGAGCATATGAGCAATGCCAGAACAAGGTCAAGTATTACAGTCTCGAGTGGTTCGCCGAAGAAATCCACGCCCTATTAATTCCTGCGTCGAATGCCGAACCCGGAAGTCGAGATGCTCAAAAACGCATCCCTGCCAGAACTGCACCGCTTTCGGTCGCGAATGTGTCTTCATCACCGTCCCGGAGAGCGCGGCGCGCAAGAAAGAGAGAGAGCAACGAGAGCGTGCAGCATCCAAGTCAGGCTCCAACGTCACTGTACCGGACTGGACTAGGAATATTCCAGTGCGCACGCAAAGCTCCACCAGCTTGCCTGATCATGATCACGATCTATACGAGAATCCAAATTCTGTCAACACGACCACCCCTGGGACCCCGCCTAGAGACTATGAATGGCAGGAGTACCAACAGGACGTCGAGGTCGATCGAGGCGATGCATGGGAGCAACTTCCTGCCGAGCCTGAAGAGACGCAGGACGATGTCTACGAAGATGAGAATGACGATGAAGACCAAATCGCAACAGACCTCACCATCAGGATTGGGAGGATGATCATCTGTGAAAATGTGACTGGCTTCTTTCGCCCCCAATACGCCGAAGAGGTATTGTCAACTCTATCCGCCTGCGCCCGCAGGACTCTTCAGGTGTGGTCGCTGAAATGTCACGTGTAGCTGGGCAAGCTCCTCTCAGAGCGCAACGCCTCAATCTCTTCAGTTGCTGGACAGCGGCAGTCGCAGTCTTCTGCGCTCCTATCTGCTGAGCAAATGCCTTCGCTCGCACCGGCATTGAACCTGTTGCTTGGTGGCTCGATAACTGCTCACAATAACAATGATATCGGTGCTCCGCAGTTGCCGACGAAAATGGAGGCTGAGGCGCTTTTCCAGCGCTATCTGGACGCTGTCGATCCTATGGCACATGTTCTGCATATTCCTTCGTTCAAACGTCTTTTCGAGCGATTCTGGATGCATGTGGAGATCGACAGCCTAAATCAGAATTCGTGTACGGCGCTGATCTTAGCTGTCTGCATGGCAGCAGCAGCATCGGTATCACCACTGCAAGCTAAGTCGCAATTCGGCATCACCAAAGAAGATCTGTTCTTGAGGCTGCAGAAGGCCACTGAGCGAGCTCTGCTTCGTGCCAACTGGGCAAAGACATCAAACATCCGAACTCTGCAAGCGCTGACCATCTACTTGGTAAGCCCCATCTCTCGGATCGCCATCAAAATGCTGACCATACTAGATACCACTCTGTAGGGCACAGATTTCAAGAGCTACGTCGGTCGTAGTAGGCGCACTCGTTCGACTTGCGCAATGCATCGGGATCCATCGCCTCAGTCTCAGCTCTGCGACTAGCCTTACGCCGTTGCAGCGTCACGTTAGATCCCTCCTTTGGTATCAGATATGCTTCCTCGATTTTAAGACTGCAGAAGCGCAAGGCCCACACCCTTCCATTCGTTCGGACGACGTCGACATTGCCCTTCCTCTGAATGTAAACGACGACGTCTTTGAATTCGGTAGCTCAGAATGGCAGCAAAACCCAGTTTCGGTCCATGGTTGGACAGATGTTACTCTTTCTCTCATTCGCTACGAATGTAATGAAATCCATCGTCTCATCTTCCGCGGCAGGATTGAAATGGATCGCAAGCACATCACGCTACACGACCTGCGCGCCCGTGTCGAAGCCCGGAAACGGCAAATCCAGAGCAAATACCTGCAATTCCTCGACGCCAACGTGCCCCTCCAGCGCTACGCAGGCCTGGTCGCAACATTACTGATGTCGCGCTGCGACTCGATGCTGCTCTACCGCCATCTCCCGCAGACCTCGCTACAGCCACGCTCAGAGTCGGAGAACCGCTTGCGTGACGTTCTTCTCACCGCAGCCCTGACCACGCTTGAAATCGGCGCAACGCTCGACACGCTCCCCTCCCTATCAAGCTGGGCCTGGTACAGCTCAACCTACCAGCAATACCATGCGGTACTCCTCCTCCTCACAGAACTGTACCGCACCCCGGACCTGCCGCGCAAAGACCGCATGATGACCATGATCGACCACATCTTCGGGCACTGCTACGGCGCGGGCGTGCGCGAGCGGTGCTCCGATCTCCTCTGGACAGTCAAGGAGAACCTCGAGGCCTTCTACGTCATGAAAGGCTTCAACAAGAAGCGTCAGCTCGCGCCTCAGCAGCACCCCACGCTGCAACCGCTGCCGTCCTTTTCGTCCACGAGCCCCAACTTCGTCCCGGGAAACCGCATGCCGCCGCAGCAGCTGCAGCGCAATAACACCCTCGACGGGCTGAACGTGGACTTTGATAGCATACTGGGGAGTCTGAATGGCGGCGGGACGGGGGCCGAGGACTTTGACATCTTCAGCAATATGGGGTCTACGAACAGCGGGCACGATGCGAATGCCATTTTCGTGCCTGTGGACAGCGGGGTTCCAGGCGGCGAGTTTGGGCAGACAAGCCCGAATGGCGGGTTGCAGCAGTGGGTGAGTGCATATTCCTTATAACCTCCCGGACGGCGATGTAATTGTTGGAGTGACGGCGTACTGACTTCAGCAGGAGAGCTGGAACTTTCCAAACCCGCAGCCCAAGTATGAGAATTAGAGTCGACGATGCTTGTTATAGATCTCATTTGCTCAAGACACGGATGTGATGGGCTCGTGTATCGTGGATCCAGGATACGAGTATACGGACAGCATTGTCATTGCACGGATCGGAGTCATGCTATGGGCCGTGCAACGAACTATCGTCACAGGGTGGAGACGGTTTTCGTTTTGTGAAGTTGGTTTTAATCTTACATTTTGGATATTTGCTACTTGTGCCCGTTGCGCAGTGCTCGCTCCCTGGACGCCGTGTGATATGAAGAACAAGTGGTCTTAGCGACAAAGGAAATTTAGCGCTGATTGCGCCGAGACCGCGCTGCAGTCTTAACCAGCTCAATCCATCCAAATGCGGCAGCCGACCGGAAATTTACCAAGTGATATTTCTGCCGGGTACCGACGAGACGGATGTGGGTCCTATACAAACAAGTACATTAGCAACAGCGAAGAGAAAATAAATATGCTGTGCTAGTATCGCGTCACTGTGGTCTCACTTAACGCACTTCGCTTCATCGGTGGAGGAGGTGGTGGCGGCTTCTTAGCCCTGGATGGTGGTGGTGGAGGAGCTCGCTTTGCGCCAGGTGTGGTTGCACCGCCATCGTTCTGAGACCAACTCGCTGCCCGCGACACGACACGGCCACTGCCCTGGGAAGAACGATCAGGGCTAGGCGGTGATCTGTCGCGCCTGTGGCTGGTGCCAGAACCAGTGTAATCGTCATCCTCGTAGTCGTCCGCAAAGGCGTTCTGCTGACGGACGGGGCGCAAGTTATTCCGGCTGGAGATGACAGAAGTGTCGGTAGGCACACGAGTCAATCGCCGAGCGGGGGAGTCGTCACGACCGTTGGCATAGCTGTCATGTGTCGATGTACGGCTCAGCGCTGGACGAAGAGCATAGCTTCCGGGAGAGCCGGCGATATCGGGCGCAGGGGAACGGCTGCGGGAAGCTAGCTTTGGGATGGTCATGCGCGGAGGCGACGGCTCAGGCTCCTCTTCGACAGGATTGAAGCGTTCTGCGTATCCGTGGGCTGTGTTGGAGCGCGAGCGCGCGGTGCGAGTGAGAGCTGTCTCTCTACGAGGTGTGTTAGTGTGTGGTCCGAATGCGTTGCACTTCGCATCTGCTCACCTGGCCGGCCATTCGCGCTTGACATTGATCAAGATTTCGCGGCAGCGGTCGTAGTAGCTCAGCTCCGCCTCCAAAAATGCCGACAGGTCCTGGACCAGATCGACCTCGGCCTCCTTGATGTCCTGCATCCTGCGGAAGACGTCTTCGCTGGTCTCTTCGTATTTGGCCTTCTGTGCACGCAGCTCCTCCTCCATGCGGAAGTCCTCCTTCTTCGATTTCTGCATCTTGGCGAGCGAGGTATCGTAGGCTAGTCGGCGGGTCTCGAGCCTCTTGCGTGCATTCTGGAGACAGTTAGCGACCACAGTTGTGCAGTCAGTTGGACTGACGTACCTGGTACTCCTTCATCTGAATGAGACCGCGGTCCAGTCCCTCCAGCCAAGATGACGTGGCGCCCTGCGCGTATGTCTCCTGCACGCGAGCAAGACGCTCATTTGCGCGACCGAGGGCTGTTTGCAATTAGTGACGATGGTCTGGCAATTTGAGTGATTTATCTGCGTACACGACAGGCAATTGCCAAACTCGGAGTCTTGCTCGAAGTCCTCGCCGTGAGTGACCATGGACGAGCCCAGGTGGCCGCCAGGGAGTTGCTTCTCCTTGTCGGCGCCCTCTGCGCGCTTGGAGATGGACTTGACGTAGGCGGCCATGGCCTTCTGCATCTTGTCCATGCCTGTGCAATGTCAGCCTCGAGCAGTCGCACCATTGCTGCAGGGGCAGCGGCTGGCTGCATACCCTCATGACGCAGCTCCATCTCCATCTCCAGCGCCCTGAACTCCTCCGAGGTGCCGGTGCGGGCCTCGCCGCCCATCTTCTCGCCGGCCCATTGCTTGAAGCGGCCGAATTTCTTGTTGACGTTCATTGTTGCTGTTGCTGTTGCTGTTACTGTTGCAGTGTTGGGGAGGCCGCCAGAGCAGGCGGGGGTGTTGTGATAACGAGTGGTGGGCCGTGTTCAGGCAAGGGTGTCGATATCGGTGATGATGCAAGTCGAAACCAGGCACGAGGACTGCAGGATTGCACGAGCAGGCCAAACAAGACGAAATGAAGAGAACAAAACGAGTGTTCAACACATGCAGCAGGTGGAAAGGGGATAGGTGTTCAATGCCCTGTGAGCGAGTGTGGGCCCATATATCCAACGCGTGTCGACCTAGCAGCCGCGCCTCGACACAATTCTAGATCATCGCGCCTGAGGGCTCCAACGGTTGATCAACGACAGCCCAAAACGCCGCCCGTCAGTGCCTGCGGGGTGCGGCCGGCGGCCTCCTACGCCAATAGCCGGGTTTCATCGTCACATTCCCATACCCATCTGCTCGTGCATCTGCCCTCTATCTTTGGCAGCGACTGCGCCCTCGACAGCGAACCACTTGCCCACCACAGCTCCTTGCAAAGCCGGTCGACGTCACTGCCTCGTTATTCGTCGCAGATCCTCACTCTACCCGCCTTGCGTCCAAAAGTCGGTTTCAGCACGCGTGCTTGCGCAATAAAAGTCATGGAACTGCTCCCGCTTGTGCTGGAACGCACGCTATAATAGCCCTCCCACCTGATTGTGTTGAGCCAGTTATCGAAGCTGTAGAGAAACCAACACGCGCGATACCGAGCGTTCGATACTTTTCTAGTGTTGCTTCTGGACTCCGCACTTCGCGCTTGCGAAGGAATCACTTGTGCTCCTTCCTGTATCGAGGCACTCTCCGACTGGTGGCTGCAGAAGGCTGCACGCCTCCTTCTATTCTCTGGGACGGTAGATGACGGCTACGATGAGTTGCTGCAGTCCGGAACTTCACCTGGAAATGAATCGAGCTTGACAGGCCCTCGTTCCGCTATATGATGGCGAATAGAACACGAAATAAACCGAAATGATCGCGCGCGCGCATTCGAGAGTGTCCAATTTCAATCTCTCAAAACACAGGTCACGTGGTCTCTGCTGAAGCCTCCAGGCCGGGGGCCTGCACCTCCCCGCAACACCCCAAATCACCAGCATCAACCTACAACTCCAGAGCACTCAACCACGCTTTTCATCTACCACGCTATTGTACCCACAGCCTAAAAGACATGATGACTTCACTGTTCGGATTCTGAGTGCAATTCTGCCATGCCGTTGCCTTGGTATGACCTCACTTCGCAGTCCGTTTCCCTGCGCGTCTCTTACTTGCTGCGCTGAGCTTGTACATTCGTTTGTGGACCTGCAGGATGTGACCGGACTGGTAAGCAGACTCAAATGCTGCGGCCCCAACACGAGCGGTTGGGATTGGAGATCGTCCCAAAGCGGGACAAATGCTGCAACCTTTCATTTGACAATCAAGAACCATCACATAAACCTCCAGTAGCACTTCAGCGCGCCGCTTACTATCTTCGATCCCATCATGGGCGAGGCTGAGGTTCAGTTGGGCAAGGCGGTGTGCCATGACCGCGAAAGAGTCGGACGAGAAGAGCAAACAGGCTGTACGCGGGGCTACCACACCACAGAAACTCATATGGATACAAGAGGTGGTCCACGAAGTGTTATGCCTTGCATCAAACCGGATCCCCGCCTGAGTATGAACTTACGAACTTCGTGCGTCGCGTACATCAAAACTCTCCTGGCCGATTTATAGTGGCACTCAAAGAAGTTCCGCGAAACCATAAGACAGGAGATGCAAGGCATATACAGATCTTCGCAGGCGCGATGAGTTGTACCACGCATATTTTCCATCGATTTTGGCAGGGATGATGCGCCGTCGCTGGCACGGGTTGTGCTGCGACGAGCGCCAGCAATACAAAAGGTACCCAACATCAACTTTAACGAAGCGAAAAACTTTCAAGCGCATTATTCAACAGGAATACGTACGCACCACTGGCTATAAGGTAGGCTGAGGGGACAGGGCATTGCTGGTTTTCCGTCTGCGACATAAGACTGATCGCTGCCTTTTGCGCCAGAACTAGAAGCATGCACCGAGATCCTATATTCTACATAGCTTGATAATGGTAATGAGAACACAGCACGTCTCAAGATGAAGAATTGTGTCCTCGCAGTATCTTTGCGTACTGTAACCGTGATGCGCTTGCCAAATCATCTCGTGTGAGGGCCTCGTGCTCTGTCTGTCACCCCAGATTATAGTGATTCCATTGACTAGCCTTTGTGCTAGCGAATAGGGTTGCTGGCTCACCAGTTACCTCATACACGGTCGCGCCTAGCCCTGGCCGTTGACGTTCCTCCCTTGACCAGGTCCAACCATCAACCACCACAAACGACGACCACAACACCAGCCATGTCTGACTCGGACTCCGATTCGGCACTGTCTTCGGCGCCGCCTACAGAGGATGAAATGCCTGTAGAAAATGCGCCTGCAAAAGCCTCGAAGGCTGCACCCCGAAAGAAGAAGAAGAGCGGCACCATCTTGTCCTTCTTCAACAAACGGTCACCGTCTCCGCCGCCGAGGCAGCGTCCAGCGTCGCCGCCCCATGAATACGTTCCAGAAGATAATCCAGACATTGCCGTACGTGTTAGACGCGTCAATCGCGTTCCAACGCGCCGTGGTCGTGTCTTACACATCCACGGTCACTACGTCAGACTTCCGCTGACACTTTTGGCGCACAGTTCATAGTAATGTTCCGGTCGCGATTCAACGAAGCCTTTCCCCGTAATGCACCTCATCTTGGGCCCCAGGATATCGAGCTGGGCGTCGCAGAGGGTACACCGTCGCCGGACGTCGAAGGTCTCCTTTGCGCTCTGCTAGGCCTCGTCCTGAATCGCAAGAAGCCTGTTGAGTCAGTCGACCTCCTTTCCACCTCTTACATACCTGCTTCATGGTCGCGTATATGTCACGCAGCTGTGCAGGGACTCACGGCTGACAAACATCGCGCGCAACAGGAGAGGTCACTACGGCCGAGCTCTTGAGGAAGCAATCCAGACACAGAAACCACAGTGGCCAGTCAAATGGGGTTCCCTGAACCCCCTCAGTGGTAGTCGCTCTTTCAACACTATGACACCCACGGAGCGCGTAAGTCGCAGAATGTAAAGGTACTGGCACAAGCTGACCCACCAACCAGGTCACCCTCCTGCACACACTCTGTCTTTGGAGTCTGAACCAAAGCGAGGAAGTCAAAGCCATGATCGCAAACGCCTACAAATCACGAACGACGAAGGACAAGCTCGACACCAACATCCCGCTGTCGGTGCAACCGTGGGGCCGCGATGGGGAGAAGCGCCGCTACTGGCTCATCGAAGGGCAGAACGACACCCACTTCCGCGTCTACCGCGAGGGCAAACCACACACGCCCAAAGCGACGTGGTGGAGCGTTGCTGGGTCTATCGATGAGCTCAAAGCGCTGGCAAAGGTCTTGGAAGAGGAGGATGGTCACAGGGAGGCTAAGGCGCTCAGCGAGCGGATGAACAACGCCGTTCCGCGCTTCGAGGCCTCCGAAGTGGTAGGCGCAACAATGTGCGATCCTGAATACTGTACTGACGACTGCGTAGAAGCGCAAGCGCCGCGAGTACCGCGTCAATCGCACCGCTGCCTTCACACGGCCCGAGCCTGGCTTCTCGCTCTACGAGGGCCGCACGCGCGGCAAACGACTGCGATACACATTTGACGAGGGCGACGACTTCGACTCGGACGATGCCCCCGTGCGCCGCTCAGGTCGACAGTCCGGGCGGGACTCGTCCCCCCTGCACTCTGGGCCTACCGTCACCGCCAGCGGTCGACAAGTCAGATCTCGCGCAACCGGTACATACGGCGAGACGCTTCACAGCGGCCAGACAACAGATCGTGCATCTCCCGCCACGGGGGACTACGTCCGGTCCGATGTCTCTGAAGAGCCCCGACAGGGTCGATCTACACGCGCTGGCAACCGCTCGCACCTGAACCACCAGATGGATTCGGAGGAAGACGACGATGCTACATCTTGGGACGGCGGTGACGAAGACGATGACGAGCTGGAGCAGATGGATCTCGATGATGATGACGATGACTTGGCCGATCAGTCTTCACAAGGAGAGGCGGAGCCCCAAAGTCTCGTTGTGACGCTGCGGTACGGAAAGAAGCAGGCCAACGGCTCCAGCGAAACAATATCTGACCCGCCACCTATCAATGGGGCCACGCACCTGATCGATGTGCCCATTGTAGACGTTGGCGCGCCAACTCAACCCACAACTGCTATCTCAGCACCTGCAGCACCTGCAGCACCCGCACCCGCACCTCCTTACGTCATCCCTACCGCCATATCGGACAGCTTCTCTGCCCAACAGCCTCCGGTGGTAGCTGTCCCGAAGGTCGAGTTGCAACAACCGCAGCCAGTACATCCGCCAGCTGACGGATCGGCCCTGCCCAAGCTCGACGGTTTCTTCTCCGCGCCTACGCCGCCATACAAGGCACCCGAGGAGGTTGCCAAGCAAGAGCAACCGCGATACCACCAAGTCCCATCGCAGGTTCCACAGCAACCGTCATATCCTGCTTCCACTATACCCGCACAGGCACCGAACTGGTCGTAGAATAGACGCATTACATGTGCTTCATCGCCGTAGCGGAATAGCTACGTTCTGACGCTTTGGAGGTACTCTGATGTTGTACTGGCTCGCTAGCCTGACATGAGTGCTTAACCGTCATGCGATGTAAACATCCATAGTCTGGTTGAGGATCCCGTTTTGGTTTTTAGCGCGTATACTATAGAGATGCATCAGCCTTGAAGTGGCCTGGATGCAACGTATAGCTGTCATTAGTCAAATGCTACACTGGAGTGTTCAGTCAGACAATCGTTCTGCTTGATTGAGTGATGCCGTGCCGCCCTCCCCCTGTTCACCGCAGTGGAGGCCGCATGTAACAGCAAAACTATCGAGATCAACTTAGAATCTACCCGTACTCAAAACAGTGCGAAGGACTCTTAACAACCTCCTGTTCCTGGAGGTCACAGACGCTTTTCTTCCCCTCAGATCAGAATTGCGGACAATAAGGCACGATGTCCACTCTCATTTTAACGATATTAGAATTGTAGTCCTCGATCTAAAGGAAGTGCTTTGTCCTGTGTGAACTGTCTCATTATTGGTCTATGCGAACTGGAATTGATGAAGCCTTTTTCATTTCAATGCTAGAGCGCGCAAGAAAGGTCAACGATCTCATATCTCGAAATCACCCCAACACTTCCCTTCATCTCCACCTGCCTACAATCCACCTGACTCTCAATCTACTCCTCACAGCTTCTGCGCACAACAATCCCCATCCTTGTCCACCAACACACTCGCCTGGTTCTTCTGACTCGGGAAATCAATAGCAGGATTCCTGTCAAAGAAATCACTCGGCTTGTAGTGCAGCTGGTATATCTCAACAGGCATCACCGGCCAGTCCTCCACGCGCGGGTTGTGCGTCAGCCCAAACACATTCCACACAACCACGTCTTCGTTTGTGACCTCGTCCTTGCGCGCCGCCATGTCGTGCACACCGCCCTGCTCGAGCTGCGACTGCAATGTGAATCGACCTGCCGCGTAGAGCTCGTCGTCGCGGTACTTTGTCACCCACACGTGGTGGTTTGTGAAGAGCGCGCGCTGTGCTTGGATGGAGCCTGGTGCCGCGAGGAGTTTCTGCGTCGCGAGGGGCTCGAATTTGTACGCGACGGGGTTTCCGCTGTGGGGGTTTTTCTTGTCTGGGTTGCTGATTTTGAAGACGCGGTGGTCTGTTGGGTTGGCGTCGAGGCCGGCGCTGCGGTGTACGACTGTCTTGCGGATTTCGTAGAAGTTGCCGTTGGGGTTTGTTTCCTTGTCCCAGGGTGCGGGGAGGGATTCTTCGTATGATACGGTGTTGTTGTGGCCGTCGATTGCGGGGTCGAAGCGCGCGGCGAAAATGTGCTGGTGGTTTTGGGCGAGGACGCCGCCGGAAACGACGTTGCCGTATAGAGAGGTCTTGCCGGGGTCGATGTTGACGGTTGAGACGATGCCCGTGGCGCGGACCTCGAGGGTGATGCCACCGGCGGTGTCGAGTTTGTAAGCGAAGACGTACTCGTAGTTGGCGAGCGTGATGATGAACTGGATGACCAGTTCGCGCATGCGAGTGACAACTGCGCGGCCTGTCCTCCAGTTGGTGTGCTTCCAGCCGATACCGTTGTCCTGCTCGTGCAAGCAGACGACATTGGGATGGGCCTTAGGCTCACCATCGTTTCCAACAATGATGGCATCGAAGTACTTGATCACACCAAGGCAGTCGCAACCCAGGGAAAGGTTGTTGGCACAGTTGCCTGCACCGCCATCACCAAAGTCGAAAGCCTGCTTGCGGTGGAATGGTGGACGAGCATCGGCATAGGGAACTGACATCTCACTGATGCTCACACGGTACATGATGCTCCGGCCATCGTAACGGACGTCGTGGAGAACAGCACCCTCACGCGGGTTGAAAGAAACTCGGAAGGTCCACTTCTGCCACTCAACAAGGGACTCGTCTGTAACCTTGAAGGAAGGGCCTTCAGGCTGTGTGATGTTGATCGGCTTGACATCCTTGCGAGTGCCGCCTGCCACCAACTCAGGAACGTATTCGGCTTCCTGGCAGTGGTCGATAATGCGAGGAGAATGCGTCTTACCGGTCAAGCTGTCTCCCTTTCCGCCAGTCGCCAGACGGTCGAGACGAACGATCTTCTTCGTGTGAGCATCCATGACCGGGATAAGAGGAAGTGGGTATGCGTAGAAGTTGGAGTCAGGGTTGCCATTGCGGGTGTCCTGGGCAAAGCAGAGACCCTGGAAGTATCTGCGGTTTTCTGCGCCAAAGTCGAGTCCACCATATGGCCTGCGATGATCAGTCAAATGTCGTCAAGCGTGATTTGCACTGCACATACCATGGCTCGACAACAAGCTTGAATCCTTCGGGAAGTTGGAACTCTGCGATGGCCTTCTGGAACTCCTCGCTCTGCTTGCAGGCTTCGACGAGATCGGCAAACTCCCACAATGTCAGACTTGCTTGGCCTTTCTCTTTCCCGACCACTTCGTGTCGTACACGCTTCTTTTGCTCGACGTCGATGATGGATTCGTTGTACTCGGGGATGTGGTCGTCTCCAATAACGTCGTACATGACCTTGGCCAACCTCGGTGGCCTCTTCGACGATGGTGATTGACCCGGTCGTCCTGTGTGCTCGGCCTCAAGAAAAGCCTTCATGGCCTCTTTCTCCGGCTCCTGTAGAAAGATTTCTCGAAAGTTGACGAGAACATCTTTGTGTAAGGAGAGGACTGTGTCACGGGCAATACGAGTTTCCTCGGCGCTGAGGTTCACAAAGGGGTGAAGTGCCATGGTGGCTGTGACTGTTGGTATTGTCGATGTTTATACAGTCTAGTAGTCGCGCAGGCTCTGCTGCGATCTAAACACGCAACGACGTGCTTTAGTAAAGAGGTGGGAGTTGGGAGGGTCGGGATTGAATTGAGAAGATTATTCAAGGGCAACAGTGCAATGTTATATACCATCGAGTCCTCAGCGTCAAGCGGCACGTGTTTCCGATTCCGTGTCTACAAGAAACTACAAGATCGATGTGGGGTAGATAGCGGTAGAATGATGGGCGGCTCTAGGTTTGTGGCCAGAGCCGCCAGACTTGGCTTGCAACGCGCAGTATTACCGGGTGTACCTCCTCAATGCGGAAAGGCGCTGGTAGACGATGGATAGTAATTGGGTAATATGTGATAGACATATCGTATGGCTCGTCCGACCGAAGGCAAGGAGATCAATCAGCAGTCCTGAAGAGATGCACGTCTTGTAATCCAATGTCTTCAACTATGATTGTGGAAGGCGCGTTGTCGCATAGACATTCCTGAAGTGGTAAGGCGCCGCTTCTGCCTTTCTCACAACTCTGACTGCAATCGGCGTCTACTAACCACAATACTGCCTGCATGACATCGATTGACTTTGTCATCATTGAGTAAGCCTCTTCCTATGATAATTTCAACCCAAGAAATGACAAGGAAATTCAAGCATTCCTTGTGTGGCGGAACAGTCAATGGTACGGAATAGGAGCCGCTCTGACTCTACTCGTCTGTACCAATACCGGCTATCAACACCCTACTTCTAACCACTTGCTGCTGATAGGTACTTTTGAGTACATGAACTTTTCAGCAGCTTCGGAGTTTTTGTTATGGATGTCAAATGATCTAAAACCTGACAAACTGACAAATCGACGCGCCAGACGCGAAAGGAAGCATGAGACCTCTGTTTGAAGAATGCCTCGCGCTCAATATCCACACTAACACACCAGACAAGCATTTTCCCCAGATCTCGGGCTTGCATGGAAGCGAGGCAGCCAATTCACTTGCAATGTTGATCGGTGCCACACTTAACGGAGCCCGCGGCCGGAGGTCATCACTGAATGCACGACGTGTCGTTATTGGACCCGTAAAAGTCTTAGATGCACGAAATCGTGGCGCTCGATCTCAAACAAACTCACATGTACCTGTCATCAGACAGAGACTACTCCGTCTAGCAATTGGCCGGAGTCGAAAAGCTTCGGCCTGTTTCCGAACGATAGCTCCGCCCGCGGGCTCCGAAGCGAACTCTGATGTCTACGACTTCCCTTCGAAGCCATATTTTCTTCTATTGTCCACACCTGTTCCTGACGGATATACTGACATTATGGTTCTCCTGTATCAGCAAAAATCCAGCGACTAAATCTGGTTTGAGTGGAGCTGGAAATATACTCTGACGCGCTCGAGATTCCGTAAGTAGTGAAAGCAACAGCGCGAGAGGAGAGTCAGAGGAGAGTCAAGTAATAGTACGAACCGCACGGTACAAGCCAGTAAGTCTAACACCTGTAAAAGATTCTGAATCTGCCACGGAGAAATGATGCAGCCCACCTAAGTTTGCCTCTGCCACCAACTCAGACCTGTAGAACAAGGCTTGGGCCTAAAACCCCGAAAGACACGCGCAGCGAGAGTATACTGTCCAGGGCTCATATTTCCAAAGTTCAGCGCGTGTTTTAGCTAATTCTCTGCGAATTTTACACAGGCTTCCGCTATATGTATCGCTAGCTCCAGTCATTTCACTCCTTTCGCTGCGCAACGAAGTTGTCTGGATTGTGCAGTTTCGCCTCAATTGGGCTATCTCTTTTTATGTCGTTGTCATTGCTTGGAGAATATTTTCGTTATGATAGCACTTGCTGCGGCGTTGCTAGCCGATTTTTTTGTACCCTCGAGCCATGGCTTGGCTGTGATGTTATCTGGCTGTGTTTTGGCTAGCTGCGATCCTGCTTTGCTGTCCGGGTGTAGACTGTGCCATGTAATGTTGCTTAGTTGGGATATGACTTGGATGTTATGACATCGGTTGTATATTGGTCTCGTCGGAGAACCAAGCAACGACCTGACCTGTGATACGCGCTTGTTGTAGAGATTGTACAGATAGGGTGTTCGTGGCATCCTTCTGATATCTTGGAGGGTTTAAAGATGATGAGCGCTCTCATTCAAGTGTGTGAACGATTCATGGGCTTGGAGACTACAATGAGAAGGAACGAAAGGGCCTGACCCTCTATGCCGTAGCCAGCGCCGCTCAAGCATCTTCGGAGGTTTAGATTCTGCAGTGACATCTCAGGAACTTCGGAGGCAGTTGTTGATGTGCCCTGTAATCTTCCGGGTTTGGGCAGAACCACAATTATTTTGAATGTAGCTGTTGATTTTGCTGATGTCTTACTATATTCAATATCAGATTTCAAGCCATCGGGGTGCCCGAGCGCCACAAGCTGCAGGGCTGACGACTACAGCACACTGCTTCAATCCAGTCAATAGTTGCAAGAGCTAATATACTTGGCATAAGCTGCGCAATGCTGCGTCTGCACACAAGGCTAGGGCTAGAAGAGAGTTTAGAGCATATAGCTGCGGCGCCCGGAGGACATACTGCCTCAACCTGATCACTTTGCTTCCTCATTTTCAACAGCCTGTTGTCGCCTCCAGGTGTTGAAGTTCCAAGATACTCACGTTACGCTGCCTGAGCTTGTGAGCAGGCGGGTACATGAGGAGCCTCAAGGGATCTTTGTCCGTGTTCCTTTAGGACCTGCGTACTCGACTGGGTTCAGGGAAGTGACGAACATTCAACTGCGGAATGCAGTCAACGCTGTCGCTGATCTGCTGTCGGGGACATACGGAAAGAGTGAGACCTTCGAAACACTGACCTACATTGGATCAGCGGCTCGTCCGAAGCCGGCATGGTGCCGCTTGTCCATAACACTGAAGGGTACAACAACGCCGAGGACTGGGTGTACATGCGCTTCCATCCCGGACTGAAGTCGGAAATGCGCCACCTGCATGACGATTTCTATGAGCTCGTTATTGTTCGTAACGAAGAAACTGAGAGCTTTCAACCGGTCTTTGCGTTGTTCCCCACTGATAAGGAATATCGAACCAGGGACCTGTTCAGGCCGTATCCTTCGAAAGAAGACTTTTAGAGGCATACAAGCCGCATCGATGATGTGATCGTGTTTTTGAATGGCGAAAAGACTAATCCAGTGTCGTTTGAGCATCAGGTAGTAGGCCATCCAGAAGTGAAGTCTGCACTCGTCCTTGGTGCTCAGTGATTCGAAGCTGGTCTTCTAGTCGAAACGACCAGTAACGCGGTACTGACTGACGAGGAGAAGACGGCACTGATTGATCGAATCTGGCCTACAATCGAGAAGGCAAATGAGCCTACGCCAGCTTATGCACGTGTCACTAAAAATATGATCGTCCTTGCCGACCCTTCAAAGCCAATGGCCAGAGCTGGCAAAGGCACCGTACAGCGAGCTGCTACTTTGACACTGTACACTACTGAGATCGACCGACTCTACGAACGGGAAGAAGCTAGGGACACCTACACTAAGAGTGAAACGGCAGGGCAAAGAATCAAAGCTCTGGTTCGTAATGCAGTTGCCGAAGTGGTGTCGATCGACGACATTGACCTCTTCCGACTCGGTATGGACTCTCTCGGTGCGCTTCAACTGCAACGAGCGCTGAAGAAGATCGTACCAAACGCGAACTTCTCCAACAGCACTATATACAACCACCCCTCCGTCAATGGCCTCGTCAAAGCTTTGGAGAACACAGTGGCGAATGCGGAGACGTCGGTCACTAAGAGCGAGCTCGAGGTGGCAATCGATGATGCTGTTGAAGGAGCACAGAACAGTGCTGACACGGCGTGTCTACCAATGAACGCTGACACCATATCGACCGAAGAGCTCGAGACTACGCTGAAAATTTTCAGTCAAAAGGTCAACGCAATATCTGCTCGGCAGAGTATCCAGGCTCCAGACGTGTCGACTGTAGGCACCAGTATCCTCCTGACTGGCACAACTGGCGCTATAGGGTCGTACGTTCTCGATATTTTGCTGGCGAGCTCCGACGTCACGCATGTATACTGTCTGAACCGCACTGTGGATGCCCGAGAACGGCAAGTGAAGAACAACCAGTCGAGTTCTGGCTACGGACTTCCCGCCTGATCGAGTGACATTTATGCATGGAGACCTTACCAAGTCGGAGCTTGGTCTTTCCGTTAAAGACTATAACAAGCTTCTCGGAAGCATCACGCATGTGGTCCATAACGCTTGGCCAGTAAACTTTAGCTTATCGCCAGCTGCATTCACGCCATCCATCGAAGGCGTAATGAACCTGATCCGCTTTACGGCGAAGAGCAAGATGAACATCTCTTTACAGCTCTACTCATCAATAGCAAGTGTCTTCAATCATCCAGACTTGGAAGTGCCAGAAAACATCGAAGACAAGCTGGCGTCACCGTCACCTGGCTATGGGCAATCGAAATATATCGCAGAGCTCCTTGTCGACCAGGCTTGCAGAATGTTGAATATCAGGGGCAGCGTCGTACATATTGGTCAAATCGCAGGTGCCGCACGAACAGCGAGCGGATGGAACCAACACGAATGGCTCCCGAGCCTGATCATCACTTCGTCATTTCTTCGTGTGCTACCGGCCTCCCTAGCTGCTGGAGGAGAAAACGTGGAGTGGGTGCCAATTGACCATCTAGCGAAAGTGCTCGCAGAGTTGGCGTTGATACCCCGGGGCACTGATCTCGACGCAAGCGGAGCTGACGTGTATCACATCGTGCATCCCCATCCCGTAACGTGGAGCTCGGTCCTTCCCATCGTCAAGGCTTCAATTGACAGATCTGGTATAGCGAAGCAGCCTATGCAGGTAGTGTCATATGGGGAGGGGTTCTCGATGCTGCGCGCAAAGGGTGTTGAAGCTGAGCAGGATGCAGGCATGGATTATGCTACGCTCGTCCGAAAGCTTCCTGGTCTGAAGCTGATCGAATTCTATGAGGGATTGCAGGTTGGCGGTTCCAATACGACCTTATCCATGCACAAGACTTGTGCATTGAGCCCGAGCCTGGCGAAATTAGAGCCTCTTAAAAGTAGCTCGATCGCCGGATGGGTGGAAGAGTGGCTCCAGGCTGCGGAAGTGTAGTTATCGTAATATGCGACGGCCGATCATCAGTCTTGTTTTGCCTCTCATCTATAGAGTTTCTTGTCAATGCGCTTATTGAAATGACTGCTGGCGATATGGTACGGATAAAGTCGAATAAAGTAGGGCCGCTAAGCATTTTAAGCGCGGCTGATCGTCTGCTTGAGTCCCGTGTCTGTGGATTCTGCTTTCCGATGTTCCAAATTGGGTGTTACAAATATAGTGCTCCTCCAGAACACAAGGCAATAAATCGTACTTTGGAAGGCGGCAACACGTAAATGAAATTGAAATGACCTGAAAAGATCAAGCAATTCAAAAGCTTTGCTCTGGGGCCTTGAAAGCTTGTCGTCCCGCACGCTCTTCATCAAGCGAACATTAAGCTTCTCCAACTGCAGGATGTTGGGCCAAACCGCTCTGTTCGCACTTACTCTGGCGCCCTTCGCCGTTGCCCAGATCTCCGAGGGCTTTGAAAACGGCTGGAATCAGACCACCTGGACCACATACGCACCTGACTGCAATCAAGGAGGAAAGATCACACTGGATACAACGACTGCCCACACTGGCAAGAACTCCATTAGGGTCGATGGCGCTGGTGGATACTGCGGACACATCTTCGTGGGCACAAACAAGGTACCTGCAGGCGACCTTTACGTTCGAACCTGGTTGTAAGTACCCTGGGCTATCAGCATCCACTGCAAGGGCCGACAGACTCACCCAAAACCGCAGTAAAGCCGCAAAGTCGTTCACCGACTCCCACGTAACCTTCATCACCCACCCCGACCCTGCGCAAGGCACCAACAAACACCTGCGCGTTGGCGGCCAGTCCAAGATCCTCATGTACAACCGCGAATCTGATGACGCGACGCTTCCCGATCTGTCGCCTCAAGGCATTGCGGCATCTGTCTCGATTCCCACCAACAGCTGGCGCTGCCTTGAGTACCACATTGGTACGGATGGAACCATCGAGACATGGTTCAATGGAACGGCTGTCGCAGGATTGACATCGAAGCCAGGTGTCAGCAACTCGAACGCCGCGCAGTGGCAGAGGAGCAGCATCAAGCCCAAACCAACGGGCGTCTACTTCGGATGGGAGAGCTATGGCGGCGACACTAACACATTCTGGTATGATGACATCGTCGTTAGTGACAAGAAAATCGGGTGCTAGACTGGCTCGGTGACGTGAAGTCCTTGATGGCAACGGTTTCGATAAAGACAATGTTGTGTCTTGTAGCTCAGAAACAATCGAATGTGAGCGACGTGTTCGTAGCCAATACGATACCTATCCGCGCTCAGGCATTGCATGGTTAATCATTAAATGCCTGCATTTTGCCAGACAGGCGTGCTTATTTCCACGACTTTCTGCGGCCCAAGAAGTAGAGTATTTCGGCTCGTCAATCGAATTCTCCATCATTGACGCGTTCCGCGCTAGCAGCCAAACCCCACATCACCTAACCAATCATACGTCATCATGTTCTACCAACGAGTCTCCTTGGTGCTTGCTTCTCCAATCTCCTCGATCTCGAACTTCTCAGCGACTCCTTCCTTGTCAGTCACCGCTTAACGTACCCATTTTACATGATGTATCTCAACAGAATCATCGATGTGCAGCTGCGTGCGCCTGTCACCGCGCTACCTGCTGAGTTCAACCCTAAACAGCGAAAGCGCTTCTTGAGGAGACGCGTTGATCGTCGGGCATGGCAAGATAAACTCAGGGCTCGGCCAGAGATACAACGTCCACAACCGGGTCGCATATGCGTATTACGGCGGCCTCCGCGAGGTCCTGATGGGCGGTTCCTGAATAGGGAGCGGGTCATCCCCGAGCAGCAGGATTCACAGACGAAACTTCAGTCTCCGAGACAGTCACAGTCCACCAGACCTAGAGTATCGAGCATGCAGATCCGATCGAAACTCTGAACGTTGAAGCCTTTTCAGTCCATCTTTACTAGAGCATGAAAGAATTCCAGCCGTCCATCCCCAGTAGATGGGTTGCAGTCTCTACGCCAGCCATCTAGTTGGTGTACTGGCTTGAATGCCATCCTTCATATCGTTCCACCACAGCTTGTGCTCCTTGGCCTCCTATAAGTGGTCTCCCTAGACTGCCGAGTTCTTCAAGAAGTTCTGAGAAACGAGCAAGCATGCACTTGCACGATCTCCCTAGGGTCCCGCTTAGCATGCGAGTACGCGACACAACAGGAGAAAAGGATTTAACTTCAAGAGCTCACAGGCCGGAATCTGACAGAAAACAATATCGCAAAATCGCAGCCATCATAGATATGCAGCACATCCTATCAAGCCATGGCCGCAGTCAGGCTCCCAGTTACATAACGAATGCGCCAGAAGATGTTCGAACGCGGCTTTCGAGCAAGTCTGCACGCCCTGTTCATCGAGCCTGATTGCCTGAAATCCGCAATTCAGGTGTGTCCTAGCATCTCGCAAGGCGCAGCGACACGAGATAAGTGTTTTCATTGGTTCTTCAGCCTGCCATGTCATGGTTCAACTCCGCCACTGACATCGGCCCTTGTGCCTCGGCCAAGCCGAGCTTGCTGCATTTGGTAGCGGGCATCCATATAAGTTGCGCAATTCACACGACTGACTTCTCACAGCTGAGCAGACAATGACTCCATTGCGTGCGTTCTCTGAATCTACCGACTTTGTCTTCTGTCTTCCGCCTGACTGATCTCAATACTTCTTGATCCACGACAAACGTGAGCGTCAACAATAACGTGATAACGAATCAATCACGTGCGCTTCCTGCACGCTGGATTCCACAAATCTACGTTCGAACATGTCACGACGTACACTATGCAGTCGATGTCAAATTCTCGAGAGCGTTGTCGACCTTTTCGAGACTCAGAGACCGGACGAGGTCGACCTCTCTTTCCAAGGAATAATACCACGATCTTCACTTCATACCGAATGCTGGCTGTGTGTTCAGCTGCATGGCTTACTCCAAGCTTGCATAGGCAATATCGGTACCAATAGCACCGTCGCAAAACTTGACGCACTGGTGTTGAAATGTCGATACTGGCGGCATCCAGGACTTGACAAACTTGTTGCATATTACCGAATATCTCATCATGGCATAGAATCATTCGTATTCCTGAGGCTCAACAATGCACTCCCGTTATCAATCGTAGAACCTGGCCAGGTCGATTACCAACGCATCCAACGCTGGTTCTCGAGTTGCCAAGACCATCCACAAGATTGTAAGGGTTACAAACGCGTAGCGTCAGGCCGATCCATAGAGCTCAAGGCACTGGATTGCAGCACACGCGAGATCTGCCCTCTCCCAACAGACGCAGGTTATGTCTGTTTGAGCTACGTTTGGGGGCATGCAAAGGAGGTGGCAGTGAGTGAAAGGGGTAGCCTGCCTAAGACCATCGAAGACGCAATGTACGTTACCAAAAAAATTGGCTTCAACTACCTATGGGTAGACAGATATTGCATCGATCAGTGCAATTACGAGGAGAAGCACCACATGATCAGCAACATGGATCAGATATACCTCAATGCAGACTTCACAATAATCGCTGCGGAGGGCGATGGACCACATGTGGGTCTACCTGGGGTCTGCGGTACCCCTCGAGAACGCCAACGAATCATCAACATCAAAGAACTCACGCTGGTCGCAATCGAGAGTGTACTGCAGTATGTCCAGAAGTCGAAATGGAATACACGTGGATGGACATACCAAGAGATGTTGTTATCACGCAGAGTTCTGCTTTTTACTAGTACTCGCGTATACTACCAGTGTCTCTCCGGCTTTGGTCTCGAGGGTGTCACAGACACCATACACGGTCAAAGACAGGCTCCGGACTCCAATGTTGCGACATGGACGGAGAAAGTTCCCGGCACAAAGCCAGTATTCCCTATTCTGCGTGGTAATCTTCGCGAAAACACGATCCTCGAACGACTCTCGGAATACTTTGAACGCACTCTTTCATTTCGCGAAGACACTATACGGGCAGTCTTGGGTATCTTCAACGTACTCGGTGTGACCGACACGTTTCGCCTGAAGCAATTTTACGGTATGCCAGTCATCTCAAGAACAGATAGTCTTGGGATGGTCGAGCAAGATTTCGCTGAACGCTTGACCTGGGTCGCAGGGACAAATCGTCCAGAGCATGCGTCTCAGTCCAATCTCGGTGAGGAGTATGGCTTGCGCAGTGGGGATCTCTCAACCTTCACACCCGGCGCCGAGCTCCTCCCACGAACCCAGCTCTTCCCAAGTTGGTCATGGGCCGCCTTCAGAGCTGATTGCCCAAAATCTGAAGTCAAGAGAGGCATCAAACTCATCTTCCCGTCATCACATCAGCATGTGAAAAGTCATCGTTCCTTTGACGCCACGAATACGAGGATCAAAATCTATCGCCGTTGCGAACCTACGACCAAACGCCGACTGCCAAGTTGGATGATGATGGACTCTCCATCTCTCAGACTGTCTCAATTCATGGATTCCAGTCATGAATGTGGAGATTACGAACCCCGAATCGACGTCAAGGCTTGGACATGGTGCGCAAGATTCTCCACCACGATGTTGAAAAGGAGGCTTGATGTGTCGAAGCTCACGCTCCATCTTGACGACTCTCGGCTCGATTTGGAAACAGAGACCAGACTGACAGCCGTTCATGTAATCACATACAAGAGCAAAACTTGGCATGAAGAAGAGATCATCCCCTCGAACAGCAACAAAAGGGAAAGCACGCAGCTCCAAAGACGACCATCCAACCCGCATGAACGCAACTATCACATCAGGATGCTTCTTGTTCGGCGCGCCGGTTTTCAATCGTACACGCGAATGGGTGTACTCACGGTGAACACGATGTGGCACGGTGAACGACCAGATAATGTCAAGGACATCTTGGAAGGCATGATGAGACACACAGCGGGCGATGCTGGACCTTGCTGGAGACGCAAGACTTTGCGTTTGATTTGATTTAGTAGACACCGGAGCCATCGCTTCATAATTCGTTACCACACAACACCGCACCACCTACGCCACGCTCAACAACTCGACTAAACACGATCGCCCATACACTTCAGTGGGCGTGATCCTCACCACAGCCACAGTCATCTCCGAACAGCGCCCTCTTCTCCTTGGCCTCGAGCTGCCAAGCCTCATACTTGAAGTCCCGCTTGCTGAGCCTAAACTTTTTATCCTCACCCTGATCCACGTTCTCTCCAGCATTCGCGACGATAGCATCGAGCCACGCTGCAAGTCTGAATCCGGCCTTTGCGATTTGCTTCGTAACAACGGGGATAGCGGTCTGATAGTACGCCCCGCTAATCTCCTGGTTTCTTACAGCACTAGGGCCGTCCGGCAGTACAGTGCTGCACACGAAAGCATTGGCGTCGTTGGCCCACAGCATCGCGGTATCAACTGGTTTCGTCGCATTGAGGTTCTCGCTCCAAGTCGCGCTCTCCGTCTTATACGCACCGGTCTTGATCTCATTTGTCAGGTTGGTCGCCCAGCGCTCGGCGTTGGCAAGGCTGTAGGTCCCCGCGAACTTTTGCGGAATCGCCGTATCCCACGCGGCATGCAGATTGGTCACAGCGCCGTTGAACGTGACGTTGATGAGGTTGCCGCCAACCTCGAGGTTCTCGACGTGCAGCGGCTGGTGGATGTCACCGATAAAGTGGATCACCCACTTAAGCGCTTTCTGCTGCTCGGTGAGGCTGATGGATGTCGTTACGGCGCGGGTGGAGTAGTTGGCAATGGCGGACACAATGCAGCCTTCTTCGGGGCAGTCGCGGTCATAGTCAACGTTGCAGGATGTGGGGGGTGAGTCGAGGGCGTCGATGTAGTGTAGGGGCGAGCTGAAGGCGCCCTCGGTAGTGTAGCGGTAGCTGTCGGCCTGGAGAGAAGTGAGTGCTTGGTCTTTTCATAATTGGGGCGGAAATACCCATGTAGCAACGTTCGCGAGATATGACGTCGAGGTATCACTCAAGAGATTCTGAGCAAACTCCTTGGTGTCCGCCGAAACAAGGTTCTGTGCGATATAAGCAACAGTCGTATGACCGAGCGAGCCCCATGCATGCGCCGAGGGCGCAGCAGCCATACCGGCCAGCACAGTAGACTTGAAGTGGACCATTTCGAGCAATGAATGATTGTAAGTTGATGAAGATGGAAAGTCTGGACACACCTGAATATATACTGTTCCACATCACCTAAGAGTCGTCAGTGCGGCCACCTATCAACGATACCGGCCACGTCCGTCAATTGTCCTAAGCTTTCTTGCCAATATCTGGGGTATCACGGCCGCGAAAGGAGCGGTGATACGCAAGTCTGCGGGGTGCTATCCGCATTAGGCAGGAGCTTGGCGCAAATCCCGGATCGGGCCTATGTCTGGCAGGAACGTGTGTAGAGTGATTGGATATGCCAAGCGGACTGAACGGAGCAAAATATGGAGATAAAGAGCAGCTCGTCGACTATGGTGATGTGAGTATCGTCAAGGCAGTCTAGCAAACTAGACTAGGGGACGTGCTAAGAGGAAAATCTTTAATTCGCGGAAAGTAGGGTATCTTCAGACCGAAGCGGTCACCAGACGCCAGATGTATGCGTGCTTGAATGTAGGTACATGTCTACTGTGCCGGAACACCGTCAGGGGCAGCCTCGTTCGGGTTTCGCTCGTGGTCAGTAGCTGCATCGTCGTCGTGTGTCTCCTCGGTGGACGCCGGAGCACCGTCGAACAGACGAATCCACCATGCTGGGGGGTCCAGAGGACTGCGGCCATTGTGGAGCGGAGGGAAGATGTCGTTGAAGTAGTACCAGACTGCATCTGTCAACTTCGAAACTTGGTCAGTACTCACGCGAAAACTTACTGTGCCCAACAACGATACCACACATCTCATCCTTCGGCACAGTGCCGTGCATGACCACACTGAAGCCCAGCAACACCCAGGGTAGGTATGGCGCCTTGAAAACCAGCAAGCCGAGGAAACTGAGCATTGTATCCGGGTTCTTACGGCTCCAGATGTAGATGAGAGTGCTAGAGAGCGCAGAACCTAGGAACGCCATACTAAACATGGGCGCAATACATAGCAGCAGCGTCGAGGCGAATGTCAGGAGCCACGAGAAGTGCGCAGGCGAGCGTCCAGAGCTCTCTTCAAGGAGGCGCGAGTACCGCTGGAGGAAGAATATGTGATAAAGTAGGTCGAGCGACAGCGGACCGAAGTAGAAAAAGGTCGTCACGAGGCGCCAGTACTGTCTCTGCGTTAGCAACTGCGACGCTTCCAGCAAGTGAAGTTGCTGTACCTGACTTCTGAAGAACACAGCCCTCACGCTGTAGAACAGCTGGAACGGGGAGATGATGTGACACTGGACCAGCACGCTCGCACTTAGCGCCGCCGTCATCCACCACCGCGTGCACACCGGCATCTCGTAGAACCACTGCTCCAGCGGAAACCCGCCCATCATGCCGTCCCCGCCTTGCAGCACCTGTGCCATGTTGAGTGATGGTGTATATGTATGTTCTGGTTGAGAGGCGGTCGCAGATTCGCAGGCAGTGGCAGGCGAGCTCTCAAGCTATACAAATCGAATCCAGGTGGTGAAAGAATGAGCGCACGGCAAATTACTGCCACCTCGCCTGCATCGTCAACGGTGGTCCGAAAGCTCCAGAGGCTACGTAACCAAACGGCGGGCGCCAAGTCCGGAATCGATAAGCCCAGATGATCGCGCTTTCCTGCAGAACCGCGCTCTGTTTGTTGACCCGTGCGCAGCAAGCTCGTTCCTGCCACCATTCCAGCCCCCTCGATCCGGGCACAAGAGAAGAGCAACGCACATCCGCCCGCACGCTGCCCGCACCCACACGCCCGTTATTGATAATTCCGCCCTGCAGCAGCAAAACCCGCCGACCCCTGCGCCAGAACCCGTGCAGCGCCTCCGCACGCCGCTTGACGACGCGACTCGACGCGCGCCGACGCGCCGCAGCCTCCACCTCGACACCACCAATACCCCGATAACACACTGCAATGCCGCCCAAGTCCCCCGCAAAGTCGCCTGGCCGGAAGAACAAGGCGCGCCCCTCGCGCGGCGGTCGCGCATCAACCGGTGGTCGTGCGTCGCTGGGCGCGCGCAAAGAGAGCGGGCAGAGACTGGGTGCGCCGGGCCCTGCGCCGCAGCGCACAAAGCGATACAAGCCGGGCACCGTGGCGCTGCGCGAGATCAGGAAGTACCAGAAGACGACGGATTTGCTGCTCTTGAAGCTGCCATTCCAGAGATTGGTGAGTGCACCCGAGAGTTCTGCTGAGGGAGGGAAGAAACTGTGCGGATTGCGGCGAGATGGGGGTGGCTGAGTGGCAGAGAAGTGCTGAGGCAAGAGTGCTGGGCTAATGGTGAGCAGGTCAGAGAGATTGCACAGGGTGTGTCTGGCGATGATGGGCCGAATAGGTGGCAGTCGCAAGCTCTGTTTGCGCTGCAAGAAGCTACCGAGGCGTTTCTGGTGAACCTCTTCCACGATGCAAATCTGTGCGCAATTCACGCCAAGCGCGTCACCATTCAACAAAAAGACATCCAGCTCGCAAGACGACTACGAGCAGCGTGGGGTGCGCCAGTCTGAGGTAGTCTAGCTTTGAGGAAAGATCGGGAAAGATACCCAGGTTCAGTGTGGTCGTCTCTCAGGCTTGTCGAGTATGGAGCTACTGGCTTCCTTGCCTAGTGAGACATGATCCACAGACAGCCGCTTTGTCGTGGATTAAATTGGCGTTTGTGGCGTGGCACCACTTTATGTTTTGGTTGGGCTTGAGGTCTCATTTGAGAACAATATTCACGTCTTGTACCATCATTTCGATCGACAGTTGAGTAGCTGATCTCTGGGAGCGTAATGCGTCTCCGCACTGCATTGATTCAAACAAGCAATACTGTTCGAATCGCAGATTGTGCGCGTGATTGAAAAAAAGCTGGCCTTTGAGCGAACATGCTCCACTAACCGTTGTGAACGACATCAGTGGTTTGTGAGTATCAAGGATCACGCAAAGTAAGATACCGTTAGTGAGATGGTGACAGTTCGAGCGTCCATGTCTTGAACCAGTATCACGGAGTATGCTGCGATGGAATTGAAGCAGAGTGGTATCTCAAAGTTTGTTGATATCAATGCAGCCCTTGCGATGATATGTGTTTGTATTAGCCCAATTCCTGAACGCCGCTGCCCAAGGTATTCGCGCTTCCAAACGCCAGACAGAACCCGAAATCCCTGATTTACATGTACAACTCTCAGCTGAGCCAGCTAGTCCCTGGTTTGTTCCGCCGACCTTCCCGTCCTTCAACCTCGTGTGTGATCACCGTCGTCTGCCATATGCCATCTTGACTCCCCTCGTCCACTGGACCACTGACAGCAACGCCAATCTCCTCATCGCTCTGTCTGCCCCTCAAGCTTCTCTCGCTTCGCGCATCCGCGTCTCCGCTCCTCTCATCGATGGGCTCGATTCGTGTCCATACGCCCTCTTTGTCTTTACTCGGCGCCATGGGGTTCAATGCAATGCTGCGGCGCGCCGTTGCGTTCGTGGTGGGGTTATGTTTGAACGCGGAGGGCTCCACGGAGCGGCCGCGGGAGTTGCTGTAAGAGGATACTTTTTCGCGGAAGAAGACGCGCAGGACAGGGATGGAAGCGCCAATGATGGCAACGGCGGTTTCGACGCCGGTCCAGATCGTGACGTCTTTGCCGTTGTAGGAGAAGTCGGCTTGCCGCAGTTGGATTACGTAGGCGCCTTTTACGATTGCGCAGACACCGGCTCTGTGATGGCATTAGTGTGCACACATGCAAAATGGGGGTTGAGTGAAACACACAAAAGACCCATGCTCATAGCAATGCCCACACCGATCTTCTCTCGGGTGCGCATCTGCAGTCCCCATATCAAGGTCCAAGGCAGCAGAGCAAGATAGAAGTCGGCCGCTGCGCACCAGGCAGCGTTGAAGATGCCATAATTGACAGTATGTACGGGGTTCCAGCAGTGTCCTTTAAGTGTCGGGTTCCAAGCTTTTGCTGTGGGTGTGCACTGGATCCAGTTGATGAAGGCGGATGGCAGCATGACGATGAATAGCGTAACGATACTGAACCAGACGCTCCACCTGATCTTTCCACTGGTGAGTCGTAGTAGGGTTACGCCGAAGGATATTTTCGAGAAGGTCGAGGCGAAGCACGAGATCGTGGCGCCAACAGATGTCCAGAACGCAATGATCAAGATATTGTTACGGTCAATGTCGATTGTTCGTTTGCCGAAACCAAATATTTGGCCCACCTGGGTTAAGACGGCTTCGATGAGCAGCATGACCTGGGACATATCAGTATGTGACCACTGCTAAGCAGCACTGGTACTCACCCATGAGAATATGAGGATCCAGTCATCCCACCATAAGCCTTGTCTTCGACTGAGCTTCGCATATACGCGTAACCCCAGGAATCCTCCACAGAGAAATGTCAACCACCATGTGATTCCCACGATTAACGGTCCATTGTCGGGCACGCCCATAGCTGCGGTATTCGGGCTTGTTCAACCCTGCAGCCTCAAAGTAGGATCGTAGTAAGCATGCGTAGCACAGATCTATCAAAGATCGTGTACAAAAGCAAGAGCGTCCGGAGGAAGATCACTGTGCGTACGGAAGGAAGAGAAACATGATCTGCCCGTTGGGACCGCGCGCCGTGCAGTACGTGGGTCTTAAAACCTGCAATGTAAGGCATGTACGCTAATGTTAGAGTATCCTCCGGGACAACAGGAGCTCAAGCAGCGCAGCTCCATCCTTGACACCCAACGTGGCGCGTTTGGCATTTTTATTAGCTCCATCGTGGTCGGCAGGTGGAGATGGTCTTTGGTGCCTTCCTTATCAATCCGAGTACACACTCCGGCTAGCTGCACCAGATTTATTCTGGGGGCAACGGCAGGCCTTCGGGGGTCGAAATTGCCCTTGGTTGCAGCGGCACTTGTCGCGGTCATCTAACTGCCTGGAGCTGGTGTGAATGCAAAGACGGAGAAGGCGAGCTGCACGAACGGGAACTGTCGGCCTCGGGACCCAACATCCCGGAACAGGTGCACGATTTGAGGGCCTGCCGAATTTGACCCAGCTGTTGCTCGCAGGATTCCATGTGCGAACGTGAACGTTAAGGGGATCCTTGCAGATCGCCACACGGGCCAAGCGGGTGTTGCGAATCGATTTCGGACCGACCTTAATCGAAGATCCAGAGTCCAGATGCGCGGTACCTGAACACCTTCCCGGTTCGCAGATTGGTGCGACCCGTATTACTTTCTCGAAAATACGCGTGGAAGTCGCCGACATGAAGAGGAACCACATGCGACGTCTCTGAATGACAGGAGTCTGTCGCTCCCTAGCTGGCGGCAGTCATTGTACCGGCGTTGTTTCGAGCTGAGATGACAAGGCCCTTGTGCGCACTAATGTCAGAATATGCTGTCCACTCACAAGCTCAGCCCTGCGCCGGTTGAGAGCCTCCGAAACTTAGCCGGCAACTAAACTTACACAGTATTTTCGACAATCAGGCTCACCACCATGATTCGAGAAGGGTTTGCATATGTACGTAGAGCGAGTGGGTGGCGACCCTTTCATGGGATACAAACCAGCTCAACAAGACAACTCACCTGGTCTCCGCATAAGCGCTCACACTTTAGGTACAGCGACCCATGCTCTGTCGCCGAACAGCTTGTTGGCATGCCGGATCGATATGACCGAATGCTTGAATCATGGACAGATCTGAAGCGCGAGGTCGTGTATGCATGAAAGGCCGAGACCACGCGAGTGCGCGTCTGCTCGCCTGCTGATCGATTTTTTTCAGTTCATCTTTGTCAGACGAAGTGAACCTCGATTCGGCAAACCCGATCAGTAGCTCCCAAAAACGTTCCCCTCAGATGTTCGTACACAATTCACGACTCGCAACGCCAAGGCAGGCCCGTAAACCTGTGACAAGCAGCTCTTGGGTATGTGGAACAGGAGAACGCCTTAACTAGCCCAGTCGACTGAATCGCAACTGCATACCATGCAGTACACCATACGCTGTGGACTGGAAAGCACTGGCTGAGCCCTCAGAAATCGTCAAAGCAGTGTCGGAATATACCTTCAAACCCCATTAAAGTCCCTCGGGCGCTGGCGACCAATTGATGCAAATGTCAGGCATTGTCGGAAACGAGGATGTTACCAGATGTCATGTATAGGTTGATATAAGTCACTGGTATATAGTGTGGAGGTTTGCCGTACTTGCATCCACCTAGCAAGGCGTACCTCGGCATGTGCTGGTATGGTATCCCTACTGTCAGCTCAGAACGAGGACACAGCCCAGGTTCACGCTTAACAAACCCACTTCGCGACTCTGGGGTGCTCTTTGCTGGCTAAAGAGCGCCAGTGCACTCAAGACGGTCACTTGACGCATGCGCCCGCTCAGCTCTTCTTGAACTCTTTGATCTTCTCCTGAATCGCTGTCTTGACGTCGAAGCCCTGCAACGCGCTTCCGCGCCTTTTCCGCTCTGCTATCTCGTGCTTGACTTGGGCCACAATGGCATCAAGCTCCGCCTCCGGATCGTCCGCAATACCAAGAGTTGGTGCCCTCTTAGTGCTGACAGTACTAGCCATTGAGTTTACCCTGGTGAGGTTGTCCTTCTTGATCTCTTCTTTGGCAATCTGCTCGATATTGGAAACGTCCGCTTCAATTGCTGATGCCGGGGCTAGTCGGGCAGCTTGACGTTGCTGCAACTGCTTGCGGAAGGGTAAGCTACGAGAGAAGAGGCCAAACGAAGCCGCAGCACCGATGAGGGTGTAGAAGTACACTCGGGACCAAACCTTCAGAGTGTCCGATAGTCCGAGCAAGATGAATGGCGCAACGGTGAAAGAGAAAGCTAGCTGTGTAAGGAAGAAGGTAAAGATATCGTAGTAAATCTTGGTGGGAAGAGATGATTTGCCGTCCGCAGTCATGAACAAAGGACGAACCAGGCGTCGACCACCTTGATTGGTTAGCACGACGCTTACTGCAGAGGACCCTTTTACTTACTCTTTGCGGCGGCCTGGAGGAGGGCTGCAAGAACGAACGCCATGTAGTAACCAGGATAGAAGCCGTGCCAGAAGGCGCTAGTGACGAATGTGGCGAGCGTAGCACCAAAGCCAGGCTTTTGTCCCTTGGGTGTAACGCGAAGGTACATGTAGTTACGCAGCCAAAGGTTGGTGTTGATATTCCACTCGCCCAAGAATGCGCGTGTATTCTGAGCGGTTTCAATAGCGATCGGTTTGATGTTGGTGAGACGATCCCATCTGGCGCGTCCAGTCGTAGCATCGATGCCGTTGTAGCCGATTCCGGAGAGAATGCAGGCACCCTCAGAGAGACTCCAAACACCGTAGTACTTCATACGGACAGTCAGACCAAGCATATATAGCTGCCAGACTCTGCGCAGGAAGCTGTACTGCATGTACTCATCACTCAGGTAGAATGAGGGGTAATACCAGCCCGAGAATTTGAGGAAGGCGAAGATCCAAAGTGTGCCGTACATACCCTTGATGGCAGCTGGGGTACCGCTACGAGGAATCTTGCGCTTCTTCCTTGTTGGTGGCGCCTTTGATCGGTCGACGCCAGGAGGAAGCGCGAACATGGTGGTGGTAATGTACTGGTTGTAGTCGCAGTAGTCAAATGCAGGACCTGCCATTAAGCCTGGAAAGAAGAGTACGTAGCCGGCATAATCCAAGATACTGGGCATTGACCTGACAGCATGCTCATTCTGGAAGTCAGAGAGCTCTGTGTCCGGTAAGCGGCCGTCTTGCACATTCCAACAGAATGCGGTGAGCTTCATAACCATGACCATCTGGGCACCTGAGATGTCGACTGCTGATTGGTCATTGACATTCTGGCGGCGGATGTGGTTCACAGACATGTGCCCCATCAAGAACACGAATCCAATCCAAGGCATGTAGGGCGACTTAATCCTGGATGCGATCGCATAAGCACCGGCAGCGCTGATGAAGATGGTGCGCAGACCTGCCCACAAATCGAACAACCCAACGAGATAGAACATAGCAACGCTACACTGTCAGTCATCAGCTCTTCGAAGAGAAACCAGGAATGCTTACACTATGATGAAAACGTTCTTCTGCCATGGTGCTTTGTCGGGTATCCGCTTAAGGACGCCAGCTAAGGGGTATGAGAGGTAGAATGAGAACACAAGCTTGACTATCCATGCGTCAGATTCGACATGTTTCAATAAAAGGTGGGAACCTTACGCTCGTCCGCTGACGTTCCCAAAGAGCTACCGACGTATTCAAAGGCTACACTACTTATCAGTGGGAGTCTTGGTTTCGAGTACGCTTAGTACGTACGCGCGTTGATGTAGGGCAACATCTTGACCAATATTTTGCGAAGTCAAAAGCCTTGCCCGGGCGAGGGGGGGTGTGAAGGGAGACGAAGGTGCAGGTGGGCCGTAAGAGTAAGATTATCGCCAATGGGTCCGCATGTTCAGCTGCGATCTTGATGTGCGAATAACATCGATGATTCCTGGCACGCAGAGTAAAGGTGGCAGTGGCCTGTGACGTCGTCACGCTAACAATTTGGACACCAGGACTGAAAAGGGAAGGCTTGCGATTTCGCCGCGGCTCACCGCATGGAAGAGCATCAAACACCAACGCGGACGTTCACGATCGATGCGTTTGCGCCACACGTTTCCGAATACTTGTCTCATTCGCCAGGATGAGCGCGACCTACAACCTCGAGCCAAACCCGACGGCTAAAGTCCTGCTCCACACCACGCGCGGTGACCTCGAAATCGAGCTTTTCGCAAAGCAAACACCCAAAACCTCGCGCAATTTCCTGCAGCTATGTCTCGACGGCTACTACGACAATACTGTGTTCCATCGTCTGGTTAAAGGGTTCATTATTCAAGGAGGAGATCCCACAGGAACAGGCCAGGGCGGAGAAAGCAGCTATGACAGCGAGCCTTTCCAAGATGAGTTCCATAGCCGATTGAAGTACACGAGGCGAGGTCTGCTGGGCATGGCAAACACAGGCAAGAAAGATGACAATGGGAGTCAGTTCTTCTTCACTCTGGCGGCCACGCCAGAGCTGCAAGACAAGAATACCATGTTTGGCCGGGTGATGGGAGATACAATTTACAACTTGATGAAGATGGCTGAAGCAGACATTGCGGAGGGCAGCGAAGATCGACCAATGTATCCAAGCAAGATCACAGGAGCCGAGATCCTGATAAACCCCTTTGAAGATATGGTCAAGCGTGAGCGGGTAGCACAACGAACAGAACCCGAGGAAAAGAAAATCAAGAAGCCTAAGAGGAAAGCCGGAAAGAATGTTTTGAGCTTCGGTGGCGAGGATGGAGAGGATGCAGCGCCAGTCCTGAAGAAGGCAAAATTCAACACGAAGCTTGTCAGTGCAGGAGATGAGACAACAATAGCGCCAAGGAAAGCATCTGCCCTGAAAGCTGCAGAACCAAAAGCCATGCCTATTCGTAAGCCCACCAGGAAATCGCCATCGAGGTCGCCATCGCCAAAGCCACCAAAGTCTGCAGCGCCGAAGTCTCCACGCGAGAAGGTGGGATCACCGCCTCCACGAGAGCTTTCTCCAGAATCTGAGAAGAAATCGAGGATCGACCGCGTCAACGCCCAGATTGCTGAGCTCAAGGCTTCGATGAAGCGCAACACTGGACCTCAACATCTAGAACAGACGGGGAAGAAATCGCTACTTGAGTCCATGGTACCAACATCGACAACACGAGGAAGGAAGCGCGGTGGTGGGGGCAATGCAGGGAATGAGCAGGCTACACTCGATATTCTATCAAAGTTCAAATCGAAGCTAGAGACATCAGAGCCTGCAGCGCCTACGAAGAGTAAGGGCAGCCCAGCGCAAGGAGATGTGGAGATGAAAGATGGCAAAGCCAATAGTAGCCAGGATGAAGAGAATGAGGCGGTCTGTGACCTGCACTTCATTGCTGGATGCCAGTCATGTAAGGCATGGGATGAGGAAGAAGAGGAAGAATCAGATGATGATGCAGGCTGGATGTCGCATTCGCTTAGTTTTGCGAAGGACAGGTTAGGAAAGGATTTGGAGTGGAAGAGGAAGAACGAGGAGGATCTGCTGGTCATTGATCCACTCGAGGAAGCGAAAAGACACAAGGTTGGTGCCAGAGGGAAACGTGAATGGGATGGTGATAAAGGCAAGAAGAAGACGAAGGCATGAACGCGAGAAGATAGTCTGGGATGTACCCGAGCGCGATCATAAACAGACGTCGCACTTTAACGAGTCGAGAATCACATAAGACATGCGCCTGCAGCTTGACTTCGTGCGACAACCAACGCTGGGATGTATACCAGTAAGGCAGCAAAAGAAAAATGGGCTAGGCTGTGGCAGACTAGGGTGCGCGGTCGCTGATTCCTCACCTTCACTTCATACCTGACAACTCCAAAGCGCTGCCGCCGCGCTTTTATCACGCGACCAACGCCTCAAACCCCTTACACTTACACACCGCTACCGTATCTTAGCCATCCTGCTTTGATATCTCGCTCATCCGCACTGCACCTGAGTATCCTCTAAAACTAAGTTTCCCTTAACACGTTTCTCTCGGTATGTATGGTGCACAAACCCATTGCCACGCTGAGACGGTTTTCGTAGTAGTGGAGTCGCTGCGCTAGCTTGCGTACCTCACCCTACGGCTTCCCACGCAACCCTCCTGATCTCTTTCTGCGCGTCCACTTTGTGCATTTCCATTCATTGTCTCCCTCCGTCCATACGCTAGCTTACATCAGCTTTCCTTGTCCAAAGCCAGCTATGACAGGCCAAGATATTAATTGAGGACAGTATTGAATCATCGACATCGACTATGGCCATCCAATGGAAGGAAGGAGTCCGGTGCGAAGGACCGTCTACTCGCCGCGGTTATCGCCGCGTCATCCAACGTAAGTCTCAGGCCCTTAACGACTACGAAGCTTTGAGAAAGTACTAACTGCCGCTCAGCTTAATATGAACGAGGTTGCGCGTCTGTTCGGCCAGGGTGCTATCTATGATGCGGTCGAAGGTCAGCTCCGCAAGGCGAAGAAGGCAGCCGCCACCCTGAAGGAGGAGGCTGCCGGTCGCTCAAGCCCAGCAATAACGCCTTCAAGGTCCAAGAAGCCGAAGGACGTCAGTGACAGCCCTGTCAAGATTCGTTAGTAACTTCACTACTACGGCTCCCCGAACACCCACTAATCATCCAAGCAGCTGTGAAGGGGGCTCGCGTGTCCAAGGCAAAGAAAGCTACGACGCCTAAGATCAAGGCTGAGTACCTACAGGAAGAGCTCTTCGATGCGGCTGCCAATGGCACCGACAGCGAGGAGGTCGAGGACGAGGTTTAGCATGCTGTGCACCACGCCTCTCATCGTGGTAATGCTGAACTATGATGCCGATCGATCCAGTTGGCTGTAAAGCACTTTTATGGCGTTCCTTGAGCCTACGATTTTTGGACAGGATGGCTTCATAAGAACAGCATCCACGGCGCAGATTGGTAGCGAGCAAGTGCTATGAATGGATTAGTGGATAGGTTCAGAATGAACACAAATTCCAAATCTTGGCTTCAAACCGTTCCATGGGACTCTTATTAGGGGTTTCTTGTATTGAACTTGGTGTGTGGCTGACCTTGTCCAGGATGCATCCCTTTTAGGAACTTCTTTCACATTGTGCACGCCGCCTTTGAGCTAGTCTTTGACAGCTGACCGCAATTCTACCAGCGTTTTTCCTCCAAAAACAAATCAATACATGTTTCACATGATTTCGTGCTCTCTTTCACCGCGAGTCGGCTATCTGCGCGCCTTGCGAGCTTATTCGCCATTGCCAACCTAAGCAACAGACAAACGCACGCAACAAGACTAGACAAAAGAAATACCGCAAGTAGGGTGGCCTTCTCACGTCCCGCTACAACTTCACGGCCCCATCGTCAAGCCTCCTTTTGCTACCACATCGCAACAGCGTCCAGACCATCTGTCTCCTCTCTTTGAAACTTTCCTCCACCTATCAAAGCTCTCTTTTGCAACTTAGCCCATCATGACTTGGATCGGGCGCATCTTAGTAGCCATGTTGGCTATCGTCCACGATTACGCCTGGTTAGCTACAGATCCCGCAGCGAGCATGGTCCTTGCGAACAGTAACTTTATGCTGCCGACTTTGAGCTGTCTGCGTCAGGCCAAGATCATGCACACGAAGCTCGTCCAAGAACACACTGATGCCTACTGGTATGGTATCAGCAAAGAATCTGCTCGCGTCGAACATGAGAAGCAGGCTAAAGAAGCCCATGACCGTTATATTGTTCAGCAAATGGCCAAAGCCGACAAATGGGACAAATGGGAAGTAAGCCCTCCAACTATCATCTACAACGACAACAGTCAAAATAATTTCATCAATCCCACTTTCGTCTCGGCTTGCACTTCCCTTTCACAGGTGCCCAACCTGGCCGCTCAATATCCCCGCGCAGTGGAGGGCAAGCTTGCCATCGGCGAGCTTGGATTTGAGAAGTCGGTCTTCCTCACCATCTGGCAGAAGGTAATGGCGGTTTGCAGTGTATGTTTCGTTGTCTTCATCGCCCTCTTGGTCTTCAAGCCTCCCGAGCTTTCAAATGGATTTGTATGCAGCTCTTCGCTCTGATCCGTCGTCCTCCACCACCACCACCGTCATCAGGTCAATCTCAGGCCCCTCAGCTCCCACAACAAGCAGTGGCGACTGACGTCCCTTCGACAAAGAAGCGAGACAAGACGCATACACATCCCGCCTCACTGGCACGGCCATTGACACGTATCAAGGGGCAGAAGTGGCCTCCGAGGGCAGGGAAGTACTCGCCAGTGAATGGTACGCGTAGCCACGAGGACAAATCAACGCAGCACTAACACTTATAGAATTGTGTGTGACTAAATCCACACTGACGCCTTCCACTCCTGTCCCGACACCCAAAGTCTCTGTTGCTCTCCTTGGAGCTGCAGAAGAGACCGAGGTGCTTAGCAAACGTAAGTAAAGAGCTCCATGTCTGTAGGACCAATTGCTGATATCAGCAGCAGCCGTTCCTGAATCCGTCTCTCTGCCTTCGTCACCTCTCTCGTCAGCTCCTTTGTCTCCTTCTCCCTCCGTCCCGGCAACTCCTCCACCTGCGCTCCAAGCCTCTGGGAGGTCCCTGGAATCTCCGCCAGGCACTGTCACCGAATCGTCGCCTCCTCGTCCGGCCGCAGAGAATCCCTAGAGGAGCAAGCCTGGCAATCTTGGGAAAGACACGAAGACGAAATATGACTTTTTGTATGTCCTTTTTGAGCTCGTAGCCAACAGAGCGGCTTCTAGGCGTCCTATCGATAACGCCTAGTGAACTTTGTTTCCTTAATCCTGTTTTCGTTCAATCTCGCGGATCAAAGCGCGCCGCGGACACTTCCAACAGGGTCCAGTGGCGTCACGTCATCATCACCTCGCCAAGCGACTCCGCCATGCCGTCTGTTTCCGCCACCCTCTACGCCACATATTAAAACCAATGGCCAAGCATCCCGCCCCAGCAAACAGCTGCTAAAGATCCGCTACGGTCGCTCTAGAACCAAAAGCACACTCTAGAACCTTCGGCGCGATCCATTTGCGCACAACCGGACGACATGCCGCCAAGATGCACGTCATGTGTACTTATCATGCTCAGTGGCATGAGCCTTGGTGTTTCTTGAACCGACGTCGTGGTGCGTAACTTTACGATTCCTGGACCTGGCGGGGTAGCATGGTGAGGTATATAAACACGGCATAGACCGCGGGGAAGACATGATAATCAACGCGTTCTTCTGGTAGCTGCATACAAGCTCAACCCCCTCATAACACTCCCAAAATTGATACCTGCCCCACCAATAGCACAAGGAGCAATCCACACTAGTTAAGAACCACACCTGCGCAACTAAATAGACAAGATGGTAGAACACCACCCCGGAGCCTTCATCTCAAAGGCCAATATTGACCCCACGGACATGCCGTGGGCCCTGACAACACACCTCCTCTCCATCTCCATCCCACAATTCAAGCGCACAACTACGGCACCCTTTCTTGCCCGCGCTGCTCAGGGTCAACTACCCAAGCCGCTCATCGCCGAATGGCTCGCAAACGACCGTCTTTACATCCAAGGCTATATCTCGCTCGCCGAGAACCTGGTCCGCATCATCGAGCAAACAAGCAAAGCAACGCGGGCCACAGCCACAACCGTAGACGTCGAGTCTATTGAGTCACGCTTGCTACGCTGGCTCGATGCTGCTATCCTTAATGTAAAGCGGGAGTTTGAGTGGTTCGACGAAATGACCAAAGCCTACAGCCTTATCGCACCAGCCCCATCTTCCAGTCAAAAGAGCCTGGGCGTGCAACGCTTCGAGGCTCTATTCAGCGAGCTGTCGTCCAGCAAGTCGAATGAATTCCTTCCTTGGCTCGAAGGTGCAGTGTGCCTCTTCAGCACAGAGAAAGTGTACTACGAGGCGTGGAGCTGGGCGCGCAAACAAGACCGTCGCCGCTCTGCAGACGGCGCCACAGGACGATCGAGAAGTCGGAGCCCAGACCCGGAGACGATCGATTACTCGAAGGATCTTGATGGCGGCGCTATGAGGAAGGAGTTTATTCCCAATTGGTCGAACAAGAACTTCATGATGTTTGTCGAGACGCTTGAGCGCATCATCAACGAAGGCGTTGGTAACGCGGTTGCACGTGATGATAAGAGGTGGCAGGAGGTTAAGCAGAGAGCTGGCGTCGTGTGGCAAGCGACTCTTGATGCAGAGGAGGCGTTCTGGCCAGAGGTTGATGGCGGCTTCGGCGCAAGTGCAAACGAGGGCAGGAAGTCTCTCGAGGTTCCCGGTGCTGCAAATGCTTCCAACGGTACAAACAAGTCTTATAACGGTTCAGAAGTTAGAGGTATGCTGGGTGCGAAGGAGGGAAGTTTACTAGAGCCTAGCACACGGCCTTACGACCGTGACGAGAGAGCACTGGCTGGTGGACAGCAGACGACATACGTGCCTCATCTTGGTAACGTCAATGTCTAGGAAACAATGCTTATAGTGCACTATCCATGATTCTCAATGTTAACGTAGCGTTGCGAAAGGTGACAATCGATTTCTATTCACCCTTCACGATACATGTTTTACATCGCAATGCGTGCAATAGTGAGCTTGCTAATCGCGGCTGTGGCATACTGAATCCACATGCATATCGTGAACCTGAGTAAGGTGGTATTGCGTTGATTCTGATGTATGTACTGGACGCTTTTGGGCTGTTCGTCTTTTGGCCTGAAGTGACGAGCGTATGATTGCATTTGTGAATGGCGAGTCAATATGAGATGATCAAGATGTAAATATTGAGTGACATGTTTTGTAGTAAGTGTTGTTCGTTAATCATCTTATCATTTACATACACCATCGTGCTCTTTTGCCCCAAACAACTCGCTCCAATATGTACGTAGGAAGGAAACCACGTTATGTCGAATCAGCATCTCCACAATTAGGACACCGCCAACGCCAATTGCTCTTGAAACAGAATCATAGAATCTCCTTAAGTTGCTCCTTCTGCTGGCTCGTCAAGGTGGTTGGGAACTTAATTTTCACGCCGACGACGAAATCGCCTCGTTCAGCAGGCTTCTTGCTCTTCGGCATGCCCAAATTGGGGTATCGCTCCGTCCACGTAGGCCCTGTAGGCCCGCCGCTGCCTACGCTGAGTTGCTTGCCATCGATGGTCTGTACAGTCCGTCGCCAGCCAGTTAGAGCTTCTTTGAGGTCGAGTTCGATCGTGCGCTTGATATCATCGCCCTCGCGGGTGAAGAGAGTGTGGGGTTTCTATTCTTCGTTAGCAACCCGCTCTGCCAATCGGGGATCCTCAGGAAGGATGGCTTACCTCTGAAACGACAAAATGCAGATCTTGTGTACCGCCTTCGACCTGATCGCCGACATCTGAAAACTTGATCTTGCTGCCGGCCTTCAGGCCGCGCTTGATAGGCACTTCCAAAATCCGATCTTGTGTGCTCTGCTTGCCAGTCGCCTGATCGTATGTCTTCCGCTTAATCTTGAGCTTCTTCGTTGTGCCATTGAACAGCTCCTCGAGTGTGACCGCCAACGGTTTCTCGACCACAGTAACCTCGGGCTCAGGTGCTCTTCTGCCTCCTGAGAAGCGTCCGCCTGGCGCTCGACCGCCACGTGAACCTCCCATGCCGCCTGGCATACCGCCCATGCCGAAGCCACCAAAACTACCGAAGTCTTCATCGTCGCCCCCCATGCCGCCTCCTCCGCCGCGGAGAAACTCCGAGAAGATGCTTTCGGGATTTGAGAAGTTGAAGCCGTTGGCACCGCCGCCGCCAGTAGAGAAGTGGAATGTTCGTGCGCCTCCGCCGCCAGGCATACCTCCGGCACCCGAGAAGGGGAAACCACCGGCGCCCGCGAACGGATTGCCTCCAGGACTTTCAGCGCCATCTGGAGCAGGCTGGCCGCCTCGCAGGATAAATTCGAGACCGTACTGGTCATATGTCTGGCGCTTTTCGGGGTCGGAGAGAATCTCGTATGCTTGTGAACACTCTATTGTCATATCAGTATCAGGTCTAAGTAAAGGACGGAGTTCAGCCTTACCTTTGAACTTCTCGCCTGCTTGTGGGTTGTCCTTGTTCTTGTCGGGGTGCCATTTGAGAGCAGCTTTTCTATAGGCCTTTTTGATCTCTTCTTGTGTTGCTGTAGGCGACACGCCTGTATTGTGTGTCAGTATATGTAAGTGGCTAGCCGTAAGCTCCGCAGTCGAGCAAGGCCGAGGAGGGGTATGAGAAGGTCAAACGTACCTAATGATTCGTACAGCTTGGTCTCTTTGACCATTGTGACTGGCTGTTACAGAAATGGAAAAGGGTATCTCGTGTGCGCGTGAAAGCGATCAATTTTAAGGCGTGTGGTGCATGAGTGAGGTTTGCTTTTATGATCGAATGCATGGAAATGTCTCGCGATCTCCGCAATGCGGCATTGGCGCACAGGCCATCGAGTACGTCAGAGAACCTGCCAGAACCTTCGATTTCAGCAGCATTCGTTGGTTTACATCAAAATGATGACTTCAGTGACCTTGAAGTTTGTGAATGTTTCTTATAGCCTCTACGTCGACATATACAGTTTGAACCTCGAATTGAATCGACATGTTTGTCAACACAGTAACCATGTTCATACACCTAGTCGTCTGCCCTTCATGCAAAAGTTTTGACGCGCCCAACTCCTTCATGCCAAACCATAACGCCGGCGCCCGATAGCGATTTTCCGTATGCTACGCGAGCAGGTATCCAGAACACAGAGAGATGCGCAAGATGCACACAAATGTTGTTGTGTACATCGCCGATAGATCGAACAGCAGTGTGGTGCTGCTGACGGGCCGAGATGATCGATAATTCACAGCATAGCGGCAGTTGCTCAGTCGGAGTCGCTGTCCTCCTCAGCAGCTTTGCTCTTCCTCTTCTCCTTCTTGGCCTTCTTAGCGGCCTTTTCCTCCTTCTTCTTGCGTTTGCGCTCGGCCTTCTCTTCGGCGGTCTCCTCCTCGTCGTGCTTGCGCTTCTTGGTCTTCTCAGAGGCAGCCTCGGGCTCCTCACCGGTAGGTGCAACAACAGGGGCAGCAAGAACCTCGGCGGTCGAGGTTGTCTCAGCAAGCGGTGCGGACTCGACGTCGGTCCTGTTGAAGTCCTTGTACTCAGTGTTCCACTTGGCTGGTGTCTTCTCATTAGGGCGACCGAATTTCTGAATGAGTTAGCTCTAAACACGAATCATGTGCGAATGGTGTAACTTACGTCGAGTGTGCCAGCCTCCTTCATCTTCTTCTTCTCGGTGGCGACTGGGCCCATACCCCAGCGCCTGGGGTACAGATCGCGCTCCATAATGACGCGCTTGATCTTGGCGACAACGCCGTGATCGCAAGAGGTCATCTCAACAGCGGACATCTGGGCATAGGCAAGAGCGATAGCCTCTCCCTTGGTGGTCATAAGGACAACCTCCTCGTGGATCTCAATACCCTTCTCGAAACGGAGAAGACCGGGAAGCATGAGCTTGGCACCGTAGCAGATGGCATTGACAGAGCTGTCCTTGACAACAATACGCTTGTAGCTGGTGAGGAGACTCTCGAGGGGAGAGATGACGTGGCGGAGGTAGGACTCGTCGCGGTTGTTGTCGTGGAGCCACTGGGCATCGAGAACATCGTGCAGAGTGACCAAGTCCTTGGTCTCGTCCATAGCACCAGACCTCACACGGCGCAGCTCCTGCATGTGGGCGCCAACACCGAGCAGAAGACCCAGGTGAACGCAAAGAGTACGGATGTAGGTACCAGCCTCGCAGCTGACCCAGAAGACACCAAGTTGCCTCTCATTGTCGAATTCGTAGAGCTTGCTCTCGTGTATGGTACGGATACGGAGCTGGCGCTTGACAGCGGAGATGAGCGGGGGACGCTGGAAAAGCGCACCGGTGAGGGTCTCCAGAGCGCGCGCAAATTGAGCCTCACCACCGGGAAGCTTGTCGTGAAGGCGGATGACGCAGACATACTCCTTACCAGCACCCTGCTGGGACTTGACGAGACGTGTAGCGCGGTCAATGCAGACAATCAGACATCCAGTGACCTTGGGATCGAGAGTACCAGAGTGACCAGTCTTCTCAACACTGTAACAAGGTTAGCTGCTTGCTTGACACTCGGCTGCAATTGTGTCCCGTACCGGAGCATGCGCTTGATCCATGATACAACTTCGTGGGAAGAAGGATTCGAGGGCTTGTCAAGGTTGATGACACCGGACGAGATGTACGACTTAAGGTCGCGGGCGAGGGGAGCGCATCCTTGCGGGATGGGGGTGTAGTGCGATGTGCGAACGAGCACTGCAATTTTTTGTCAGTACGTATATTGGAAGCTGTCGCAGTCGGGCTGCATACAATCGCTATAATTCTTGAGCAGGAGCGGCCAGTCGCTAGTGTCGATTGCAGGCGCGGAGGCCTCTGGCTTGATTGTGTAGGCGTCGGGGTTGGTCTGCACGAGGGCCATTGCGACGGATTTTCGAGAGGGACCTGGTGGTTGCACTTGCCGTCCTGCAGAGCTCACAACTTTTTGGCAGGCGCGAAGAATTTCCTTCGAACTAGCGTCTCGGCAAAACTCACGGGCCGTGCTTTCCAACGAAGCAGAGGACCCTCGACCGTGGTAACACCAATAGTTAGGATCATCAACCATATCATGGAATGCCTCTCATACGTGTGCACAATGCTCGAAGAACCAGCTGATCTGGGATGTCGACATACAAATATCTCTCTGCAGAGCTTGTAAGAGTACAGCTACGCTCTACCTTCCGCAACCCTACCTGGCAATCACCATCTTAGTCTTGATACTATGTATTTCCGAATCTGACAACCAGCAACCAAGCTCATGTACCGGACACTGTCAATTTAAGATAGTTGGGGACCTCGCGAGGTGCACTCGTGGGCGGATTTTCCTGGAACGGCACACCATCATACCCGGCGCGGCCCATAGCCATCACCTTCTCAACACCTTTTGATCTCCAAACGACATAAACACTGCCTCCACCGTCCAAATTGAGTGCAGTTGTCGTTGCCGAGATGCCGGTGCCAGCGTACGTCCTCTAGAAGGTGTCCATGAGTATCCGTAACTTCTACGTCAACACCATTATCGCCCTTCTTATCCACACCCGTGTATGCGAATATGTATCTGTCTTTGCCAAGTACGGCAATCGCCAGTCTATCATTCCCTTGATCTGCGTGGACTAGATTGCCGACAACGTTCTTGTATATTTTTTCTGTTCTCCCATTGCAATAAGGGTTCAGTGGCGATTGGGACAGCAGCCTTCAATGGTGGTCCGGCCCACAAGAATTGGTCTCCCTCTCTAAGCTCGGCATAGTACTTCTTATACTGTGCAGGAATCGGCATCCAGTTGGTAGATGATAGGCTTGTTTGTCCCAAAGGCTTGCGCGACGCAAGGGCCGGTTTCGGATCGAAGAAACCACCATTTGTAAGAAGGTACTTCTCTTTTCCGATCGGAATACTGCTTGGTGCAATTGCCATGTTTGGATTCCCTATGACGGTCAATGCGGCGCCCTTCAGCTTGACGACATCCAGTTTGCCGAATCCGGTCATTTCTTTCAACATTCTCCCAACGTTGGTATTTGAGGCGTGGGTCTTCGACCAGAGCTCTTCCCTCTCTTAAAGGAGCACCAATCCACCTCGGCTTTTTTAATAAGCTGCGTGTGTTCGTACCATCTGGAGTTGCCGCAACCTGATAGTGCGCTTTGTCCGCTACCTCGTGGGAGCAACTTGGTGCTGAGTGCCTGAGGAAGGAGAGTTTCGATAACTCTGCGGATGACTGTTTTACCCCCTTTGCCCTTGGTCGACTGAGGTAATGGACATGCAATCTCCGGTTGGGCAGGCTGATTCGACGGCTTCGGAGTTGTTAGCGTTCTTGACGTCGTCGGGGCTCTTGGCTTTGCTGCTGCCCTACCTTTGCGTTGTGAGCTGATCCTGAACCTGCGTGGCTGTCATAGTATGGAGCGGGTCTCGGGACATCAATACTAATCTCAGCCTTGCCTGTGTCTTCCTCATCACTCGCCCCAGCGTCGTCGGCCAAATGCTTATCCAACACTTGAGAGTCTCTTCCGTCATGTCGCTGGTGCAAGACCGCAACCTCGTACAGTGCATTCGGTGTGTATGAAACACCCTCATGCTTTCCATTCTCGGTCAGGCATTGGTCGATAATGCCAGCAAATACATTAACACAGGCATCGGCACTCAGAGCACCAACCAAGTGCGTGACTGTAAGCCTAACGGATCCACAGTCTCTTGTACCTAATTCGTATTTTTCGTGCAGATTCTCTAAATGCATTCGCCAGCTATAACTGCCAGAAGCACTCCTTCAACATTTCTGTCACGCGCTTCGAGATCGAGACCATTTTTCGAGAGACAGGTAATGTTCGCGAGGACGCCTGCGGGTGCGACAGCTATGAGAGCACCCATAGCATACAGGCTTCCAACCTTCATGGCTGAAAGGAAGTCTTACAAAGATATAAAGAGAAACTCCAGTCGAGAAAATGAGCAAAAAGGATAATCCAGCTCCCAAGTAGAATGTGTCTGTGTCGAGTAGAAGAAGCGGCTATATAGCAGAAGAAGAGAGCGAATGACTGAGGTATAGCTAAGAAGAGACTATGAATTTATATCTACACATATACAGCTACGGCAGTCCTCTGACTGGTGACGACGTCAGACACCCGAAAATCCTTGTCAGTCAAGTGTCCACATTCGGCGCATATTTAGGGCGTGACCAGTAGTTGCACGGCGTATCTTTGTACGGAAATCGTTTGAACTGTGGTTCTGATGCAAGATAGCAACAGAACATGTCCGTGAGAGGATGATTTGATACTGTGCATGATAGCAGTAAGATGCGCCCTGGCATTTATGGATGTCGGCGCGGGAGACCGCAACTTACCGCCTTGCAAAGCTTAGCATGAAACTTTGGGCCGATCTTCGGAGAAACTGGGCACCAGACGTGCCTCATACATGAGATCACGAGTTTGCGCAGTGAAAATAGGTCAGGAATGCAATGCGCTGGCCTACGGGCGTTTCATCGGACACCGGTTGATCAATGCTTAGCGTGTACCGATCAGGCTAGGTCAGCGCCTAGTTACCAGCCTCCTAGCTGTGCCGCTGACATATCTGTTACCATAGTCAGCGCTATAAGGTGATACATCCACCCCCGCATTCGCCCGTACAAACTTGTGGCTATCGCTGTATTCAATCAATTGCCACGAGAGCTATGGGACATGATATGGGCGGCAGCGGCGGCAGCACAGTATCGAGAGGTACGTATGAGTAGTTTACGTCGATCCAGATCGCAATATCAAGACTGATGCATCGCAGTGAGTTGTCTTCTCTCAAATAGCCGTATTTGACCCCATCCCTATACTGATGGCACGTAGCTTTGCCAATAGCCAGCCGACGCCCTGCGATTGTGCTGAAAGGAGCAGGCCGCGAAGAGCATCGCATACAACAATTCAATCGATCGACTCCGATGGAAGTATCATATTCCCTCGAATAGACTGCGACGCATGTGTCTCTTCACTCGCCGAGCGCTTCAGACAAGCGCTCATTGGGTCTGAAAATCTGCCGCCGAAGAGGGAAAAGCAGCACCTCAGAATATACGTTCATCATACCCATGACAGGAGTAAACTGTATCTGGCTAGCAGTGGACTGCAATCACTTCTCAACCTTCTGCCAATGGCAACAGTCTGTACTGAAGCTCGTATACATGCAGCGACCGTCTGTCGTGCTAACATCCAGTCGATGGATATATGCTACGTAGTGGATTCCACTTCCCCGCACATGCATGGTGAGATGGAGATACTACAGCCCATTATTCCGCAGCAGACAACGGCTACGATCATCACCGCGTACAATGACAGGGACGGACCGAAAGGATTCCCTTCCGCACAGCATCTCGTGGATGCTGTCCATCGTGTCTTTGGTAGCGATGTCAAACAAATTTTGATGACTTCGTGGTTCCGTCATATGAATAGTCTGACAGATATATACTGGCCGCACACTCCGCAGATACTGGGTATGGAATATAAATAGGCTTCCTCCAATCCAATAAAAAAACCAAGCTGACGAACGTACAGGAATCACGGCTCGTTAGAGCTTGTAGCCCAAGGGTACGATCAGCCCGCTCTGTTCATGACCAAGGATCGTTCTGCCTACAGGGCCGACGACCACTTGGGCCATTCGGATGCAGTAGATATCGCGCAGCATCTCTTGAAGGTGTTCGAGGTGTTCGATGCTTCGCTACTGCAGCTACCGCAGCTGGAAAGTTTTGAGCTTCTTCTTCACACATATCACTGGGATGATGTGTTACTGACGACTTTCACGGCAGTAAAACGGGAAGATGCTCTGTGGATTGATTGGTCTGGCGTACAACGCGAAACATCACTCTCATTTAGAGGGTACGAGGCCTACTGGGCCGAGGTCTCTCGTGAATTTGATCCCGAAAGGCACCCAGAACGTGCCACTGGTGCACAATTACCGCATCGCGAAAGCTCCGTTATGCAAAGGATACGGACACCATTCGCGTCACTGAGGCCTCGAGCTCACCGGACATTCACCAATCTATTCAACGCTAGCCATTGAGCTTCGAGGCGGTTTAGTATTACGATAGACAGCGGCAGGACTTTACAGCTCTTGCGAGAAGTTTGATAATCATATAGAGTTCTACTCATCGGGCGAGATCAAAATCGGTACCCCCTGCCATGATTCTTTCTCCGCAGCGTCAATATGCACTTGCTCCATGATGCTTTACATTTAGTGAACCATTGCTCCATCATGATGCTTGCGCGGCTGGCGTATTTAAGCGGCGGCAACGACCTCGCGACGAGCGAACTTCACAGAGCGGGCCTTACGGCTAGTAGACAGTCCCTCGTACTTTTTGATGCAGACATCAAGAGAGCCGGTCAGGGAGTCTGCTTGGCCCTGGAGATCCGAAGCACGAGACTCGACAGCATCAATCAAGCCGAAGGCGATGGTCTGCCTGGGGTGTTAGCAAGCTCTACGTCAACGAGCAAAGCTGTTGCTCAGCACCTGCAGTGTAGAGGTACTCACATCGACAACATTCTCAATCTGCCTAAGTACGGCAGCGACGGGCTGACCAATCAATGGTACAGTCTGGAACAGACCGGCTTTTCCGATCAAGATGTTCAGAAGAACTTGGTGGACTCGCACGAACTATGAACAGGTGTTAGCATCTGACAGCTCGCAAAGAACCACAACTCTCACCTCGCGGAAAGCGTCGAAAATAGCATCGCTCGGCTGTCCTGCGGCTACGGGCGCCATGCCCTGCATCTGGGCGATAGCGACTGTGGCTGTGGATACTATGTCTGTAAAACCAGCGATGATCTGCGGGAATGGGCCCTGTCCAATTATGATCAAAGGTCCGTTGATGATGCTGATGCTCTGAGCTGGAGTTTGGAGGGCTCGGGACTTTGAGGTGAGCATTTCGATGTTGGTGACGACCTGGGCTGGCGTGATCTGGGCGATGACTGGCACAGCCATAGCCATAGCTGAGACGAAGATCTTTCCGAAGGCAACCATCTTGTTTGAGAGAGGATGAAGTTCAAGGGATGTTGAAAGGGATATTGATTGCTGTGGTATGGAGCGATGAAGTTGTTGGATGAGATAAGTGATGGCGAAGACGCAGGAGGTACTTATACTTGAACATGACAACGCCTGTGAATACTGACGCAGGCCTATGGAAAGTAGCGAGCGTAGGATCTGCAGATCCCAGCGCTGCATTCGTTCTGAAGATCGTCGTGGCGATGAGATTGTGTATCTTGTGGCGTGTTTGGTCGGCGAACTGGTCACTATGTTTGGTAAGGTCCTAACGTGATGCGTGTACTTGACCTCTCCCCTTACTGACTTGAGCCGTCTCTAGGTCCACATTGTGCAGCTGACAATATTAACGTGCAGCAGGTCTTGCGACGAAAGAGTCTCAGGAAGCACCCTGATCGCGATTTGCTACGAGACAGCGACAATATCTTGAGAAGCCTGTACCCTCTAACACAGTTCTTTATCAATACACGAGCAGATTTCATCATTCCCAGACTGTTGTTGAGTCACGATATGTGTCAATCACTGGAAGATTTGCAGCTCGGATGAGCCTCTAAGGTCTACACACTAGCCACGTGCGGCGATCCATCACGGGGTGTATGGCTATGACACCAAACCTAATGAGATAGTCGGTCATGGTATTCGCTACCAGAATTCAGTGTGATGGCCCACAACAGTGGATGCAAGGGCATAAGTGCGGCCGAAGAGAGCTTGGTCTGTCTGGAGTCGATGAAACTAGCATTCGGCAGCCTGATCTCCCGTATTCGTGACTTGGCGATTCACTTGCACAGGAGTATCGCTGCGCCGTGCATCTGCGTGTTGCGAGTGCTCGGTCTTTCATTGGTCTAGCTGTGCGAAGATCTCGCTTCAGGTCGCCGACGGATCGGCACGTGCCGACAGCCTCGTCTGGAAACAGTATCTGGTGTTCGATAAGGAAACACGCCCAATCATGGTGGTTAATGGCCAACTGTTCTTCAATTGCAGCCGTATCCTATGCGTCTAGATATAACGTACCTCACGGGCGAGCGAGCCACTTTTGCCAAGCCCCCACCAAAACCTGACCTATTATGGCCCAAAACACTATACTTCGGCCCTGCAAGGTGCTGTACAGCCTAGAATATCATTTAGAGACCTCTTCTGCATCTTGCTTACACGTTCGCGCGTTATGCCCAGTCTGATTGCACCTTCTACAGCGCCTTTGGCTCGGCTCACCCTCTTGAGCGCGCACTTGCTTCTTTGCCCTCTTTCCATCACTACGCGCCCTAAACTCCCCTAGAGCTATCAGTCGCTGGCCATCTTCAACTATTAGTGTCCCTTCCCTCTAAACCCGCTTTCTTTTATGTGATTTTCGTCGCGTGGCGGCCTTATTAGCTGCTCGAAGCTCCTTGATTTCCTGTTGAGCCAAAACCAGCTTGTGCGCAATAATCGCAGCCCCCTTTGACACCTTCTCAAACGCCTCAACTATAGATGTAGGAGAGCTGTCTACATGCCTCTGAATCCTTGTCTTCACAAGCGTTGATTGCGACCCAAGTTCTAGTGTGTTACTGGGGGTTTGGGACTGCCAGGGCTCGTGATTGACAGGCAGTGGTGGTGATGGAGTCCGCAGCTTCACATCAAGGGCTGATATGACCCGTTCTGGGTCAAAAGGAACCAATCCAGCACCTCGGAACCCTCCTTAGATGTTACTAGGAGTAAATACTGCATTGCAGGCTGCTTTGAAGCATGGCAGGAACTCAGTCTTTGTAAGGTGGGTGATCCAGTTGCGCATAAGCATCTCGGCTTGGCGCCCGTACGCTGTCTTCAGAGGGGCAAAACAACCCACATCAAGTGGCTGTAGGAGGTGTGATGAGTGTGGAGGCATACATAGGGTAACAATCTTGTTATCCTTGCAGTATTGCTGGAATTGGAGCGATTCGTGGCTCTCGTGGCCGTCGATAATCAGCAGTCGGTGGGTACCAACAGTACGCTCCTTTGTATGCGCGTCAAAGTGCTTCAACCACTTAAAACCAAGCTTATTAGTAGTCCAGCCGTTATCAGAGACTCCAATAACCCAATCCTGGGGCAGGTCTTCATCCTTGTACCAGCCAGAGAGGTGGTGGCGTGCCTTGAAGATGATGAAGGGCGGGATGGCCCATCCTTTGGCATTGATGCCCTGTATAACCGTTACCCATTCCCGGTTGCCTGGCTGGACGGCCTTTGGCCTTCCTCGTCTCTCTGAAGCTGTAACGACTGCTCCTGTAGATATCTGGCCCATCATAAAGCCTGTCTCATCAAAGTTGTGCACGTCGTCATCTGGGATGCCATACTTGGCTTTGACATTGGCTACCAGGTTGAACCAGCCCTGCACAAGCCCAGGATCCTCACAGAGGGCTCTCTTGTAGTCGTACTTGCGATTAAACTTCACTTTGAGCTCTGGTTGACGCTTTACGAACATACTGGCCCAATTTAGGCCAACATGGCCCATTCCACGCTCAGCGCGCAGAGAATTGGCCATAGCAGCCACATCTGCAAGCCGAGGGCCAAATCCTCGCTCGTCTAGCTCAATTATGTGCTTAAAAATCATCTGCTCCTCTAGGTCGTCTAATCTTCGTGAGTTTGGCATGGTATTAGCTCGTGAAGGTCGTCCAGTGTATCGATGGCGAAGTGTACTTCGGGGCACCCTGTAGATAGCTGCAGCGCGTTGCTAGGAGAGATTCGCGTCTTGTTTAAGAGCTTGAAGCGCAAGCTGTACCTGAGCTTCCTGAGACGCGTCAATAATAGGTTGTTGTTGAGGCATTGGTGTGGAGAGGGTACTTTGGTGGGGGCTTGGCAAAAGTCGCTCGCTCGCCCGTGAGGTACGTTATGTACAACGCGCGTACGTGCAAGAAAGACACTATAACTACTGCTTAATCTACTGCTTTAATCTCTGTATATTATACTGTTGCGTTGTTGAGATATACGTCTAGAGAGGTGGGCAAGTTTGGTGGGGTGCGCAGCTCGCTTGCCACCTACTTTACGTTAAAAAATAAAACAGACTTAGCTTATAGATAATCAGGTGGGTCTGCCAAGCCACGACTCAGCTCTTAGTGTTGGTCGGCTTAGCCGCGCCCTCGCTGATAAGTTATTGTGTGGTAGAGTCACACCGGTGGCGCACCGAGCTCATCCGGCGACCGCATGTTAGCTATGAAGACACTCCATCGAAGTCAAGTGAACACGTTGCACAGCGCCAAGTCAAGTTGAAGCGACAAGATTAGATGTGCGTCTTTTAATGAGACAAAGCTCTGCAAGGCTAGAGATGATGGTCGAGATCTGATCACGTCACTAACCTCCGTGGGCTGACGCGAAAGTAATCTTGAATAAACTAATTAGGTACCGCGCACTCGCTTGCTATAGGCCCAGCCGAGCCACGGTTTACCTGTGGCCTCCAGACTAAGGCTGGGGAAAGGCCACGCTCTATCTCACTCTGCAAACGCTACAAGCTACGGATAACCTCTCAGGTTTTTTGCAGCGCCTGTCAGAGGCTCGATCCTGCCTTGCTGGCTCCAGGGAACTTGTCTTGGATGACATCCCACAGTGGCTCACCACCTTGAGTCAAGTCTTGCCAAGCAGGGCATGCGAGGCTGGCGATCGGTGTAGCCAAGGTATCAGTCACCAGATTGATAGGACTTGCCAAAGTCGCCAGCAAAGGCGAAAGAGAGTTGGGCAGGAAAGTCTTGAGCAGCTCGAAGGCGAAACACAGGAGATTGTTTCCCTCGAGCAGTGATGCTGAATTGACAAGGCCGCCAGTAATGTCACCCATATCGAGACCTGAAAAGGAATTCACTGTGCCAGTATTACCGCCGATGCTGCATGCAAATGGTTAACGATTGGTCTCTTCGGTCTGACCTTGCACGGAGTGAAGACTCGGCATACCTTCCTAGCTCTGGATGTTTCATTACCCAGCTGACAATGTCCAGATTCAGCGAAACGAGACCATAGTCGCTGGATCTTCGGAACCAGTTCTGAGGGAAAGTCTCGTGGCCCTGACGATATTCGAGACCACCTTGCGCATCCTTATAAACACCGAAGAAACTCCTGAAAACCTCCTGACTGAGCACCCCATCCGGTGTTTCTGCGGTGTGGTTGGAAAGCAAACGCCCAAGGAACATGTAGCCAGCATTGCGGCTGACCATACCAGTGACAGGCCCGTAGTAAAAGTCGGGATTGTGGGAAACGCTATAATTCCAACGTCGCACAGCCTGTTCACCGAGGAGGTCCATCGATATGACACCGGTCTCGTCTACACGATCATGAATGTCGCGGAACAGGGTCATATTCATCGTCCAGGCATTTCCAGTCACATAGAGATCATCTCGCGTGAGAGAAGAATCTGACTCGATCCAGTTGTGTGAGCCCTGGAGGCCTCGAGGATCACCTTTACAGGGTTCAGTACGATCAATGGCCCGGAGACACGCGGATTTTACCTAAGAGACCAACGAGATTTCCGAGAATGTTATCAGATCCATCACCTGCGGCAGTGCCACCAATGGAAAAGCCAGGATCCAGGGACAGAGGATTACCTGTCCAGACTGTACCCATCACGCCCAGTATCAGGGCCAGGTCGAGACCCATACCGAAGACTATGTGATCGTATGAGCTCCCTTATTCGATCTTGGAGACGCTTGGTACGAACCTTGATTGATTGCTGTTACCACCTCAGCATAGCCAGTGATACCATCATGCGATATGTATCCATGGTTCGCGAGAGCATTTAATCCAGGACATGGTCCGCGTTGATCACCCTTGCCTGGTGCTTTGAATGCGTATTTGCCAGAGATGTCGATGGGCTTTCTCGAGTCTACGACGAATCGCTTTTCCTTAAGGTAGAGTCTCACTGATCCGAGGGCCTGCTCCAGGTCCTTATTTGTAAGGCTCGCGATGAGCGATGGGGGGAAGGTAGGAAACGACTGAGTAAAAGGAAAGAAGCATATGGTAACGAGTGTGGCCCAAGGTCTCATATTGGAATAAGGATCTCCTCTCACAGAAACATGGAATTGGGGTTCGAGTGTAAAGTCTCAGAGTGAAGCTTTACAGATTTGCAGAATCGAGTGTTTGGTTCGCTCGAAACGATACATTGGCCTCATAGGTCAACGGAAGTTCGAAAAGGAGAACGGGTGTGTTCCCATACGCCTATTCACAGCAACGGCAGTTCGATTTGATAAACCATGTCGGGAAGTGACAGGCAATGGTACGGTGTGATACCCCCTAGTTCGACTGACGATCTTTCGGACATTTGTATTTGGTGTGAAAGAAACAAGCGCGCTTCACTTTTGTGCACAAAAGCGGAGATGTCTCCGAGAATTTGACAGGCGCACCGTGCCATCCCGTGCTTTCGGACCGTCCCCATGCAAAAACGGTTTACGAAACGTGCCGTCCAAGCTTGGTCCAATTTCACGCCGAACGCATGTTAATGGCTTACCCATACGTGGCGCAGATTGCCGCATTGGACGACCCAAAGCAACCAAGGAAGGTGCGTTAGTCTGCCTCAGACATGATTCAGGTACAAGGGGGCCATTACACGTCTGCAGATCGTGATGTTTTTTGGTGAGCGCAGCTGCAGATTGCAGGAATCGGCAGAAGAGAGCAAGATTTGCACACATGTGTCAAACAATTCCTTTAGTTATGCAAGAAGTATCGGTCAGGTCTGACCGGGTAGTCATGGCCTCAATCTACACAAATTCCTTGTCCGTCCCTCTAGTGGCTATAGGCCACTGACCCAAATGGTCGTTGCTTATTGAACGCTGCCGGCGAAGATTGTAAGCTTCGCGTCCATTCTCCATGAAATCGAAAGAGTCTTGATCGGGTTGTCTGCTCCCTAAGGTTGTCTCGTTGGACGTCGAAGATTGCACGTTGTTCGGATCCATGTCCACCAAGGGCACAAAGTCTGAAGCATCATCGATCTTGGGCTTTACAGAGACATGTGTACTCTTTTTGTCTGTCCCAATAGAACCGACACCTCCGGACAGCGCTGAGGATGTTGTAGGAAGACTCTTTCTGGAGTTGAAGGTCAACTTCACCTTCGGCCAGAGTCTCGACAATAGCAGTCGATGAGCGGGCATGCATCCGCAAATGATAGAAACATCAATTTCAAGTAAGCTCCAGTAGCCAGCCTCAAAGTAGTCCCAGGTGATGTTCTGCGATTTGGCGAATTTGGCGAGGCTGTAGAGACGGAGGGCTGAGATGATGATGACGATGATACCAACCGAGAACATTGCCATCACCATCAGCTTTTTCCTGAGGTTCATATTCAATCCAGCAAGATGTTTCAGCGGGAGAACCATGACGATTATGTCCAGAACGATGTTGATGCCGGCCGCGATCCAACCTTGCAGATGGATGTCGTTGCACTTGCCTTCATGGAGGCCGTCCCATTGAGTCCAAGCGTAACTCAGTGGGGTGCATTGAAAAGTTGTCGCAAATAGGAAAGCGATCGTGTAGGCTACTGCCAGGCCCATGACAGCGTAGATGATACGCCGGAAATCCTTCTGAGGGAAGACTCGGAGATAGAAGCAGAGGATGGATATCTTCGAAACCCCAAGAGCAAGGACATAGAAGATCTCTCCATAATAGTAGTAGCGGAGAACACTGGTTATTTGGTAGTCTTTCAACGTCCACATGTCTCGACCTAAGCCGTTGTCGGCCACTGTTCGACGGTTAAAACTTATGCGCTGAAACGAGGAGACTCGGACTTACAGAAGAATGCAAAGACGGCGGGTGGAATAGAAAGAGCAACTACGATGCTCATAGTTGTATCATCCCACGATAAATTTCGACCATTCTTTACCAGACTAGCACCCAATCTCATGAGGAAAGCCAGTATAGCAATGGCGACACCGCAAATGCCAATTATGATGAAGTCATGGCCTCTGTCACGTACAGGAACACCGCACCCTTGACCAGACACATTCTTTGTTTCTAAAGTATCTTTGAGTTAGCTTCTATTGTTTTTTTCCATACGTGTTGGGGGTATTCGTACGAAGCAGTTCGTAAACTGTGCATGTCTTCTGGGCGCAAGCGCCTACAGCCGCGTTTAGAGCGGCATCAGTGCACATGCACTCCGACGTAAGGTTCGTGGCGCAAGCAGACTGAGGTATTTGGAGCATGAAGCAGTTCAACTGGTGGGACTGGTCAGACAGAGGGCGCTGAAAGCGGTAATTTGGGCGACCGGAGACGTACGGAGCAATTGGGCATGTTCTGCGCCAGGGAAACAAGAGCATCCTGAGATCTCACGGAGATCGTCAACGTGGTCAGGAGGACTAGAGCAACAGTCGGCCGCATGTCGATGTTCTGTATGCGCAACAGAAATTTGTGAAGCGTATAGGGTCGCAGTAGGAGAACTCGATAGGACTTCTTCTACGCCGTCTTCGGCGACAACCACCTCCTTGTACTTCCCTGATTGTAGACTCAGCAGAGACCAAGTCCTCAAGTCAGACCATATCACAATGCAAAGCCTGTGGCACGCGAACCGACTTATGCCCATGCATGAGACCTGCAAACTACCCGATTATCAACGCTCTTTCGGTCCGCGGCGTTGTAACGTTCCCCACGCTTGCACAAAAAGCCCGTTTTCAAAGAGCGAAGGATGCGGTCCCGCAGCAGCGGTCAGGTTCACAAGAGGTGGAGCGCAAATCGTATCCCATTGAGTGGGTGCAAGGCTGTATGTCGGGACAACTGTTGGGGGCTCATCGGCCACCTGCACCCAAGCAAGATCAAATGAGGTGTTAGAGTAGACAATCGCACTTTCGAGGTGGTCCTGTTGAGGACGCACCCTGTCTTAAAATGGGATGATGGGCCCTGTGCCTCCCGAGGTCTTTTCTCCGAGGCCAAAGTAAGAGTCTGACTGCCGTGTTAGTCTGGAACTAATTGAAAGGGCCCGGGAACCCAGGCAACCCCACGCGAGCGCTCTGGAGGGCCTCAGTGGTAATTGCCGACCGTTGAAGCAGACTATCTGTAATTGGAAGGCGCACGGACTATATCAGTACCAAAGGGGGCTAGTGGATGAATGTACTACGACGATCATTATTAGTAGCAATTGCGACCCACATCGGCTCGGGGTAGTTGCATCCTTCACACACGGTGTGTCGATGGACTTGCTCCATGCACATCCGTACACTATCCCTGAATCGAACAGGGGTCGCTATAGCGTCTGATATATTAATGCTTAACTTCAGTACAAGGCCCACCTCTACAGCCTTATCATCTCGTTGGCAAGATGAAGTACTGCACAGTTGCTACACTCCTTGTGTCGGTAGTCGCATCGCGTTATATGTATGTCAGGCCTGGTGTACCTACGAGATAATGGATTTACTGATAGGTGTGACAGTGACGGCGCTGCCCATACACCTCGCCATGGCGTAAATGTAAAGCGCGCTGAAAATGCTACAACTGACATTACCCTCAACGACTACGAGTATGTCGTTGTTGGTTCCGGTCCAGGAGGTGCTCCTGTGGCTGCTAGGCTCGCTATTGCTGGCCACAAAGTCCTCCTCCTGGAGGCTGGTGGCGATGAAACCAACTCTACCGAGTACAATGTTCCCGCTCTGCATGCCGTCGCTTCAGAGTACGAGCCCATGAGATGGGACTTCTTCGTCAAGCACTTCGACGACGACGAGGAGATCAAAAAAGACACCAAGGTCACTTACGAACTGGCCGACGGGACACGCTATACGGGAGCCAACCCGCCTGCCGGAGCCACTCCCCTCGGCATCTTGTATCCGCGCGTAGGGTCTCTTGGTGGCTGTTCTTCCCACAATGCTCTGATCACCATCTATCCCTATCAGAGCGACTGGCAGCGCATTCAGGACATTACTGGTGATGCTAGCTGGGCCCCTGGAAATATGCGAAAGTACTATGAGCGCCTGGAGAAGTCTCGCTACCTGCCCAATAGTGTTGTCGGTCACGGCTACAGCGGTTGGCTCGAGACATCGTTGACTGATCTCACCCTGATTGCCCAGGATTCTAAAGTCCTATCTTTGGTTATTGCTGCTGCCACTGGCATGGGCAAGGGCCTCCTGGGCGGGCTTCTGAACACTGTCACCGGCCTGGCTCAGGTACTGCTCCGCGACATCAACCATCCCGGCGCAGGCCGAGACTCGGAAGAAGGTCTATGGCAGGTGCCTCTGGCTATGAAGGTTCCCGACTATAAGCGTGCTGGCACCGTCGACCTTCTGAACCAGGTTGTTAACGCAAAGAACGCGGACGGCAGCCGCAAGTACCACCTCGACATCCAACTAAACACCCTCGTCACTACTGTCCAGTTCGAAAAGGTTAGTGGTGCTACTCCAAAGGCGACCGGCGTCAACTTTTTGACTGGAAAGTCTTTGTATGGCGCTGATCCTCGACGTCAATCTGGTGCTGCCACAGGCAAGGGTACCAAGGGTTTCGTCGCTGCCACGCGGGAGGTCATCCTTTCAGCTGGTGCATTCAATACCCCTCAGCTACTCAAGCTCTCAGGTGTCGGCCCGAAGGACGAGCTCGAGAAGTTTGGCATCGAAGTCGTCAAGGATCTCCCGGGAGTCGGTACAAACCTCCAGGATCGTTACGAGGTACCCGTTGTCGGTGAAGCCCCCACAAAGCTTGCTTTGTTGAAGGACTGCACTTTCCTCGAGGGACACGACCCTTGTCTCGAGAAATGGGAGACTGGACTGTTGGGTATTGGAAAGGGCTCGTATGCAACCAACGGGGTTGCCCTCGCCATCACTAAGAAAGCAAGCAACTCGGCCAACGGCAACGCAGATCTCTTCGTTGCTGGCTGGCCAGCGTACTTCAACGGCTATTATCCCAGCTACTTCCAGAACGCAACAGCTGGAGGTAACGCGTGGACCTGGCTCACACTGAAAGCGGAGTCTCGCAACAATGCCGGCACAGTCACCCTACGCAGTGCTGATCCCCAAGATGTCCCTGACATCCGCAAGCGTAACTTTGCCGTTGGTGGTGACGAGGATATCGACGCTTTAGTCGAAGGCATGAAATATGGCCGCAAAGTTTTCGCAGACCTCATTCCCCTGGATGGCAGCTTCACCGAGGTCTGGCCAGGAAAGCAGGTCAACACCGACGCGCAGTTGAGGGAGTTCATCAAGTATGAGGCCTGGGGTCACCACGCGTCGTGCACTTGCCCGATTGGCGCAGCTAATGATGTTAACGCCGTGCTCGATGGTGATTTCAAGGTTCGCGGTATCGATGGGCTCCGCGTGGTCGATGCTTCCTCTTTCCCGAAGATTCCAGGTACATACCTTGCTCTTCCGATTTATATGATCTCGGAGAAGGCTGCAGATGTTATCTTGGCGGCGGTAAATTAATATCCTACATGAGTTGTAAACGTAATGTTTAAATTGATTCCTTATTGAACAGCAACTTAGTATGTTCACCTTGTATTATACCAACCTATTACTCCGTCTTGATCACAATCTTGCCGTGAAACTTTCCGGATTCCAGTCTTGCGTAAGCCTTGTCAGCGTCTGCAAAAACGAAAGGCTCGTCGACGAGCAGTGAATTGAAGTGGATCTTCCTCTCTTCCAGAAAGCGATTCATCTCTTCGAAGTCGTTCTTGGTTCCCATGGCAATGCCCCTAGGGTTGTCAGACTGTCTCAATTTCATAATCTCAGAAATGCTTACTTGAGTTTCGCGGACTTCTGCATCAGACTCATGAGCTGCCCCGGCGCCCAATCAGCATCAAAGCCGTCCAGGAACCCAACCAGTGACACAGTGCCACCACGCTCGCACAGAAAGCTGACGTCCTCCATGAGAGATTTGGGTCCGGTATTGTTGACCACGAAGTGAACTCCACGCTTGTTCGTCAGGCGTTGGATCTCGGCATGTTGATCAGTAACAGTCTTGTAGTTGAGACCCTGGATGAGTGGACTGAGCTTCTTGATGGCGGCGATCTTGTCGTCAGATGAAGATGTAATGATGGGTCGAACACCAGCGGACAAACACAGAATGAGCGCGAACATGCTGACGCCACCAGTACCTTCAAGCCCGTTAACATTCTATGTATGCCAGCATCTTGGAATTACAAGAATCATACCTTGGAGCAGGGCATATGCGCCTTCAGGGATGTTTTTCAGTCCGTCAAGCGCATTCCAGGCCGTGACACCTGCACAAGGCAGCGTTGATGCCTGTCCTAGTCAGCAGTGCTCGATCTCGATGTCGATGTGGTATTACCTCTTCCCAGGACATGTGGTCAGGGATCTTGACCAAATGTTGTTCATGAAAGACAGCATATTCCCTCAGCACTCCGTCAGCATTCGTGCCTAGACCAACGCTAATACCATCAGATCCTCCCTCAAACGTGGGCCCGATATTTGTGTTAGGGCAAATGCGGTCGCCCACAGAGAAGTGTGAGACAGAGGACCCAGTTGCGATGACTTCAGCCGCGGCATCCGAACAAGGAATGCCTTTGTCAGCGATCTCAACAGGATAAGTGCCATTGAGCATCGCGATTTCGCGGTAGTTGAGTGATATTGCGTGGATCTTGATGAGGACATCGTTGGGGCTGAGCGTTGAGGGGAGCTGCTCATCGTAAGTGCGGTAGATAGTGAGGGGCTGCTCTTTAGTGCCCTTCAGACCACTGCGATGCCAGGCAGAGTATGTTGATGGGTACGACATGGTAGATCTTAGCGGAAGGCTTGCAGTGTTCGACAGGCTCCGAGGCGTACTATTGTGAACAAGGAGAGGACACAGGTCCTTATATGGTCTCAGGTGTCTTTGTGGGTGATGTGTCCGTCAATTCTTGTCCGAACTTTGAAGATGACTTGAATGCTCGCTGACTTGATTGCAAAGCATGAAATTATGTCAGGCAGCTGAAAGCCCCACTTGTGGGGAAGTGGCGCTAATGCGAGTTGCTTATAGCGCGCCGTAGGTGGGTCCTTTGGCGGTCTTCGATAGGCTGCTCTGGATAACAGCACGACGTACAATGCAATCTGCCTGAATTTTTCTGCATTTCACCGCGCATCACAGCCCTAGATTTGCATATTACGCTCATCAGCTAAAGAACCCTAGTAGCGCATCAGCCAGTCTGACTTCAGCCTCCAAGGCCAGGCTATGGCCACACTCCTCGAAAATATAGCTTTGCGTCACATGGCTGGCAGCCATTTCCATTTCTGGCTTGACAAGATAGCCAAAGAACTCCGGTGAGCCAATTGTCATGACTGGCATGGAGAGTTTGTTCGGGACGAGCTCGCGATTGATCTGACCTGCTGGATGTCAGTCTCAAATGACCGCTCTACTGAGCATGAGGTCGAGCTTACCGTTGGCCAAGCCTGCTCTATATGTTTCCAGGATACCTCTCAAGCCACCTGGGCTTTTAGCTGCACCAGTCCACTCAGCGATCGCTTGCCGACTGAGAGCGATCGGGTTATAGCATTCAGCTTCCATGAAGAACGTCCAAAACTGTTCTTCTTTGCCAGTGATAAGCATAGTCGCGATGTCAATTTGGTAGAAGAACAGGATGTGCCATGTCCAGACACCACGCTGCTCGTACTGAAGCATGACATTTGACTCAGTAAATTGCGACGCGTTGTCGAGACCATACCCGGAAAGCAGCATCTCGCCAAAGGAAAGTGCTAGCACACGATCGCGGTACTCCGCTGCAAGAACGTACGCGAACTCTGCGCCACCTGCTGGCTGTCAATGCTGTATACGAGAAATGTTTTCTATTGAAAGTGACTTACGATGTTCACCATGTACGTAGAAGGTGTTGAAGCCGAGCATGGCCATCAAATCTGCGAGGTCTTTCGCATTGGTTCGACTGTCGTAACCCATCTCAGCGCCAGGCTTATCGGTATAGCCAAAGCCTCTCAGGTCCGGAGCAATAATTGTGAAATGCTGGCTCAATAAAGGCACTAGCTTGTACCAGTGATAGTTGGTCTTTGGGGTGCCATGCACAAGGAGCAAGGGTGGTCCTGAGCCGGTTGTGTAGTAGTGCATCCTGATCATGTTCAGACGGGCTCGGCCATGGCGCACAGCATTTCCAGTATGATCGTACACCTCAGGACGAGTCGATCACGGAATAGGTTCGATGTTGCCGGAGTAATTTTGACCTGCTGGGACGAGCTCAGCGCCGTTGGTGGGGATCATCGGCATGGACGCATTGCTAGGAGATGCAGTGCCATTTTGAGTGATTGCAACAAAATTCAGGGACGCTGCGACGGGCAGGAACCGTGAGAAACGCATGTTGTTGGCAAGACCTATTCGATTGAGGTGCAATCCGTACGGAGCCTGATGCTCAGATCCCCGGACGCGTTCCGTCGTCTTTTAACCTGTACCTGCACAACGATCTCCATACTCCGCAAAGCTGGTAGGCTATTTGAAAGCGTCATGGCTGGAGATGATGTCTTCGGGTTCCTCGATGAGGTTGGGGTGGAGAGAGAGGTGCCAGGTTGTCTTGGCCGATGACGTTTCGAGGTACATTCGTGCCTGCCGGACTTCGCTCCGAGCCGCATTTGCATTGGGCTTGCATCAACATGATTTCGCGCGAGGACAGCTCGCTCCACGATTGCTCAGACCCCATTTAGTCACGGCTCCTGCCACTACGAAGAATCCCATTTCATTTGAGGAATCATGTTCGGGGCCCGTGCATGCTGAGGTGATTCCTCAGAAAAAGACGGGATTCTTCCTAGATGCGAGACTTGACGATCTCCTTGTAGTATAAGTATCACAGACAGACACGGCTATCTTTACTGCAGCCTTCAAAAATACTAGGCGCTGTAAACACCTTTACACACCACGCGGGTGCAAAAATAAGCCGCACTTACAAAAAGTAACCCTTTTACTACACCTATAGGCTATAGCTATATAATAATAAATAATATTAGAATTTTAAGAATATAGAATTCTAGAGAATCTCTTACTCTATGATCCTATATCTTTACTAGCTTTGTAAACATGTAGTTGTACTTGTAGAGTGTAAAGAGAGAGGGTTAATTTCGGTGTTTATGCGTGTTTAGGTGCTGGTGAGTGCGGCTTATTTCTTCACCCGCATGCATACATTCATGACGACGATGATACGACGATGATACCGAGAACCTATAACAAATATTGTATAACATGGGAGATTTGAAACCCAAACTTACACATCTTCTGCAACATCTTTTGACACATTTTAGTGTCCATATCCATTGCCAGCTTTCGCCCGTGAGTGATCGCGGCTAGTATCTCGCTTTTCGAGAGGACGTCTCAGCATTCTCTACTGCTTTGGTGAAAAGTTCGCGGCTGAGAGACTACAAACTTCATCGTTAATTGCTATTTGGAGTTCTCCATGGCTCGATGAAGCGCCTCGACCTTATCTTTCTCCCACGCAGTACGTAGAACAGAAACGGAATACATCTAAGATGCTTGCCATCCTGGTACCCTTTTTTTAGGCTTCCATTCAACCGGCTGAGATCTTTGGTAGTAGTTCTGATGTAAATCTTTATTCATTGCCGTGGATTCGTGGTTGTTCTGACTATTATGCACCGTTCATGCCACAGAGGCTTCCACTGTCAAGTTCAGCAATTGACACGCAGCTGTAGCCACTGCGAACGCAGAGACTGCCTTCACCCCAGCGCTGGAGCTCGGCTCAGTGAGCCACGCATGATAGTAAGGGGGAATAGAGGCTCGGTCGCTCTCAAGTAACGAGGCTGAGCACTACCGTGGCCGGGCCCGCCGACCTGCTCGATGCTCAGGATTATATTCAGCTCGAATGGGAATTAGCGACACGCAGAATTGAGTGATTTACAGTGTTGGAGGCTCAAACGTGCATCGACTTGGTAAGTATACTCCTTCATCAGAACATCGAGCTAAAAGCGACGCACACATTGCAAGATGTAGGGGATAGAAATCGTAGTTCGCTAAGCGCAACATTCAGGCACTCGCAACTGGCATGCGTCAGACTATCTAGTAACAGCACTGACGCCTCGCATCGCTGCACTTCGCTACGCTAGACATACTCAGGAGGTAAACAAGATTGCCGTGCAACAGCACTGAATCAAAATCACAACGCCAGTGTCTAATTGACACACAGGGAAACCAGGGGGAATATACGGCCACATGGCCCTTGAACCAGAACGCCATGCCCAATATTAAGCAATACTGGATTAAAGTGCTATACGTAGACGGGGCCGGCCATTGCTATCGTGGGTATCATTCGTCGTGACATCGTAAGAGAGAGGATTATCCAGGAGATGAATCCAAAGTGTGTATCCAAGTGTCGCTCGAAGAAGGGTAAGATAGAGTGGCGGCCGGGTAGGTGATATAAAAGGTAAGAAACGGGTGCCAATAGCAGGAAATGGAGCGGAAGGGGTTATTATGAGAGCGTTAGACACATCCGAGCAGGCAAAGTTACAGGTGCATCGACCCGGCTGTGTTACGTAGTGATCAGGAGCTAGCCTCAAGAAGCGGCTACGACTGATTGACACGCTCAAGCCTTGATCGTCACGCAATCGAAGCATTACGTCCTGCTCATCCGCATCGTCAACTTAGAAACGAACAGTGTTGCTTCGAGCGAGGCCAGGCCTCGATAGCTTCTTGGGGGAGCCATTGGGCGCGACAGCAGACGGTCGCGCACCAATCTTCTCAAATCCTTGAAGCAGGTCGATACCAGGCTCAGACTCGTCACTGTGCAGGAGGTGGAAGATGTCATCATCATCCTTGCTCTGCTGTTGTGTCGAAGGGGTGCTGAAAGACTCGGGGGGAGCAAGGCTAGGGAGGCCGTTCTCCTTATTGGGTCCAGGAAGAGAAAGACCCAGTCCAGCCAATGGGGTCGATGTTGGAGGCCTCAGCTGTGGTTGCTTGAGCGGTGACATGCCCTTAATTGGCGATAGGTTGGGGATGTTGAGGAAGGAGGATGCCATCTTCCAGTTAGGGGTAGGCGAGTTTGTGAAGTTGCTCTTTGAGCCAGTAATGTCAGCGAGAACACCACTCGTGGTGACCGCGCGTTCCATGCGTGGTCGCTGCTTGCCAACACTACGCTTGAGTGGGCTCTCGTTGTAGCCGAAATCGCCAAAGATGTCGAAAGTGCTTTCGAAGCCCTCGCCCACAAGGTTGACATGCTCATCGTTGGGAACTGAGATAGCAGGGCTCCAGCCCTTAGCATCGAGGAACGAAGTGTCGCACCACATAGCTAGGCTCTTGTCTGGCGAACCACCTACGAGCTCGCGCATCTTGTTCCTGTGGTTCCGCAAGTTGGTGTTCGGCGACGCGGAAGCAGGCGGCAGAGCAGGGCGCTTGAAGACAATGGCAGGGGTGAGCGGATTTTCGAGCTTCTCGCTTGGGCGGAATGGCGATGAGATAGGTTGGGCAGCACTAGGCTGCTTCATGTAAGACCTTGTCTTCGAAGGAGAGTCGTAAGAGGAGCCACGTATCCGGGCAATTTCCTCCTCAGCACGTCCCTTCTTCATGGTTGGGCGATCAAGATCGGCCTCAGAAGTGAGCAGTGGTCCGAGCGGGTTACCCTTGATTGCTGATGACTCAATAGAAGAGTAGTAGCCGCTGTCACCAAGGCCGTTGAATTTACGTCGGCGTCCCCCCGATCGACTGCTGTTGGACGGGAAGCGAGGTCCACGTGGCGGGGTAGCCTCGCGAACAGAGCGCGACCGTGAGACAGGGGGCGGTGGTGACGACTGGATGTCAGCAGGTGGTGGTGAGGATGGCATCGTCCGCGGTGGCGGCATGTTGATAGAGTCATGGCCATCATGGGCGGCAGGGTCTGAGCAGGGGATGGTGGCATCCGAGTCTGGCAGGTCGTTTTCCTCGGGCTCTGGGAATCTACTTGAGTCAAAGCCTTTCGTCGAGCTCATAGGGGGAAAGCTAGCAGACGTTGATGTAGATGGGCGTGGCAGGTCGCTGGGGAATGCCGGCACGAAGCTCTCAGGGTTAGTGGAACGGCGTGTGGGCTTGACTTTGTGGTACTGCTTCTCGAAGCCGGCATTGATGATCCAGTAGTGGCCCTTACCGGGGTCATCCTTGGGTCGCTCCTGTTTGGAAAATGACTTGCTTAGGCTGAGGTTGTGACGGATGCTGTTCTGCCACCCTGTCTCTTGCGAGTTGCGGTAGAATGCAAATGTGTCTGAGATCCACTTGTAGATCTGCGCCAATGTGAGGCGTCGGTTTGGCGCGCGGAGGATGGCCATTCCAATTAGCATTGCGTAGCTGTACGACGGCTTGTTGCCGTCGTCGTCTACAGCAGGCATCTCATCTGGCTCGGGAAGTGGACCTTCCGTCTCTTCGACCTTCACTTCCTTGGCGACCTTCTGCTTCTTGCTGCGGTCGCGCAGTGGTGTTGCATCCACGAGAGCGCGCTTGTTGTTCGCAGTGTATTTTACCGGAGGCTCTGCTGCGGCCATGGCGGCCATCTTGGGGTCCGGGTAGGCGTACACGTTCTCCTTGTCCGTCTGGGACGATGGCAGGTGGTTCCAATACTGCACAGGCGACATCATGTGCGGATGCTCGGGCTGGCGCGCTTTCTTCATGGGGGCGTCGGTGCGAAAACGCTGTTCGCGTGGTGGTGGGAGGTTCACGTCCTTCTTGCCAAGAACGTTGCGAGTGGGAGAGCTGGAGACGTGGCGCCCTTTGCGCGGCGACGGTGCGGTGCTGTGGGCGTCTGGCGGGGCGAAGAGGGTGTGTGAGTCGTTCGATACGTCGACGATGCTCACAAAGGCGTCGAGGTAGCGTGGGTCGTAGGCGGCGGCCTGATGGTGGTCCTCAGGTAGCACAGGATCTTGAAAAATCTGCATGGACGGCTGTCGGCGCGCTGCTGCCATTACATGCGAGGCGGCCGACGTCCTTGGAGACCTTGTATAGTCTCTCCAGACGCTTTGGCGCGTGAAGTCGCGTAGAGATTTGCAGAATGGGGCAGTCCAGGCTAATGGGCACGGTCGGCGAATGGTGCGGTGCAGGAGATTGCGATGACGGTAGGGCTGCCGGCCGTTGTAAAGGTGACTTGGTCTGAGCGGTGAACGTCGACAGGCGTGCGCTGTCTTGAATGCGACGCGGTGAATTGGGAGAGTTGGGTAGGGCTTGGGAGCAGCGGTGAGCAGCAGCGCGGTCGAGGCGGTGGGCTGCTATCTTACCTGTGCGGACGGCGATGTGAAGCAGCGGAGCGACTCGCTTGCCGGCGCTAGCTCGCGGCTTGTGACGACAGATCAATGGGCAATGGCCTGATCGACGATGACGGGCTGAACTGCGGATGCAGGAATTGTGCTTGTATTGATTGTTGTTGTGTTTACACAGGGCACGTTGGGAAGAGCGAGGGACGACGCGGGGGAGGAGCGATCAACAAACGAGACACAAGGCCATCTAGCAGCAAGTCAGACGGCGAAGGGGAGCGCAAGAGCGGCAGCAGAGCGAGCGCCTTGGAACCAGCTGCGTGCTCTTGTGCTTGGCGGATCCGGATGCAGCAAGGAAGGGAACGACTGTGCAAGGGTGTCAGGGGGCGTCGCCGGCCAATGGCAGCCCACCCAGGACGCGTTCTGCTCCGTCGCGCCTCGTCCAGCGTCACTGTGGTCCTGGAATGGCCCAGGAATAACCTCGTGCCAACGCCGAGCTAGCCAGCTGTTTCCTCACGGACGCTCGACAAAGGCGGCTGTCATTCGCAGCCCAAGACACCACCTGCGAGCCATCATGGATCGCGTTGGTTGCTTGTCGCAGTTGCTGCCTAAAGGTCGCTTGCACAACGCACTGCGACGCTACGCTGCGAACGACAGCCATCAGCCAACGGCTCGCGCAGGTCAGCGAGGTTCTGCTGCACAGCCTATTGTATGGTGTATCTTGCCCACTGACAGCCTGGGACGGAGAGCCTGGGGCGGGTGAAACTGACAAGCGGCGCGGGAATCCTGGCTGCAGCTCCTGCTCCACCAACCAGCAAGCCACTGCTCACGGTCTAGAAGTGGACCAGGGCAATCACCGGAAATCATCAAATATAGCTCGGCACTTTTATAACAATGCGATCTCTTGCTGCTCTTGGCGGCCCAGCAATTAAAAATCCGGGAGATGCGCGAGCATCGCGATCGAAGTCCTATAGACGCAATCTTCAACCCCTTTGACCCTATTTCACCTGCCAATTTCATCGTACGTGCGAACGTGACATCCAAAAGCGGTCGACCACCGTGAACAAGGCGGGTACCTTGAATACCGTGGCTCTTAGCGGGTGATTTGTTCATGCGAGGTGCAGACAGACCATTCGGCCAGTCGAGCACTCGCTACCACGACCAATGTTCTGCTAATGCTCACACCGTCGGCCGTTGCATTGGCCGTTGAATCTTGAAGCAGCACTAAGCAACCACCATAACGAGACCTCACTCCACCAAAAGCGCTATGTTCAAATTTGATATTCGTACATCAGCAGCGCCTGCACTGCAAGATCTTATCAGTGACCTCGGTGTAGCCGTTTGTGCCGTTGTGATGCGCAAGCCACCAGCCACAGTCAATTCCCAAGCGAAACCTTCTCAGATCTCGACCCGGAGTGGGTTCCGTCGAATCCATCCGCGCGTCCAAAGTTGGCAGGAACCTGAAATCTCGCTGCGGCTCGGGACATCGATGCGTCCAACGTGGGGCACACGAAGATCCTCGAATCCTTCTCGCGAGGTCAACAATCTTTGGCCCGAGCCTCCACAGCGCTACTGTGGAGCGCAGGGCTGCATTCATTGTGCACTGACGTTGGAGACCCGATTCCACAACCGGACACAGCTCGGAGTGGTCTTATTACCTGCCTCAACCACCGCCTGAACGAGCTGGGAATGTGAACGCTCACGAGATATGGCTTCCGTGATCTTCAACGCTTGATAGTCGGCATGGCAACGCGCCCTCAGTGTACCGAAGTCTTCATCCTGATGCCGTCATGATCCACTGTTCCCTTGCGCCATGCAGCCCACTACTGATGCAGGAGTCACAGGTCTCTACTCCCTGAATCCCGCTCGAGAGGGTGGCCCGGAATAGGTACAACACTGACCACGTTCCACGGTTCTTTGTAACGGTCTCCATGACCGCACGGCTCACAGAGCTCTAAATGGTATGCGATATGGGTCCAGAAATGTACTCTCTCATCTGTACGTCAAAGAAACAATCCCCGATAAACCCCTAAAAAAACCACAAGACATTCAGCCCTACGGCAGGGTTGCCCCTTCTAAATCGAGAAGAAAACGGGCGGGCAAGCAAGCCTTTAGACCACGTAAGTCCGGACGTCAGTCGCCGCATCCAACATCAAGCACTCACATGTTTGATTCCATAGCTTTGACATGCTCGACGTGAAGCGTACAATTTCTACAAGCCAATTATCCAGCCAAAGGCCTTCAAAGCCCCAAAGTATGTCTAGAAGCGAATCAATTCACAACCCCACAAAAAATCCAGAACGTAAAGGAGTGACATGGACAAACAACAATAAGCGACCCGCAATGCGTCTACACCCCATGCACCGTCCCTACCCTCAAGTGAACAACTCCAAACCCCTCACCACCCCATCTAAGAGATTGCAACCCACCGCCTGGCTACCGCCTGCGGCAAATCGCTCGCACTGACGGAAGGCTGGGGCTCGAAATCAATGCTCATGCGTCCACACGGACCATTACTCACGCTCAGCGCGTATTCCTTGGGGAAATCAGACTGTCCGTACACCTTGCCCAGATACAAGCTCATGCTGCCTGCCGAGCACGTGCCTGCGCCCGGGTGATCGATAGTGCCAGGAGCCGGTGGCTCGGGGATGGGCAGGATGCTCATGCCGCCGTCGGTCGAGTTGGAGATCGGTGTCGCGCTGGGAATGAGCGTGCTGTAACCCGATGCGAGGAGACCGCTTGCGGTCGGGAACAGGGCGATGGTGTCGTTGCCTGCGGGGTAAGGGACACCAGATGCTGTCGGGTAAGGAAGCGAGGTGTTTGAGCCGGGCAGAGGGAAGGGGGGTGTTGGAGTTGCGGAGGGCAGGGTGGGGACGGAAGATGTGGGTGCGGCCTGGGTGAGTTGCAGGTGGCAGGCGCGGATGGAGGGGGCGTAGAAGGAACCGGCGCAGAAAGGTGTGTTTTGGCAGGCGATGCAGCAGTTCACGTCGTTGGTGGTGTTGACGACGAGGCTGTTGGCAATGGGGAAGCCGTCAACGGGCGTGAACACAATGCGGTCGAAGTAGAGAGGGCGGTTGTCGAAGCCGGGAACATGGCTTACTGTGGTATGTCAGTAGTGACCCTTCAACTGATTGGCGTCTCAGCAATTCACTTACCAACGTTGTTAGGCTGGCAGGCTGCGTACTCCGTGGGCTGAGCCTCAATCTCGATAACGGTCTCAGTAGCAGTGGTAGTGGACGTGCTAACAGCAGTAGCGGTGGCAGGGATAAGCGTCTCAGTCTGAGGTGTCCCAGTGACAATGACTGTCGTGGTGCTGTTGATATTGGTAGTGAGACGGCATGTAACACCCACGGGGTAGATGCGGTTGAGGCTTCGACCCTGGCCATCGGGAAATACGATGTATCCTCCAGTGTTGCCCTTAGGAGTCTTAGGAAGACGCTTGACCTTCTGGAGGTGCTGAGCCCGGGTCTCGACCGTTGCACGTCGGTGACGCCCAACGGCAGTGGTTCCAGTCGCGGCTGCCATCGCTGTAGGGGTATTGATGAGCGGAAAGAAGCCAACCGGCGCAGAAACAGTAGTCGCAGCAGGAACAGAGGTCACTGTTGTGGTGATTGTTGTGGTTGCGTGCACAACATCTGTGAAAGTAGTCGCCGCAGGAGTGACTGTAATAGTGTCCTGTGTAGTGGTTGTGACGGTCATGTTATTGGTCACGGTCGCGTAGACGAATGAGGTCTCGGTGGGGTGTCCAGTAGGCAGAGGCCACTCGCTATAGCTAGTTGTGCAGCGAGTGACTGTCTCAGTGGTCTCTTGACATTGTGCTCTGGAGATAGCTGCCAAAGCAGCAATGAGCAGTGGAAGGAACATACTGAAGGAGTGCTGGGAAGAAACGAAAGACTGGAGAAATGAAAGAAAGGAGCGAGTGACTTGTTGGATGACTTGCTGATACGGATGGTGAGGGTGCTATATATCTGTCATGATGCACGGCTCAGTGGCGTCAAGGGAGATCTCTTCTTGCTGATTATTGCACCAGATTGATGAAGACTCACCGGTGCCATGAGGCTAACAGCTGCACGTCAGCCCATCGGATCATACCTGGCCTGGATGGATGTGGGTTCACACGATACACTAAAACATACCGAATGAATCCATCGAACCAATGAAGATTGAAGCTACGCAGCCTTGTCAGTGGTCTCCGTCGACATGGTGTATTGCCAGCATCGTACGTTAGCTATTCGAAGGTGCTTGATAGCTTCCGTGTCTCTCACATGATCCCTACGGATTCACCTTGCGCATCCAGCACCAGCAGGACGGTGACGATCCAGTCCCGGCGGGCAGTCGCCATCGTACCAATACACGGGAAGCGCACTTGCGCGTCTGGACCTTGAACAATCGGATGTGGTTGCCAAGGGATGGTGTCACACAAAGTCTAGATACGGTTCTTATGCTCCTACGCTTATTTGACGACAGTCGTACAGAAAGTATGCCTGACATCAAGGACAATACGTGCCGCGATTGTTAAAGTGCAGGATTTTGGCAAGACGTTGCCAGCATACGAATGTTTGCGGGGAGGGGACTTAGCGTACAAAACTAATGACAAGTCAAGAATTGTCGCCAGCAATCGCCCACAAGGGGACGAGTAGCACATGGCAAACAGCGTGAGAGCCGTTGTGGTGGCGCAGCCGTTGATGTGTCTAGGTCACTGTGTGGTATCCCTTGCGTCCACGTAAGTAAATCGTCGCGAGAAGTGTTCAGCCACAACGGCGTTGAGCCGCAGAATTTGGTCTACATATGTCTATGCTAAGTCTATCGAAACTCGTCAGTTCGCAGTGATCATGAAAGTGTTGTATCTATCCAGTCCAGGGTTCCAACACCGATTCCAATAACGCCGGGTATCTTGCAATATTTCGCAGTGAAGGAGAGAAGGCATCGAGAAGCAGCCTTCTTTGAGGTGGCGCGTTGCTTTCGCGCGGCCATACCAAGTTGTCGCCTACACAGACTCAGTGTGTGGCTTAAGACCTCCTAGAGCCGACCCTGAGACCAGGAACACCTTTCAGGCCCATCTTGCCGATAGTGCTCTTCTCGATTAGAGGCGGTTCCGGACAACCCATGGCCTTCGCGTACTCGTTTGCGAGGCGCACAAGGTCAGCTGGAGACAGCTTCAGCTTCTTCAGGAAAGTCTTGTTGTATCCGAGGAATGCCTGATATGCTTTGGCCTTGGCCTCCTCTTCGACATTGGTGAATGCTCGGTCAACATTTCGCTGGTGTTGAGGCACCTTCGAGACAATATCCACGGGGTACGGGTTGAGCGGTAGCGTTTTGTTGATCTTGGGAAAGAACGATTCCTGCTCGGACAAGACGATGACAGCGCGACCATCCTTGCCAGCGCGGGCTGTACGACCGACACGGTGGATGTACTGCTCAGTGCTTGACGGAAGGCCAACCTGGACGACGAGTCCTACGTTGGGGAAGTCCATACCGCGACCAACTACGTCAGAAGCTACCAGAATACCGCTGGTGGCATCCTTGAACTGTTGAGTGGTCTTGGTCCGAGCGGGTTGAGACATTCGACTGTGCAGCTCGAAAAGTCTGAACTGAGGTAACGCATTCTTGTAAAGATCATAGAACAGACCGACACCATTTGCTGTTGTGCCAAAGACAATGACTTTGAAGTCTGTGGGGTTTTTGTTGTACTCTTCTTCGATCAGTGCCAGGAGTGCAGCGAAAGTCTGAGTCACCGAAGGTACTGTGATGTAGAATTGCGGGACGCGCTCGTGGGTTGGGACTTCGTTAGGGTCTACGGTCGATAGCGTAGTGTAGCCTGGGAAGAGCACGCACTTGGCGACGTCCATGACATCTGGGTTCATGGTGGCCGAGAAGCACATGCCCTGCCATCCGTCATTCTTGGGGGGTATACGGCGAAGGATCTTTTTGACTGCTGGCGCGAAACCAGCATCGAGCATCTGATCGGCCTCATCGAGGACAACGGTCTTTACGTGTGTGAAGCGCTCGCGGACCTCTTCCTCGCCAAGAATGTCATCCAGTCGGCCAGGTGTGGCAACGAGGATAGTTGGGTTGCCGTTCATGAATGCCTTCAGATTAGAGGCACGAGAAGTACCACCAAAAGCTGTGTGTGTTTCCATTCTCCGTGGTAGGCAGGCAGTGACACCATTTGCTTCCTTCGCGATCTGCAGGGCCAGCTCGCGGGTAGGGCAGATGATCAAGATGCCAACCTTGCCTCTTGGGGGAGCGTTGCCAGCAAGCAGGTTCTGAATGGCCGGCAGCAGGAACGCAACAGTCTTGCCAGTGCCCGTCTTGGCTTGCACGATGCAATCAGACGTAATGCTCGGCAGCTCAGTCAGTACCTTCTGCTGCACAGGTGACATGAATTCGAAGCCCATCTTATCCAGACTGTTTAGCAGCGCCTGATCCAGCGTGCCCTTCATTTCAGAGAAGCGCTTTGCTTCGCTGTTGCCTGCAGATGTGCTGTACATAGCCTTGACATCAACAGGGCCAGTGGGAGTGACATCTTGCATCTTAACGTCCTCCGTTCTTGGGCGCTTCGGTTGCTGGGCGGCGGTCGAGTGAGGATTGGCTCCGTTGTTGGGAGCAGCGCCGTTAGGCCTGGGGCGGTGCCACTTGCGCTTTGGTGGGGGAGGCATCGTGGTGGAGATTTGCCTGTTGTTGGTGAAATGAGGAACGTGAGGTGTGCTGAAGAGGCGGAAAGTATTAGTTGAAAGAGACAGACGTGCTGCAACACGGGAAGGAGCGAATAGAGCTGGAAAAGCTTTCATTACTCTCGCACCTAAGTACATACACAGAAATTGCCTCTGGAAGGACAAAGAACGAGAACAAGAAAGTTTGTCTTATTGAAGAGACTGCTGCATGCGTTTCGAAGATGGCGACAAAAAGTTCACAAGCGTTACGGCGCGGCGTCGCGAGAACTCCGGCCGCTGCAGGGGTGATGTCAGCCCCACACGCCAAGGAAGGTGCGCCTCTCATACCAGCCACTCATACTTACTCCGCAAAACTGCACGGTCACATCTACTGTGGTAGACGGCAGAAGTATTGTGGGTGGGGAACAGCGTCCAGGGGTGCGGGCCGAAACACAGAGCTTGTTATTTATTCTTCTATCTAATAGAGTAGCTTAAACAGCTAACTTATAACCTACCTGTCCAGTTGCAGGCTATAAAGATTTTAATAGGGAAGTACGTCCAACAGCCCGTCTAAGAACCACCCACAATATTTATGCCCCCTACCACAGTACGTCTCTCGATGCCTTGAATACAATATTGAAGTGGAAGTCACATGAATGTCACATGATCCACTTTCACTGAAGTATAAGTAGAGGGCTTGTCCCATATCAACCAATCATCGAATTCCTTCATATCCATTCACCCTGTTCAATACAAAGGATGTCTCCTGCCAAAGAAAATTCATCGAAGAAGCTGTGGACTGACATCGCTGACGAGGCTCAGAGAGATCGGGATATAACGATAGCTGCTCTGTCCCCACCAGTGCCTGAGGTACCGTCAGAGCTGCCAAAGAATACACTACACGTGCCTGAAAGACTCTTGGACTCTTTTGTAATATCTATCACGGATCTACTTCCCGAAGAGCTGCTTTTGTCGCTGTCAACAGGCCAGTTGACAGCTGTGCAGGTTACAACTGCTTATCTGCAGCGCGCCGCAGTAGCACAAGGCCTCTCGAATTGTCTGACAGAGCTACTCCCATCAATCGCGCTTGAACGAGCAAAGAAGCTCGATGCGCACTTCCTTCAATATCAAACGCCGATCGGCCCACTGCACGGCCTTCCCATTAGCTTGAAGGAGCACATTGGTCTTCAGGGCCTACGGTGTACTACTGGATACGTTTCGCATTGGGACACCATCGCAAAGGAAGATGCACACATCATTGAAGTTCTCTGTGATGCTGGTGCAGTCTTCTATTGTAGAACAACGGTTCCGCAAACGATGATGCACTTGGAGACTGACTCAAATCTTTACGGTATCACAACAAATCCATACAATAGTAACTTGACTTCAGGAGGCAGCTCCGGTGGCGAAGGCGCCTTGATCGCTCTTCGCGGCTCATGTCTGGGCATCGGCTCGGACGTCGGCGGCTCTATTCGTAGCCCGGCTGCAAATTGTGGTGTTTTTGGCCTGAAGCCGACTGCCTTTCGACTGCCAACGGATGGCTGGGGATACATGATGGCGGGTGCAGACACAGTCGATACTGTCCTCGGACCGCTCTCGACAACTCTAGAAGGAATCAAGATATTCATGAAGGCCGCCATTGACTCAGAACCATGGCTCAAGGAACCCGCACTCATACCGATACCTTGGCGGACGTACACTGTTCCCGAAGATAGGCCACTGCGGATTGGTGTGCTCTGGCATGATGGCGTTGTTCACCCCCACCCACCTATCACACGCGCACTCAAGCAGGTCACAGAGGCGCTCAAAAACCATAATGTCGACATAGTCGACTTTGCTCCCCATTTGCATGACGAAGCCTGGGCGATACTCTCTTCTCTGTATTACCCAGATGGTGGCGAAGTAGACAGCGAAGATATCGCCTCATCTGGCGAGCCGTGGCGGCCCCTTTCCGAGTGGATAATTAAAGACAATCCATGCGTCAAGAAGCTCTCCATTGGCGAACTGTCATATTGGTTTGAAAAACGAGAGGCATACCGCAAGGGGTACGCTCTGCACTGGAACAAGTATGGCATCGACGCACTGCTCTGTCCTGTCGGTCCTGGTGTTGCACCTAAACACAATACCGCGAGATACTGGAGCTACACAAGCCAGTGGAATCTGCTAGACTATCCTGGTCTCGTGTTCCCAATTTCTAAAGTCGAAAAGGATGTCGATGGATGGAATGGCAATGAGCACATACTGGGCGAGCTTGACCAGGAGAACAGGGAGCTCTGGGACCCTGAAGAATTCCACGGCGCGCCCGTCGGTCTCCAACTCGTAGGCAGACGCTTCGAAGACGAAAAAGTCGTAGCGATCTTGGAGCATATTAGGGACCGAATTGATCTACCACGGCAGGCCTTGATCTGATCTCGACCGGTTGTTCGAAGTGATTCTAGGGTTGCATTACCTTTGGGATTGAGAGCGCTGAACGGGAGCTATTGTTTGGCGATTTTAGCGATTCTAACATGAGCAACTGATGGCGAGGCTGGTCGTGATCTTCACTTCGCAGCGGATAGGTAGTCTGATCGGGCGGAAGCATGTTATCCGAGGTACGTTAGCCGTAACCGCCGCGGGTTCGCTGACGGAGACGGGCAGACCGAGGACCCTGGCCACTGACCTACTATTGGCTGGGTATTTCTTCAGAGCCCATGTTAGCTTCGAATTTGACCTACCTCCACTTTCCGGTAACGTATTCTACACCAAGGGTATCAATTTCGATCAACACGGTGTCACCCAAGATAGTTATAGTGCAGTCTTGAGGCCCAATGTACTAGTGGGTCCTTGCCGCGCGAAAGAGAGGCCGATGTGGAGGTATCTGTATTCAGCATATACGGCGATGATTACCTATACTGGAGACGGAAAAATCTTCTATCGCGTGATGATGGTAAAAGGATGATAGTGAGGTTGTGCATAACATGAAAGTGCTTACGCCCCCGCAACATCATGATCCGATACCGTGCCCGTCCTCACATGTGAAGGCTAGCCTTTCTGGTGGACCACTTCGAAGGTGCATATGATGCAGGTACAGAGACCAGAGCTAGTCAACGTCATATCACTCGTAGGAACAAGCCTCGCACACATACATTATTGTCAACACATCAGATTGAGCTTCTCATTTACACTACTGGCAAAACTAAAATTGAACATTCTATCAAGGTTTGTTACAACAGGGTATTATCAATCGTCAACCGGAGATTCGGGTTATTATGATAACGCTGCTTAAATTTTTGGAAACGAGTCAAAGTCTCAGCCGTAACGGTAGCTTGAGCTCCTGGTAGTGACGGCAGGGTACGACGCAAGATCACACGCGTGCGCGGACGGATTCTGAAAGACAGCCTCAATTGATCTTGAAACATTTGTGAGAACCTGTCTAGGTACCTGACTGCGTCATACACTTGGAATGTCTGGATACCGCTGATGTGAGTCGAGTTTGGGACAGGAAATTCACCAGGAAATTCATTGCGAGGGATTTCCAATATAACTTCAAGGTCGCCTGGTGTAAAGGGCAGATTGGGGTGATTTGATGACGTTGTCTTACGGATCCTCTCCAGCATAATGCGTAAGAACCAGCGAAGACCGTTCACGTCGTCGGCACTAGGGGCGACGGGAACTTGTCTGGCTGCAGCATCAGCAAGATTCTGGAACTCGATTCGATGGCGTTGAGTCAGAGGCGGAGGCATCGCGTGGTCATCACGCAGCCTGAGCCAGATCTCTCGATGGGTTGCTGAATCAAAGTAAGAAGCAACAGCAACGTCGACTGTCTCCGTGACATAATTACGGTGCCTGGTATTTAAGTTGTCGTTATTCATGCGCTGGAACAAACGCTCCAACCTGACGTCTTCCTCGATCATGGACAGCAGCCTTGGCAGCAGCCTGATATGCTCGAAGTCCATAATAAACTGGGCCAGCAGATTATCACGACACTCATCACGATCTAGTTTCAACTCGACATCAGGGTATGCAGGTGTCCGAAAGCGAGGATGATTTAAATTGTGTGTCGTCCACGATCCGGAGGGGAATCCGGGGATGGGTTCTTGTTGAATGCTCGCACCTATATACTCGTAGACCATCAAGCGTAGTTCTGCGGGCAGATTAACCCCAGCGCTAGCTGGGGTATTATATCCCGGTCTTAAGTTCAAAAAGGTCCATCGCTGATTGGCTGCTCAGAACGCAGACATCACGTGATAACTACGCAGATGTGTGACAATTACTTGCAACTGTAATACACTACACAATAACGCTTAATAATTGTCTACTATTAAAGTAGCCTAATATTAAACCTTTGGAGTATTGTCTTTAACGTACCTCACGGGCGAGTCGCTCAACGGGCGAGTCGCTCACTTTTGCCAAGCCCCCACCAAAACCTGACCTATTATAGCCCACAGCACCACACTTTAGCACTCTGTGGCAGACTATAGCATGTAATATCATTCAGAGACCTCTTCTACATCAATCTTGCACGTTCGCGCGTTATGCCCAGTCTGATTGCACCTTCTACAGCGCCTTTGGCTCGGCTCACCCTCTTGAGCGCGCACTTGCTTCTTTGCCCTCTTTCCATCACTACGCGCCCTAAACTCCCCTAGAGCTATCAGTCGCTGGCCATCTTCAACTATTAGTGTCCCTTCCCTCTAAACCCGCTTTCTTTTATGTGATTTTCGTCGCGTGGCGGCCTTATTAGCTGCTCGAAGCTCCTTGATTTCCTGTTGTGCCAAAACCAGCTTGTGCGCAATAATCGCAGCCCCCTTTGACACCTTCTCAAACGCCTCAACCATAGATGTGGGAGAGCTGTCCACATGTCTCTGAATCCTTGACTTCACAAGCGTTGATTGCGACCCAAATTCCAGGGTATTGCTGGGGGTTTGCGACTGCCAGGGCACGTTGTTGGCGGCAAGTGGTGGTGATGGAGTCCGAAGCTTCACATCAAGGGCTGATATGACCCGTTCTGGGTCAAAAGGAACCAATCCAGCACCTCGGAACCCTCCTTAGATGTTACTAGGAGTAAATACTGCATTGCAGGCTGCTTTGAAGCATGGCAGGAACTCAGTCTTTGTAAGGTGGGTGATCCAGTTGCGCATAAGCATCTCGGCTTGGCGCCCGTACGCTGTCTTCAGAGGGGCAAAACAACCCACATCAAGTGGCTGTAGGAGGTGTGATGAGTGTGGAGGCATACATAGGGTAACAATCTTGTTATCATTGCAGTATTGCTGGAATTGGAGCGATTCGTGGCTCTCGTGGCCGTCGATAATCAGCAGTCGGTGGGTACCAACAGTACGCTCCTTTGTATGCGCGTCAAAGTGCTTCAACCACTTAAAACCAAGCTTATTAGTAGTCCAGCCGTTATCAGAGACTCCAATAACCCAATCCTGGGGCAGGTCTTCATCCTTGTACCAGCCAGAGAGGTGGTGGCGTGCCTTGAAGATGATGAAGGGCGGGATGGCCCATCCTTTGGCATTGATGCCCTGTATAACCGTTACCCATTCCCGGTTGCCTGGCTGGACGGCCTTTGGCCTTCCTCGTCTCTCTGAAGCTGTAACGACTGCTCCTGTAGATATCTGGCCCATCATAAAGCCTGTCTCATCAAAGTTGTGCACGTCGTCATCTGGGATGCCATACTTGGCTTTGACATTGGCTACCAGGTTGAACCAGCCCTGCACAAGCCCAGGATCCTCACAGAGGGCTCTCTTGTAGTCGTACTTGCGATTAAACTTCACTTTGAGCTCTGGTTGACGCTTTACGAACATACTGGCCCAATTTAGGCCAACATGGCCCATTCCACGCTCAGCGCGCAGAGAATTGGCCATAGCAGCCACATCTGCCAGCCGAGGGCCAAATCCTCGCGCATCTAGCTCAAGTATGTGTTTAACAATCACCTGCTCCTCATTGTTGTCCAACCCTCGTGAGTTGGGCATAGTATCAGCTCGTGAAGGTCGTCCTGCGTGTCGGTCGCTTAGTGTCTTTTGAGGGACCCCATAGATGGCTGCAGCGCGTCGCTGTGAGAGATTCGCGTCTTATTTGATGAGCTTGAAGCGCAAGCTGTACCTGGGCCTCTTTCAACGCGTTAATATTAGGTCGTTGTTGAGGCATTGGTGTAAGGAGGGTACTTTGGTGGGGGCTTGGCAAAAGTGAGCGACTCGCCCGCTGAGCGACTCGCCCGTGGGGTACGTTAACTGTTAAAAGTATTGCGATAGGCTGCAGTGGCTGTAAAATGTAGTGTCGCGCACCACCTGGGCATGCTTATTCAGCGTCAGGCACACGTGATAATCAGGCACACGTAACGATCCTAGGGCTAACCTCACCTCTAACTGCTTAACGACAGAAACACCTGGCAACATTCTTACTCTTATCCTCACTCATTGCATCACTATTGCAACACAGCAATCTTATTGCGCTGGGAACAATTCAGAACCTGTTCACGTTCTGACAGATCTGCGTTGTTTTGGTCAGCAATAGTTCGCAGAAATTGTGGCAGAATGAGGTCGAGGTTGACTGCTGCAGGTGCAGGTGCAGGTGCGACAGGGTTTCTTCCGCCTCCCCTTGCCCCTCCGCGCCTACGTCCGCGTGTTCCTCTAGTTCTGTTGGGTTTGGATACTCCTGGTCGTATAGTAGTCATCTCTGCAGTATAGTCTGGCCTGGGCATGTTACGTCCGGAACGACGTGGGGCAACTGGTGATCCTGACATCTTGGGAGTTGGTTGTGAAGTAGTACAGCAGAATGTTACGCATGAGGAGCATTATATGCATAATTTGTATATCTGCTCTCGTTGCCATAGCCTCGACAATGCATCGTTCGGAAGTAACAAAGGGCAGTTCGAAGAAAGAGGCGTGCTGGTGGTGAAGGGACAAAGCTCGATGTCTTTGTCAAGGGAGGTACTCGTTCACGGGTACTCCATATTGCAATGCCCGAGAATAGCTTCGACAACACTTTCAATCGATTTTATGAATAATTTTCTGTAGCAGAGGGTAGTGTTGTACGGGAACGTTAGCTCATATTATGATTTGCTTTGATTGCGCAAAGGAAGATCAGCGACAAAGACCAGAAAGGTAGCGTTACTGAGAAAGTATGGACATTGCACTCGCGGGTGTCAGACAGAACACGTTTTCCTGGCCGGTATGCCAAACAACCATGTCCCTGTTTCCAATGCGAGTGTGCAGCAAGTCGTACACAGCACAGCGGTACCGCAAGCGAGACGAGAACATGGTCAGCCATACACCACCCGGATTGGCAACTGTTTGAATATATCAGAATCGTTTCTTTGCTTCAAGCTGCGGAGTGAACAGGGCTGAGTAATGCGAAGATCAGCGGCGCTTAGAGGTGGAAGACTACTTGTTGCGGACCACAATAATCGAGTCAGTGGCTCTCGTGTCTCAAAGAGATTGATGTTTAAGGCATCCAAATCCACTGCTGAATCGCGAACAAAGCTCATGTAAGACCTCATTGCGCGCATATTATCGTTGGCACGACAATCTGGTAGCTGATCGTTCTCTTTCCAGAGCAGTGACGAGTAGTATGGGTGCCAGATGTGTCGCAGATTGCCCGCATCTCCGGGGATCCAGTGTACATGGTCCGCGACAAGAACGTTACCAAGCTTGATGTCATCTTGACAAAATCCTACTTCATGAAGCTTTGCTGAGCTAGCGAAGCGGCTCCCGAATGCTGGGCGGTAGCGGGCGTCAATCTCTCGAAATAGCATGCCTCTTATTCTCGTCCTGGCTGTGAGATTCTTCACGCTACCAGCCTTCAACAGCAGTCTAACGGGGTGTCACTCAGAATGAGAATGAGGTGATACTGCCATAAAGTACGCTTTGACTGTCAGAAAGCCCCTTTGAGATAGTCGTCTTGTTCTCAGTGCCACCAAAGTACAAAGAGACTGGGATCTCAGTTGGCCATATCTCGCGTGCTGTCCCTGACGCACAATTGCGAAAGGGACTACGCCCAGGGCTGAAGTGATAACTGAGTCATGATATACGATTATCTCGCCTTCCCATCCCTATCCTAGCATATGCCATATCATTCGGTTCGCAACGACCTGATGATGGAGATGTCCTCTTTCTTCATTCGATTTAAACAGTCGCGAGTGCTTGGATTCTGGCTCAAAATTCGTGGGCGAATACTTCGCTGCTTGTGCGTTCCGATACACAAGGAAGAGGTGATGCAGCTTCAACAATGTGAAGATGGATAGAACAAGGCCGAACTGGTACTGGATGTGGTAAAGCGATCGTGACATCGCAGAGATCCTGAAGGCGCGGCCCAAGTGTGCTCCGTTGCAGACAATTGTATGTGCAGCATGCTGTCCTTCCCCAAGCTGTTGCGCGTGTAACAGCTCACCAGTCTGCTACGACTCACTCTTGAGACAGCCGTTGGAGGAAACCTGCGACTGCACTCTTGCGCTGTCCATTGCATCGGTTGGGACGGCCTTAACACACCTTTCAATCTAAGTGCAAGCAAGCTTCCACTGGCCCAGAGCTCTTGAACGGTCTCTGGCAGTGTTCAGACGAAAGATGTCACGACACTTATCAGCGACAAAGGCTACAACCATACATATGCGGAGGCAGCGCTATTGTCTGCTGAACGCAGAACACAGACAAGGGCGGAGTCTTGGTCCCTTGGCCATCACGGAAGCTGGTCACAGAGTACTAACCATAGATTGGTGACTGTGACGCCAGCGCAGTTGTCGGGCAAGCGACGCTTTTTCATCGCAACATCGTCTTCGCGAAAGGTCGGCCAAAACGACAACATGTGTTGCTGAAGGATCTCCCCGACGTTGCGCCCGTAAAATGCCGTGCATTCGGGTAAGAGCGAAGGATTGCAGCCACGCGGTTGAGGCGGCCGTGCCTGCTCCTTGCGTCAAAGGCGCCCCACTACCGGAACGAGCCCCACAACACAACCCAATTACTCCCTGCAGCCCCTGCGTGACAGACAGCGGTATCCCTTTAATGATTGCGTACCTACTTGTAGGCTGCTTGTATGCGATCAAAATTTGTCAGTGATTAGTACCAGCACTAATGGGGCCCGATGTGCATGCTCGAGCATCACAACCGTGGAAGCTCGATCGAACAGAACGCAACTGATTGCGCACTTCGATGACTTTTGCTAAGTTTTCAGATTCGAAACACATGGCCCAGCCGATATGGCCCAGGCACGCGGGTGACAATAAAACCCGCACTCACAAGCAGCCAAACACGAATGAACACCAAGATCAACCCTCTCCTTATTATGCTCTTTAAGCACAACCACGTATCTATAAGGCTAGCAAAAGCACAGAATTATAGAGTAGAAGGTTCTCTATAATTCTACCTTCTTAGAATTTAAATATTGTTGTTGTGTAGCTATAAGTGTAGTAAAATGGTCACTTTTTGTGAGTGCGGCTTATTTTGTCACCCGCGTGCCAGGGTCGTGAACAGACTGCCGGCTGGTCAAGCCTCTCAGATTCTGATTATTCAGTCTTTTGGATCCACGGCAGACCTAGCGATGTTCTAGTGACATCTTGTGGACACACCCGCTCGGTGTGGAACTCGGCGGTATTGCAGGCACATGCCCACTGGAGGCCTTCGTCCCTGTCAATTGATCTCACAGCATCAGCTCTTTCCACATCTAGTCATTGATGGACACGCAAACATCAAGCATAACTGACAGGTGAGACTTGCAGAGCTGCGGTAGGGGGCGGGGCGCAGCAATGCACTGAACGGCTTCAAAGTTCGGGGTCTCCAGGTCTCCGAGGAAGCCGTTTACTCGACAGATGCCAATACCAAGGCTCAATTGGCCAAGCCAGCAAAGGATAACTTTGGTAAAGGAGAGGGGCAATTTAAGCCTGCGGCTGCTGATGTCCTTCTTGGGGACTTCTTTGAGTGAGGTTGGGAGAGTCAGGTGGAGATCGGCCTCAGAAGGTTTCGACATCAGTTACGACCATCGTGAGTCCCACATCGTCAATAAGGCCCCACAACAGGTCTTGATAAAACTCACTTTCTCTGTACCTTGCTGCCGTCGATACGACGGGGTTTGGGGGCAGAAAATGCCGCAGCTGCTCTCACCAACGGGCATGCTTGTTTGTCTTGAGTTCCAGATGTAGAAGCCGCTGAGCTTCAAGGTCTGAACGGCGTCTACCAGGATACCCGAGCGGAGGGCGCTATAGGATTCGTTAACGATGCGGGGTCCCTGACCAAGCGAACGGTGACGCTGGGGCTTTCGAATGGATCAATGACTAGAATTCGCCGATATCTCGCTCGAACGAGGTCGCGGAGAAGATTCAATCAGCGTACTGAGTATGGAAGCCCCGGAAGCTGCGGCAAAGCACTGGACCCAGATGTTCCAGCAGATGGGTTGTAGAGCGGCTGAGAAACTCTGATATAACGACCGGCAGTTACTAAGCGAAGGAGGACAAGGGACTGAGCCTTTGTAGGTTGCATCGTCGACATGCCGGCTTCAGCTTGGACAGTAACCTCCGAGATCTTCAGTGTGACATTCTCCGTTGACGGTTCCATGCAGGGACTACTACGGAAAGTCAGGAAGCGTTCCCCAGATCCATGTCTTTTGGTCTAGAATGAGGATGTCGCCGCCCGCTAGTAAATGGCAGTCTTGCCTCATCCGTCTGGTGCGACAGGTCTGCCTACATGCGTCCGTGCGGACCCCGTCATAATAGTCCAGCACACACCAGACCTAACGAATTTGGCAAACTTCCTTTGCCTCGCAATTTTCTCGTTCGTTCAACTGAGGCAAAAGATCAACCGGGGGTAACGGAAGGGGAACTGGACCTTGCTCAAGAAGTGGACCTTCACAGGAGAGCGGCACGCCGTGCATGACCAGAGTCATGTCACTGAGGATGAAGTATAACCAAGTTCTACGGGCCCTTCTCCGAAACCCTGTGCTTCCCTGGTTTTCGAACTTCTCTTGCCGACCTACCTCTTATTAGCCATGCCATTCTTCGCATAAGCGTTCGTCCACAAGTTTCTCAACTGAGTTGCTCCACAGTTCGCCGGCACAACCTCCGTTCTCAGTGTACTTGTCGCTTTACACAAAGAACTTCTGGAATCAGTACATCAACATGCAGGACCGTGGTGGGCAAATCGCGGCCGTTGCCATAACGTTCCTCGTCCTTTCTTGGGTGACCGTTGGGTTGCGGTGCTATGTCCGGTTAGTTTCCGTTGTCCCGCAAAGTTTCCATCTTTCTTGAAGTGGACTAACAAGAACATCAGAACGTTCCTCGTAAAAGGCTTCGGCCTGGACGACAAGATGATGGTCGTTACACTGATCTTCTTCACCGCATATCTTGCATGCCAGCTCGGCGGCGCCATCCATGGATCCGGTGCACATCGTGAAAACCTCACTGATGAACAAGCGCAGACTGCCCTTCACTTCTGGTTCTTCTGTGAGGTATTCTATACCATATCGACGTCGATATTCAAGATTGCTGTCGGATTGTTCTTACTGCGCATCACGATTGTTCCTCTTCACATTTGGATCATCCGTTTCATCATGGCCGTGGCAGCATTCGTCGGTGTTGCATACACACTGCTTGTGCTGTTCCAGTGCAAACCCATGTCCTTCTGGTGGGACTTGGATCCTACCCACACCGGCACCTGCCTGTCCGCATCGCTGGTCATGTACTTCACATACTGTGTCTCGGCACTGAACTCAGTCGCTGACTGGACGTTTGGCCTGCTACCCATCTTCGTCGTAAAAGACCTGCAGATGAAGCGCCGCGTCAAAGTCATCGTCAGTGGCATTATCGGCCTCGCTGCAATGTACGTATCATGCTTTCTTCTCCCTAATAGCTCCACTGACATCCCTCCAGCGGCTCAACAGCAACCATCATCCGTCTGCCTTACACCTCAACTCTCAAACCCTACAAAGGCGACTTTCTTTACCGCACCACCGACTTCGCCATCTGGACGACCGTTGAAGTCGGCGTGGGAATAACAGCCGGCTGTATCGCCACACTTAAACCCCTCTTCAAAGCCGCTCTCGGCTCTACGGGCGCCAACTCTAACATGCCATGGTCCAAGACACCAAAGGGACTCTCCAAAACCGGCGGCAGCTACGGAACCCAGCAAGCTCTGGATGACCTGCGGCCTGCCGGCGAGCGCACCGTGCGGACGACCACAATCACAGGTGGGCGTGGGAGCAGCAGCGATGAGGAGAACTTCCTGGACACAGGGATGCCGGAGGAGCGATGGGACGCGTCTGGGATACGGAAGGGTGTTACTACGACAGTGACGTCGACAGAAGTGAGGCCTACCAAGTCTGATGCGAGAGTAGCAGGCGGTTACATTAATACATATGGCACGTCGAAGGGGGACAAAAGAAGGAGTTTTAGTGTGGGCCAGGGAAGCAGTAGTACGCTTGATGATGGGGAGGGGAGAAAACCCGTTGGGCCATTCAATCCGTTTCAGTAGACCTGCTGGACCGTTCAATGAATAGAGTAATGCACACTTATGATACCATCTTGTGGAGACAATCATGTTGTTGAATGTGGAAAAGAGGCTGAGATCCTCGTAATGGGAAGATGCCCACCTGCAAGCAGTGCCCCAGAAATGATCGCCATGATGCTGAGAGACAATCGTTCACATGTAACAATGAAGCAGGATAGATGTGTGGGTATATTGAAGGCCAAGGTGATCTGTCTGCATCGTATTTGCTAACGGCGCCGAACTCTATTATGCTACAATATACAGATCAATGCCGCTAACATCAAATTTGCGTCACAAACAATCTGGTATAATCCAACTTCCAATTGCTCGTGTTCACGTAGGTGAGAGGCTTAAGGCATGCATTGTCCACCGACAACGTCCAAGGCGCCCTCGACCGCCTCCTCTAACGACTCCACACGTTGCCTGAGTACGCGATTTTCCTCACGTTCCTTACTTAGTCGCCCCCAGACCGAAGCTTGTGAGCCGCCCTCACAATTAGAGCAGCCCCAGCTCTGCACGCTGACTGAACCGCCTCTGGGCTTGTCGTACATGCCACCGCGTTGTAAGCTCTGCACCTTCTTGTGCTTTGTGGGTGTGACTTCGGGTTCAACTTCGAGGATTGAGGATCGGTCGGTGCCTGTAGGGCTAAGACAGTTTCTTGAGAAGAGGCTTGCGGCATCGGTTTCGGCATCAGATTCAAAGCCGGAGTCGACACTGAGCTCAGAGTTCGAGATGCGAGCGCGGCGGCGGGGCGTGTCCTGGCAGCTGCATTGTGGCTGATTCCTGATCAGTGCGAGGCTCCTCTTGCGCGCTGCCTCCTCCTCTTGTCTGGCGTGGCGCTCGAACGCCAGGTCTTCCATCAATTGCCGCATTTGCTCGTCCTGCTCTGTGGCTCTCGCTGCCATCGTTTCGAGCTGCATCTTCAAATGACGCGCTCTTGTCTCTGCTTCGTCCAGCTCATCATCTTGTGCGCTTTGCTCGGATTGTGCATCTACCAAAGCGGTCGACAGCTGGCGGTACGACTTCTGGTAGCGTGTGAGAAGGGCTTCGGCGTTTGCGAGAAGGTCGTTGAAAGACGACGGTGCAAGAGGATCGGCGGGACCGTGAGGAAAGAGGGCTTGCGAGATGTTCATGTTGAGTAGCTCGTCATCCGCGTTATGGTAGACGGGCGCCGGGCTTTGTGTCGGCACGGCAGCATTCTTCTGTGTTGACAACAGCCATGCAAACCTGCTGCTAGCAGGCGACTGATATTGCGGCTTCGTTGGTGTTGCCATCTGCGCAGAACGTGCCGGTGTCTCGGAAGCAGCTCGAGTGTGAGTAGGGTTGCGGTTGAAGATGTTCATTGTGCTGTATGACTGCTCTTCTTCCTCTTCACTCTCAGATTCTGAGTCCGACGAGTAGTATTCCGAGGGCACTTCTGAGCCAGACTCTGAAATGTCGTCGTCGTGGTCTCGTTGCTGAATTTCAAGCTTGATGGGTGCAGAAGATCCGTTGAACCAACCCTTGGTCGAATCTTCAATTGCACTCCTTGAAGGCAAAAAGCTAGCCAGAGACTTTGCTGGGGAATGCGATCGAATCGATGCTGCGGAAGTATGTTGCTGTAAGGTGGATGAGGCGCGGTTGAGGAAAGACTGGCTGTTATTGAGAAAGGTGCCTGTCAGCGTGCGCTGGTGGCTGCTGCGACCTGCGCGTGGGAAGTCTTCGAGAGGGGAAGGTGAGTCGCTGTGTGGATCATAGGCAGTGGCGTTTGAGGTTAAGACAGAAGGAGGTGGTCGGATCGAGGCTGAAAGGAGGTCTATGTTGTCGAAGCTGCTCAGCTCCTCGTCGGACGGTACCGTAAATTGCCTCAGTGGGGATGTTGGAGCCTTTAGTGCTCCCCGCGCTGGTAAGTGGGCTGCGTGTGAGGCCTGAGGAGGTTGTTGAAGCTCGAGCTTGGGAGAGGATGACTGAAACATTGTTTCTGGTTGATTAAGGGCCCACGAGTTGCCTGTTTCGACCAGCTATTCCTGAATCTGTCGACGAGCGAGCAGTTGGAATGTGTCCGTGAAACGCGTGGTTATGGCGGTATCCTGGTCGACGGCGGGCGCTATCGATTGTCTCCGGTAGTGGACCTGCAGAAGCGCGAACGGGCGAACAAGCGGTCAAAGAAGGTACAGAGATTGAATAAAGGCACTTGTGAGCAGTTGTGCAACGAGTTGCTGGTGCTGTGTGGGTATCAGGTTCGAGAGTGGATGTTGCACGATGAAATGTGCTGTCGTTTTCTTGGTTATTGACGTGGCTGGGAGAGGTGGCAGGGTTTTGTCACCAATTGACGCGCTCACCGCCAACATCCAAGATCCTTCCCAAAATGAGGCGTCCCGCATCCAAAACCTGCAGTAGTTCACTGCAACAAGTCGGCGCCGTCGTTGCGCACGCAAAACGGCGATGGCGCTAGCAGAGCGCTCGTCACTGGTGAGGCTATCTGAACGAAGCTCAGTCCTCGACCGTAAAACGCGTCACACTATCGACTGTTTCCTACGCAACGACCAAAACTACCTATACCCTCATTTGCTTTGTATTAGATGCGCATCTTCTGATGTGCCCCAGCGTTCAGCTCCGTCATCGCCGAGCACGAGCCACGGTGCCTTCTCTCGAAGGAAGATATGCTTTCGTATTTTCGGTGGCTCACAGCTCATGCTCTTCAGGTCGATAGGGCCCATTGTCAACGACACCTCGTCTTCGTAGAAGGAGTAGATCATCGAGATCGGAGTACCACACTGTGAGCAAAATGATCTCTCGGCGAATTCTGAGAGCTTGAGGGTCTCGCGGGTTGACTCCTGTGTGAAGATGAGGGCGTTCTTAGGGACACCAGTAAATGGGATGTAAGCGGAGCCAGACAATTGTTGGCATGCGCGACAATGGCAGACCACAATATCCTGAGGGCGGGCAGCGGACGTGTACTGGACGCCACCGCATCTGCAACTACCCTTGAAGACGACCCCATCGTCTGCAGTTTTTGCAACATATCTCGAGCCATCGGCAGCTGTGTGGATATCAGCGAGACATTGCAAGTCGCTAAAAATGGACTGACGTTTGCGCGCGACTCCCAGGAATACGGAGTCAACTTCTTCGACCTTGCCATCGATGGCAAGCTTTTCCCATTCCTCTTTGTAGACACCCTGCGCTTTTCTCCTGATGTCGTTGCTTGCAAAGGTCTTTGTGACGTCCTTCATGATCACATTTTCGACAAAGAAATCGTCCCACTGCTCCATGGCATATGATCGTCTCCCATATCCTGCTTGGTTCTCAACCGTCACTACCTTTTCGACTTCAAGGCCAGCAGACTCAAGAACATCTTTGAGAGTCGATTCAGACTTGCTCCAGGACCTATTGTAAGGGACCTCCAGATCCAGTCGTCGAGCGACCCTCTCCAGAACCATGCCTGCAACGAGATTCCTGGGGTGTGTTGCGTCCAATACGAGGACGCCGCCAGGCTTCAAGAAGTACGACCAGTGCTCGATTGCAGCCTTGGGATCAGGAAACAGGACCAGAGCAGAAGCAATAGTAATGGCATCGAACTTGACGTCCTTCAGCTCTTCCAACTCTTCCAAGTGCAGCACATCTCCCTTCAAGAACGTCACATTCGCATACTTCTCACCGGCTTTCCTTGCCTTGAACTGCGCGACACCGAGCATAGACGGCGTTACATCGACACCGACGACTTGACCGGACGGCCCCACAGCTTCGGCTTCGAGGAAGGTAAGAAGTCCAGTACCGCATGCGAGGTCCAGTACATGCTGTCCAGGCTCGAACTTGACGTATGACATGAAGCGACTGGTGAAGTCGTTATGCCAAGTGTCGTCATAATTCGCAGCTCTGTTCTCGTAGAACTTGACGACTCCGTCTGCTTGTCGCTTAACGGCCATGTCAAAGGGAAAAATCACTTGAAAGGCGCCCCGGATCGCTTGTTGGAGGCCTGGGAATGCTTTGAGTTGGGTAGTGAGACGGCCCGATTGTGAGACGGAAGCGTACTGTATGATGGAGATGATCGCAAAATTCGTCTGACTTCTGACCCTGCCCGTAATCTAGGATTGTCACGCAAGAGGAGCGAAGAAGTCGTCGGCGTTTGTCAGAGACATAAACTGTGTATAATTGAGGGGTCCCGAGATGCACTAGCGCTAGCTGTCTGACTAAGATGTGCGTGCTAACATGCCGCGCATATTCCTGCCATGCTCAGTTCTCACTCACGATCAATTTCGTGGTCCTGCGATACTTAGGTATGAAATGTATCATCACGCATTTTGTGCCTTTGTAAGGTCAACTATAAATTCTAACCGCACCAACGTGCCCAGGGCCGGCATACTCACCGATCAAAGCACCCCCCGATGGGGCTGCCGGAAGGCTTCACGAGTTGTTTGCGGCTGATGGCTAAGGGTCCCACGCTCTTGAGTGATGGGACTCGCGTTCGGTCTCGTTTGCTGTTTGAAGTGCTCACATTGTGCCGAAACCATGTGGTCATAACCTTGAAACCACGCCGGCTACCACCAACACCGCTTCTAGCGCTGTTAAGCCTCGGATCCAATACTCACTCATTGAATACATTGACCGACAACACAAACGAAGCCAGGAATTGCCGTTCCCCCCAAGGTCTCTACCCATTGTCAAGGTGTAGAGCTACGAGCCGGCTGATGGGTAGGCTAAACAAGTCTTAAAGACCGCGGCTCTACTACACCCCGCATGCAGGGCCACCTGGCGTGCTACAGAGAATGCCATAAACCCAGACTCTACTCCATCCGTGAATTTTCTGCGTCTAAAGCGGACAATAAGACTGATGTTATGCTTTAGGAGACCTGTTGTGCCCAGAGTAGTAAAATGGATACCTCTTTCGATCACGGCTGAAGGGAAGACTGGGAACCTAACACTGTATGATACATGCCGACAAATTACGGCATCACTCAATCTCTGAGGCTCTTCGTAATTATAGACGCAAATTCTGGGTGGTGGAACAACTTCTCGGTGTTCCTGTGAGGGATGTGGAGACTATATTGTGATAGGCAATCACTTCTACCGGAAGCCTTTATGGGCCTCCCAGCAGTCTTATATAAGGACGATGATCGATCATGTCTGGAAGCCATCTCTACCTACAAAGCCAAGTATACGATCTTCACAGTATGAAGCTGTCGATCATCACCCCTCTGCTGTCGACGGTCATATTCGCAGCGCCTCTCGAGGATCGACAAACGACTTGTACCGTTCCAACGACCTTTCCCACAACCAACAATACCAAACTTCCCAGTCCCTTCAAGTTCTTCGATGGTCGAAGTGTCACGACTAAGACCGACTTCGCTTGCAAGAACCAGGAAGTCAGCGCTGCGTTCCAGGCTCAGGAGCTCGGCGATTTCCCACCGAAGCCCTCCAGCGTTACCGCCTCACTCTCGGGCAACAGACTTTCTATCACAGCTTCTGAAGCTGGCAAATCCATTACTTTCAGTGTCTCGATCCAGAAGCCCAATGGCACGGGTCCGTTCCCGGCTATTATCGCCTACGGCGCCGTAAGCCTACCCATACCAAATGATGTCGCAACGATAGTCTTCAATAATGACGATATTGCTGCTCAGCAAAGCCAGGGTAGCCGTGGTCAGGGCAAATTTTACAATTTGTATGGCTCTGACCACAGCGCAGGAGCTCTCACGGCCTGGGCTTGGGGTGTAGACCGCATCATCGACGCTCTCGAAATCACGCCAAATGCTGGCATTGATCCCAAACGCGTCGGTGTGACCGGCTGCTCACGTAATGGTAAAGGAGCATTCGTTGCCGCCGCTCTTGTCGAGCGCATCGCACTGGGCCTCCCGCAAGAGTCTGGTGCCGGCGGCGCTGCGTGCTGGCGCATCAGTGGCTCTGAAAAAGCCAAGGGCAAGAATATCCAAACCGCTTCCCAGATCGTAAAGGAGAATGTGTGGTTCAGCAATCGCTTCAACGTGTTCAGCACTAGGGCCAACACACTGGCCATCGACCACCATCAGCTTGCCGGCATGGTCGCGCCTCGCGGTCTGCTTGTCATCGAAAACAAGATCGATTGGCTTGGCCCTGTGTCGACAACTGCTTGTATGAAAGCTGGTCGCTTGATCTACAAAGCGCTCGGCGTTCCAGATAACATGGGCTTCACGGGCAGTGGGGACCACAATCACTGCTCATTCCCGTCGAATGAACGGGCTGATTTGACTGCGTTTATCGGCAAATTCTTGCTGAATCAGAACACAAGCACTGCAAATATTGAGAGAGGCCCTGGTGGTGCAGATGTCGGCACGTACATCGACTGGACCACGCCGGCTCTCACGTAGGCTTACCGTTGAGACATGGAACGGACGAGGGGAGAAGGATGCGCCCAACAGCATGGACACTGACATGCACCGTACTGTACATACCTCAAGATGCATAGGATCAGACGCTCCAGACCGGCCTGTGAGCTCTGTTCTTGTTGTATGAGTGACCGAGATAGGGCGATTCTTGGAGCTTCTTCCTATGTCCCAACTCAACACCATCGTCGTGATGACGTATTTTCCAGACATCCATAGACACACGCACATATACCAGCCAAGGGCGCTACACTGGGACCTGATTATGTAGAACTACATTACTTGGACATTTTCGAACGCGTGGGGACAAAGTTTGATGTTCGTGAGGTCGTCGTTCGACGTGGGAGGGGTCACGGTCGCATTGGCACTTGGTTCGCCAATTTCCATCTCCGCCGTTGGCCCAAACGCTCGAGCACACAACACGTCAGACATCGCTCAAAGCACCTTGACCATCAACGAGGCCTCAATTATGGTGAATACATGTAACTGGGTGAATAAAGATGACGGACCATGCGTGCACCAATCAGGGGCTGTGTTGACTAGTCACCTGACTTTGGAGCTAACCCATTGTGTCGGCGTACGAACTCGCTCTGCCGCGCCTCGATGAACGTCCACCCCAACGCCGACCAACCCCAACATCACCGAACGGCGTTCCCCATCCTTTTTGCGCGCGCAACACGTTGTTTACAACGCGTGAAGCGCAACAACCGACTATTTGCGCGCAACTGCGTCCTTTTTCCCTCCCCCACGCAATTCGCCAGGCAGCCTCCGGTACGGCCATCGACCGCGACACTCGCGCGCGCGCACCCCCGGCGGAGGTCCATCAGCCTTATTCACCCAAGGCCCGCACCACCACGTCGCCGCACGATAATGTCATAGCAGCTCGCTGCACATTCACTTCACTGACTCATACTATCCTTTCTCCGTATTGTGCGCGTTTCGGCCCAGCCACCTAACGGCATATTGACCGCGTCCGAGGGTCTTGGAGGGCGATAGCAGCAATACTTCGCGCAACACCGTGCACATAACCTAACACCGCAATCATGGCGTCTGTTCAGGCTACGCCAGACATGTCGGGCCAGCCTCAGGGACAGGGCCAGCTGCCTGCCAACCTCAATAAGGAACAGGTTGCGCAGATCTTCCAGGTAAGTCACTACTGAAGACATTCATGCGCTTCGCGCCTCTGCCACCACGCTCTACGGTCGCTGATGCTTTTCCAGAAATACCAGCAGATGAAGGCGCAAGGAGTGCCCGACACCAATCCAGACCTGATCAAGGCTCGAAACCTGCTCGCTATGGTGCAGAAGCGCAACCAGTACATGGCACAGCAGCACAAGATGATGCAGCAGCAGCAACATCAGCGACAACAGAGTCTCAACGAGCAGCAAAACGGCCAGCAAAACGGTGCAGCCATGGCGCAGAACGGCTCCTCTTCTGTACTCCCCACAAGCGGTCCCTCTGCAAGCACGCAGTCCGCCGTCGCCGGTGGCCAAGCACCATCTGCGGACGGCCAGACGCCAACATCTACTACGAGTGGTGGCCAGGGTGGCTTCACCAAGGAACAGCTCTTCATGCTTAGAAACCAGATCTCGGCCTTCAAGCACCTGTCGAAGGGTCTCCCTCTGCCCGCTAACATGCAGCAGCTGTTCAGCACGCAGCAGAGCAAGAAGCCCCAGAGCACTTCTGACGCTGTCGCAGCAGCTTCGCAGGTCTTGGACAATGCCACGCGCGCTGCGAGCGCTTCAGTCGGACCCAGTGGTGCCGTACAAGAGCCCAGGAATCTGCCACGCCTGCCCGATACCTTTATCGAACCATGGAAGAGCGAAGCCTTCCATGACGTCAATTACACCTCGCACACTCAGCGCAAGAACCGCCCGTATCTCCCCTCGATCATGCCCCAGGGTGTTGACATCGATGCCGTCCAGCAAGGCATGCAGGAGCTGCGTAAAGAACGCGAGATCATCTTGTATAACCGCATCACCGCGCGCAAAGCCGAGTTGGAGAAGTTCAATGCCAACATTGGTTCGTGGGATACGAGCAAGACAGACTCGCCTGAAGATGACGGCAAGGTCAAGCTTGCGTTGGTCATCGAGCAGAAGAAGCTCAACCTTCTAGAGAAGCAGCGCAAACTGCGGAGGGAGATTGCGCAGCAGATGATACACGCTGACAACCTGGCAATGACTGCCAACCGCACAGTCTACCGCCGACTGAAGAAGCAGTCCATGCGCGAGGCTCGCCTTACCGAGAAGCTCGAGAAGCAGCAGCGTGATGCCCGCGAGACCAAGGAGAAGAAGAAGCACCATGAGTTCATCGACGCAATAAGAAAGCACCGCACCGAGCTGACAGAGGCCAGCATGGCTCAGCGACAACGCCTGCAGAAGCTAGGCCGCATCATGATTACTACTCACCAGAACATCGAAAAGGAAGAGCAGAAGCGTATCGAACGTACCGCCAAACAGCGTCTGCAAGCGTTGAAGGCCAACGACGAAGAGACTTACCTCAAACTTCTCGGCCAGGCCAAGGATACTCGTATTTCTCACCTGCTCAAGCAGACCGACGGCTTCTTGAAGCAGCTTGCTGCCAGTGTCAAGGCGCAACAGCGAAATCACTCGGATCGCTACAAGCTCAACAACGCCGAGGAAGTCTCCTCGGACGAATCTTCGGATGAAGATGTCGCCACCGACGACGAGGCCCGGCCTGGAAAGAAGAAGACTGACTACTACGAGATTGCTCATCGTATTAAGGAGACGGTCACTGCACAGGCTTCGTGCTTGGTTGGTGGTACTTTGAAGGAGTACCAGATCAAGGGTCTGCAGTGGATGATTTCGCTGTACAATAACAACCTGAACGGTATCCTCGCCGACGAGATGGGTCTCGGCAAGACCATTCAGACGATCAGTTTGATCACATATCTCATCGAGAAGAAGCATCAACCCGGACCTTTCTTGGTTATTGTACCCCTCAGTACACTAACCAACTGGACCAGTGAGTTCGAGAAATGGGCACCTAGCGTCTCCAAGATCGTCTACAAGGGTCCGCCAAACCAGCGAAAGCAGTTCCAGCAGCAGATTCGATGGGGTCAGTTCCAGGTCCTGCTCACCACCTACGAGTTCATTATCAAAGACCGTCCGATCCTGAGCAAGATCAAATGGGTTCACATGATCGTCGACGAGGGTCACCGTATGAAGAACGCCAACTCGAAGCTGAGCAGTACCATTACACAGTACTATACGACTCGCTTCCGCCTCATTCTTACAGGTACTCCCTTGCAGAACAACCTGACTGAGTTGTGGGCCATGCTCAACTTCGTCCTGCCGACCATCTTCAAGTCCGCGACATCCTTCGACGAGTGGTTCAACACTCCATTCGCCAACACTGGAGGTCAAGATAAGATGGAGTTGACAGAAGAAGAGCAGTTGCTCGTCATTCGTCGTCTTCACAAGGTTCTTCGTCCTTTCCTTCTGCGTCGTCTCAAGAAGGATGTCGAGAAGGATCTGCCCGACAAGACCGAGCGCGTCATCAAGTGCAATTTCTCCACGCTGCAAGCTAAGCTGTACAAGCAGCTCGTGACACACAACAGGCTCATGGTCAGCGATGGCAAGGGCGGAAAGACTGGTATGCGTGGATTGAGCAACATGCTTATGCAGCTGCGAAAGCTGTGCAACCACCCCTTTGTCTTTGAGGAAGTCGAAGACCAGATGAACCCTACACGCGGTACCAACGATCTTCTGTGGCGTGCTGCGGGCAAGTTCGAGCTTCTGGACCGTATCTTGCCCAAGTTCCAGGCTACTGGGCATCGTGTTCTCATGTTCTTCCAGATGACACAGATCATGAACATCATGGAAGACTACCTGCGACTAAGAGGCATGCAGTATATGCGTTTGGATGGTGCGACCAAAGCTGACGATCGTTCGGATCTGTTGAAGGCTTTCAACGCCCCTAATTCGCCCTACTTCTGCTTCTTGTTGTCAACACGTGCTGGTGGTCTGGGTCTCAACTTGCAGACTGCCGACACTGTCATCATCTACGACTCCGATTGGAATCCTCACCAGGATTTACAGGCGCAGGATCGTGCTCACCGTATCGGTCAGAAGAACGAGGTGCGCATCCTCAGGCTCATCACCTCGAATTCGGTCGAGGAGAAGATTCTCGAGCGTGCCAACTACAAGCTTGACATGGACGGCAAGGTCATTCAGGCCGGTAAGTTCGACAACAAGTCGACAAACGAGGAGCGTGATGCCATGCTGCGAGTCATGTTGGAGTCTGCAGAAGCTGCGGAAAGTCTGGAGCAAGAAGAGATGGATGATGACGACCTCAACTTGATTATGATGCGAAACGAGGACGAATTCAAGCTCTTCCAAGAGATGGACAAAAAGCGCCTTGCAGAGGACCCCTACGGTCCGGGCAAGGCATTACCACGCCTTATCGGTGAGAGCGAACTTCCTGACATCTACCTCAACGAAGAGGGACCTGTCGTTGAGGAGGTTGCGGATACACCTGTCGGTCGCGGCGCCCGTGAGCGCACTCGCGTCAAGTACGATGACGGCCTCACCGAAGAGCAGTGGCTCGAGGCTGTTGATAACGACGACGACACGATCGAAGCTGCTATTGCCCGTAAGGAAGCTAGGGTAGCCAAGCGCGGGCGGAAGTCCGGCGCGAGGGAAGATTCGCCGGCACTATCGCGAGAAAGCTCAGAGGAGCCCGTTCCGAAGAAGCGCGGCAGGAAACCAAAACTGCCCGAGAAGCGTAAGGCTGACGAAGCGTCTCTGGATGGGGATGTCGCGCCCCGCAAGCGCGGCCGGCCAGCACCCGCGAAGGACACGCTGCAGCCACAACAGCGCGCGTCCTTGCAAAAGATTGTCAATGCGGTCTACGAAGCCCTCAACGATCTCGAAGAGGAGTCGACAGAAGAAGGCATCCCCAACCGCGGCATAATCGATCCCTTCATCGAGCTTCCCGACAAGTGGGACTACCCCGACTACTACCAGCTGATCAAGAACCCGATCTGCATGAACCAGGTCAAGAAGAAGATCAACAAGAAAGAGTACCAGTCGCTGAAGCAGTTCCGCGCGGATCTCGGGCTGCTGTGCGCCAACTGCCGGCTGTACAACGAGGACAGCAGTCTGCTGTACCAGGACGCCAATCTGATTGAGCAGACGGCCGTGGACAAGCTTCGAGAGGCGACGCAGGAGTTCCCCGAGTGGCAGGACTTTGACGATGCGGCGAGTGCGACGGGAGGGCTGAGCACGGGCGTGACGAGCGCTGTTGGCACGCCGCGGGCGCTGTAGGAAAGGTGAGGCGCAGCAGAATTGGTGTTGAGGTGTGACTTGTGCTAACGACCGCAGGACGACAGGGGATATCACACATAAATGAGCGTTTGGAGTCTGAGTAGATTACCTTCGAGATATGTCTTTGCTGTATAATTGAAATGCAGATTGGAGGCAGGTTCGGCCCTCAGATCCACGATGGGACGTCTTGAACGGGAGGCTAGCCACTTGGCGTTGGGGAAGACTGATTGCACAGCTCGTAGACTCCAGTCTCTGCAATGGACACGTATTGATTGACTGTGATGTGCACCTCAGTAACACTGTCTCTAGACCTAATAACACTATCTAACCACACCCGACCAACACTACTATAGCAACACGCACCCCCCAGTCCAAACCCCTACTGCTTCTCATTCCACTTCACACACTCGTCGAACGCCACGCCCCGGCCTCCGAATATATCCAGCGCAGAGCCAATAGTCAAATCGACCTTCCCCGCACTCAGACTCTTGACGAGCTCGAGATCGGCCAGGGAGCGGCCGCCGCCCGCGTAGGTGACGGGGATGCTGCACCACTGGGACAGGGCAGAGACGAGATCGTGGTCGATGCCGCGCTGCAGGCCCTCGACGTCGGCGGCGTGGATCAGGAACTCGGAGCAGTGGGGTTCGAGGCGCTTGATGGTGTCTGGGCAGTGTGTGTTAGAGTTTGATGCCGGGAACGGCGCTCGGGCGAGTTTGTATGACGCACCTGCGTTGAGCTCAAAGTCGGTGATGGTCTGCCATTTGTTGGTGGCGACGAACCACTTGTCGTCCTTGCGGCGGCAGCTCAGGTCGATGACGAGCTTGTCGGTGTCGTTGTCGAGCGCGGCGAGGACGGCGTGCAGGCGGGCCTCGCTGAAGGCGCTGTTGGGGAAGAGGTACGATGTGATGATGACCTACTGCGCTTGGTCAGCCTCCCTGGCCATACTCACTCTGAGGTCGACGCGGGACTACCTTCTCGGCGCCACGCTCAATCCACTCGCGCGCGTTCTGGTCGTTGATGCCGCCGCCGACTTGCATGCCGCCGGGCCACGCAGCCAGAGCTTCCTGCGCGGCGGCGTCGTTGCCGGGGCCCAGCATGATGACGTGTGCGCCCGCGAGCGCATGTTGTCTGTACAGGGCAGCGTAGTATGCGGACGGGTGCTCCGAGGTCCAGTTTGTCTTGAGCTCGTCGGGCGTCGACGTCGAGAGCGTGCCGCCGACGATTTGCTTGACGCTGCCGGCGTGCAGGTCTATGCAAGGCCGGAATTTCGTCATTGGCAGTGTGTAGGGGGGGGGGGGGGGATTGGGAGCGACGGTGCGGGGGAGGGGTGAAGGGCTCGGGGGTCCGCATTTCTCGGCTAGCGTGGGTTTTTTTGGTGGAGAGTCGAGGTTGGATGATGCGGGCGATGCTGCGAACTTCACAATCTGCAATAATGGCGCCACAATTAGGGAAACGGAAGCGCGTCACGCGCGAAGAGCTTGAGAGGCCGTCGTCGGGATCCGACAACGAGGACATGCAGGAGCTGTTCCGGCGCGCCTTTGAGAAAAAGTTCAAGCCGCTGGCCGTCGAGCCGATAAAGCCCAGGGTCGAGGAAGCCCCTGCGATCGATGAGGACGAGAGTGCAGAGGAAGCCGAGGCGTCAGACTGGTCCGGCCTCAGTGACGACGACGCGCCCAAAGTCCAAGTCGTCGAGTACAAAGACACGCGCCTCGACTCCGACGAAGAAGCCTCCAAGGCCCTCAAGCGCGCCTTCATGTCCTCCAAGCCGCCCACCAGCAGCACTCCGACCGCGCAAAAACCCGCCATCAAGAAGAACGAAAAACCCGCCGACGACTCAACCGACGCCGCCAACCTCAAAAACGACCTCGCCCTCCAGAAGCTCCTGCGCGACTCGCACATCCTCTCCGCCTCCTCATCCGGCGCCTCCACACCCACCCTGACCACCGCCGGCGCCGCCCGCCACAAGTCCACCGACTTGCATCTGCGCTCGCTCGGCGCCAAGAGCAGCGTCTTCACCCAGAAGAAGATGCCCATGGCCCAGCGCAAACACATGGCCGACAAGGCCCGCCTGACGGAGCAGAAGCGCCGCCACGAAGCCCGCGAGGGCGGCATCATCCTCGAGAAGGAGGTCAGGGAGAAGGGCAGGGACAGGGAGCGGAAGCGGGAGAGGGGTGTGGGCGGCCCGAGCATTGGGCGCTTTAGCGGAGGCACGTTGACGCTGAGTAAGAAGGATGTTAGGAGTATTACTGGTGGGCCGGGGAGTCAGGGCGGGAAGGGCAGGAATGGGAAGGGTAGGGGGAAGCCGAGGGGGTGAGGTGGAGAAGATTGAGACCGCCTGCAAGAGAGCACAGGGCCGTGCTTCCATTGGTGTTGATATTCCAGGCTCTGTGTGACAAGATCGATAGAGAGAGCGACAGGAGCTGGACTACATCATACAAGAGCTACTTCGTCGCTTCGTCGACAACAAGCATCTCGAACCCCGATACAAAACACCGCCTGAACATACAACACCCCATACCCTCGCGGTTGCACAACAGGATACCGAGAAGCGACTCTCTATCTCACTCTCACAGAAGGAAATCCCATCATCACGCAGCAAACGTGCTTCTTCCATCCAGCTTCCACAACACTGCTCAACCGCCTCAACATCGAACGCAACGCAGTGGCGAGAACACAGCGCGTCCACTCGCGATGTTGCGTTTTGATAGTCTGTTAGCGATAAATGGACTATGCTTCATGTGAATGTCTCTGCAATTCTAGATATAGTCTGGGTAATTCTGTTCTTCGCAACGTCTAGATATACTCTGATATCGGACTGTAAAAATTTCGATCGCGCACACTTTTCGCTGTTTGCCTCATAAGCCTCCCATCCCATCTAGCCAAGCATTCGCAGTTCATTCCCCACTTCTCCACCGCGCTAGCCACCAGTCTAACCCCAACAGGAGCGATATCGCGGGAGCCGTGATAACAGCACGGTGACGGAGAGAAACTGCACTCATTGGCTTGAATTGAAAGCATGGTAGGGTTTTGAGATTGCGGGCGAGGATCGAAGAGTGATGCGGATCTGCCAATGGGAGATGGAGGAGGGAATGTGGAGATGGAGACATGGTGAGGATGGTGGTGTATATGTACCCCGCGAGACCCTGCTTTGATTGTGAGCAGTATCCCTCATCTTTTCCTTCATCCTTCAAGTCTATTCGCGACCGCACTCACAATGGCTCTCGACCGCCTCAAGCAGGCCGCATCACACATCACAGGGCAAGTCGCACCACCCCACCCATTCGATCCCCTCTCGGAGCTCGAGATCGAAGCTGCCGTAGCACTCGTCCGCAAGGAGCACCCTGATGTTTTCTTCAACGCCGTTACCTTGTGGGAGCCGCGCAAAGCGGAGATGATGGCGTGGATCAGAGCTCCAGACGTGGCACCCAGACCGCACCGCGTGGCAGACGTAGTGTGCATTGGGCGCGGCAGCAAAGTATTCGACGCACGCGTCTCCTTGACGGAGAACAAGGTTCTCAGCTGGGAGCTGACCGAGGGTGTTCAGCCGCTCATCACCATGGAGGACCTGCAGATTGTCGAGTCGGTGGTCCGCAAAGACCCCAAGGTCATTGAGCAATGCGGGATCATCGGTATCCCGCCCCAGGATATGCACAAGGTGTATTGTGATCCGTGGACCATTGGGTATGACGAGCGGTTTGGCACGAATGTGCGCCTTCAGCAGGCGCTGATGTATTACCGCCCGCATGTGGATGATAGCCAGTATAGCTACCCGCTTGACTTTTGCCCGATTTACAATTCCGACACTCAGGAGGTCATTCATATCGATGTTCCACCCGTCAGGAGACCGTTGAACAAGGCTCCACCGAACAATTACCATGCAGCTGCGATTGAGAAAGAGGGGGGATTCAGGAATGATTTGAAGCCGATCCATATCACGCAACCGGAAGGCGTGAGCTTCAAGATGGACGAGCGGTACATCAGCTGGGCGAACTGGAAACTACACATTGGCTTTAATTACCGCGAGGGCATGGTGCTGAGCGACATCACGTTCAACGACAAGGGCACAGTGAGAGATACCTTCTGGCGGTTGTCGCTTGCGGAGATGGTTGTGCCGTATGGAAACCCCGAGCACCCTCACCAACGGAAGCACGCGTTTGACCTCGGGGAGTATGGTGGCGGTTACATGACGAATTCGTTGAGTCTGGGATGTGACTGCAAGGGCGCGATCCACTACATGGACGCAGCATTCGTCAACCGTGCCGGGCAGGCCACAACGATCAAGAACGCCATCTGTATCCACGAAGAGGACGCTGGCATCCTGTTCAAGCATACCGACTTCCGAGACGACAGCGTCACCGTGACCCGCGCCCGTAAGCTCATCATCTCGCACATCTTCACGGCCGCCAACTACGAGTACTGCGTGTACTGGATCTTCCACCTCGACGGCACCATCCAGCTCGAGATCAAGCTGACAGGCATCTTGAACACGTACGCCATGCTCCCCGGCGAGGACCTCAAGGGCTGGGGCACAGAAGTGTATCCAGGCGTCAACGCGCACAACCACCAGCATCTCTTCTGTCTGCGCATCGACCCGAACATCGACGGCCCCAACAACACCGTCTTCATGGTCGACGCCGCGCGCGGCGACGGCGAAGTCGGCAGCGCAGAGAACAAGTACGGCAACGCCTTCTACGCGAAGAAGACAAAACTCAGCACCCCCGAACAGGCGGCCACGGACTACAACGGCGCCACAAGCAGAACATGGGACATGGCCAACGAGAGCAAAATCAACCCGTACAGCAAAAAGCCCGCTAGCTACAAGCTAGTAAGCAGAGAGGTCCCAGAGCTCCTCCCCAAGCCAGACAGCCTGGTATGGAAGCGCGCTGGCTTCGCACGCCACGCCGTGCACGTGACAAAGTGTAAGCCCGTCCCAATAGCGCTCCCTGTGCGAATCATATGCTAACGCGCGCAGACGACGACACCCAAATCCACCCCGCCGGGCGCCACGTCCCCCAAACCTCCGGCACGCCCTCGCAGGGCCTCCCCTCCTGGATCGCCGCCAACCCCACCGCCAACCTCGAAAACACAGACATCGTGCTCTGGCACACGTTCGGCCTCACGCACTTCCCTGCGCCCGAGGATTTCCCCGTCATGCCCGCCGAGCCGATGAGTCTGCTGCTGAGGCCGAGGAATTTCTTCACGAGGAATCCGGCGCTGGATGTTAGGCCGAGTTATTGCAGTGTGCCGAGTGGGGTGGGGCAGGGGGGCGGGTTGGTGGATGGGATTAGCAGGTTGGCGTTTGGGGAGAAGGAGACGGCGGCTGCGCAGGGGAGGGCGCCGGGGGAGTCGGCGTGTTGTGAAGGGGGGACGTTTGGGGCGGGGGTTTGAGGGGAGGGGGGTTGTGGGGGGGCGCTGGTGGAGTGGTGCTTGAGGTCATGTGTAATTTCTATCGAGTTCATGTATACAATCTTCTATGCGGCTGAAGGATGGCCATGTGCGGATGACGTGCCGACGCACTGAACCCTGCATGTCATAATTAGCTCCATCTAAATCCGCTTCCTTCAACACGGCTCGCACCCTCCCACCGCACGACATGACATAACCCATCCACCCTCTCGCCCGTCACTATCCTGGCGTCTCACTCCTCCCCTCCGCCGTCGCCAGCCTCCCAGGATGCGCCCGCAACGCCCAGCAGCCCCTCGACCGCCATGCCCCGCGCCGTGAACGCCAACGACGCCCCACCGCGCGCGCCCAAACGCGCCCTCTCGGCCTCGCTCGTCGAAAGCGTCGCGGGCTTCAGCGCAGGCGTCGTCTCGTGCCTCGCCGCGCACCCGCTAGACCTGCTGAAGAACCGCCTGCAGCTGCGCACATGCCCGCGCCCCCAGCTCGGCGACTCGTTCCACATCCTCTCCAACGTCGTGCGCGACGAGGGCGGCCTGCGCGCCCTGTACCGCGGGCTCTGGCCGAACCTCCTCGGCAACAGTCTGGGCTGGGGTCTGTACTTTTTCTTCTACGGCAACCTCAAGGACGCGCTGCAGCGCGCCAAGGGCCGCCAACCGCTCAGCAGCACCGACTTCTTCGCCGCGAGCATCGTCGCCGGCCTCAGCACAGGATTCTGCACAAACCCCATCTGGGTCGTCAAAACGCGCATGCTGGAAAAAGGCCGCAACCACCCGGGCGCCTACCCAAGCATGCTCACCGGCCTAACCCACGTCTACACCTCGCGCGGCCTGCGCGGCCTATGGGCCGGCTTCGTCCCCAGTACCCTCGGCGTCCTGCACGGCGCGGTGCAATTCAGCATCTACGAAACCATGAAGAAGCGCGCCCGGAAAAACCACTCCCTCTCCAACTGGGACTACACGTACATGTCCGCCGGCTCCAAGCTGCTCGCCGGCGTCATCACGTACCCCTACCAGCCGATCCGCGCGCGCATGCAGCAGTACGAGGCGGCGGCAAGGTATAGCGGGCTGTGGGACGTGCTGCGGAAGACGTATGTGAACGAGGGGGTGTTGGCGTTTTACAAGGGCGTGGTGCCGAACACGCTAAGGGTCGTGCCTACAACGATAATCACGTTTTTGGTGTATGAGAATGTAAAGGTTTGGCTGCCGAGGGTGTTTGAAAATTTAGAACAAGACTTTGAATGAAATACACTCGTGACACTAGAGGGTATACCAATACCAATCCCAACGCCCATCCCATCCCATCCCTCTCCTTCCTCAACACCCCCCTCCCCCTCCTCCTCCTCCTCCTCCACCACCACCACCATCTCCCCCTCCCCCTCCCCCTCCTCCACCATCCCCTCCCCCTCCTCCACCATCCCCTCCCCCAAAGAACCCCCCTCCCCCATACCCCCCAGCATACCCAGCCATCCCGCCATTACCATACGCACTATGTCGACTCTTCCGTCCCTGACGCTGGCGCTGACGCATAGGCGGCGGGTAGTCCGTCACTTCTCTGCTGGAAGCACAGCCCATGTTTTTGGTTTGATTCGAGATGGATAGATAAGATCGGGGAGTGATGTCTGAGCGTCGACAGCGAAGTAAAGCGTGTGATAGAAGTTGAAGTTGGAGTGTGAATACTCGTGGTGGGAGCTGTACACAGCGGGAGGGTTTTTTTGGTTGGTTGGTTGGTGTAAAATGGGTAAGTATGCTCGAGTGCAGCTGCAGTCGCGGTATGAAATTGTGAATGATGGAGTAAGCAATCATAATCCATTCCTTTGTCCACTCCGTTATATACCCGTCCCCTCGTCAAACCCCATCTTCGCCTTCCTTCCACTGCCTCAAACTAGGCCCTCCCCCCCTCCTCTCAGGCACTCCGTCCACGGTCGATCATAGCTCACACGTCATCGCTACCTGCAGACCGAGCACCCGATTAGGAAACAAGACTGCGTGGCAGCGAGGTAAGAATACGGCGCTCAACCTCTGACCGAATCACGAGTCGCGCCGCTGAGATGAGTGCGCTGTTGTAGCGGTCTTCGAGAAGGCTGTGAAAGGCAGAGCGAGTCAGAGAGTGGCGGGTGGTGCTTGCTTGGGGCCAAGTTGGTTGGGTCGGGGTGGGGCGGAGGCGGCACGTGATGAGGCTGAGTTGGTGCGCAGGCGTTCTTTGGCTGTGCAGGGCGGATTTGCGCGCTGGTGGGTTGCCTGTTTGGGTAATGGTACTACTTTGGTACTTCCTAAAGAGGCACTTGAATTGCAGCATCTGCCCACTGCTAGTCAAGTACGTCTCATCTACGCCTTGACCGGATCGAAACCGAGCTCAAGTTGGGTCAGGGAGATTTGTTCCTTCAGTCTGGATATCTTCATTCACAGCAGTGATGCGCGATTACATAAACTCTAAGACGCCAATGCGCCGGAAGCAGCCTAGACCCTACAGAAAGAAGATGGCCAACCTATATCGCCGCACCAATACATAAAAGTGTCGTTTTATATCGCCATGAGATGAAAAATAAGACATGTCGCTGTGCCGCTATACATTGCATATTCAAACAGGCCATGCCATCGAAAGAAGAGGGAGCCGGTGAATGGAAAGAAAGCAACCCCGCCCAATGCACTCGTTGTACAACAAGCCCTCTGCGCTTGTACCCATGATCCGCGCATCGGGACCGCCCTGTGACGAATCGCCTACTTGGTCTGTGCCTTTGCCTTGAGCGCCAGGTGCGAGTACACCCAACCACCGCCTAGCGCAAGCAACACACCGAGCCACTCGCGCGGGTTCAAGATCTTGCCCTCGCTGTACCACCCAATGGACAGGATGAGGATGGTCTTGAGATGGCTGACGATATTGAAGGTGAGCGCCGAGGTGCGGCCGATGATCAAGAACTGCGACAGGTTGTACATGGAGGCCATGATGCCAGATGCGCAGACCGACCAGAGCAGGTTGGTTGGGACGGCGCTGAGGTTGGGGATGGTGTCGAAGAAGGGCACAAAGGGGATGAGCAGGCACACGGAGATGGGCGCCTGGTTCAGGAGCAGCTGGGGCGGCGAGACCTTGAAGTCCTCAATCTTCTTGCCAATCCAGATCTGGTAGAGGGCGGTCGAGCAGAAAGCGAGGGTCGCAATGATGACGCCGAAGAAGGCAGTCTTCACTTCTCCGCCCATGGTGAAGGAAACGCCGACGCAGGTGGTGAGGATGGCGGCCAGCATCCAGCGTGTGACGGTCTTGCGGAAGACGACAAAGTTGATGAGGACGACGGTAGGGGTGGTCATGACCTTGGACAGCTGGTAGAAGCCAATCGAGTTGAAGGTCAGGCTGAGGTTGCCGAGGACAACGTAGCCGGCGAAGAAGGCGCAGACAGGCATCATGTTCCAGACATTGAGCTTGACAGGCTTGAAGGCGCGGAAGGGCGCGAGGGTGGACAGGAAGAGGACGAGGCCGGTGGCTGTGAAATGCCACATGACGACCATCAGCTGGCACTGCTTGAGCTGGGGGTCGCTGAATACGCTGTTGCGGTGTTAGTAACCAGCCTGCGCACGCCTGCGTGCGCCTGCGTTGGGTGATGCGCACCGTTTGCTCAGGAAGATCAGGCCCAGCGTCGAGAGGGTGTTGACGGAGATCCAGAAACAGGTGATGATCTTGTCCTTGAGCGAGACGGGCGAGGGCTCGGCGGGCTTCTCGTAGGTGGGCAGCTCCTCCATCTCGAACTCGGTGCTCTCGCGGGGGTCGACGTTGTCGACGAGGCCGTCGGTGGAGGGGCGCTTCTCAACTGTCATGGCTGTCAACCAGAGTCCGGTGCTGCCGGGCGCGCAAGGAACATGGTCACCTACCCATGGCGGCAGTGTTTGTGCTAGCGAGCGGACGGGGCGGGATCGTCGGGGCTATGCGCGCATGCTCGAGCGACGAGCAGAGGGCAGAAGACAGAGGACAGAGGACAGGTGGGCAAAGGAGCGGCGAGAGAGGCGCGGGCCTGGCGGTGCACGGCGGGCGGGAGCGTCGGCGGTGGGTGTCACAGGCGGATGTTGGAGGAGTGGCTGCTGGAAAAGGGTGGCACGCAGAGCCCTGGCGCCGTTGGGTGCACGACGACCAGAGGCTTGGCCGCGCCAATCTGCACTTGCTGGAGGCCCACGTTGCCGAACGCTAGCAGCTTTAAAATTAGCAGCAGCCTGCGAGAAGGGAACAGCACGCGCAGCAAGGAGCAGAGCCACTGCGAGGCCTTCTCCGTCTGCGCTGGTCTGCGCTGGTCTGCACTGTGCTTGCTGCTTCGAGCAGTCTATCCGCAGCCTCCCGCCGTCTGTCATCACATGATGGCACGCAGCTAGCCACGGCCCCTTGCATACATCTCTTGTGTCGCCGCATCTCTGCACACCATGCTATTAGGGGCTGCACCGTTATGATGACTAAGACCTTTCCACCTACACTTCTCCATCATCGCATCCCCGCAACCCGTGAACCCTGTTGAGACGCATAATGGGTTAGATGACCTGCAATGTCAACAAGCAGGCGCATCACCGAACACCACCGAACACCACCGTCTTTGCCTGGCTGAATGCAGCGCTGCTTTCGACGTCACGTTAACAATACAGGACGTCTGCAACGCTGCGAAACATTGACTGGCTGCAAAACACACTACAAGCCATCATTACATGAGATCTAAGAGTACCTCGCCAAGCACATCAACACACACTGCTCAACTCGACGCAGCGTCTTCTGAATCTCGTTTGTCTGCAGACGCAGGCCTTGCACCAGGGGAAGTGGAATTCGAGAACAAGAATGCAGCGGCTGGTCGATCGAGCAGAGCGAAATCACGGTCTTCGCAAAGAGTGTTTCACAACTGCGTAGCAGCCAACGCATTAACCGGCATCTGGAAGTCGACGGCTATGACACAAAACAAGCTATAGCACGACGTCATAACTTTAGACTCACTCCGCACCAGAACCACGTAGAGTTCAGCGCTGCATCTCCAGTCTATGCTCGCAACAAGATCCTCGTGGAGATAGAGTCGATACCTCACGCTTTCCTCAAAAACCGCAAGTCGAACTTATATACAACCTCGTCACTAACTGCAGGCTACCCATATTCACCCATATCCACCCAAACCCCCTCACCCCAACCCTCCACTCTCACTCTTCCTACAACTCACTCTTTCCACCCTGCGCACTATCCCTCAAATTAAAACGCGTCGTCCCAACACGCCTCGTCAGCGTAAACCGCCACCCGACCATCAGTCGAAACCTCACCCTTGGAGCCAACACGAAAAAAAGCAAAGTCACCGGCCCCGTTCCACAGCGTTGCTGTACATCACAAACCGGGTGGTGCTAGATCCCAGTCGCGACACGAGATGTCGATGACCCTTCTGATATTTTGTCTCTCGAAGGTGCAGTGTGCACGTCGCGATTATATTCTCTCTCAACAAAAATCTGTCACAGACAAGATGCAAGCAGCAGACCTCTCTCTCTGCTCTAAATACGAGTCAAAATCGTTCGGTGCTGAAGTCCTGTACGTTCCGATATTTTAGAGTTCATAGATATCGATCGGGAGACCCCCCGAGTCTCTGTTCTCATCCACGGAAAGATCGTCGTCTTGGGCCCTGTTACCGAGGACTCGGTTGCAATTCCGCAAACGTGGTATCGAATTAAATCTTGGTACAGAGGGGGAGTGTTGTGGGTTGTCTATGCTAAGTGCAACTGCAAATGACAACAATGCGGATAGAATTTTGTCGTGCGACTGCTTCGTATTGCAAGATTCACCAATGCAGCAACGCACGAGATCTAGTCTCGAGCAATCAGATCTTATAAACTTTTTAGAAGCACCTTCTTTGCCCGTCCTGTCGTTTTACACAATCCCCAACGGCGAGAACCGCAATGTCGTTGCTCGTGCAGTAGCCGCATCGGTCACCCAACGGTCTGTATCTTTGCACAAAGCTGCGATGTTGCAATGGACGTTTTCTTCCCTGGTGATGCACGGTAGCTTTGGATTTCTACCACCAGGACTTGTACCATAATGAACGCACCGACTCTAGAAGACTCCTACTTTCATCCATACTCATGGTTGTTGAAGGCCGTTATTGAGTCTTGTGGCGTGCATGGCATACAGATCGCAGTTAAGGTGAGCTTACGCTGCGGAAGGAGTCGAGTACTTTACTGGACAGGCATAATAGTATAATCTGCTTGGCTTCTCGCTGCTAATTTGCGCTGCAGCCGACTTGGACTCACTCGTTCGCGCCACCGACCGCAGACCGATTCAAGAAATGCTAGCCTACAAATCGAGAGCGGACTAACTGATCGCTTCGTGGAGGTGCAAGATGACCTGAGCCGTTGTGAACCTCAACAAACACGGTCCACGGAACAGACCTGTGTATCTGCTATGCAGAGCACGTGGGCAGCCGATAGCCGTGAGCCGATTCCAAGGTCGGGGAACAAAGCGCTACGGATTTAAGCTCATGCCCACGTGCTTGGCAGCAAAGCTTAGATTGGCAACTGCGATCCAACGGCATGACGTACGCCTCCCTAGTCTAGCAAAACTTGATGCTATTCGCGCATGCGCTTTACGCCAGCGTTGTACACTTCGCTATTTATGTGCAAGCTGAGAGATTACATATGCCGTACTCCAGCCACGCCCGATAAGTGTGCCGTGCGGCGACCAACTCCGGAAGCGGGAGACTGGTGCTGTGTAGGTACTTAAGCAAGAGCAAGCCATCATGGTGCTCTATGTAAATTGCGTTCAAGTTTAAACCGCTTTTTCGGTTTGCGCGATTGGACATGGTCTCTCTGGCTTTCGCTGCGCTCGTCACTGGCTCGCTTGCCTGCGCGCAGTCGTCCCTTCCAGGCTCGAAGGCTTACACTGCTCCTGCTGGCTTCCCGACCTCCGCATTCTCGTCTTACTATCTCAACCCAGCGAAGCCGACGGCAGAACCCCAGCCAGCTCTCTACGATGCCGTTCTCAACATCACGTATCCGGCGAACCTGACGAACCCATTCACGATCCCTCAGAACGATGACGACCCTATCTTCTTCCCCCCGGCATTGGCCAATCTTTCGGAATCTCAGACACGGGTCTTCCTGGAAGGGATTGCTGCTCAAATCTCGGAAGTCATTGAAGGTAATAACGTCAACGGAAATTGTTCCAAGTGCATCGCGGCTTTGAGCATTGCACGCTCAGCCGCCGTGATTGTCCCTGAAGCGCTCCCGGAAGCCATGGTCGCGCTTTGCAAGAAATACAAATTCCAAAACAACAAAACCTGCGAGGAGGACTTCGAGGCTTCAACGTTTGGATCTGTTTGGGTCCAGGTACTTCGTTATGCAGACGTCGGAGGATGGGACGGTCGCCAGATTTGCAACTCGCTGTCCAGCACCTTCTGCCCACGTCCATACACCCTCCCTACAAACATCACTGGGCTTTTCCCGAAGCCTAAGCCTAGCAACGCTACGGCGCCCAAAGCCAGCGGCAAGCGTGTGAAGGTCCTTCATATGTCAGACTTTCATCTCGATCCTCGCTTTGCTGTTGGGTCCGAGGCAAATTGCACGTCTAGTCTCTGTTGCCGCGCGAACAACAACAACACAGCGCTAGCGATTGGCCAAATCTCTTTTCCTGCAAATCCATACGGGAATTACAAGTGCGACTCGCCATATGATCTCGGGCTTGCTGCCCTGCAGGCTGTGGGGCCATTGACAGGTACTAGCGAAAAGGATCCCCTGGGATGGACGGTGTACACTGGTGACCTTGTCTCCCACGAGGGTCAGAACGAACTGTCTAGAATGTACGTTGAGTACACTGAGGACTCTGTCTATGGCATGCTCAAGACTTATGTCACTGGACCCGTGTTCGCTGCACTAGGCAACCACGACAGCAATCCTGAAGCTATCGACTCGCCTCACAATTTGCCTGGTCCACTTGGACAACAGCAATCGTGGAATTACGACCACGTCGCTGCGTTGTGGCGGAACAATGGCTGGATAAGCAAAGCCCAGGCTGACGAGGCTCGCCTACACTACGGAGGTTACTCAATCCAGAACCACTATGGACTGCGAGTGATCACGTTCAACACAGACTTTTGGTATCGCAGTAACTTCCTCACCTTCATCAACACGACCCAACCAGACAACAGTGGAATGTTCAGTTGGATGATCGACGAGCTGCAAGCCGCAGAGGATGCTGGCGAACGAGTGTGGATCGTAGGCCACGTTCTGTCCGGCTGGGATGGTTCCAACCCTCTCCCCAACCCCACAGATCTTTTCTACCAGATCATCGACCGCTACTCGCCCCACGTCATCGCCAACGTCTTCTTCGGACACACCCACGAGGACCAAGTCATCATCTACTACGCGAACAACGGCACTCACCAGTCCACCGAAACCGCCCTCACCCCCGCCTGGATCGGCCCCTCCATCACACCCCTCACAAACCTCAACTCGGGCTTTCGCCTCTACGAAGTCGACACGGGCGACTTCAACATCTACAACGCATGGACCTTCACCAGCCCCGTAAACAGCTTCCCGAATCTGACCAGCACCGGCCCGACATTCAGCCTCGAGTACAGCACCAGAGATGCGTATGGTGCGGCAGCCGGCTGGCCTGCAAGCGCCCCGCTCAACGCGACGTTCTGGCACAGCGTCACAGAGGCCATGGAGCGTAATCGCTCGCTGGTGGAGATGTTCAATACGTTCCAGGGGAAGTCGTCGGTGCAGAGTCCGAATTGCACCAGCGATGCGTGTGCGGCTGCGAAAGTGTGTTATATGAGGAGTGGGAGTGTGGCGCTGGGACAGAGCTGTCCTCAGGGGTGAGTCAAAGTCACAAGGCATGTTGTAGATTGAGCTAATCTCGTGTGTAGTTTTGGATCGGTGCAGAGCGCGTATACGGGAAAGAACTTCTAGTCTGGGGTAGCTGTATTTATAGTCCAAAGTCACCGAGTCCGTAAAGAGCAAGTTGGATGTGGCCACTCTAGTGTTTCGTCGTTACTTCTCGTTGTTGGCCTGCTCTGATACATGACGATTACAGTGAGTCGTCCTTGAGCACAATTAGTCCGCGGCCTGACAACGACGGCCTTGGAGGCTTAAGGTTTGATCGATTCATTTGACTAGGTTTTGAATTGTAAGAACATGGTAAGTCTGCTAAGGTAAAGAAACAGTTCTCCGGCAACGAAAGACTGTCGGAATCAACTTGTTGCTCAAGCGCGGCATAAGAAGTCCTGCACACATACAGCAATCTCTCATCTCCAGGTATCGTTGACAGTCGCACTGCTGCCGCATCCAGAAGAAGTAGTATACCTCCTGTTAGGGTCGCTCTCCCAGACCACCGCGCCTGCGCTCGTCTTGCGGATGTACTTGTACTCGAACGCGGTACTCGCCGGGAGATCGATGGTTGCCGACCAAAGCGGGTCGCTGCTAGTGTACTTGCTCGCACTCAGAGCCTTCGCGCTGTTGGGGTCCCAGTTGCCAAGCTGAGTGAGCTGGCCAGTGACGAAGATGTTGTCGCCGTAGGTAGTTGTCGCGCGGACGTTGAAGGTGATCTTTGCATTGCAGGCAGGTGTACTGGTACAGGATGTGGGTGTCACGTTGTTCGAGGTCTCGCCCCAGCTGGGACTGACGGTGCCGGCGCGGCGCTCGGTGGCGGTGATGAAGGCGGCGTAAGACCAGGTCAGATCGACGGCAGAGAGAGGAGAGCCAGTGTTCTTGTCGAACTGCTCAGCGAGGCCACCATTGGACGGAGTGTACTTCTGGATGATGGCGAGGTAGCCATCAGCGTAGGTCTTGACGGCGGAGTTGATCGAGGTGTAAGTTGTAGAGCCCTTGGCGTAGGTTCCAGCGGTGATGGAAGGTACGAGGTCCTTGAAAAAGGCAAGAGAGACGGAATCAACAGTGATGGATCCAATCTTATCCCACTGGTACAAGGCAGAGTACAGCTGCTCAGCAGCGGCTAGAGTCGTCAGATACCAAGGGTTACCGTTGTAGTATACATCCTCAGAGTAGCGACCAACGGCGACAGCACTGCCCTGAGCAATACCCTTGTTGATTGCGTATACGGAACGGAAGGAGTCAGTGACAGCCTTGTGGTTGGCAAGAGCGCGGGAAGAGCAAGGCTGGAAAGTAGCATCTGTGCACTTCGAGTTGGGGTCGAAAGTGTGGATGGACGAGATAAGAGAGTTGGCATCCTTTCCAGTGCGGCCGTCGTTTACATTAATGTTCGAATCGATGTAGCTGCCAGTCCAGAAGCTCTGCGCAAAGCAAAGGACCTGTGGAGCTGCTGATGCACAGCCAGTGCATGTCTGTCCGAGCTTGGTTGCGAGCGCGGCACCTTCAGCAAGGGCACGGTGTGTTGCAGCAAGAGTGAAGAACGATGAGCCGTTGACTTCCTCCCAGAGATCGAAGCCGGTCTGATTCCAGTACTGGACAGCATAAGCGAGATCCTTTGCAATGATTGGCCAGACGGTGTTGACAGCGTAGGTCTTGTTGCCATTGTCAGCCAACCAGTTGGCGTATATGGAAAGAGCTGTGGCACGGAGAGGAGGCCCATCGCGCTGAGGGCGGCCCCATGCACCGGTGAATTGGGTCATATCCACATTGAACTTTGGCTCGCCAAGGCCGCCTGTAGTCGGACCTCCAGACGGATTGGTAACGCCTTGGAGCTTAGCCTGGGACGAAACGTAATCGTCAACCTTTTGTCGAAGGGAGGTGTCGCCATGTACCAAGCGCTCGATGACTGACTTGTAGGTGAGAGCGGCATCACGTGTCCAAGTATACCAGTCTAATATCTGTTAGCGATGAGGGATTCTAAAGTATAACTCTGCACTTACAATCTGGGTTGGAGCGCGATGGGCTGGCTACGACAATACCGGCAGGGACACCAGGTGCCTTGCTACCACCTCCGATGTTGGCAAGTATGCCATTGAGAGACACAGTGGTCTGGGCGGTGATGAACGCATCGATAGATGCTTGACGACTCTCAAGATCAAGAGGTGTAGCCTGAGTGCCGGAAAACAGTAGTGCCGCGGGGAGAGCCCGAAGGATGGAAGTGAACAGCATGGTGTCAGAAGATGATGCGAACAGAGCTGGTGGGCTGCTTGATGGCTGTCGCTTCGAGGGTGGTCGGTCACTTTATAACTGTAGCCATGAGGTCGACGTTGTGTGCATCATCAGCACGATCTTGCTCCTCGTTTTCCGACTGCAGTAAACATCGGCAGGCACCAGACGACGGGCGCTAGGTTAGCTGCATGGTACCACGGAGGTGGAAGGATGACGAAAGCCGTGATTGAAGCAGAGCGGTCCGACGGTGGGCAAATAGGAGGCGTCACCAACTGAGGCTCATTTAACGCCGTGGTAGTGTCCGGCTACACCCACCAATAAGAGCGAGTGGACGCGAGCCTCGAAACAAACATGTGAAGGGAGAGCAAAGCCAAAGCGGACGTCGATGCTCTTGCCCCAGATTTAATCCTGGCCAATTACTGCACGTGGTGTATGGGGTACTATGGCGCCTTCCTGATATGTCGTTAGTTCGTGCGCTTAAAGAATTCACGCGCTCTGCGGACCGACATCGTCACTTGACCATTTGCGACATTACACCATGAACAGGCACAGGACCAATGCATCATCCGTTCATGCCGGGCAAGAATTTCGCAGCTACGCGACGGCTCCAGGTTACAAGTTAGACGACCCCGCATACCCCGGTTCCATAGTCACTGCCGCTCGGCTCCACATCGAGCAATCTATCCTGGACCGACATTGTGCGAGCGAGGACCAGAGAAATGTCGGGGTAAGAGCAGGAAGAGAAACGGCTGCGAGCCGGGTGATTGAGCAAATAACATCCTGCCTCGCAAGCGAATGTCATCTTCATTTGATCTACTCCTAGCTCATACTAGAGAGTATGTTCCCGAGACTTAGGCGGGATTAGTCGGTCTGAGGATGTGGAGCTCGTAAACCATACGGTCGTAACGTCGTGACATGCGATAGCATTGAAGTAGTTGCACAGCAATAGGGCCTCGTCGACGAAGGGAAAATCAACACGTCTGTGTAGCCTGGAAGAAGCGTGGACCTGAATAGCCGTAGAACTGTACGGTTTCAATGTCGATATTGCCGTCTTCTGAGTCTTTCGGGCTCCAAAGCTTGAGCAGTACATTCCTGCCAGATCTGCAGCGCACATTAGTTACAGCCAGCAGGCCCATGGCTTGCATACTTACATTGCGGGCTCAAACTTGATTGTGATCTTGCTCTTGTTCTTCTTTATAAAGAATCTTGCATGCGGCGCAAGTACATCTCTACCGGGCTCGCCAGTACCGGCGTCAATGTGACTAGGTCTCGCAAGCCTACTTGCTCGGATCGGTTCTCTATTGTCCAGAAGATTATTGCGACTGTCCAGAAGATTGCGATAGCGAGTGCCTAGATTGAGCCGACGCGATCTCAGATCAAAGTCATCAGCAAATTGAGCAGTCTCGAGAAGTTGACGGAAACGTGCTCCAGTGCCTCGGCGGGGCGCTACGTCTTCGTCTTCGTCGTCGCTACCGGGCCGCCAGCGACCTTCGCGCTGGATGCGGTCGGCCATAGTCTCGACATTGGGATAGTCATCGTTAGAAGACTCGTCGTCCTCTTCGCTCGTGGTGGTCACGTTGAATGGTGGCGGTGTAGGAGCCGAGATGCCTGCTGATGCCGTGTAGTCGCAATCAAAGTCTATGCCAGGGTCTATTTCCTCATCGCTCTCGGCTGGAGGTTCTGAGCTCCTCTGCTGATCGATGTGTTCACGTGCGCGGGATTCTTGGTTCAAGCGTCGAGTACGCAGCCGCAAACGTTCGATACGCGCTTCCACGTCGTCTTCTTGGCGGCCTCTGGAGTGTTGCCATATATCGTGATCTTCAATTGCTTCTCGTAGAGAGATGTGTTCTGCGTTGTGAACGTATCTGCGACGTTCAGGTGAAGGTGAAGCTGACGGCGAGTGAGTACGATGCTGCAGTCGATAAGTAGATGTGCCAGATATGAGGTCCGATGCGGACATGCCCACGAAGACGAGTCCTTCTTGGACGCTGGAGACTGTTAGTGGATCATCAAGTCACGGGTGGGCACACATACGGCGACGTGAAACCACGGTCCGGTGCTCGAATGACAACTTTTTCGAGGGCGAACGGAGCATCTCCTATATGCCTGAGTAGGATGTCGCACTTTGATCTTTCGCTGCAGTATACGCTCTTGTCGTTCTTCAGGACATTATCCACATGGTAAATCTTCATAGGGTTGTCACGCATGATCTGGCCTCCATCGCAACTGACAACTTCCATGCGCAGACGTCCGGGGATCACCTGGCCCTTGTAGCCATACTTGAAGTTCTGGTATCCAGCACTCTCACTAGATTCGTGTTCAAGCTTTCTCCGCTTTGTTCGCCTGTGTGCTTCCAGTCCACTGTGGGTCGGCTGGCGGTTGGCCATGTTGATCCACTCCTCGAAGTCGGCGCTGATAGGTGAGTGCTCACTGAGGGCATCGAACGGCTCGGCAGACGCGTTTCTAGCAGCTTCTCGCATCTCATCGATCCTTGCCTGGGCGCGCTGGAGGTAGCGCTCGCTGGGTGTGGCTCGTGGGCGATTCGGATTGGCTGTCGGCGGCCGCCTCGGCGAATCAGACGCAGTTTCGTCGCTATCTCGTGGTGATCCGAGCAGGCGGTGCAGCCTTCGCCGGTACACACGACGCCTGGCCTCGATCAGGCGGTCCAGATGGCTGGACGAACGCTCTGGAGGTTCGTCGGCCAGGCGCAGCACATTGCCTGCGCCGGTCCGCGCAGAGCTAGGTGGAGAGCCCGAGGCACGCGGGTAGTCGAACGAGCCGGCCGCGAAGTGGAAGCCGGCTGGAGGAGGCGACGATGTAGGCGGGCGAGGCATCGCTGACGTGTGGCGCGGTTCTCATGAGAGTGAGAGGGGCGCCGGCAGCCAGGAGAGGAGCGGGGCGCTTTGCGGACAGGTCCGATAGCAGGCAGGCCGTGGGGCGAGAGGCCAGTATCGTCTGTTACCACGAGGTGCGGCGTGTTGGAGCGACAGGCATTGCAGGTGAGATGATGTTCATGCGGTTGTCCACGGGTCGCAGCCCCACAGATCCACGTGCCGTTGCGCTAGCGCTGCAGAGCCGCCAGGTCCCCGGGCTTAATTCCGTCATGGCTGGACTTTCCCGTGTTCACCAAGAGTCGCGGTCGGCGAGCTCGTGCTGCTCTCACCGTCGCCTCGCCTTGCTGCCGACTGACAGTGCGGCTTCCCCGTATCACTCGCACCCCACCACATTCAGTCTATCCGCCACACCCTCCACACACATCGCGCCCATTCCCAGAGATGACGGACCTCACCTCGGCCACCGGTCCAGACGCGATCAATGGCACGTTCCCTGCAGACGACGCAGCTGGCCAGACGGTCGCTGCTATCGCCGAGTCCGAGAAGATCTCTGCAGGTAAGAATTGGCCAACGCCAGTGGCCGCGCCTGCTCACTCGCGCCCACAGACGAGATCGCCCTCTACGACCGCCAAATCCGACTCTGGGGCGTCAAGGCGCAAGAGAAGATCCGCACGGCCAACATCCTCCTCGTCTCCATCAAGGCGCTGGCGAACGAAATCGCCAAGAACCTCGTGCTGGCCGGCATTGGCTCCATCACCCTCGCCGACCACGAGAACGTGACGGAAGATGACCTGGGCGCGCAGTTCTTCATCAGCGAGGCGGATGTAGGCAAGAACGTAGGCAGTCCGCAGCTAGAGACTGTTGTACGCTACTGACGTCGTCACAGCGCGCCGAAGCAGCGGCTCCCCAGGTCCAGAAGCTGAACCCGCGCGTCAAGGTCAACACGTACACAAGCCCCATCAACACCGAGACCGACGCCCGCTTCTACTCGCAGTTCGACGTCATCATCGCGACTGATCTCGACTTCAACTCGACCAATACCCTGAACCTCTGCGCGCGCCTCGCAAACCGACCCTTCTACGCCGGCGCATCGCACGGTCTCTATGGCTACATCTTTGCCGACCTGATCAAGCACAAGTTCGTCGTCGAGCGCGAGATGAGCAACAAGAGAACCCAAGTGGGACCCGAGAGCTCAACGCGCAGCGTCCTCGAGACGTCGTCGAAGAAGGACAACGGCAAGTCGGTCGAGACTGTAACCAAGCAAGAGATCTACTCGCCTATCATGGCCATCAAGGACTCGCCACTGCCGCCCGAGATCGCCAGCAACCAACGCAGGCTCAAGAAGGTGCACCCGCTGCTGACTTGCGTGCGCGCACTGTGGGAGTATCAGTTCCAGGCTCAAGGTGTCTACCCATCACACGACCCGAAGCAGCTGCAGTGGTTTACCATGACGGCTACCGAGAAGCACAAGCTGCATCTGCTGCCCTCAAACACCCTAACCGCCGAGTTCCTGCGCAGCTTCTTGCAGAATCTCGGGAGTGAGATTGCGCCCGTCACTGCCTTCTTGGGCGGTCAGCTTGCGCAGGACGTCATCAACGTGCTTGGGCAGAGGGAGCAGCCCATCCAGAACTTGATGTTGTTTGATGGCGAGGAAAGTGCCGGGCCGGTCTATGCGCTGCACCCCATCTTCGTTGACAACCCCATCGCAGCGCTTCCCTCGATTCCGATGCCCGTCGAGGCCATTTCTATCGATGACTAAGCAGACGACTCATCGAGGCACAGGCATTCTCACCTTTCAAGTCAGGAGTGCCTACACGCACCAAGCTGGGCTGGAAAGGATCGTCGGAGACGGCTGCTCACTGGATATGAGCAGACAGGAAGGACGGCACAGGACAACGATACCCAAAGGCTAGCCTCACAGAGCCAGCCGCGGCGTTTTGCATAAAGAAGATACTTGATCACAAGCGCTGAATCGCGTGAACACGCTCCACACTACTCGCGCCTCGCACAAAAGCCCCAACCTACTACTGAACCTTCTTCTCACCCTCCTTTTCCCCCCTGGTGCCCCCAATCCTCCCAAACAAAACCCAACACAGCCCCAAAAACGCAACAACCACTATCCCCACAGTCCCCGCCTCCACAATCCCAACCCTCCGCGTATCCAACACCGGCACCGCTATCGTCTCCACTAACCTCCCAGCGTCAGACGACGGCGCAACGTGCATGAATCGTGTTTTCGCCCCGAACAAAGCCTCGTACCCAAGATGTCGCCTATCAAACGGGTTCTGCGCGTGCTTGGGCCCAGAGTCGGCGCGGCAAGCCCAGAACATGACGGGCCAGGGGACAGAGACGGATGTGTGTGAGGAGGGAGAAGCGGGGAGGTAGCGCAGGTGCAGCGGGATGGATACGTTGTGCTCGGTGGGTGCGCGCGCACTGAGCTTCGAAGAACCCGCGTCTGACGAGGGCACCGCGAGCTCGAATAACGCGGCGCTGCCCCATTGCGGGACCACCCAGTCTGGCGCTTCGAGATCCGTGGCCCCGGATAGGCTGCGTAGGGCGACGAGGTGAGCGGATGTGAGGAAGAGGGCGTCGGTGAATTGGTATTTGTCGATGAAGAGGGCTGAGGGGAGCGTCAGGTAGGTGTGCAGTTTGCATGTTGGGTCTGGCGCATTTAGGTGCGAGCTGGGCAGGGTTAGGGTCAGAGTGGGGTGCAGGCCAGCGGGGCTGTTGATGGAGGTCTTGTAGCGAAGAGGAGAGAGCTGTGGAGTGGCGTTGGGGTTGTAGGGCGCCGAGTCCAGGAGTGGGTAGTGGCGTGTGGGCGTTTGGAAACGGGTTGGTTCTGGGTGCGTTAGTTGTATCCGTAGTTAGGAGAGGGGCAGTAGTACTTGGCTTGTCATCGCGACCTAGTACGGTCAGAAAGCCGCCGAATTGGTAGTCTTCAGGATCGGTGTTGGCCTCGTGAGACAGGATGCCAATCTCTACAGTCGAGTCTGAGTCTTCGTCAGGTGCTGAGTACGTGTCGGTCCAACCTTCCCCGTCATGGACGTGATTGGTAGACCAGACAACTATACAAACAACCGCTTGGGATATGGCATCGTAATCAATGTCCACGTAAGAAGGCGATAGGGAAGTTCCAGTCATTTCCTTAACCCATGTTGCCACTGGAGATGAGCTCCAATCTCTTTCGAAGAACGGCGAGTAGTAATGCAAGGCCGTAGACATGGTGAAGCGTTCCGAAAGCATCGGCATCTTGATTGCTGTCTCGTTTGATGTTGTGCACTTGAAGTGTCCATGATCGTTGCGAAACACTGATCGTACGTCCTGACAAAGATCTGGATTCTGAACTTCTGTGGATGGTGTGTAGAAGATATGCAGACCAGGCGAAACTCGGGATGTGAACGGAGCTGGTACCGTGTCGGGGATGTCTGACGACCAGCGGACATGCAGTTCATGCCATTTCTTGAGCGCTTCACTGACTCGTGTCAGTCTCTCTCCGTATGTAATCGGGCTTTCTAGTATTTTACATATCAAAGGGTGCCTTGCGTTCTGATAGTTCGTCTAACCCAAGTATGATACGGTGTTCTTTCGCAGCCTTGACGCGTTCTACTTTGAAAGTGTCCGGCTCTCCATGTTTTCCTGATTGAACGTTGATCTGCTCAGGACTGAAACTCTCTGGTTCCGTTACCACATATGTTATTCGCTCCTTCATAGCTGTTGTTGGGTGTTGTCAAGATGGCGCGTGATGAGGCTCACATGCTTGCACCTGCCTTCTCGCTTAATCTCACACCCCTGGCCCTGACAGGTGACATCACCGCGCTAGGAGACCCTTTCACAGCGCAGTCTGGATTGCTGCCTGCGCCAGCGATCTCTTCAACACCGTGTCCTCGCGTGTTTTGCCACTCCATGGGCTTGTATAGCTGGCGAAATCCCTAGCAACATCTGCGAATTATCTGCCACCTCAGTCATACTATGCGCATTCTCGATCTTCTATACGCAGCGCTGCTGAGCGCATGTGGCGCACAAGCTCTCCGCTCTGACAAGGTCAAGCTCTCCAACATCCAGAGCCTGACGTTACGAAAGGGACTTGACACCTCCCATCGCCGTGTCGATGCCATGCCCCAGGTACGTTGTACATGACGATATAGTATTGCGTCTGTACTGATACATTTAGCTTTCATGCATCGGCGGCAATGCTAAAGGTCTCTACGAAGTCGATGTGATGCGCTGTAAGAACTCTGGATCCGACTACGACTCCGAGAATATTCAGTGGACATGCACTGCCTCTCTCCCTGATGAGTTCAAACTCGGTTCCACCGACGTCATATGCGAAGGCTACGACTACCCTGAAGATCCGTATATCTTGAAGGGGAGCTGTGGAGTCGAATACAGGCTAGTCCTCACAGATAAGGGCCATGAAAGATACGGCAAGGGCAACGGAGGCCATTGGTGGGGTGGGGACGATGAAGGCAGCAGCAGAGATGGACCAAAGACTTTGGGCGAACAGGTTGCGGCTGCGCTCTTCTGGATGGTCTTCATTGGTGTCGCAGGCTGGATCATCTTCAACATCGTTCGTCAATGGGGTCAGGGTCCTGCGGGAGCCGGAGCTGCTGGCGGCAACCGCCCAGGATGGGGCGGAGGAGGAGGCTGGGGCGGAAACGACGACAACGATGATCCGCCGCCGCCATACGACTATCAGGGCCGACCAGGCAAAAGCACATACGGCACAAATCAGCCTCAGAGTTGGAGACCTGGGATGTGGTCTGGCGCATTAGGTGGAGCTGCGGCTGGGTACGCAGCTGGACGCATGGCCAACAGGGGCAACCAGACGAACAATGGATGGGGTAGCAACAGCGGTGGATGGAACAATAACGGAGAAGGAAGCTCGAGATCATCTTCTGGATCCGGCTCGAGCTTCTCGAACACTAGACACGAGAGCACCGGTTTTGGCTCGACCTCGAGGAGGTAGACAGGACTTGCGATAACTATGATTCTCCTTGGCTCAAAATGATACCCATCCCTTCATCTTACCAACGCAGCATACTTGCGATGAACTCCATGGATGACGCATAAATGAAAACTCCAGCATTCAAACCGCCGTAGCTCATCACCAGCTTCAAAGACATAATTCGCAATCCCTTACGGCCTCAGTGCTTACGCAGCCCGCCCGCAATCCACAGAATATTCGTCCCCCTGACCTCCAGACACGTCAACCATCCCACCTTATTCCCCTCTTCATCCAGACTCGCCTCATTTCTCGCCACATCCTCCGCAATCACTCGCCTTTCCCTTCAACATACTCAGGTCCTCATCCAGCTCCTATGCTGCACTCGACATGATCCGCGCCTGAGGGACGGTCTCGATGTAATATATATTGTGAGCGCAACACACTAGTCATGATGACTTGGAAATGCTGCATCACGAACGAGGTATCGAATTGGCTTGGTATCTCGGATGAGATGAGCGATTAGGTGTATCTGAAATTGATTTTGGAGGGGGAGAGGACAGGATAGCGTGGTGGGTCGGCGAGGATCGCTTCAGATGGCTTGTCGATGTTGGAGGGAGCTATTACTGATGTGTGAGGAGGCGAGGTCATTGCATTCTAGGTCCAGTGCCACCTTTGCAAGCAGTTTGGTCTTGATTTTGGCGGTCTTGATGTCGTTGTCAGAAACGGAAAGCAGGAAGCCTTCGAAGTCCTTAAACTCTGATCGTAGATGTTGACTTGCTCGCATCTTCACCCATTTTGGAGACAGCTGACGAACCCAAACTCCGGTCTTGAGATATCAGTTTGACTTGACGATCGATTTCTGTGTTGATGAAACTGGAGTCATCTATGGTTCCTTTCAGATTTGCTTTTGAATCGCCCTTGAATCGCTTTAGACATCGCAATCGTTCTTCGATGGAACTTATCACATATACGGCAGGTAACGAGTGCCTAGTCTTTTAAATATGAGGCCAAGTTGAAGTCAAGCGAGCATACACAATGTTGTAGATCTCAGGTATGTCGCGACGCTTGCACAGACTTCGAGCCATCAAATCTCGCGCCTGGAGGTTGACAGAAAGGGATATGAATGCTGGCACTTGGAAGATTACCAAATGACATGTGTGTGGTACATATGTGCTAGGTATCGTAATAATGGTTGTTTGCGTAGAGTGCTATGCGGTTCGGCACACTACCTTTGTTTGTTCGGTGCAAAGCAGTTGCTTGTTGGTGCTAGCGTGTGAAAGGCAGGGTCTGGACTGGAATACCGGAGTGTCGCTCTGATGTTCTAGGCGTCTACTGGAGTTTCAAATAGGTATACGCGGCGAAAATCCTCGTTAAAGGTCTCCATAATGGCTTGCGGCTATTGGCATCTGCAACCGAGCATGAAAGTGCTGGAAATAAGATCATGCCATTGTTGCGTCAGAGGCTTTGCGCTTCGCGGGCGAGGAATATGACGCAGCGTTCAATGTCTCCAAAGACCAAGACCGTATTGCGCAGATCGACTTTCACCGCAAGCACACCAAGCGCAAGGCACGCTTTGTCGAGGCGCGCAAAAGAGGAATGGAGTGGCAAGGGTCAAACGACACCGATCGCCGATATCATGGGTAGCCACAAACGCACAGGCCCCCTCCGCGGCGACACAAACTTCCCCTCTACGAGTGAAGGCTACGTCTAAAATGGGGCAACGGAAGATATGCCCGTCAAAAGGTGGTCAGGCCCTGTTTCTACGTGTTTCTTATGCAATCGTCGTACGATCCTTCCTGGATACTTACCCCCTTGAAGGCTACACCTTACCATAACATCGGAAACAGCATAGCCCGGCGGCTCTTGCATGGTCAAGATGGCAGGCGTTGTCGCCGCATCCCTGAATGCACTTCGTCCAAATTCACCGGCTTCAGCACTTGTCGATCTCCCGCCGCAGCCAAAATATCCTGACAGCGTCCGCGACGCCAGTAGCGCCGAGTTCGATATCTTTCGCTATACGCCTATTCCTACGCTTATTGTCGATGCGTCGCGCAAAATCATTCAGGTTTCAGACAGTTTTCTCATGACATCGCAAGGAAGACGCGAGAATCTCGTCGGGCGACACGCGGATGACGTTTTCGACCAGCCAGAATTGCCCATACTTGCCTCGGCCCGCGAATCGCTCCGGGCCGCAGAGGGAAATGGTTCACCAACTCAGGTCGACCATGTGACTGATTCACAACATGTCTGGAGAACTCGCACAGTCCCCATCTTTCGCAATAAATGCCTTCACTGCACTCAATTAGAATTCCAGGATGTTACAGAGGAGCACAGGAGGAGGTTGGAGCTTGAGGAGCGCCTATACACGAACGAGACCTTCCGGATCTTAGTCGAAACAGTCAAGGACTACGCTATATTCATGCTCGATCCCGATGGTAACATCGCGACCTGGAACGCCGGAGCCCAGGCTTTCAAGGGCTACACGAAGTCGGAGATTATTGGGCAGCACTTTTCGAGATTCTACGGTGAAGAAGATCTTGCCAAAGATAAGCCAGGACATGAGCTTCGAGATGCCATTCGTGATGGTCGTTGCGAAGATGAAGGCTGGGTGCGTAACAAGTGTACGGTATCCATGATTCGAGTTGACTGGCTGACAAACCAACAAGCGCTACCGCAAAGATGGCTCTAAATTCTGGGCGAACGTTGTCATTACTCCTATCTATAGGGACGGTGTGCTCATTGGATTCTCGAAGGTGACTCGCGATCTGACAGACCGGCGCCAAGCTGAGCAACAACTTATTGATGCTTACGAAGAAGCGTCAAAGCTGAAGTCAGAATTTCTTGCCAACATGTCTCACGAGATCAGAACTCCCATGCATGGTTTGCTTTCGGCGCTAACATTGCTACTTGACACAAATCTTGACTTCGATCAGCTGGACCTTGCTCGTGTCATTCAAGAGTCCGGCGAGGTCCTTCTTCAGGTGATCAACGACATCCTCGATTACAGCAAGTTGGCCAACGGCAGCTTCTCGATAAGCCACGACATCATCAACATCAAAGATATTGTACATTCCGTTCACCGAGCGCAACAAAAACTATTCGGTCCGCTAGTCAAGTTCGAGATCCACCTGGACGCCCGTATACCAAACGCTGGCGAAGGTGACAGCCTGCGATATCGTCAAATCGTCCAAAATCTAGTTTCAAATGCTGCAAAGTTCACTGAAGGTGGCTTTGTACATGTGAACGCGAGGCTTGAAAGTGAAGATGAAGAGACCTCCCTGATTCGGACCGAGGTCGTAGATACTGGCATCGGTGTTCCTGAGGCATCTGCAAGCGCCCTCTTCACTCCGTTCACTCAATTCGACAACTCTGCAACCAAGCGGTACAAAGGAACTGGACTTGGCCTGAGCATCTGCAAAAGCCTCTCTGAGCTCATGGGTGGAGAGATTGGCTTTTATACAAATCCTGAGGGTCATGGTAGCGTTTTCTGGTTTACCATTAAGCTGAAGAAGTGCAAACATTTCCAGACCGTCGAAATCCCTGGCCTCGAGCTGGAAAAACTTCGGGTCCCAACACCAGCAGCTACGGATCACTTGAAAGAGATTAAAGATGTTGCTGTTAGCAAGCGCATACTCCTGGCGGAAGACAATTTCATCAATCGGAAGGTCATGCTGCGCATGCTGGCTGGTCTGGGCTTCCCCAACATCGATGTCGCTGTTGATGGCAGAGAGGCTGTGGCGAAGACAATACAATCCGCCGGCGAACAGTACGCGTTAGTGCCTTACGACCTTATCTTGATGGATATCAACATGCCTACGCAGGACGGCGTATCGGCTACACAAGAGCTCAGGGAGAAAGGATATCACATGCCCATCATTGCGATGACTGCAAATGCTTTAAAGGGCCAAGCTGAAGCCTATATCGCCAAAGGCATGACCGGGTACATCGCGAAGCCTGTGGACAGGAAGATTTTCGTCGAAGTCCTTCTGAGATGTTTCAAGGGCACGTCTGACGACCCAGCCTGATTCTACGCTGCTTATTTGCGACCCAAACACCACAAGACGATCGAAGACATTGAAGCCGGATGGTCTGGAGCCCAAGCACGCTCGCAGCCCTTGCAATCCGCTATCGAAGGATAGGCCGTTGCGTCACAATGATATCCTCATCTTCTGCAAACGGTTTCATCTCCCCAGAGACGCCTTGCTAAATCTCCAGCATACGAGGTGGTGCAATCATGAACCGAATCTACCTCACGTTGCTGCAGTGGCCAATCTGATAGGCTCGATTGTCTCCTCACAGATATATGCGTTTAAGATGAACCAATCATAGCGTTCGTCAGTATCCGGCATGTATGACAGAAGTATCGGCCCTCCGTTTGTGGCGGTGGCTATGTGCATAAGCACATGCAAACCTGCTATTCGTCAGCGCAAAAGATGCGAACACCCACTCAAGAATCCAGCATGGATCGCGATTATTATGGTGACCAAAGTGCCACCATGGGAATGATTGGGATGGTCGCTCATTAGAGTATCCGTTCAAATCTTTCCGCTCGGGAACGTACCCTACAAAAGGTTGGATCTTCACGATGCAGAAGGGCGGCCTCAGCTCTGGATTTGTATTCAACACATAGCCTCTTACCGGAATGTTCCTGCAGAACAGTCATGCACACCATAATTCTAGGCAAGGCATCTTGACCCTTTCGTTGGCTGCAGCAGCCTTCGAGTCAGCCTTGCAAGTTGTATTTAAAGCTCAAACGTGCCTGTAAAATCCGTTCAAATCATGCAGGCATTTTTCAATGACATATACCTCGACCTGGGACCAACCTATTGCCTGTGAAAAGAAGTTCCTCTATGCATCCAACAGCTGGCCCGCGTAGCGGGAGCGACTTTACACCTCCTGAACCACGTGTACCCGTACCATCACCAGCGTTACACCCTACGCACCAAGTATGTGGTGTATCGGCGGAGGAACACCCTTCTCCTGAGGGTGTACGGAGTTCCTATCGGAGCCCGCTGCTGCCACCTCGCCCTGTTGACTCTTCAGCCTCATCAACTTTCGTACCAATAGTGGACACACATGGCGGTGACACACCGGAGTGGACGAAACCTCACATACACAAATGGAAATCACCCTTACTGATGATTCTCTTTTTCGCGCTGGGTACTACTGTGAGCGTTGCGCATTGTGTGTTCTACGCGAGATTTGAAGACCGAATTGTGGGAGACTCTAGCCAACAGGAAGAGAAACTCCGGTAGGGCCACAATCTATTATGAAGGCTCGAATCTGACAGTGTAAGATTCGGCACCGCGTGTGCCTTCCTCGCCCAGATTTGCTTGGGCGCCAGTGTTTGGACTGTCTATACGCAATGGTTATGGCGCACAGTGAAGCGAGAAGAGATGACCATCGAAGCATGGAATGCTGCCTTCAGTGCTGATACTTCGATTTTGTCTTTACTGAACTGGGAAATGTTGCGCAAGCTTCGAATTGGGAGCGTGTTAGCTCTGTTCGCCTGGTGCGTGTACCTGGGTCCGATCGTCGTGCCTTCGCAGAGCTGACATCGTCAACAGGAGCCTTCTCTTGCCGCCGTTCTTCACACCGGCAACGCTTTTCATCTACGCAAGTACTGCTGTCAATGACACAATTGCTGCTGTGCCCTTCCCCAGCATAGGACTGAGCTCAGAGGCTCATAGATATACGTATTCGCCGCCCGTACGTCGGGGTACCAGACAGGACATCGATGACCAGAGTCGCATCTTCACTGGGCCCAGGACCCAGTTGAGCCTCGTGTCAACTGCCACATCATCCCTCGGAGAGATCCTTCCTGCGGATCTCCCGTACAATAATTCGGCCTACTCTATCTCGTTCTTCGGTCCTGTCGTACAATGTGAAGAAGCTGAGCCCGCGATTAGAGCTCAGATCAGTGAACACCTTCAAGAAGGCATGTCAGGTGTGTGGGGCTCAGCGATAGAGACCGATAGCGCGTACTTCGCCTTTGTACCGACGTACAATGCTTCCAACGATCTGGTCGCAGTCTGGCGCCCAAGGCAACAAACCCCATCTAGACCCCTCAACCAACTGTGGCTGACATTTATGCGATCTAAGATTAACGAGCTTGGCGAAAGAGTAAAGGAACGACACTTTCAGGTGTGTCTGCCACACAATGGGTCATATGATCTTCAGATCTCTCAGTACCATGGCGTCCAAAGTGTGACCGCGAATTACACCGTCGGCGATGCCATCCCCTACCCAACCGACGATCTTGATGTTCCCTCAAATCTCACACAGCATGCGTACAGCGCGTTTATGTGGGTGCTTTGCGATCAGCTGGTCGGCAAAATGGCTTGGTATGCTGAACCCAACGCGAGCGCATCCAATACAACGTCGCCCGTACGCGGAGCAAGTCAGTTCGGCGTCATTGAGTCCCCTATATCGCGCACTAGTCTCCTCGGAAGCCGTGACCTCGACGCTTTCTTCGAATTCGATGAAGAAAAAGGCCTGTACGATGACCAAAACGTTTCGAGGGTTTTTGATCTTAGTGATCAACGGCTGAGAGATAAGGCTCTTGCGAGGAATCAGACGTTGGCTGTGTTGATCGAGGAGCTGAGCTTCAATACCACCATCAGTCTGATGCACAACGCACTACTCACGTAAGCCCTCCTGCCAGATTCTAGTGTTGTGATAGATTCCTGATTCTTTCCAGTAATTTGACAAACACGACCGTTCGACTGACATACGATGTCAATCGCTATTCCTACAAGCCCTACGGTCTTTTCATCCCATATGGGCTTGCAAATTTCTTCACCCTAATCTGTGTCCTCGTGGGCGCATGGTCATACATGCACGATGACGTGCTCCCTGATCGCAGAATCCAGGTGATCATCTACGCGGCCAGACCAGAACTTAGAAATGGCTCAAGAACTTTGAGCGTGGTCGACACTGATAGTACGCGAGCTTCTTTCACTTTCCAAGTAGTCCAACAAGAGGAGCGAGCCGGAGGTGAGAGGAGAGCGGAAAGAGTGACATGGCACAGGGTCCGATGGGGGAGCAAGATCCCGCATCAAGCCACAAGGGGTAGACGCAAGTAGAGAACGGATGCGCACGAGCATTGGCAATCTATAACTTTGCTGGACTTTCCTGTATTTGGCGACCGAAGCCAGCGCCGATTGCTTTCTTCCCCTTGAACACCTTCGGAAAATTGACAAGGTGGGTTATGCGAGCTCGAGCTGGTTGCGAACATTCACTGGCCAAGTGCATTGATAGGACATGATGGTTGAAGCTTCAGTGAAAGAACCAACGCCGACCGGTACTCGGTACTATTAGCGAATTGAGCGAAGCCGTGGAGGTTGAACGGAATCAATAGAGGGTTTGACTTGAAGGTATGAAGTCGTCGAACAAGTTCCTCATGATGTCATCAATGTTGACTGTATCGCCGAACGGCTCTTGACGTCGTTGCAACTCAGGAAACAAGTCAAGGTCGAGTTCGAAGGCTGAAAGGAAGTCCAGGTTTGGAGGCACAGTGTCGTCATTTTGTCCCCGCATCGCCGACTGTCCCATGGACGCATTGCCCTCAGTGCTGGCTTCATGCAGAATACCCAACACCTCATGTTCAATACTTTGTTCTTGGAGGCTCCTTTGACGGGTTTGCCTAAGCCATCGAATCGTCGATCTGCCCATGTCTTCCAGAATGTCGCGAGCGCGTTTTGCGCCGGACCAATGCTCGCCAGTCGCGCTGAGAACGCTAATACCAACGCTCAAGTCTTCCATGATGTCCTCAAAATGTATCCCTCGGGCAATTTCTGGTGCGATCCTGATGCAATAGAGGGCTGTTATGATGCTATATACTACACCATGCACGGTGATCCAGTCGTAGAGTACAAGGTCGCTCCTGTAAAGTTTTTCGTACAGCCGCAGAGATTGATGTGCTGCCTCATAGCATAATATCGTGGCTGCAGCGGTGAGAGTGGGGATCGCTGGGCTTGGTCTGAGAAGGAGCATCTTCAAAGCGAGACAGCGAATTTCGCAAGTCAGCGCGATGTATTCATTCCGTGGCTGTATCTGTGGGATTGCAGCAGCCCATTCATTCAGTTGTTGCAGCATGTCATTCTGCCATGCCGCCAAATCGCGTATCGCGGGGTAAGCATATGGAGGTACATCTCTTACGATACTGTTGGCGACATACTTGATCTCGGAGTTGAGTTTTGCGAGCCTGAAGAGATGAATAGACACGGCCATATTGCGCCTTTCGGCGCTGGTATCAGTGGGAGCCTGCGCCAGTTCGTTGTCTTCTAGACGTTGTGGCAGCTTGACTCATCAGTACGGCCTCTGCCACAATTAAGAAGAAAGACGTACCCGTAGTTCACACGCTTCGTCGCGCAAGCCAATCGGGCGACCCATCATACTTGCGACGGTCCTGTCGATGGTAAAGACGGTCCAGAAAATTCGTGTCCGTAGCTCCTGCTCTAGCAGTGAGATACCCGCCGATGTCGTGACTTGCCTTTGCAGTCCCAGGTCGATCACTGCCGCCAGACATTGGTAATTTAAATGCCAGACATTGAGTTGCATATGTGGGCAATGCATAGCGAAAATAAGCAGCAACAGCATGCATTGTAGACCGTCGAGAGAAGTCCCAATGTGGATGCGGTCGAGGTACTGCAATGCAGAAAGACAGTACGATTCGCCATGAAGCTGTCGCTTTGCTCTCCAGGTTGAGAGGGTTGCGGAGATAGCAAGCACCATGAAGACCTGGAAGCGTACTGAAGCATCACGGGCACCATCTACGTTCTCAGATTCACCAGCCCTGTAAAGTTCGTCGAGGGCTGAGCGTAAGGATCCTTCGTGTAGAAAGGGGTACTGGGGTTGGATTGTTTCGAAATACGTTTGAAACAATTGTACAGCCGTGGATTGCGGTGGTAAAGGCAAGGGACCATGCACAGCGGTGACAAGCTCATCAATACTTGGTTGTGGCCCGCTAGTAGACCTGCCCGCCCTCTGCTCTAAGCCGATACTCTTCCGAGAACGTGCAAGCAGCAAACGGGCAAGGAAGTAGCCACTTGATGGACCGATGTATTTTTTATCTGCGTTGAACCCGATAGAGATTAATCCAATTTGATGAGCGGGTTGGTCTGGAGCGGTACTTTGCGCGGGGGCAAGGTCTGCGATGGCATTGTTTCGGGGCCCTTGATTTGATTCTGCCGCTGTGCTGCTGTCTGTCGGAAGGCCCTCAATGACAGTGTCTTCGAGGTCATCTTGCGGGGGTGTACTTGACAAATCGACATCTGGGAGACGCTCACGAACGACAGTCTCGAGCCATCTTATGCGTCTTTGTAGTCTGTTGATCGTTGCTCGGTCAGACGAAATGGCTCGATCATTGGGTCTAGCACGCAGACGGACACTTTCGCCATCTATGCACTCAGCTGCCGCTTTTCTGCAATTGCTGCACGTCGGATAGAGTCCGTCACACTGCGTCACCTGAATCAGCTCATAGACAAGATAAGTTGCACCTGACGTATAGACTTACGCGTATTTTGCGACGCTGACATCTCGCACATGCAAGTCGCAGGCGCGAATCGCGTAGAGTGGGGTTGTCCGTCATAACTCTCTGCGCGCACGCGTCGAGGATGGGAGGTGCTGGAGCAAAGAGACGGACCAGCACCGACGGGGCCGCTCCGCGAAACGAACAGGGACTGAGCGGACTTCCTCCGCCGCTTGTTACTTCCCCACCTGCACCGCTTTGAAATAAATTAAGTAACGCGTGTAAGCCTGCACTGACAGCAACAGATATTCGAAATCCACAAGCACTACAAGGCTTTATCGTTATCCGTTCAGAGTTCAGTCAAAAACCCAGTACTCCCGAAGCCGCGATTGTATCTTCGCACACATGATGGCGGGACTGGCCGATGCGGATGGAAACCTTCTTTATGTTGACGCAAGTGCTGCTGAAGCATTCATTGAGAGTGTACTGAAAGGCAACGGTGTCTCATCAAACAATGCCTCAATAGTCGCTCGATGCCTTGTCGCGGCGGATCTCCGTGGAGTGGACACGCACGGAATGAATCGGATACCGTCCTACATTGAACGCATACGGCAAGGCGTGCTCGATGGCTCTGCGACACCAGAGCTCAAACAGGTCACGCCTGCAGTGGCGCAAGTCGATGCACACAACGGCTTTGGATTTGCAGCGGCAGATGTTGGCATGGCCGCAGCCATTGAGTCTGCGAAAACCTACGGCATCGGCATGGCGAGTGTGAAAAGCTCGAACCACTTCGGAATGAGTGCATGGGTTGTGCAGAAGGCTCTCGATGCGAACATGATGAGCCTGGTATTCACCAATTCGAGTCCTGCGTTACCGGCATGGGGCGGTAAAAGCATGTTGCTCGGTGTGTCGCCGATAGCATGCGGAGCGCCAGGGAAAGAGAACCCCTTCATACTCGATATGGCCCCTTCTGTTGCGGCGCGTGGCAAAATATACAAAGCAAAGAGGAGAGGTGAATCGATACCAGCTGACTGGGCATTGGACAAGGACGGAAAACCAACAACGGATCCTGCTGCTGCTCTCGATGGCGGGGTGATGCTGCCTATGGGAGGGCCCAAGGGGTCAGGTCTGGCAATCATGATGGATGTATTCTCTGGTGTCCTCTCAGGATCAGCCTTTGCTGGGCACGTCACAGGACCATACGACCCCTCCCAGCCATCTGACGTCGGTCATTTCCTGGTCGCTATCAAACCTGACTTGTTCATGAGTCTCGATGATTTCAGACAGAGGATACAATACCTGTACGAGAGAGTCGTCGGTGCTGAGAAGGCGGATGGCGTTGATCGAATCTACTTTCCAGGAGAGCTCGAGCAGTTGCAACAACAAGAAAGGGAGAGAACTGGCATCCCACTTGTGCAGGCAGAGATTGATGTTCTGAATGCCGAGGCGGACAAGGTGGGCATGGCACATCTTCGGGTTAAGCCTGGCATGTAGTATTGCACCCTTCCAGTTGAGCATACGGTATGTAGCAGTCGGTAATGCAGTGAAAGCGCGGCTACATCCCCATGTCTCGGAAAACGGGCACTCCAAGAGGTTGTGAAGCTCTGAAATGAGAGAGTGCGCTGTTTCCAGGAGACAGGAGTGAGGGACTCGAGGGTTGGCAACACTTGCACGACATGTGTTTTGTCACCAGGTCGTCAGCTCTATCTCCTCCGAACAGTTGCTGTCACCTCTACTGACCAGGTTCTCCTCTAGAATTTTTGTCAATCCCTGTGCAACGCGCCTTGTGGCGAGCGATTGTATCGGAAAGGAACTTCGTGGGTTCGCGGAGGCGGACAAGATGGACGTATCGCGCACTACATCGCCGGCAAGGGTCATCAGGATCGTTGCTTTCGACCTGATTCATATGATAATTTCGGTATGGATAGCGACGGAGGATTGCCAGTCTCACACTATGTTGTTAGTAGTCATTATTATCGTCACAGTGGTGAGGTTGCAAAATGTGTCGATGGAACCAGTTTCGCATCGAATCTACATTGCCAGGAAGCTGTGGTCGCCTTCCAGCTTCACCATTGCCGGTCACTCCTACCTCTCTAATAGGATTTTGTCAACAAGTTGCTTGCTGTATTGCGTCTAAGAAATTGCTCTCATTCATGCTTTACCGAAAATGTAGCTGCTCCTTTACGCAGACCTGACGCACGCAAAACAGTGACCACGCAGAAGGTATAACACAGTTGCAGGACTTGAAGCATAGCACTAGGCAACATGTTTAGCTGATGCGCTTCCGTAACTTCCCCATGGGCAGGCTCTATATTCGCACCGTTATCTACCGAGTCTTATGCATCGGAGTGGTAGCTGCCCAATCAGGATACTTCGCCCACTTTCCGAACCGAACCTACGGAGGTGCCCACCGATACCGACGTCCTACAGTCGACATTGACGCGAAAGCTGCAACTCCCCTCCACGTACCGATAGTGGATCCTTCCGAGGCACTACCTCTCCCCGCATCGTCTGATGTATGCACTGTTGTTTAATAGGACTTCTGTCTACTACATTTAGGTTTTGTATCATCTTATCTTCCTCCCACATTCTTCACATCCTTACGCAATGGCACCACACGCTGAGGAACCCAAGCCAGACACTGGAGTTGACCTCATCCAACACGACCAGAACAAGACCTACGATGACTGGCGAGATGACTTCCACCGCGACGGCTGCGCTGTCATCAAGGGAGTAGTCTCGCCCGAGCGAGCTGAGTACTACAAGGCCAAGCAGATCGAATGGCTGCAAAACTTCGGACTCGGCTTCAATCCCAACGACAAATCCACCTGGACCAAGGATCATCTTCCCGTAAGCTTCAAGGGAGGCATGTACTTCGGCTATGGCAGCAATCATGAGAAGTTCGTCTGGGAAGCCCGCACAGAGCCTAAAGTCCTAGATGTGTTCACAAAGCTCTGGGAAACTGATGAGCTTTTGACCTCTTTCGACGGAATGAACATCACACTTCCACGCCAAAAAGACATTACCTGGTCGCCATGGCCGCACTGCGACCAGTCGCAGCTGCGAAAAGGGATGCAATGCGTACAAGGCTTAATCAACTACCAACCAAATGGGCCAAATGATGGTGGGCTAGTCTTGATGAAGGGTAGTGCGAAGTTCTTTGACGAGTTCTTCAAGGAGGAGCGTACTGGTGCGCAATCCGTAGACGCTCCCCCGCCGGAAATGAAGTTCATCGACCACTTCCGCTTTAGCGAAGAACACGTCAAATGGTTTGAGGAGCGAGGATGCAAGATCGAGAAGATCAACATGGAAGCAGGCGACATGGTGCAGTACCTCGAAGTCATATTTGCGAAGCCCATACTGACACAGAACAGGTTCTCTGGGACAGCAGGACTATGCATTGGGCTTTGTTCCCAGAAGGCGATTTGATTCGCCACGTACAGTACATCTGTATGACACCAGCGCGATTTGCCAACAAAAAGGACCTTGCTTTCAAGGCGGAACTCTTCCAGACCTATCAGGGAACTACTCACTGGCCGCACTGCAACATTCATCCGGCTCGTCCCCCAATGCGTGATGGAGAGATCGACAAGCACAACAGAGATGAGCCTTTCGAGAAACCGGTACTCACAGATCAGGTCTTGAAGCTTGCAGGTGTCAGGGCTTACTGAAAGTCATATAGGTATAGATAATGGATTCAGAGTCAATTGATCTCAATTACTCATATTTATGCGCTTGTAACGTATGCATGACTATATGCATCGCCCAGCTCATCTAGAGTACGACCTTGTTGGGTGCCTCCTGCTCCTCAGGCTCGTCGAAGATGTTGATGCTCCAGCGAGGCTTGTTCGCGGTGTACGGCACGTTGTACCTCCTGCGGCCCTGGTGCTCGTCCGAGAACTTTTGGATAGCGGCAACATCCTCCTCGCTGAGTTCAATTTCCTTGAAGTTCTCTGCGATCCTGGAGGGGGTAACAGACTTGGGAATGACCGAGTGACCACCGACCTGACTCCAGGCCAAAATAACCTGAGCAGGTGTAGCACCCTTCTTCTCAGCGATAGCCTTGACCTCAGGACGTGTGATGAGGAGAGGGATGTTGAAGAAGTTGTTGCCGAAGGCTGAGTAGGCGGTGATGTGAATATTCTTCTCCTTTGCGTAGGCGATGAGCTCCTTGCTAGGAAGAATGGGGTGGCGCTCAATCTGGTTAACAGCAGGAACGAGGTCGGTCTTCTCGATCAGAGCTTTGAGGTTCTTGTATGTGAAATTCGACACACCGACGGAGCGGACCTTGCTTTTAGGGAGCTTGTTAACAGCCTTCCATGTCTCGCTGTTGGGGACAGAGTTGTCGATGTTCACCTCATTTGCATCTGCTGTGGCGGGGAATAGATCAGAGTGAGGATCCTTTCCTGGGCCGAAGTTGACTGGCCAGTGAATAAGATAGAGGTCAAGGTAGTCGAGCTCAAGCTCGGCAAGAGTGTCGTCGAGAGCAGCTTCCACATGCTCAGGGTTGTGCTGAGTGTTCCAGAGTTTCGATGTGATGAAAATGTCCTCACGCTTGAGGCCAGGAATGTCCTTGAAAGCACGCTTGATGCCTTCAGCGACCTCCTTCTGATTCTCGTAGCTGATTGGTGCGAAAATTGTTAGTCAACTTTCTTAGCTGTAAGTTGTGGGGAAGAGGCCATAGCTCCATGTAGGTCTCCACCGAGGGGTATCCCAGATTCGACCTCCACCCGACCACGAACTCGGAGTGTAGGAGAGCCATAGTAGCCACGCTGGCGGCAGGGGCGGAAGAATTATTTGAGCGTCGGGGTAAAGCGGGATATAGCAGCTTACATCTTTGCAAGATCCTAAAATGCCAGTTAGCAAGCGTCGTTCAGAGAGCAGACCTGTGTGGTGATAGGAAGGTCGTGCAGGGCCCAGCTGTCTAGCAACGGCTTTCAGGGTCCAACAATCTGCAGTCACTTACGAGGTGCCTGTAGCCGATCTTCAATGCCTCGTAGACACCATTGCCAACCTCACCGGGAGCGGCTTGCCAGGTGCCGTATCCCAATTGCCTGTTATACACGCGTCAATAAAGATCTTCACGATGCTCCAATAGCTTGCTAACGTACGGGATCTTGTAGCCAGTGTTGAGGGTGACGGTCTTTCCGGAAGACATTCTGTAGATAGTATACGGTTTGAGGGATGTGGAAGAGGTACGACGGATTGTTAGAGTGCTCAGAATCGAGCGCAAGCCGCTCCCTCTTATGTGCTTCATAGCGACGGGTCTCGGCCGTCAGGTCGGCTCAATGGGATTAGGTGCTCGTTGCAGGATTCGTCTCATCGCGCGGGATGTTGGTCATAAACAGCAAAGTACAGCACCATGTTGGCTGGGATCTGGATCTTAGCTGTAGATGGCGGGATAATTGCGTGCTTGGCCTTGCGCGAAGCGCACGCGTGGGGCTTTGGGCTCGGTAGGAAGTGCGCCGAACACAAACGTGTGACAGCCGCGCAGATAACCCTCATCAATGAATGCCTGGCATGCAGTGCCACGTTTATGCCGCAACAACGGCAGACTAATGCTTTCATTTGCAGAAGGTATGCCAAGTGTGCTCTGGGCAGCCTCCTCTTTCACCAAAAGGGCTAGCCGCACTATGCATCTGGATGCAACTACGGTTGACATGAGCACGCAACGTTGGCCGGAGAATGGTTTCATAGCGCCAAGCGTGATCTGAGGGTGAAATGAGGGTGTGACTGGCACCAAATATAGATTCTTTGTACGTGCTTTTGGAACATGCGTTGGGCTCAGTATATCAACACCATTCAAGATGAAGAAAGAATTGGGATGCTTTGTGAATGTTTGACTGGTGCAGAGTTATGAAGTGCGTTAAGAGATAGTTGCAGCTCGTCAGTAGTCGTTTCAGGGTCTCTGACGTCACCAGAAAAAGGTTGCGCGGGCGGACCGTTGATGAAATAAGCACACAGAAGGCAAAGCTAGACTTCTCAATCGCTAGCTTACCTACATCGAAGCGTCTTCCTGCACGTTGAGGCCATGAGTGTACATATCAGATGCAATCTGCACCCCGAGCACCTTTGGAGGTCCTACCCAGGTAGCATTCATCTTCTCACCGGGGATCCAGCCTGGAGGCACTCAGATCCTGCATAAAGCGTCGACCTTTATGGCCTATCGGTAGAGTATGCATGCATGCGACAGATCACAGAAGCTCAGTTTGACATCTGCCTACTCCCTCGTGTAGATTAGCCCCTCAATGCATCCGTGTCAGAGGGCAAGAACAACGGGCTGCTCGTACCCTTATCGTCGATAACTTCATCAAACATTTGTCGCGCTGCGAAGGCGAGCTTGAGAACACCTGTCTCTGAGCATGGTGTATGTGCACTGCGTGAGACTCTGCCGTGCAATCACACCGTTTGGAATTGAGGACACAGCATGTTATGATGTCAAACTACTCAAGTACAGGCTGTGTGTGACTCTATAGTTAAATGCTCGAAATCTGAAAGTCTGGAAATTGTACCTTTGGAAACAAAGAATGGTGGAAGATACCTACGGTAACTTACGCTTGCAGACATCTGAGCACATGGAGGCAGTGTTGAACTACCATTACATTTGGTGATCTTTGTTGAATCTAGAGGGAAGGTTTCGCTCTCACGAGCCCGTAATAGCCCGAGAAGGATGTGGTTCCAAGCACATCGCGGGTAGTGGAAGTGCCATTTCTCGACCCAAGAATTCCAGTATGGTGCCAACTGAGCTTCTTCAATCTAAAGCCTCTCTAGCTTGCACTAGGAGCAGGTAGATAGCCGAGTCATTGATCACAGACACTGACACGCTGCATCGAGCAAGCCTTCAAGGCTTGTACGAGTGCTACAAGACTGAACGTCTACTTTCTAGGTGGCAGGCTCACTCCATGGTCTCGAAAGTCTTCTCAATTCACCCAGCCAAGCGTTGAAATTCATGTCCAGCCCAATTTGTCTGCGCCACTGCTCACACACAGAGATAACGCTACCTTGAGTGAATACTGTCAAGGAGGATTTTCTCAAAGTCGTCTAGGATAACAAAAACGTTCTGACCCCAGACACAACCATGATGGGCCCGAATTAAGCAAAAACTCGATCGTGGCATCCAAAACTACAGGAGCTACACTAATTATTTACACGGGGATTGAACACCGATCGACCATGGATGAGCGCAACTGTTGCTACAACGTAAGGTCATCGGATCTACTCACCTCACCCAAAAAGAAGATTAGCCTACTAACAATTGACTACGATTCGAGCATACTCGATCCGTGAACTTTGCAAGACCCCTTGTTTCTGCATTATACCACCATGAATCTGCACAAAAGCTGGGACAGATTCTGTGTCCGAGATGACACAAACACAGCCTTAATTTTCTTAGTTCCGATATACCCTTGTCCTCTTCAAATTGATCAGAGCTCTGGAGCTTGCAAACATAGAAGTGAAGAGCGAGCAGAGCACAGTATAGGCGCGGAAGAGTGAGAAAAACCAAGAATAGTTCGTAAGGAAGAGGGTCATTGTTCCTAGGAAGCAGTGGCATCTTCCAAACTCAAGATTATTGTACAAGAACAACAGTGTTTACTTCGTTTGAATGACCACAATCGTAGTTAGCAATGGAAAAGTGCGATTGCCTTGCACTTTCTATTGAGCACTGTGGCTTCCACAATACTTCCTAGAAGTCCTTTTTCTGCATGCACCCATCTTCCTTGATCGGACGTGGTATAAGCTGTTCATTCGTTAGACTTTGTGCTGACAGTAGCACCAGTACTATCTAAAGGAAAGCCATGCATCTTACCTGAATTGAACAATATGCGTGTGGTTATCCCCATCTCGCAGGACCAATGGCTTGTTGATTAGCCAGACGCCGTTCTCAGTTCGATGGTACGCCAGAATGACTTGCTCCGAAGCAAGCATACGTTCCCAATTGCGAAGATGGCGGACCGGCCTTATCAAGCCCATGTCGTCAAGACAGATCTCACCCGGAAACTTGGCTCACTGTCCGAAGAGATCTTGACAGAGCTGTCGGTAGCACTCGATGAGCACTGGGGAAGTGACATCGAGGAGTGGAAAGAAGTCAATGTGTTCCAGACGATGTTGCGTGTTGTGACAAGAACTTCGAACCGGGTTTTCGTTGGGGAGCATATGTGTAAGTTTTGATATCAAGATGGTCACGATGCCATTGCTCACAATTGTGCAGGCGCCAATGACTCGTATCTAAAACTTTGCCCTGCTTTCGCACAGGATGTACCTGTGACAGGAGTCTTTATCAAGATGTTTCCAGCTATGCTTCATCCGGTCCTGGCCCCAATCATAACGCTGCCGAACCGCTACCACAACAACAAGATACGACAATTGCTGCGTCCCGAGATATTTCGAAGACTGAAGATTGCTGAGCGCGGTGATGACGACGCTCCCAATGATTTCCTGCAGTGGTACATCACATACGCGAAGACATCCCTAGAGCCAGAAGAGAGCACCCCGAAATATCTGTCAGACCGCATCGCTACGGTCAATTTTGCAGCGATCCACATTTCAACCTTCACTTCAGTGAGCGCCATCTACGATATCGCCAGCTCCCCCGACATGGCCATGATGCTCTCTGAGATTCGGGCGGAAGCCTTGTCTATCATGCCAGCTGCCGACGAGAAGTGGAGCAAGTCAAGCGTTCAAAGCATGACCAAGACGGACGCTATCCTGCGCGAGTCGATGCGGTACTCAACCTTCATGACCAACGCTCTGGAGCGCACAGTAGTCGCCAAAGAAGGCATCACCACACCTGACGGACTCCACGTCAAGCGAGGCAACACCCTTGCCGTCCCAGCATTACCCATCCACCACGATCCAACCGTCTACCATAATCCAGACACCTTCACACCTTTTCGCTTCCTTCGACCCACCGGGGAAGACAGCCAGCAACTGCAGGGCGAAGACCGGATGACACGGAGTACCAACACAGTCAACACGTCGCTAATCTTTCTGTTGTTTGGAAATGGAAGGCACGTCTGTCCGGGACGCTTCTTTGCTGCCAATGAGATTAAACTCCTCCTGGCTTACATTGCGGTCAAGTACGATATCGAGCCGTTGGAACGTCGTCCAGATCCCACTCCGTACGGGAGTACGATGACGCCGAATCCGAGGGTTATGATCAAGGTCAGGCGGAAGAAGGAGTAGATGCGCGTCTGCTGTCGGTTGTATCAAATTTCTGTCGCAGACTTCACAGCTATCTGGCCCTGCTCCGGATGTAACGATGGGAGAGTGTCGCTTGATCAACGAATTTACGTAGCTGAAGACCTCAGAAAGGGATAGTCGGTCAGTGTCTCATATATCTGGATGCAGATGGGCGGAGAAAATGGCGAGCGGAGGTGGATGGAGTGCGGTCGATTCGAACGCCAGTCCATCTCTCTCACTCACGCTGGCTTTGGTCAACAAGCCGGCACCCTTGGGAATGTAAAACTATCCATTCAAACATCTGAGTCGTATATCATGTGCGTGTATTTCGTCGTGCCCCGACCACCGCACATCTAGTACAGCACGCCCTTCGTACTCCTGACTTCACCTTCCCACTGCTTGACCACTGTTGTAGCATGCCTGATAGCGACAGCCAACGCCTTGAAAGCACTCTCTGCCCTGTGGTGGTCGTTGTCTCCCCTGATGCAATCGACGTGTAGTGTAGTACCGCTGTTCTGCGCGAAACTCTGGAGGCAATGCGGAATCATCTCTGTACTCAAATCGCCCAACTTCTCCCTCTTGAGCCCCAAATTCGTAACACAATACGGTCGGTTGCTTAGATCGATGACGGCACGACTGAGTGCCTCGTCGAGCGGCGCATACGCATGGCCGAAGCGCGCGAGGCCTGTGCTTCCCTGCAGGGCGTTCTTGAACGCGGTGCCGAGTGCGAGGAACGAGTCCTCAGCTGTGTGGTGGTCGTCGATGTGCAGGTCGCCCTTGACTCGGATTCGGAGGGACCAGCCGGCGTGCTTGGCCAAGGCGTGGATCATGTGGTCGAGGAAACCGATGCCGGTGTCGACTTGGATTTCTTGCGAGGTGGACTTTTGTGTGGCATGCTCTTTGTCAATCTTCTCGCCTTCGCCGTTCAAGTTCTTCTTATCGTAGGCCGCCCAGAAATCGGAGTGTTCGTAAGCGGGGAGCTCGCCGCCGTCGAGGTTGATGGAGACTTGGATTTTGGTCTCGTTGGTGTCTTTGTTGAGGGTTGCGGCGCGCGGCATGGTGGCGGTGGTGGTTGTTTTACCGGTGAGTGTGATAGTTTGAGTGCTGTTCTACCGAGAGTGAGGTGGTGCAGACTCAATTGCAAGTGTTTACGTCGGTGGGAAAAGTCTCGGTGGGATGTCGGGCGTGCGCCGTGGGGTGCGTCATGGCCTAGCGCGGGCGGCGACGCTTCGTAGGGCTGAAAAAATATAAGCCAGCGCTCATTCGCCGACGCGACCGCGCTCAGATAAAAAGTTTTGGATATCGCAAAGCCACGCCCTCGTTGCATATATCGCCTGTCAGGAATCACTGTTGCTGTCGCAAGACTGAAACGATCTTCAAAAGCACCAAAAAGAGCAAGGAACAGAAAGAAAATGCCGTCTGCCACAGGAGAACGGGTTGCGCCCAAGATCATCGACCCTGCATCCGAGCACGGCGAGGAGATTGATGCGTCGGTCGATCGCGACAGAATACGTGTCGTACGTGCGAAGCAATATCTCTTGAAGATGTGATGAAGCTGATGCTGTGCAGCTGGCAGGTGCGACCGAGAGCGCTGCTTCTTTTCAGTTTGACGGCGAGGACCACACGCTCGGCAATGCGCTGAGGTATATCATCATGAAGAAGTAAGTCTTGACACTTTCTCTATGACGAACTGAAACAGTCTTTTCGAGCACTTTCGTTAACGACGTGGCAGCCCTGATGTCGAGTTCTGTGGATACTCTATTCCTCATCCCTCTGAGACTAAGATGAACCTGCGTATCCAGACATACGGTAAGTCTGCACAGCTGTCACTGTTCTGATCACCTTGCTGAGTCTACTGCAGACAATGTCAGTGTGTACCAGGTATTGGAGAAGGGCCTCGAGGATCTGATGAACATGTGTGATGTAGTCACAGATAAGTTCACCGTTTCGAGGGAGGAGTTCATCAACAAGATGGAACAGTAGAAGTGCTCATTGCTGCACATGAGATAGGGGACATTGCATTGCAGGCGTTCATGGATAGCATCTACGGATCGGCGCACGAGAAAGGAAATGGTATTGTGACAAAGCTATATACACGCTTTCTTTGTCTTGTTCGTCCTGGCCCCAGGCCTTACATTCTCGATCAGTTACGTCCCTATGTCGTGGTTAGCACCGTGTATGGAGCATGGCAGAAGGCTTAGCATGACTGTGAGCTTTACCTCCAAGAAGCCGTTGATGAAGTTGGCTGGCAGCCTCGCTTTAGGTTCTTCCTCGGCCCGGAAATACTTGAGGACGTGTGACACTTGTTTCCAGTAGTTGAGCGTCTCCTGGAATTCCTGGTGGCTGTTGAACAACAGAACGTCGACCGTTTTCATTTGGTTCACGAATCGGTGCCGCTCGAACTCTTGGCGAATCTTCGTCCGCAATGTCGAGACTGGGAGATTCAGCGAGTACATGGTCTGGATCTCGGGGGCCTGTCATGTCTGGTCAGCCTGTGCTGTGCCGGTGTCTCATGTTTTCAATGTCTCCGTAGGCACGCCTGAGTCCAGCTGGCTTCCACCCTCCTGCGGCAACCGTGCCTCAGAAATTGCCCATCCTCCCAGCGTTCATATGTCTTGCGCATGGGCACGTACCGATCGCAGCCAGTCCCGGTAGCTGTGGATGACCCTCTTCTTTGCATCAGTCCAGTTGACCGCTGTGTCCGCGTTAGCGCTCCGTTTGCTTCAATGACGGGGTCAGGCGTGGTCCATACACGAGCGCGTGCGCTGGGCAAGATAGGTAGGGTTGATGACCATGTTGGCGGTGTTGCGGAGCTCGAGTCTTCACCGAGCTTGCCGTGGAGTGACGATGCGGCTCGGTGGTTGCTCCGCTTGGCATTGCTAGCGCGGGCGGCGTCTTCTGAAAGCTGCGGATGCGCGCAAGCCTGGCGAAAGCATCGACCAAGACAAGCAAACAGCACTGAAGCACCAAGACACCGCGCGATTTCTTGTAGTACTGCCACTGTATCTGTACCGCCAAACGCCGCCATGCCACCCGTTCGCACTGCGCGCGCTTCCAAGAAGGCGCCCCCAGACGGCTTCGAGGACCTGGAAGACACACTACTCGAGTTCCAGAACAAGATGAAAGATGCCGAAAATGCGTCGCACGAGGGCAAGAAGAAGTATGAGATGACGTGGCCCATCTTCCAAATCACCCATCAGCGTTCGCGATACATCTACGACCTGTACTATGAAAAGGAAGCCATCAGCAAGCAGCTGTACGACTGGCTCCTCAAGAATGGCTATGCGGACGCCATGCTGATCGCCAAGTGGAAGAAGCAGGGCTACGAGAAGCTGTGCTGCACGCGGTGCATCCAGACCAAGGAGACAAACTTCAGATCCACGTGCATCTGTCGCGTGCCCAAGGAGCAGATGAAGGAGAACCAGGACATCCAGTGCGTTAACTGCGGTTGCAGAGGATGTGGGTCGAGCGACTGAGGGAAATCGACCGGGGAGCCACGCAAAAATAGCAGCGGTAGTAATTTTAGGGACCGTCAGGACTGCCTACGGTACCACGCACGGGTTCCGCGCCAACTGCGCAACCTATCCGTACTCGAAAGATCATTAGCCGCCCACCACATAGCAAGACCTATTTGCAAGCTTGCTAGCGTCCGTACGATGAAGAAGAGACGAAAGCATACCACAAGCGTTCTCAGAGGGTGTGTCGGACCAGTCATTAGTCTACATTCAGTCGTTAACATATCTACAGACGAATACAAAAAGTGGAAAAGTCTATCCATAGCCTGCTTTCCAAGGGTATACCATAACGTGTCAAAGCCGCGCTAATCATGCCTTCACAATGCCTCAGGCCCTCTAAATCTGCGTCCACTCCGTTTACACATGCAGCCCGTTCTCAGTGGGATTTGACGATCGGTCCTGGATCCGGACCTAGCTCGAGCCTGATGTCTTCCCAGTATTCCTGCGTACCTCTCGCATTCCGGCTATCCTTCTCCTGCGCAAAGTACTCCGCGCTGATAGACCTTCGCTCCATGTATGACTTTCCAGTCCGAGTATTGTGTATTGGTACGGGCTGTGCAACAGGCTGTGGCGGCGCAGGCCATGCGCTCATAAGTTCCGGGTCCAGACTGCTTCTCTTCCGCGTATCGCCTCGCTTCAATCGAAACGGACTGCTGCGATCGATCGGACTATCATTCCCCTCATCAACATCCCGCCGTGGAACCTGGAGCTCAGCCGTTGTGATATCTGCCGAGACCTTGGGACGCTGATCGTGCCACGGATTATGCTGGACAGCGCTGTCATTCGAAGGCCTTGCCCGGGGCCGCGGCGAGTCAACTTGCGCAGCCCATCCATTATGCGCAAGCGGAGTGCTCATCGCCGTCATGCACGTCACTTTTCCCCCGCTGGCCATGGACTCGAATGAAACGCTGTGCGTTCGAAAACCACGCACGTCTTTTTCTGGCACTGCTGGCGCCGGCGGAGGTGTGGGACCAATGCGCTGGATCTCAGGCCCTCGCCTGCGGCGTGCGCGTGCCCAGAAATATATGAAAATCGCTGCTGCAATGAGGAGTACGGCGACAGGTAACATGGCCAGCCCGGCTATTGATGCTGCCGAGAGACCGCGACTGTCCTGTGCTGGCCCCGCGGTCTCAGATATCGTTGCCGGCATGGTTGGATGTGCGTCGGGTGCGATTGTAAACTGCTGCGATGTGGAGATGGTCGCTTGTTGTATGCGTATTGTTGGCAAGGGAGATGATGATGGGATCGAAGGCGAAGGCAGCGGCGCTGTGGGTTGTTCATGCGGCTGTTGGCCACGCGCGACGATTGTTGCCGTGTGCGATGCGGATGGTCCTTCGATATGTACTGCTTGCTCAATCGGGCTCATCGTGCCTCGCAAAAGCTCACAGGCTGCACGTCACCTGTCTACGGGTGCGCCACCAACGTACGAACCCACGATTGACGAGCGCCCCTTGCGTCCGATCGAAATAGACGCTGGGTCAAACAAGCTTCTGGAATAGTTCTAGAATAGTCTCCACAAAGACGCGCTTTCGCGGTTAGTTCGAAGGTAGACACAACAATGCTCGTCTTTGACGTGAATGTCTTGCACACCACAAAGGCCGGAGTGCCCTTTGCTGAAGGGCGCCCTTTCATTATGACCTCGATAACACCACCCACATCTGTGTACCGGTGGTGACGGACAAACAAAACATGCACCGCGCTGGACCCTGCTATCGCTCGCCCTCGAGTCCGTCGTTGCTTTGTCATGCCCAAAAGCGCGGGCTGTTGCGCCCCCCACGCGCGGACTTTGCGGACCCCATGCTCACCATGAAACAACGACAGAGCCTGGAGGAGACGCAATGAAGGCACAATGACGCACTGGTACTTTTTGGCAACGTTTCAGCCTCGAATAATGAATAAAGGTATGAGAAAAATGGCGATGATCATCATGGTCTCACGAGATCACCTTGAGATTTGCTTGCTTCTTTGGCGTGCCGGTAATCACGCATGACATGACATGGCGAAGCCGAGGGTGTCGTTGTCAATGCGTGGATAGATACTGCACACCATGATTGTGGGTTTGACTTGAAGGCGGCAGCCTCTTGCAAGACGAAGAGTGAGCATGGGTGACGGACGCTGCGCATAGCGTGGTGTGTTTGACGGTGCGGACTTGGGATGCTGCGTGGGGCTAGCGCATTGCCGTTCTGGTACAGCATGCTGTTCTCGTGCCTGGTATGGAGGCTTCGCAGGGAGTCCGGTTGCATGCTCATTCTTGGTGTCTTTCCCGGGAGCTTAGTGTGAGTTGAGGCTGCTTTGACATGAACGCATAGCGACAGAGGCAGTATGGCGGTCAATGTTGACTTTGTTCTATTCCCGGTGGGTGCGACGAGGTCACTGCTGCAATGAGACAGCCGGCAACGGTCAAACCCGATGATATTTTGACTATCGTCTAATGCTTTGGTTGCTTAAGCTTACTTACCTTTGTCACCTTCACAGCTTCGAGAAGGACTGTCGTTCGCAACAGTCATGGATGCCCATCCGGCTGAGCAGAAGACGCTGCTACCACTCACACAACAGTCTACCCAGCCTGCTCCACTACACAGCACCTTCGCACATGCCCACGAGCTGCTCGAATCCTGCGCACTCGCTCTGATTCTGTTCCTCGCAGCGTCCCAGTGCCTCATTCTGTATGGAGTCCATAACCTCCCCTACACCACTCCTTCCAGCGCGGTCTGCATCTTCCTCACCGATCTCGCTGCGGGGCTGCGGCTCTCAATCACTGCCGGTTTGCCTACGGCAATACTCCTATTCATTGCATCGCCATTTGTCGCGCGGCCGGAGCGCATGCTGGCAACTTGGTATCTGATTTTGCTGAGCTATCTGGGGGGGTCGACGTTGGGGGCGCTCGTGTTGGTGTGGGTCTAGAGGAGGGACTAAGACGCGATTGGTTTGGTGGCGGATGAGCCGATAGCGGAAGGGGCCTTGGAGCTATGTCCTTCAGCGCGGGAATTTTGAGAGGAAACGAACAGTCATTGCTGGCGTCTTTGGTGTAATTGTAGGGTATACGCTATCTATTGGTGAGCTCTGTACACATAGAAGTTCTGAGGTATGTCAATTTAGTTTTGGTTATCATTGAGTCCTAGTCAGGCTTTGTAGTTGGAGAGCTATCACGGCTCCGCGTCATTTGCGACTGCGCGGTTTTGTTCGATATCAGGCATGTTACTCACACCAGCACAGCCATATATAAACCCCTGCGTAGTCGAGCTCGCTGCTCATACGCTTCATCATGTCGCTCGCGCGCCCCAATCCTCGTTTCCTCGCCAGTACGAACCGCATCTTTGCGTCCCAAACGCGAAGCTATGCAGCACCAGGCGACGGCACAATCCCTGCTGCTAAGAAGAAGTATGTACCAACAGCCGGCACATATCCCCTCGGCTTCAAGGCCGGAAGCGCACATGTCGGCGTGAAGGCTTCAAACGCTCGATTCGACGATCTGGCACTCATTGCGTCTGATTCACCATGCGCCGGTGCTGCAGTGTTCACAACCAACAAGTTCCAAGCCGCACCTGTCACAGTGAGCCGAAACTTGCTCAAGAGTAGGAAAGGCGAGGGCATCAGGTCGGTCATCATCAACAGTGGGTGCGCCAATGCCGTCACAGGAAAAGGCGGTATCGACGACGCAACCTTGATGGGCAGGGAAACCGACCAAGCATTCATCAAGGACAGCAATGGCGAGGACGACGGCCAGAGTCGAAGCATCGTCATGAGCACCGGCGTCATCGGCCAGCGCCTGCCTATCCAGAAAATTGTCTCCAAGATCCCTACCGCATACTATAACCTCGGAGACACGCACGAGCACTGGCTCGGCACAGCGAAAGCAATCTGCACAACCGACACCTTCCCCAAGCTCGTCTCCAAAACCTTCACCCTGCCCAGCAGCCAGGAGGAATACCACATCACCGGCATGACGAAGGGCGCAGGCATGATCCACCCCAACATGGCCACCCTGCTGGGCGTAATCTGCACCGACGCGCCCGTCTCCCCCGGGCCACTGCAAACCGCACTCACAGCCGCCATCACCAAGTCGTTCAACAGCATCTCCATCGACGGCGATACGAGCACCAACGACACAGTTGCAATCCTCGCCAACGGCGCCGCGGGCGGGAAAACAATCGACTCCACCGCGTCCGCGGATTTTGAAGCATTCCAATCAACGCTTACAGATTTTGCGATTGATCTTGCCAAACTTGTCGTCCGCGACGGCGAAGGCGCGACAAAATTCGTCACGATCCGCGTTACCAATGCCGCGACTTACAAAGACGCGCACCGCGTTGCATCTACCATTGCCCGCTCTCCGCTTGTTAAGACGGCGCTATACGGCAAGGACGCCAACTGGGGCCGAATCCTGTGCGCCACTGGGTACGCTGAGAACGTCGACGGTGTAGTTCCCGAAGAGACCAGTGTCAGCTTTATTCCTAGCGATGGCAGTGAGGAGCTGAAGTTGCTGGTGCGGGGCGAACCGGAGCAGGTCGATGAGGCGCGGGCGGCGAAGATCCTGGAGGCGGAGGATCTCGAGATCAAGGTGCAGTTGAGTGAGAGCAAGGGCGGTGAAGAGGCGGTGTTTTGGACGTGTGATTTCAGCCACGAGTATGTTACTATTAATGGTGACTACCGGACATAGGAGCGTAGTCAGCCTAATGTCAAAGTCCGCTGCGAGCATGACATTTCCTGTTCTGTGGTGCTGGAGTAGGCGTCGAAGAGGGATAACAAATACAATTCCAAAAAGACGGAGCGAGTAGGAAGGCAGCGGGTATTCTTCAAGCTGATCCGACGTATACTTGAACGATGTCTGCACGCGTCAAGCTCGTGGCCATCTCACTCCCACTTCTTCAAGACCTCCCCGGCCGCCTCCAACTCCCTCTCAATAACCTTCACATGTTCCCCACTTCGAGGCGTAAATCTGGCCCGAAACGGCTTCGGCCCTGTGATCAGCTTCTCCTCATATGCCTCCTCGTCGATTTCAATCTCCTTCCCATCCTCATCGACCGCATGCTCTATCCTAAACGCCCAGAGAAGTCGCGCAAGCATACGCCACTGTGTGCGCTCTGCGAGATGAATACCGGCACATATACGTCGGCCAGCGCCGTAGGTATAGTGGTCTCTGTTCTCGTAGTCGGATGAGGCGGCGTATTCTGTTGCTAGGCCAGGATGGTTGAGATACCTGTCAGGATTATAAGCTGAGGGGTTAGAGTAGTAGGTGTGGCTCAGTGCCCATTGAGGGATCATCACTGTAGCGTTTTTGGGCTGGGGATGGTCAGTGTGTGCACAATGGAGGCAGAGAATGTGTGGCTTACAATAAGCATCCCCTCGTACCAATTATCCTCTGTACATCGGTGTGGGATACCTGTTGGCACACTACAAGGCCCCGTCAACACTGTTGCTCTTTGTAAGTCACCGATGTCACTTACACCGGTCGGATTCGCAGTCCTTCTTTCATGATGCAATTGATGTATGGCAAGTTGTGAAAGTCTGCAAATGTAGGCACTTTTCTAACTCCACATAAAGCATCGAGCTCTTTTTGGGCTTTCTCCTGGACTGACGGATGCGTGGCTAGGAACATGATACTTGTCCGCATGGTGAGTGCACTGGTCTCGGCAGCAGCCTGCATGAGAGCTCCAACAAAGTTGGCAAGTTTTGTGCCTTTGAAAGCGTCATCAAGCGTGATACTTTCGTCTTCGAGCAGATCGTCCATCAGGGACTCTCGTTTATTACCGTGGTTGCGTCGTGCTTCGACATGTTCGCGAGCTCTGGTCCAGATCCGAGTCGGAATATCGAAACCCTCCTGTGCTCGTTGTGTCGAAGCAAGCCACTTCTTAGGTATCCATTTGAATATCGGGAATTGCTCAGTGGGAAGGTATGTACCCGGACTCAATGCTGCGTTTACCGCTTCCATGGCCTTGTACGCAGCTGTCGCCCAGAAGTCGTCATGAGTCTTCACTCGTTGTCCGAACAGTGCGATTGAAGAGAACGACGCGGTAGTTTTCTCAACATGCTTGCTGAAGTTCTCGGGGTCGATGAGGAGGTCGTACATCAAAGTCGTGACCTCCGCCTCTGAAACTTTTCCTAGCTCGCCATCCAGCTTGCCTGGCGCGAAAAACCTTGCAGTAATCTTTCTTTGTGCCCTCCACCCGGCATCGGCTTCCATGTTCGCAATGTTCTCGCCCTTCAACGCCATGTGGAATTGCTCGTCTTGTGGCCTGGACGTGTAGATCGCGCTCCGTTTGTCAATCAGGTCATACACTGCGCGCCGGCTGTTTAACACTATCATGGTGCCTTTGCCAATCTTGAGAGAGAAAACGGGTCCGTATTTCTCAGACCAGTCTTTAAATCTGTACCAATTAACTGCTTGTACGGAGAGATAAATAGATAGCTTTTAAACCTTTTGTAGAGATCTTTGTCGACAACAAGGTGAGCATTGCCTACGATCGGATATGTGGGCGGACCAGGTGGTAGATGCTTCTCACGAGATCCAAAGCACGTAAGTTCGAAGAGTATATAGGTACAGCATAAGGTGAGTAGAATCCCGAACGGAGAAAAGTAATCCAACACCCCCGCCATGATGCACGACCGATGCTCTAGTATCAGCTTTGAAGGGTGCTGACCAGAAGATTGAAAAGCTGGCTTTGTCCGTAAGATCATGAGTTATATGTCCGTCAAGCGAAAGTTTGCTAATGGATTATGCCAAGAACCTATTGGACAGGTCGTCGTGCCAGTAAGCCAGTATGCAGCTAAGCATGGGTAGAGACAGATTCGTAGGTGCGCCGATGCATTGAGTAAGCGCGACGTTGCACGCCTTAGAGATACACAGATGCACAGCCAATAAGCGAGCCAGATGCTCAATGCCTAATGACCGGACATGGATATTTGTGATCGAGTCCGGAAAGCCGTTAGCCCTCCATTTGAGTCTCAAATTTGCTTCTGGGCGGACGAATGAAATGGTGTTGGAAGCTGATAGTAGGAGCAGAACTCTCGAAAAACTCACAGGGTTCTTTTCGCGAACAGACTTCAATGTTATCTTGGCCCTGAAAGCCATCTGTTCGTCCTCGTTGCGTTAAGCGGCTGTTGCACCATGAGAGCGGGCCTGTGTTCGCTGTTCCACACTCAAAACCACCCAAATCTCCTGCCAAAGCAGCTCACTCCGCCCAATGCAGCACTGACGCCTGTCAATATGACAATCGCACCATACTGGCTCCCATAAATACCAGACCTGCCGACTTCACCTGCTCTAATTAATGCCTCACTAAGAGGCCCGCATGCCACATTTCCAATACCACGCCCCGCGCCAAGAATGGCATACACCATGGTTGTATCTGCTGTCTGCTGGCTTATGTTCACTACTTTCATGATACCAGGATAAGTTGTTGTGAAGCAGCCGGCGAACAATCCATACATGAAGCAGAATACCAGGAGTAGGGAGAGTTGCGATGAAAAGCCCCAGAGCAAGAACACTGAAAGGGTAGACCCTAACGTAGATATGAGAATGCAAGTCGTGATGTGGTAGCGATCCACTATCCAGCCCATGACTACGCAGCCAACGACTGTAGCCATGTTGATCAGGATGAGCGTCAGTGCAGAAACGCTATTCGATGCACCCAGACCCTTCGCTATAGTTGGCAGGTAGATGGAGGGCACAAAGTACCCGAAGCTCTCGCAAACATTGCCTAGCTGGAGCAGCAGAAAGACCTTGTTCTTGAGAAAGGATACATTGAATGCGCGGCGGTTGGTGGCTTGAGCGACGGGAAGACGCGGTTGGAGGAACACATAGAGAGGCGCCGCGGCGACAAAGAAAACTCTAGAATCATATTAGCAATATTTCACGACGCAAGATGATTAGACTGACACAGCCCAGATGCGGAGAGTTGTTCGAGAACCGTACTTGTCGAGCAGGAATTGGAGAAGTAGCGGGATCAGCACACCACCGAGGCCAGTGCCAGCCTGTAAATGCAGTCAGCATCATTGGCCAGTATTATCGAGGCTGCCAAGTAGATAGGATCGTGACTCACCCACATAATCCCGAAAGCCAAGCCTTTCCGCTTCACGAACCACTCATCCATGAAGCCGATTGTCGGACTGTAACACAGAGCACCTCCGATAGCATAGAAAATGCCCTGAGTGGCAATCAGATGTAGGACTGTCGTACTCAAAGAGCTAAGTCCGAGAGAAAGACACATGATGATGAGGCCGATCATGATACAAGGCCTCTTCCACGTGGGGTACCATGCAAGCATACCGAAGACGAGAGGTGAGGAGAGGTACATCAACCCCAAGGCGCATGTGCCGATGACAGCTATATTACGCTGACTTTGAAACGGCGGTTGAGAGGAATAGTACTCCTGAAAGATGCCAAAGGCGAAAGGGAAGCCTGCATGGCTTTAGTGCAAGCTAAGTGTGCAAGTTCGAGGTAGGAGGTACCCCAGACCAGAATGTCCATAATGAACGCTGAGAAGAGAAAGAGCCATGCATCTTTCCCTGTATCGACAGGTGGAAGCGAGAACTGTGCTTCTCCTACGCCAGCTTCATCATGCTGTGGGTTGACACCGTCAAGCTCAATATTTGAGTCGTGAATTGATACTCGGCGTGGTGTAGAGGCTGCTGTCTCACGCGCAGGTTCTTTGTTCACCGGCGCAGACTTTACATGGTGAGAAGAAGCTTGTGTAGACGCAAGGTTGTCTGCTTCCTTGCGTAGGTGATGGATTCTGTCAAGCTCAATGAAATCCGAGCCCTGGCGCTGTGCCAACGTAATCGAAGGCTCCGGCTCGTAGCTCGAGTGCAAGTTCGCCATGATCTCTTGATCAAATAATCTTAACGAAATGCACAAGCACAAGCTATTCCGAAGGGCGAAGTATCGTTGACGTGGTTGTGGACCTTATAGCGCTGGTGGATATTATGCTTTTAATGTGAAAGCAGTTTTATCTCGAATGCCGACAGCCTTCACTTTTCTAAATCGCGCCTCCCCGTCCCCTTCGCTCCGCAGCATCGTCACAAAATCATCACAAGGTCGTCATGCAGCTTTTGTTGCTTCGAACAATAAGCGGCATTCTTGGGTGCAAGACTTGGCTTGTTTATCCGAACTTCAACTCCGAATCAGAGCTTGGCCTGCTTGGGTGACCGGGATAGGAGCATTTACCTGGTGGAAAAGACCTTCGGAACTAATAAAGCACAATCTCGCAGTGGAAGCAAAAATCTTATTGTCCCAATCGGTAGAGATGATGCACAATGATACCGGCCTTTCATCATCCCTTTTAAAGTACCATCATTGGCGACACTTCCAACCGCTTGTTGCGATACGGACGATGATGCACAGCATCTGGATGCAACCTACCCCTACTGTGGTACCTGGGATAAGTTTTGTGAGTGGGTCTCGGAGGGGGGTAGTCAAGGCAGTTAGCGTACTGTAACTATAAATGCCTCTAATTAGACAATAATGTATTAGTCAGCTTCTACTGCCGCTCTCGTTCGAGAATAATATAAGAAACAGATTTTGTGATTCGGCCCGCACCCCTGTTCTCTATCCCCACTCACAAAACTTATCCCAACTACCAAAGTAGGACCTTATCAGCTCTATGGTCAAGAAGCGGCACTATGTCCAGCACAACAGTATTTGTTGCGTGCCACTTACCTTTTCCTTCGACGTCCAATTATGCTTCTAGCCAGTCCCTCGTGCGCCGTCCAGTCACGAGCCGCTGCGGGGAGTCCAGATGTCCCATGACTGATGCCTGGCGAACACCATAGGCCGCAACAAAGCATCAACTCGGTGCGCACGCCTGGTTCAGCTTCTCCAAAAGATATTGAAATGGTACTCCAATCTCCCACAAAACTCACCTGCAGCGAGCCTACGTTAGAAAATCCTCGTTCGAGATGTTCCTCACACACTGGGCCGCATGGCTTTTCACCAGCAAGGGAACATCACACCAGACTCTCATAAACACATGCCTCGACGTTGATACAGATTTTTCGTGGATTAAAACCATGGCTTCCATCGGCGACAGTTATGGTGCAGGCTTGGGGAGCGGCAAACGTGTGGACTTTTCATGTTCACGGTACGATTCAGCATACCCTACCCTTGTACACAATTTCTTCAAGACTTCTCTAGAATCCAACGCGACACATCAGAGCTTGGCTTGCTCAGGCGCAGACACCACGGAGATACTGGCCAAGCAAGTGCCGGTGCTCGATGCGAATCTCAATCTCATCACCATCTCTGCAGGCGGCAATGACATTGGTCTCACGCCCATTCTGAGCGACTGCGTCTATCAGTTCTATATGGCCGACGAAGATGCATGCCAAAAGTCAATCGCGGAAGCGCAAGCCAAGATCGCAAACGACACACAGCTCTATCGCAATGTTACAGCTCTGATCGAGGCTGCAAAGCTTCATCTCAACGCAACATATGGCCTGATCTATGTCACAGGTTATGCGCGCTTCTTTGGCACTGACGACAATACCTGCGACAATGTCACCTGGGCCGTGTGGCGCACCCTCGAGCGACAGAAGCAGTATCTGACACTTTCTATGCGCGAGGCACTCAACGACATGGTGCTCTCCGTCAACGCCGTGCTACACAGGGCTGTCGATGCTGCAGGACCAAACGTCCACTTCGTAGACTACGATGTCGACGTTGCGCTTTTGAGAGGCCGGTACTGTGAAGCAGGCGTCTACGAACCGGATCCAAACCGCTCCGGGCTGATGTTCTACGAGTGGGACACCGTCGACCGAGGAGAGAACAAGACAGGTCTACAGAATAGCACAGGCGACGGTGTGCCGAGAGGGTCGTTTGAAAGCGGGATTGCAGGTCAAATCAATAAAACACTCAGTGAGCATCCAGATTGGAGTTTTGACCCGGACAAAGGGTTTGTCAAGAAGAATGGGACAGGTGTGGAAGACCAGGGAATTATCGAGGATACGATTCACTGGCTTATCCCGGACTCGTACAAACGAGTCTTCCATATGAGGCCACACGGGCATTGGATCGTGGCACGTCTGATATGGGACCATCTGAAGAACCACGCTCCACACCAGTCGAGAGCAAAGGAAGTAGAAGAGCTGTGATCAATGTCAAAGTCTGATTCGCCGGCATCTGGTCCCGCCCTACTAGTTCCACGGTTCGCATCATTTCGACTCATCCAACGTGCGTCAATACTACTTGGTAGAGACCCGACCTTTCTTGATCTCGAGAACAACCCAGCATTTCTGCGCCCCACCCACAACACAATCACACGATGCCACCAAAACGCAAAAACACCCGCCCCCTAATCACAAAACTACCAACAACTCCCTCGAAATTATTATTCTTCTACCATCTAAACGTCAGGCCATACGACATCTTCTGCCAATGAAACCCTCAACCATCACAATCCCAGTCCCCATCCTCCTCCGCATCTGCGCCCTTCCTTCCCTTCCCCCTCCACTAACCGAACACGGCGAACACATCACATTCACCTGCGCCGAGCAAGCATACATGTATCTCAAAGCCCTCTCCTTCACCAACCACTCAACATGCCGTAAAATCCTCGCCACCAAAGACCCCGGCGACCAAAAAACTCTTGGAAAGCAAATCAACGGATTCCGCGACGAGCACTGGGACGCGGTGAAAAGCCAAGTCGCGAGGACAGTGAGCTGGTACAAGTTTACGCATCTGGCCAACGCGCATATGGAGGATGTTTTGGTGGGGACGGGACATAGGGAGATTGCAGAGGCGAGTAGTAGGGATCGTGTTTGGGGGATTGGGTATAAGGAGGAGGTTGCGGAGAATTATAGAAGGAGTTGGGGGGAGAATAGGTTGGGGAGGGCGTTGATGGATGTTAGGACGAGGATTAGGGGGTGTGAGGTGAGGGATCGGGAGGGGGGTGAGGGGGGAGTGGGAGTGGGATGGCGGAGAGGAGGAGGAGGGTGTGGAAGAAGAATAGAGGATTGGATGTAAAGCGGGGATACAGATGTTGGAGTCTTGGAGATACATGCTTCTATACCTCCCCTCTCATCTTGAACAGAAAGCAACCCTCAGCAATTCACAGAACCATGCCCTGTACCGTCCTGCTCTGCACCGAAGAGAACCTCGGCCCTTTCAGCACTTCTCAAGAGTTGAAAATCCTACTATACAACTTCTCATGCCTCCCCACCCAAAGATCCATAACCGGCACACTCTGCCCCGCCTCCTCAGGCCTACGTCCCCACCCCTCGCTCACCAGCCCACGAATCCTACCCTGCAGCTCCACGCTCGCAAGCAGCGCCTGCGCCTGATACGGGCCCATAACGCTCGCCCTAACCGCCGCGCTCATCACCGTGCGCGCATGGCTGAACAGAAACAAGTAACTAGCTTCGTGCAAGGGCACGCCGAGGATGCGCGACACGACGCCCCACAGCGGCGCGTAGTGCGCGTGGAACGCGTCTGGTGCGGAGCGGAGGGCGAGGGAGAAGGAGGATAACGCGTCTACGGCGGTCGTTGCATCTGTCTCAACGTCCTTGTGCGCGTCAGAGACCCGCGAGGAGGAAGACCGTGAGGAGTCTTTGTACTGGCTTTTGAAACTCCTCTCCCACACCGCTAGCAGAGCTCTCCCTTGTGCAACACTCGCGCGCCTCGCTACTGTACACGGCGTACTCGCATCAAAGTCGTTATCAAGCGTCTTTAAAACCCCCGGATCGCGGTATGCCGCGAGTACGTAAGGTAGCGCAGTACTGGCGAGGGTTGCGAGCGAGAGGCGTAGAAACGTGTTGAGCAATCCTAGTAGTTGTGAGGAAGAGGCGGATGCGGAAGGCTTATGGTGCGCAAGGTAGCTCTCCAGACCGCTGCTGAAGGCAAAGGAGCCAAGGGGGAGTGCGGAGTCGGAGAGCAGGAGGAGCGCATGCAGGGCTGAGGGTTGAACTATAACTTTGTTGTCAGCAACTGGCGGATACAGCTGTTTTGTCGGAGTGCGATAACGGACCTGCGCTGCTCTCGTTGCTGGATATTGTGGGATCTGGAGACACATCTTGCTGGTGGTTTAGCTGTGCTTTAGCGGCGCGCAGCCGCGCCTCAAGGAAAGCTATCTCATCTTGGAGAGATTGCTGGCTTGCTGGTGGAGAAGTCATGAAGGGAGTGGACGGGATGAGGCACGAGATGTATTGCGTCGCGCGGCTTAGCATGCTGCTTATCGATAGAGCATCCCACCATCCCTCCTTGTGCCCAAGGTAATGCACATTCAATCTCATGTAGTCGTGCTCAATTCAATTGCCCGTCCAAATACAATCCAAACGCCAGAGAGACTCGTGATGTCCCTGCCATACCCAGTCATGCATCCGTGGCATGGGGTATAGATCCAAAGAAAAGCGCCTTCACCAAAAACTCGACTGCGCTCCGCTCGAAATGAAAATGCGGAGACAGCTTGCACAACACGTGTGTGCTGCAACAATGGCTTGTTATTCGTCTTTCTTGGGGATGTCGGCGAACATGGGCTGGCCCTTAGCCGCCTCGAAGCTGCGCGTGCTTGTCTTCTGGAAGAGTGTCTGCGGCTTGGACCTGCTGCTGTCAGCACTGGTTTACACAGTCTCGACATGTATAGCGCAACTCACTTCTTCATGATGTTCTTGTTGCGGAAGTTGCTGAGCTTCTGTGTCGCCGGCGACTGGATTTCGTCTGAGGGCGAGACGTACTTCTGTGCTCTGATTCTGGTTAGCTCTGCGCATTGGATGTAGACCGTACATGCTTACTGCTCGTCCTTCATGCGCGACTCGAGAACCTGGCGGTGGTACTCCAGCGACTTAGTGTCTTTGGCGTCAGCCGGCGCGGTGGGCTTGATCTGCGCGTTGGTGTCGCGGCTGCTGAGGACGTTGGTAGACATTGTTGCGTGTGATTGTGAATGTGCGTGATGTAGAGTAGATATTGAGCGACGATTACAAAGCAATGTAATTGCGAGTGTAAGTTGTAACTGAAAGTGGATGTCGTGGTGTGCTCCAAACGCGTCCCGATGCAGCCGTTAAGAATGTTCAAGCTCTTTCATATTTGGGGAAGCCTGTTGCTACGGCAACAGCGATCAGCAATCTACTAGCAGGCGCGAACGAACCATGACGCACATGTTTGCAGCCTTATTCCCTGTACGTTTCAGCCCTATTCCCTGTCTCCACCGGTTGGAGGCATTTGTCCGTTCGCTTCTTGTCGACCTGCGTGACTCACATGTTTCTCGGGACCTGGAGTCTTTGCGACCACGCTCTGTAGAGACCGCTCCCTGAATATATCACGCAGTTTGATATACACCACTTTGTCGTCGTGACGACAGGTTCTTCACAATCTCGCTTGCTTGTCCCATACTGTGTGCAGATCTAGCGACTCGAGGGTCCTTTTTGGCTTTCGCAGTCTACAACATAAGCTGCACCGACGTGTCCTTCACTCGTTGGTACTCCAGTAAATTAGCGGTCTCAATCACGTCTCCGGTAATGTCGATTGCAAGTCCGACTTTCAGAAGAAACTCTCGACCCAAGGATATCATGGCCGAACGCCTGCAATGCAACGCCGGTAGTCACAAAACCGTCCATACACACATTATCTAAAACCTGATCTCGTAGTTGCCCGCGCGCGTCATGTACCGCACCCACTTGACACTGCTGTAATTGCTCTTCTCAAACACCTTCAAGTATCGAACCAACAGCCCCGAGCTCGTGAACATTAGCAGCGAGAAGCTCAGGTTCAGCGGCGGTCGAGACCAAGCCTTCTGGTTTGTCATGCTCGTCAGGCTCGCCTCGGCGCTGAGCACGAACTCGCTCTGCCCCGTGAACCTGGGAATCTTCCAAACGATGTTGTTGTGCTCGGGCTCGTACTTCGCTTTGCCCTGTGATGTGCGCTCCGTGATGCGTGCCGTGTTCAGTGGTGTGGGTATCCGCACAACGACGTTCGTGGCAAAGAGTTTAGAGCCGTAGTTCGCGCGGATGGCGATGCTGTATTCGACCTTTGTCTTGCCGACTTCGTTGACAATGGCGTGGACTTTGAAGGGCAGGTTGACGTTTTCGGTTGCGCGGTACCGCATGAGTTCGAACTCGCCATCCGGTGGGATGAAAGATATTATCCTGTCTGCGTCGAATTTGCCGAGCTTGACGCATTGATGGAACTGGCAGTCCTCCAGCGTGACACTGCCTGCAGCTGCCCTTGTGGCCTTTGCGCCAGCCTTGTTACCAGAGGGTTGCTGGAGATTGTCTTCGCCTAGCGTGAGGCGGTCGTTCAAGCCGAATTTGCACTCTGGTGTGCCCGAGAGGTATGCGCGCATTATGATCTGCCCGTTGACGTCTGCTCGCAGCACGGTACCGGTTGCTGACATGAGGAGGTTCACGTCCTCTATGACGTCGACAAAGGCCTCGTTCTTGCGGTACTTGATATCCGCCCGCCGCCACGACAGAGCGCCAGTGGCCTGCATTGTGATTTTTGACGAGTCCTCCATGGCTCTCTCTGACTTGACACCCTCCGTTGTGATGTACATCTTCAGCGTGTCGGTCTCTGTGTTTTGCGGGTATCCAAAATCCAAAATCTCATCCAAAAGCTCGTATACCAGCACGAAGTTGTTCTTCACGGCCTCCTCGTCGAATTTCCCAAAGTACGCCTTCCCCAGACCGACCAGGCGGTACAAGAACTCGAAGACGAGCGCGGCATTGGCGTTGCTCTTCGTCACGGCCACTAGGTAGATGTTTTCGTGCTTCACATGGCTAAATGTCGTCGAGCCGAGCGTGAGGATGGGCGAGCGAACTTGTGCGTTGGAAATTACTTGGATACGGAATACGTCGGCAAGGCGCGGGCGGCAGTCGTTGCGGAAGGCGCGAAAGATGAGGTTCTCGCCTTTTTGATTGAAAATGAGGATTCCGGAGAGCATTGCGACGGCGGACAACGGGCGGGCAGGCAGCGGTGACGAGCTGCTGGCGGCGTGCTCCTGTCGTCGTGCATTCGAAGCTCCCTGAGGGGACCGCGGCCGCGCTAGTGCAAGGGGTCCTTGTGGGGCAACTGCAGTTGCGCACGTCTCTCCCGGCACATCTTCAAGACGTACGACCACATGACATGTTGCTTGGCTGTGATGTTTCTGCACACACATGACACTATGGTTGTGATCGATTTTTGACAAGTCTCCCTATGTACAAGCCTGCAGAACCTCTCCTTCAGACGTATTTGATCTTGTCGAACAAATCCAGCCTATGTTCAACAGTCATCTCATCCTCAAGCCTATGCATCTGCTGTAACATCTCCGCCCTTTTTCGAAATAGATGCATCCACTTTCTTTCCCGCTCGGCTTGTGTACTCACGTCAGCCTCGACTTCTTCCCCTTCCATCTCGTCCTCCTTCCTATCGTCCTCCCCAGTTGTTAAAGGCTGTTCCACCTCTTGTGTCCACGACATTCTTGTAGTATCTCGGTACTTCCTGTTACCGTCTATAGTGCCATCCGCTGCATCTAGCTCATCTTCTTCGGCAGTATGTTCGCTCTTCCGTCCTCTAGTAGGCCGCTCGCTCGAGCGCTCCGTGCTTTTACTGAGAAAGCGACTCTTCCACTCCTTGGAGTTTTCCTGGGACGGCACAAACGCTTCGTACTCAGCCAGTTGCCTATTCAGTCTGTCAAGCTTCTCATCATTGGTGACATACACGCTCTCCCGTCTTTTTATACGTCGCTCGTCTGTGGGCATGCCTATTTTCGTAAAGCTGCTCTTCTTCTTGACGCCTTCTCTGTTTGTCGGTGGCTTTTGGGGAACCTCGCCAGATGGAGCAAATGGTGAATTGAACACGGCCTCTGGGTGGAGGAGCGGCGTGGCATCTCGAGGGCTTGGCAGGTAGTGACGCGATCCGGGATCTCTCAGGTGCGGGTTCAACGGCGGTAGCCATCCAGATCTCGGCCGGGCGATCCGCGAGTCTTCAAGTCCGAGGCACTCTGGGGGTTGGAGAGAGGTGTATCGTTCTGTGGGCCCCTGGTGTCTCTGATCGTCTGGCTCATTAACGCCCTCAAGTTCGCTTCTCCGCCCGCTCAATTCACGAGTCCTGCTTCGGCCCGGGCCAACTTCACTCTCAGTCTTGGGTTGTGACGATATCGCGGTATTTTCCTGGAACTCAGTGGTCTGCTGTGCGACTGTTCCTTCGCTCTTTCTGTTCTTCTTTGCCACTGCACGCCTCAGCATCTCAGCTTTCTTCTCCAGATCCTTGATCTTCTTCTGTTGCTCTTTGTGTGGCGCGGCGATGAGCTCGTTGCAAGCACCTTGCAGTTCTGTACGCCAGGACTTTGTGACGGAGAACCCAGGATCCTCGTCGAAAATCCCTGCTCTGAATGCGAGCAGAAAGTACCACTTCACAATAGCTGAGAATCGCGCAGCGCCTAAGAAGGTGTTGAAGGGATATGCTAGGTTGCCGACGGTGCCATACCACTGTGCATCCATGGGTGGGTAGTCCGTGTCTTCGTCTTTGTTGACGCTGCAGAGCTCGATTCTGTAATGTTGGTGCTGGCCAGTACGCATGAGATATGCGTGGAAAGGATCGTTCTTGTGCACGCCGATGAAGAGCTTGTAGGGGTGGTAGGTGTAAGATTTCACATCGGCATGCTGTATCTTGTGGTTATCAGATTGTGGTGTCAATTCGACTTGTTCAAGTGGTGGCAGCGCGGCGAGTTGCTCCTCGCTGAGATTCAAGTCGGTTTGTAGAGCTTGCAGCACCACGTGAAAAGGTGGAGAGAACGGCGGGGTTGTCATCTTGCGAGTTGGGTGGAAAGGTGCAACGGAGGTCTTGGTTCAGGTAGGTTGCGGATTTTATCCCGAATAGGCGAAGTTCGTAAGTGAAAGCAACCAAGGTTCGATCCCATCACAACGCAAGAATTTTTGACGCATACCAACCATAGCTGAAAATCTGAAAAGGTTCACTGGACTAACACAATGTCCACAGCTCGACAGTGCCGGGTCACTCCGTTCGTTCCGCGTTCGCACGCTCTGCCCACTCCACCCACCGCCTGATAACTTCATCTACCTTCTTTACGCCGTCCTTCGTCGCCTCCACCTCGAACCACTCCTGATGCTGTTTGCCACATGCCTCACATTTCTTCATCACCCGCTGCTCCGCAAGCTCGAGGTGGATCATGCGCTCCACGCGCATGACGGTAGGCACTTTGCGCACACCGCCGGCATCAGACGCGCGTCGATTGCTGTTCACGTTCTGTGCAGACGTGCGGCGAGAGCCTGCTGGCGAAGCTTGTGGCGATGGCGTGGGCGTCGATGAAGGAACATAGGGGTAGAAGCGCACCAGCGATAGAGAGTAGCCGCATTGCCGTGTCCATTCGTTCATGCGACGATGTACATTGTTTGCGCGTCCGATCTTCAGCAGTATCGTGTCCTTCTCAGCGCCGCTACTTGGGTCGTCGTTGCCAGATCGTTGACGTGTGGAACCTGACCGTGGCCGTGAACCTTGCTTGACTGAATACTGCCGCAATACATCTGAGGTGCGTCGTCCTTGATCGGGTCGTGACGGAGGAGTAAGAAGTGTTGACGCTGTAGATGAAGGCGCCGGTCCAGAGGCTTCCGGTGTCAGCCAAAAAATGTAGATGTAGCCCTCGTCGTCGTGCGGCGAGACCGGCTTGGACAGCTCCGCGAGCAGGGTCGCAGCCAGCTGCGGCGATACGTTCTGGGGGATGTATCTCAGCATACCCCCTGTCTCCGATGCAGCTTCAGCTGGATTGTTGGTTGGCTTACGACCCGGTGACTGAGGACTTGGTACAGGTCGTGGGGCTGATGTTGCGCTTGATCGCCTGCCATGCGTTTGTTGTGGCCGAGGCGACGTCTGTGGAACCTGCTGCATGGACATTTGCGACGCATATTCTGGATGGTGACTCGTCCGCTTATTATGCCGTATGACCTCGATCTCGTCTTCGTCTGCAGCACCACAGCATAGAGACCGCCAGAAGCTGGGTTTTCTCCGCTGCGGAGAAGGTTTCGAAGGTCGACTATCTCTACGCTTGTTTTGCGCTGCCATGATGTCGCTGGGTACAGAGATCAAAGGTCCCTGGACATTATTCCAGGTCGGGGGCCGATTGATACGCCGCGGTGGGCGATTGCCCGGCGGTCCATTCTCTTTCTTGTTGCTGTCTCGTCTCTTCCGGCGTGGTTCTGGTGTATCGTCTACCTCCAAAACTCCGAGTCGCTGGACCAACGTGTCTATACTGCTCCGTTCTTTTAGTGGGTAGAGTTGCGTATCCGGTCCATTGCCGTTCGAGGCTGCAAGCTGCTTGGCCTGGTCTTTATGCTGCCAACAGAAATACGCTGCAGCGCCGATATCTTCGCTGTCGCTCTCACCTGCGACTGACACAACTGCGAGAACGCCGTCATCGTCGCTAACCTTTGCATCAATCGGTCGTCTACATGGGCGTCCAGATTTGGTAATGCCTTTGCACGTTGTCGCTGGGTTTCGAGAGTCTGACCGTGGGATCAGAGACTCGGGCGTGCGACCCGAGAATGCCATATCAAAGTGAGTGGATGTTATGCTTGTTGAAATGGGAGCAGGCAGAACTGAGAGATGGAAGCTAGAAGTATGCGTTGTCAAATGAGGCGCCTTTCACCGCCCTTGAGATCTCACAGCCTCGTCCCGCAGGAAAGAACGAAGGTTGATCAAGGTACGCCCAGGAGATGAGTGTCATCATGCTGCACAGACAGTGGGAACATTGTTGCCGAGCGTTGCGTCAATGAGGCGCGTGCGGTGGGAAGATGGCAGGGGTCGAAAGTCGCGAGGCAGGCGTGTGGCGGTGCACGTGGCGGTGCTGGGCGTAAGACATTGTGGACCAAGAACCCAAAACTTGAAAAAAAAAAAAAAAAAACAGCAACCACGATTTGAGCGCAACTCCGAAGACCTTCAGCAGCACCTGCTCAGTGGTTCGACTATAGTCTTTTTTTCGCGAGTATTGAGAAAGCCAAAGAGCTTGAGAAACAAACAAGTCAAGCACTGGGCCTCAAATCTTGCCAACTACTGCAACTTGCGAGAAAGCTTGCACCAGCCACGGCCAGGATCTCCCATCCCCAGCTCTTCCGAACGACAAAACACACCGACCATCTAGCCGGAACTTGAACTTTCTTGCAAAGCTCTTGGCAACGGCCTAATTTACTGCACGGACTGCGTTCGGGGCCGCAACGGGTACCTGGCTAGAGTCAAGGCGTCTTGACCACGCAGGCGCGCCAGCTGCCGTGCCCATTCCGCGTGAAAGGATAACATGGTCAGAGACCATCGAGTAGAGCGAACTGAGCTGATGTACCAAGCTGGTAAACTCTGAGTTTAATGAGATTCCTGCCATTATACTCAAGCTCATCGCCACTCGTATGTTGTAAGGATGTACAGTAAGCAAGCTTGTCATAGTGCTGTTTGCCAGGGACAAAGCGCGGCAATGAAAGAGCATGAAAGGCCTCTAGCCTCAGTATATGGGTGGTACACATATGCTCGACCCGTGGCGAACGCTCGTGCATACAGTATACATCAGGAGCATGGAAATGACGTCACCATGCGCTCTCATCTACTTTGTAGCTGCTCTTCCGGGCTTCACGTTGCAGGGCAAAATCACTCCTGCTAGCAGCTTCCCTTGATCTGAACTCTGCAGACATAGTCCATTCTCGGCTCTGCGTCTTGGGTCTGCAAACGAAGTTTTGTTGTTGCAATGCAGCATGTGTGTGATTTTGTACATCCTCTAAGGCTCTGAGTATCTACGAGAACGAAGATTTGCTTCCTCAGTAGCGTACAGGACTCATAATAACAAGACGCGGCATCCAGCTCCGCTAGCCACTAAGACTACGGAACATTAACGTCTGCACATGGGTGAGGTCTAGCGGCGATAGCGTCATGGGTGATTGAAGTAAAATAATCACAATTTGCTCCCTGTGATGCTACTAGAAGTGCTGCGAGTTCTCGCCCAGAGACTCTAAACAAAAGCAACGCCCGCCAAACTGTCAAGTTGCGCGCTTGAATGCACCTGCCAAACTTGCGCACTCGACTCAAACCTGGCCAGCGCATGCAACTTCGCAAATGCCTCTCGACTCATCTACCATGACCGTCTTTCTTACCCCTCTCAGTACCTTCATATCTCCTCTTCATCCTCACCAGCGCCATCCTCCTCACCAACGTCCTGCTCAAGCTTGACCTTCTTCTCCCCACCCGTCTCCTCGCTCTCAGTGGACCTCTTGCGACCCGCAGACGGCATAAGTTCCCCATCAGCCTCCTCATCAGCCTTCTTCTTCTTCTTCGCAGTGCCCTTCTTCGCACGGGCAGTCTTGGTCTTATGTGTCGAAGGACCCTTCTCAGGCTTCGCGGCGGCCTTCTTGGGAGTGCTCGCAGGAGTATCGCTAGAAGCGGTAGCGGCAGTGTTATTCTTCTTCTTCCACATGTAGAGGCGGTTCTCGACTGATTTCGGGGTGCACTCGGTGAAACCCTCTGGTTAAGTGTTAGTAGCAGTGTTGTGATGAGAAAACAGGATAGGTAGGAGTCTAGATGTACTTACCAACGCCGGCGGCGCGGATGCGTTCAGCGATCTTTTCGCAAAGGGCTTTGCCGAAGGAGATTTGACATTCCTCGAAGACGCCGTTGAGGAGCTGCAGAACGTCAGTGAAGTTTGCAGGTGATGGAAGCTGGGACTGGGACTCACGATTGCGTCGAGCTCTGGAGTCCACTTCTTCGACATTGCTGTGGTATTTGTGAAGGTGCCTGAAGGTGATCAGTCTAGAACGCTGTCAGAGGGTACGAAGCACAAATATACTTTGACTTGGTGTTCGAGGAAGAGGATGTTGGGAGGTAAGACTGTATCTGAAGAAACTAGTGTGTTGCGAACGAGTAGAGAAGAAATCGAGAAGTGATAGGGACGGGCGCCCTTCTTATACCCAGTAGGGTGAGCAAAGGTCCAGCAAAGGCGACGGCAAGGCAGTCACCTGCTAAGGATTGAAAGTGAAGGTGAGCGGGGATGATGAGATTCTCGCAACTCCCTGCGATCGCCTCACGGTGACCTCAAGCAGGCCTTACCGGAGCAAGAATGCCATTTTTCCAAGTGTGGTGCTTTCGAACAGTGGTCGTAGCCCAAGATTCGTGGGGACGTCCAGAGTTTGGAATCCCATGTCAACAGTCATGCGCGCCACTTGCGCTGATGTGGCTTTTCGAGAACTTTCTTGATGTAGCGACACGACAAACATCCAAAGGGCTAACGACACATGTGTCCATCAATAGCATTCAAGAACTCACCGAAAATGCCTATAGTACGGCACCTGTGGTAGCAAAGTGGGTACACGCAATTATTGGCATCAATTGAAATGCATTCGCTGTCTCTGTGTAATACTAGGCGCTGTAAAAGAGCTCAATGCCTCCAAAGATGCATCCACCTTACTCCAGAACTCCATATTCCTCGTTGAACACCGAAACTCCTCAATGCTGCACATTCGCAAGACTCGAATCCCTCCTGCGAGCATAACTGCCTGATTACTTCCAGGCGAGAAGTCCCGAACTCCCAACTGTCAGAGACCTCATGCCTAGCAACGTTGCCTTTAGTGTCTCAGACGTAGGATTCACCTTCGTCGTCCTCCTCAAGAGATGCGTTGTTGGTACCGGCACCAGTGACGCCTTCCTTGTCGACGTGCTCTACCTTGACCTTCTTGCTCAAAGGGGTGTACTCCTCTTCGTCATCACCAGATGAGGCATCAGACTCGGCATACTTTTTGCCCTTGGCAGAGTTCCTGGCCCGCTTGCGGTTCACAGATGGAGAAGCAACAAGCTTGTCCTCCTCTGAGGAGGTGTCGACATCGTTGCCCTTCTTGCTCTGGGCGGCCTTTGCGCTTCCACGACCGGAAGTGGGAGTACGAGCCACTCTGGTAGTAGCGGCGGCTTTCTTTGGCGTAGATACCGGGCTGCTGCCGCCGACTGGCCGGCCACTGCTGCGCAAGTTGGTCAGGCGGTGACTGACGGCCTTTGGCGTGCAACCTAGAAGTAGTCAGTGCTTGGAACTACGAGTGGAAGTCAGTATGCTTACCATCTCCGATCTCCTGCGCAAGGTAGTCGAGCAACGGCTTCGAGTTCTTGATGTCGTGGAACTTGAAAATTCCCTTCAGAATCTGTGGATGTGGTCAGTAAGTTTCAGGGACGCTGGATTGAAAGTTGCTACTCACGATCTGATCCTTCTCGGAGTTCCAGTTAACCATTGTTGCGGTTGGGCGAGCTGCTTGTAAGTCAGTGTGTGGCTCCGTGCAATTATTGTGTGGGCATGCATACCTGTAAGGGGCGGTGTGGTGCGGATATGGCAAAGGTGTGAGATATTGCGGTGCGATGGTGGTGTGAGAAAGGAAAGAGTAGGATTTTCCGTGGGATTGCGGGGCTTTTATAGTGGCATCGATCCAGGAAGTCCTGGCGCGGTGAAGGTGAGAGACTGGCACTTCGCTGGCACCAAGCGCAACGCTAAGACAGCACTAGATGGCGCAAATTAGGCAGCAAACCAGTGGCTGAGGTGACTATGAGCTTTTAAAGCCCTGTCGATGTGCTCTGCTGCTTTCCTCTGCGGTCTCATTAGCGTGTGCGACTAGGTGAAGGCCCTCGGGTGCTGATATGTCCTCACTAGGAACTCATGAGGGACGAGTGGTGCATCCCCTCCTGTATCCAGATAGGTCTCTATGCCAGGACTATGCCATTCAGGATTAGAAGTCACCCGCTTTGCGCCTATGGTGATCCCAAGATCGTACTGCCTGAGTGACGACGGTGAAAAGCAATGCTTCAGCAGTCTGGCGCTTACGAGCACTTTCGTGCAGCTCATGCAGCTCATGCAGCATCGAGAGGTTGCCTGAGGCCTATGCAGTCAGTAGCAGTACGAGAGCCATGACATATGGAGAACATAAGTCATAGAACCACGTTACTTCTGTCTCAGGTGCTTACGAAGATGAACAGTGGGGGTGAGCAAGAGCCGCTCAAGACCTACGTACATGATTAGGTAGGGACACAAGTCTCAGGAGAATGATGCAGCGAACAGAGAATCGCTATCTAGCAACAGAGACGCTGATTACTGTCAACAGCAGAAGGGCAGAGGAAGCTTCTGCTCAACGTTGGGCATGTAGGGAGATCAAGGTCTGCAATTTTTATGGCACTATACTAGCCGTTGTCACTATCCTAGCCGTTGTCACTATCCTAGCCGTACCCAAACTATTTCGTAATATCCAAGTACCAAAGAGTAAATCACGGAAGAAGCCATCATAGTATCACTTCTCCTCATCCAAGTCGTGCTCTTCTCCAATAAGGGTATCGCCCCGCAAAAGCTCCGCTGTCCTTCTATTTTTCTCGGCCTGCCGGACTCGCTCGCGACTTTCCATACGCTTCAGTTCGCTCACCCAGTCGTCCTCAGTCTCCTTCGATGTAGGCTTCGCCAGAACCTGTACAGTACTCGATGCCCGGTGGGGCTGACCACGGGGCAGTGAATCAACCGTGGATGTCTTGCTAGTATCACGCCTGTGAGTATTGGCATTGCTCCTGTTGCGCTGATGGTACTCATGATCGAGCATCGATGGCCGGGGGTCGCTCAGAGCGGAGAACGAAGCGGAAGGGGAGTGCCTGTAAAAGGAAGGTCGAGGGAGCGGATTGTAAATGCTCGTGGAGACGGACGATCCTGAAGATGAGGACCAGCGGCTATGCATGGTCCTTGTCGGTGAGGTCCGGACGTTGATGCTGTCAACAGACATCTGTCGTGCCGGCATGTGCAATTCCCAGGGGCGCAGCTCACCACGCGTGGGTGGGCGACGGTATGATGCAAGCGATTGCTGCCGTTCCTTACGCATAACGTCCATCTTCTGCAGCTCTTGCGCCCAGTAGTCAAGTGCTGCATGGCCCGGTGCACGGTGTCTGAACTCTCGGTCCTCTGGACTCAGCTCACCAGTTGAAGCTTCCTCATTCGTCTCTGTGACGATATGTAGGCCTGACCGTAGAAAGAGGGGGGTGTGCGTGTCAGCGTTGTGAAGTGTCGACCCACTTAAGCGCTCAGACGAGCATTCGTCCTTGGACAGACTCAGACTCAACCGTTGAGGAACTCGAGGACATAAAGTCCTTCTTGAACCGGAGCTTTGGTGAGTACTGGATCTTGACCGCGTGGAGGTGACGTCGCTGTTGCACACTTGGTCCACCATAGCCGCGAGTGCGTCGGAGCTTGTACTTGTGCTCATCTCGCTCTTGATGTTGCGCAAGAAGTTTCCGTAGTCGTAACCTTCATCGCGCTCGTATTCAAGGTCACTGCTGGAGCTAGAATCCTCGTTTTCGACTCTTGCACGGCTTTCTGCATCGTCCAGCATCTTTACTACCCAAGCGGCTGCCAATGCCTCAGGCCGAATAGCTAGTTCGCTTTCGCGTTGCTTGCGCAGGTTACGAAAGACTGCTCGTTGCTCATCCAAAATCGAGACGGCTAGAGTAGCTGAATCTGACACCTGATCTATGAACTCATCGATGTCCAAGACGGGGGTTGTCCCGACGGTGATATGGTTCATCCATTCATTTTGTTGCTGCAAATCAGCTTCGTTTTCGATGTGAAGAGAGCTCAGTGACTCTACCTCAGCGATAGCGTGGCTTTGCAACTTGTCAGGTAAATCCTTGATGATAAATTCTTTCAACCTCATGCCTTGGGAGTCCAGGATCGACTGGACAGCCTGCAGCGTGTCATCTGGCTTAACCATCGTCGCTGGGATGAAGTCACTACAGCCATCGGAGCACGCCTTGAATCTGGCCAGGCAGTGGCGGCGTGCAAGAGAGTCGACCTGCTTCTTCACGCTGCTGTATGCCTCCCGCATCTCTAGGTCCCTGATGAACGCTGGGGAATCAGGCTCAATGTAAATGGCTGTGACAGGTGTTGACACAGGAGTGTGCTCGCCTGGCGGTATGGGCTTGGGCCGAAGCCAGTTGGTAAAGGAATTGGCCGACGGCAACGGCGATAGAGGCGTCACAGGTCCTGGCGTTATGACATCCCACCGGAGCCTTCGTGGTGTGAGTGGCGTCAGCATGCGCCTGAATGGAAGTGAAACAGTTGATGTGTGCTGGCGCATGAGCTCTTTCCTCGTCACCATCGGTGCCAAAGGAGCCTGAGGTACGGCAGGTGCTGATGCTGTGGTCATGGCGCGAGGTCTCTCGACAGCAGGTATGATCGCACCTTCAAGATGCGGACTGTTGTGTCGTGAGATACCTGTAATCTGCCATTGACTGTCTTCAGGGTGAATGTCGTCTTCAAGCGAAGCGTCAGTGTCCTGGAGGAGCCGAACGTTGTCTTCCCTGTGTGCAGCCTCAATATTAGCAATCACAGGCTTCCACTTCTCAGCCGCGAACTTCTTTTTCCAAGCCATAGCAACCTCCAACGCCTTCTCCTTTTGCTCATCATCCGCCATGTACTTGAGCGCATGACACACGTGCGGTTTCTCGAGGAAGCCGTCCGGCAGCTGCAACGTCGATTTCGGTGGGACCTTGGGCACTTCATCTTCGCTGGGCACCATGTTGTGGGCCATGAGGCCCATTCCTGGATCCATGTAAGGATAGCGCAGAGCGAAAGCGCGATGTGGTTGAGATGTCACGGTCGTCTTTGCAGGTGCGCAGGGCAACAGAAGCTGTGACCAAAGGTATGGACGTTATAGCACGGTGAAGGTGAGATGAGCAGCCAACAAAAGGTCTTGGCAGCGCGTAGGCCAGCTGCCTTTCACCTGATCCTGGTGTAGCGCAAGGCAAACAAAGAGAACGTCAATCGTAGTTGGAAGCCTTCAAAGGGACTGGAACATAAATTGAGCAGGTCGATAAGACGCTGTTTTCGAGAAGACGTCTAGATGTTTGACATGGTATCCAACTCCGCTGACGCAAATGCAAGTCTATTCCAAGAAAGTGAAAAGGTTGGTATGAACGACGTTGAGGGCACGGTCAGCCTCACGCTCCTCAATGACGCAGGAGATGTTGATCTCGCTGGCACCTAGAAAATACTGTCAGTGATGCGCCTGTTGGACATAAGACGCTAATACATACCCTGCGAAATCATCTCGATGTTGATGTTGTTGTTGCCCAGCACGCTGAAGAACCTGCCAGAGATGCCGATCATGTTTTTGAGCTGCTTACCAACCAAGCTCACAATGGCCATGTCCGGCACAATGTCGATGGCGCCGAGTTCGCCAAGATCGTTGACGGCGCCCTGGAGGTCCTTGTCCTGGATTCTGTACTCATCTTCGCCGCCGCCGCTCAACATAGCAGACTCGGAATGCAGAGCCATGGAGACGTGCACCTCCGAAGAAGAGATGAGGTCCACAGACAAGTGCCAACGGTCCAGAATGCTGAATATGTTCATCAAGAAGCCGTGAGCACGAGTTCGCTTGTTGCTGTGAACGTTAAGAACAACAATGTTGTGCTTGATGGTAACAGCAGTGGGACGCTTAGGGGTGTTGACGGCGTTCAACAAGCTAGAGGAGCGCGTACGGAAGAGACCGTCTCTAAGAGGAGATTGCGAACCCGGCACCTTCAGGTTATCAGGGAAGATGATGGTGCCAGCACCACGAGGGTTCATGACGTTCTTGATGCGGATGGGGATGCGCGCGCGGATGACCTGCTCCATGGTGAATGGGTGAATGACCTCAGAGCCATAGAACGTCAACTCAGCAGCCTCGGAAGGCGTGACGCTGGGGAGCAAAGCCGCGGTGGGAACCTTGCGAGGGTCTGCGGTGAAGATGCCATCGACCTCCTTCCAGATCTGCAGCTCCCTGGCCTTGACACCAACAGCGACTAAGGCAGCGCAGAGGTCGGTGTATCCACGTCCAATGGAGTTTAGGAGGCCGCCTGGCACATTGCCAAAGAAACCAGTGATGACTGGGACCTTGTCACCACATGCCTCCACCTCTCTGGCCAGCGCCGCAGCCAGATCCGTGTAAAATTGCTCATGCAGGCCCTTCTTGGGGGTGTGAAAGGTGATGATATCGGCAAGATCGACGAATTGGGCAGGCGTACCACGGTCGTTGAGCAGCGCGGCCATGTAACGACAGCTGAGCTTCTCGCCCTTGGCAATGATCTTGTCCTCGACGCGGTTGGTGACTTCTTCCAAGTGCTGTGCCGACTCCAAGATCTTCGTCAGGCTCTCACATTCGGTGTTAACCTCTTGGGTGAAGGCAGCGAGGATATCGACGCTCTGGATGGTGTCCTTCGCCGCCTGAACGTGGTCGGCGCGGATGGCTTCGACGATGTCATCGTAGCCGCGGTGGCCCTGCTTCTCGGCGGCGCGGGCGGAGCGGAGGAGGCGGTTGGTGGTGCCCTCAGTCTTGTTCCTGGTGCTGCGCGCAGAACAGACGATAGCGGCGCGGTCGGTCTGGTTGCCAGCCCTGGAGGTTGTATGAGCAAGGCTGGATGATGATGATGGTGGGGAAAGATGCCCTTACTTGACGATGCCCGCTATATTCTCCGCAAACTTTCCAACACTCGTTCCACCAAACTTCAGGACAACCCAGCCCCCCGGCAGATGCTTCTCCTCGGTGTGGTTCGCTATCCGCTCAACCTCGCTCCTGTGTCCATTGGTGATGCCAGACATGTTGGTCGCGTGCGTGTTCTGTGCAAATCCACAAAAGAAGTCGATATGTTGCCTATTTGCGTGGTAAAGATTATCTGCTATGTGCAGCAATTGAGTGTATCTGTGACGTGGGTGAAGTGTGAGGGACTTTCTGGTTGATCTGAGTGAGTCGTGGTGGGGCCTGACTCTTGTTTCTCTTCCGGCCTCGGGGCGAACCACGAACCACCACGCCAGCGAATTTGCGGCCAAGTGCGCAGTCACTCCGCCCGATCAAATGTCGGCAGAAGAAATTTACGAACTGTGGTTTGCGGAGGGCCAGCCTTGCTTAACCCTTAGTAACACTGTTGAATCATATCTTCCTATCTTGAAGCACATCGCTGCTGTCTGAAACCTCGACACCTCACTCTGTGTTGTCCACTGTGCTTACGCTGTCAGCCAAACTTCTGGCTTGTGATCATGGGCCATCGCCGAAGTGCCGAACTTTCATTGCAGATGCCGTCAGTATCGCGGCGGGACCTTGCAGCCCGTCTAATCGATCGTCCACACCGCCGGTACGCAAAATACGTACCGGTGTCATCGAGCATCAAAGGATTCAGGTGTTTTGGCATTGGGAGGCTGCATGGCCTCTTCCGCCGCAGGAAAGGCCTGAAACAAGCTCAAATCCTTCGAATTCTGCAAGATCTTGTGTTTGCTACAATAATTTTGCCCTTTCGTCCGACTTCGTTTGTCGTCTATCGTTCATCGTGCACCGTTTATCGAGTTCTACACAACGTCAAAACCACAACGATGTGCTTCCTAGCTCCAATCTTTGAAAAGGCTCGCTCAAGCCTGATCGATGACATGGCTGCCCGAGACTCCACGAAAGTCTCCTGATCCGGCAAATGATTCTGCCCAGGTGCTTCTCCTTCATTCCAATACTCGAGTAACCCTTCGCCATGCTGTGAGCGTCCAATACCCTGGAACAGCTGATGAAGCTCGTTGTCCGGCCGCCAATCACCAAACTTCCACCGCAGCTGGCGAGAGTTGCATAAGTCATATTCGGGCGAATAGATAGTTGCAGGCTCACCAGGCTTAGCATATGCAATGCCCCATGCGAGCCCTCGGGCCAGTGGTGACCACAGTGAGAAGGCTTTCAGTAATCGCATTGTTTGTGCTGCTTTTGCGAAAGTTTCCAGGAAAGGATGAAGCATGTACGCACTTGGGTATCGGCGGAAGTCTTCAGGCGCGAGCATTGCCCCGGGCATAATCTCTTCGTGATGCCATCGGGCATCTTGAGCGTTATCATCAGTCAGTGGTGGGTACATGTCATTAGTGGTTTGGTAGCTAGTGGTTTCGACTCCTCTCCCAGAGGGTCCTTGAAAGTACTACGATCCGGATGGTGTTATTGGAAAGAACATGACACTCAGGAACTCCAGATTGGAGAATGCAGTCTGTCCTTGAACAGACCAGAACAGCGCCGTGTCGGCCTTGACTTTCAGGTCGAGGCGCTTCAAGCCGTGGGCCAGGACGCACAGGTTCTTGCTGAACAAATCTTGTTGACTTGCACCAACATAATCCGGTCCCCCCTCATCCTGATCAAGATGCAGATGCTCTCCCAGATCAAAGAAGAAGTCGAGCTGGACCTCGCGCAAGGTGGGCGGTAGCTGAGCAGCAGCTAGTGCCTCCGCAAAGGCAGCTCTCGCGTCCCTCGCACAGCCCTCGTAATCGTGCTCGAAATGCTTACGGACAGGATCAGCTTTGGTAAATCTCCACTACTCGACACCAATACGGCACCCAAGATACTCAAGATTTGGCAATTTGCACGCCAGATCAATAGTGACGCAGGGATCAATGCGTGACTGGGCGACATGAAAGTGATGAAACCCTCCCGTCTCAGAGGGAGGGTCGACATTGCAGATGCTTAGGCTACGGATAAACTGCAGATCAGGGAAGCTATCGGGTTCCAAGAGCTTGACACGCCAAGCTGAGTATAAGCGATGTCTACAGAAGTTGCTACTGACCATGCGTTGCGGTGTAACGATCGTAAGATGAATTTTGCCTGGGCCGTGTCCAACTCTTCTCGATCGGTCCTCGACTGTCTTGATGTGCTCAAAAACACAGAGAAGCTCCTCTGTGAACTGCTCGTTCTTCGCATCCAGTTCACCTTGTGGCTCTCGACAAGATGGATCCTCAAGTCCGACGTCTTCGAGCGTTGGGAATTTGATTTGTACTTCGACAAGATGTAGGTATCGTAGGCGCCGGTCACTATACGTCGAAACAAATCGTTCCAAGTCGTGGTGAGCATTAGTGAAGGTGAACTTGGCAAATGCGCCCGAGTAATTCTCGGCTGCAACTTGGAAGGCTGGTGACAGGAGCAAAGTGTGCTTGAGCTCGTGTGTGTCGAGCAGGGAACTGATTCGATCAATGGCCTCTGGAGGTAGTCGATCCATCGTGAAACATTGTGTATGTATAAGAAGTGAGCTCGGGGATCATTGACGAGGGGGTTGCACCGTTGGTATGCGTTGTGTCTTTCTTAATCCAGTTAGTACACCTTCTTCCTTCGGTGTCTGATAATGCAACATACCTAGGTATGCGAGGATTTCGGCTCAGGAAAACAAATATCTCACACATATGTAGGAACTGCCCGACCACCCGAATCGACGGTTACAATTTGAATTTTGAAGCAGCTATAAGGCTGTACAACCAGATAAGCAATCAACAAGTGAACGCGATTGTTAAAATGCAGACACCGAGAGTCAAACTTGTAGGACGAAGACTAGCGACTCAAAAACAATAGCACAGTCTGCTTCCACTCTTTTGTAATTCGACATCAATCTCCAAGCTTCTCCTGTCCTTGTAGTGGCCTGAAATTTATGCAAACGACTCCTTTAGCCAAACCATCTGCCGCGGTGTCTACCATGGTCTGTTGATTGATCCAAGGGCTTCGCGATGTACCCTCATTGTCGTCCAATCGTTGCAAAGAGTTACCATGTCCTGATCAGCCTGTTGCTGATATTGCTGCCGCTTTGGCTGGGTGCATAGACGTCGGATCCTGTCGTATATGTCCTCAATGAAAGACGACGGTTCCAGTTGCGCACCGCGCCACACACTGTCCATGTATGTGTCAAAATGATTACCCAGTTGTAATGGTCTCCAAGGGTGCAAAGTTCGGGTACCGACACGCCGTGGGTTCGCCGGAAGTCCGTTGTCGATGTCAGCAATTGCGGCACGGATCTAGATGACCTGATTTGCGAAGGTATTTCGTGTGTCTTGGAGATATCGTTGAACTCCGAGAACTTGTCGCAGTCGCCAGAGTGCAACACGTGGGTCCGTGACAAGGAGATTCTGTGTATCAGATCGATCATAGGCCTGTTGTACAGGATAGCTGAAGACCTGGGTGGAAGTCTCTTTAGAATTATCATATCGCTTAGGGGGTTGCGCACTTACTCTTGCCTTGATAGCATTGGGCTCTGCCTGCAGAAGGACCAATTCATTCACACGATTCGTTGTCTGAAGGTTAGGCGTTGGCGATGTGCTCGAATGGTGTAGCTGCTGCCCTGTTTGGGAGTGCAAATCGTTGAGCGTTGGGACCCGCAGGCCAGACCCAGCTTTGTTTGAAGTACTCCTTAAACTCACATGGGGCATTGTTTCGATTGGGACCTGGATGTGTAAATTGTTGGTTTTTAATCACCGGGACATCGATGAGATAGTTGAAGAAACTGGCAATAATTTGCCACTCAAGGAGGTGTTCGGTTGCATAACCAGCACCAGGTCCAAGGGCGGTAGGAGCTCTTGATTGCGCAAATTCTGGACTGTTTGCGCGAGACACCCACGTGTAACTGTTGCAGTTTATCCAATCAACGTATCCAAAGGCGCGTGTTTGAGGCTGTCTGGTGTCAGAAGCTGACCGGTGATATTATCTGGTCACTTACATGGTGTGCCAGATGATCCTGGAAGTCTCGGAAGTCATTACTTTGGAAACCATCTGCTCCAAATGGGCGCTTTGCACCTCCTGAAACTTTCGGCTGGAGAGTGCGCTTCAGGAGAGGATGATTCGCTTTCGCTGGCTGCTTCACAGCTGGCTTTCCCGTCTTGTCTCCTACCGCTCCCTTTCTGGCGATATCCTTCAAAACTTAGCAGTGTGATATAGTAGAGTCTAAACCATCTACCTTGCAGGATTCAGCTTGCTTGGCCTTCACTGAGGAACTGGAGCCCGGTGCTGCGCTTGCGCTACTTGCGGTCGGCTTCTTGGATGGTGTGGGATTGACAGGAGCGACTAGCTTTTTGGACACCACCGGCCTAGTTCGTGAATTAGATTGGTTATGATTTTGGTATCGTGCCTGGTCTTAGTACTCACTTTGGCTTCGCAGGCGCCGGTTTCGGGTTCGACTTAGGTTTCTGTGCTGGTGTCCGAGCAGTGAGCCCCTCTGCAGAGACAGGCTCATGTAGATGGATCGTGAAAACGTGGGCATTTGGTGTGCGATATTCACCCGCCACGCCCATATTCTTGACGCATTTCTCGACAACCCCATCAAATGCTTTCATGCACTCTTTCTCCGAGGCTCGAACGCCGGGATTGCCAACAGCGAGTTCAAGATCGAAGCCCTGATGAGCTCGCTCGATAGAGAAGCTTCCCTTCTTCCTTCCAATATCTGCGCAGAAAGGCTATATTTCGAATTTCAAATCGCTTATAACAGTAGATGTAACATCGCCCTCCGAAGCCAGTGGCTGATTAGGATAACAAATGGTTGAACCGACTGCTAGACCTAGTAAGGTAGCAAAAGCATATAAACCCGCTGTACGCATCGCAGCTTCAGTGACAGTTTTAATAATGAACATTTCGTCAAAATCAAAAAAGTATTATTTTGGGTTGGCACGAAAAGAAAATGACCGAAGGGAGAAATACAGAGGCGGATGCCAGGCCTTTCATCGTCAACGCACCTAGTATTTGAGTGAGTCATGTTCAAAACTATTCGTGTAATTAGACTGACATCAAGCAGACTTTGTGCTGGTATCATTCTAGCTCGTGACGGGGTGGTGATGCATTGCGGCGACGAAAGTCCGTCTTACATCTCTCCTCATTTCGCAGACACCACCCAGGGGCAAATTGCCAGCGAAAGTGGGACTGCCACTGTGCAATACAATCCTGAATCCACCAGTGTAAGTTGCGCTAGACTTAACACATACCGGGCCATCTCCAAGATCAGAACACATCTGCAAGTAACAATGTGTATTCGGTCAAGCTACCTCACACCTAAAGCTAGCACGGCATATTCCCTGACGCCATGCAATGCTTGAAGCCCACAGAAAACGCCGTATCTAAGGTATCGTGCGTCCATTCCATACTGAAACAATAGACGCCCGCCATACTGCATACACTCATAAGAAGAACCCCTTTGCTGCTCCTCAAGACGGCTACCAACAAGGCTAGTACTACCTACCAAAAGCCCCCAGGATAGAAGTGATGAAATTCCTTTGGATGAATGGTCTACCGTCTTCTGTAGATATCATCGTTTCTGCCTCTGTTGTCGCGTCCGTCTCTGTCGTTCCGGCGATCCGGACTACGTGATCGTGTTCGACCGTCTCTCCTGTCACGGGGGAAGTTTCTAGTCTCGCCAGGCCGTCGGTCGTCACGGTAGGGACGTCGCTCTTCTGTGTGTCCCTCGCGAGAGTTGCCTGAGTCGCGGGATCCTCGGCGTTGTTGGCGGTCATCTGGTTCTCGGGACCCTCGGGGGCGGTCTCCGCCGCCGCCGCCTTGGTAACTGGGTATGTATGTATCTCCTGGTGGCGCTTGATTCCTTCTTCTGTCACCGCCGTCTGGGCCATAGCGAGGTGGTGCCGGAAGCGGATGGCGACCTTCGCCCGGGGGAGGAGGTAGGTGGGCGCCGTTACCCCAGTTCGGCCTTCGGCCGCCCTCTGGTGGCGGTGGTGGAGGCCTTCCATGGTCGTAGCGTGATGGTCCACGGTCGCGGTCATTGTAACGTGGTCGATCCACGCCCGGTGGCCCCCGATCTTGAGGTCCGCCATACCGCCTGTCGCCGTTGCCCCAGGAGTTCGGTGGTGGACCAGAGCCGGTCCATTCTCCGTTCGGTCCAACACCCACAGTACCACCTGCAGGCGCTGGCGGTAGTGCCTGCTTCTGCCCTCGAGCGTTGCGGCGATCGAGTTCGTGCGAGTCGGCAAAGGTGGGAATGTCTTCTTCCCGCATAGGCTTAGGGTTCTCCTTGAAGTATGGATGGTTGATAGCGTCGATCGCGTTGATACGTTTCCTCCAGTCAAGTCTCATAAGATCCCTCAGCAGCGAGAGGCCTGTGGGCGAAAGCTCGCGGAATCTTTGCCCCAATGAGCCTGTACTCGGTGCGAACTGGCGGATGGGTTCAGCACCAGGCAATTCCTGCCAACCGGGCATGGTCTGGTCGTTCGGAGAGCCAACAAGGTCGAAGATGATCTGCGCTTGGTGAAGATCGCTCTGGCCAGCAAGGATAGGCTTGCGTTTGAACATCTCGCCAAACACGCATCCTGCACCCCACAGGTCGATTGCCGGAGTGTATCTCCGCAGCTGGAGTAAAAGCTCCGGAGGTCGGTACCATCGTGTGACGACTAGTGCAGTATAGTCTCTTCGTGCTTCGCCGTTGCCCTTTCCTTGCACCGGCACCGGCTCGTCGTAGTGTCTTGCCAAACCAAAATCTGCAATCTGTAGTCGCCCACGATTGTTGATGAGCAAGTTCGCAGCCTTCATATCTCGATGAAGGATGTGATTGTCGTGGAGGTAGCGCAGACCCTTAAACAGCTGCAGCATGTAGCACTTGATTTGCGCTTCCTGGAACTTGACGTCTGGGTTGTCGAGAAGACCTGACAGGTCGTGGTCCATGTATGGTGTGACCATGTACAAGATCGCTCTCTTCCGCCCCTCAGCTCTCGGTCGCTCTACGGCCATCTCTTCCAGCTTCAAGACGTTCTCGTGTGACAGCATCTTCAGCAGCTTGATTTCTCGTAGCGCTGTGATGGGGAAACCGTCTTTCTCGTTGTGCATCAGGATCTTCTTCAGCGCAAAGACATTGCCTGTGCGCATCTGACGCGCTTTGTGGACTTCTCCAAAAGTTCCCTCTCCCAGCTTCTGTAGCATCTCGTACTCCCCGATCTTGGCACAGCCCTTGAACCTGCGTTGGAGGCCATTTTGCGGTGTCCCGGTCGCCGACGTCGCCATTTTGATGGTAGAAGTGGTATACGTTGTGGTGTTGTTGTGGTTTGAGCTTTATCCACAGACTCGTTTCGCTATGACGCCCGGCGCGACTCACTTGAGGGAGGATCGTAAATACGCGATGCGGCGGACATGGAAGGTCGTGACAGTGGTGTGAGGCGCGATACGTGGGAAAGCGCTGCCATGGAATGTGCGAACGGGGCGATGACGGTGTTATTGCGGTGACGGCATAATAGCAGCGGTTTATTTGAGATGTGACCAAGGATGCGATGAGAGCGCTGATGGAGCCCTTGCCAAGCCCTCAGCGTTAGCTCCGATCGCCGTCAACCTCACCTCGACACGCAGCGAACACGACTAGCCATTGCACAGCACACGCCGCAGGTACGCTGCTGCTGCCATGCCGAAAATCTCCAGGGCGCTACTGACAACCTCTAGGCTCGACTACAACCATGCAGCCTACACTCCGCAGGATGGGTCCGCCCAAGTACGCTGAAATGCCGAACCACCCTATCAAGATCCACCCCGTTCGCCCGCTCTACAGATTCATGGCCACCGGACTCGGCGCTTCCATGTGGTTCTTCGTAGGTTGTGAAGCTTGCACTGCGTGGGTGTGCGCTAATTCAGGCAGTTGATGTACCGCGCGAAGAAGGACGGTCCGGCCCTGCTCGGCTGGAAGCACCCCTGGGACCACTGAACGAGTCAAAGCAATGAGGTGGGGACAGAATCAGAATTGTGGAATGGCTCTGGAGGCCAAGACCGGCAGCATTGTACATAAGACCACCAATGTGGAGGATGACGCACAATATCCCAGCAAGAGAATGCGAAAGTAAAATATCAGGACTCGAGCTTCGACAGTAATTCTTGTTTGATGTCCCTCGACGGAGGGGCAATATCAGCAACCATATCTTGAAATTGCGTTTGAAGGGACTCTATTAGCTTGACATGCAGTGTCTGGCTTTATCATGGCAGATCCCTACTCAGGCTTCTCAAACAAATAATGGCTAACGCCCCATACATCCCCTCCATCCCACTTGAACAATTCTGCACACGCCAGATAAAAGACCTGCCACCTATTCCACCACATAATCACGCCCTCCTCTCCATATGTCTCCTTCAACCCCTCCTTGATACTCTTCTCATTACTCAACATCGTCGTTAACCAATCCTCACATGTTTTCCCGTAATGCACTCCATTGACCCACCATTGCCTCTTGATCTTCAACTCGTCCTGGAAGAAAAGCAACAGATCTGCGCTCGGCATCGTGCCACCAGTGAAGAAATGCTCCGTCATCCACCCCCCATCGAAGTCATACGGCGTCGTCTTGTGCGCAAAGATATGCACAAAGAGCTTGCCACCTGGCTTTAGGGCGCGGCTAACTTTTGCGGTGAGCAGAGCGTAGTTCTTCATGTGCTCGAACAGCTCGATGGATACAACGCGATCGAACGAGTTGGGCTCGAATTCGTAGTCTACGACATCTCCGGTGATCACGGTCAAATTCTTGAAGCCTTTGGATGCAGCGACGCTGTCAATGTGCTGCTTTTGCGTGCGACTGTTGGAGAATGCAGTGATGTTGCTGTTGGGAAATATCTCTGCGAAGTACAGAGATGCTGAGCCCCATCCGCATCTGATCTCATTAGCCAGCTATCACGTGGCCACCGTTGTTAAGTGTGATGAGGAGTAGAGTAAAACATACCCGAGATCCAAAATCCTCTGTCCATCCTTGAGCTCCGCTCTCTCAACATACTTCCTCAACATCGCGATCTCAGCCTGCGCAAGCGTTTCTCCGCCTTTTTCGTACAAACACGCCGAGTACTTCATGCGTGGCCCGAGCATGCCTTTCAACACCGATGTGCCGACTTCATAATGCTGCTCGTTTGCTGTTGCAGTTTCAATGGCGATGGGTCGAGTGCGCAGGAGCTCTACGTATTTCATCTTGGACTCGTAGCCGGCTTCCAGAGAGGTCGTTGCAATGGAGCTCAGACGGTCTGCTAATTGTACCCGGATGCCCCGGCGAATGACGAAGTGAGGGAGATAGCCATTGTCGAGGAGGGGATTGATGACTGCGTCGGACATCACATAGTCTGTCAACAGGTCAATAGCTGTCTTCGTCTCGAGCGTGGTGAGGCGGACGTACCGGAGATGTACGAGGTCATCTTGACGGATGCTGACGGATTGCTGATGGAGTTTGATTAGGTTCAATGCTTTGTGTTGGAGAATAAGTTAAGACAACGTCAATGGGTACAGCACCGTGACTTCGAGGCTAAGTGGCTGAGACTGAGAGTAGTTTCATGCCCAAAATAGTGTGCTGTTTGCGGCCTAGTCTACATCAATGACGTCGACACACGCTGCATTGAGCGTCGCAGCTCACCTTCAAGTTAAGAACGCAACAACATCTTCAAAAGCAATCGAAGATGAGGTGCTGCCAATGTAGTCGTTGGAGATGTGAAACTAGTGAAGGAACAACCAGTATCGACCAATGAAAAGGCAGGTTGCATGAGTGATCAGCGCATGACGTTTTCTGGCCGCATGTGTAGCGAGTACAAGGACCAGCCTTGAACGTCTAGTCTACAGTAATGATAGGGGTACAGGTAGATAGTGCAAGTGCAGTACCAGACCGATTAGTCTTCCTCCTCCCAATCTGGCCGGCAGGTGCATCCTCTCGTCTTCAGATGCATCACTCCCGTCCGACTAGCCTCGACGAGCCATGTAGCCCATTCGATCTCATGATCCACAGCACGGCGGCTCTCGCCTGTCTCGACCCGCTCCTCCTGGTTCCGTTGTAGGAAATCTCTAAGGCGATTTGCGCATTGAACGACAGATGGTATCGAGCTCTCACGACCGGTGATCCTCTTCTCTAGGTCATTGTACACCATCCGCTCTAGTCTCCCTACCAAGGACGAGTACACGTCACCGCTTTCATCCCATCTGAACAGCATCTTCGCCCGCTGTTTCAAGCGCACCGTATCTTCTCTTGTGGCTTTCGTGCACTGGAGCGTACGCTGCGGCTTGGCTATGTGAAAGGAGCCGACATCTCGCATCACAACAATGTCGTCGAAGGAACTGTCTGGGTCGAATAGCGTCTCGAATGGTGTAGTTTGCTCCTCGGTCTTCGAGTCCCACTCACACTCCGTGTCCGGGTATTCATCTGAGTCGTACCACAAGGGCTCTGAGTAGCTAAATCCGTACCCTTCGCGCTTCTTGGCATTTATAGGATGCGAGAAGACGGATGGGTCAGGTGCTTTGGGTTCATGATTCGGTTCTGAAGATAAGTCGGAGGGTGTGTCTGTGTAGTCATGCTTGAGTGGGCCAGTGAGATTGTTTCGCTCGGCGGTAACAATCAGCTCAGAGAAGCTTCTATTTAAGACCTTGTCCTCTTTCCCAGGTCGTCTGGGAGTCAGCCGCTTGGTTGGCGACTCAATCGGAGATAATACTGGCTTGAACGGCTGTGCATCCGTACGATCCGAGGGCCAGCCTCTTCTCCTACCCCGCTTTAGAGGACCTTGAGTTTGATTCTGCTGAGAACTAAATGAGAAGCGCAAGCTGACATCCTGGCGCTTTGGATGCCGCTCTGCCTTCGGAGTGACGACGGAGAGTTTCTTGCTAGACTTTTGCTTTCTGGGTGTTGACGGTTGGCGACCTGTAGATTTCTGTACTCTATTTATCGTGTTCGTATGCTTCAAATGCGCCGGGAATGGTTGAGCAGCAACTGCGCTCTTGCTTCGCCGCTTATCGGCTTTCTTGGCACAAACAACAGAGTGCGCAGACCTTGATGTTTCCTGGCTTGAGAACTCTAGTGTTGGAAATGCGCCCGGTATCGATAAGCGTTTCTTTGGTTTGGCTACCACTCGCCGCTTTGCCGGTGTTTGACACGGCTGTAGCACATCAGTACAATGCGACAACTGATCGCGCGATGCGCCTGTTGCGGATGCGCAGGTGCTGGGACACTTACAGGATCGCCCATATCGTCGGCCTTCCTTTTTTGTTTTACTGGGGTCGTCATAGCTGTTCAAGTATCTTTACAGGTCATGTTGGTGGGGAGCGGTGGCTGGTAAATGTGGGGGTACGGCGCGGCGTGTTGCAGAATAGCGTGGTACATTCGTGTTCTCGCGTTCTCATGGTCTACTTTTGTTTACAACAACAAAGAAACGACTGGCGCCTATCGAGCATTGTCCCCCGCTCGCATGAATTTCCAGGAACTCTGAGAGTATTTTCGACTGGACGAGATCCCTCTGGAAACCTGCTAACCAGGCAACCAAGACCGTAAACATTTCGAACGGAGACATCGAGATGTTTTCCAGCTGCGCATGCATGCTGCGCTGTAATTATTCGCTGATTATTGTGGTATCGTCTCGCGCACATGAGCCATTGCCATGTTCAACGCCGTTCGCCTTAGATGTCTGCAACCCTTCACTTCTTGCCGTTCTCCATAAGCTCCACGCCAGTTCGGACTACACCGATGGCTGCGCCGGTCTGTATCGCTTCGCTCCCTCCTCCACTAAGCCTGTACTCGATGTCTGCTAAGCCCGACATCCAAGTCACCATAACCTGAGGAGGCACGTCGTTTTCAACAAGCTCTTCGCTCACCGCTGTCAGAATGTCGGCTAGTGCTAAGCCCTTCAGAGTCTTAAGGTTGTTGACTGTTCGTAGGCACTGAGTCATGTCATTTGTTGAGAGTAGCGTCTCGATGATGAACTTGATATCTGAGGGGTGCGGTGCTGCGATGCAGTCATAGATGGTGGTCTGTGTAATCTGGTCTCGTACAATGGTGTTTGGATTCACCGCAGGTTTCCCAGGCTCCTGTAACGGTGTGCTCGACGCGTGGCAAGCTTGCAGCACGTTCAGGGCTCGCCTCATGTCGCCCTTACTGAGTGTTACGAGAGATTCTGTGGCGTCTTGTGTGATGTTGACTTTCTCATCTGCAACAACCTTATCTACTAGATTTCTGATGTCTCGCTCCTTCAAGGGCGAGAAGCGAAAGCGGGTGCACCGAGAAAGTAGAGCGGGCGAAAGCTTGTGTGTGTAGTTTGCAATGATGCAGAATCGTGTGTTGGCCGTGTACTTCTCCATAATTCGTCGTAGGGCCATCTGCGCCGTCGAAGTCATAGCATCCGCCTCGTCAAGAATAATGAGCTTGAAAGTCGCCAGCGATGCATCTCCAGATTTTGGTGCAGCCGAGAAGATCTGCTTTGTAGAACTGAAAGTCTTGATCTGCTCTCGCACGACGTCGATACCACGATCATCTGACGCGTTCAGTTCCAGGACCATCTGCCTCATGTTTTTGTTGCCATAGATTCGTCGCGCAAGCGCGAGTACAGTCGAGGTCTTTCCAGTACCTGGTGGACCATAAAGAAGCAAATGTGGTAATCGATTCGAGTCGACGAATTTGTTTATGGTTGCTATGATGTCTTGGTGCCCTTCAACGTCGGCGAGTGAATTTGGGCGGTATTTCTCCACCCTGATTTCTGGTCAGCATAACGTCTCTAGTACAGGTCTTCTGACTGACCATGGGAGCGTGTCTTCAGCCTCGACAGGCAAGTTTGCTGCACTTCTCTTGCCCTTTTTTGTGTCTCCGCCAAAGCTGATCGAATCGTCTGCAACCGGTGCATCGATGTCCATCTCATCTTCAATGTCCGACATAATGGCGAAGTATAAGTTGAAAGGATCGTGTGGTGGTACTTTGAGGTCGAGTATGAAAATCAGCAGCGCTCGTCGAATTGCGCGCGAACTTCCACCGCAATGACGACGCGACGCGCCGACGCGTTAAGTGGCTAGGCGGACGCTGCGACCTGAGCGTGCTTACGTACACCCCCGGTCCCCGCGGTCCTCAGCCCTATGGCCATACCTCACATCACCGAGCTGCGCCATCACCGCCAACCGAGACTCCACGAAAGCTCCACACATCACAACTTCGCCGGTCGCATACAATCAAGATGCCCGTAAGTACTGAGAACCAGACTGCGATTCTGATTTTCATGAAGTCGCTTTCAATTACACATCATAGCTGACCCCGCTAGGCATACCACTCCGTCTTCCTCGAAGAGCCCAACCAGCAGCTCATTGGTACTACATACTCGTCCACCTAGACTTGCGCTCAAGCTCACCAATACCTCAGGCAACTTCGCCCTCTTGCCTCTCCGCACACGGACCCGTGGACCTGCACAACAGCTCCCTGCGCTGCCCGCGGACGTCACGGAGCTCACCATCGATGCATCACACGAATCGTACGACCCTCTCGATGAGATCCTCGCTCTCTTCCGCGCCAACACATTCTTCCGTAACTTTGAGATCAAGGGTCCCGCCGACCGTGTCATGATCTATGGCATCCTCTACGTGAGCGAGGTATTGGGCAAGATCAAGCCGGGCATGGGGCGGAGGGAAGCTGAGAAAGTGGGTCGACACCAAGCACTGGCTCACACAATCACGAATGGGTGAACTGACATCTATACTAGGCTGTCATGAATCTCGCTCTCGACACCAACTTCGCAATTCCCGGTGATGCTGGGTTCCCCTTGAACCAGGCTTTCGAGGCACCACCGGACAGGAACTCTGCTGAGGTGCTGAGGCAGTACATTATGCAGATGCGTCAAGAGCTGGCTACAAGATTACTGAACAGGGTGTATGCCGACGAGACAGGTGCGCCGAGCAAGTGGTGGCTGAGCTACACAAAGAGAAAGTTCATGGGCAAGGCATTGTAGATACGGAGCAGTAAAAGAGGGCACGAGGGAGTCTAGCACAGCGTAAATCTCGAACATTACCCGTCTGTTGGGATTGGATCACAACCTGCATAAGCCAAGGTGCAGCCGCAACTACCCACCCGGCCCACGTACTCAGATATGGTCTGGTGAAGGGGCCCAACCATCTAGGCAGCCCCGAGAATGGCAAGGTTCTTAGCATGGTAACGAACAGTAATGATGTTACATTCGACGGATTGAGCTCATGGTATCAAAGTCTGGTCTATGCTTCTACCGGCGTCTCCGCAGCGCTCGTCTCCGCAGGCGTCTCGACTGCAGTCTTTCTCTTCTTCCTTGTACCATGCCCTCTCGCCTCCACCCGCCCCTCGACTGGTATGACTCTTGTCGCAGTGAACAGATAGCCCTCAGCGCCACCCTTACTCGTCATCATAGGGTGTGTTCGCTCGGGCAAAACCTGCCACTGCCTCGCCCTTGCTGTCTGCAAGCTCGGCGCAAGCAACAGTGTAGGGTTGACTGGAAAGTCATCGTCCTCATCCTCATCGCCATTGCCCTCTTCAAGCGCCCGTTTCCCATTCTGCCCAGGCTCACCAAACTCCTTGGCAACGAACGCCGCTCGTCGTTCCTTGCTGTAACAGTCCACCAGCTCAACAAGTGGCTCGACGTTCTGGTGGTATACAACCACCTTCCCACCTCCCCGGACTAGCGGCACCAACTCGCTCAGCACGCCCTTGACATCCATGCTCGTCGCGACAACCAAGCCGTCAAATCCGCCGCGCTTTGTTTCATCCACTACGCGCTTCGTCTTCTCCCACCGTCGTCGCTTCTTGTAGTAATTTCCCCGTTTGCTGGATTTCATGGCCTCCAACTCTGACGCCGAGAGCAGCTCCGGCTCGATGTAGGAGGGGTCGTCTTCGGGCGCGATGAGGGAAAGCCAGGAGAGCGATTTGAGGTGCTTGTATAACGGGTGTGTGGGGGAGGGCTGGCCAACGTCATAGCCGAAGTATTTGAGACATGCAAGGTTGGGTTGGTTGTTGGGGTGGAGGATGGTGAGGGTGTTTGTGTAGGCGGACATTTGGGGGATGTGTGGGCGCGGCGGCTTTCGGGGGCGATCCGAAGCATCAGTGGGGTCTGCGTCGGGCATTGCAGTGTCTGTCGATGTAGGTTGATCCTTAGAGGGGATCTCTGTGGGTTCTGAGCCGGAGTCTGAGGTGTCGTCTGATTCTTCAGTGGGATAAAGGAGGCCCATCTTCTCGGCGAGCGCTGCGACTACGAGACCGCCTGTGTCATCGACAACGAGCCAGCGACCGCCGCCGATCTGGCTCGCCCCATCTTCAGTCGTAAGAACGCGGCTAGTTGCGCTGCAGTGGACGTTTGACCAGCTGCAGATCAGGCCGAGCGACTCTTCCCTCAGTTCCATGACCCTATACGCCTCTTTCTCAAGGATGTGCTCCGCTACTCTTCCCACATCCAGTGGCAGTGCCGTAAACCTCCTCAAGAACTTGCGCGATTTCCTGAGCGTGTACTTGGCCAGCGAGAAGGCTGTTTTCTCACTGATGGCCTGATGCGACGCCATAATCTTTGCGATGATCTCCTTTCCTGAGCCAGTGCCAGCCTTCTTCAGCTCCTCAATCTCCTCCATTGTAAGCGTCTGCCGTGTCGCATCGTCAACGGTAAGGCGGTTGTTGCGCATGATGACCTCGCCGTCTGCGCCCACGATGTCGAATCCAGCAGCACCCTCGGCACTCTCGTCTGCCTCTTCTGCTGCAGGTGGAGGCGCATGGCCGTCGCCTACTGCCTCTGCATGTAGCTCCGCCGCAGGAACAACGCGCAGCTCGGCATTCTTCTTCCCATCGTCTTTGTCGAGAAGCTCGTAGGTGTTGTAGTACGGCCGCCCAAGCAGAAGGTTCGAATTGAAAGTTCCGAATTTTCCCAAGAAGATATTGCTGTTCCAACCTTAGCAAACATGCCTAGAGTCTGAGGCGAAAATGGAGGCTCACTCCGGCTATTCAACGTACGTGTTGGGTTTGAGCTCGACGATCTTCAAGATGCCCGAGGGCAGGCGCAACGCGACGTGCGTGTGCGGCCGGATGTGGGAATGCATGCTGCTTGGTGATGCTGTTCCTCCCGTAGAAAGCTACCGGACCATGTGCGACAGCCAAGCTCTGCTACTCTGTATGTGGTGGCCGTTGCGACAGGCTCCAAAAGAATGCACGGCAAAAAATGGCCGACATAAGAATTCACATGCGGCTTCCAACCCCACAGCTGCGCCACAGAACGCCACACCGTGGCTTTGCTTGCATTACGTAGCCAGCTCGTGGTATCCCGGGGTACACGGCTGGCCGCGTATGCACAAGATGACTCGACGCCACACGCTTGCTGTCCTTACTGTCCCTCAATCGCAGTTTCAGGCTTCCCAATAACTTTTGCTTGGCCCCAAACGCGCGAGCCAAGCAACTGCTCCTGCCAAACTTCACCCTGGCGGCGTGAAGCTTGCTCGCTCACCCACCCACGACTGCCAAGCTCCCTATAATCACCACACAACGCCATGGTGATGAAGCCCTCCAAAGACGAAGGCCTCGTGCCCGCACCGCTCTCGAAGGCAAACCCACCATATCCACTGACGCCTAGCGAAGAGCACACACCTGCAGCACCTTCCACAGCTGCCCATAATGGCTATCCTGCAGGCTCCAGTAACACACCGGCGTTCAACTTCAAGACGCCCGACACAGCAGCACCTCACAAAGGCGAGGAACTGCTCGATGAATCCGATTACAGCGACGAGGATTGGGACAAGTCGGACGACGAGTGGGACGACCCCAGCCCGGCGAGCGTACCAGACGCGCTGAAGCCAGCAGGAGGGAAGGCACCAGCACCGATATCCAACACCCATGGCGCTATTCCAGATGCTCTGAGAGCTGGCCCGCCTGCAGGTATTCCTATTAAAAAGTCCTGGGAGAACATCTCACCCATGGCTACCGGAGCCAGTGGTGTTTCATACGGCGGCGTAAGCACAATCTCGAACGACGGCTCGACCGGCTCGATACCGCTCAAGACGAACAACCCGTACCTGAAGATGCAGACGACTGGCCAAAGTACCCTTGACGGCGAGAACGTATGGGAAGATGCACAGGGACAATCCCAACGTTTCGGTTCTGTGGAGCTTCCTGCTCATCAGACACCAGCTACGCCCACCAACCACATGGCTAACCTCAATCTGAACGGCAACTCTGCTGATCACCAAAGGAAGCCGTCCGTCGACCAGCCGCTCCTGATAGCCCTCGAGACTGCGACACCTCACACCGAGCAACCCAGAGATGATTCTCCAAGTGCCAACCCGTGGAGTACAGTTACGGACACCGCTCCTCTGATCGGGCGGTCTGACACCGACAATCAGCACAAGGCTTCGAATACTTGGCAAGAGCCAGATGCATGGCAGCAAGATCAGCCCACAAGGCAGACTCAGGAACCCGCTAGCGCTAGCATTGCACTTGGCAATGCAGAGTCAAGGCATACAGGCGCAGACGGCTTGAGTCAGCAATCACACCTTCCCAGTACCATACCGCTACAGCAAGAATCTCATGTTCACCCTGTACTGCCACACGCAGAACACGATATTGCAGCCCCGGCGATTCAACCGACTCGGGCACCACCACCTCCACCCCAGTCGCAACCTCCACAAGTTCCCCAGACCCAGGAACAAGCCCCTCATTACAAACCACAGCAGATACCTTCGCCCGTTCACGATGAGCCTTTGCCACTGTTGCCGCCGAGGGGGTCCACTGAGGAGCAGCCCCCACCGTTCCCTCCACGGCCAATTGAGACTGGCATTATCAGGGCTGCAACATCTCCAGGCCCCGAGTCCCCAAACACCGCTATGAATAGGCAAAGGAGGGAGCACTACCAGATCAAGCATATCAGGTGGCACGATGTGAACAAGCCTGGAATTCGCACATCGCCCATTCTCACCCAGAACCTCAATGGGCCGTGTCCGTTGCTCGCCTTGGTCAATGCTCTAGTTCTTTCGACTCCTGCTGGCATCGACACTGCTTTGGTGGGGACTTTGCACACTCGTGAACAAGTCAGCCTTGGCCTGTTGCTCGATGCGGTGTTTGACGAGCTTATGTCCGGACGACGAGGTGACGTAGCACAAGAGCTGCCAGACGTCAGCGATTTGTACAAGTTCTTACTTGCTCTTCACACGGGACTAAATGTCAACCCCATGTTTGTACCTGACAACGACGCGACACATGGTAACAGCGCGCTTGCCAGTCGTCTAGGAGCTAAAGCAGGTGGTTTTGAGAACACCTCAGATATGAAGCTGTACCGCACCTTCGACATTCCACTCATCCACGGATGGCTGCCCGAAGCTGGGTCCGAGGCATATCAGGCTTTCGAGCGTGTAGCAAAGTCCTATGAAACATCACAATACGTTCAATTCCAGGAAGAAGAGTTGGACGCGAAGCTGCAGTCTGGTCAACCTTTGACCGACAGCGAGCAACAAATGTTTACCGATATTCATGCTATCAAGGAATTCTTGAGCCGATGGCCAACTCAACTTACAGACGAAGGCCTGAAGGTCATGAAAGATAGCTTGCAGCCTGGCCAGGTCGCAATCTTGTTCCGTAACGATCACTTTTCAACAGTTCTTAAGGATCCTCGGACACAGCACCTTGTCACCCTGGTCACAGATCAAGGCTATTCATCTCACGATGAGATAGTATGGGAATCGCTAGTTGATGTCAACGGCATGGGCAGTGAATTGTTCTCAGGTGACTTCCGACCTGTTGGTAACCACGATTCTGCTCCTCAAGACGCCATCCAGCACCATGAGCCACGACAAAGTCCCGTTGTTGACGATGGCCAAGGTTGGACGACTGTCCCAACTCGCCGACCAGTCCAGCAGCGATCAGCAGCGGCTGCAGCGCCAGGTACGCAGGTTGACCCGCCTATTTCGCCTACCGGCCTTAGCAGAGCCGAGCAGGAAGACCACGATCTCGCACTGGCCTTGCAGCTGCAAGAGGAAGAGGAGGATCGCGACCGACGAGAGGCCGAACAGCGCGTGCGAGATAACGAGGCGTCTGAAAATGCGATAGCAGCTCAAGCACGTGGGCGCGCGGCCAACCGTAGAGCTTCACGTCCTGGAGAACAACCACCAGTGATCCCTCCACGCCGCAATAACAATAACATTACAGGTTATCGGCCGAATGAAGGGCCAGCGCCCCCGCCTACGTACGAAGAAGCTTCGACAGCTCCACAGTACAATCCTCCCCCAGGGCATCCTGCGAGTGCAAATGCACCGCTGCCGGGTCAAGGCAGCGCGTACCAAAGCAGCAGTACTAATCTTGCTCCCGGAGTGGGCCCTGCCGGCCGCAGATACTCGGGACGACAATCATTTGGTCCGAATATTGGGCGACCTGGACGGAGACAAAGCGCAGGGGTTGTGGGGCCTAATGGCGAAGAAAGAGAGAAGTGCGTTGTCATGTAGACACGCGTCTTCCTCCCGTCACTTGTCCTGACGCTGATTTTGGTGGTGTTCTAGGAGTATTGCGCAGCATTGCCAGTCATATTGTAACATGAGTTGAAGGGGCTTTTGTTCTTGTTTATACCCCGGGCGTTGCATGAGGACTGTACTTGAAGGCTGCGGCTTTCATCGTAGCTAATGATCAATTTTATATCACTTCCCGAACACGTTTCAGATTCTTGTCCTTCTCTGCGCACATTGCCATGTAACAACTACAAAGTGATCCACCGCTATTCGCAATATCGTCTCAACGCTGTAAATTGGCAGAAAAATGGACCGAGTACTGTGGCAGTGGTCATTGCTCGGTGACTCTGCATATCGACAAGCCTCATCTTGTCTCAAACTACAATGGCATTATGTGAGGCAATGGTCCCGCTGGTAGGACTCCATTGCCTATAGTAACCGCTGCATACCCTCGTTTGATCTGCGACAATCAGCCTTTGATCTTTCAATGAACAAATACCGCTTACCACGTCGAATTGAGTGGTCTTCTTGAACGCACCACCTGCTGTCTCCGGCCCTTCGTTCCAGTACAAGCGTCTCAGCCATTTATGCAGTCTTGGATAGTCCATCCGTATCATCTTGATATTGCACTTGAACAATGCATAATACGCGACATCGAACCGAATAAGCGTAGTGTACAACCGTACATCAGCCTCGGTGATATGCGCACCGAATAAGTACGGTTGATGTCGCGACTCTGACAAATGGGCTTCCAATCGGTCCAGCGACTGGAAGAGTTTGGTGATGTGCTCGTTGTACGCAGCCTGTGAAGTAGCGAAGCCAATCTTGTAGACTCCGTTGTTGACAGTGTCGTAGACCCAGGAATTCAGCTCGTTGATATCCTTCTCTAGATGAGCAGGAACAAGTGCTGCTGCTCCCTTGTGTACTTCACGTTTTTCTGGCGGTAGAAGATGGTCGAAGGACTCTGTTAGTATGCGGATGATGTCTGCACTTTCGTTGCTGACGATGGTTTCTGCGCGTCATCAGCGGGCGGGCCTTCAGTCACGTTCTGAACGGCTTGAAACGGACCTGTCCGCTTATCCCACAGCACTGGAATCGTGACACGTCCGGTGTAGCTGGAATCTGCTCTGAGATACAGCTCCTTGAGCCACCTGTTGCCGTATCTGGGATCACTTGATGGGCCGCGTTGTCCGGAGAAGTACCAGCTGTGAACCGGGTCTCTGGCATCTACTTCGACTATTTCGATGATGTCCTCAAGTCCTTTCAGAGCGCGGACTATCACTACGCGGTGGGCCCATGGACACACTGCATTGACGTACAGTGTATATCGGTCCTTTTCGGCAGCGAAATGTTCAGAGGGTATGGCATTCCGGAACCGGGATGGCATGCCACCACAAGGGCTCTTTAGATGCAGAGGCTGGGTATATTGGGGCTGCGATGTTAATATGTATAGCAAGAGATGACGGTGCAGTGCTTGTAGCTTACCTTTGAGACGGTCATGCTCGACAGCGTATCTCGCTTTCAAGATCGGTCTGCAACGCAAGGTTCAGAGATGTGATGAGGTGAGAACTGCATATCCTGCATAATGAAGAGAAATCCGGGATGTGTCAGACAGAAATGTAGACAGGGTGATTACAAAACAGAGTCGGGCGAAAGTATTTTTCATGATTAGTATGGCCCCTTTGCCGGAGATGGCGGCTCCAACATCGTTTCGGTGCTAATGAGTTGCAGTGTGCGAATTCAGCGGTAATTTCAGTTCTGGCATCTGTCTCCTATGAACTCAGCGAAACTGGAAAGGCCTATGTTGGAAAGGCCTTGCTTTCGGTGGTCGGTGAATGCGTGAACGCAACTATGGTTCACTTCTGGGGCCGCGGGGGCAGGTGTGAGAGCCGAGGCTCGCCTAACCAGAGAGTTAGACATCCTTCCCTTTTGACTTTGACTTTCCATTTATAATGTGAAACATGTAGCTATCTTATCGAAATGCTGTGCGCATGCGCGTTAACTGCTGGTGCCGATATATTGCGTCGTCCCCACCTTACGCCACCCCGGTTGCATCGTCGTACGGACTCGTACCTCGTACACACTCTCTTGAGGCAGCACGAGCGGCCGTGCAGTCATTGATCTGATCACGTCCTCACGGCGGAAGCATACCAGGTTACTGAGCAATCTCACCATGTATGAGACTTTCGCTTTGTATAGTCCGCGGCCAGTCCATGTTCGACAATTTAGCGGAAAGAATACAGCTACCTTTGGTCTCCTTCCAGGGAAGTTGAGTAGGGCAATGCTTTCCGCAGATCAACACATGGAAGAGCAATTTGGCAGATGACCAAGTTATTTTTAATAGGATGCTAATGCCGCTGAAGCGCACGATGAACGTAACTGGCATTTGCGTGCTTCACAAACCCGACGTAACCCCCCATGCCTACAAGAGTGCTCAAGAAACATCTGCGACTACTCAACTAAAAAGCTTTCCAGCCACATATAAAGCTCTCGCGATCGCATCTCACACGTTATTTGGTCCACTAAAGCTATACCCGCTTCCTCCGAACTGACTGGCTCTACTCGGAGCCCTATCAGCATTCGAGGTGTGCGAGTTAACACTGGCACCCAAATTAGGATTTGCCTCTCTCCTAAACTCTTCATACCCACCGCCAAGTGTATACCCACCCGGCGACAGCGCGTCCGTGCCATACGCATTCGTGCTATCCCTGTAATCCGCGTAGCCCTTAGGCCTATCGTACGGATCGCCATTCCGATCCTCGCCCCAGCTCAGCGGCCGACCTGGGTGTCTGCCCTGGTCTGTCTCGGTGGAGTGCAAGAGCGCGTACTCGTCTTCTTCCTGGTTGCCGCCGCGCTCGGTGTGTCTGTCGTCATCGTCTGATCCGTGCGTTTCGATCTCGGTGGACCAGGCGTTGTCTTTGCTGTTGTCGCCGCTTGCGTAGTAGGGGTTCTCTTCTTTGGACTCATAGGGTAGGACGCCTTCGCGGAGGAACTTGAACATGTAGTAGCCGGAGATGGCGGAGGAGAGAGCGAAGAAAATACTGTAATGTCCTGTTAGTTTTGCAGTGCTATGTCTGACATGCGTAGGTGCCTACAATATCATAACGCCAACACCGACTGCGCCTTTGCTAATATTGCACATTGACTCGCTGCCGTACTTGAAAGTAGTGCAGTTTCGCTCGTTCTCAGATATCTTCTTCTCCTCGGCCCCTTCCTTGATGCCTGATGAGTTCCATATGGCGACTGCAATGAACGCTGCGAACCATAGTACTGCCCTTCGATCAGCCTTGTTGCTTCCACCAGCCAACCGTATGCTTACTTGTGTATAGCACGTCTATTGTAAGGAAGGCGTATGCGTTTGCAAATTTCTTCGTTCGACTCCACATGGGCACCATGACCAAATAGATGATCGCTGGTATCGACAGGAAGCACTGTGGAAGCGTTAGCGTGGTCCTCCCTGCAGATGACTACTTGGGGCTTTCTAGCCTGAGTGAAGACCAGAGTGGCTTTCCAATCCTGTACTTACCATAGCGAAGTAGTACTTCGATGCGCCGCCGATTTCACCTTTTGTCATCACCGCGATGGTAAGGCATCCTGCGACAAAGATGAACAAGGCCTGCAGGAAGTGCAACCCGATCTTGCACTTCTGTATATAACTTTGTGGTATCCGCCCGACCGGCATCTTTGCGTCTACGGGCCCCTCGAAGGCGCTCGAGTTGCGTTGTTATGGACTTTGGGCGAAAAAGCGCTGTGTTTACGCGGCCTAGCCTTGCGGAAACTCGCGGTTCGGTCGGCTTCGTCGCAATCGGCGTGGCAGGTAGATTGGAGGATTGTTATCTGATGTCAGAGCTTCGAGGGAATGATGAAGCCCTCGGCGAGATTGGGAGTAAGGCAGAAGGCTTCAGGAAGTTTTGTCTGACATTGGAGCTGAAGAGAACCTGCTGCGCACTCAGCCTCACAACAGCTAGCCAACGCCTCCCCGCGCAACAACAAGGGTCATGCACGCTATCGATAATTTTAGAACCACGTTCGATCAACAGTCTAGGCAATTTACGGCCTAGACACCTTATGCCGCGTAGGACTGAAGATCCCGCCATGATCGGAATCGATATCGTGAGAATACTTCTCCAAAAGAAGTTCATAATCGAGAGCGGTGTTCTTGTGACCTGCATGTATCATTCATGTTCCCCACCTGCATGTTACGACTGTGTCGCAGAGGCTCGCACAGCAATGCGCCTTGAGTGCGCCTTGTCAGGCTCCGAACTTCTTTAATCCGACTTGTATATCTACTCGGCCTTCGACTTGGGTACAGCGTGGACTTCCCACTCTGCGCCAAACTCTCCCTTCGCTTTCTCACGCTTGTCAGCATCTCCTAACGGTCCTGCTGTGCTGGTGACGTCGCTCGCAAGGATACCCTTCTTCTCGCCTGTCTTCAAAAACTCTAAGAAGTGGACTGACGCGTCAATGTATTCGCGCAACGCAACCCTTGAATCAAGCGTCGTGCCTGTGACGAACTTCATGATCCACGGTACGATGAGAGGTGCATCGGTGCAGGATGGGTGCGCAGTGCCAGCTAAAATCCGTCAGTACAATACTGGCAGTGATCTCATCGCAGACTTACTCAGAGTCATCATCCAACCACTCTTCACGTTTTCAACAATCTTCTTGACCACATCGAAATGCCAGCCCTGCCCGTAGAACTCGGTCTGCTTCTCGGTCCACTCTCCGCTTTGCATGACCAATAAGGGAACGCTGATGTCTTCATTCAAGACTCCTGACCCTTTGCCTGGATCCAGCGCAATGCCTCCATTAAAATTTAGATCCTTGGGTCCCGCTGACTTCAGAGCCTGTAGAACACCAGTCGCTCCGTAAGAGTGACCCGCTACCGTGACAGCTGACATGTCGAGGCGACTCTTAAAGTCGGGAAGTGCCTTACGAGGAGAGTCCGGCTTGAGGTTGACCACCGGTGTCTCACCGTCATTGAGCTGCGCGAAGAGTTTGATGGTCTCTGCAATCTCAGCCTCACGGAAAGCAAGCTGCGCTTCTTTCAGATCGAGGTCGGCCATGGCTGGATCAGATCTAAAGTTGTAAGCTTTCCGTGCTACTGTTGCACAAAACACGCAGGACTTACACCAGGTCCTTGAGCTTCAGGTGCCAGACACGCCTTTCCGTCTCATTAGGGTAGTGAACAATGGTTCCAGGGCCGCTGCCGTCTCGGTGTTCCACTGCTGCGACAAGGTAGCCATGACTGGCGATACTACCCAGATAGTGTGAATAGCTCTGACTCATGCCAGCCATACCATGCGTGAAGACAACGCATGGGAGAGTTCCGATCGTCTCATCTCTCTTCAACTCGGTGTGCTCCCGCTCAGCTGCATCAAGGATCTTCCCAAATCCACCTGCGCCTGAGCCCTCCTCAACGAGTACCTTCTCAGAGCTGGAGAGCACGGGTGCATCTACGACACCTGGAATGACGGTCGAAGAGCCTAGTGCCCAAAGTGCAAAGGTGAAGACAGGGCTCAAGAAAGAGACGCTAGCAAGACGCGCATAGCCTTGGCCAATCAGCGAAACTGGCTGAGGAAGCCACGGACGGGCCCATGGTCGATGTGAAGGAGGTGCATTAGGTAGGGAGGAAGGATAGTACAGTGTGACTGCCAAGGTCGACAGTTTGAATGGGTTCTTTCCTGTCTCTTGCAAAGTAGCTTCGCGGATGACTCGCTTCTCGACTTGTGTCTCTATATCCAAAATGCCAACCTCATGTGGGCCCGTGTAAGGAGGTAGCGGCGATGTGATTGGTGTCAGCCCGATCACAACTATCCAGAACAATACAGATGCGGACGTGAAGAGGATAATTCGCCGCGGCGTTAAGCGGCTGAGGCCGAGAACCATGATGGAAACTGTAGACTCGCAATGCGACAGGAGAGGCGGAAGTGCCGGAACGGACGTGAAGAGTCAAGATGGGGTGCCGCGATAGAAGACGGTGATTCTGATGACTTGGAGATGTGAGTAGAATGTAGTTTAGAACCAAGATGGCTGGCCGCCGTGGCTAGGACACCGCTGCGGCGACCAAACGTGTGGCGGGCGCAATGATGGTGAGCGATGACGTAGCCAGTAACTTTGAAAGCGCAGGACCTCATTGGATGTGGATGTCTCGCTGACAGTCACACTACCAAACCTCACTTGGCGCAACACAAACATGCCTTTGACGAGCGGTCCCGATCTGACGCCGACCTACATGAAATCTACAGCTCAACGAGGCCCGCTTAGGGGCTGTTCGCTACCGTCCTGTCACCGCAACAAGAACACCGATGTAGCCACCCGTATTGAAACATGTGTCGATGAGATCTGGAAGATCAAGTTTTCGGCATCCAACGTTGTTGAACTTGTGCCTGTGTCCGGACGCTATTGCATGCTGAGCGAGGAAGCTGTTTCGCCACGGATGGAACGAAGCACGACAAAATTTGAAACTACAAAGATGAGGCGTCAAGCAAGGACAAGGCCACGGCAGCTGAGAGAAACGGCTTTGCATCAAGCATGTGGCCCGAGAAAGGGACGAAGCAGAGAAGTCTGGTCGAGGTGGTTGAATAAGCGTTGAGCTGAATTATCGAGAGGTGTCCGCAGCCTGTCGAGTACGTTCGACTCGGAAACAGCGATACACCATGTCGTTGTCTGCAAGATACGCCCGACGCCCACCGGGAAAAGCAAGGCAATCGTGTATTCTAAAAAGTCGGTTCCGCAATCTCGACGACGTTCTGGCAGCTCCTGCGATCACGATACATTTGTTCGTGGCTGTCATAAAATAAGCAAGGTGCTGTTTCACAACCTCTCAAATGCCCATCCGCTCCCCTGCCGACAATCACTCCTCAATCATTTCACATGCACGCTCCCACTCCCCCTTCTCCACAAAATAAAAGCAAGAACCTTCAGCCCTACACTCCCGTTTCCGTGAAACAGTTTCACAGCTTTCGCCTCAGCCGCGCTCCGCTCGTTCATCAATTCGCAGCCACTAAAGCTCAGATTAGATTTCAATCTGCATCCTTATCGCAGGGCAGAAGGGCCGTATGGGTAATCGTGACAACATCGAAAGACCCAGACTTGCGTAGATGTGGTTACAGGGCTTAGCGCCGATAGTGAACTCTAAAAAGCTGGCTGTACTGTGTAGGCGTAGACAAGCTAGAAGGGATATGCCAGCGAAGTTAGGCGCAAAGTTACCTTTCGTCTTGTGTGGAGACAGGATAACGGGCTGTGACATGTGATCATGAAGTGGCACGGTTCGATACCACTGGAAATCTCCGAGTTCGCTGCCTGCAAGATGGACCGATCAAGATTGTAAAGTTGTGTTGTGATGGTTTCGATTTGGTATGATCTACGATTATTCCCGCCGCCTCTGGTGATAGTCCTGCACCAGTTGAGACGTCGTTGCTATATGCTCAAGCCCCTTCAATACAAAGGAAAATTTGGTCCACATTAGGAGGAGACGCGGACGCCAGTGACAAACATTGCATGTGCAGGCAACACCTTGAAGATGGTGCGCGACACAAAGGGAGACTCAACAGTCCTACCAAAAGCGCAAGTCGATACGCCGCACAAGCCCTTCCCTTCTGGCCCATTGTGAAATCGACAAAAACTAGAAACGAAAGTCATGGCGCGTCATGAATATATACAGTGAAGAACATAGGTCGTGTAAACATGTCTACGCATGAACCGGCCATGCCGTGAGGTGCCAGACCGACGCGGTACGATAGGAAAGAGAAAGTCTGCGGCTTTGATCGATACAGGCCGAATCAGTTGGCGAGAGGAGGCGAGAATGATGGTGGTGATGGGAAGAGATGTAGAAACTCTTCGCCGTTGTTGTAGCTGGTCGTAGCTGCGCGGCTGTGAGTCTTGGTGGGACCAGCGGAGGCAAGCAGCTGAGCTGCGCCGTCTGAGCGAGCCTGTTTGTGGCGCTGGTAGCTTTTGTTGTTGGCTAAGTCTTGCGCAGAAGAGAAGGAACGCTCAGCTGAACGACGAGAAGGTCCCGGTGGAGTGACGTCGTTATCTTCTTCGTTGTCACTACCAAATGCCTCCAGAGAAGCGACTTGCTCTGAGAGCTTATCAACGACCATGCTGAAGTTCTGGCGAGTACGACGCGAGTGGACAAGCTCTGGAACGCTTCCCGCAGAGCTCGCTGAGCGTCTTATTGGGGAGCTCCATAGCCCAGAGCTTTGAGCTGAAGACATGAGACTGCTGTCGTACGAGCTCCTACGACTAAAGCGAAGGCGACTGCTTCGAGCTGAGCTTGTTGCTCCTTCGTCAAGATCCATGAATGGGAAGTGGCAGTCAGACCCATCGTATTCCTTCAGGATGTCCTCGTATGAGGTCTCCATTGGCTCCTTGTAGGCCTGAGGAAGCAGAAGCGAGGGGCTCAATATAAAGCCTTCGGCCTCGTGGAATGGGGTCTGTAGACTCGTTGCCGTGATGCAAGCTGGTTTTCCAGAAATAGACACCGAATCTGGGACGCTTTCAATGTTGGACACCAAAGGCGACGACGCGAATGGCAGCTGCAGCTGAAACGTCGGCTTATTACCGGTAGAGTGGAGCGTTCGCTGAGCGGTGCGTTGTGCTATAGGTCTTTCCTCATTGATTGCTCTTGTCAGGGCGTAATGACGATCGCTCATTCCCTCATCTTCAGATACGCAATCCCAATCGTTGTCGCACTCGGCCTCCAAAGCGTTGTCGTAAATATAGTCAACGTCATCCTCCCAGGATTCTTCAATGGCACGCCAAGTGTTCGATTTGCGACGAGTCGTGGTCGATTTTGGGATGGGACTTTCGCGCTCCAGAGTCGGCGATCTGAGGGTCTCTGATGACTGCGAATCAGGTCGAAAGATCGAATTGTGACGACTGGAAGACTTGGGCGAGGCGCGCGAATTGCCCCTCGAGCGAGTCAACTGGCGCGGTGAACGCTGATCGTTGAATGAGAATGAATCCAAGAAAGGTGACGTGGGAGACCTTGGGGACCTCAGCCGCGATGGCTTTGGTGCAGGTCTAGGGTTGACGAAACGCTCCGGCTCTTCAGCGACATTCTCAAGGTTGGGGCTGAACGGTGGAGTCATGGCCTGGATCGCAGAGTCATCCGGTGTTGTCACAGCACTACCGACGAAATAGGAATCCTCAGCTATGCCTGGAAGTTGACCCGACGAACCAGCTGATAGAGGGGACACATCCCATATACCTGATTGTCTTTTCGAACGAGTGGCGGGTATTTGTCTCGTAGCTGCCTCTTCGGGTATGTCATCGAAAGACGAAGTTGGTGCAAGAGAGGAGGTTCGTGGAGGTGCGACGACGGACGACGAGTGTCGATGGTTCCGAAAACTGACACCTGGCTGCGAGAAGCTCTCCACGGACCTAGTCAACCGAAGTCCTGGGTGAGATGCGCTGAGGTCGGGCTGTTGCCAATCTCTCAGGCGGGGGCTTTGGGGTGGTGAAGCGTAGGCTGTTTGTGAAGCCGTAAAGTTCTCGGTCGATGTGTTACGAACGTCAGATCCTGGAGCGGACAATTGTGTAGAATACTCTGCCCACCCAGTAGTTAACGGAATTCCAGGAGCTTGTTCTAAGGCTGCTGCTTGGTGTCGATCGGCATGTGTCAAGTGCTGGAAATCAAATGGATTCGAGATAGAATCCTTCAGGTTACTGTCTGAAATGGAATTAGAATGGGCATACAATGACCGCGCGATAATACGTACGCATGGTTACCGCATCGTTGGTTCCTTTCCTCTTACGCAAAAAAGATGATCGCTTTCGCCCGGCTTCTCCGTCAGGAAACTCATTGGCATCAATTCCACCCCCAATTGACTCGCTCAATCTCTTGCCCATCTTTCCTCGGAACATGGATCGTCTTGGAACATTGTTGTCAAGGCGGCTGTGACTGGGAATATGGCGGAGCGTATTTGGGGAACTGGGAGCACCATGATCGTATGCAGCCATGTCTGGATGGCTAGAAGACATGATCGACAATGCTGTAGATACAGCCGTATTGCTTCTCGAGCGCATGTTGAATACAGAGCTGCGCCTAGTGGATGCAGCCTGCCGCCGCCGCTCTGGCGAGTGCATGCCTTCAGTGTAGTCCGAGTCTGTGGAGCATTGCGATGCAGATATCGAGTCAGGAACCGATGTCGAACTTCGGTTTTCTGTCAGAGGTGAATCGATAGACGACTGCCTGGAGCGCGACAGTGTCTCGTTCTTATGGAACGCAAACATCGCTTAGAGATTATGATGAAGCCTGACAATGGTCCATCAATGGGCGAGCAATGCTGGACTTGTACGAGCGAGGCCCCGCAAACGTTTGATGACAGTGCCAAGGTCGGACACCTCTGACAAATTAGAAGATTCGGGAGCAACTCTCGCAGACGGAAGGTCGGCTGGGAATAGGAGACGCGGTAGACGATTTGGGGGTCTTTTCGACGTGTTAGTGGTCCATGCCAACAACCATCGAAATATGAGCTTGGCGCAATAGTGACTAGGGTACAAAAGCAGGCTAAAAGGCAACACGAACGATATGTGTGCGGTAGGAACAGGAAGGATTGGCAAGCAGGTCGTAGTGGGACGAACAGGAACTGAAGACACCATATATGCGCACCTCTTAAGATAGTTGACTCCACAATCAAAGGAGGCAACGAGCAGCACCAGGTCGTGATCACGGACCTTGAGAGGGCGCACTGCCGAAAGCTATGGCGCAGAGGGAGGGATCCCGCTGGTCGATTTAGTCGTACAACGAGGATGTGCTGCTTTCGTGAGAAACGACGATCGACTTGGTGCTGTTTGACCGAAGGTGCTTGAGTAGAGTGATGTGAGGAATGTATGAGGCTTGCTCGTCCTGACGCAGGTTGAGCTGATGATATGCTACCCTTTGATATCAACACCGGGGGGCGGACTGGAAGTCAATGTAAGTTCCTCCAATAATGGCGCTGTTCCTGAGGCTTTTGGGGCCGGTGAACCACTAACAAAGGTAGGGATAACCTGAGTATGTAAGTACATAGCGGGCGTACACAACAGCGGAGAGCATGTGGAGAAGATGGATAATGCGTGAGTGCTCAGTGCGCTGCGCCGAGTTGTTTAGTGACATTCAGGACAGGCAGGGACAGGGGAGACTGCATGCAAAATGCTCATGGATGTGAACTGCGTAAAAGCGGCGTCTAGACAGCTATTAGTGGCTGGGGCCAGCAGATACAGCAAGCAGCAGGGGTAGTGAAGACGGGGGAACCTAGATCATACCGTTCCGCAAGTAACTTCAGCATTAGCCCGGAGCGCCTGCGGCCCGACAGGTCGGCTGGGACGCAACATAACATTGCAGGGGGAAAATTTGGCGGCGCTGATTGGCTTTTAATGTGAATGAACGGGTTAATAGTGCTGCAGGAAGACCGCTGGGACCACTCCATGGCCCGCTTTACACAAAAGCTGACCTTCGTTCTGGTCAAATGCCGGCCGATGTTGTTGTGCTACAGCAGAGGAGTCGACAACAGGATTCTCGTCCATGACCCTGATGTGAACAGAGCTGACTATTGACGCTGTGCGCCTGCCCCTCTGCAGCGTCGATCACAGAACGCGTGGAAAAGAGAGGTCAGCAAATGCAACGCTCCAGTGCGAGTGCGTGCGGCGAAGATCGTGTTGTTTTGTTGGTGTTTTTTGTTGTGTGCGTCTAGCTTGAGCGGGCGGGCTCGCATTTGATTTGTGCGCACGTATATTATTGCGCCTGCAGGGAACCTTGACGTAGGCCGGGGTCGGCCAGATGAACGCGCTTCATGCATCAGCCTTGCGCAGCAAGCTGCCGTCTCGAGGCCATCTCCGCCCCTTCGACCAAAGCGAGCTTGAAGGCCGCAGGTACCCAGCTTAGGCCTCCATAAGAGACAGCGATGTGGTCAACAGTCTCCCATCAAAGTAAGACGTGCTGGCGCACGCTCCTTCGCGCAACACAGAACAGAAGTGCCGTGACGGTCAGAGCACGCGTCGAGGGGTGTCTGCTTTGGGCGTAGGGTACCGTTCCAGCCACAACGATCTTCACATCGCGGATGAACGAGATGAAACAACCGAAGAGGGCCGTATGGTCGGCGACGACGTGTACACTCAGCGGTGCTGCCCCGCCCTACTCACACACACTTCAATCTATGATGTGGGCCGATCAAGTGGTGAACAGTTGTCGAGAGCTTCGAAGGGACCATGGGCCTGAGGTGCCGTCTCAAACGCTGGAAGACTTTCAAACATGTTTCAAGCGTCACCAAGCCGCCACTGTCAGAGCCGTTGGAGCATCGCAGCCCGCCAATCTCGGACAACAGCTGCCGACAAACGCTTCAAAGCACTGACCGGCGGACACAGAGCATAGCACAGCACAATGGGCACACAGCTAGCGAGGAAGCTTGCTATGAGTGTCGACGTTGCAGTCAAGCCCCGCTGATTGCATGCCGTGACACGCGGTCGAAGCTGTACGGACCATCGCCAGTCGCTGTGTAACAACGATAAGGAGCTGGTTGTCGCTACTGTGGGACGAGCGCTTATGTTGCGGTGAGCTCGCCAATCCTTCTCCTGGCCGACCTTGGAATTTGTAGGATGGTGTCTCTAAATCTCAGGGCCCGCTCAGGAGAAAGTGCCGTGCGCAGGTCGATGCGTCTGCAACAACGCCGAACTCGCCCACCAACATGACTTTGTTGAATGAGGCGTTCGGTGAAACGGACCAAAGTAGCACAATGTTGTCAACAGTTCAATTGTGTATCCAGGCGTCGCTGCACCGCAAAGAAGGGTCAGCGGAAAATAGGAGCTCACGATTTGCCTTGTGTCCATGCTCGAACGATCTTCCAAACGTGAGGGAACGAGACATGCTCCACTAAGCAAGGTCCTTCCACGAACCTGGTCCAGAGGGCTGAGGTCAAGGACGCGTGGAGATCAGTTAACGAAAAATCTAATTTTGGTGCGCGCTGATTCGCCGATTAATGCTCATGTGTAACAAGGTAGCCCGGCCATCGGAACGGCTGCAGAACCATAAGGGGAAGGCACATCAACAGCTATGACGTCGAGCTTCACCCACCATGCGAGAAGAGCTCTGCTTCTCGTCTGCCTCGCTCTGATGCAGGAACACGAACTCAATGCTTGGAACCAGCGAAGACGACGACTGCGATTGGAACTTCCCTGGTTCCTGCAGCAAAGACGCTGACTGCATCGGCACAACTTCCTCCGTCTATCCACTTCTGCCCAGCCCCACGTCTTGTCCACCTCATCTGCAGACTGCATCAGCTAATGTCGGCGGTACACTTCGCGTTCGTTCCTGGATGACGTTTACCCTCAACACGAGCGCGCTATCATACGGAAGCCTCAACCAGCGGGCCCTTTGCGACCGAAAAAAAACCTCAACCCACACCCATGGGGACGAAGTTGTGGTGCCCTGCTGCATGGCTGGCCATGTGCTTGCGTACACTAATGCAGATCGGCTGCGTCGAGAAAAGATCTGCTGTGTCCAACTGCTTCGGACTCAGCTCACCTCCAAGTTGCCCTAATCAGTTTTGCCAGGGACACGAGTACGACGAAGCCACGTCCACTAGTGACCTTTGGGATGCTGTGCTTGCGCCTGAGCAAAGTCGAAGCATTCCACAGCGGTTGTACTTTGGCCCCTGACTTCCGTCGATTCTCCGAACGGTGCGCCAACCCCTGGTAGAACAAGTGGTCGCTTGTACCTGCATCATCCTCTTTTGAGTCTTGAGAGCCAACTGCGCCTAGCCATAGCCAGATACGCCAGGTTTCGCGGCTGCCCTTTGCGCAGCCCGCCCTCACTTGACGGAAATAATGTAGTCCAAAACCCGAAAACTCGGCTCAAACGGAAATATTCGGGCTGTACGTGCATCCACAGTCCAGGCTCTCGAATGCGGAGTGGAAGCATAGCCAGTTTACACGTCTACAAACTTGCAGATACGTAAGCTTATATCCCCCCTCGAACTCTCGTCCATGCAAGGAGCTGCATATCGATGGACCGGATGCATCATGCAGAATCCATGTAAAGACTTCGCTGAGCATGCCTGAGGCTGGAGAACCTCTCTGATTTCCTTGGTCTCACTATAAAGTCAAAATCTTTGAGTTTGCGGGCGCTCTTCTCCATTCGTTCTCCACAGTCCTGGCCTAGCCAATTGCTACTAAACGTGCCTCCACTTTGACCACCAGCAAAGCATATATAAAGTGGCGGCAGCGACGACCATGAGAGAGGCTTCAAACGCATTGTCAAAGCTTTCAGCATGGGAATTGATCAGAATGCCGTGATGAGAGCAGATTGACTTTGACTACATTGGCTGCGCACACATGTCGAACGTAGCTTCGCAAGCCACAGACAAGATGCGCGAATATCTTAAGGGCATCCTAGCCTTTCAGCACTTCGCAAAAGTGAGTTGATTACACCATAACTCCAATTGTGGCCGTTCTCTCAGATTGGCCACTTGCGGGCACAGTTTCCGTCGTCTTCAAGTCGTTGAGAGATGTTCGGCAAATCCCCACAATCAAAAACATTCCTGACAATCTGTCTAGCATGCGGCAGTCCCTGTTCATTTAACGGTACGCTTGCTCATCTGGAGTTATCGAATTCGATGCTTTTAGTTGTAGAGCCAGACAAGCTTAATGATCTGGCAGGGAAACCTCCGTCTGTTTGTCATTGGTGACCGTAAGTATGGACGCAGGACGGAACGCCGACAACCGTTTTGCCAGAACTAAAAGGTTCGATAGCCCGATCACCACCTAGACAAAAAAAAGTCGGACACTTTTGATGAGGTCAGCGGCCAAAGGTGTCCGATATTTTTTGTCCAGGTGGTGCGATGGCAAACGAGACTGGCAAACGAGGTTGAGAACGAGCACGGGAGCTAAACCTTACCAACAATAACCGAGGCTCTACAGCCGCGAAGGCTGAACACCACATTGATCAACATTGCCATGCAGGAACACCTTGCCATCGACAGGTAATACGTCGCAGAGATGCTGCAGCATGCAGACTGTCTAGGAGCTCCGTCGCTGCAGCTCCCTATCGACTTCTGCGCATGAGAATTGGGTACATGCGGCCCTACATTTGATGCTGCATAGCGGGCTATGCCTGATCGCAGGTCTCGACGTACCAAGTTTTCGTCTTGCTTCTCAACAGGCGTCACGAGTAACATCAACGTTGGTGGAATTGGTCGTATGCCGGTTTGCATGAAGAGCGATCGGCATCCGGGGTCTCAGCCGTACCAGAACCAAGATCCGTGCAAGACCCTGATTACCATTCGCTGGCGTACCTAGGGACAAGCAATCTGGTTCATCCCCAGATAGCGGTCTCCCGGGGGTTTTGAGATTTCCAGATGTGACTAGCGACATGGAACCTCCAAGGTCAGACGCCTTTTTCCTTTCATGCAGTTTCCTGCACATTCAGCAACGAGATCAGATTGCCAGCCGATTATTTATCCATGGTGTAACTCAGGGTGAACCTTGTGAATTTACCGTGCCATCGCCATGCTATGATTCGCTACAGTCGGCTCTGCAACTGGGATCTTGCCAATGTCTATGACATTCTCCAGATTTCGTAGCCTCGTCGTTGCATCCGTCACCTTCATCTCGACATGTTATTTTCTATCAACATCTTCCCCTTTTACCATGCCATACCATGCCATACCCTGCAAACCAGCCTCGATTCCTCTGTCTGACTGAGATGCAGTATTTGTCCAAGTACAAGACATCAACCCTGCAGGCTACGGTGACCCCGATCCGACCTTCCCACCCTACAACCTCATCTCCGCAACCCGGCCTCGCCTCACCTTGCCACGCATGTCGCTTCTCAAAATCGTCAGCCTTGCAGATCGGTATCACCCGGTTGCCATCTTAGGAAGTTCTCAAGCAGCGCGGCTCGCGGCACGCCTCGCATTCCACGGAATCGCGCATGTGCCTAAGGTCATCACGGAGGGATTTCTACAGTCACTCACAGCGAGCCTTGCGCCTGCACTTTCGCTTCACAAGCTCACGATATGGTATCCTTCAAGATACTAAATAGCTGCCTTAAGCGTGACCTTGCTGAGCTGACACTCCACGGTATGCAATCGCTTGCTCGATATTGCGAACTCAAGCACGATGCGAGAAAGTTCGCGGGCTGGCACGCGGGCCGGCTGGCAAGGATACAATCTTTTGCCGAAGATCGCTAGCCTCGACGGGACGACAAGCCGTTGCTGCAGGCAAAACTGCAAGATACATCACAGAAGATGACAGCGCGCGCGGTGGTGAGCTGAGGCGGTACAAGGTGGGTATTGGCATGGGTTGGACACGGGTTTGGCGCGGGTTTGGTCGCTTTGGTGGGCTTCCGGTGTTGAGGATCTGGTCGAGTAGGTTAAGTGGGTTGGGTCTGGGTACGCGGGACGGAGGAAGACGTTGTGAGAGAGGCGAGGGAGGCACGGGCGTGCCGCGAGAGAATGTGGAGAGCCGAGCTGGACGGGCACGTGAGTGTTGTGGTCATGATGGAGTGGTGGAGTGGTGGATTGGTGGAGTGGTGGATTGGTGGAGTGGTGGATTGGTGGAGAACGAGGAGGAATAGTTTCCTGAGTCAACGGTACAACGGCCACACAAGTACTGCAGGTACCGGAGCCTGCCGTGCTGAATCGTGTTTCTTTCGAAGATGCAAGTCATCGCATTACTTACGTAATTGGTTTGTTGACTCATGCAAAAGCTCTGAGCAGCTCTCCTCTAGATATGCAAAGGTGGAGACGGTCATGGCGATTATTTTGCCTTCACGTTCTTGATTGCGACGAAATAGGATCCTGTAGAAGATCTGATGCATATCGTCGGCTTGAGTTATCTTACAACATACCGAGCATCTCCTTATTAGTAAATTCCATACAGCAGACGCAGCTAGCACGTCACCAGTGTTCGACGATTTCTAGTCACGTTGTACCAAAGATACTCTTTGTCCCCGAAGCCACCGTGTCGGTACGGTCACCAGGCTGCCCTCCGCGAGATGATACGGGAAAATTCGTGCATGATCTAAGCATATTTTTGGAGCTCGACCTGCAGCCGTGGGTTTTCTACATGAACACCCTCGGGCTCGGCGGCTGACTGCACACCGCTGCCTAACAATGGTCTGCTGTATTTGTGGCTTTGGTGGTAATGATGAGTATCCACAGCAGGCGAATCGAGTGTGATCATTGAGTCTGGTCGTTCGAGATATTCCAAACCCCTTTCCTGGTTTTACCTCAAGAAGAAGCTCTATACTCCATGTAGCGTATTCGCTGTCAAATGAGAGAAGAGCATTCAAGCGGTGCTCGGAACTGGTTTCATGTGCGCTTGCATCTTAAGCAGAACCTATACCTCAAGCTGTTGACGAATCACGACAGCATAAGAGCGCTGACAAATGAGACTTGCTTTGATCGTGCTGTGTGATGTTCCATATATACAGTCCTGACAGCGAGGGAAACTGAGTCAGCCGGTACGCCCAGGTCTTGCATATCTTCCTCTCCTCTTCTCTTTTCGTGACCATCTACCCGTGTATCTGCCCCGCTCAGTGACCGTCGGTGCTGTGGTGGCCGTGCTCCTCCTTGAAGAAGAGCTGCTCAGCGACGAGATATACGGCAAAGGCGCCTGTCGCAATACCGAGACCAGGGAAAGAGCCCTTGAAGCGGTTCAACCTGGAGAAGGGACCTGTGTACCGCCATTGCTCGCTGTGCCATTGTAAGTGTACTGCCGGTGTGCGCATTGAAATGTTTGGGAGACGTACTATCGTGCCCACGGGTCGCCCTTTGTGCCGCTCTTCGAAGCGGCAGCGAAAGCCTTGGGGTCGAAGCCAGTGATGCTGGGCTTTGCCTTTGCCATGATAGAGCTGCGATGGTCAGCAACAAGCGTAGGCGCTGGCAAAAGCGCCAATTGGAGCGTTATGCATGGCGCACTCACTATGAGGGCCTCATTTTGTGTATATGTCGAGACGCAGCGGGGATCTGAAGGCTGTCGTCACGGGCTTGACGTCGCGGTTGCTCGAACTCCATGTGCCAAGGCGGCGGGAGCTCGGACATGCCACTCCCGTGCTTGCTATTCATCTGCATCGTGCCCTCCGCATTGTACCACATCGCAGTCCACCGAAAACAACACATAGTCACCAAATCGCGCTTTGCACGGATTCTTGTGCAAGCACCCAGCGCGACCGCCAAACTCAGGTCAACAATACCGTCGAGCCCGGCTACCGCATGCCTATAGCCCTGCAGCAGTATCGCACAATGGCACGCAACGGCCGCTTCCCCGGGCATAACCTCTCGAACCCCTTCGCCCACCTCTCCGCGCCGATACATCAACAACCGCAACTGCAGCAGCAGCAGCAGCAACAACAGAACATGCCACCCCACAACTTCGGCGGGGCCAACCAGGCGCACAACATCAACCTTTTCGGGCAGAACCAGCATGCCTTCCAATCGAACAACGCAGGCATTGCCGGTGGCCTTGGCGGCGCGGGGTTAGGCGCGGCAGCCGGTCTAGGTGGGGTCGGTGGAGGGACAGGTCTGGACGGCCACGAGGCGCGCATGCGTTTCGCCCATGGTGCGCAGCTGCAGCAGGACGCTGTACGCAGTCAAGACGGCGCAAAGGGTCTCGCAGGACAACGGATTCGCGACGTGTGGAGGTCGAACCTACACCAAGAGATGGACCTCCTGCGCTCCCTCATCGACCAATACCCGTACATCAGCATGGTCAGTACACCTTTTTTTCCGAAGCTGTTCGCAATGTTGTAATGCGCGGCGTGTGTCTAACATACGTGTTTGAAGGGCATCATGGACGCTGCAAGGCGACATGGTGAGCGTCAGCTGGTACCCTCCTGTGTACTGCCATCTCCTCGATCTCCATCATACTCACACTTGTACTAGGACACAGAGTTCCCCGGTGTTGTTGCGCGACCGATTGGCGACTTTAACTCGAAAGCCTCGTATCACTACCAGACAGTACGCTGTAACGTCGACCTCCTCAAGATCATTCAGCTCGGCGTTACGCTCTTCTCAATACAGGGCGATGTCCCTCCTACACAACTCGACACATCCACATTGCAGTACCAGCCAAAATCATTGCAGCGATACGCCAACAACATCGTCGTGTGCCCGTGCACATGGAGTTTCAACTTTCAGTTCTCGCTGGAGGACGACATGTACAACGAGGAATCCATTCAAATGTTGAAGAAGTCTGGCGCCGACTTCGAGAAGCACGCATCACAAGGCATCGACCCACAAGAGTTCGGCTCGCTATTGATCACATCCGGCATGACACTCTCAGACGACGTCAACTGGATATCCTTTCACTCGGGCTATGACTTTGCGTATCTGATCAAGATGGTCACCTCCAAGCCCTTGCCGGAGGATGAGGATTCGTACCGCAAGCTTGTCGAGATTTTCTTCCCTCGTCTTCTCGACGTCAAGTACCTCTGGCGACATGCCAACAGTCTCGTCCGCCGCGGCATAATAGGCGCCAACGCTACCAACATTTTGAACAACCTGGGCACGAAATCAGGTCTCCAAGATCTCGCTGACGAGCTCGGCTGCCAACGCATCGGGAACTCGCACACTGCAGGGTCGGATGCCTGGCTCACTGGCACAGTGTTTTGGGACTTGAAAAAGAAGATCTTCGACGGCTCCGTTCCAGATGAGATGAACGGGCAGATGTGGGGACTGACTGGCGTCGGCCCACCAGCTAGCGCAACAGCGCAAGCTGCTGTACTAGCGGCACAGGGACAGCAAAACCTTAGCGGTTTTCAAGGCCTCAATGGCGGACCAATGATGTTCCATCCTGGAAGCGCGAGACACGGTGATGGACCGAGCACACCAACGAATCATCCTGCTGGACTCGCTTCGACACCAGGACCGACGGGCCATATGACTCCGGGTGGTAACTATGGAGGCTACGGCGGTAACAAGTAGTTGCACTGTGCCACAACTCCATACCGAAGAACTGTACAGTACCATCTACGCAACAAATATCTTGCTAGGGCCCGCGACCAGGGTCATGACCATGACCATGACTCCCCAATGATTTGGGGGCCTGCAGTAAGAGGGCCACAGCCTGCGGGCAGGAGTCTAGAGGCTTATTTGTATTGTTTCGCGATGCTAGTATCTTTGGCGTTTCAGGATTATGCATGGCGTTGAGATGCCAGGTCGGCTGGTATGGTAGGGGTACTGTCGGTGAGCAGCGTATGGGACTTGCATAGTTAATTGAAGGCCTCCCCGGTCAATTGCACAATCATGATACTGCAAGAGTGCAGCGCTTGATGGAGTCTTCGACGTGTGTTCGTATTGTTGGACGTCGTGTTGACAAGCACACTTCTACATGTTGAAGCGCGTCCTCGACTTCTCCATGCGGCCCTTCCACTGCCATTCCTGCCCGCTCTTGTACTGGATGCCACGGTCTATCCTGCGCAGCTTGAGCGTCATACGCGGCCTGTCGTTTGTTAGCAACACTCCAGAACACACCACGCAGCGCTCGCGCCGTGACGTACCCAATCTCCTGCATCCCCACCTTGACATCCTCAACGCCCTTGATCGGCTTCCCATCATTCCCCACAATCGGCTTCTCCGTCTCGCGCTTGTCGCGGAACACATAGCGATGCCGCCGTACAAAGATGTAATCGCGCTGATTGTGCAGCGTCAGGACCTGGCGCCCCTCGAGCTCCGGCGCCGCAGGGAACAAGCCCTTGAATAAATGCGCCGTCAGGATACCCAGCGGCGTCTTGAAGTTGTTGAGGATGAGCTCGGGGTAGTGCCCCGTGTCGTTTGCGTGGCGCGGCAGCTTTTTCCCGTCGATCCAGTTGGAGACGCTGAAGTGGAAGTGCGGGCCGCTGGGCAGATGGACTATGTCGAGGCCGTCTGGCTTCTTCTCGTGCTCGGCTTGCATCAGCACGACGACGGCGGTGTAGTTGCGTGCAGCTGCGAATGAGGATATTTCGCGGACGGAGTATTTGTGTGCGTGGGCGTGTGCGGTGCGCCGGATGTAGGTTGAGTTTGGGAAGAAGGAGGTTAGTGTTTCGGCCTCTTTGTGCAGCGAGGAGTTTATGGATGTTGTGATGAGGATCTTGGGTTCGGGCTGGGGGTCGAAGAGCTGTGGGAATTTCTGCTTGAGGAATTCGGGCGAGAGCTCCATGTTGGTTGCGGCGGTGGTTGCTATGGAGGGGTCGGGGGAGGGCGCGCGTTTCTTCGTGGGCCTGGAGTCGTCGCTGTCAAACGAGTTGTCTTCGTCTGAGTCGAGCATCGAGTCTGCGTCCGAGTCTTGTGAGGCGTCGTCTGAGCCGGATGGCTGCTCGCGGTCGCGCTTCTTCAGCTTGGCCAGTGTGCCTTCCTCCTCGTCCTTCTCGGCTGCTTCCTGTTCGAGCTTGCGCTTCTTGGCCAGGCGCTCCACGTCCACCGCCCAGCCGAGCGCGTCCTCCTCGTCGCCCACGGGCTCGTCCCATACTCGCTTGTTGTCGATGGTCTGGGGCACGTTGTTCTTCAGGCGCTCTTCTCGCAGCGCTTCGTCCTTTGCTTCCTCCCGCTTGCGCTTGTGTCGCAGGTCGCGCTTCTCTGCCTCTCTGGCCTTTTTGATCGAGAGGAAGGCGGCTTGTCGGCGCAGCTTGTTCCTGGGCTTGAAGCCGGTGGCTACGGACGGGGACTTTGAGAATGCCATGGTGGGTGGTGGTGGTGGGACCGCTGCAAAACTGCGTCAGGCGTGTTCATGCGTGTTTGCGACCAGATTCTCACCTCTGCAGCTCACTAGCTCACGGCTGCAATGTTGCGCTCTGAAGTTGACCGGCCGCGAGTGGTAAGCAACTTTTTTGTCGGCAACACATTCCGCCGGCGCCGGCGCCGCGCTGCATCATTGTTTTGGAAACAGCATGCGTGTCCGCTTGGAGGAGCCAAGGGCGATGATTCATCGGTGTATTATATATCAACTAGACGCTCGTTTGCAAACTGCCTTCTCTCTGCAACGAGAGACTCGCCCATTGTATGCAGTGCGTGTCGCGACTGTTGCGCGCTAATCCCTCAAATTTACTGCTCGCGCATGCGCGCATTAGTACCCCGCCGTCTCGAAGCTTTGCTGCTACACCTACCCACTTCAAGTTCGTCGTCCCCAAGCGCAAGCAGCAGGTCACGATGCCGAGCGATATGACCACATTCAAGGGCAAGCCCTTCGACAGGGCTTCGCTCGAGTCTGTCATGAAGGTATGCGCCTGCGCTCGTCCCCCCGCTGTGCGCTGTGCGCTGTGCGAGTCACACTGACCAGTGCAGCGCCGCCTCTTCTACACGCCCGCCTTCGACATCTACGGCGGTGTCTCTGGCCTCTACGACTATGGCCCGCCCGGCACCGCCCTCACAAACAACATCGTCGACGTATGGCGGAAGCACTTTGTGCTCAAGGAGAACATGCTGGAGGGTAATGCGCACGAGACCACGGTGCATGGCCAACACTGACCCATTGCAGTCGACACCACCATGCTGACGCCCCACGAAGTCCTCAAGACGTCCGGTCACGTCGACAAGTTCGCAGACTGGATGTGCAAGGACCCCAAGACGGGCGAGATCTTCCGCGCCGACCACCTTGTCGAGGAGGTTCTGGAGGCAAGGCTCAAGGGCAACAAGGAGGCTCGTGGCGAGAAGGTCGAGGCCGAGGAGGAGGACCCTAAGAAAAAGAAGAAGAAGGTCAAGAACATTGCTGCCGTCAAGCTCGACGATGTCGTCGTTACAGAGTACGAGGAGATCTTGGCCAAGATCGACAACTACAACGGCGAGGAGCTGGGCCAGCTCATGAAGAAGTACGACATTAAGAACCCTGCCACCAACGGCGATCTCAACCCTCCTGTCGCCTTCAACCTCATGTTCCAGACATCCATCGGTCCCTCCTCGAACATGCCCGGCTACCTGCGTCCCGAGACCGCCCAGGGCCAGTTCCTCAACTTTGCGAAGCTCCTCGAGTTCAACCAGCAGCAGATGCCCTTTGCCTCTGCCTCGATTGGCAAGTCTTTCCGTAACGAAATCTCCCCGCGAGCCGGTCTCCTGCGAGTACGAGAGTTCCTGATGGCCGAGATCGAGCACTTCGTCGATCCTGAGGGTGGCAAGAAGCACCCCCGGTTTGAGGACGTTGCTGATGTCGAGCTTGAGCTGCTTGACCGTGATGTCCAGCTCTCCGGCAAGACCACCATCAAGACCACCAAAATCGGCGAGGCAGTCAAGTCCGGTATGGTCGACAACGAGACCCTTGGCTACTTCCTTGCCCGCATCCAGCAATTCCTGCTCAAGATCGGTGCTGACCCCAAGAAGATCCGTTTCAGGCAGCACATGGCCAATGAGATGGCTCATTACGCTGCAGACTGCTGGGACGCCGAGCTGCTCACCTCGTACGGCTGGATTGAGTGCGTCGGTTGTGCCGACCGTAGCGCCTACGATCTGACTGTCCACATGAAGAAGACTGGTGCCCCTCTCGTCGTTCGCGAGCCCAGGAAAGAGCCCCTTAACGTTGAGGAGTGGGTGTGCGACATCGAGAAGAAGAAGTTCGGCCCCAAGTTCAAGAAGGACGGCAAGACCGTTGAGAACGCCATTGAGGCGCTTACACAAGATCTGCGCGAGAAGCTGTCTCTGGATCTCGAGAAGGAAGGCAAGATCGTCATTGATGTGCCCGGTGTCGGCGACGGCAAGGTCGAGGTACCCAAAGAGCTCATCAAGATTGAGAAGCGCACAAGAGTCGAGCACGTCAGGGAATACACGCCCAACGTTATCGAGCCGTCGTTCGGTATTGGCCGTATTGTCTACGCCCTTTGCGAACACACCTACTGGACGCGCGAGAAGGACGAGGCCAGAGGTGTTCTGTCCTTCCCTCCTACAGTTGCCCCTACCAAGGCGCTCATTGTGCCATTGAGCACACACGCCGACTTCAAGCCGTTTGTGCGCACTCTCGGCGACAGGCTGCAGGAGGCTGGCGTTTCGACTCGTGTCGACGACTCCGGTGCCTCTATCGGCAAGCGTTACTCAGTAAGTCTTCAGGTTGTCCCTCTCTAAATGCGTGCAATGCTAACAGCGAGCAGCGTAACGATGAGCTTGGTACCCCTCTTGGTATCACCATCGATTTCCAGTCCGTCAAGGACAACACATTTACCCTGCGTGACCGTGACTCGACAGAGCAGGTCCGCGCTGGTCTCGACGAGATCGTCGCCGCCATTGTCAGCCTCGTCAACGGCAAGGAACAGTGGTCAGACGTCGCTGCACGCCTGCCCAAGTTTGAGGGCCAGGAGGCCGAGGAATGAGTTACACGAGCAGAGACATGCACATGAACTAATGCAGAGTCGGGCCGAAGACGATTGTCAAAAGTTGGGGAGATACCCCTCGTTCGTAGAAGACGCATTAGTGTGCGAGTACGAGCAGTTTTCTGAGGCAGGCGAGCTAGCCTACGTACGCTCGTGTTGCACGAGCATGCAACCAGAGCATTTGGCCAACGCGTGTATAAATCTGTTGACGTGATTCTCATGCATTGCTGCCCTGATCCAGAACTCGTGGATGCGAACCCTGACGTACGCGCTTGTCTAGCGTTTGGACTCGGTTCCTTCCTGCCTCCCAACGAGCCTTTCCATATTCTCCATGTTCTCCTGCTGATCACCAGTTCGCTTTGACCTGCGACCTACCACATCCATTTGACTCGTGAGCTTCCCAGCTCGTTGGTCCGGAGACACCGGAACAGCCTTTACACATCTCAGAGAATGTTGTGGCTGCGGCAGCGATGCCAACGACAGGATAGTGGCGCGCCTTGATCCAATCACCCACAGTCCGTGTCACACTTTGTCCACCCAACAGCATGGCTTGCAGCGCCTCCTTACCTTTGCGCTGGATCAGCACCAAGACATTAGGCGGTATAATCTCCGAACCAGGTCACGGCGTCCAGCTTCGCACCAGATCTGGGCGTGGAGACTGTCACAGCAATTACTGAACTGTTCGTACAAGCATTTCCACCGAATGGCCTTCCACTAAGCACAAACGCGTCCCCTCTTGCTGGCTTCCTCCAGGCAACACGTGACGATCCTCTCGAACCCTACTCCACTTCAAGCTATGGCGTCTTGCGCGTCTGCTCGCCTCCCGCAGTCCGTCACGTTTTGGTAGAAATATGCAGCTAAATGCTTCACTTTGCATGGTCAAGGCTCACCAGACCTTTTGCTGGTCTCACACGGTCATCAAAAGAAACGCCATCGGAGATGGGAAAGTGCATCGGACTCGGACTACACCGAGCGTGGTAAAGGGTCCAGCATCGTGCCCCTCTTCTTAGGAGAACCCGAGGGGCGGTCCAGCGTGCATACACAGCGCCGAACAGCTTGTCGAATCCGAGCTGAATCTCCGTCTTCACATCCTCGTCGGCCTGCCGCAACATCAGAGATCTTCAGTATGCATGCCGGCTTTGTACAACGAGGAGTGAATCAAGCTGACTCGATGTGCAAGTTCAATCTAGGCTGCCTCAGCTATCGCATGTTCAGTCCGAGTGACCGCCTGCCTGTCTGGACGGTCGGTCTGTGTCCGAGAGTCGGTGCATGGCTAGCGCGCTGTACGTTGCTTGCATGAATACTGCCTGTTGGCGGATACTGTCCATTCAGAACAAGGTACATAAGTACGTACCTGGGAGGTCACCAGAGAGCTTCGGTGCACAAATAATCAGACAAGCCTTCGGCGGTTTTTCGTACGCATCAGATATCGGAGCGGCTGGCCTGTAGACTAACCCTCAGCACTACTGTAGAGCGGAGCCCTACAGGATCATGCGCTAGTCGGTCGAGCCGCCATCGTCGAGGGCCTGTAACAGTCGAGTCGACGCCCCTCTTCTCATATTGCGCGAACACAACATTCAAGAGCGCGCGGACCGACATTTAGAGAATTCGACGTCTTTAACGTTCGCCACCGCTTGATCCACAGGCGGAGGACTGGAGTGGCTTCCTTCCCGGGGCCATGGATGAGGGACAGCCACATCCCGACACTGTGGTTGGACATGGCACGGCCGCATCCAAACGCCAGCGAGCTGATTCAGGGAGCTCCACCTCCGTCGAATCTGTGTAAGTCGAACTTTACTCGAAACTCACATGCTCTTTTGCAGTGTGCAGCTATCTTCCAGTGTACATCTCAGGTGTTGTTTTGGAAGATCTCAACTCCCCGCGGAATGAAGATTCACCGCTAACTACGTCGCGCAGTCGATCTGTTCGCACTGTCACCTCGGAGGATCTCGAATATGTACATGAAAATGGTCGTACCTACGGCAACAACACATACTACAACCCGTGTGCATTCAATAATGACCTCAAAGAGCAAGACCGTCTGTTCTTCCAACATCAGATTTTTGTCCACGCACTGCAAGGGCGGTTGACTACTACAAGGCTTTTGCCTTCAACCAGGAGGATCCTCGACCTTGGTACGGGGCCAGGCCACTGGGCGGTCGCGATGGCGCAAACATATCCACAAGCAGAAGTTGTTGGCATTGACATGACACAGTGGGACCTCGACACAACAGAAGCGACCATGGGCAGCGCAGATGTGACGTGGGAGCTGGACGATTTGGATGTGTGGGGCGTCGATGCACATACCGAGGAGCTCAACTCGATTTCAAACTTTGACTTCTATCGTGCGATGATGCATCGAGACCCTGTCCGCTCACCGCCAAGGTCACCAGAGCGAGCTGGTTTCAGCAGATCCATTACACATCCTGAGACATCTGCCGAATCACTTGCGATCGATGCTCACACCCTCGAGCCCCCGATTGAGCCTGGGTGGCATTTCAGTGAACCTTATGAATTCATTCACCTCCGTAACATGAAGGGGTCGTTCTCACATTGGGAAGAAGTATATGCGGAGATCCACAAGAGCTTATCGCCCGGGGGCTGGATAGAAGTCGCAGACTGGGATGTAAGTTGAACGCCGCCCCGCAGCTCGACTTCTCGTTCCCACTTCTTTTTAACGCATGTCGCAGATGGGTTCGGTGCCAATGGACCACGCCACGAACGACCCAGCCACCTTCCCCGTACCAACTCTGAGGAAGCTCTACGCTTCTATGATGGAGGCGTCGTACAAGTCTGGACGTCCGCTCGGCCTGTTCTACATGCATGCTTCGTACCTCGAGGAAGCGGGCTTCACCGACATCCAGACTACGCACGTCAATGTCCCGATAGGGCAATGGGCAAGCGACGAAGAACAGAAACGGATAGGAAAGCTGATGCTGGTCCTGATCTTGGAAGGGTTCGAGGCGAGCCTGCTGAGACTGCTGACCAAGTACGGTGATAGAGAGCGGATATGGACAGCCGAGGAAGTCAGGGCGGATATCGTGCGGGCGCAGGCAGAAGTTGCGGATGTTGTGGAGAGGGCAGAGCGGGGAGAGGCGGAGCCTTGGTGCGCCAGCTTCAAGTGGATTACCGGGAAGAAGAGCTGGCATGCGACGTGACAGTTGATCAGATGGGACCTGTGCAGCATTTTGAGCGGGCGCTGGGCTAGCGAAGCATATATGTAATAATGGGACCGACACAAAGGAGCATACACGTACTGGTGCCTGTTTGTTGGCTTTGGCCTTCTCTTGATATATTTAATTCATGGTGTGTGCGACAGCACTTGGTGCTACATCAGAACGCTGGAGGTCTCCCGACGGCTCTCACGCCTCATCTCCGTCCATTCAGCGGGCGACTCTCCCTCTCCTCATCCTCATCCTCCAAGTCATCCAGCTCAAACTCCAGCGCACCCCTTCCACTCTCCTCATCCTTGATCTTCCCAAACGCCCTCTCATCCGCCGGATTCGCATACGGACTCGCACACTCCCTGCTCCTCAAACTCGGGTAATACCGTCTGTACGTGTAGTGCGCGACACTCATCCCCAGCACGCTCCCCACACTCACATCATACACATCGTGCCTGTAGTCCTCGCAGCGACTAATCGCAATCAGCGCGGCGCCCAGCAGCGGCGCAAGCGCAAGCAGCACCCGCGCCAAGTCGGCGCGCGGACGGTACACATGGCACTGCCCCGCGATGAACAGCGCGAGATACCCCAGCCCGGAAAAAGAGAAACTGCTGTGTCCCGAGGGGAAACTGCGCCAGCCGTCGTGCAGAACGTGGTGGTTCGTCTCGGTGCAGACCTCGAACGTGACGAGCGTTGTTGCGGGCGTGCCCGGCGCGGGCTTGCAGCGCGCGATTAGATCCGGGCGCGGGCGCCCGACGGCATTCTTGATCACGTCGGTTAGGAAGAGCGTGAGGATCATGCTGGCGAGCCACCCGAGGAGCGTGACGTGCGCTTTGTGGGTGCCCGGGCGGGTGACTGCGATCCAGGCGGTGAGGACGAGGAGGGGCACCGCGCCGGCGTAGATGAAGAGCCATGTTACGTTTACGCGCTCGTGCAGGGCGTGCGGGTATGCGATACGCAGGTCGGAGAGGTAGAACATGCGGTGGAAGGGCTCGGCGAGGAACTGGATCTGCAGCTGTTTCGTTAGCTATTGCAGTGTCGAAGCGGTGGGCGCATACGAATATGTAGCCGCTGACTAGCAGCGCGAGGCCGACATAGTCGGAGGCGTAGGAGCGCTTGGAGGCTGTCAGTACGGGCGGCACGCGAGCGGGCGTGGGGAGAGACGGACCTGCCAGAAGCGCGCTGCGGCTCCTAGGATCCCGGGGGCGTTGAGCAGATCGTGGGTGCTGCGCCTGGGTGATCGAGCGGGCATTCTCAGTGTGCCGGGCGTGCAATTGGCATGGCGAGGTGTCGAGGCTGGGGGGAGGGCGAGGTGTCCAGGTGTCCAGACAACCCTCGGAGGTCCGCAACCAGTGACGCGCTAGGCTTCTGTACGTCTATTCACGTTGCCAGAGACGTCGATGCAAGCCTCTCAACACATTGAAGTCTTTGGATGGCCTACCAAGTTGCAAAATGTATCGGAGTTGTACTTGAAGACATGCCTTACTCTCGAGTCTAGTGATAATGTCCAGCTTTCGAGGCAGCATACGTGGGTGCATCTGCGCCCTTTCATCCTCATCATCACTTGTCCCGTGGCGACTCAATAGCTCAGGCGAGCCTTCTTCTTCGATCTGATGAAATCAACCTCAGTGAGCACTGAGGCTCCTGCCTACTGAAAGGCTAATAGGGGTGCGTTCCTGCTCCAGTGCGTTTTGCCAGATGGCTACCCAGAAGCTCGTGGGCGGGAAAGATCACGAAAACCTCTCTCTCGGATCGAGTGTCAAACAGTGAGAGATCTGACGTACGATGTATTACTGCTAGGCTGCGAAACACAAGTGTACGCTGACAAGGCTGTGTATGCCTCCAGCCTTAGGGACACCATACACTGCGCACTGTACCACCGTCGTCATTGTCTGATTGATCCCCTCAGCCAATATGCAGCAGAGGTCCCCGCACCTCCCTCGCGCTTTCTATATCTCACAATGTACCTTCCCCACAATGCAACACTAACCCTCCCATGATGACTTGCCGGAGGCAGGCAGGCAGATAGACGCTTCCACCCACAAATACTCAGTGCTCGCCCACCCCATGCATCACGAAGCACAAAAAGAGCTTCCATACCGCGGCTCTAACTTCCTACCACTACCAAACAACAGAACTAGATGCTACAACATTCCCCTTTAACTCAACCCACGGAATACTCATCGCCGTTCCACCCAACACTGCAAAACATCCTCAGCCACGCCACCATCAACAAGCCCCCAGACCCGAACACCACATACACAACCCCCGCTCCATCTCCAAACATACCTTCCACCAACCGCCCGCATCCCCCCATACCAACACCACGCCACCCATCCTCCACTCCAGCAACACACACCCTCGACCTCAACCAATCTTTGTGCGGAACGCGCTGGGTTGAGGGGCTTTGGCGCTGTGGTTGGGGGATGCGTGGCAAGGGGAGATGGTGTTCTGAAGGTGGTATGGGAGTCAGTAATGAACTATGGACGTCTTCAACGTATCAAGTCCTTAGACAGGCCTAGCTAGTATGACTCGCTGTGCGTCGGACGCGGTCTTGACCAGCTGAAATATAGTACTATCTTCGGATCTACAAGGGCATCTGGTGACGCTTGTTACGCGAGTATATAAAGCCTAGTCGATATCATATCTATGTACTCCAGAGCAAGTGGTGACATGACCAAACCGGACTAAATAAGATAGCGTCTACAGACCTCTTGAGCCCGTAAACCCTTGGGTTTCTCACTGAAGCTACTCCACCTTGACACGTTCAGTCTAAACGCGGTGCAGGCACGACAGTAATCAGCATCACCAGGGAGTGATTGCGCAATGGTTGAGCCCGAGATGTATTAGTGATTCTCATATCGTGCAGACCCGTAGAATTTGGGAAAATGTAAGTCATGAGTAGAGCATAGGCGTGTAAATGGCTGTAATTGTTTAGGATGACAGTCTGGTCACCATGTGCAGGGCAGAGACTTGCATCTGCTTCTACGTGTAGCAACGTGGGTGTGGAGTCATCTTACCAGACTGAGGAGGGTCTGTACAATGTGAGAATTGATATAATAAACAGAGACGACTCTACCGCCAGAGCGGTCTGAGCAGAAGTTCGTAGATGTGGAGGGGACCACGCCAGATCTGACAATGCAGAGCGTTGATTCAGTATCAGATGTACAACGTCAGGGATGGGGTACGAGCTTTGTACTGACATTTTGTATCAAGGCAATTGTTGTGGAAGGGAGAAGGAAGTCTTCCGACTATTTCGTGGTGGGCGGAGAAGATACAGTGTGGTGGCACACTAAGTGAATGTCAGGGTTCTTCCAAGTCTGATCCAGTAAGCTCAATATCTACATGCAGAGGCAGGTAGTGCATTGCCCAGTCAGATAGAACCCGACATTATTCCCAAGATCTCCAACGTTGGTATTCTGCGTCGCTGTTCCTTTGCCCCAGCCGTCAAGTGAAAGCGGGAGCGGAACACAGCCATCAACCTCTTTCACTGTCTTCACTTCTGCATAGTGCGAACAGAGTGATGTTAATACCGACTTCCCCTCCTCCCCTATTTCGAACTAAACCATCACAACACATAGCGTCCACCGTCAACTCAACCCAGTCTGCCCAAGCCCCACCACCTCCCCAAGCACTCGCCCAGCATGTTGAACACATTATTCACAGGCGGGGGTACGACGAGCGCTACCAAGAGCCTCAACCCTGTGCAGTATATATTTCCAATGCGCTTCGTCGCAACATCATTCTCTGCCCGCCAGCAGGCATCCATCGATGCCCATGTCCAGCGCATACACTCTATAGCTGCAATATCTCCGGCCGGGGTTCTCAGGAGCATCCAGTCTATGCAAATTAGATCATCAGACGCAAAGATCCAGACGGTAAGTAGTCCTTCCAGCATCGTAGCCGAATCAGTGATTGATGTTGGGCAGCCTAGCGCAGCCATGCAGAGCGACCGACACCGCAGCCTATTCGGAGGACCCGTTGACATCGTGCGTGGTATGCTGAAGACCTCCCCGGTCCAGGATCCTAAAGTCGAATCTTCAGTCATCGACACCGAAAGCGCGGCTGAGACGTGTTCCGAAGACAGCAACTATGACTCCGGGTATCAGAGCGACGGCAGCTCTGAGCGCTCGACCAAGTCAACTGCTACATCTCTTCTCGACACCGACGGTGAAAGTATTACCCTCCTCCTCGAGATCACCGAAGTCGCAGCCATTAGGTATGCCGAGCGCGATATGCTCCGCGAGAAACTCGATCAGAGCGAATATGAGTCCTCCCTTAAAGAACTCCAACTTAAAGACCTCCAGAGGAAGTACAATGTCCAGATCTCGCAGCGCAAAGCAGACTACGCCAAAGTCATAGATGCCCATGATCAACTTCAAGATGAGCAGGCTTATAGCTGCCAGCTCGAAAAGCGATTGGAAGACAATGGTCGAGAGATTTCGAGACTTGAGCGCAACATGTCGGCCATGGAAGATGTCCACAAGAAAGAGCTGGTTAAGCAGAAGGAGAGAATCGTGAAGCTGCAGGCAAATCTGCTTGCGAGAGATGAAGCGTGTGCTCAAGTGGAAGCCGCAAGCAGAAACGCTATGGAGACTCGCGTAACAGCTCTTGCCGGCGAGCTTGCGCAGAAAGACCGCCGGATCCAAGACTTGGAAGCAGCAAGCATCAGCAAGGAAGACACCGTCAAGCAATCCGAGGCAACGAAAAATGCGATCCAGATGAAGTTACGCGAGGCGGTCGAAGCAGCAGAAATCAACCGCAAGACCTGGGCCAACGAGAAAAACACATTCGCGGAAAACGCATACCGGGCGGACCTTGACTATCAGGACTCACTGCAGAAACAGAAGGACGAAATTGTACGCTTGACACGCGACAACCGTCTTCTTAAATTGCAGAAGAATGCACTGAGCATGACGGTGTTCCAGCACCAGAACGAAGAATTCGCATGTCTACGAAACACTTTCAACGAATCCGAGGCGGTGCGGAAAGAATTGGCTGCCAAACAGCGAGAGATCACCATTCTCAATGAGAAGATTGAGAATGTTCTCGAGTCGAAGCAGCAAGAGCGAGATCACTGGAGCAAAAACCATGAGAAGGAGAAGATTGCCCAAGTCCAATGTCGACAGTTGCAGATCGAGCTCTCCGACGCGCAGGAGAAGATTGCCCATCGCGATGAGCGTATCCGTGACTTGGAGGCTGACCTTGAAGCATCACTCAATCCATCTCCGAATGCCGGCGATCGTCTCTCTACTGTCCAGAAATCTGTGTTGGACAATGACGAGTTGCGAGCCAGGATTGATACTCTGGAGCAAGAGAAGGCAGATATCCAGAAGGAGCTGGATTCCAAAGACAACGAGAACTTCAGCGTGATTCTCGAGTCCCACGTTCAAGAAGGAGAACTGAACAAGCTGAAAGCGAGCCATGACGTCCTCCGACAAGAGTACTCAGTATCAGAGCAGGAGAAGCACTACCTCCGAGCTGCCATTGGAGAAGGCATAGGCGGGAGCGGATGGGAACAAGAAGAAGAGCTCGGTCTCGTGAAGCACCTCGAAACTCTCACCGACAAGAAAAAGAAATTGTCGGACGACATGAAGGCTGTGGTGGTTGAGCGAAACGAGCTTCTCAAAAACAAGGAGACCGTCGAAAAAAACGCACAGAACAAGACCGATCAGGCAATGAAGCATTGTGAGTGCCTCGAAGCAGCGTATTGGGACCACGCAGTCCCCAAGGTCGACGAATTGCAACGGCAGCTCGACCTCCGGAACGGTAGGGTTCCAGCTGGAGAGCAGCCGCGACCAGAACGCAACCCGCGTGTCGCCGATCGATTCGCATTGCGTACTGCAATCTACTTCCAAGGAGGCACCGTGCAAGGCGTCAACTCGAGCCACATCCCGTCCGTCTACCACGAACCGGGTTTTCGACCTGGCTTGATCACGGCTGGGATGGACGCGCTGCGAGTGCTCCGTCCCATGGGCTATATGGCCGTTGCTCATATGGAGAAGGAGTATCTGCAGCCCCTGTACAAGCCTTTTCTTGAGGAGGATGCTGTAAGGTATCTCGACGAGCAAGAGCGACAGTTGGTGCAGCAGGCAGCGGCGTTTGTCCCGGAGCCTGCATCAGCCATCCAAGCGACTCGCATACCGGCATACGAATCCTGGTTTGCACAGTACAACAGTATGACACGAGAGAAGTGGGATGAGTTGGATGACGACAACAAGCTGGACTTTGTTCAGATGTTCCTGCCTGAAGGAGCTCGTTAAAGACACTTCTCGATCTTGTTGTTAGGCACGGCGCAGTTTAGATTCGAGCTTTGCTCGAACGAATGATCGCACAGAAGTTATCGGCTGGCGAATGCATTGCGATGGGTTGGGTCGGCGAAAAGGGGGGAGTTAGACGATTTTGAGTTATGGACGTTTGGTTCAGACGTCAAGCATTCGAGTGGGGATGGAGCAATGCTCGTTCATTGGAAGGGCAGTTCCGAGTGTCGTTGCAAAATATAGCTTCTTTGTACCACCACACATGCTACAATACATTAGTAAAGTTCATCATCGCTCTACATTGTTCAACGAGAACCAGGCAGTGGTTTGAAGTATGGAAATATGGCAGTATTAATACATTGCAGTTATGTAGCTGCATAAGAACGACTGCGTGGGAAACGAACAGAAATACCAACGCAGGTGGGCCGTTCATCCTGACAGTACATCTTCAGTCCCGGCGTGAGACCAAGACCAGACCCTGCGCCCAACATCGTACCAAGGCCATCCTTGAACTTTGCTGATACAGTTGAGTATGCACTGGGAGCAGATGGCATCCATTCTCTCTTTGGCTAACTCCAGCTGTGTGAGAGACCTCAAGTACGATGCCCAGCGGCCTTCGTAGTTCGCATCTTCCCAGTCTTTCCGCGCGTACTTGTTCGGTACTGTCTTCATGGCTCTATTGAGAATGTTCCAAACTTGGCCTGGCGAATATGGTTTTCCGCAATCCACGCAGGGCGTCATGTTTGTGACGACCCTAATGCGTAGTGGTGGGACGCGCTCGCGAGCTGTTTCGGTGTCGAGAGACGGACGTATCTGAGGACTGGAATTTTGAGAGCCAGCACCGGAGCAGGAAGAGCTGGGCGGACTTGGAGGCTCTGAAGCATCTTCTTGTGCTTGCATGAGCTGTTGCATGTTCCATGGGGATGGGTGCGGTGGGTGACTATCGCGAGAGTTGACGGGAACGGAAGGTGCTGTTGAATATCTCCTGGCAACGGCCTCCCGGTAAGCTCGCTCAGCCTCTACGTCTTCCGCCGTCAGTGGTGAGCTCTTGCGAAACAACGTGGCGTAAGACATTCTGGGTATTGACAGGCTTCCGTGACTGCGCAGTATGCAGGTGTGGACAACGCGGATTCAATTGAGACTTGGGTCAACGATAGCCGGAGAAAGAGCTAGTGGATAGCAGGTTCAAGTAAAGTTGGACTCGCGACAGGTCACGAAGGTAAAGGTATGGCCTGCGTTCGACATGCCACTTGTCCACGGAAACAATACACTAGACACCAAAGGAGAACACCACACTTTATACATTCGACACGACGATATACAAACAGCATGGGGGCCAAACGATTTTATAGGTTGTGGGCTGACAGCACTGCCCCAAGGCTGATATTCGTTCGAAGGATGTGTGGCTGACACAGCCACTGGTTCACGAGCGCTTCGCGGCTGAGCCATCAAGAAGGATGGATACGTACAAAATTTCCTCCAACCACTGATTCGTGTTGCGGAATGGTATTTTGGTCAATCTGATTGCAGTTTCGGTTCATCGGTCAAAGACTGCGCCAAAGGATGCCGAATGGACAACCAAGTGCGCGACACGAGACCAGTTACTCACTTGTCCACTTGAGCACCTGAAACTGATACAGGAGAGTGCGTCATGGTATGGTGATTATTGGACTGTGACTTTAGCGCCATAATTTCTGCGCACAATTTCTGCTCTCAGTTCTGATTTCTGGCCCCCTTAGATCCTTCAAACATTCCCGAATGGCTCTCTCGCTGACGCTTATGAAGCGCCCCTTCATTTCTTGCAGTTTCATGATTTGGACAAGTGCAAACCATGTGTTACTGAGAAGCGCGTGTTCCAGAGAAACACAACAAATAGAGCCGTCGGCGGCAATCATTTTCGACAGTCAACTCGAACCCTTCTAGGCGTGGCGGAGCACAGTAACGAGATGGTGTCCAGACTTGAATATAAGTCAGTCACTAGATGGTGGTCCCCTGCTACATCTTGCAATTGCAGACATCCCGCCCATGTCACTTTGCACCGGAGGGCGGCTTTGATGTGATGGAAGCTCCCAAGGAAGGCGAGGAGGTCTTTCCATCACCACGTAGACGCACATCCCCCTTGAAGTCCGGCAGAGCTTGCTCCACAACGACCGATCATTCCATCTCTCGATGGATTAATTGTACTACAACCATTGACTCCGTTTTGTTTGCATCGCTAGTCAAGCGAACATCCAGTCTAGCCACCCCCTATTATGCATGGCAGAGATACACTGATAGATTCTTTATGGGAAGATAAAGCCGTTTCTTTTTTTTTTCGGTGTTTGCTCGCAGTACCCTCTGTCATGAGCCAGAAACACAACTCCAGACAAGGCCAACGGCGCCAGCGGTTTTTGGTTCGTGAACCCAGCTGATGATTTCGGTGGACCAACGGTGGACGAGACGAACAAGAATGTCGAGTGACGGGAGAGATAGGGTCCTGGGTTTCTTGGAGGATTCGATTGCTGACTGGGGGCGTGCTCGTGGGGGCTGCAGTCACATGTGTCTCCATGTGCACTGCTCGCAACCGGCATGTGGTCATGTATCGCACATTGGTTTGATCTCTATCGGACGTCAGACCAGTACCTTTTTACGAGCAGCAGCAGAGGGTTTGATAGAAGCGATACGCGGAAGATTGGACTTTGCGCCTCGTGCTTGACCCAACTGCTCCTATGGAATGCTGACAGCAATCGTCTTGGACCGAGCTCATGGGCAGGGCGGGTACGACTCGGCGCACTGGTCCCATCGAGGCTCACTTGAACATGTTCAATTCATCCTACGTATGCGCGTGCGCACACTAAAATCATACAGCCCACACCTCTTCCCTCCTCCCTCATATTACCCCAGATGCAACGACGACACCACGTACGCTATCAAAGCCCGCGAAGCGCTAGAAAAGAAGTAACACCGTCAAACAAAGCCGTGCTCCAAACCACCGACGATCAGGCCATGCTGTGCCACGCCTACGCTAATGCTCATATGGAATGTGAGAACATGGTGAAAGGAATGAAGACCGCTGCTGCTGTTGCAAGGACGGCGGCCCAGAAGTAAAGGGGTTAGGTGTTGTACAAAGGTTGCAGATGGGGATGAGACCAGGATGGTAGAAGTCGCTGTGGGCCGCCCTATGTCTAAGAAGGAAAAGGTTCGTGATACAGCCGTCTCGCAAGGTAAAGTCCGGGTTGAGGTGTCGTTGAGACGACACATGTACAGTAAGATTACGCCGACCGTTGTATCGAGATGTTGGAAATATGGCTGCTATGATGCCTGATGCACCAGATCCATGGACCAAGGGTGTGCCTCAAAGCTGCTGATGGTATCCAGTGGTGCTCGTGTAAGCAAGCATAGGAAATTGTTGCGAGTATGGTGACACAGTGTCACTATATCTCAACCGTCTTGAGGTCTGCAGTTTCCGCGATTGGACTCTTCAGCGAGGCAGGCTTTGTCTTCTCTTTCTCCTCAGTAGACTCCTTCTTGTTCTCCTTATCGCTGCTCAAGCTGGCGCGAGCGGGGAAGTCGTCACTGGGCCTCGGTGTGTCGACCGAGATTAGTTTGTCTGCGGGGGTGGCAGTCTTCGCGTCGAGATCCGTGTGTACACGGATTGATTGCACGTGCTCTTCGGCGACACGGGCGAGAGGACTGGAGAGTTTGCCTCGTGGGCTAACACCCTTCTTTCCTGTCGATAGGCGGTGAGGGCTGCGACCGCGATCTTGTGGACCAATGACCGGGCTATGGTAGGGACTGCTGGCGGTCGAGCTGGGCACGACACCACCCGGAGCGTTAGGGTTGATGCGAAGACCACTGTTTGGTCGACGCCTGTTCACGGGCCTGCGACCGTACTTCTGGTCGCACCTCCAGCGCAGGATCTCGAGGAACGGAGGCTCGACCTTCTGCTTCCTGAACGCAAGCAGCTTGAGCTCGCCAGTCTCCTCATCAATGTGCACGTCTTTCGAAGCCATATCGTCGGCAATCATAGCGAGAAGCGCAGCCCACGAGCGTGCGACAACAAACTTGCAGTCGTAGTCTCGGCCGAAAATGATGATCTGACCCCAAGTACCCGTGGGACCAGGCGCCAGATCAGTAGCGAGGTAGTTGCCTCCCCAGTCGCGAGCAAGAGGAATCCAAGCGGGATGAGCATAGGCTTTCTGTACTGCGTTTGGTGGCTGCGAATCTTGGCGGTCCTGCAGCTCCTGTCGCCAGAGCGGGTTGCCAGTATTCTGAGGCTGCGCAACCGGGGCCGCTGTGGAAGAGCCAGCAAAAGCTTTGACAGGGATCTGGGGAGAGCGGTAATCAGCCTTGTTGGTGAGGTATTCTTCGGCGACCTTGCGCCAGTTCTTCCATTCCATGACAATCTCTTCACAGTCGAGCAACATCAAGCCAAACAGAACGCCGGTAGGGAGACCGCCGCGTTCCTGACCATCGTGGACCTGCAGCGACTCACGGATATCCATAGGGAGGGTAGCATCAAGCTCGTGCTCCAGCTCATTGACATCGTTCGATGTTGCACCCTCGCAGATGTTGTCGAACAGCTCCTCGTAGTGGTCCTCGACCCAGCGGTCAATGCGCTTCCACGAATGGGCGACAGGTGGAGGCGGGGGAAGGCCCTCGTTGAAATTCTGCATCTGAATCTCGCCGTTGGGACCTTTGTCGAACGTGTCTGCGTCGCCCGTTGCTTGGCGGCTCAGAGACCCGCGCATTCCGGGAGAGTATGGCGAGCCTGGCGACATGGGCCCCTTGGGAGAGCCGATGAAGCCATTGCTAGTCGCGATGTCGTCATGTGCGTATGGGGAGGATAGGTCGACACGCGAGTCAACGCCGCTGGTAGCAATCGAGGTGAGGGCGCTGTGACGGCTTTGCGGGATAGGGATGTGGCGCCCTGTCCGGTACGGGGAGTCGTGCGAGGCATGGCGGTCGTTGGAGGTCATGGTGTGCCAGAACGACTGGAAAAAGGAGCCGACCCTGGTCGCAGTCAGTATTGGGGGCGCCAGAAACAGCGGCTTGGTGCAGGTGCATGTCTTACGATTGTGCCATGGTGTCTGTTGTAGAAAGGGAGGACCAGGAAGGGTTCGGGTGCGCTCTGCGCTGTGGTGCTGCGAATAGAGAATCCTCCAGAGAATGTGGTTTGTGAAAGGAGGTGCAAAACGGGGTCCAGTGGGTCGGCGGAGAGACTTTGGGTGGTTTCCAAGACCGAATCGCAGGAGAAGGTATGGCCCTGAACTAGGAGTTAGGGGCGCCAAGACCGGTGGGTCCTCTTTGATATGCTTGACAACAGGTGCTGCAGCTCCTAGTCTAGTCGTTCAACGAGGGTTCAACGATGGCGTGCAGTGCAAGTGAACGGCAGGTGTGGGCGTGCGTCTGGGTCTGGGAAAGGGTCGTGTTGTTGCTTTGCTTATTATTATGCTCGGGGTTGCGTAAGGTGCAGCTCACGGAACGTTACTCTCAACACCCGCTTTACTGGGCATGCGGGCTACCTTGGTGCTTTCTTCCATTCCCGAGCACCAATACCGGTTAATAATAGACAATCGCCAGCACTGTCCCGTGCTCTGTTATTGCCGCAATTGCTTGTCGCGATAAGTGTTATTTGTCTGTCTGGGCCAACCAACGCCAGCTGCGCCCTGGAGTTGGCAATCTGCTGCTCATGATGCCAGCAGCGGCCGAATCATGCGACCATTCACCGCCTATCGTTCCTGCCCCTGCTCCGCATTTCTTGTCCAACCACAGCGGCCGCTCTAATGTTTCATCAACGCGCCAACCACGGCCGTAGCTGTGGCCGCCACCTTTCGAGGGGCGTTCGAGTCTGTGAAAGCCTCCCGAAGCCAGTCGACACGCGCCCCAACTGCAATTCGATCGCTTGCTGCAGGCTTGATGTCTAGCGTTGGCGTCACCAGAGCTTGTAGCTACCAACACCTGCATGGCTGCACAGTGCAAGAGATGCACCACCAAACATACGCGCTAAGCATATTGCTGCGGCGCGTTCTTTTGCAAGGTTGCTCGTCTTTTCGCCAGGATCTTCGTCTTGTTGAAGCAACGTTTACAAATCCGCACCTTTGGGTCAAACCGGCAGGTGACGCGGCCGACAACGGTCATACTGCCATGATGTGATTGTATAATGCATGCTTGTGGAAGTAGGCACATCAACATGGTGCGTCTCACGGCGAGAGATCTGTACTGTTTGATGTGGTGACACAACTGAATCAGGATTGCATGTGCCGTGCGACAATCCTCTATCTACCCTGCCAAGGCACGCGTCAGAACGAAGCACCGCCCAAGCAACCGAACCGGGAACTGCAACTACCAATTGTGGGGATGAGGCGACTTGTATTTTTAGTGACTCAGATTGCTTTAACCTCGCCACAACACCACAAATCTGCAACCGAGATCTCGTTGGCCACACTGACGCAACGGCCATGAGCTGTCGTTGAGCTAGACATTTCGTGAAGGGCGCGCTAGTTCGTTTACCCCAGACTCAGATCCGCAGCCCGCGTGGGCCAGATACGAGGTGATGTGCTGGTCTGTACGCGACTCGCGACTCGCGACAGCGTCATTTGCCACGATCCATCGTCGAGTTTGGATACGAGGTGCGCTTACGCAGACTTGTGGCTTGATAACAGTCCTTCTTTGTGGCGCATCTCTGTCAGTTCGGATTTCAAGCTTGGTGAACTGGTCTTGGATGCCGCCTGACAGTGGACGATAAGGGAATTTGCCCTTAATTTCGTCTTACGATGCGGTCGTTTGCAATCACTTGAGGGCTTGAAGGAATTATTGCGCATGTATGATCATGTCGCGGTTTTACCCAAAAATTGATACAGTTCCTCCTGCAGTGGCAGCACGATGCCCTCAGCGGCAGCTTGTAAGAAGTCAGAGTCCTGCAGACTGACTCCAGGATCGCTGAAGCACCGTAAGCAATGCCTGACTGCACTTAAAAACGCAGCTGACAACTCGTCCTGCGACTCCTCCGCCCACTGATGAGCCATGGCACAAAGCATCCAAGAATTTTGGTGAAGAGCCGGATCACAAGACCCGTGCTCAGTCTCCTGATATTTTTCCGCTGTTGTACCGAAATATAGCTCCAAAAGCGCTACTGCAAGTGCGAGCAGGACTGTATTCTTGTTCTGGAAGCCCAAGGCTTTTGTCTTGATTGTCAGGTCGTCAACAGCGTCTACTGATGTAGGTGCTAAGTACGGATGCTCGATATCGATGCAGGTTGTAGCAGCGATGGTCTGGTGGAAGTGAATGTCTTTTGTCGCCCATTGGTTTGTGAGCCATGGCGTCGAGTTGAGATACAAGACACTAGATGCCAATGTCAAAGCAAGGCTGTAGCGCTCTTTTTTGCTAAGTTTTATGGACCTGCCATTCACGATAGGACGTCGATCCAGGAGGTCCTCTAGTGTGACCGCCTCGGAATCAGGCTTCACCTTCTTAGTGGTGTCGATGGTGTAGACGCCTCGTAGTGTCTTCTTGGCGTCAAGAGACAGACCTATGCGGAAGGCGGTAGACTGAACTTGTCGAATGGATGCACATATATCGGTCACTTCTTGTAAGGATCGAGATGGACTGGATACTGGGTCGCTAACGGAATATGGCGGAGGGGAGCTGAACGATACACTTTTCGACATTCTGACCGTGTTAGAGAGTAGAGACTAACATGATTGCATAGTTCGTTCTTACCTAGGTTTAGGAAAAGACGGGGGTGACGTCAAGCCCTGGTCTTCCTCATCCTCAATGTTGATTTCTGCAGCTTGCCAGCTCCACATTGAGCCGGCTTCAGGCGTCAAAGAGGAAAACGATACCGTGAAACAGGTCTTGCTCGTGGAGATCTTCATCCCAGATGCATAGAGGGTTCCCCTCGGTTCTAGCTGTAGACTTGTGCGGTGCATGTCCTTGCAGGTGCACGACCAACACAATGAGGAATGCAGATTTTTGGCGTAACCCTGTATACGTTGCAAACGAGTAGCAAATGAAGGCTTCGCAACCTTGCGATACGTTTCGATCTTCTCACTCTTTTCCGTAAATCGTTCAAGCTCACGGTTGCAGTCGTTCAGCTCCTCAAGCAATGCCTTGACGGTCTTCTTGCTCATGCCGAATCGTATCCGTTTTCGAATCTCGAACTTGTCGTTACTCTTCTTAGGGTTTGCCACTAGAAGCGCTTCAAGATCATTGCGTCTCAACTGCACGGATGTAAGTATCATGCAAGGAGGACATATTGCCATGAGCGGTGCAACCAGCACAACACAGAGAGTGCTTTCTTATGCTGGGTGTCAAGAATTATTTCTCCACGCACCTCGTTCGCACGATCAAGGTCCAGTTTGCTGGCAATCTGTCTTGTAATGCGCTCTATATCCGCTATCGTTCCCTGGTATGCTTGGTATGACTCCTGTAGCCTATCCTGAAGTTTTGCAGCCATCTGCTTGTCCTTCCATAATCGTGAAGAGCCAGGATCCGTCATCATTTCAGCGAGCTCGACTTCGGCGGTTATAGGCTCGAGTAAGATTCGCATCGTTTGGGCATAGTGGACGTGCTGGTTGCGCAGCTTCCGAATACATTGCGGTAGCTCCTTGTCCCACCTCATAAAGCTCTTGATAGGGTCAAGACCTTCATTGTAGGACTCAATGCCTGCGAATCTGTTAGTCGACGGTAACGCGAGCGTGCGGAGGTTCTCCTTGCCTTGTATAAGCAGAGGCAAGACGCCGAGCACCAAGCCGGCAATCTCTACACCCGACATCGGCGCTGCTCACCTGCAATACACGAGACCGGAGTTGATCGAGAATTCGCTGCGACATGGTGAGCCTGTGAACGATTGGGGACGGTGCCATCGCGGGGCTCATCGAGAGCGACTCCAGCTCCAGCCTGGAAGGGAGTCACGTACGTACCAGCCTTGTCTTGGCTCAAGAATTCCCAATTTGGCGAACCGCAAGATATTTCTGCAGCTCAAACATCGTTGAAAGCCTCACGTAGCAATGTTCACCGCACACATTCGTTCGCTCGGGGTGATCTTCAGCTCCGCCTCATCCCAGCCAGAACTGGGCTAGTGCTGTCGCCTGGATCTAGCATTCAGCCCACCTCAGCAAGTGGTTTAAACAAGTCCAATTTTGCGACAACTTCAAGACGCTACAGATCTTCATTCTGACACTTGAGTGTTCGAACATGGCGAGGCCGGCATCATGACAGCTATCCGTCTTGCTACGGCGTCGAACGTCCGTAGCTTTCAACGCCTTGTGGGAGCGCTTGTCACCTGCGACACTAGATGGAAAGAACAACTTGACCAAGACAGCCTCGAAGACGAACTCGGCAGGTTCAGGGTCTGGTCAGGAAATCTGGGTGCTTTGCAGAAAGGACACAGTTCCCTTGATTACAGACTCCGCGACTCGCCACTACTTTCTGGAAATGCCCTCAAGTTCCTCGAAGAGCTCAAAAACAATCTCAATGAAGCCCTGGCCATAATCTCAGGAGCTCGTCTGCCTTATGAAGAGCAGTCGAAGTCAGATTCGGAGGGGAGGAGCGAAGAAGGCAGCGATGATGGCTTCTTCAGCGAAGACGACGAAGACGAGGATGAGAACAGCAGCTCAAAGCAAGAGTTAGTGATGCGCTATGAGGAGATTGTCGACATTATCGACAATCTCTACAAACTTAGTGTCCGCATCAGAACGCCAACAATGCGATCAAGGTCTCTCAGGGCAGCCTCTTATCAGCCGAAGGACCCCGAGACAGGGGTTGATGTACTCAGCGCGTATGCTTTGTATGATCAGCAGCACACCATAGAGCTCCTTCGCGATTTGCGACAGGGCCATCCCAAAGCACCTGATAGTAGTGATGGCTATCTCGTCACTCGTTTGGCACGCGGCATAACTCTTCGTCGGCGCCATTTGAAGTACTGGAAGCGACATCGAGACAAACTCTCCGTCTCAGCCGTCATCGAAGAAAGCGTCACTCAACCTGAGCCTCTCGTGGAGCAAACCAATGTGCCGAATCGCGACGACGCAGTGAATGCGCCGTTGGATCAGCCTTTCATTAGTGAGTGCCGTTGTATACTCGTTCGTGTAGCATTTCTGGTCCTAGAGCTGACACTCCTGTAGTGCTTAAGGATTCACCCAGTCAGAAGACAGGTAGAACAGTGCTCTCAGGCACAGAAGCTACATATCACCATCAGTCGCTTGACGAAATCGTGGACACCAAATCTGTAACAAGCTATGCTGTGACAGTCACAGACATCCACGGCAAAGGTGTCAATCTACCTCCTCCCCCGAAAGATGCCGACGGAGAGAGGGACTTTGAGTGCCCTTACTGCTATATCATCTGTCCCGCTCGATATGGTAGGGGTCGCCCATGGCGAACGCACCTGCTTCAGGACCTGCAACCATACATGTGCACCTATCCAGAGTGCGAGGCCTCTGAGCAGCTCTTCCGCAGTCGAAGAGAATGGCATGAGCATGAAGCTAGTCACCGCAAAGCTTGGAGGTGCCCAGAGCACCCTTCGGCTGTGTACAGATCTCCTGCTGGCTTGGAAACTCATCTGCGACAAGAACATCTGGACAGCTTTCCCGAGAGTCAATTAGCCACCATAGTCAAGATTGGCGAAACGTCAACAATCGAAGTGCGCGATAAGTGCCCTATCTGCTTCCTGTCGGCAGACGCGGATGGCCTGGGCGACTTTGCTAATCATGTGGCCAATCATCTCGAACGATTCGCAGCGTTTGCTCTACCTAATAGAAGTGAAGAAGGAGCGGATGGCGCCAGCAGTGCTGCAAGTCGAGGGAAATCTGAAAGCACTACCTCACAAAATATAGGTGGCATGTCGTTACCCAGTGAAGAATACGATGAAAAAAGCGATGATGGCGTCACAATTGAGCCGTCTCAAAACGAAGTCGACGAATCATTCGCAGACAAGTCTGAGACACGTGTGTTGCCAATTCACACGCACCTTTCTCTGGAGAGTTTGCAGTTTATTCCGGATGTTAGCCATGACAGACTCGATGCTCTGATGGTAGAGCTAGCAATCGAGCAAGATAACGACGACGAAGAACATTCTGAGGTTGCTACAGCCAATATCGAGACGCACATGCAGCTTATGGAGGACTTCAGAACATACCTGATGTCTCTTCCAGGCGCTGAGGCTGTTCGATTCTACAAGCGTTACGGCTCGTGGAGAGGTCATGCTATCTTCAGTAACGATACGCAGGCTGCCCAGGCCGTGCGATCCTTCGACTTCGGGATGTACCCTAATTTGAAGATTAGACAAGGTACTGAAGGCAAGCGCAATCACCTCAAGTTCAGTGGTCCGAACACACAGGAGCTGCACTGGCTGGGCCCCACTCGGCAACTCACGTCTGATACGCAAAACACCGAGACAAAGAGCAATGCTTCGAGCTCGATAGCCTATGATGACCCAGAGGTAAAAGATGGCAAGGAGCCCGTTCTATCGGTCTCCGACATACCAACACTTCGCGACATGTACAGATCTCGAAAGTTGCTGCAGCGGGATCAGAGTTTCGCTCCGAACGACTCTTACAACCGGATGATTTCCTTCTGTTATCATGATCTTACGCGAATAAAGGTGGATGCCATTGTGAATAGCACTAATGCTGTCTTGAAAGTCAGCAGAGATGTGGCTACACTCAACTACTCCATCCACAAAGCTGGAGGGTCAGGACTCACGGACGAAGCCCGATCCAAGGGAAAGTTGAAGCCAGGCCAAGCAGCGTTGACCAGTGGCCACAATCTACCCTGCACTCATGTCATCCATGCAGCGAGACCACATTACGGCGCCAACAAGGGTATGGGCCAATTCAATGTCCTTACAGAATGCTATCGTAGCGCTCTCAGGATCGCACAAACGTACGAGCTGAAGACCGTCGCCTTTCCTTGCCTGGGCGCTGGAGGATGTGGGTTTCCACCACGAGTTGCTGCTCGTATAGCGCTTCAAGAAGTACGAGAGTTTCTGGACTTTCACCAGGACTCTCGATTTCAACGGCTTATCTTTGTGGTCCAAAGCGCTTTAGATGAGAAGGCTTATACAGACCTATTTCCTGTTTTCTTTCCACCCACACATGGCGATTTAGAGGCGGCCAGATCATCAGAGTTGTCCGCAAGCAGAGCGTCACTCGCGGCTCAGGTGCTGGAATCACGGCTTCAAGTTCAGAAGGTCGCGGAAGACTTGTCTGCAGAGCTTAGTCTGTTTGTGACAGACTTTCCCAAGGAAGTCTTGCAAGAGCTCCAAGGAATTGATACCGCTCTTGTGTCCATCCGGGGCTTTCTGCTTGGCTCTAAACCTCTTGCTCATAGTCTCGAAGATTTAGGCCTCCTTTGCTCCGTAATGCAGACTATATGCGCAAGCGTCACGGGGCTTACCGAGTCAGCCAAGGTCATGCCATTTTCAGGAGGCCGTAGCCACAAAGACCTATGGGACGACTACAACAACAATCAGAGGATGGTTTACGATCATGACCTTGAAGAGTTATTGCGGGACTGCCAGGACTTCGCACAATATCTTGACGACCTCCTCGCTCGCAATGGCGTCGAACTAGACGAGATGACACCCGTGCGCTTGCGGCTTGACAGTTTCAATTGCAGGCACAGGAACCAAAATGCAGAAGGTGCCCATGAACACCTCGATGAAGTGCTGTACACAAGAGAGTTCCAACGAGAGAGTTACATTGAGACTAAAGATGTCGTACGAGTGCACCAGATTCCCTCAATAACCCAGCTGTACGCCTCGGGCAGTCTCAAAGACAGATCGACAATGGTCCAACCATCAGCTGCTTTCAATGACAGAGTCTGCTTCATCAGAGAAGATATCACGAAGCTGGAGGTCACTGTAATGGTCAATTCGACAGACATTACGTTCGCTGGCATGGGTACACTTGATCGTAAGGTGTTCAACAAAGGCGGACTAGAGCTCCGGGAGGCATGCACGAAGCTTGGTGTGTGCAAGGAAGGGGACGTCAAGACCACACAAGGTTACGGACTGCCAGCCAAACATGTTCTGCATGCGGTTCTTCCGGAGCAGTGGAAGAAGAATACCAAGGACGTCTTGCGACAGATCTATCGCGAGATTCTTTACACGGCACAATGGTTACGTGCAACTTCACTCGCAATCCCAGCGATCGGCACTGGCATGCTCGGTTTTCCACGACGAGACTGTGCAGCGCTTGCCCTGGAGGAGGTTCATCGTTTCCTTGAAACTGCGGAGCCAACCAACCCCCTTGAAAAGATCATATTCGTTGGTTATTCGTCAAACGACGAGTTCGTGTACAAGTCACTTTTGCCGCAATACTTCCCACCGGTTGACAGAAGCGTCACTCGAGTTCGACCCGTCTCGTATCCTTTCCCAAAAGAGAAGCCTACTGCTCCTGAAACCATCACAGCTCCCAAGCGCACGCTGTTCGGCTCGATCGGGGACGCCATACGTAATCTGGGTAGTTCACGCTCTGGCAAACGACCAGTCGCTCACACTTGGCGGGCCATCAATACCTACGAAGAACATGCCCTAATTGGTTTCGAAGCGCACGCTCGAGATTGTGCTATCTGCAAGGACATGGAGCAGCTTTACCAAGAAAAAGCAACACTCTGCGATCATGGCTATCCACTGGCGCAGACGTTGCTGTGGTACATGAATTTTGGTCTAGATCAACTTGTGTACACAAGAGCTGTACAAATCAGACAGAGCGTTCGGCTTGAGGTGCCTGAAGATTTCTTCCCGCTGTCGATGACTATGCTTCGTCTTGTCGAGGCTAGCTTGAGAGAAGACGGCCGTGAGCCTTTCGTCAGTCCAAATAAGACCTTCTCGACAGAGCTACGGGTTCAGACGGCACAAGAAGAGGGATGGGCTGGGCCCACGATATACAATGCCGAAACAGCACGAGCGTCTGTTGAAGTATGGTCATCATCAGCAAAGGCTTGGAGTCCAATCTCGCCAGGCGGATGTATCATCTTCGTTCGATCCGGGAAGCTAGATGTGTATGAGGCTCATGTACCGCCTACAGCACAAGAGCCTCTTTTGACCTTTATCTTGGATGCTGCGGCTAAGATAACAAAGCCTCTGTATCGAGATGGACTGATTGTACAAGGAGCTAAGGCTGCACAGCTCGAAAACAATGAGGAAATCATGCTTGTTAGTCAGAGTCGAGCAGATTCTGAGTCACTGCTCGCGATGTTGCATCGAGCTAACCCAGTGTTTCCTGCGAGCAAGGAAGATTTAGAGATCAACTCGAGGGGCCGCTTGACGCTAGACGCCGACCGTGATTTGAAGGCAGGCACGTCTGGAACAACCAGCTCGCTGAAGGGAATACGACGGAAATCCGATCAAGAACGGGCACTTGTTACGAAGCCCAACAGCGACGAGCATAACGACGAGCGTGTCTCTCCTGAACGATCTCTGAGCCCACTAAAAGTCAAAATGCAGAGGCTGAGCGAAGCTGCATCCAGATTCATCATCGAGTCACCTGAACAGCAACCAGCGACCGTTACCCAGCTCGGAGACTCTACGGACCCAGCGAATAAGTTACAGCACAGCAAGACGGGCCAAGATGGAAACAGCCCATCAGGCGAGACTCTGACTGCGCTCGAACATCAGATCCTGCACCATCTGACCGAAGACCTCAAGTCACGGCCAGGCTCATATATTGGCAAGGGTGACAAGGACATCGCAATGGCACTCGAGAGACCGTTGGGTGAAGTCAGTAGTGCTATTGCTACCCTGTCGAGGCAGGACTACATCCATAATACCATTAATGAAGTCACATGGGTGATCTCGCAGCCCCCGAAAGACCTCCCAGTTCTTGAGGACCATCCTAGGACGCCACGAACGCTTGAGGGGACAGCAGAGACGGCCACAGTTGCCAGCAGAGCGAACCTGCTAAAGCAGCAGATTTTATTGCACTTCTCCATGCTCAACTCTAACACACCGCTGGCGAACGGTCGCACTGCTCTTCAGATAGCTGAAGCACTCGGCACATACCGGGAAGCGGTTGAACTGGCGCTAGATCAACTTGCCGTGCAAGGCAAAATGCGGCTCGCACCTGATGCCGTGACGTGGAGCACAAGTTCAATCAAGAAGGGTGGCAGCAAAACGGACGAGACAGATATGCTGTTCCAGATGGACACGCTGGAGCAGCAGATTCTGTCATATTTCGATGCGTTCAATTCTACTTCACCGGCGGAGAAGGGCTGCACTGCTGGCCAGATAGCTGAAGCACTCGACAGAGATTTAGACGAGATTGAACTGGCGCTGGACCAGCTCGCCGAGCAGGGCAAGATGCATCTTGCACCTGATGGTGAAATTTGGAACACGCCTTTGCCGCGCCAATACGTCTCTCAAGTGGAACATGAGACGACGGTAGTGATTCCACCACCGGCAGACGTTCATGACCAAGCAGGGTCCCAGGATGCGACATCAGGACTGTTAGAGTCCTCACTCTTTCCCTATGACCATGACACTCGCTGGACGCATCTCGAGCTTTCCGACGTCGCGGCTGAAGTGCTGAGCAGCGTAAAAGAAGAATTCCACGAAGAGAAAGACAATCTGGTAGTTCACAGGACTCTTCGTCACCGGAGTGTCGAAGATCTGATGCGAATGACTCGCGAACTCAGATCAAAGAAGGGCGGAACTGCGAGAGCAAGGAAGGGTGTAAGTAAACATAACTGGCTGAGTAAGGACAAGGAAGGACGTGATGCAAAGGACGAGAGAGATATGCATCAGGCGAACTTGGATAGGGTTTTGGCAGGGGATATGAAGGAGGATGAGATTCGACATTTCCGAAGGGATGAGGCCGAGAAACGGTAAGTGCAAGTAGGTATGACATTTGAACAATTGCATCGCAAGAACTCTGTTCGAACTGAAGGCCTACACGTCTCCAAGAGCATCCATCGTGCAAAGTTGTGCTTCAATTGTGAATGACGATCGGTCCTTCCACCAGCGTACAACTCGACACAATTTCCCTCACCATCGCGCCAAGTCAAGCATCACATGAGTGCATCCCTCGCTCGTGCCCTCCAATTCTCGAATCTCGATCCCTCCGCAGCGGCGTACCTTATCGCTCCTTCAGCCCTACACTCGCACTGACGTACACACTTTGAAGAGGCGGTGAGGCACGTCCCCATGCAGTAGCATGCACCTCCCGAACCTTCGCAATCCGTTTCCCCGCGACACTAACGGTCCCCCGGTATGCGCCGTGACGGCGGTCGTACGGCGGTGTGACCTCTGCCACGGACTCCGATACGCATATTGGCCGAAAGTCAGTTCCGGGAGAGGAACAGCGACGGAGCCCGGGCTGCTGGCCGGAGTCAATAGTGCTCCCTCTTCCCCGGCACACCGCATCGCTGGTGCGAGTCGCGTGAGTTGGCTTTTGGACAAAGGGTGTTGAGGGGAGTACGTATGGCCAAGACGAGGTGTGCACTGGGTGTTTGCATGCTCTGAAGGCTGAAAGTATGATTAAGCTTACTCAGCAATGCTCTGACATACCGTTCAGGGTGAGGCGACTGGTGCATGAAGTATCCCTCACGGCACGGATTTGCCGAGAGTATGCGTGAACAGCGTCCCCAAGACGCACTGCTAGAAAGCCCCATAGGTGATCAAGCTCTGTGCGGGTCTTCGTCGAGGGTGGCTCAAAGTGTAAAGGCAGATCTCGACAAGAGGTTGCAAGAATCGTCTTGGATAGCTCTGGGTATGGGCGCAATGTTTGAATTGTGCTTACAGGATGTCAGAGCGATATACCATGACCGTGGGTAGGCGGGTTCTGCAACTGGTGATGCTCATCAACCAGGGCACCAAAGCAAGCGATTGCTTTAATGAGAGTTGTACAGTGCAGCATGACGGCACATTGACATCTCTTAACAGAGAGCTTTGATGACATGCAAATATATGTCTGTGCCGTCGTGAGTGGCATCTTGGGGACGTTTAGAAGACAAATAAACAAAACATGCCTGTCGAACATTGATACGTCATGGGAGATGAGCATGATCGACTGTAGGACAGACCGAAGGCGTGAGTGGGATGGCATGGGCGTGGATGGCGAGAATACGCTGAGTGGTAGCGTTGTCGTGCACAGTGTTGGAGTGACGTGGTCTGCAGGGTATCGAGGTGGTATTACTGTTTGTACATACACTGGCGACAGGGTCAGCGACAGAGCAGGGGCCGGTGGGTGTGAATTGTCATTGTCATTCCGTGATACTTTTTCCCGCAAACACCAAGTGCGGATATCAGTACCCATGCACGCCATCACTGCGACCAGAGCGCATCAAGGGTATGTTTAACCTTTCATATTGTAAACATAGCGCCTCTTGGATGCCCAGATCATGCCGCAGAAAGTTGAAAGGACCCAGAAAACCCCAGCCTAATCAACCATGATCATTTAAACATTCTCAAGGACGGTCTCCTTGAACTCGCGCTCGACCTTCTCGCCGGAATCGTTGGCGCTCGACTCGCCGTGCAGACCAAGGAGGGCACCAAGGTCGAACTTGGGCGCCTTCAGGAGCTTGACCTTGCGGACGTGGACCTTTGAGGATGTTAGTAGCTATTCGTCTGATCGCAGATGTTTTGAATACACACGTTCTGGAGAGGGTAGATGCCCTGAGTGGACTTCTCGATCTCGCGGCCAATGACCTCAGGGATCAGCTTCTGGGTGAGCTGAGCCAGAGTGCAGGCGCTGGCCTCACGCTGCATGATCTCGGTCATCTTCTTGCGGATAGCCCTGATCTGCGACGAAGCGGCGTAGGTGGTCTTCTTGATCTGGTTGGGCCTGCGCTTGGTGAAACCGATGGCGAAGAGGCGGAGCAGGTAGTCGTCGGTGGTCTTGACGACAACGTTGGCCTCAATGAGGGATTGCCACTTGCGGACGAGCGAGCGGAGCTTGTCGGAGGTGAAGTCGAGGCCGTGGAAGTTGGTCAGGCAGTTCTTGCCCTGGACCTCGTCGACGCGGAGCTTGACCTTGCGGAAGGAGTGGTCCTCGTCCTTCTGGAGATCGGCGAGGGAAACCTCGAATATCCTTCCCTTGAGGGCGTCGTTGGCGTTCTTCAGACCGGTGGTGCGGTTGACGAGGGTCTTGCCGACACTGCGTGCGGTCAGTATGCGTGTGCCGTGCAAATTGCTGCTGCCGCATGCTGGGGCGTCTTACTCCCTGATCGCGAAAGTTCCGGGCGCCTTGACGTTGTACCAGTCCTTCTTAGCGAAGGTGTCGGTCTTCTTCTTAAGACCCTTCTTGCCCTTCGAGAGACGCTTGTTCTTTCCGACAGCCATGGTGACGATAGTTGTGTGGGCGTCCTGTGGTTAGTCCTGTCGTGGAGTCGAATTCGACGGTCGCAATCGGTCGGGAGGGTATTTCGAAAGTTGTGCCAGCGCTAAGTGGAGTTCGTGCCCCTCACGTGACCCCATAAGCGAGAACACAGGAAAGCGCGACCGACACAACCACCACCACAGGGCGAAATTGGCAAGTGCGGGGATCTTTGAGCGAGTGATGGGTGGCGCATAGATTTTGAGGTGATGGAAATGGAGCATACGTGATCACTCGCAGTTTTCAGAATTGTGGTCGTTGGCCGGTCGATGCCTTGCAGATAACAAGCGCTGCTCCTCTGACTCTGCGGTTTGAGTCCAGCCAGCTGCGCTCAACGGATCACAGAGTGATTTGTAGACGTCAAATCGTCGTAGCTGGGCATTGAAACCTGGTGTCGCACATTGTGGGCGTGCGATGTCTGGCCTTGTAGAGAGAGTCGGACTTCTCGAAGTTCGTACACGCCAACGAGGCACGCCTGCTCCAAACCACCCAATGAACCAGATTGTACCTTCAAAGTCATTTAACACTGGATTTTATACTATCGTAATGCACAGGTATCAGCCGAATCATACCAGGCGGGCTCTACAACTATGCTCGATGTGATCACGGAGCGCCTCAAAGTTTAATGAAGCAGCCGTAGAAGCAGTCCCAGACAGTGACTGTTACAGATTCACTCTGATGTCGTCGACTTTCCAATTGATCGCATGTTCACACGTATCGAATGTAATGTCTGAATATCTTTTGGTATATCTCTAAGGTTCATCTCGCGACACCTTCGCCACCATCACGAGCTAATCCCGCCACTACATGCATTCCTTGCACTTCCATGAACACGAGCCTCCTCGTCAACACAAGATTTTCCACACTCTGCGCAGCATGAATTGGGCGCCTCAGCTCGGCCGTTAGGGCGTTGCTTACTCTCTCAGTATCTTCCTCGTCGGCACATGTCCTCGGGCGCAGCGCTTGTGGCTGTGCCTGTGACACGAGTGTCGCCCCCACACCAGCCTTGCTTCTTTCTTCTGGCCTCTTCTTTGGTGGCCATGACGTGCGATGCAACGTGAGCTATCAGCTGCCTCTTGCTGATCGTCTCTTAGACCAAATAATTAGTTGATTGGAGCTGCCTTTACGAGGCTGTCTCCTGGGATATCTCCACGATGGAAGCTTAGTGCGACAGGCGCATTGCTAACCCGCATCCAACTCTTTCAGAAGAGTGTGATGAGGTTGTGTTGAAGTTGGTTGAATTCAAAGCCAGTAGGTAATGTGGATACCACCACGTACTTCCTGAGCAGCTAAGACGATGTTGCTCAAGTCCTGACAGCAGTGTGGTGCTGTTCGTATTGACTCTGGCAGAATTTCTCATAGTCAGGGAAGCTGATGTAGCCATCTGAATTGATGTTAGCTATGATCAAGCTCACTGATGTCGTAAGTGGCGCTTACCTTGCTGCCTGTATTGGGTGACGTAACGGTCGCTCTCACTCCTCCACACCACAGGGCGTTCTGCTGAGTGACTCGAGTGCATCGTGGTTTCGGAAGAAGCCATTGGCGAGGGAAGTTCGCCTCGTGGCGTAGTAGGCGATGAGGCTACCTTTGCGAGCAGAAGAGACGCCTTTGTGGGGCTGCCCGATGAAGTTACTGATCCGGCTGAGTCTCGTCGAGAAGCAAAAGGAGCATGTGTGGTGATGCAAGGCGAGGACACAGTCGAAGGAGACAGAGCCGGACGGCGACTGCCTGATCTTGAGCGCTTGGGTGCCTCGGTGGGCAGCGAGTAGTAGTAAGTGCTGTAGGCTGACATAGTGATTGTGCTGTGTTGTGTTGCGTATACGATTTCGAGTCGGACAACGGGCCTTGAAATACGGAAGCTGCGATGACGAAGTTACTTGTACGACCTGGAGGCGGGAAGATAGTAATAATGAGTGTCGGAGACCGCCCAGACGCTATTCACCCCATACTACCGACACTCACGCATCTGCACGGTCCAGGCACCCCTGCCACGCCAACTGCATCAGTAGCCCCACTCTACGTCTCCTAGACCTTTGGCCGGGCTTGCATAGAAAACGCACGTCGCCAGAAAACGTGGGTCGTCTAGAATAGAAGTTACAGGGCGCTGTGCGTTGTCATCCGTTCACTCGTTCCTGACTCGTCCTCAACAGCACCAGACTTCACCTCTATTTCATTAGACTATGCGCTCGCTGCATGTGTGAGTTGGCCACCTCGCATTCGAGACAGCCATCGCGCTGCTGTCAGGTAATCGGTGGCACTGCAAACGCTGTTCTCCCAGTTACTGCGCTGCGCTTACGGTGTGGCCGGCAGGCGTTACACGGTCAATTCCAAGGTTTGCCGGAAGGGCGGGTGCTGAAGCGGCACCGTCACGTTTGAAAGCATCGAATCGGCGGGAGGATGCCGGATCGCATGGACCTAACCGTCATGGCTGCGTGTCGATGACAAGACAAGCCACGTTTTGCGGACCTGGGAGTTGGCGGCGAGCTGGCGGGTGTTCCTTATTGTGCCTTGGAAGCGGCCGCCCTGGGAGCGCTCCCTCCCGGCGCCTTGTTGCCGACTCTGCTATTGCCAGCCTCGAAGTCGCTCGTTGTGTGTGTCTAGCCACGCTCACCAGTTTCAGCCTCCCAGACATTGCCGCATTGCTTGCAACAGCCTCATTTCCCTTCTCACAGCCCTGTGACGACATTACGCCGGCTAATGCCTCCATTTTGACCGGTTATGCACTGCACATCACGGAGCTGGACGTTAAAGTCGAGAACGCGGGCGACAAGGGCACCCCTTCGACATGCGGGAGATTTACTGCGATCCGGTTGGAGCACAGCATACGAGAGAGTCCGGTGCTTTCTTTACAACTCACGTGCTCATCTTTTGCAAGTCTCAGCATGATGGGCGCAAGCATGCTTCCTCGATGACATATCTGACACTGACACCCGGCAGTGGCTTCCAGCTGCAGGTTGTGATGGTTGAGGACCGGCCACGTTCGATGCAGTGATGCACGCTGCCCACACTCTTTTGGACAACGGAAGGCGTCCGCTTCAAGCAAAAAGTGCACAATAGTCCTGATCTGGAACTTCAGCCATCTCCACTTTAACGTCAGCCCAACGCAACTCAGTTGAAAGGTATCCTTCACGCTGAGTGGGTTGAAAGCCGTCAGCCTCCGCTCTTGTAATTTTCACTAGATCGCTAGCTCGATAATAATCAGCTGCAATCAGCAACATACAAAGTTTCATGTTCGATGTCCTTCACCGACAGAACAAGAATTCTTTCGCTCGTGTCTTCAGTGTCTAACCCCACTTGCTTGAAGGTTCCAGCCTTCCGCTTCCCCACCAAGCGCTTGTCTCCCACAAAGCCTACCAACCAAAATTCACATATCGTGTGCTCTGTGCCAGGCGGGCATTGCAATTGTGGGATCTTCATCTAACAGATGCATCAGAACTGCGCTTGTCTGGTCTCCTGAGGTTTGTAAACACACTACACAGTGCCACTGCTGCAGTCAAGTCGGATTAGGACACCAGTGCAGGGCTGCACTGCTGCCCAGTCCGTTACAAAATGCCAGGGCTATATTGGCCTATGCATGTGTGCAGGCTCGCGCTACATTAAACCCGGGAAGCGGGTACCTGTAAGCAGTCCCGTCGCCGTCATAACCGCGGCCGTTGAACAGATCACCACCCACACTCTCGCGCACCATCAAGCAGTCCAACACCAACATGAAACCAGGAAGATACGAAGACTTTGCAGGCCTGGAAGACCTCCTGTAATTTTGACGAGCATTTCGCCGTCTGAGAGCATCCTCGCATCCCAACATATAGCCATCTTTGCCCCTCATCGTTACGCTGATGGTGTGATGACAAGTGACCCAAGGCGGCCAACACCACACACATGCATACTCTCCGTGCATCCTGGGTTCCAGACAAGTCTTCCATGGCAGATCGTGCGCCGATCACACCCGACTTCCGAGCTGCGTGTACTTTGTGACTCCTGTTTGTTTCCTCCCCACGAGAGGCGTACATAATCCCACGACTAGACTGTGTTCCTGCCGAGATATAACCGTGCTGGCGTAGGTAAGCCACGAGGAGATACCTAGGCTCTCTTCTACTCCACGCCGCACAGATTGAACGCACAGTCACTCGCAGAGCTCGTGCGGCATCCGGTAACAGTTGTGAAAAGATTCGAAGTAGATTCTCCTTCCAGAACGATGGTTTTTCCGCGCTGAAACCCGCACGCAATAAAGATTGTGTATACTAAGTGGGCCCACGGTTGTAAAGTATCTCTTTAGGGTATTTCTTGCTTACCGCTCCTTCCAAGCGGTGTAGGTACTTCTGTACCAATATTCGTACCCGCGACTCACGACAAGCCATCTCCAAGTGGCCCTTGAAGGAGCCAAACTCATTACAGCCCAACCCGACGTCGGCAGCGCGCTGCGAACGTGCTACGGGCCGCTGCGGGTCGGAGGCCGCAAAGGGAGTACCGTACCCCTCGGTGCGTTGGTAGGATACCCCTCTATGTGACTCTATCGCCATGGCATTCTGCTCTCGATTCGCTCTGCCGTGCTTTGCGGTGCTGTGTTGGCAATCGTCTGACCTGCGAAGAGGTCTGATACGGACAGCACCACACAGGCTAGAATATTCGTGACAGCGCCCCCGCCGAGCGGAGTGGAATGCATGGGACGGGATGCCTGCCTATGAAACCCAAGTACCAAGGACAGCAGTCATGTGGCGCCTGCACATGCACACGATCGTGTCTCGACTCCTTGCGCAGCGGGTAGGGCGCAAGGTGGACGGGCAGATACCTGTCCAGCTGCATGTTACTGTAGGTACCGCTTGTGTGCGTATTGTTTTAAGTGGGATAACAATATTCGAGCAAAGTTGGGAGCATTATTGAGTGATGTTGTTGCAGAGGGTCGAGTGTGCGCCTCGCACGCTTTCGTGTGGGTAAGCAGAAGGCATACGGAGGAACACCATCTCGGCTTCAATTGTGTTTCGGAACGAAAAAGTCGTTGGCTCGGGCCGCTCATCAGGGTCATCAAATGTGAAAGCGTCAGTGGCTGCGGGAGGGTCTCAAAGCTGGACGCGGGACGGTAGAAAGAGCAGGCGCAGCGATCATCGATTTGAAGGATGAGTGAATTTTGATTGGTCTGTAAGATAGGTATTTTCTGTCTTGCTTTACACTGATTGCTGGACTTTGTCCATCTGACAAGCAACATGCGTCAACCATGCGCTGTGACCCCAAGCACTGCAGCAAATCCGGGACCTCAAAGGTGCGGTTGTCAAATGATGCAGCCTTCCTGCGTGCCCTGCATTCTTCAAAGCCGTGGGGATGGCTCAGTGCTACAAGCGCAGTCAGCTTAGGCATTCCTTCAAGATTGTGTGAGTGTATACGTACGTCGATGTCCTCCCAACCGCGGCCCTTGACGTTCGCTAGCTCTTCCATGGACATCACGTTGCCAGTGGTGAAGTAGCCAGCTTGGATCTTGGCGTCGATCTCGACGCGGCTGTCTGCTGGAATCATCTCGTCAGGAATAGGTACGCGCTCGTGGATTGGAATGCCTTGTTCGACGATGGCATCGTGCTTCATGCTACACAATCGTTAGTCACTGTTTTGCCGATGCAGAGGGAGACTTACTTAGACATAGACAACATCCTGTCAATCTTGGTGATACCAAGCCAGTGGAGGATCTGTCCCGTCGTTAGCAGAATGAGAGAGACAGAAGCAGAGAACTCACATCGGGCATCAGCGCTTGGAAACGCATGTCCTTAACTCCTGCAATGTTCTCCGTGCGCTTGAAGTACTCGCTAGCTCTGTCCTCTCCGCGCTTTCGTGCGTTGTACACAAGGTACTTGGTCACTTCACCCAGTGCGCGACCCTCCTTGCGGAAGTAGATGACAACACCACTGCCTCCCTGCTGAGCCTCCTTTACTGCCTCCTCGATACCGAATGTAAGGTATGGACGACATGTGCAGATGTCAGATCCGAAAACATCACTTCCATTGCACTCGTCGTGCACACGAAGTGCGAGACGGACGTTCGGGTCAGACATCTTTGCTGGGTCGCCGAAAATGTAGACTGTTAAGCCGCCAATGGGAGGCAGGAAGAGCTTGATGTCGTGACGGGTGATGAGCTCCGGATATGAGCCACCGGTTTCTTCGAACAGTGTCCGTCTGAGAGTTCCCTCATCTGCACATGCTTAGCCCGTTGCTCTAACTACACGGTCATACACAATACGTACCAATGTTAAAACGCTCAGCGACACCAGGCAGATACCATACAGGCTCGACAGCCACTTTGGTCACTGCAATCTCGCCTGTCTCGTTCATGCAGATCTTTCCGTCCGGTACAAGACGTCCGTTCCTAACACTCTCTTCCAGCTCAGGGACCTTCATATGCGCCCGGGTGATGGCAATAGTGGGTCGGATCTCGACGTCCTCCTTGTCCATTGTCTCCTTGAAAAGCCATGGGGCGAGATGGCCGTAGGGATCCATAGCGACAATCTTCTTCTTGTCGTTCCATTGTGGAAAAGGACCAATGTTGGCTGCGGGCTCAGTGTTTGTGAAGTCCGGCTTGTGTGAAATGTCGAGATTCTTGCTGGCTACTGCAAGCGCGTTGTAGATCGAGTATGAGCCTCCGTGCGCTCCGATGGCTGGCAAAAATCAGCTCAAACGTTTGACTCGTACATAGAAATAGGATGGACATACCGTTACGACGACGAATAGTGTTGTTGTGCCTCGAGACAACGACAGGACCACGAACAGCAGGGTCTTTGGCACCCCACTCCATGGGCAGTGGGTCAACACCAGATTGACCAGGATACGAGGTCAGGATGATCTTTGAAGTCTTCGAGACACTGGCTCGACGAGGAGTTGCTTCAGCATTGGGAGATGTAGGCTCATACTGCTGGCTAACAGCTTCTACGGTCTGGGCAGAGTGGGCCTCCTTTGCCTTCTCCTTGCTTAACGTGCCGTTCGCAGCATCAGTTGCAGCCTCGTCCTTGACTTGCTTCACACCAGCCAGTACATTTACGCGTCCGTTGATCTTATCGATCGCAGATGCTAGCTGAGAATTCTCCAGGCGCATGGCCTTCAGCCCTTCCAAGATCTCCTTGAGCACAAGATTGTCTGTGCTGCTCTCGGTTGACATCTTGAAACTGGAGGTAGGAAATGTTTCTCAGTAACTTTGGGTGTTGGAACGGGAACCAGTGCTTAACAACAGGAGATGTGTCTGTCTGCAGACCGCCTCGAAACTGGGGAATAGAGCTTCGGAGGCTACCAGCGTAGTACAAATGCGGGGAAGAGGAGATGAGTTTAGGGCGAACAACGAAGGGTGTGAGTGGAAAAGATTGAGACTATGAAGTGCTCAACGTAGTCAAACGCTTAAATAGACTCGAGGAGAAGAGAGAAAGAGAGAAAGGCCGCAGGAGACGTGGACAACAACGAAGCTCAAGACAGCTGACTATCGCCCGCATGGCAGCTATCGGCTCGGCCAATCAGCAGTGGGGCTGATAAGAACGGCAGGTACAACTTCGCGGAGGTCACCGCCACGCGCCGACGGGAGCTCAATAATTCGAGTCGCGAAACCACACGCGTCATTGTCGAGAAGCTCACCCACGGTTCGCGCAACAAAGCACCAGACAGCCACACCACAAAGGCCTCTATAAAGCCATCGCGCACGCACTTCGCGTCGCACACATCTTTCCAACGACCCCCACAACACTCCGCAATGGTGCGTTCAGCCAAATTCCACGCCATCGCATGCGCCCGCTAATAGTACCAACAGGGCAAGCGCAAATCCTCAAGCAAGCCGCAGGGCCCCAAGAAGGTACGTCCGTCCCTATCGCACAACGCCGGTTCTCGCTAACGACTACTCCAGAAGGAGAAGCTGCCAACGACATTCCAGTGCCTGTTCTGCAACCACGAGAAGTCCGTCTCCGTGTCTATCGAGAAGAAGTCCGGTGTCGGCAACCTGCAGTGCAAGGTGTGCGGGCAGACGTTCCAGACGAACATCAACTGTACGTACCCATGCTTGTGAGATTGGGAGCATGTGCCAGATGCTGATTGTTGGCGTAGATCTGTCCGCGCCCGTCGATGTGTATGCCGACTGGATCGATGCGTGTGATGCCGTAGCAAAGGAGGCGGCTGCTGGCCGCACTGCCACGGAGCGCTCGGCGGACCGTACGGGCGCGCTGCCCAAGCCTGTGGACGACGATGATGGCTTTATTGAGAATGACGATCTGGATGCCGAGGGCGACTACGATGGCTAGACACTGCGTGGCACTGTACAACAGAGGTTTTCAAAAAGCGGCATGATACTTGTGGGCATTATTGGCATTTACGGCGTTATGGGATACCGATACCATGGAGATGGGGTACGCGCGTTCGACTTGAGGTTGGCGATTGACCACCTGCTAAAAGCTTTGCCCGTGTGGCTTGAAATCGAGTACATTAGGCTGCTTGGCTGCTCTCCTACTTGTCTGTCAAGATGGCGATGCCATTGGTTCAAGTAGAAGTTGTTGTTACGCTTTCCTCTAATGCTGCGGTGGTGTTGCACATAATGGACGTGTCAAAGTTATGAGATCAAAATGCGACGAACGGTATTCAGATGATTCATATTTGTAATCGCCTGCCTATCATGCGTGTCGTTTGCTAGACGTATTCTTCGTTGCTATACATTTGATAGATGCCCTACAAAGTATAGAAACGGTCGCCAAAATCACCCAATCCGGGTACGATGTAGCTGGGAGGTAGTCAGTGCTAATTCATGAATGAAACTTCAAGACACTTACTTCTTCTCGTCCAGACCCTGATCGACAAATGCTGTGACAACCCTAACCTTAGGTACCTGTTCCGCGAACCTCTTTGCGCCCTCGGGGCTAGCAATGAGATTCAAGAAAAGGATGTGCTCCTCAGGCACACCGCGAGACTTGAGCACCTGAACAGCCATAAGGGCAGAACCACCAGTTGCAAGCATGGGATCTAGCAGTAGCACCCAGCGATCGGCAATATCCTCTGGCAGCTTATCGTAGAACAGCTTCGGCTGGCTGGTCTCCTCGTCTCTTTGGATTAGAATCTTGCCAATTCTGACCGACCTGCAGCAATCCCTAAGACCCTGCTCCATGGACTCTCCAGCACGCATGATTGAAACTCCGCAGATCTTGCCCTCGAACTTGACTCCGGCATACGTCCGCCCCACAGGCGTGGTGATCTCGTGACCTACAACAGGAAGGTGGTTGAGACCTTCCTCGACCAGGAGACGAATGATGCGGTTGGAGTAGAAGATGAAGTCGGCACGCCCAGTGTTCTTGTCGCGGATCATGCTGTGTAAAGTTGAGTGCGAGATTCATGATACGTGTCAAGGGCCTTACGTTAGCAGTGCGATCAGTTGGGGTGTCTGAGGCAAGATGTGGATGTTGGGCACTTGGTCAAGCGGCTTTGACACGGTCGCTGTAGGCTTCTGAGTAGCCGGGCGGTACTCAGGGCCCACGCATTGCGAAGGAGGTGTCTCGAAACCGCCAGTCATGTTTGCAGTTGTTGATAATTTGGGCTTGGAGGGTAATGATCTTGATAGTGTTAGCGACGTTCAAACCTCCAATTGCGACCACTCATACATTTGAGCGTGTCGTTACACAGGAGCACCGAGAACAGAGATGTGGAAGTCAGAAGGCTAGAATCGGTGGTGAACTCAAAGATGGCTTCAGCCGCGGCGGCGAGACGACTGGGAGAAATTCCGTAAGTGGGGCAATCAATTGGTCCCAAAGATGTGGTAATTGAAGAACTGAGCAGGACTAATAGATACAGGCTATCATACAGCGTCAAGATAACGAAGAAAGAGGAGCAGCTATAGTAGGTAGGAGCTCCACGTCTAGGCTCGTGATCCACCGGCGACCTCCGCAAGACCTTGGAGGCTGAGTGCCTGGATGGATGAGGGATGTGAGCACACGCGCACCCGTCCCCGCACCTCACTGCCCGCCTATCTCGGCTAGCGTACCTGCGGACTCGCGAGTGGGCAGGCGCACCCGGGACCCTGCGCCTTCCTCACCATAGCAAGGTGTTTGCCGGCGTCGTCATTGTCCGCTGGTGAAGACAAACTCTGGGCGCCGTTGCAGGGTAGCGCGATTCACCGTCAACAACAATTACAGCCGCGACCAGTCAACCCTCACTTCATGCTGTCCTAATTGAGACACCAGCTCAGACGCTGCCTCACTTCAACCTTCTCACAACCACGATGCGCGCACTCGTCTAGAACAACTTTTGTATCACAACAACACCGGAGAACGCGTCCACGATGACCTCGTTTGCGTCGTCTACCTTCACGACCGGCGAAAGGCGAAAGAAGGTTATCACATACGGCAAACTGTCGCGTCTTCCGCCACCGCGAACGAGCCTCCCCGACGACGATGCGCCTTCCCCCGAACGACCACATAGGCACTCTGCGCTTTTGAATGGGCCACCGGCAGGATCGGAAGGAATCGCAAAGCCTGCGCGACCCTCTGTGCATGCGCGCGCAGCTACCGCAAGCCCTGATGTCTTCGATCTGCCCTCCGACGACGAGTTTGGAGTTCCGACCAGCCCGCCTGCGAAACGACCAGCAGTACAGCGCAGCAAGACAGCGGGTGCTCCTCGCGCCAACATAGCAAAGAAGGCAGCCAATTCAGTGGAACGCGCGTCTGCACCAGCGCCTCGACCGCAGAAGTCCACGATTGCGAAAGCGGAAGAAGTCAAGCCCAAAGCGGCGCAAGAGCAGATCAGACCTCAAAAACCGACACAAGAGAAGGGAACCAATGCTAGGACACAGTCTGTCACCATCACGTCACAAATTAAGGCAACGAAGGGGACAGCAGGTCAGAACCAGGCCAGCGAGAGCGAGCAGCGACTACCACGATCGAACACATCGTCGAAAGATACTTCCCGCGCTACTACTCCCAGCACGATCCCATGGGCTACACTCAAGCCAGCAGCTGCGCGGCCAATATCGTCAACAGTCTTGAAACAGGCGGCGAACCCGGCGACCGAGCGACCTGCGAGTCTGGACGTGTTCGATGTGCCGTCCGACGATGAAGCCGCGTCTTTGCCGATTCCTGCAGCTCCTCGTCAAACACCTCGACATATTTCGAAAGTGATAGCAAAGCAGCCGGAGCCTGGCAATGTCTCTTCACTGGAAACAATGCGCAAGCCTAGCGAGCTCGGAAATCTGCAGAATCGAAAACGCAAAGGCTCTGTGTCCTCCTCACCGACCGCCGACCCGGCGCAGCAGACAGCAAGATTGCAACGAGAGAACAAGATACTCAAGCGGCAAGCGGGAACATCGCCAGGCCGTGAGACGGTAAAGGTGTCGGTTGCTCGCCAAGCAATCCAGCCTGTAACGTCAGAGTCTGCAATCAACAAGCCAAGGAGAACCAGGACACGCACTGTACCGGTCGTCAGTCAACCGGCAATGCTGAAAGGCCAGTCTTCGCCAGCAGTGCTACATAAGATGCTTCCTTATGAGAAAGCTTCAAATTCGACTTACGAGCCCACGTCGGAAGTACCCGCCTCTGATGATACCATGTACGACATTCCAGATCCAGTGACGACACCCGTCCGACGAGCGCCCATAAGGAAGACGACCATTTCAACACCTAGCTCTGTCACTCCTCATCAAAAAGACCTCTTCAGCACTCTATTGGGTGGCACACCTGCACCAAAAACCCCAGCCTCCGCCCTTGCAGCTCTGCAGCTGACAGATGGAAAGCCAAGGTCGCTACTTGGCGCTCTCGCTAGATCAAAATCCGATGTCTCCTACAGTAGCCGATCCCGAAAGACTCGACTCATAGCTACACTCAAGGATGAAGATACCAGTTCTGAGGATGAGGACAGTGACAGTAATGATGAAGCTGATAGCACGATTATCGACAACGATAAGACGCCAGTCCAAACCAAGCGTATGGTCGTTGGGGAAGTCAGCAACGAAGACTTTCTGAACGAAAAGCAAGGAGGCTCGCAAACTTCACAGATATCTGCTGGACCGACTACTCGGCCGAAGCTTACATACGCCACTCAGCGATCTTACTTGCAAGAAGCAAATCCTGAAGACGAATTTCTGATGTCCATGGACATGGACGACAGCTGGAAAATGGACTCGCAGACGGTTTCGACAGACGACGAAGACGGCTCCACGAGTCAGCCACGAACGCATCACGAGCTCAAAAAATATGGCCAGAAAACCATGTTCTCATGGGACATGGACGAGTCGATTCGCGAGATATCAGATGGATCAAATCGGGGCGGTCGGCGCAGTGCAATGATGGACTTGTGCACCAAGATGGCTGATGCTGGATTCGTCAGCCAGCTTCTTGACTCCGGCTTCATGCACAAACTCTTCGAAAACATCGCTGCTCCTACGGACACGATCTTTGATTTCGTGGCCGCAGTCTCAGTTTTGTTTATCCTTCAAACGAAGCCTACATTTGCCGCGGTAGATCAAATACATCAATCCGGCGTCATGACAACCCTGATCAGCTTGGTCGACAAAGAAGCCGATATATCAAGGGTAGCGCGCGATCGCAAATCCAACATGTCGAAGATTGCACAAGAATCATTGGCCGACTTCCGCACACTCGTATCGACAGCGAAGGTGTGGTCTTCAAGTACTCCAGAGAAGCTGTCTCCGCAGATTGTGGCTCTCAAGGCGATTGATCTACTCGTACAAAGTCTTCGAGAGTCTGGCAGTACAGAAGCACTCTTGACTCCAACTGATGTGTCTCAAATTGTTGCCGTCATGTTCTCGCCGTCTAGTCGCATCAAAGCCACCATTTCCACTTCACAAGATTGTGCAGTACTTGACTTCTCTATATCGATACTGGAGATTGTGTCGATCGTGGACCAGGGCTACTCAACATGGCCGACCAAGACTCTTCAGCAACTATCCGAGGTGATATCAATCTTTTTCGAGGCTGACGGTCTCACTAAAGCAGTGGAGGCAATGAAGCTATGTATGAACTTGACGAACAACAAGCCCAAAGCTTGTCAACCATTCTCTACCAGGGCGTTCGTACAACCTTTATTGCATTCGCTTGTGGAGAGTTTCAAGCTGTTGAGCACTGGAAGCTTGGACAAACAGGGCCAGGACGCGTTAACACTCAACATGGGTGCAATGATCAACCTCGCCGAGCTCAACGATCAGGCGCGGCTCAATGCCGTCAACGACACGAACTTGGTCGATGAGCTTGTCAAGACATATGTGGTCGGGTCTGAACGAGCAGCTCGAGCAACATCATTCGAAGAGTCAGAAGTGGGCATCAAGATCAACTTCCTTGGTGTGTTACTGGGCATGCTTTGCCTCAACGCTACAGTCCGGTCCAAGATACGGGCCTTGCTGCCTGACCAACAATTGCATCTTCTACTAGACAACATGAGGGTCTTTGCCCGCATCCACGAAACAGTAGACGAAAAGACCGCTAAAAGATTTGAAAGCCCAGAGGGGCAGGAGGCGCTCAACAATTACTACGTGCGAATCATGCATGTAGTCAAGAAGCTGGAAAGTGCGAAGGCATGAGTAATGGAGTTCATGTCTGGAGGCATACATGATGGCTATCATACGTATGAACTATGAATCTTATGGAGTTGGATACCCGGACTGCTTGCAGTCCATCACATTGCGCGGGAGGCAGGACATGGATATAGTACGATACCCCGGGGCATGTGTTTTGGCACATACTACTCTATGTTAACAGGTTACTAAAAACACATACAATGCTGCCACAAGCCTTGAGGACGAGCTAGTTGTGATCTTGATACGTTTGGTGTACCTCTGGTCATCGTAGGAGCGCTAGTATTCTCAGATGGCGTCCAGACAACCGTTCCACAAATGCGTAAGCATCTCACCGAGCACCCCATTGTGGATAAGTCCCGTACGCTACGATACCCGCATGCCAGTCTGACCAGATCCTTTCCGACGGAATACCAGTCCTTTATGGCGACTTCCTCAAGCTATCACAGCGAAACATCACAGCTGCAAGGAAACTTGCATATCACGATGTTTCGCAGAGTCTTCAAGATGCATGCTGGACGTGCATGTGACATAGCCCGAGTCGCGCAGACCACACATCAGGGTAGCTAGGCTCGCGGGGATGTCGGATAGGGCATTAGCTTTTAGAAGAGCCAGAGAACGTGCCGAACGTCGCTGCGAGTGCTGCCCATGGTACAGGTGCGCTAGACTCGGACGAATTGACATCACGTAAATTGAATGCCCAGGATTGGGCAATCTGGGTAAACACAATTGGAGGTGTGGAAAGGGTCCAGCTTGCGTGGACCATGTTATTGATGACGGCATGTGCAAGCGGCTGAACTTTTGGGTACGAGATTGAGATGCGCAAACAAACCCCAAACTTCACCTCACCTTCACACTTCCTCCTCCGATCTTTTGGACTTCCGGTAGCGGCGCCGCTGTACTTGGTTGACCTGCCTTACTCGGTACCACCTTCCTCGTAGGCTTCGTCCCTCGCTCCTCGCCCGCGGAACGTCATTTAGCTTCTTGATCGACAGAGCAACGCGCCTGGGCATCAGTGTCTCTGCAGTCCAACGAGTTCACCAGTCTGCACTGCAAATCACCTGTTACCTTTGCAAACTGCTCAGCATTCGCTCAGCGACACGTAACGCATCCCTGTAATAGAATCCAGCAACAAGATGCCCGCTCCTCCCAAACAGAGAAAGATGGCCATTGTCGGCAGTCGAGCTGTCGGTAAGCAAGCGCAGTTGTGAGCTACAACATGCACCCCAACGACCGTCTCAGGCGGATGTGACTGACGCGAACCGGTGCAGGCAAGTCGAGTATGACGGTGCAATTCGTCGACGGCCACTTCGTCGACAGCTACTACCCAACTATCGAGAATACCTTCAGCAAGATGATCAAGTGGAAGAACCAGGACTTCGCGACGGAAATCATCGATACTGCTGGCCAGGTACGTGAGATTTTCCTGCGTCCCCGCTCTCACGAGAGCGGCAGCCCCACTCCAGCTCAGGGCTGAGCTGTGCTGCGATCGCGAGTGCAAACCGCATTGCCCAGTAGCATAGCAGACTCTCGCTTGTGTGGACGTGCGAACATTGCTAACATGAATGCCCGATCTAGGATGAATATAGCATTCTTAACTCGAAACACTTCATTGGTATCCATGGCTACATGATTGTCTACTCGGTCGCAAGCAAGCAGAGCTTCGAGATGGCGCGCATCATCCGCGACAAGATCCTCAACCACCTCGTAAGTCTCTCCACCAACATCTATCTCACTATGCGCGCCATTGGTTAACCCGTCTACTACGCAGGCTGTCGACTGGGTCCCCATTGTCATTGTTGGCAACAAGTCCGATCTCCGTCCCGAGCAGCGCCAGGTCACCCCGGAAGACGGCAAGCAACTCGCTCAGGAATTCAAGTGCGGCTGGACAGAGGCCAGTGCGCGGTATAACGAGAACGTCGAGAAGGCCTTCCAGCTCCTGATCGAGCAGGTGGAGACAAGCCAGAACCCTGGTGAGCCCACTGGCGGCAAGAGTGGGTGTCAGGTCATGTAAAGCTCATGACTGACAGTACTCTTCTCTAGATGCTGAGAAGGACAAGAAGCACAAGGGCTGGAAGAAGCATTTTCCGGGAGGCTGTACGTCTTCATGAAGGACAATGTCGATGGTCTAGACGGTATAGATGGTGGGAACTGGGTTGCTGCAAATGCGTCTGGTACTTCCTCTTCGCAGAGGCATAATGGCGTACTGGTGTTTGAGCGGGGCGTAATGAGTTTATCAGGTACTCTCAATCTTTCAGGCTCTACGATTTTGCAGAGATGAATTCTATATACTGCAATGATTATGACGTTCTTGCGCAATTGCCTACCCACCCGTAAGATGCTCTCTTGTGATGCAACCGAATGAGGCCGCAACAAGAGTGTAATTGTAGAACACAGAGCTACTGTTTCATACAAATAACGCCTCAATGAGTTCCGAATACCTTGACGTTTTCTTGGTTCCCCCCTACAGCCGACTTCCTTTGCAACTTGAGGGCCGCTTCAGCTACCAGCCACCACCTCCAGCCTGCAGCTCCACAGGGTTCAAGCGTTCAAGCCCCTCGATCACCGTGCACCGCATCGGCCACCACTTGATTAGGCAGCTCTGAAGCTTTGACGATGAAGGCACTGTGATCGATGCTTTCGCGCGCAGTTCGGAACTTGCTTTTCTGGGAAGTCCGCATAGCAGTGAGCCCTGCTCAGCAGCCACGATGTCCTTGACCCCACCATTCGCACGGTCCCCTGACTCAAGCGCACCGCAACACCACATTTGTGAGTCCTCGGGCTGCAACGTCTTGCACACGAGCAATTAAGCTAGTACACAACGGCACCCGTGAGAAAAGATGCTTGACGTGTAAGCCAACCCTGAGCGCACCAGTTTCGGGCTGGAGAATCGAAATTCTCCAAACATTTGTAAACATACTAACATGGCGGGGTAAACAGCAACGACTTTATCGAGAAGCGCGGCGGTGACCCAGAGAAGATCCGCGAGTCACAGCGCAAACGCAATGCGCCTGTCGAGATCGTAGACGAGGTTATTGCGCTGTTCGAGGACCATCTGAAGACCCAGTATGACGCCACACAAATCGGTTCGGAAATCAACAAGCTGCAGAGGGACGTTGGTCAGAAGAAGAAGGCCAAGGAGGATGCCAGCGAGCTCCTTGCCCAGATGGTCGAGCTGAAGAAGCAGAAGGCAGCCAAGGAAGACGAGGCTGCTCAGAAGCTGGTCAAGCTCAACCAGAAGGCCAAGTCGGTCGGCAACTACGTGCACTCGGGCGTTCCTGTGTCTGCTACTGAGGACGACAATGCTGTCGTAAAGACATGGGCGCCCGAGGACAGGAAAGCGGAGCATAAGGCAGACGGCATCCCACACCACGGCGTCCTCACAAGATTGAACGGTTACGACCCCGAGCGTGGCGTGAAGATTGTCGGACACAGAGGCTACTGCTTGACTGGCTACGGTCTCTTCCTCAACCTTGCCCTCATCAACTACGGCCTCGAGTTTCTCTTCAACAAGGGTTACACACCCAACCAGCCGCCCTTCTTTATGCTCCGTGACCAGATGGCCAAGACTGCACAACTCTCTGACTTCGACGACGAGCTGTACAAGGTTACCGAGAGCAAGGACAAGCCTGAGACAGACAAGTATCTCATCGCCACGTCCGAGCAGCCCATCAGTGCTCTGCACTCCGAAGAGTGGCTCGGCACCGCCGACCTGCCCATCAAGTACGCTGGCTACTCAACCAACTTCAGGAAGGAGGCTGGGTCCCACGGAAAGGATGCCTGGGGCATTTTCAGGATACATCAGTTTGAGAAGGTCGAGCAGTTTATCATCACACACCCCGAGAAGTCGTGGGAGGCGTTCGAGAGCATGCTCGCTACGTCTGAGGAGTTCTACCAGAGCCTTGGCCTGCCGTACCAGGTCATCAACATCGTCAGTGGCGCACTGAGTAAGTTAATCCTAATCAAGTCAAATCAGGCAGATTTCTGCACCACTTGGAGTCGAGCTGACACCGGTATACAGACAACGCGGCATCCATGAAGCGCGATCTTGAGGCTTGGTTCCCCGTCACCGGCGGCGGCGAGTACAAGGAACTCGTTTCCATCTCCAACTGCACAGACTACCAGACGCGCGAGCTGGAGATCCGTTTTGGCGTCAAGAAGCAGACTGCCACACGCAAGGAATACGTCCATGCTCTGAACGGCACACGTACGTTTTGAACCCTACACAACGGCTTCGACAGCCCCTTTATCTCTGCACAGAATTCGCTGTCAATTGTGAGACGCATGCTAACCATGTTATTCAGTTTGCGCCACTGAACGCACGCTCTGCTGCATCCTCGAAAACTACCAGACCCCCGAGGGCTTCGTCGTCCCCCAGGTCCTGCGCAAATACATCCCCGGCCAGCCAGAGTTCCTACCCTTCGTCAAGGAGTGGCGGCCCAGCAAGGACGAGGTCAAGCCCCCGGCGCCAGCAGCTGCCCCGAAGTCTGCGCCGATCCCTGACAGGACGAAATGAAGTGAGAACCGTCTCGGTGCGCGCGCTGGCTCTGTCAGGAAGGCGACACTGGCTGAGCGCGCGAAGTACCAGTTTGGGGCGGACTCTGAAGATGAAGAGGAGCAGGGGGTGGCAGGAACGGAGAGCGAGGCGCGTATGAGTTCTGCTGTGAAACGCCTGAGGGAGCTGGGGAGATCCATGGCGATAGAGGCCAACGAAGCTCGAAATCAAGTCACATGTCAGGGTATGAATTCGAAATCCATTCGCGAGGTGGACGCTCAGATCAAGATGAATAGGGCGCGATTAGATCGCATCAGATGATAGAGATCTGAATACCATATCTGCTTCCTTTTCCCCTTGGCCTTTCATGCTCCTCTCCTATCACGAAGCCCTCCTGCATAGTCACTTTTATTGTTCAAGGAATTGTCCTCATTTATCCTGCCTCAATTCACAGGATTCTTCGGCATCAGATGGGCACAGTAATCTGCTACTCTGCACGCGCATCCACGCCCTGCCTTTCACTCGTTGAGCATGAAGGTGAACAAATCACTGGTATGGTCCCAAAATCTTCTTGAATTTGGATGATTTGCATTGAAAATGGCCGATCTAGCGGTAGAAAAAGAATATCCAAAGAAGCGAATCAACAAAGCTACGAGAACTGAAACATCCATTCATCGGTCCATCATCAAGAAGAAACCATCATAACCCCCGGGCCCAACGCGGACCCTTTCCCCTATGCAAGTCCCCAACGAGCAGACGCTCTAACGAAGAAGCGCTCTCTACGAGAAGTTGCTAGCAGCAGTCTTCGTGCTCAACGACGCAATGCTAACGCTCTTAACAGTAATAGTCTGACCGCTGGTGCTCGTAACCCTAATATCAACGCTCTGCGTGCCAAAGCCGGAACTGTTCTCAAAGTAGTTGTACGGCTGGCGGGTCGTAGCCTTCCACGTCTTACCGCCGTCGGTCGAGACCTCGAGCGACTTGACGGCGACGTTGGAGTTGACGACCTGCATGCTGAACCAGTAGGCGCTTGTGCCGGACTTGTTCTTCAGCACAATCGGCGAGGTGATGCCGCAGGGCACAATGTCCCAGCTGACAGAGATCACGCCCTTGCTGGGGTCGGCGAGCTTCTTGAACGCGTCCTCGTACAGGTCCAGGTGGTTGGTGCCGCAGCCGGGGCACTGGTCGGTGATCATGGCTTTGATGCTGTTGCCGTTCGGCCCGGTGACGGACACGCAGGCTCCGCAGTTGGCGGCGCCGTCCCAGTTGGAGTCGGAGAGGGCGGTGCCGAAGAGACCTGAGGGGATGGTGTAGCCTTGGTCAAACGAGCACATTCCGCCGTTGGTGTTGCCGCCGTAGAAAGTGGCCTCGCCACGCTTGGAACCAGCAGCAGATACAGCCTGAGCCCTAGCGCCCTGGGCCTGGGCGGCAGGGGAAGCGGCAGGGGAAGCGGCAGGGGAAGCGGCAGCAGGAGACTGGTAGATGGAGGATGACTCGGCGGCGGCAGGGGTCTCAGAGGTGGGAATCGCTGTCTCGCTGGTCTCGCTGGGCGATCCGTAGCCCTGACCAGGAACATATGGGGTAGGAGCAGGTGTCTCGGTGATAGCAGAGTCTGTGTAGTCAAGGCTGACCGATGACAGAGAGGGCCTGGGGCGGACAGTCCAGTTGCCCCAGGTTCCGTTGCCCCAGTGAAGACCAGTCGCTGAAGCCTCAGCTGATGAAGAGGGATGTACTGTGATCGTAGTCGTGATGTCTTGCTGAAGTCAGTGGGATACAGCAGAGAAGGTGCGACGAAAACTTACCAATGGTGGATGTGATGGTGATATCACTGGGGACAGGGCTAGGCTGGACGGTGACATATGTCCTCTCGGTCTCAGTCTTAGTGACAGTCCGCCTGGTGCAGGTGTCTTGGGCGAGGGCGAAGCCCACGATGGGAATGATGGAGAAGATGGTCGACTTCATGTTGATTTAAGCTTATGTTAGGTTGATTGTTCTGAATATCTGGAACGTCTTCGATCCTCCTTAGATTAATGACTGTGAGTGATCGTATCAAACGAGTGGCAGCAGCACTAGGCTTGCGAAAATGAGTGACTGTGGTGGGAGAGACCGAAGCTCGTAAAGCCTTCATCGAGCGGGCAGTCCCAATACATAAACCCCTGGTAACCCCTGGCGCAACATTTCATCTACATTGCCACATGTAGTGGAACCCAACATTTGCCCGGGAGTAAATGAGCTCTATGTCAAAATGTCGTCCAGCGGGAGCGGCACGGCTGCAGACGTGCAGGATAACCCGGCCACATCCGTGTTTACAGACCACCCCAGGTCTAGGCTCACGCAGTGGACATGCGCGAAAAGCTTGGTGAGATGAAATCCACAGGATCTCTGATGAGAGTGCAGGGTTGAAAAGACGCTAAGCGGAGATCAAACGTTGGCGAAATGATGAGGCGGGAACTCATTTGATCCTTCCATCTTGCGTGCATACCCAAAACCTGCCTCAGGAACACAAAAAACTAACATGATGCAATAGTCAAGGCCGCGAATCGTGTGCCTGTCGCTGTTGGATCTTGGCGCCGTGTGCGCAAGTCAGCACTGCAAAAGCACTTGACGCGATGTCGGAAAAGATGTTTCAATATTGCGGCCTTGTAGAACCACCGGGTTTGCAGTGCAGCGAAATAATGCCGCGACTCGAACTTCCGCAACTGGAAGCAAATACGGTAGGTCTATTGATAAGTTCGAGACTTCCTCTGACGACTTACATTGTGGAGACGGAAGCGCGAACGATCGGGAGGGAACCAGGCCAGCCGAGCAGAAACTGCACATCGGCCACTTTCTGGTGGTTGGAGTAATCTGGAGATAGCGCAATCCAGCGTCTGAGGATGATTGCAATGGCAGGCATGAGCTTGTCGCGTGCTACATGTCTGACTCCCCAAGCCGCATGCCATTGCCGTCGTTTCGAAACCCGCAGGGTAGTGGTCTGAGTGTATCATACTATGGTCGAACAATGTTCCATTATAAAACTCCAGACCGACGTCCTTAGGTTGTCAAGACGCCGCGTGATCGTGCTGTTGTATAACATCGACAGACCACCACGTGAAGACTGATTCTGCGAGCGACGACGCGGATTCCGCGATCCATGCAAGGCTGGATTTGTGCCGGAAATTCGGTCGAGCAATCGTCATCTTGTTCAGCAGTCGATCAGAGACTATATGCCCTCGTGCCAATCTCCCAATGTTCTCGCCACAGGACATGTATATGTCAGGCATTAAAGCAGCTCTCTCAGTCCATCGCAGAAGCGCCTTCTCCTGATTTCCACGGTCACGACAAAACCTGAGAATGAGGCTTTTGGCCGGTAGACATCGACACGTTGTCGTCCACTCTAATGTGTGTAGACCCCTAATAGTTCGGAGTCTCTCAACGGTGAGCCCTTCGAGATCTTGTCCTGTACTTCCTTATAGTTTGATAGTTGAGTTTGGGCTGCTGGTATGTCGGTTGGTCAAGGACTGGTGCTTCTAGCATCATCATCGGGCTCTCTCCCTTGTACTTTCAGGTGAGAAAAGGCGACTCCATTGAATGATTTTGAAGTGCTCTGCGCTGTCGGACGCTTGGTTAGTAGTGGCTCCACAGCAATAGCAAAGTTGTTCATGCCAGGGCTGTTCCGGATCTGCTTCTTCTCGAATGGAGCCGATACGACTGGTCCTGTCCAGTGAAATAGGTAATAACACAGCTTTGCCGTCATCTTCTTCTTCGTCAGAGCAAAACCGATGGATCCCATAATCTCTAGTAGTCGCGTTTCATCGATGTATCTAGAGTTGTCGATGCAAGGAAGAGGTAAGACGAAAAATAGTAAGGGCAAGCTGTCTTTTGAAGTGCCCGCTGCTGTCCTCAAGAACTCAGGAATGCGCTTGAGCATCTCTCCCCGTCCCAACGCGTCTGGTACATAGTTCAAGACCAGCGACAAGGATACGATGTCAAATCGGTCTTGATCGGATTCTGGCAGTGGTCGTTCCATGAAATCTTGCTTCTCGATCCCAGTGCCTTGACTGTTGAGATCGATTCTTGTCATGTCGATGAGACTTGGGAACTTCGAAATTTCATTTGCTGCCGACAAGGCGCCTACTTCGAGACACCTCAGTGGTGCATTTTCTGTTCGCTTCTTGCCTTGTGTCTTGCGATCAAGAATACCGAGTCCGACCAGCCACTCCACGAGTAACTTGCTTGAGTCACCGCCGCGGTCGCTTGCCTGCCCCTGTTTGCTTGCAGCTTGATACAGAGCGATACCTCCGTTTTTCTCGATCTCAGTTTCAAGCTCCCGAGCCTTTCGGGAATCCCCAGTCTTCTGTGCTGCAGCAAGCTGTTTATGCAGACGGTGGTGAGTGCGTATGATGGTCCTGGAACGCTGCGCCGTCATTCGTTCTCTTGGCTTGCTCACAGGCGGCCTTCCGCTCGCCAGAGCCTTCTGGCGTTTCTTGACAGCCATCGGTATTTGCGATTGTTGATCAAATGTCTTGGTGTGTGTTGGTGAGCGCCGGCAAAAGATGGGTTTGACGCATGGGCCGCTTAACGCCACCGACCTCGCTTACCGCGCACCTTCCGTCGATATTGAAGTTCGCTCTTACCGATTTTCTTGCACGTTTTGTCACTAACCACCAGCAACACATCGTCGAAATGGCTCCCAAGGCAGCATCCAAGAGTACGTTCCGCCCAGTCGTCGGCGATCAATCGAGTCACGAGCTTTGCGCATTACAGAGATTCCGCACACCACAGTAGCCGCAGGAAATCTTATACCGTAATGTAGTGCAGCGAATGCGCTTCGATCAGCCCGAGACATATCCTCCCAATTCCTCCAACCGTGCTAACATGTTGTAGCCGCCACCAAGACCGGCAAGCAGGCCAATGCCGCCGCTAAGGCTGCCCTTCGCGGTGTAAGAATCCCTTGAACTTCTTAAGTCGTGCCAGAACCAATCTCTGGCGGGCTGTTCTTCTCGTGTGTCGGACACAATTAACGAGATGACAGTCGTACGCGAACAAGAAGCGCGCCATCAGGACAAGCACCAGCTTTCACCTGCCCAAGACCCTTGAGCTGTCTCGTGCTCCCAAGTACCCCCGCAAGTCGATTCCCCATGCTCCTCGCATGGATGCCTCGACCATCCTGATCCACCCCCTCAACACCGAGTCTGCCATGAAGAAGGTGAGAAAGACAGCCATCGAGCATGCGAAACCAGTATTGACGAGCCACAGATCGAGGAGAACAACACCCTCGTCTTCATTGTCGATGTTAAGGCCAACAAGCGCCAGATCGCCGCTGCCCTCAAGAAGCAGTACGACGTTTCTTGCGTTAAGATCAACACCCTCATCCGCCCCGACGGCTCCAAGAAGGCTTTCGCCCGCCTCACCGCTGATGTTGATGCTCTCGACATTGCCGCCACCAAGCTCAACCTCGTTTAAGCGAATCTTGGTGCATGGGATGGAATGGACCTGGGATACCCAGCTGGAAAAAGCGATGTGTTATGCCTGGCGTTCATGGGCACGTAGTCACGGCGACTCGAATGAATCAAATCAGCATGACGCCACTACAAGTGTGCGCGACCTTCAAATGATACCCCTTCACAACTTGGAATGATTTCCCTTGACTTTCGGTGATGCTGCGCTTTGCCAATGAGTTGCGTGCGAAACCAAACCTTGTTAAATGATTTTGCACGTGCCCAGCACTTTCCCCAGATACCTGCAGGAATATCAATAACACCATGGTAGTTCTCTGACGGCAGCAAAGACATAGGAACTGACCTTTGTGAGAACATCAATGTCCTTAGTAATTGAGCAGTACTTCTGCATTGCCTCCAGTGATTGTCGCCAGTATCTACTAGAGCACAGGCCACCCAAATAGTTCGACTTCATCATCATCACCAAGGAAAGATTCCACCACCGCCTTACATCCACTCACATCGCCCCACGACACTCTTTGCGGCTTCGTCTTCCCATAATTAAATCAGTCTCACGCGACCTCACATATAATCAAAATGGACGGACTCGGTGGTGGCCTCGCAAACGTAGACGTCTCGCGGCTCACCGACGCAGACAAGCAGCAACTGCAGCAATTCGCCATCAACGAGGGACAGAAGGCGCGCATTCAGTCATGTACGTTATGAAAAGCCCTTCCTCATGCATGATGAGTCAAACAGGCAGTCGGCTAGTGTTGTGAGAACAGTTGCTGATCAAATAACAGCCATCCACAGCTTGACAGACACATGTTTCCGCAAATGCATCCCTGCCGGCACAATCAAGAACGGAAAGCTCGACAAATACGAGGAGCCCTGCATGAGGCAGTGCGTCGACCGCTTTTTGGACGCGAACCTTGTTGTACTGAAGGAGTTGGAGAGGTTGAGGCAGTAAAGTCCCAGCTGGAGGCACAAGAGCAGGGAGAGCGGAGCGCAAAGCTACGTTGTACAATATATGAGATATCTGTATGTTAGGGCACCGATGTACAGGCTGTATTATGCGGAAAGATGAATGATCAGGACGGACATAGCGGAATCAGAGCGTGTTCATGAGATGTACAACCACAAGACGTTCTCCGACCGGCAATTCGACGCGAGTTCCGGAAGTGAATGTAAACAGAGCTGGAGACTAGGGAGCACAACACAGCATCACTCGAATGGCACATTGGATCGACTCAACCTGTGAGTTCGTCACGCCGCTGCGGCCACACAACCCCACTGAGACTGACTTCAGCATTTCGACTATCTCTACACTTGGAACGCAAAGATGCTCACGATGCCAAGCACCCAAGCTACAACCTTCCACATATCCACGCCGACCAAGCTCGCCGCTCCAGTCGTCTCGTTACCACCTGTACTGTTGAACCTGTCCAGCGTATCCTGCACACTCGCTCTGGCCCTGCTCCCCTCAGCCACTTCCGGGACAAGACACGCAATCTGCACCTGAGTCGACTGCATACCCTGTATATTCCCGATCGGAGCTGTTGGGAAGAACGTCATAATGTCCATGATCGGAAAATTGGTGGCGACGTCGTAGTCCTGGCTACTCCCGTGCCTCGACGCCGTCGTGCCAAACGAAGTGGAGAAGTTCCGACCATTGCAGACAAGCTCATCTGTCTCGTTGAGAGCCTCGCGCGTGGTGTTGTCCAGCGGGAACTGGAAATGGGCAGCAAGACTGGAATTGAACAGTGGCACCGCTGGATTGCGTCAGCACTGGCATCGCAAGCCTAACGTCTCCACGTCCACGATAGTACAAGAAAGTAGCTGAGGACTTACGACGGCTCTCCACAAGCACCATCCCGCTGCTCGCACACTCCCACGGCACAGTCGTGTTAACATCCGCACAGCCCGTATACTTAAAACGCTCGCTCAACCCGGCACTGTTATACTGCGATTTCAGTCGCGCCAGACACTCCTCGCTGACCAAGGTCCTGCAGTCCCCCGTGTCGTGCACGCTCTTCTCCAGCGCGTCGTAACTCCACGTCAGATTTCCAGTGTGCCTGGTCTGCAGCGGCACGGAAACATGGCACGCGCGCATCGTGCGACCAAGGCGCTCGGGGTCGGAGTCACCGATGTCGAGCCACAGGTATGTTTCTGTGTTATTGGGGTCTGGAGAGTGAGGCGCCCCGGCAGGCTGTATGTAGGACGATAGTGTCCAGCCGGAGTCGGTTACGCTGTAGATACGCGCGTCGCTGTCCTCAGCGCTGCCCAGGAGCTTGATTGCGAGCTGAGGTATAGCGATGGACTTGGAGGCATTGTATGCGAGAGCTGGTGCGATTGCTGAGCATTGGGGTGAGTCTTGGGCGTGGGATAAGTTGGGGAGAAGGGTGATGATTGAGTATGTGATGGCTTTGGGTGGATACATGGTGCGATTTTCGTTCTGCTAATGTTAAGAGCACTCTCCAAATAGGTCTTTCAAATGCTCAAATATCCATTCCCTTTGTTACCTACGTCATATCGATTACTTTACACATCCAACCTTGTAAGTCATGTGGGCGTGAGCTGTGCACCCTTGGCTGCTTGCCTGATGGGGCGGATACAGCATTATTTGTTGTTGTTTGATGTCGATCACCTGGCTACGCAAGGCTACACTGCCTTGTATCCGGGCGGCAATCGACATGTACCCACCAACAAGCTTGGCTGTGCTTGTGATTGCGGATTGGCTTTCAGCGCTCACGATGTACGCGAGAATAGAACATGTCTCACTTCCAAAGCAGGATCGTCTCGCAAAAACTCCTAAGAGCTAAGAGTGGAGGCTCTTATTGAGTGTTATTGGCAACGACGCTTCGGTTAGGGTATTTTCCAAGCCCTATAAGATCCTACGACTATGATTCAATACCATACTCCACGAGTGTAAACAGGACTCGCTGCAAGACATATGCGAGCATGATCATCTCTTTCTTGGTACCTTCGGTGCTGGCAGATTCTCTCTCCTCCTGATTCTGACTCGCACATCATGCTTCGGCACCTTGACGCTCGCCGCATCGATCGCCTGAGGAAGTACCCACACCCCTTTCCTCTCTTCTCCATCCTTCTCCGCACGGCTGTTGCTCTTGTTCACCTTGCCATCGCCATCCAGCGCAGCAGCACCGGCGTGAATCTCATCGCGCACTTCGATCATCTTCTCGATGAACGTCTTCTTCGGCGCGGGGCTGATGTCCCAGAGCTGAACAATGCCAGCAATGATAGAGACTAACAGCGCATTTTTATACTGCTTTGACGTATCGTCTGGAACGTCGATGGAAGGGCCCGGTACTGAATTGATAAATCGGTCTGGTTTGAATGTAGCAGGCGAAGCAAAGTTCGCAGACGAGCTGTTGACCAAGCTTCTCGATAACCCAATATCGAGCAGGGAGCCGGTGGGGACTTCCCACTGCTCTTGAGTGTCAGGACGAGGGCTGCTCTCGCTCAGAATAATTGGCTTGTCGATTGAGAGCATCTTGGTTGATGAGTTGTAGAGCCGCTGAGTTTCGTTAATGCAAGATTGCAGGTATAGGAATGCAGATGGGCCCTGGAACTGAGCTGACGATGCAAATGCGATCTCTGGTGGGGCGGGAAACAATGGATGGATCGATGGGGGCTGAACAGCTTGCGCCCATGGTCGCGTCTCTGCTTTGATCTTCTCGAATGGTGTGTCTTTGTCGCCCTGTGCCAATGGCCGACTTGAGGCAGAGTAGACGTTGAGTAGAGTCCAGAAAAGGAGTGGAACAACTTCTCCAATGATGCTGTGTATCAGATCAAGCGCAATGGCAGCTCGAGCCGGTATGGGTACGTCGTGTTCAGTGAACACCTTGTTGATTGCTGCAAGAGGTGTTGTAATGTCCGCATCTGTCTCTTCTCCGCTCACGCTCTCATCATCTTCCGTCACCCTTCTAACTTTTGGGTTCGTGAGTTCGTCAAACAGCCTAGTGAAATTCTGCAATAGCCGCTTCCTTGCCAATGCTGCTGTCGGGAGGCCTTGAACCGGCGACAAACGCGGGATGCCAAGAGCCAAGGCGTAGTAGTGTTTGCTGATATCCGCCAGATCAGATGCGAGTAGTTGGTAGGATTCTGGGAATTGTGTCCCGGCGAGAGGTTCTACTATCGCATTGCAGCAGAAGTCGTTGATCAAGGCGAATAAGTCGCACTCCACCTCTGAGGTCCCATCCGTCAACTCGATGCTGGCCACTCGTTCCCATTGCAATTGGTCAACGATGGACGAGTTGAAGGTGATGAGATCCGGTAGAGAGTCTGTCAAAAGTCTGCGAGATGCAGTAACCAGAGCTTCCATCGATTTTGAGCCATAGATCTCGGTGTAGACAGCCTCATCGATCCTCGGACGCAACTCAAAATACCTGTCCTCAAAAGCTTTCGGCATACCGAATGCGTTTCGCAGTGTTGCCCGCTTAGTAGCCGTGTGCTCTCTAAGGCCACTGCAAGTCTTGTGGACCTCTTCCAGCAGCGAGGCTGTAAAGACAACAACATGCTTCGTACCGGCTGCCTGGTACGAGACGATACTACGCGCCGACGAATCCCTAACACCTGTCAACCAGTCCTCCTCGCCCGAAACAATGCTCCCCAGGTGTCGAACTCCAGGGATCCAGTATGGCAGCGATTGTACCCTGCTCTTCCCGCCATCCTTGCTCTTGCTTGTCCCTCCAGAGCCGGAAAGTAGCCTCGTTGGCAAGAGCAGAAAGACTGCTGAAATAGCAAACTGAGGCAGGATGTCAAACCAGGAGAAGTCCTCGCCCACGAAGCTCTGCAGCGCTTCGAATGCTCCGTAGTAATAGGCTATGGCCAGGGTAAAAGGGCTGAGCAGTAACGAGTACCATATTGGCAGAAACAACGACCTTATGAGGCCATTGGAGGCATACACGGCCACGAAGAGACCCTTGAGCGCCATATTGGCGTGGTGCTGGCCTCGTCAGGATCCCAGACTGGACGCGGGATGAGCGTGCCTGAAGCTGACGGAGTTGGACCCGTATCAGGCGCGTTCTTCGGGATGAGGCTCTAGCACCACGGGCTACGAGCCGCAATCAGAACGTGATGGTTGGTGTACCACAAAGAGGGAGCAAATGGGAGTGGACACCGTTGATAGGGCTGGAGAGTGCGACGCTACCTTTTCGAGGGGTAGGGTGTCGGGGGGGAGGGTTACATCTGTTCGACGCTGCGCTAACGAGTTTCTTCGCCTCTTTGGGACATAGCGCACTCGCTTCTGTGCTTCGGAGCTGCACGACTAGAGGTGGGGTCTATCTTTGGACATCTCTTGCGCATGTCAAGAGTCTAAGTTCTCAGCTGAATAGTTGGTAGCGGCCAATTGATAGCAAGAGCCGCTCTGTGACGAACCTATCGAGCTTGGTAAGTAATGCTGTTGTCGATTGAGATCGGTGCCTCCGCCCTTTCGCCCTCTTTCACAACCAATTCCGCAATACCAGTCATAACCTGGCTGCTCACAGCGTCGACCTTTTCAAATTCGCAAAACAGAAAGTCGAAGGCATCCAGGGTGGTATATTTATCTGAGAGAGTCGACTGTTTTCCAAGTGCATCAAACCTGACTTCCCCCAGAATCAGAGAACATCCACGTGCAGCCCCAAGGACCGAAATCAAGACTCCTTCAGCTACACTACCGGACGCCACAGCAAGCTTACCCAAAGCCTCCAAGAGCCTCCAGCATCCCATTTGCGGACTTCCCTCAGCCATTTGCCATTTGCGAACACAACCCCGGATCTACCAGACTAGGCCGAGCTACCAGAATGACGTCGACACCAGTGCCCAAGCACCTAAACTTCATCACGGGCAACAAGAACAAGCTCGCAGAAGTCCAGGCCATCCTCGCCGGTGTCATTGAGCTGCGGAACCAAAATGTCGACCTGATTGAGATCCAAGGCACAGTCGAAGAGGTCACGCTGGACAAGGCACGACGAGCAGCAGAGGCGGTATGTCCACTTCCTCATCTCAATTAACCGCTTGATCTCTCGCTAATCAGTGCGTAGATCGGAGGACCCGTGCTGGTGGAAGACACATGTCTCTGCTTCAAAGCCATGAACGATCTTCCCGGGCCCTACATGTACTGCTCCCCCCACCTCCCGCATGTTCTCACGGTGCTAACCTGAGCCCCAGTAAGTGGTTCATGCTCTCCCTCGGCCCGCTTGAACTGCACAAGATGCTGGCGGGTTTCGAGGACAAGTCCGCTCAGGCCGTGTGCACATTCGGGTACTGCGCTGGACCTGGGCACGAGCCGATTACGTTCCAGGGGCGTACGGATGGCAAGCTGGTGCCGAGTCGGGGACCTACTGTGTTCGGTAAGCAGATGCGTTTTTTCGACACTCTTGTGGGTGTGCTGACAAGCAACCAGGTTGGGACTCGTGCTTTGAGTACAGCGGCACAGGGCAGACATACGCCGAGATGGATAAGGCGGAGAAGAACAAGATCAGCCACCGGGGCAAGGCGTTGGAGAAGCTGAAGGAGTGGCTAGCAGCCCGGACAGACGTCTAAGCGCAGCACTGCACCCAAACGAAGAAAAAAAAAAAAAAAAAAAAAGAACAAACTCACCATACGCAGCCCCTACTTTCTTTCTCTCCCTACAACATCACTTACTCCTCCCCCTCGCGGTCCTTCTTCCAATTCTCAACCCACATCTCAATCCTCTCCAAATTCCCCTCCACATCCTCCGCCTTATCGCTCCGCAACTCCACCACAATCTCCTCTTTATACGCCTCGCGCGCCTCGTCGAGCAGAACCTGCATGATCTCGCTGTCCATATTCTCATCGAGCTTCTTGCCCTTGTATCCGCGCGCAGCGAGGCGGTCGTACAGGACGGTCGAGTCGCAGCGCAGCACGACGACAAGGTCGATCCAGCGCTCGGGGAAGAGGTCGCAGGCGTGCCAGTCGAGGATAGAGCCGCCGAGGTCGGAGATGTTTTGTTCTTCGAGGTAGTCTAGGAGCTGGGGTGTGTTAGAACAGCGCAGCGAGCAGTGAATAGCAAAAGGAACAGCGCCATACCTTATCCTCATCCACAACCCAACTCCCCGTCTCCTCATCCCTGCCCTCATGAAACCCCTCATCCTTGACAATCTGATTCACAGAAACATGCGTGAGCCCCGTCGCCCTTGCCAGCTGCTCTGCATGAGTTGTTTTGCCCGTGCCTGGCGTGCCCGTGATGATGATGTTTGGGTTCTTGCGCGCCATCTTGTGCGGAGCAGGCGATGCGATGCGGTCGATGCGATGCGAGTTCTGAAGACCAGATTATATTGAAGACCAGATTATATTGGATTGCGTCGGAGGAAAGCCGTCAAGTCTGAGAGTATGTGGGAGATTTGATAGGAAGTTCGGTGCGGTGGAATTACTCTGTTTCAAGTACCCATCGTCGCGGTTCTCAAAAATTATTTGGCTGGGGCCGAGTCCCGCCAATCGCTGCCCCGCACTAGTGAAGTGACAACCCCTACCCACATGGAACCTTCAGACTTAGCGGACTGGTACATGTGGCTCTGAACAGTACGGAGAGGGAGCCTGTGGAGGTTCGAGAACAAACATACGATAAACGCCTTCTGAGAGAACCAAGTCGTACATGAATCTAATGCTCGTGTCTCATTCATTTCGCTCTATATACCAAAACTTTTACTATCCGTCGCTGGGGTCATGATTCATCCGCTGCCCATCGCTCCCTCGCGCATTGTGTACCACCACAGGGGGCCCGTACTGTCTTAAGACGCATGTCCGGACCTATTTGGTAGCCTGACGAGTTTGAGGGCGTGCCATGAGCAGGGACTATTAGGGTGGAGTGGAGTGGAGTGAGGGAGGTAGAACCAGTATAGTTCATGTATAGCTAGAACAACCACCCCAATCGGCGTCCAGCTCTTTTGATGCAATGATACGCCGTGTGGAAAGCATGAAGTGCTGTGCAAGGATAACGGGAAGAGGTCAGGTTGCGCGCCTGTCACAGCCAGAAAAGCCATCTAGATTGAACAAGTCCAATGCCCGGAGATATCATCGAAGAAGATTGGTCGAAAGAGACATTTAGCTCTGCTTGCACTCAGCAGCCTCCTGTTTGGGTTTTGTGCCGTCATTCTAGACAATGGTTAGTAATGTCCCATACTCAGACAATTGTGGTGCTCACGTCGTCATCTGACTCCTCGTCCTCATCGCGGTCGTCGCTGAGCTCGTCCTCGTCCTCATCATCCTCGTCCTCGAATTCGCCCTCGTCAAAGTCCTCAATGTTCTCGTACTGAAGAGCCTCGCCGGTAAACCAGTCGATAGCGCGGGGAATAAGCTTCTCCTTGATATCCTCGCCGAGCTGGTAGTCGAGCTCGAGGCGCTCCTCGATGTCGGAAGAGGCGTCGTCGTCCTCGTCCTGGGGAGGGCTTGGGGGGTCGAAGAAGTTGAAGAATGACTCTGTAGGAACGGTCTTCTTGACAACGCGGGTCTGCTTTGTGTCTGTCTGGGGTTAGTTTGTTGCTCTGAAGGTATTAAGAGTATGAACTCACTCTTGTTCCTCTGCTTCTTGCTCTCGACGCGGACAGTCAGGTCCTTGCCTGCCTTCCAGTCGATCTTGTCGCCCTCGGCGTGGTCGTAGATGAAGTCGCCACCGTAGCCGTTCTCCTCCTGGTAAAAGTATGTCTTGGTAATGGCCTTGTTGGTGAAGAACTCGTTCTCCTCAAACTCGAAGATAAGACGGAAACCGGGGCGGTCGAGGTACTCCATGCGGACGTCGGTGAGGTGCTTCAGCGCAGCCTCGTCGCGGTCTGTGATCATCTCGGCGAGCGAGATCTGGTTCTTCATGGCGCTCAGCCAGAATTCTGGGATACCCTTGACGTCCTTGCCCTCGTCCTTGTTCAGCTCCTTCTCGCCAGCCTCATCGTCATCCTCGTCGTCCTCATCTTGCTGCTCGCCAACCTTGACCTGCTCCTCTGAGGGCTCGGTGGAACCGTTGACGATCTTGGCACGCTGCTCGTACAGCGGTGTGAACTTGGCAAAGTACTTCTTCTCGAGCTGGAGAACCTCCTCCTGGAACTCGGCCTCGAGCTTCGAGTGCTCCTTCTGGACGCCCTTCAGGCCAGCAACACGGCGGCGGACGGAGCCAGGGAGCGACTCAATGTAGCCGCTGGGGCGGCCGACAAGGGAACCGAGCTTGGCCTGCATCATCGAGACGAGGGCGGGGTTTGCAGCGAACAGTCCAGCGGCGGCGCGGTCAAGCTCCTCTGTGAAAATTTGAATTAGCGGTCAGGAACGTCTGCGGCGCCAGCGCGCGGGGCTGAGAGGGGCAACGGCACAACAGCAGAGAAAATCAAGTGCGGCATACCTTCGTTGATTGTGCCGACAGTCGGCTGCTGGGCGCGCGACGAGATGGGTGCAGCATTGGCGGGTGTGTTCTGCGGTGTACTGGTAGGCTGCTTGTTAGACCTGGGGACGTCCATAGCGGCGGTTGGGGTGGAGAGATTGTGTGGTAGGGTGTCGGGGAAAAGGTGTCGTGAAAAAGGTGTCGTGGGGCAGAAAGAGACTTACGGAGCAGAGATGGAGTCCATCTTCTTATTGCGGATCGGCTCAGACATCTTGGCAGAGGCTCTGTGGTTCCGCGACGCAAGGTGGCAAAATGTTGAGGGATGTTGGGTGTTGGTGAGTGCCTCTGCAGCTTTCGGGGGGACTTGGAGGGGCCTTCTAGCGCTGGACTATGAGCGGGCTGCGATTAGCGGCAAGCCGAGCGTGAAAGAACGACAATGCAGACGCGTGGATGACGGACTGGTACACAATAGCGTGTAGCGTGCTTGAGAGACAGGGAGACCTGTTTGCTTGTTTGGTGTATGGACTGGAGCTCGTGGGTTTTAAGTTTCTCTGCTGTGCTGTGCTGTGCTGTGCTGTGCTGTGCCGCGCAGGCGCTGCACGTGGTTCCTGCTATGCACATCGACGAAAAGCAGCAACTCAATCTTACAGACCGCTGCTCGCAGCAGTTGCCAGTCATTTACTCTAGCGCCGACATTGGCCGCAGGTATCCTTAACTGATCCTATCCCTCTCTCTATTGCTCCACAGATTGGGCGCCCTGAACACCTAGGAATGCCCTGAGCACATCGATGCAGCACAGCCTAGCCAATCCTGCGGCGTCTAACGGCTCGCTGAACCTTGAGATGACCTGCAGAAATCAACTGCAGGTTGCTTGCTCTACCACAGTATGACTGCCGCAAAACCCAACTACAGCTTCCTCTCTAGCCGTCCACTCGCTGCCCTCCCAGCCATACCTTCCCACGTTCCAGAAGAAAGCGGGGCCCCTACAAGAAATTCCTGCCCGAAAAAAATGTACCTGCCGCCGTCATTCATGCGCTAGTCGCGATGCCCGAAGAGGAAAGGCGAGGCATGGGGATGCTTGCACGTCAGAGGTCCGGTTCGGGCAATAGTTCCGCGTCGTGTAGTATGGGGCTTTGATATCAACAATGAGGTGAGACTGCGATTGTGCTTGTGCAACGCCCGTTGCTTGTAGCGAGATGAATAGCCCTTGAAGAGACACATCTTCGGCGGTTTAATTGAAGAGGTTATTTTCCAACCTTTCAAACCATGAGAAGATTCTAAATGATTTCCAACTTCTACCTCCTCACCCTCTTCCCCGCAGGCTCCTCATCGCTCTCATCCTCCCTGTAAATCCCCTTGGGCTGCGTCGCATCCCACGCCCCTGTAAAAACATTCTTCTCGCCAGCTTTAGGCTGATACTTCAACAGCGCCTCCCTCGGATCCTCGTCGCGCATGTCACTTCCCTCAATCTGCTCCATGACGTACTTTTGATCGGGGGTGCTCTTTGCAAAGGGCGTGACAGCGGGGATGTGCGGACGGCGCGGGTCTCTGCTTTTCCCGGAGGCAGTCAGGCCGAGGGTTGGGTGGCGGCTGGAGAAGGTGGTGGAGGGGGGTTGGCCGCTTTGGTCACCTGCCATGCCGAGCGGGTCCATGTCGACGGTTAGGTTGGGGTCGTCGTCGAGATGGCGTTTCTTGGGGGCTTTGCTGAGGATGGTGAGGGCGCCGCCCGAGGAGAGGGTGGGGTTGAATAGGATGGTGGTTTGTCCGTTGGCGGAGCCGGTGAAGATTTGGTTGAGTTTTGGATGCCAGGTTACTGTTATGAGCGGCGAGCCGGGCGTCACGGGCGTGATGAGCTCTGGGCGCAGGGTCGCGGGGTTGAGGATATGCAGATGCCCGGTCTGCGAGCCTGTGATGATGCTGGCAGAGTTTGGGGCGAACTTGATGTTGGATGTTGGGTACTGCGCAGATGTCGAGGGGTGCGATGTCGTGTTGAGGGGCGTCTTGAACTTGCGCGTGTCCCACAGCTTGATGGTGTCGTCGCCGCCGCGTGTGATGACCAGGCGGCCGTCGGCGCTGATGTCCAGGCCGCTCGTCCATGTGTCTTTCTGGTGGGCGTCGCGGATCTCGGCGCTGGGGCGGTGGAAGGGCCCTTCTCCTCCCCACATGACCAGACTACCGTCCAGCGCGGCGGACACCAGGACGCTGCTTTGCCCGTCTGCCGCGGCGCCCCAGGCGATGGCCGTCATGCGCGTCATGCCTGCGCTGCCGGCGGCACGTGACCTGTGGACGATGACCTCCTCCTGCTTCATGCGCTTGTTGACGTCCCAGATGCGCACGGTGCTGTCTGTGCCGGCTGTGGCGAAGCGGTCTCTGTTGGTCGGGTGCCAGGCGGCGCTGGTGAGGTCCGCCGTGTGGCCCTTTGTGTTGTGCTTGTCGCGCAGGTACATGTCGCCCTTGACATACTCGGCGGTGAGGGCGCCGTCTCGGCTGAACAGGCGCGCCTGGGGCGTCGCGGTGACGCACAGGAACTGGCTGCCGGACAGCGGGCTGATCAGGACCTGGTGGATTAGATGCGCCTCGGCCGTCTGCGAGGGCTTCGTCTCGAACGGGTCGACCGTCTTGAAGGCGCGGATCGTGCTCGGCGTCAGCGTGCTGAGGTCGTGCAGCTTCAGCGTGCAGTCGGTGCTGCCCGTCACCATGCGGCTGCCCGACGGGTCGAGCGCAATCGTCGTGACGGCGCGGTCGTGTGTCTTGACGACGAGCTCGTGTGAGACCGGGAACTCGTCGTCGTCGTCGTCGCTGTCGGCGTCGCTGTCATCGTCGCTGTCATCACCCGAGTCCTTCTCCTTCTCCTTCGCCTTCTTGCTCTGCCTGCTCTCATCCACCACCGGTCTCCGCGCGCGCTCAATCTGCGCCGCAACGTCTACGCCGCCATCCGTCTTGCCAAACTGCACTGGCATAAACTGGCGCAGCGCCTCATCATCGTCCGCGGAGAAATCCATTCTTGCACCTGCGCCGAAAGCCGTGTTGACCAACGACGAAGAGTCGCAAAGCCACAGCCCACCGCGAATTCCACGCCCCAAGTTCTGCAAGCGGGATGACGCGACGCGCCGCACCAGCGCTAGCCTGTCTGAGCGCTCAAATGTGGGGGAGCCTTCCACCGCGCTTCTCGAACATTGGCCATCCACCTGCACAGTGCAATGCACCCATGACCCAAGCTTCAGCACGCAGACCCAAGCTTCGCGGCCTGGCGCAAGGAACAAGTAAGCCGTGAAGCTCTACACCATGCAACAGTACTGCCATTTCCACCAACACGCAGCGCATGCATACAAGTGCACAGTCAGCTCTGCATGAGCACTAATCGTGAAGAGCTAATGGTAGGCTAATCGACCATTGACGCCATGCGCAATGGCGACGCTGTATGGTATAAAGCCAGGCTGGACTCCATTGCAGCATCATAGCCACTCTTCAACTTGAACTACATCTCCTCCCATTCCACACTAGACAGCATGACACGCACCCTGCTCCTCTTCGGCGCCGGCCCAGGCATCGGCTCCAACGTCGCCGCCGCATTCGCAGCCGCAGGGCTCTCGCACATTATCCTCCTCGGCCGCAACAAGGAGCGCTTGCAGAGTGAAGACGCGCCGTTTGTGCAAAAAGCCGCCGACGGCGTCAAGGTCGACGTTGTGCGCGCCGATCTGAGCGATCTGGATGCAATCCCGCAGGTGCTGCAAGAGCTGGATAGTCTGACGAAAGGCGAGGATATCGAGGTCGTGTACTACAACGCCGCGCGGATCAAGCCGACAGACCCTGTGCTGGACGTCAGCGTGGCGGAGATCGAGGACGACTTAAGAATGCGTTGCGTTCCCCGTCCCGTTGCTTGTCAGAGTCGCATTTGCTCTTCTGTAAAGTTGTGGAGCTCTTGTTTGCGGTGTCGAACTTCATGGTCAGATCAGCACTGATTGCCATGCCCTCGACACCAGCACGCCAGAGCCCTCAACTCCCCCAGCCCACCTAACCAAAGCACGTATCAATCACACCAAACTAACCCACACGCAGGTCCAAGTCCTCGCCCTCCACCTCATCGCCCAGCACTACATCCCCCTTCTACAATCCACCTCGCAGCACCCCTCCCTCAAGCCCGCACTCCTCGTCACAAACTCCCACCTCCCCTGGGACCCCATCCCGCAGCTGCTCTCGCTCTCGCTGGTCAAAGGCGCGCAGCGGACTCAAGTCGTATCTCTGCACCGCGCGTTTGCCGGGACGGGCGTGCACTGCGGGCTGGTCAATGTGCAGGGCGTTGTGGATCCGGGGAACAAGGTTTTGAGCCCGAGGAATATCGCGGTTGAGGTGGTGGAGTTTTGGAAGAGGGGAGGGGTGGAGGTGAATCTGAAGGAAGAGTAGTGTGATGAAAAGGGGGGAGAAAATCAAGTGTGGAGAGATTGTAGTCAAATGCGCCAGTACCATCTCAACCTCCGCGTGCATAACACAGTCTCTCACCTCACACACTCACCCCAAACCAAACCAAATCCCTCAGTACCTACCCTTCCCATCCTTCCTCCCACCCACCATCCTCGCCACCGGCACACCCCCCTTCTTCGCCCCCAACACCGAACTCCCCAACCCCGCATGCCCCGGTCGTCTCGGATCCACCACACATTGCTCATGAGCGTGCTCATTCACACCATCATTCACACCATCTCCTCCATCCTCCCCCTCCCCCCCCTCCTCTTCATCACCACCCTCGTGTTGCGTAGGGTGCCCAAGCGCAGCACCAGTACTACTCCGATTCGCTTTCGACAGCGACGCTGTGTACGCTTGGCGCTTGCGCATGAGTTCTGCGCCTGGGGCGGATGGGTGGTTGTCGATGGAGGAGGGGTTGCGGGGTTTGGGGGTGTGGGATCGGGATGGGGTTGAAGGGGGTGCGTTTGGTGAGGGGGGCGTTGAGCGGGGGGGTGGCCAGAGGGCGTCGGGGTTGAGGCGGGGGAGGGAGGGGGCGCGGGTGCTGGAAGGAGGAGATGGGTGGTGTTTTTCTTCCAAGGATCCATCGTGGCGGAAAGGGTTTGCGTGGAGGGGATCAAACTGTCGGGACGGGTTGGCTTGGGGAGGCGGCATCTGGTGCTGAGGGTTATCCTCATCGCCCTGGTATCGCTGATATGTAGCGCTGTGCTCCTCTTTTTCTTGGCTTGCAGTGCCAGCGCGTGAGGACGTAGCAGGCACCGGCGTACCCCTCTCTTTCACCGACGCTGATGTACCTGCACTGCCGCCAGTCTGGCGCACGGGTGTGGACTCCTTCCTGCTCTTCCCAGTCGTAGCACGAGACGGTGCGTACGCGGTTTCAAACTCCTCCAGCGCGCCCTTTAGCTCGACGATGGCGGTGTGGAGTTCTGGAAAGTCGCTGCCGACGTTGGCGTAGATGGAGACGACGTTCCACGATGCGAGGATCAGGTTGTCGAAGTTGGGGAAGGCGGTTTTGATGATGTTGTCGAAGAGGTTGACTTTGACTTGCGCGGGTATGGCGTTGAAGGTCTCGCTTTTGATGGTTTCGGGGATCGTCTCCAGGCCGATTCTTTGGCGCTTGTTGGAGGCGTGCTTGATGATCTCTTTGCGCTTGCGTGTGCTGCCACCTACGAGCTGTCAGTCAAGACTCAACTTGCATGCGAGGATCGACTTGCCTCGAAAGCCATCTTCCACAGATTTAGACTTTGCTGGGTTCAACCTAGCGACTGTCTGGAGAAGCGTCAGCATATGTGTAGATGAGGCCTTCGATGTTTTCAAGGCGTACCTCTCCATCCTCAAACTTCGCCGGTGGGTGATCCAGCATGTTGTACGCAACGCGCCTGGCCTCATTGATCTTCTCCATGCGCGCGTGAATAGCCTTGTACTTTGCTTTGTAAAGTGGAAACATGTTTTCTGCGACAAACCGGTGGATGCTGGCAGATCCCAGTTCTGCGTCATCCTTAGGTAGTGGATCTTCGGTGCGCATCTCGAACCGGCCGTCCTCGACAGTCAAGTATGCTCGAAAGGTCGCTCCACCCTCTTCAGGAAACTGAACATTGCCCAGGTCGAAACGAGTAGCATCGTCTTTGATGGTGACTTGCGCAAGCGGAGGGTAGACGGCGCCATTGACGTGCCTGTACGTGGGAGGCTCGTCTGCCGTAACGCCATTCAGATAGCTATCGAGGTGCGCCGGCTCGAGATATCGAAGTTGGTCGCGTAGAATGAGCGCTCGCTTCTGTGGCTTGTTGAGATTACTCAGCGTTGGCACATCGCCAATGTCTCCAGGGATCATCGTGAGGATGGTGTGGGTGGTGGACGAGCCTACGGTCAAGAAGTCGGGAAGCTTGCCGGGTTGGTGTTGGGTGGTGGGAGAGACCACGGGTTGTGACGCTGAGCAGCTATATATACTTTCACTCCTGCGGGCACGACTTTACTCTATTACCTGTCATCAATCAGAGACCAACGCGGCGATCGAGGTAAAGGTAAGCGGACCTCCATATTTGCGCTGGCGCTTCGAACTCATAATAAAGCGACGTTCAAGCTGCTCGGCAAGCCTTGTGCTGAACATCGTACGAATGGCGAGTAACTCTGTCATGTCAACGATACAGAAGATGGTCGGACACATGGAGGTGCAGCTGACGGTAGGTATGTAAGCAGGTTACTAGTTAGGCATTAAGGAAAAGAGCTGCCGACCTTGGGGTAGCCCAGGTCACGGACAGGAGTAACACTCATGATCAGATGACCCCAGTTGATAAGTATTACTGCAACGCGCAGAGCGCGTATTGAAGTCTACTGATACATGTCAATGAAGTCTTAATCTTGATGTCGTGTCGCATCTGATGCACTGTCTCCAAGCCTACAAGTACAGTCCCTCGGGCTCGCCCTCACTCTTTGTCTTCAGTACACGCTCTCTGGCTTGGCGGAAGTCGTCCATCTGCACCCGCATCCTGCGCTCACGGAGTGCCAAGAGACCAGCTTCTGAGCAGATGGCCTTGATATCGGCACCAGACAGGTCGTCCTTCTGGTTGATGAACTCGTCAAGGTCAACGTCCTCATTAAGAGACATCTTGGAGGTGTGAAGGGTGAAAATCTTCTTCTTTGTATGTTCTACTCCTGTTAGCAAGTATATACAATGGCAATGCTGTCAAACTTACGGTCGGGGTTCTCGAAGAGAATCTTTCGGTCGATACGTCCAGGTCGAATCAGAGCAGGGTCGAGAGTATCGATCTTGTTGGTAGCCATGATGACCTTGACGTCACCACGGTCGTCGAAACCGTCAAGCTGGTTCAGGAGCTCCAGCATAGTTCGCTGAATTTCGCGCTCACCACCAGATGTCGATTCGTAACGCTTTGTACCGATAGCATCGATCTCGTCGATGAAGACGATAGATGGCGCATTCTCAGCAGCTGTCTGGAACAGCTGTCGCACGAGCCTAGGTCCGTCACCAAGGTACTTCTGGATCAGCTCACTTCCCACGATACGCAGGAAAGTGGCGCTGGTCTGGTTGGCTACAGCCTTAGCCAGAAGTGTCTTTCCGGTACCGGGTGCACCGTATAGAATGACACCCTTCGGTGGCTTGATACCCATCTCCTCGTACAGCTCAGGATGTAACAAAGGAAGCTCGACGGCCTCTCGTACTTCCTGAATCTGTTGCTCCAAACCACCGATATCCGCATACGACTCCGTGGGCGCCTTATCGATCTTCATCGTGGACACCAACGGATCGGCATCGTCTGTGAGCACACCAACCACTGACACCGACTTGTGGTGCAGCAAGATGCTTGCGCCGGGCTCGAGAAGGTCCTTGTCAACGAAGGACATGATCGAGACGTAGTATTCGGGACCGGTCGCACTCGAAACGATGGCGTGGTCGTCGTCGATAAGTTCCTCGAGGTTACCAACACCCATGGGGCTGCCGCGCATGTCGTCGACCCGCGATCTCTCGTCAGCATTTCGATCGGCCGCCTCCGGATCAGCGTTGACGTTCACGGGCCCTGCTCCCTCTTTCACTGCCTTTGCCTTGCGGATCCGCTCTTGGTTCTCGACGTACTCTTCCTCCAGCAGCAGGTGATCGTGGATGCGCTGCATACGCAGATACCGTAATTTACATCGTGCTGTGGGGTAGACGGTGGGCAGCTTCGCGGCGGCGCTGGGGCCGGCAGCCTTCTTCTTCTTCCTGCCAATGCGGGTGGTAGGCTGTGGTGGCGGCTCGTACTTTGGCTTCTCCTTCTGCAGGCAAAGGTGAGTCTCATGACGGCAGACAGACAGTACTGATGGTGCATCGTGATTGTAAGCTGGGAGAGACATACCTTGCCCTTCTTGCTCTTGTCGTCAGGAGGGCCTCCGCCTCCAGCGCTGGACTGCTGGTTACCCTAGACATTGTCAGTATCCGCCGCCGCGGTCCATATGGGGGCGAGCGTACCATGACGCGCGATCACGCAGGTGATTCTGTTGTCGGCGGTGTTATGTGTGATATTAGGGGAGTATTCGGAGGGTGCAGACGGGGCTGCAGGCGACGGCACTGGTGCGGTGGTGATGGTGGTGGTGTTGTTTGGAACTGGCCGCTTCGAGCTGATTGTCGGAGCTCGGTGACTTGCCAAGCGCTGACGCCACTGCTCGACCTCCAGTCCAGCGCCCGCCTCACTCGCCATAGAACAACAGACACGTCGAATGCACGCGTGCCTTTATATACCATTGAATACACATACAGCTGCTGTCTCCTCCCTCTGTCTCCGCTCCTTCTACGCTCCATAACCACGTGAGAAACAGCAATCGTGCTCGGCCCCGCTTTGAATCACCCTCAGCTCCCCCACGTCTGCGGCTGCGAGGTACTCTTAATATCAAGTACAAGCAAGAACTCTCACACAGCTTCTACAACCAACGTACGTTCATGCTGCAGCACAATAAACACTCATCTTGCATCGCCGCACTGCCTTGTGACACATTGGCGAGCCCCACTTGCTAGCTGCTGCCTCTTGAGCCTCAGGCTGACCTTCTACGCAGAGCTGGACCTTACTCGCTGCCTTCTCATAATCGATTAAAGCCTTTCTCCTCTTCTCCGCCCCCTCGACTTCCGCGCAAATTTCTTCCTCGACATGGCGTCTAATAGAGCGAGGCGTATCGCCAAAGAGATCGCCGACATTCAGAACGATAAGCTATCTCAGATTGTAGTAGAGCCCGCAGGGAACGGCGACGACCTCACACATCTTCGCGGCCAGTTCTTTGGGCCACCAGATACACCATACGAGGGCGCCACATACCATGTCGATATCAAGATCCCCAGCGAGTACCCATTCCGACCACCGAACATGAAGTTCGAGACCAAGATCTGGCACCCCAATGTCAGCTCTCAAACAGTGAGCTCTGCACAATCCATGCAATGACAGCGTGCTGACTTACTAAGGGTGCCATTTGCCTTGACACGCTATCGTCACAATGGTCGCCGGTCCTCACGATCAAATCCGCCCTTATCTCCCTCCAGTCGCTCCTCTCCACACCCGAACCCAAGGACCCACAAGACGCAGAAGTCGCTAGCATGTTGATCCGAAACCCCGCCGAATTCGAGCACAAGGCCCGCGAGTGGGCAGTCAAGTATGCCGGCGCGCCCAAGAGGGAGATCGCCGAAGGCAGCGGAGGTGCAACAGCAGAGTCGATCACCAAGAAACGCCAGGAAGCTAAGCAGAACGAAGAGAAAGTCAAGATGGCAGCGTAAGTGTTGAGAGCTATAAGAGCGTTGTTGTATCAAGCTAACATGCAGACAGTTACCACGGCTACAACAAGGACCTCGTCGATCGCTTCGTTGCAATGGGCTTCGATGTCGAGGCCGTTGTGGGCGCTTTCGAATACGTAGGTATCGACAAGATGGGCGGCGAAGACTACGAACTGGAGGAAGCATACATGGGCGACATCACCGCGCGGCTGTTCGGTGAGGCATAAAGAAGCCAGGAAGAGAAAGACTCGGCGTTATAGTAAGAGTCGGACGCATAGGCGTTTGTCATTCACTCCATACACCATCATCGGCGACGGCGTCCGGTATTGTTTACACATGGACTGTGTCCAGATATGTTCCATACTCATGATCAACCCCAATCAAATACTCATACCTTCAGACTCTTCATGCGTTTGTCATGTTCCCAATCCACTATTCATGTGAGTACTGACATCAGACTCACAGTCTGTCACACGCTGCAAGAATCTGTTAGGAATCAGGTGCTCTGAAAAAAGCGCTTCACTAGAGAGATTGCTACCCTCACCAGACAGTGCTGTCCTGTAATCAAAGAGGAATCGCGAGGTGCGGTCTTTAGATACCATACATGGTTTTAAAGCCTATATAAGACCGATCAGTTCGCGAGACGATCGTGAACAGTTGATTTTTCAAGCGTGTACTAGATGTGTGGTGCATAGCAATCTCAGACAGAACTTATCCTGTTTATACAAATTCTTACACAAATCGAGACACACATGTACTACCAGCCAATTATTTAACAGTGAGTTCTCCAGTAACAAGACCTTAGGGCCATAGGCCTTTTAACATACAACCTTTACATAGTGCGTCCTAATCTGCCATTATGCAGCAGCTTTAGCATTAGTGCTAATTGCTGCGCTCTTTTAGTGGTGTCCTTCCGAAACCAGTGGTAGTGTTTGTATGGAGTCTGAGAGAAGGAATTGAAGGCTGGCCGCATCGATGGTGATGTAAGATAGCACTTGAAGTACAGCATTGAGAGTGTTTACCTAACACTCCAATGCGAGATGTCTTATTGCGAAGTGAATCTGTGCACCGTGGTAAACGGCATTGAAGATGTTTGGATGGTGGTTTGCTCGTGATCCCGCATCACTTATTTGCTCTGCAGAATACGTTCTTTTGGCCTCTTTTGCTTATGACCCCATTGTCAGAGTCATTGCCATCATCAATGTGATTACCCAGTGTATTTGTAGATTTCTGAAACTTGGATTCGAGTCGGGTGCTGTAGATCGAATCAGCAATAGGTACCTAAATACGCACATAATGCTCCACAAAATGCCTTTCATTGCTTGGAAATTGTAGGCACGACTACCATATAGGTACCTAAATACGCACATAATGCTCCACAAAATGCCTTTCATTGCTTGGAAATTGTAGGCACGACTACCATATAGGTTTGCAATAGCAAGAGACTAGCGGAGAAAGTCAGCAGAGAAAGATTTCTTGCTCATCTATGTCCCAATCCAGCCAATCTTTGCTATAATCGGAGCCCAGCATTACGTAGTACCCAGCCTCGTCAGAGTACTCTCGGCTTCCTAGCAAGAAGCATGGTCCCAGGAATTGGAAATAGTTCTCCTGACCAGTTGGCCGCAGTGCGCAGGGCATCGTGCACCCAAAGACAATGGCACACAGGTCCCCTTCTTGAACAACAGCCGGGCCGAGGCCCATATAACCACGACTGGTGATTACCAGCTTTCTCTTGTGCACGAAATCTTTGATTTGTGCGTGAACTCTTCCGTCTTCCATATCGGCAACTCGGTCTATACAGTTGCCAGAGAGACTGGGAGCTTCCATGAGATACTGCGCATACTTCGTGCATTCTCGTTGCCAGCTTCCCCAGTCGCCTCTATGACGTGTTGCTGTAAGGGTAGAGATGAATGCCTGTGATAACGAAGTCTGGTAGAGTGTATCGGATGCTCTTGATTGCACCATACTCCACAGATCCGCCAAAGACTCTAACGTGGTGCTTGGTCCGTTGAATACGTCAGATGCGAACTCTATACGGTTAAGGACCACTCCGCGCACCTTCAGTATTGATGTCCCCAACAAGCTCGGTTGTACCAAGTCACTTCCGGACGTGGTTAATTCTTTGTCGCTTAGACGCAATACCCGCTCATTCTCTCGGTGGTCCCAGCAAGGCACCCAGGTGGGCACACCCATGTGTAAGGACTTGGTGTCATGGAGGACATGGTCGAGAATCTTTGGGTTTTTAAAGGTACGAATGTGCTCTGACGCAAAATCATGGTAGACCTCCTGTGGGGTATCACCATACCGTGGTTTGACGTTCAACTGACGGTCTTCTTCCGTCGCAATGTCAACGAACGCATACAGCCTGTCGCGGGGATCGCTCATTTGCAGTCGCCTGCTAGAGTTCAGGTATTCGAGGATCGAGTTTCTAGCCCAATCGCCCTCTCCAACTAAGCATCTCAATTGCGAAATGTGCCGATCCACAAACGCGTCCAAATGTGTCCTAACGCGCTGGAACATGTCTTCTGCAACACTGGAAGCATACTGGCCGCGCTGAACGAACCACACCAAGGTCAACATTAGCTTTTTCCAGCTGAAGATGCTCTGTCCCCAGATAACCTGCCCTTGTTGCGCCAAGGCCGCTTCTCGTACAACCCATCCGCGCGTGAACCACTCTTGATCTAATAGTATGCGTAAAGAACGCCCCCGAGAGTCATTCGAAAACGGATCGTCCTCGTAGAAGGGAAATGTGTTCCAGGCCGATGTGTCAATCTCTTGCATCTCTTGTTCGACCATGCTTGATACGTCTTCTACAAGACTCTTGACAAGCTGACCATGCCCTTGAAGGTCCTCGCCCATATAAATCAGAACACAGGCAGCAGATCGGTATATATCGCTCATTATCGCAACCTGGTAACCCTTCTCTTCAAGATCGCCCTGATTGATGCAGATCGAATCGGCCCAAAGGACTCTTGCATCGGCTCGTAGCCTCAAATGCCGGAGAACCATAGACAGATTTCGTGTGATATACATATCTTTGTCATTGCAGGTCATGCAGTAGTCGAGCTTGTCAGAACCCCACACGTACGATATAGCTTCGTACTGCGGCGCATCCTCAATATTCGCAGTGTGTAGACTGCAGGTTAAGGGCTCCTCTTTACAACCGGGGTAAAGCCTCAAGTAACGAAAGCCGCGTTCCTTGGGAAGAGCATCGTACACAAATCGTGGATGTGCTGAAGATGCCATTCCAGATGATGCTTGGGCTGTTCTTGCGCCACAATAACGGAAGCTGCTGTCTTGGAGGCAACAGGGATTGGATCGGATTCAATAAAAGCGCCCTCTCATTGCCAGAACCTTAGTGCAAGCACCAATCTACACTGAGAACCTCACGTGTCTTCTTCAGTGCGCGGCTCGAATCGCCCCGCACATCAGATCCAGCTTTGCCAGTACATGCGGTGGCAGACGAAAACGAAACAAGTATCTCCAATACTTGCTTCCGCGCAACGAAGGTGAGGTTGATCTTGAGGGGAGACGTCGAGTCGGGTGGTTGAGCATAGGAGAGTGAACCATGGGTGAGGCTCCACATCACCCACGAAACCTAGCCGCATCCATTCTAGTGACATGGACCCTGCATCCAGATTGAATCAAATTCACGCATTTAAAGAACATCGTTGCTGGACTTTCTTTGCCAAACAACCAAGACGAGTGCAAAAATGCCAGATACACCAGCTTCAAAGATTTACTTGCGCCCCCACCACGAGGCCGGGAGGAAGCAAGCCACAAGAACGTACATAATCTACTTCATCACCGGAAACCCTGGCCTCATCGAATACTACCGCACCTTTCTGACACATCTGTACGGAGTTCTGACACGGGAATCCGCAACAAATCGCGATGTTGAGTTCCAAGTCTACGGTCGCTCGCTCTCTGGTTTCGAGATGAGGAGCAATGAGATCAACACAATGAAATGGCATAAGATTCCCCCTTACGGCCTCCAAGACCAGATTCGACATGCCGAAGACGAGCTTACGGACCTTGTGGAAGACATTTCTGATGATGGACACCGGGATGTAAGGGTCATTGTCATGGGCCACTCTGTTGGAAGCTACATCGCCCTCGAAATCATCCGAAGATTGCGGGCGCACGGTCTCGTCGGAGAAGACTACGCAACAAGGATTGTTGGCGGTGTTGCACTATTCCCTACGGTCATGGAGATCATAAGGAGTGAGAGCGGGCAGAAAGCAGCAGTACGTATCCCACATCCATCTGGTCACGTGCTTCACCTAACCTCATTCCAGCCCTTCCTGAAGAACTCTAATTTCGCCTTCTTCGCGGCCGTTCTCGCCAATCTACTGACACTCCTGATCCCAATTTCACTTCTAGCAACACTTATCAAGTCAATTATGGGTTTTCCAGATGATGCTGCACATACAACAGCTTCTTTCGTCAAGTCTCCACATGGCGTCCAACAAGCGCTGCATATGGCCCGCGACGAAATGTTCCAAATCGACACCGACTTCTGGGATGATGATATCTGGGGTGCCGCGAAGCCAACAGAGCACAAGCACGAGCGCGCGCATCTACGCTTCCTCTTCGCCAAGAAAGATCACTGGGTTGCAGACGAGACAAGGGATAAGCTGATCCAGACCAGAGGACGCCAGGCTGCACAAGGTGTGCAGGAGGTCGATGGCTTTGGGGAGAACTGGAAGCCGATTATGGAGGTCGATGAGAGGGAAGGCTTTCCGCATGGTTTCTGCTTGCGTCACGGCGTGCCTGTTGCTGAGAAGGCTGCTCAGTATGTGAGAGACATTGTTTCGAAGGACACTGGTGTGTTCGAGAAGAAGAAAGAAGATGAGCAGGGCTGGACCTGGTAGTCTGTAGCAGACAGGCCCGACCTGAACGGACAAAACAGACATAAATTAGCGGACTATGGACATCTGCTTCGCTTAAAGCTAATCACTATCTAATCCTGCTTGTCCCAATTCGTCGGCCTTTCTGCCACATTTGTGACATCTTCCCGCTCTTCGCTGGCAGCTTGTTGCGACTTCTTGTCGAGCTGTGTGACTGTTAGCTTCGAAATGTCGCTCCAGATGGTCTCATCACTTACCCACTGCACTGCTGCAGTGCAGGCAAAGAACGAAAACACCACCACGATCATTGTGATATATCCCTTCTGCCAGTACGGTGCATCTGTCGCAGGATACAGCGCAATACCCCAAAACGTGTATAGAATCGACTGCACCATGCTCATAACATACAGAATAATTGAGCGCGAAGCGTCGTCTCCCGTGTGCTGACAGATGACACTCGCCCATCCGTACAAGACAGGATTGACAATGTATGATGTGCCAGCAAGGTAGAACGCAAAGAAAGTACCGGCAGTCGAGAGGTTTGGGATGAGCAGAAGGACGGCAACTAGGAGCTGCAAGATACCAGCCAGGATGACCATGGGGATGCGGCGGTTTGTCATGTCAATGACATAGCCAGCACCGATATTCGAGACAATCGATACCGCCTGGATACCAAGAGGGTACGTGGTCGTGGCATAGGATGGAAACTTCTCGATGTTGGCCTTCATCCACAGGAGAAAGAGGCCCTGTAGCACAATTGCTTCGAGAGCACAGCCAATGACCGAGTACAGGGTCAAGATGTAGAAGTGTGGCGAAGCAAACAGACGCTTGCACAGCGACTTTAAGCTAATGTCGTGACCCCAGTTCTTCTTAGGTGGCAGACGATCGATGGCCAGCTGTAGCTCCTCCTTGCTGAGGTAGGGAGCATTTGGCGCTTCTGGTAAGTTTGGGAACAAACATAAGCCGAAAATGCCAAATGGGACGCCCATTGCACCGTCTGTGATATTTCAGCAAAACAAGTTTCTTCAGTGAGCAAGAACGTACTGATGATGAATACCCACTGCCACCCTTCGAGTGATGTCTGACCGTGCAGCCCCTCGTTCATCGCAGTCATCATGACACCAGCGAACATGCTACCGACCTGGCCGACTGCAGTGAAGATAGCAGTCCGCTTAGCGATCTCTAAGGGCTTGTACCAAGAGCCCAAGATATAAATAGTGCCACTATATAGGCTCGACTCGAAGAAACCTTGGAAGAAGCGGACTACGCATAGCTGCTCGTAGGTCTTACAGGCAGTGCAGACCATGGTCAAGCCGGACCAGACGAGTAACGTGAAAGGTAGCCAGAACCGGGGCGCAATCTTCTGAATAATGAGAGCATGTGGGATTTGACCAACACATGCTCTGCCTTGTGTTAGAGCGAGTCAATGGATTATCTGGGGAAAGCGTCTGTACCCCGCTGTAAACATCGCAATAAGGATGCTGTACTGGTTGCCTCCCAGATGGAGGGACTCCTTGAGGCCGGACACCTAAGGAAAAAGTCAGAGACCTATCGTATCTTTACAAAGTATGGTGAGCATACATATGCATTCGCGAAAGCAGATCGATCTGCGAAATGTGAGTTAGTTGAGCTAAAACCCTGGTTGCTTCACTGACCTAGGTAGTTGAAGAAGTACGCCGCACAGCAATACACCTGTCAAACCTTAGCTAAAATCCAGCCCTATAGACACACAGGTCATACAAGTATAAAGCAATCTAGCAAGTATTAGCCGTCTTGTATCAAAGACCACATCTCACGCACCAAGCTTTCTCACCAGTCTTTTCTCAACACTTGATCCCGCCATAGTGCTCAAGTTGGTACTCAGTACCTGGTATCCAGCACGCTTCCGTGACAGAAACATTGTCTATGGCGACAGCGGCTCAATGCCATCGGCTCGCCCCGAAGTGGAGCACATCACGCGCGGGCACCATGTTGGACGCTGGCGAGCCAATGACGACGAGCGCTTCGCTAAGCAACAATTGCGACAGCGAAAAATCAGCTTTGCGAATACGGACTCGGCTCTTGGCTGGGTGTGGATGTCTCCTTACTACCGGGGGAAGGCTGTGGGTCGAGCGAGTCGTGGGTGGGGGTGCTTGACGGACGGGGATCGGATTTGGCGGCGCTGCGAACCTCCCGCACATCTACATTGAGGCATTTGGAAGTTTATGGGTCTTTCTCTAGCTTTTCAGAAGATATGAAGGTGAAGATGGGTTCGTCAGGGCAAGACTTTCTCTAGGCTAGGTATGTTATTTGTTAAGATCGTATTTAGTAGGAGCAACAGTCGCTGATTACAGCGCCGTAAGTACACCTCACCTGAACATATCCCACAGTAACATCCGCGCCTCAAAAGAACAGATCAGGTCGAGCTTCTGATTATGACCCTTTTTTGCGTATCAGCACCGTTTTGAGCCTCTGAGATGGGATCCTCCGTCACCATAGATCCCACCGTGCCACACACGCACACCATAATCTTCCTCCACGGACGCGGCTCAAACGCCACAGAATTCTGCTCGGAAATCTTCGAATCCCAGGACAGTTCTGGTGCTTACTTTAGCCGAGTCTTCCCCAGCGTGAAATGGGTCTTTCCATGCGCGAAACAATCATGGTCCAATCTCGACCGAGAACAAGTGCATCAATGGTTCGACATGACCAGCGTGCAGAACGCGCATAGAGATCCTGATGTCCAGAGACCAGGGCTGGAGGAGAGTAGGACACAGCTACTAGCCATCATTGCAGAGGAAGCAAGGTTCGTGTCCCGGGAAAGCATCGTTGTAGCGGGGATCAGTCAGGGATGTGCGGTAGCACTTTATACCCTGATTTCGGCAGAGGTCCGTGTCGGTGGGTTCTTCGGGCTTTGTGGATGGCTGCCGTTGATGGACGAGTTGTCCAAAGGTGATAAAGCGGAGCTCAGACAGGATCTCAGACGAATCCCGATTTTGTTGCAACATTGTGAGGATGATGCTGTAGTACCGATTGTCAATGGCAAGGCAATGCGAGATTGGCTGGATGAAGGAGGGTTGGAGTTGGAATGGCAGCAATTTGAGGAGGGTGGGCACTGGCTAAATGAGCCGGAAGGTATGGACGGGATCGTAAAGTTCATCAGAAGCATCATGGCGACTAAGGCGACTTAGATTGCGAGATTTCAGTATGTACGGCTGGGGGTCTGAAAAGAGAGGGTCGATAGCTTTCTCAAAATTAGAAGTCTAAATGTATACAAGTGCAGGACCTGAACGCCACGCTATGTTTTTCCTACATCCACATCGTAAAACCGTCTATGCAGGCTTGTCCCCATTCGTTGCCAGCTCTGGGCCCCAGAATGCGTCGGAGTCCTTTTGAAAATTCTCTCTTCCCATTTTCCGGCGCTTAGCCTTGTGTTCGTCAAGATCCGACCCCTGAACCGCATCACGCTTCTGTGCTTGATTCAACTTGACGAGGTCCACTTTGTCAGGATCCTGGCAGGTCTTGAGCTTCTTAATGAGTCTCTTAATCTCAGCTTTGTGCTCCGCATCCATCCTTGTTTGCTCTTCTTTCGAAGCATCCAGCTTTCGGTATGAGCGGTGCGAAGACAGCATTGAAGCGCACTCCCGGAGGGCAGCGATGACTTTGTCGTAGATTGGTGATGTTGAGGGCAACTTGACGGAAAGATAAAACAAGACCAGCGGCTCATCAGCTAGGAGATATGCCGCGAGCCAGATCTGAGATGGCGTATACAGGAAGTATACGTCTGTAAGAGGAGCCGTCTTCTTCAGAATTTGCGACGCCTTGGCATAAGACTCCTCCATGATGCGAGAAGTGAGATGGGCAGTAGTCGCTCTTACTGCCGTACTGCCAGCCTTGTGTGGTAATTGATGCAACGCGGAGCTCAGATCCGCAGCAGTCTTGTATGGGCTGTAATTTGGTCCTTCGTATCTCCCGTTGACCATGCTCATCAAGTCGAGCATACCTCCTTTGAGCGCTCTGAACGGATGCTTGACATCGAAGTTGAAGCGCAGTGCTTGTACAATCAAATATTCAGGCGCCAGGATTTGCTCTGGCGTGACCTTTGTCTTTTCTGAAGAAATCCTTTGCGCGAAATCGTCCAAGCTCTGGTGTTCACTTTCCGACTTGCCGGCCAGAAACATGGCTGTCCGGCTGATATTCTGGGCGTGGTATGTCATGGGCGAGTTGTACAGATAGAAGCGGCGCAAGAACTGTATACATGTTGCGACGGCGCCGTCACTGAACTTGCAGTACTGGCCGAGCGCCATAGTTCGTTCGCAGAACTCCTCCAAGAACGCCAGCTCTTCTGTGACCGTGAAGCAGTCTACATCCTTGTCTGACGTAACCGCATTAGGTGTGTTCGCGCCAGTTTCTATGCCCGAGTTCCCGCTTGTGCTGTCGAATTCCGTTGGCTGAGAGCGCTGAGCGCGTTGTCGCGCAACATTGAGCTTGACGCGCTCAGTGGCTTGGAGGTTCGTTTTCGCGCGTTGGGCGGCCAGCTGCTCGGCGGTGAAGGACCACTGGCGGAACTGCGTCGAAGTGCGGTACAAATCGTCTTCGTTGAGCTTCATTGTGTGTCGGGAAGCGTCGCGCGGCCGCTGAAGCTGTCGTGGTCACAGTTGCTCTTACTCGATGATGAAGCTCCCAATCGCCGAGGTGGCAAGTGCAGCCGAGCCATGGCTCGACTTGCCCGCGAACATGCGTTCTCTTGGCTCTTACACTCACCCACCAGTTCTTTAAACATGCACATCACTGCATATTTGTCTTCGAGAAGCAGGCTAATAGAAGCTTGACCACGTCGTCGGTCCTTCTGAGCACCATCATCGACCCCGGGAGCCAGGTTCAACACCAGATACGTCTCGGCATGCATCTCGAGGAGGTTCTGGCCAATCAACACACCTGACCGCTTCAAAGAAATCGACCTCAATCTTGCTCAACTTTGCCAGAAGAAGACTACCACCTGATTGCGGGCTACAAAGTCAAAGTTCTTAAGAATTGAATTTCCGCAATGTATGGCTCCCAAAATGATCACCGTCTTTCCTTTCAATTGTCGTCTCACGCTCGAAAGTCATGCTTGCGTTCATACTGTTACTCTGTCATCATTCTCTACCACTACTCATTTCCAATCCTGCGTAGCTTCAAAAAGCGGCGCGGTATTTTTGAAAGGTGCCGGTTCTCATTACAGCATTGCCTGCGTCAAATCCGCCTCGTAACATGCCACCAAAACTCTGAGCGCCAAGGACAACTCTCCGCGATCTGCGTTCCGCTATCCAATCACAGAGTTACGGATTCCCTGAGATAAGAGCTGGGATCAGTTGCACCTCCGTTGCCATGCATATATGCTCCGCGAGGACGTGATTGTGCACTCGTACCTAGCTTCAAATGGCACAGCTCAAGCATTCCACATTCTTCGCCACCACAAGACAGCATTCTGGAGGTAAGAGCTGCAGCGTGCATGTCCTGTTATCCCTGAAGCTGCCTTCTCCGTCACTGGTCTCCGCGGTTTTTTCGCGGTGGCTGTGAACGCAATCCTACCCCTTCTTGGCACCTTCCCAAAGCGGTCTAAGCAACGGTCTCCGCTGACGGTCTGCTCAGAAGCCGTCCGACTGGTCCACCTCGTTTCTCCACAAGGTGAACGACTGCAGCTTGCCAGGTTTGAGCTCTAGCTCCTCCCAAAGGCCCGGGGTGTAATCAAGCCAAGAGTAGATCCGGACGAGGAGCAAATCAGCGGAGACATGCCGTCATCTACCAAGATTTCTCCAAGACGTGCCTAGCGTGCCAGTGCATGCCAACGACAACGTCAATGCTTCTATACAGGCTTTAGCAGGAAACAATAAGGTGGCGGTAACCTCTGATAGGAAGGTACCCAGTGTGACACGGTGAACGCGAATCTATGGCGCATTGCACGCGACCGGATGTTGAGCGAGAGCATGCTTTCCGGGATGGCTTAGTTGATGGCTTCAGAATATAAGATGGTAGAACCTGCACCCAGGCTCCTGGATCATCTCCATCTGCAACCGTCAACTCGCAGTCGAAATCATAAAGATGAAGTGGACTACCATTGCAACCGCTCTCGCGGCTGTGCCTTTGGCATCGGCCGCTGGCTACTCGAAGGAGCAGTACCGCTCTGGTGAAGTCATGGAGAAGATGATGACGGCCAAGGAGGTACGACAGCCAATTCCGCTGGTGTTGTCTACTCGGTCGCTAACAACACTGTAGAGTGCATGGGCTAAGCAGCGCGCTGCTGGTGCTTATGACCAGAAGAAGTGGAAGGACTTCCACAAGAAGCGTGTCAACAAGAACAAGATTGAGTGCAAGCACGGTCGCGTAGAGGCTGTGAAGGGCGACGCCGATCAGACCTACAAGTGCAAGAACATCGTAGGTGCATTCAGTCGACGTTCGAGCTCGCCAGATGTTAACGCCACCGTAGGACCTGTACGACTTCAAGACGCACGAAGAGCTTGGCAACCCTCCTCCCGTTGCTGAGGGTTCCGGTTCGTGGGGTTGGACACACAAGGGCCGCGAGTTCATTGCCATTGGTCAGACCAACGGCACTGCGTTTGCGGAGGTCACCAAGAAGGGTGAGCTCGAGTACCTTGGCCGTCTGCCGGCTCAGGCATCGCCAGTCATCTGGCACGAGATGAAATCTCTTGGCGACTACCTGTTTGTTGGTTCCGAGGGTGCAGACCACGGAGTACAGATATTCGATTTTAAGAAGCTCCTCAAGCTCGACCCGAAGAAGCCCAAGACCTTCAACACGACCACTGACCTCACATCTTGGTTCAACGATCTTACTGAGGGTGCTGGTATCAAGGGCCGCTCGCACAATGTCGTCACCAACGAGGAGAAGGGCTACGCCGTCGCAGTCGGCTCCGGTGGACGTGCAGGTCGTAACGACACCTGCGCTGGTGGTCTCATCTTCATCAACGTTGACGACATCACCAAGCCTTACAAGGAGGGTTGCGCCCCTCAGGATGGTTACGTTCACGATGCTCAGTGCATCGTCTACCGTGGACCTCACAAGAAGTACTACGGCCGTGACATCTGCTACGGCTACAACGAGGACACCCTGACCATCTACGACGTCACCAACAAGAAGGGCTTCAACGCTTCGACCATCATCTCCCGCACCCCCTACAAGGGCGCTTCCTACACCCACCAGGGCTGGGTCCTCGATCCCTACTGGCAAACCCACCTCGTCATGGACGACGAGCTCGACGAGGGCGAAATCGACAACGGCACCGACACCTCCCCCGACTCCGTCGCAAAGGACGGCTACCCCGCAACCTACATCTGGGACATCACCAACCTCGAAGCCCCCAAGAACTCAGGCTACTACAAGTCCACAACCCGCGCCGTCGACCACAACCAGTTCGTCCACGACGGCCTCGCATACCAGTCAAACTACCAGGCCGGCCTGCGCATCCTCGACGTCAGCTCCATCCCCCGCTTCTCCGACGGCAGCAGAGTCGAAGAGATTGCGTACTTTGACGTTTTCCCCGGTGACGATGCGGTGCCCGGTGGTGGTCAGGCGCTGTGGGATGCGGGCACTTGGTCGCACTACACGTTCCCCAGTGGGTTTACGGTTATTAATACTATTGACCGTGGTGCGTTTGTTGTTAAGCCGACGTTTGGGCGCGGTAAGGGCAAGTACTTTGGCAAGTACTAGGGATGGTTATGAGATATGACGAAGTAAAGTAACTCTTAATGATACTGAATGCAAATATAAACCAAGCATGGAGATTACGTGTGGAATGTGTAGCTTTGGATGGCAGCTGTGTAGGCAATGGCGTTGCTGATGTAGTGGATGTAGGAGTAATCGTAGTGACGCAGATGAAAGGATTCCAAAGGCTAGGTGGGATAGGATATGGCATCGAGCGTGAAGATGTAACAGAAAAGACGTTACAAGTTACAACAAGGCGCATACGTACTGAGCACTTGTCGCTTAAACTAACAACACAACACATGCCAGCTCAACCGGAGTTTGTTTCTATCCTCAGCAAAGCACCGTCGAAGTTGACGTGCGCAGAATCTCCAAAAGAGAGAAGAGCTTATAGAGACAGCTCAGCAAATCGTATTGTACAACAAAAACACCATTCGTCCCATCTATCCTATATCATCAAGCCATAACCTCGCAATCCTTAACACCGCCCAATGCACACCCAACACGCATTTCTCTCACATTCCACTTTACATCCCTTCAATCCCAACCCCCCCAGCCTTCCCCCCAACATCCCTAAACACCGCCTTCCTCTTCTCCACCTCCTCCCTCCACCTCCTCTCCCTCTCCTCCCTCCCCACACCCTTGACATACTGCAACAGCCTCAACGCACCCGTCGGCGTAACGCCCTCGACCCTCCTCGCCTGGCCCACGCTCTCGGGCCGCGCAACGCTGAGCGCTGCTTTTTCCTCGAAGCTGAGGCCGAAAATGGCGCTAAAGTCGAGGTCGGGCGGGAGGGATAGTTGCTCGTCGCGGAGCCAGCGGGTTTGTGCTGCGGCTTGGTAGGAGACGTAGGGGGCGTAAGTGGCTTCGATTGCGACTCTGTCACGTATGCGTTGTGAGAAGTGGGTGATTTCGGGTAGGATGGGGGCGAGGGTGGTGGGTGTTGTGTTTGCCATGCGGAGGAGATCGTATGCGGAGCGCTTTGTGCTGTCGTTTCGGACGTCGAAGCCGTGGTGTTTCCAGAGCGGGGCGCCCATGGACTTGCTTTGTAGGAGGGTGGTTAGTGCGGAGATTTGGGACGCTTCGTCAGTGAAGGCGGTCCAGCGGGTGTCGCGGACGACGCCGTGTGAGCGCCCGAGGGGTGTGAGGCGCGAGTCTGCGTTGTCGGCGCGCGCGGACATGCGGTATTCGCTGCGTGAGGTGAACATGCGGTAGGGTTCGCTGACGCCCTTTGTGATCAGATCGTCGATCATGATGCCAATGTATCCGTCTGCGCGCGTGAGCACCATGGCTTCTTTGCCCAGGCTGCGCAGCCCGGCGTTGATGCCTGCGACGACGCCCTGGCCGGCGGCTTCTTCGTAGCCTGTTGTCCCGTTGATTTGGCCCGCGAGGAAGAGACCGGATATGTTCTTTGTTTCGAGGGTGGAGCGTAGGTGGCGAGGGTCTACGTAGTCGTATTCTACGCCGTAGCCGGGTTGCAGCATTTTTACGTTTTCGAGGCCGCGCACTGTCTTCAGGAAGGCTTCTTGCACGTCCGGTGGGACGGTGCAGGATATGCCGTTCGGGTAGATGATGTCGTTGTCGAAGCCTTCCGGCTCGAGCCAGATGATGTGGCTGGTCTTGTCTGCAAAGCGGATGATTTTCGATTCGAGCGAGGGGCAGTATCGCGGGCCCTTGACGGTCTCGCGGATGTGTATCGACTTGTCGAGGTTCTGGCGGATGATTTCGTGGCCAGCTTCGTTCGTACGGGTTTCGTGGTTCAGCAGCTGGCGCTCGACTTGTACGCGGTCGTTCAGGTAGCTAAAAGGCATGGGCGGGTCGTCACCTTCCTGCGCCTCGAGGATCTTGAAGTTGATCGACTTGGCATCCAACCGCGGTGGTGTGCCAGTCTTCAGCCTTCCCAGCGTAAACCCAGCTTCCCTCAGACTTTTGCTCAGGCCAAACGTCGCAGCCTCGCCCATGCGCCCCGACGGATAGGCATCGAGTCCGATGTGAATCTCTCCACCCAGAAACGTACCAGTCGTAATGACCACATTCCCCGTAGGAATGATCTGACCGCTCTCCAACCGCACGCCCGTGATCTTTCCATACGCACCCCTCCGCTCCTCATCCGGCGTGCGATCCACAATGATATCCGCAACACTCCCTTCAACGACGCTCAACCCCTCATACCCCTCAATCTCCCCGCGCATGTACTGCTTATACAGCGCGCGGTCAATCTGCGCCCGCGGCCCCCACACCGCAGGGCCCTTTTTGCGATTGAGGACGCGGAACTGGACGCCCGCTTTGTCGACAACGCGGCCCACGACTCCATCCAGAGCATCGATCTCGCGCAGCATTGTGCCCTTGCCGATTCCGCCGAACGAGGGATTGCAGCTGCAGACGCCGAGGTTTTCTCTCGAGGGCGTGACGAGCGCGGTACGAGCGCCGGCGCGCGCTGCAGCAGCAGAGGCTTCGCAGCCTGCGTGGCCGCCGCCGATGACGATGACATCGTAGGGTCTGTGAGGGCTTAGTTGTGGTGTTGGGGGGAGTGGAAGGTGCTGGCGTACTGCTCGGTGCCGGCGATGCTGGCGAATGCTCTGCGCCGGTGGTTGTTAAAGGACCGTACGCGCGCTGCGTGGCCCCAGAGCTGGCGCGCTCGTTGTGGGACTACTCGCTGCATCGTACGGGTGTGTCGTTGCGGAGTAGTTGTCTTGCAAAAAGTTGGGGTGGACGCGGAGGTGTCGAGTCGCCGCAACTTTCGCCGCGCGGTGTCACGTGGCGATTTGCGTTATTGCGCGAGTAATTGCTATGTCGGTTTGCTGAGGAAGCCGATCCCGGGGTAGGAAGTTGAGCGATGCGGGAGGTCTTCTGTACATTTCCTGTGTTCATATGACAGCCTTGAAAACTCTAAGAGCTTATGTATTATGCCTACCACCTAGTGGAACCTGAGAGTCGCTGAATCTCTGAAACACCTCGATGATCTGGGCTTGATCGAGCAATTGAAGCGCGCGACGATTGCTGGAGGCCAACACGCATTGCAGACCAAAAGTACGCACAACGCCTTTATTCCCATTCTACAAGAGTAGAGATCGCACCTAACAAAGTCTCCGTGGTATACACTCGTCATCTCATACACATGCCAATCTCGAACGCGTGGCAGCCTCTCGTGGGAACCATTGTCCACCAAGTCGTACAAGTCCAGTCTTCATTACAAGGTATAGCGGTAAATCGTACACATGTCATCCACAAGGGAGACGACTGCTTAACCAGAAGCCTCCTGGACGATACCCTCGTCGTTGGTCTCGGCGCCCTCCTCGGTGCGGGCGCGGCTCAGGACATCAAAGTTCCTCGCGACGAGGCTCAGGTTGGAGCGCTTGTTGCCCTCGGCGTCGGTGAAAGTCTCCATGCGCGCATCGGCGTCGACGTAGAGGAGGGAACTGTGCCAGAACCATTAGCCGCTGTTCGACCCATCCCCTGCTTGCTCGCCCAACGTCCCCTCTTGCACTTCACACGCAACCCTCCACAATGTATCTCAAGCAGAAAGTCGCAAACTCACCCCTTAGGCACATTCATCAAGAAGTCCTTTTGCGCGCCCTGCACAAAACTCGCAACCCGGAACCAGCTTGTCTTCTTGTCCTCGCCCTTGCCAAACGAGCTGCCAATCACATATCGGACCAGTGTGCGATCGCCCGAAATGGTGACCTCCTCGGGCGCAACGCCCAGGCGACCGACGACTGTCATGCGCGCGAGCTGCGACGCCGGCGAGGAGCTGAAGCTGCGTGTGAATGCGCGGGGCGCGGCGGTGCGGAGGGTGTTGGCGAACATTTTGCGGGTTAGGGTGGGTGTTAGTGTGAGTTGGTGGGTAGCGGTGATGATGAGGTGGTGTTTGGTGTTGGAGTGGGGACGTGGAGGACCGTGGACGCGACGCGGGCGTGTTAAGGTTGCCTCAGCTGTCAGGGGCCGGAGCCAAGAGCTATTCCACCGGGGCCATTGGCGAATCAGCGCGGGGAAAACGGCGATACGGCTGCAGTGGAACAGCTTGTCGATAGCAACGGCAGGATGCATGTTGTTTTGATGGGTTGTTTGCCATCCTGCTGCTCATGTTTCCTGACGTCTTGTCTCACGGCTTGTTGTCCTACATCTCCAGCAGCACGCTCCTCATCATCACCGCTACACTCACACTTTTGAATTCATCCGTCACTGGCAATGAGTTGCGGAAGGTGAGCAATATCTTAAAGTCCAAATGTCTATCGGTTGAGATGTACTCAATACCTAGCAATCTTTCCTAATCGTACTGTGGTAAACGCCGCCACAACCGCACAACACGCTCCAATGAACAAGCAAACGCTGATTGCATTCACACCATCAGTGCTGTGGTGCTCTTCTTCCGGTGCATCGCTAAGCTCTGGGCTCTTTCCAGGCTCAAGCAACGAAAAGACAACAAAGGAAATCCCCGTTCCCACAAACTGAGGCAACGTCGTGTAGACATTCATGATGCCTAGGTATTTGCCTGAACCTTCACCTGTCGATTGCTGCTCGGTGTCTGGCTGGTCCAAATGCAGAGTCGAAGGCCCGTCGAGCTCGACGGAGTTTCTGCCCAGGGGCACGTAGGACGGTGTTGACGAGAGGCGGTTGATTTCTACGCCGAGGAAGGCGAAGGGCGCCCAGCAGCTAATTGCCCAGGATCTATTTACCGTTAGTTCTGGTGAACTTTTGAAGATGGGGAGATCAAAATACGTACATTCCGCAGATGCCTATGATCAGAGTGGCGCCGCGCAAGGATTCGACGAATGGTGCCAGACACATTGCGCACGCAAAGACGATGTGTGAGACCATCCATGCAGTGAGGAGCGAGGGTTTGAACCGCCCCGCTTTCTGCACGAATGTCGCCAGTTTGACTGGTGGTCGCGCGGTGAAGGGTGCCTCTTCACCCTCAGGGCTCTTGACAACAAACGGTAGTAGCACAGACATGATGAATGTGATGATGGAGAAGCCGATGAGAGCTAGAGAGCCGACCCGGCCAACTTGGCCAGTCATGTCATTGGAGTTCTTCGCAGACGCAGGCGCATCGTAACGTAGGTACACTTCTCCCACCCATGTCGTGCTGTAGAAGAGGAATGGGAACCAGCCTACTCTATTGTCAGCGATATCCATCTGTGAAGTCTACAAGACCTACCAATCCATGCCCAGAACTGCACATGACAGATGGTCTTGATAGTTGCTGGAAGATCGAAGGTGGACTTTGCGAGGTCGATCAAGACCTGAGTAGCGCTCAATTTGTCATCCCCGTCATGTCCAATGAGCACCCTTTCTGTGACAGCCCAGCTCGTGAGGCCTACGGTCAAACACAGGCAGAAAGCAGCTACCACAGTAAGTTGCTTGAACTGCGTGTCACCCAGCAACGTCCCAAATACGGTCTCCAGCTTGAGAGCTCCAGCTCCATATCCTATCAAACTGCCCACAGCGACCATGCGACTCGCCCAACTGCTTCCGGCCTGTTGTTTCGGTATTGGTAGTGTGTCAACGATCAGCCCTCTGCAACTGCCCTGCACCGCATTAATAGCGAAATCAATCCCATAGATACTGAACACGGCGAGCACTATCGTCGCGTTCTTGACCGTCTCCTTCTCGCTCGCAAACAAGCCCACGACTTCTTTTGTCCAGCCAAGCAGCAGCAGAAACAGGGATGTGAGAATGGTACAGCTGATCATGAACGGACGTCGTCGGCCGTAGCGCGAGGTCGATCGATCTGCTATCACGCCGACCACAGGCTGCATGATCAGCCCCGAGAGGGGGCCGGCGATCCAGACGAGCGAGATGCGGGACTTGGTGAGACCGAGCTCAAGGAGATAGGGCGTGCAGTAGGTCATTTCGACGTTCCATGTTATCCTGCGAGTGTCCCATTAGCTCTTACATTGCGCAGAAGCCACAGACTTAGGGAGGCGCACTGCAACCCGATGAGCGATGCTGTGAGCAGCGCCATGCGAACGCTCTCACTCGAGCCTTTGATCGACGGCGTGCCGGCCCATTGTGCTACGGACGGCATTCTCTCTGCTTTGCGATTGTATTTCAATTGGCTCAAGACGTCAGGGTTCGGTGCTTCGGTATGCGGTCGCGTGCGCTGTGACCCGGGAAATGGAATGTTGCATTGGGCAATGACGCGTTTGGTGTGAGGTTCTGCGAGGCTGCGACGTTAAGGAGACATGCTATGAAGACAAGAGGCGCTGAAGGTGAAGGTACAAGAGTTTATTGTAATGTACACATAGGTGGCTGCTAGGGGAAGTGTACGTCAGCGTAGATGGTGGCTTGGGCGTGGAGAGACGTTGAGCTAAGCTAGGGTTATGAATAGAACGGCTGCTTGCGTGCAACTCAACGACACCAAACGCTTGGTCTCAGTTTAGCGACCCCCGACTAGTCTGGGCTCTGCGGTTTGAACTTTAAAGCTGAACCTGCAAGATGTTGTTCTTCGACACTTACAGTGGATTAGGTTGTTCTTCTACAGACGTGTTCGTCAGACAGTTAAAATGATGCATGACGTACGCCTCAAGCTCACATCTCCACACCCGTATCGCCTTATCCATCTGGGCATCCCGAATTGCGGAGATAGTTGCCGCTTTCAGGCCACGGTCAGAGATTGTCTCGCGGGTTTCTACTGATAGGCGGGCAATTAAAAGTCGGTGAGAAGAGTATTTTGCGGATTAATGAGGTTTCCTTTGGTTTCCTCGACGTTCAATTTGATCTGATATACAGACAGTTAATGATGCGATGCGATGCAGCAAGATACGCCTGAACATGCTATGGATATACAACTTCAAATGCCCAGTATACATGTACAAAGCCTACGATATTATATGGCAATTACAAGCCCGTCGCTACTGTGAAATAGAACGATAAATCAAGCGCCAATCAGCTCCTTAGGCACGCAGGCAAAGCCAGTGCTGATGACGGCCAAGATGGTGCTAAAGATGATGAGAGCCCAGTTCAAGGCCTTTTCTCCTGGTCCAATGTCCTTTCCAAATAGCTTCAGGTGGAAAGCAACAGGCAGGATGATGCAAATGGAGAAACAAGCAACACTGCCGAGAAGTGTCATGATGCGATCGAAAGATGGGAAGAGGATGGCGATTACGACGAAGATAACAATAGTTACGATCTTCAGGGTGACCTTGAGCAGACCTCTGCTAAGACCTGACATGCCGTTCATGGAGGACGACATGGCCATTGCGCGCGAGTCGAGACCGAAGAGGACTTCAAGGGTAGATACGATGGGTCGTGCGTTCAGGGGAACTTTCGTGAGGGGAATGATGGCGATGCAGATAGCGATGAAGACCGAGAGACTTGCGGGGTAGCCAGCTGTTTTGAAGATGTTGTTCGTGATCTCCTCACTGACACCATCGCCGAACATGAGGATACCAGCACATGCCATGCCGACGTCGATCAAGAAGGTGAAGATGTAGGTGATGTCGACGCCGCGACGGTACTTATATGGATGCCTCATGTCTCTGTAGATGTTGGGGAAGACAGAGTGCCCGCCCCAGGGAGACATCAAAAGACCGAATGAGATTGGAATCGTCATCCAGTTCTCCGGGAACAGGTACTGGGTCATGGGCTGACGAATGGATCCAGGAGCATCGGCCTTGATGAGACCATCTGCCCATACTGCAAGCGTAATGCCAAAACATGACATGACACCCAGAATGGAGGTAAACGACAGCATGCGCAAAGGGAGAAAGCTCAGCGGTATCAGGATGACACCGCAGACGATCTTCCATGTCAATGTGCCATAACCGGAGATCAAAGCGTCCATGCTATCGGCGAAGAGTACCACGAGAGCAACACATGCTGCCAGCAGTTCCAGAGAGAAGAGTATGCTGACAGCGACCCGCGCCTTGTTGCCAAAAGATACGTAAGCCAGATCAGCAAAGGTGATGAGGGAGTTATCGACATCCAGACATTTGGCAAGCAGCTTTGCAGTATACGAAGTGACTACGGCAGACCACGTGAGGAAGATCATGCCGATCACCCAACCGGAGTATTTCAGGGCGAGGGGCAGTGTTAGCAGCCCCACCCCGACCAGAACATTGACGGAGTTGAAGATGGTCTGTGGAAGTGTCGATTGCCCGACAACGACGTTGATGATTTGGCCGTCCTCTTCCACCTGCTTGACCAGCAGCGGCTCACGCTCCTGTTCTGGTTCTTGCACGCCCTTCAACTGCTGCTCAGTGAATAGGCGTCCAGCATGGCGCATAGAGGACTCGTTGACGCGTGCAGAAAGGCTGCCATAGGTTGTACCGTAGCTTCCACCAAACGGCGATGAAAGCGAGGGTTCAATCTGAAAGATGCTCTCGCCGCGTGCCCTTAGGCGCTGTTGTGAATCTTTGGGTAGAAGACGGGTGTGCTCGTTGGCGCCTGCCTCCTCGTCCTCGACTGCAGTTCCCTGATCAGAAGTGCGCCTTCCTTGTGACTGCAGCGCATTGCGAAGCGCCGAACGGTGCTCGGCCAGAGAGCTGGGGACGAATCCGGCGCGTGGGAATTCGGTGGTGGGCGTCTGGTCTTCTTCGTCCTCGCTCTCCACGCGGAAACTTTGGCGCGCCGGGGTGATCTCGAAGAAGCCTGCTGCACGCTGCCATGAGCGGGCGAAATTGTTGATACTGTTCACGCCGCCTGCATCGCCCAGCGCCTGCAATTGCTGTGATACTGAGGACCTGAAGTGGTTGGTCAGTAATCGGCGCGTTGCGCCAAACCAGCTATCGAGTGCAGATTTTGCCTACCTCCTCCGTCGCAAAGTGCCATTGACCGCTCCTGTGTTCAATGAGCTCTGCTCGCTGGGCCGCCGCTCAAGCTCGTCCCACTGCACGCGACTGCCCTGCGAGCCCACGGATGCACCGCGCACGCCGTCGTACTGGTCCCAAGTGGACGGCTGCTTGCCCTTGATATCCATGGTGAGTAAAGGTCAGTCTCTCACACGGACGAGTCTACGAAACGAACAACAATGGTCTGGAGATAAGGGAGAGCAGGTGGAGCTGATATAAAACTTGTTCACGGGCCCATGCAGGGTGCGGGAGCTAGATACAGTATCCAGGGAAGGTTATCGTCGGTGGTTTGGATTGGCGTCGGAAATGCGTCACGGCAGAAGTCCATGGCCACTGCGGCACGGCATATGTCTTGATAGAAGCGCCGAGAACGGAGGAGACATCATGTGTGAAGCCTGGGGATAATGAGAGATATCACGAGGCAGGCGGCGCCCCGCATGTATCCTTTCGTCATGCTGCGGGTGCACAGCGGGCGTCCACTGCGCTGTGAGTGGACCCGTTAGCGACTGGAACCTTGGGCAGCGACAGCACAGCCATTGTTCACAGCCAGCGGTGACTCTGCTTGACGCTGCTTGACTGTGTCTGACTCGAGATGCTTGGAGGTGGAAGATGGAAAGCTCAGACTCTGATGCCTGCCCTGTGTGCCCTTGCTTAATAGGCGTTCGTGTGTCGCGGTTTGCTGCTGCACTCTCTGCACAAACCTCGTGTTGGCTACTCGCGGGAACGACCGCAGCCCCTCCGAACAGCGAGCCTGCTGCAAGGCAAAATTTACACCCCGCGCCTTCTCACTTCTTCACCCACCCACACCGCAAAGATGTCGTCGAAGGAGCCCCAGCCCAACGACGCGGAAAAGAACATCGAGATCTGGAAGGTCAAGAAGCTCATCAAGCGTCTTGAAGCCGCCCGCGGAAATGGCACATCCATGATCTCGCTCATCATCCGTACGTGAGCCCCAACAGTGGCCCTGAGCCTTGCCGCCCACGCTGCATCCACGCTTAAGCAGCACCGCTCACCATGCATAGCGCCCAAGGACCAGGTCTCGCGCGCCGCGAAGATGTTGGCTGAAGAGTTCGGAACTGCCTCCAACATCAAGTCCCGTGTCAACCGTCTCTCTGTCCTTTCTGCGATTACCTCGACCCAGCAGCGTCTTAAGCTGTACTCGAAGGTCCCACCCAATGGCCTCGTCATCTACTGTGGTGAAATCCTGACCCCCGAGGGCAAGGAACGCAAGGTCAACATCGACTTCGAGCCCTTCAAGCCCATCAACACGTCGCTGTACCTTTGTGACAACAAATTCCACACTGAAGCCCTCAGCGAGCTGCTCGAGTCGGACCAGAAGTTCGGTTTCATCATCATGGACGGAAACGGTGCGCTCTTCGGTACCCTGTCAGGAAACACTCGTGAAATCGTGCACAAGTTCTCTGTCGATCTGCCCAAGAAGCACGGTCGTGGTGGTCAATCCGCCCTGCGTTTCGCTCGTCTGCGTGAAGAGAAACGCCACAACTACGTCCGCAAGGTCGCTGAATTGGCCGTGCAGAACTTCATCACAGCTGACAAGGTCAACGTTGCTGGTATCATTCTGGCCGGTAGCGCCGACTTCAAGAACGACCTGAACCAGTCCGATCTTTTCGACAACCGCCTGCAATCCAAGGTCATCAAAGTCGTCGACGTCTCATACGGTGGCGAGAACGGCTTCAATCAGGCGATCGAGTTGTCGTCCGAGACACTCGGCAACGTCAAGTTCATCCAGGAGAAGAAGCTTATCAACGAGTACTTCGACCACATTTCCAAGGACTCCGGCAAGGTCTGTTACGGTATTGAGGATACCCTCAAGGCTCTGGAGGCCGGTGCCGCCGAGACTCTCATTGTCTTTGAGAACCTGGAGATCACACGATGGGTCCTCAAGGCTTCAGACGGCACAGAGGTCATCCTTCACACCAACAAGATTCAGGAGGCCGACCGAACCAACTTCATGGACAAGACCACCGGGCAAGAAATGGAAATCGTCGAGCAGGGCTCTATGCTTGAGTGGCTCGCTGAGAAGTACCACGATTTCGGCGCCACACTCGAATTCGTCTCCGACCGTTCCTCTGAGGGCAACCAGTTCGTGAAGGGTTTCGGTGGTATCGGTGCCATCCTGCGTTATGCGCTCAACTTTGAGCAGCTTGCCGACTTTTCTGACGACGAAGACGAATTCTACGATGATTGACGGTTGTGCGCCCTCGCTGACTGCGAGGCAGCGTCCCCACTCCACGCGTCGAGTGAAGGAACTTCCGCTGCCCGCGCACAAGGTCAACAAGACGCGCCCGGAATGAAGGACGGAGCAGTCGATGTTACGACGCTTCGCCTCTCCCGATTGTAGAGAATAGGGGAGCGTTCACGGAGGTTTTGCATGGTAGGTCGACTTTTGCGTGATGGATGACCACCACTAAACCCATCCAGGCTGATGAACCACCCATTCTTATTACCCCTTTCGTTCGACGGAGAGGCAGCAGCCTTCTCCGACAAGTTGCCCAATCATATCCTGATTGTAGAGCTCTATCCTAGCCGCGACAATGAGTGAGGACGAACAGGACACAGAGAATAGCCATTGTCAATCATCTACGTGCGAACTTTCCTGCAGCAATCCTAGGTGGAAGAAGGAGAGGCAATTTGCTCACTCGCGTATGCGTCAGCTTGTCTGTCATTCATCTCCAGCTGAATCAAATTGTGCTTGACCCAAGATGTGCGCCAGGTGACGTTCTTAACATGAGATTTGTGCGCCATGAAGCTACAATGAACCGTGCTATAAACATTTGAAATCGCTAGCAATGCGCCCTACATGCTGCGTGCTTGTACATCCGCCCTATGGTGTCGATTTGCCGTTTAAAATGCCGATGTCGCTCCTATTTCCATTCCACACTTGTACCCCGAGTTTGACCTTTGACACGCCAATCGCGGCTTCACAAGATGTCAGAGAGGAGCAAACCGCAAGTAGCGTTTCTAGGGCCGGAGGCAAGCTACACACATCAGGTCAGTCTGAAGTTCTTTTGCAATTGTCGGTTTCTACAATCTGTTGTTCACGAAATTCAAAAGAGTCAACACGTCACGGGGTCCAGCACCACGCACCCACGAATGGGAGCACATATGCTTCAATCCATTGAGCCATTCGCCACAAGCTGCTTGGAATGTGAATCTTTGCAGAATAGCATTAGATATTATAGCATGCGCTTCCAAATCATTCACATTTACTGACGCTGCACCCAGGCAACTCTTGACACCTTCTCCACAGACGCATACACCCTTGCCCCACAAACCACCATCGAAGATGTCTTCGCCGCAGTCCAAGAAGGCACTGTGTACCGAGGCGTCGTACCCTTCGAAAACAGCACCAATGGGTCCGTAGTCTTCACCCTAGACCTCTTCGCAGACCTACACAGCAAATACAGCGACATTCTCGTGTGCGGCGAAGCCTATGTAAACGTGAGCCACTGCCTCCTCGGTCTCTCCGCCCCAACTTCCCCGGACTACTCGAAAATCACCAAACTGTATTCTCACCCGCAGGCCTGGGGCCAATGCAAAACGTTCCTGCAGAAGCACCTCAAGCATGCAGAGCGCTTCGACGTATCCTCGACCTCGCGCGCCGCGCAGATGGTCGCTGAGTCCAAAGATCCCGGCGCTGCGGCTATCAGCAGCAAGGTCGCGAGCACGCTGTTCGAAGTGCCGCTTCTCGCCGAAGCTATCAACGACGTCAGCGGTAACCAGACACGCTTCCTTGTGTTGCGACGGAGAGATAGCCCACAACCATCCCCGACCTCGCAGGCCGTCACCACCGACGAAGAGAATTACAAGACCCTCCTCCTCTTCACGCTGCCTTACACGCCCGCGGACCCCAACCCTGGCGCGCTGGCGCAGTGTCTGTCCGTGTTTGGCGGCCACAAGCTCAATCTGACGAGCATCAATACAAGGCCGAGCGGCGTGGCGAACTGGGAGTATATTTTCTTCATAGAATTCAAGGGACGGAAGGATGACGGCGAGGGTGGGGCTGTGAACGCGGCGTTTCGGGAGCTTGGGGGCGTGTGTGAGTGGTATCGGTGGTTGGGGAGCTGGGAGAATAGGCTGCCTGCTCTGGGGTCGTAGAGGGTGTATAGGATGGGATGTCAAATGTCTCGCGAGGGTGCTGATCGAGGGAATAGCTTTCTGCACGTCAATGCTTTGAGATGGTGTGAATTAAGCCTGTAAATGTTGGAGTGTTTTGCGGTGATGGCTTCTATAATGCAGCGAAATATTTCGTCCTGTTAGCCTTTGATCACCCAGAGATATGTTTTTCATATCTGAGCGTTCTGGACAGCGCACGACAAAAGACGCTTGGTAGAAACACATCTATGAGCAAATACACATGCAGAAAGAATAATCATGGAGTTTCAACGCAAGCGAGGAGATATGTGAAGAGCAGCATATACCTACTGCGCTCACCCCCAGACTAGAAGGCCCTTTAACAATTGACCTAAGATAGCGGGATGAGAGAGACCAGCAGACCCCGAAGGTGGGGAAAAGGAAAGCAGAAGCGTGTGTTCAGAATGATAACGACGTTGCGAATTGGTCGACTTTCAGGCAGGATGGATACTGTTCTTCAGTTTATCAAGTCCACTCCTTTCGGCCTTCGTTGTGAAAATCGTCTTCGCCGAACTGGTTAAAATAACCTAAGGGTCTGCCCTAAGTGACAGCTTGTTGAACTTATCCCGAGCCTTCTTCCTGTGCTGTAAATGTCAAGTTGCGTGTATTGAGTGAGAAGACTGCGCAGTACAAAGTTTGATACTATGAAAGCGTATGTCAACTTGGTAGCTGCAGACAAGAGCAGCTATGGATAACTACACGTCAAACGAGTTAGGAAGTAGAGGCCAACCATTACATGTCTTTTTCAGTGATGGTGCTCGCCCGCCAGGTCACCCATACCAGTACCCTCATAGCCTCATCCAAATTGTACTAGCTTTATGCCCAGATCAGCAGAAATGACACCCAGCCAAACCATTGTTTTCGAATAAGACAGTCCACGGCAAGCCATCGTGTACTGGTCAGTACAGCATCGTCTGACGCTGGTCATGTACAAATACCAAACGCCGACGTATCACCACTCCGAAGCTCACCACCAATCATGTCTCTGAACAAGGTGCTCGCTATCTCCACCGCAACCGGATCCTGCATGGAGAAGCACACGTTGCGCAGCCCGATGTATCATGCCCGTAAATCCGCCCTAGTAACCTTTATTCTTCACGTCATCTTGGCCGATACACATCTCGTCATCCCAAAGCCACCTTCGTGAATTATTATAGCACAATCTACAGAGACCTTCGAGTCAACTGAAGTGATCTCGACAGATCCCGCGTCGCACCAGCTGGCCATTGTGCTCTCCGGCGATGCTCATACGCAAAAGATAGCCTCAAGTTGAGTGTACTCAACCGGTGCAGTGACCGGGTTCCATACCATGCAAGACACCGATTCTCAGGCTATATCTTCAGATAGCTGAAACGCTCGCCGAGTGGAAGAATTTGATATCTGATTCGCGGATGAATGACACCGAACGTAGACAGCGATTCCCAATCGACTGCTCAAGACGCCCAGATTGTATGCAACGCGAGAGATAAGTGTTCTAAGCTAGAATACCTACAGTAGAAAATCCATTCCTTATTCGCGATCATGAATGTCACCAAGAAGCACAACGCAGGAAAGTTACCCCAGCCCAGCCTCATCGCGCCTGCGACATACCACCCATACACACCACAAGCGCTTTTCCCAGCCTCCACTCAGCATTCTACGCATCGAACTTCCCCGCAAACACTCGTCCAGGAGCCCTTCTTTGACCTTAAAACGCTAAGCGAGTGGCGTCGAGGGACGTTGCGGAAGGAGACTTCTGATCGCCCAAGGTCTTTGTTTGGGCGTGAGCGGTAAGCTGAGCTTTATCTGACCGCCTCGCAGGAGCGTATGCACTTTCGGATCGTCAAAGAGGGATCGCGGGTGTGATCGGTAAAGTGTGCGATCGATGCTATTGAGTTTGTACGTCGAGGAGGCGGGGCTTACTGGATCGGTGGACAATGCTATGGGTTCGAGCGGGGAGGGGGTTCTTGGTTACTGCTGTACGAGTACGGTAGCGGAAGGGAGAGCCGCCCGTTCCCGTCTTCAAAGGGTCGATAAGCGTCTGGCTGTGAAAGCAGGAGGAACAGAACTTCGTTGGTGGGCGGCTGGCAGACTTTACGTGGCTTGGGTGAGCGCTGACCGACTTTGTCCAATGTGTTACATCGCCTGAATCTCCGGTCACTAGACAGCAATGCATGTGTCACCAGGCAATGTGTAGTTGACGTTAAAGATAATTTCTGCGCTGTTGTAATATTATACACTCGCCTCAAGCGGCGACCTCCACTATGGTACTCTATCAACAAGAAAAACGCAGCAACCAACAAGGTGCGCGTAATGGCGATCGGCGCCAATACCATCCAACAACTTTTGCAGAAGATCGCTCGTACGTCAACAAAATGTGCAACCACACAAGAAGAGATGACTGCGCGTAGGCGAAGCGACAAGGAAAAGGGTACTACTCGTGTTCGTGACATCCAATACCGGGACCAAATGCATGCGACGCAATGCAATGCAAACATCAAGCGATGCTCAGAATAAAAAGGAGAAAGAAACCTGATCTAGGGATCAATATAAAAGAAGAAAGAAGTGTAACCACTCTATCGAGGTTCGCCCTGCGCCAAATGCTTGTATCGTGATAAGACATCAGTAAAGACAGTCGCTGGCGACCGCTTAATAGTGGCTAGCCATCAGCTGCTGAGGTGTAGCCATGGCAGCGCCCATACCGAGACCAGGGCCCGGGATGTCGGCGTAGGTAGCAGGCACGTTGTGCGCGCCATAGAGGTTGTCGTTACCGGATGTGGGCGACTCTTCCTCGAGGTTAAGGTCATCTTCGCCCTCGAGGTCTTCCTCGTTGAAGTCCTCGATAGGCTCACCGTCAGGACGGGGCTCGTGTGTACGACGATGCCTGGCTTGCGTTAGCAATGTAGTACAGAAAGTGCTGACGAGTGTGACTCACTGGGCAAGGTTGTCCGAGCGCGAGAACGCCTTGTTGCACAGTGGGCAGACGTACGGTCGCTCTTGTGTATGGGTGCGCACGTGCCTAAGCGCCAGATCGTCAGCGTCAATGCACAAAAATAGTTTCAGGTCCTCGGGACCTATCAATTGGAAATGAGGAGTAAAAGTGCTTACCTCTTGAGGTGTTCTAATCTCTTGAAGAGCCTGCCACATGTGGGAATGGGGCAAGAGTGGGACTTCTGCGGGTAAGGACCAATCTCCATCATGGTAGCACTGCGCGCGCGTCGGAAGACAGGGGCGCCTGCCGCGCGAGCGACAGCGCTGTGCTGTAGTGGGGTCTCGAACAGCTCACCGTTGACCATGCTGTTCAAATCCTCGTGGTGCAGCATCGTTGGCTGGGGCTCAGGGCTCTCCTCGACAGTGTTGAGGGGTGTGCCTTGACGCGAGATCTCAACCGAAGGCTTAGAGTCTGACATCGGCTGAGCGTAGCTGTTCGGCGAAGGCGAGTTGTGTTGCGACTCGTCGGCCTCGGGAACAGGATTGACTGACATCGACCGTCTCAGATCGCTTTGTCGGTGGGGCTGATGAGCGTTACCAGCAGCGGCAACAGCAGCAGTGATGCCAGCGGAGAGCGAAGAACGCCTCCTACGCTGCTTGTAGGTTGGCGAGCCTTCAATGACAGAGTAAACGTTGCCAGGCGCGAATGGCCTTGACACAGGGTAGCCAGGGCCCATCAAGTTTGAAGGAGGGATGTTCATCAAGGGGTTGAATGTGTTGGGTACCGGAAGGTCAGGAATAGCGCTGTAAAGACCAGTGTCCTCGTTTGCAATGTAAGCTGGCTCAGCACCAAGACCAATCTGGTGTTGGGGTGGGGTAAGAGGCTCGAAAGACATGCCGCGAGTGCTGTAATCCTCGTAGTGCGAAGAAACGAAAGAGGGTGCCGGCGAATATTCCATGTAAGCGGGCATAGAGCTGTGGCGCTGGTGAACCTGCGAGAGAGGGATGCCGTTGCGGTCGTACTGTAGCGAGGCGCTGAACTCGCGCTCTCTGCTCTTCATGACGGTGGGCTGCATTGGTGCCATGGAAGGTGGCATAGACATCTGCTGGTGGTACTGGGCCATGGGGTCTTCGTGCTGCACTGGCTGGTGGTGCACTGGTTGATGTTGGTGGTGGTGCATGGGCTGTTGTTGGGGCATCTGCTGAGGCATCTGCTGGGGCATTTGCTGAGTGACAGGGACCATCTGTGGTGGGGGCATCGACTCGCGCGACATCATGTCAGGCGATGGACCGTGCTGGTACGAAGGCTGTACGTTGTTGTTGAACGAGGAAGAGTTGGTTTGTTGGGCCTTGGTGAGCTGCTCGAAGAGTGACTGCGAAGAGTCGAACTCGAAGGAAAGCGCAGGCTCGCTGACGGCCATGGTGGTCGCCTCCTGTCCCATCTTCTCGCGCTTGAGGTCGCGCTCCAGCGCGTCAAGGAAAAGACGGTCGTGGGGTACGCTGTACCAGTAGAAGACCTTCTGCTTCTTCTGTGTGCGAATGCAGTTGTTCTTGTAGAGGAAGTCGAGGAATGCGCTCTTAGGCTCCTCCAGCGACGCATCTGTGCCAGACTTCAGGTTGCGCAGATCTGAGAAAATACCCTCCTCGAACTTCTTGGAGTTCTTGACAGGGCGGCCAAAGGCCTGGAATCTGAAAGAGAGGCATCGGACAATGTCGGTACCCGAGATGTGGAAGAGGTTGTTCCTGCATGCCGATTAGCTGGGTGGTGATGATGCATTGCTGCAGGCGCGCTTACCATAGAACGCAAGACACATATTCGCCTGTGGGCAGGAGGAACCTGCGGATGTACTGGTCTGGTTGCCAGTCGACGGGTGCTGAGATGAGGAAGTACTTGACTGCAGCGAGGGTCAGCACACACGAGGCAATACCATTGGGACGTGTCGAGCCATGCGCGAGCAGTGGAGACACGGATGCGGCACGTACGGTTATCGACCTGCTGCAGGGCGACGATGCTGTCCGGCGGCAGGCTTTGCTGGGCGTCCTGATCTAATAAGAACGTCTCAGGCGCTACAGAGCGTGCTTGGGGTGGGGGCATCTGTTGGTGGTGGGCGTTGGGAAACATGCTGCGCTGCAACACGTCCCTCTATAGACGGGTGTTTGGCGTCGCGAAGGTCAGACGTCGGTGACGTGATGGGTGCTGGAAACGCTGGAACGCGAGGGGAAAGCACGGTGAAGGGCCTGCCAGGTTGGAACAACAAAAGTTGAAGCGCAAAGCGAAGGAGAAATCGGCCAGCGATGGTTTGAGATATGTTAAATCAGAATGAAATGTATCGCGAGCGGTCTCGACGGCGGATTGGGAGCAGACGTGACGGGCTGAGGATGCGAAACGAGGTTTGGGAGGGAAAGCGGCAGGTTAAAGTGTCGCAGCGCTGAAACGCCCTGGGCTCTGGGTCTCTGCTGGCCTAGCGGTGTTTGAGAAAGGCCTTAGCCATTGGTCTCTGCGTCCGCCTGCATACCCCTGCCACCAATCTATTTCGAGGCCCGCACTTTGGCGTGCGAGCGACTCGTGGTACGGCCGTGCAGCAGTGGGTGGTGAGTGTGAATTACTCTTAGCGCGAGTGCGCCAGAGCGGCCAGGAGAGTGGCTGGCCACGGGCTGCGCTTGGTGGGGGCTGCCGGGGACTGTCGCTGGCATGTCGCTGGCATATCGCTGCCAAAGAGCCAAGTAGCGGTGGATCACACTGTAGTCGTCCCCTCTTTCCGACCTGTCTCCAGCGGCGCGGCCAGCAGCATGCCTGCGCAGCCTTGTGCTCGTCTGCGCTCGTCTACGCTTCCCTGCGCGGCACAGGCGACGGCACCATCATGCGTCGAGGCCCATCGCGGCCGTCGTCGAGCTCTGATGCAATGCAACCTGCTTGACAGTGCTTGTGCTAGACCGCGCCCAAGGCGCCCTTCCCTCGCGGCTACTCGCACCTGCCCCGCTCGCTACGGGCACCTGCCCTGTCTGCCCTCGCGGCGCCATGCTGGAAACTGTGAGCTGCGGCGAGTGCTCGACCAGATCAACGCGGTCCGTCGCCTGCTGCGACCTCACCAGCTCAAAGTTAAATTGAAGCAACTGCGCCGCGTGAGGGCAGATCCGGCTACACAGTCGCCTCAACACCACGCTGCTGTACGGGGCCAGCCTCGTGGGCTTTACCAGGTCGATTGGATGCCCCCGGACATGTGCCCGGCGGTCGGCACCGCTGCTGCTGTGCGATGCCGCAACCACTGTTCACGTGCCTGTCCGCCCAGTTGACACCGACCGAACCACTATCCCCGCTGTAAGCCGAACTTCCCCAGTCGATAGAAGCTGCTCAACTATCATGCTGTTATCACCGTAATTCGCGCTGCAGAGCCTGAGGCTGCTGGCGACCCACCAGCAAGCGCCGCGACATCTTCCCATTTCACTCGGTCTGCGAATCGCGGAGGGATGCCGCACTTTGTGACATGGCAGTCGCAAGGCATGCCATCATCGAGCCCTGTCAGCCCGTTTCCTGAAGCCATCCAGTTGTGGCTTTTCGCGCGATGATGTGAGTGCGTCCAGATGCAGGAACCAGCAGAAGCAGCGTTGAAGCATCGTTTGATCATCCGTCTGAAACACGCTTCTCGCTCGGCTTGCGGGAGTGGCCACTGGTTCTGTTCAGATCTCTCACTCAATTACCCACTACGCTCTGTACTTTGCACGTTTTGTTGATCTGAGTGATGAACTCATGCGCTGGCTTTCAGACAACGATGCCCGTTGCTCTGCCGTCAATTGCAGGACAGCCTGTGCAGCGTAACGCTGCCTTTCGGGCCAGTGAGAGCGTGGTTGAAGCCGTTTCAGATTTGCTTTTAGCTAGTACGCTTGTTCTAGCCGTTCTGTCGCAGGCCTGATTTAGCGAATAAGGAACGGCCGGTGGCTCTGCCTTTCGAGTGCAAGCGCCGCTTGCAATTGTCGACTTGCAGCTTGGTGCCGTCACCACCTTCATGCAGTCGGAAAAGGGTCATCACAACCCCACGTTTCGGCGTCTTCGGGGCTGGCAGCTTGCAGCTTGCAGCTTCATACGTCAGGAGGCACCTGGCGACTGACATTGGCATCCTACTTTCTCTCTACGCTTCTGACTCGCTTCGCTGTTATTTGGTTCCGCACAATATTTTATTTGAGATGTTGCCAATTGAGTTCTGAGAGTTTTGGTAGGCTTGTCTCGGGTGGTGGGCGTACCGCGCTCCGTCCTAATGGAGCGTGGATTTTTGGGTAATGGAAATCTGGACGCCTGCCTCGTGCATCCTATCTGCGAACGCTTGGTGCCTTCCGGCAGGAATCTGCACTGCTGTTCATGAAAACAAGTTATGGCGTCTGCCGGCAGACCTCGTAGTTAATTCCATCGGAGGAAGCATCGTTTTGGGAAATAGGAGCCTGTACCTGCGTTAGCGGGGGCTGGAGTGGCACTCCTGAAACCCACCCTCACCCATCGATATGCTCAAACGGGTTGTCAGGATGCTCGCTAGAAGCCAGATGGTCTCACTAGGAAGGAAGAATGCAGTCGCTCAGACCAAGTCTTTTGCAAGTGTAGTAGGCCGTTGCCGATGTGCCATTGCACTGGCCATTCTTGTGGCCGTGGGAGAAGTAATAAAGTTTCAACCTTGATCATTAGCTGGGACGTTGAAAGCCCTTTCGTGTTGCCGACAAGTCATGCGTCGCAGCTATGGCTACAGGCTCGTTCGATTCAATGACATCGTCGCTCGTCGCTCCCTTTTCCATCAAACTGCAATCTGTTAAACGAACTTGGGCGACTTGATACACTTGCAGAGGTAGCGGAAACTTGGCAGCCGATCCGCCCGCTGCTATCCTACTTGTGAGATGCACCATTCAGTGCTTGAAATTTCATACCCTGAGCGTGACACTTGCCGTAAACCCAATTCTTACATATGCAGGTGAAGCGGGTGTGTACCCACGTTGACGGTGTCTTCCATTATCGAATTCCTGGTGACGTGTTTCAGTTGCGGTAAACAGGGAAAGGTAGCTGATAAAGAACGCCGAGCAAGAAGAGGTCCAGGGCAGGTGCAGGGTGTGTTTGATGTCCCTGATCTGCTTCCGCTGCCTCAGATTCCGAGCCATGTATCAGAATCACGGGAGTTTCATGCATTCCGTCTCTTGCAGAAGGGTTCCATGTGATCGAAAGCACATTGGCCATCGCGGAAGACGAGAATGAGCCACCGGCAATATGTGCAGGCATGTGCCTGGATCGACGCGAGGGCCATTCGCTTCTTCATGTTGGATTGAACCCTTCGCCGCTTACTGCATAAGATTCGCACCACAGCACCTGTCAAAGTTACAGATATCGTTTGCGAGCTTCCGCGATTCTGCCGACTGCTTCTGGTCGCGTTCTACGTCCTGGAAGCTGAGTCAAGCTTTCTACAGCATTGCGCCATAAGCCTTAGAGGACTCGTTGACCGGAATTCTATTAGAGTTTCTTAGCGGCATCGTGGTCGACCATGAAGCGAACCCACCAATTCGCCTCTAGTGCCAGACTTGATGCACAACACATGACACTGTGCAGCAATGCCAAACTTTATCCAGCAAGAATCTGTAGAAGCGATGGGAGACACGGCCCGTGCCAGAATGGGGGAGGTCTGGTTCGCGTGCGCCCACGAGATCGCTGCAAAAGGCTGGAGTCTTTGCTGAATATCTTGGTTTCAGATGACTGCGAGAATGGAAGTATCCTGCTACCAAACGGTGAATTGTGGACCCAACCTGGAGACCTGTCCTCGGAAATTTGCAAAGGTCCACGGAATCGATAGCTGAAGTGCCAAATATGGAATCGATTCAAATGTCAATTGATATCTTCAACCATTTCGGGATGATTGAGTCGTGGCAGAGCAATTGCAACCGCGGTGATCAGCGCGGCTCATTGGAAGGATCGATCCTGCAGTTCCCCCGGCACATCCTCCTCCTTGTTCATGCCGGACCTGCTCTCCTACTGTTGTACCAATGTTCAAAGCTTGTCCCTGTGCGCCAAGTAGAAAGCCCTCAAGGCATACAAGCCAAGCGAGGCATGCCCAGTAGGGTCCCGAATGCAGGTGTAGTTGGGCATCTTTCGTCATCGGCGGCCCTTCGGAGAAACGGTAGTGGATCCTGGCGCTATATAGCGACGAAGTAAGGTTGAGCCTCGCCCATACGTAGCAAATGTTACCTTTAGCTATCCACTCCTCAGGGGTCGCAGTTCGCCCTTCAGAGCACTCCAGGGCTGTACCAATACTTGTAAGATTCGCCGCTACGTAGAAAGTGGGTCGACAACGGTAGAATCTTCGGACAGCTGTTGCAATGGTAGAGAAAGTCGCCCTGGACGCGACATCCGCTTCGGACATCTGGACCATGCCAATAAAGAGCGCAAACTTTTGCACAAGTGTCTCTGCTGCATGATTCAAGGTCAGTGTAGGCTTGCGTTCATCTGCTTCCATCACCTCTTGCTGAAAGTAAGCGTAAAGTTCCTGTCTTACAAGGTGCATGCACGGAAATGATCAACATTTTACTGATGCGTTTGACCGGTCATGGTTATGGCAGTAGGAGAGCAGAGTTGTTGATAATTGCCCTGCTGCGCAGAAGAGCTCGTAACACGCGCAACCGCAGTGAAGTAGCTCGTCCGCAGGCAAAGCATATTGTTGACTGCCTTTTCATGTGTTGGCTTGCCCTCAAACATAATGCCGCACTGGGGTTCGACTTCTCGATGCTATCAGAGCGCAGTGTCAATTAAATGTGGTGTGCACGGTCCTGCCGAAGCCCTGATTGCTAGTCGTTTTCGCAGCTGGAGGTAGAGGCGCAGCGCAAGTCTTAGAGAGCGATCGTTCAGGCTCGCAGTCAAGACGATGAGCCCTGGATTGAAAGACAACGTCGTGTAGTTGTTCGATATCCTGTCAGATAGGTGTTGTTGGCGCTCACAGAATGGAGGTGACATGATGAGCTTGCTTGGCAATGATGGCTTGGCGTAGCGCCATCATCTGTAGGCGCGCCGAAACCACAACCAAGTGTGCCGGATACTCGCACTCTCGATAATCAGCTCAATGGCATGCAGAATACCGGGCATTTCGAGCACACTGTCATGCAGCTCGCTGGGTGGGTCAAGGGCAGTCGCTCGGCTTCGCAGCGGCCAATCTCTTCTCCCCTTTCCTTCACGTGCCTCATGTTCTTGGACGCCAAATAGCAGCATCAAGCATTACCAAACATTACTAGTAGCAAGAGCCAACAACATATGGCGCGTGCAACCATTCAGCGTCTTCAGTACCTCGGCCAGGCAAAGTGTGGAACGCAGGGACGAGAAGCCAACTGGACACTCAGAGGTACGTGACTCTCTCTCAGACGTCTGGAATTGTGCGTGTCCTTTACGCCAATTGAGCGAATCCATGCGCACATATCACCCATAGCAGGCGCTGTTGGGATGATTTTTTGGCTTTACCCAGACGCAATCATAGTTAAACAGTACGGTGACTAAGGTTGTAGGCGGCCGAAGCACCGTCCTCTTTGAGATCAGCTCTATTCGTTGTGCAGATCCATGTGAGCATGATTGTAGCTAACGGTAGCTCTTAGAACGATGCTCTTTCAACGGCAGCAAAAGTTGCGGCTACACTGAAATCGTCCTTGAAGCTGGATACACCAACACAGCGACACGAGCAGATCTACAACATACCGAACTTTCTCACCCTCACCCGGCTACTAGCAACCCCAGTTGTCGGGTATCTCATTGTTCACAATCAGCATCTGGCAGCCTTCTCGCTTTTCACGTATGCGGCCTTCTCGGACCTCCTCGACGGGTGGATAGCTAGGAAGTGGAAGCTGCAGACCGTGGTCGGCAGTGTTATTGATCCCATGGCCGATAAACTGCTTATGACCACACTTGTTACATGTCTGGCCGTCAATGGAAGCATGGCAGCACCCCTAGCTGTCATCATTCTTGGACGTGATATTAGTCTCGCAGTCTCCGCGCTGTACTACCGCTACGCATCTTTACCCGCTCCGAAGACAATGGCCAGATACTGGGACTTCAGTCTCCCAAGCGCCGAAGTGCATCCCACGCAGCTTTCCAAGTTCAACACATTCCTGCAGCTCACACTTCTTGGAACATTGCTCTGCACAAACCTCCTCCACGACCCTGCTGCGACCAGCTCTGCCGCAGGCGGATTATTGATGTCCATTCAGGACATCTTGGGTGGCGAAGCGGGTGTGAAGAATTTCGTCACTGGGCTTTCTGGGATTGTCGCTAGTACTACATTGTACAGCGGTTTGGAATACACCTGGAAGAAAGGTGCAGTGAAGATCCTGGGTGGCAACGAGGAGCTCAAAAGGAAACAAGGCCTTCGTGGTCGTATGATCATGCTGACCAGCTACGGTGCCTTTATCGCTGTTGCTGCTGCTCTCTGGTTCCGCAAACCCTCTGATGAGGCAAAAGAGAATGAACAGGAGAAGAAGATTTGAGTCGGTGGTTTTAAGGTATGCCGCTTCACATATTAGCATCGAAATTTGTACATTACAGCATCATCAGCGAGCACACGCATCTCAGGTAGTCAGCAGGTCGAGCTATCAGAATACCCACAAATGTGACCTGATAATCTCTTTGTTCTTCGTCGATAATATGTGCTGCTGAAGTACCTTCAAGTACGAATGAATAAAGAACGTGTTAACATCGACCTCCCTACCATAGGTATCTAGCCCTGTGAGTACACCATTAACTCGTCGCGCAACAACACCCTTTCTATATATCCAACATCCTGAAGATATAGAGTACAGCTATATTTTCGGAACATAAGCACCCAGGGTAACCTTTGCATGTCATTGTTGTAAAAGGTCATTTCTTCCAACATGTCTTAAACAAGTGCACTGGAGCCGTTCCTGCCTTCCAGCACAGTATCTCCACATCGCAAGGAAGATCATCACCACAGAACCCGTCGAAAGCACTGGTTCGAACCGGCGCCGCCGCAGACGGCAATATTATAAAACATTCGAGTAAGTCTATACGCAAATCTCTAATAGCCCGCTATAACCAGACGAGATACCATCACCGAACGCCTCAAAGACAAGCCAAGACTCTGAACCCACCACTTCGGCGCCTACGCAGTCACCACACCAGATTATCCCAAGCACTGCCGACTGACTGACGACTGAATCTCAAAAGATCCGCAAGGCGCAACAAGTGCGAGAAGCGGGAGCACAAAAACCTTAAGCGCATGTTCGCACCGAGAACTATGCCTGGCAACAAGAGCTGGGCAAGGACACATGGCGCCGGATGACGTACATCTGCTGTGACTCGATGCGAAAATGTGATTTCATCGTAACGGGTCACTGCGGCGCTAGAGTTGTGGCCACAGAATATCATTAAGACGCGGATGCATAGGATCGTGCAATTCGAAGCACGTTGAAACAAAAGTGTTGGCACGACCAAGAGTCTGATCTCTTATACTACAATGCTATACTACACAAGTGTACGTTTATTACTTCATCTTTGCTTTCCCGTGATACGTCGCAATAGCCTTCTCAAACAGCTCACGGCACGGGACTCTGCTACCCAGTCTAGCGCAAAGCAAGAATGCACCTGACAACTTGCGGTGCAGGGAGTACGTCTCCTCAGGCGGGGGCGCGAGCCGTTCCCTAACCATGACGGGAATCAGATCTCTCACACGATCCGTGATAGTCTGGTTGCGGAAATCGTAGATCTCAGGTCCACTCGCTTTGAACGGCTCTGCAAGGGTAAGGACGGAGTCCGTGTGTGCGTTCAGCATGGCTGTGCTCTCGTCGCCGGTCAGGTAGCCGAGTTCGAGCGAGAGATCGCGGATTGCGGCGCGGTCTTCTTTGCTGGCAGCGAACAGGACGTTGATGTAGGGCTCCACGAATTCATCGGGGTAGTCGCGGCTGGCGCCAAAATCAAGGAGTTCGATCTTCTTGTTTTTGGCGTTGAAGAGGAAGTTTGTCCAGTTCGGGTCTGTCTGCATAAATTTAAATTCGACGATTTCGCGCAGGCAGAGACGGAGAATCTGCGTGCCGATCCAGTCACGCTGCTCTTGAGTGAGGTTCTTGAGCTTTGCGACTCCGACGCCGCTCATCATTTCTGCGGTGAGGACCGTGGGCCCGCAGGCTTCTGGGAAGACCTTGGGGATAGTGAAGACTGAAGTGTCGTCGGCGACAAGATCGCGGAAGCGCGTCTGGCATGCGGCTTCACGTGTATAGTCGCATTCCCAACCAAGCTCTGTGCGGGCGTTCGCGATGGTTTTGTCGAGAAAGAGTCCTCGGGGCAGGATACGCGAGGCGGTGAGGAGGATAGAAAGGTTGTTCAGATCCGAGTCGATCGAGTTTGCGACACCAGGATACTGGACCTTGACAGCTACAGGCTGACCGGTGGACTTGAGTATCGCCTTGTGCACCTGTCCGATTGAAGCAGCTGCAATTGGAATCTCCTCGAACGACTCAAACAGATCGCGCCATTCGGATCCAAGGTTCGACGTGAGCACCTTATCTCTCTGCCATGCAGGCATGTAGTCTGCGCTGTCTTGCACGCGTTGCAAAACTTCCTGGATTTGTGGTGGCAGCATCTTGCTGTCTTGGAAACTGATCATCTGTCCAAGCTTAAGTGCAGCACCTCGCATGCGAGAGAGCTTTGCAACAAGGATTTCAAGATTGCCAGGACTGAGCATGAGTGAACCACCTGTCGCAGCAGCTGTGCCTGTGACACGACGGAGACTCTCGCCTACAGCCCCTAGGGCCATGCTGGTGCCAAGTCCGGCGTATTGCCATAAACGTCCAAATCGTGAAGACGGAACTCTCGATTCGCGGAGTGCATATGCTGGTTTTTCAGGCTCTGCATCAAGTCCAGAAGGTATCTGCGGCCCAGCTGTCAGTATATCAGCATCCCCCGAAATCATCTGCACTCAGTACATACTTTGGAGGCGGCCACAGCCTGTACTTCGGCATCCTTGGCGAGCTCCGAAGCAAAATCTCGCATCTCTTGTTCGGTCGTGACAGGCTGGGCTGGCTCATCTGCCTGAGCAGGTGCGGGTGATTGAGATGGCTGACTTGACGCAGTTTTGGCACTCGAGTCATTTTGAGCGATCGGCCGATCATCAAGCGGATGTCTTCCTGTGCCTCTCGAGATAGTTGACCCAAGGTGTTCTTTACGTGAGTAGCGATCTTGCCCGAGCATTCGAGCCACGCGCTTCGAGTGAAACACGTCCGTGTTGATGCCTTCTGGAACATCCTCATCGAGGGGAGGTGCAGCCTGAACTGGTTCCTGCTGCTGCCCTGGCTTGGGTGTAGCATAGAAAATGTCCTGATTTAGACGTCCTTCTTCAACATGACTGTTACTTCCCTGCTGATCTGCAGTCTCTTTGGGTATCTGTGAGCGTGGTCGCGCAGACAACTCAGATTGCAACTCCACCGATCTCGTGTAGAAGACATCTCTGTCGTGTCCCTCGAGAAGGCTTTGGATCTTAGACGACTTTGTCGAGGGTTGCAGGTCATTTGCGTGTGCTGGTATAGGCTCTGCGGTATCAGTAGAGGTACCTCTTGGCTGTCCAGGTAACGGGATCGTCGACTCGGTAGACTCCATAGGCTTGATGCCTTCAGTCTCTTGTCGAACCTGGGTAGTCCCCTCGTTGGCCAAGGGATCCTTCGGAGCCTCCGCTCCAGGCCGCTTAAAGAAAGCATCCTGTCCCTTCTCTTGTCCTAATGTCACACCTGCAGGTGGTATTGTGCCATCTGGCAGCGGTTGACGCGGCGCCTTTGCCTGTTCGACGTCGAGCTCTTGTTTTGGCGGCGGGTGAGCGGCCGTCGTTTGTCCAGAACGATCATAGTGATGGTCCTGCTTGAGTCCTTCCCTGTCGCCGTGATCTGGCGCCTGTTTTTCTACAGTCTCTCTCCTGGGTATGTCTGCATGCTGTGTGCTTCTTGGTGTTGGGCGCTCGGGAGCGGCTTTTGTGTACGATGGAGAGGCCTCATTCGATCGCTGGTAGAGGGCAACGGCAGCAGCGGCGGTAAGGGTAATACGGTCGGTCTGCGACTTGATAGCCTTTGCTAATGTAGACGTCTTTTGATACGCCTCGAATTGCTGCGACCGTAGCGTGATATGCTTTGAGGCAACCGCTTTGGAGGCCTGGAACAGTTTCGCGGCGTCCACGAAACGCCTGCCAGCCATTGTGAAAGGACTTGGTCGTGGATATTATGAGGAATTCATTGTTACTGTGCGCGATTGCTCCTGCAGAGCGTGGACAATAGCTGCAGCTGTCTGAAGACTATCGATCATATCGTCATAGCCCTCAATTGCCCAAAGCTTCCAATTGCTCCGAGTTCTTGCACTGCACTAGATTCGAAGAGGCTAAGCCTCATGCAGGTACACCTACTACCAACCTCGCAGTTTGATGGTCTCTCTGCTGCAAGCCCGACATTTGGAATCTCGCGTCTTCTTCTGTTATCGGCGTTGGGTTGGAAAAGTTTGGTTACTTCTTTCGTCTTCTCATCTTTCTGCGGATCTCAACGTTTTTGAACAAAGTTAGGGCGCGGGAGCCAAGGGCCCGAATGTTCGTGACTACAACACCAGTCCTCTACTCTGGCCTGATCAAGGAGATTGCGGACAGACCGTCTTCCGAGAGTTTGATCGCCCTCAAACATATTTTCCATTGACTTCACAGCCACCTCGTCACTGAATCGAGCCCCAAAGTACCCCGGTCTACCCCTCCAATACCCCACATTGGCCCTGCGATAACCCCGAGATGAAAGTCGCGTGTCTCCAGTTCGCCCCGGAAGTGGGAAAGGTCCAGGAGAATATTGCCAGAGCAGATCGTTTACTACTGGAAGCACAACTGCCGTTCGATGTCGACTGGCTTGTACTGCCAGAGCTCGCCTTTACAGGTAAGTGATTTGCCAAGCGCCCGGCTTGGAACATGTGACAAAGACCCTACCGTAGGGTGGACAAATCAGTCTGTGTATTATTAAGGAGATGCCTTAACCATCATACAGTCTCCTTGATCCCAATCCCAATCCCACAGGCCTTGTTGTTTCGAATACTAATGCTCTTTCAGGTTACAACTTCTTCTCCCTGGAGGAGATCAAACCATATCTGGAACCCACAACATCCGGAATCAGCACACAATGGGCCGTCCGAGCAGCCCATCACTTCAACTGCCACATAACAGTCGGTTACCCCGAGATCACAACAGCAACGCCGACTCAACCCTCGACACAATACAACTCCACTGTCACCATCTCCCCCTCGGGTGCCATTCTCAACAACTACCGCAAATCTTTCCTCTACTACACGGATGAAACATGGGCCAGCGAAGGTCCCGGCTCACGCGAGCACAATCTCTCCAACACTACCTCACCCGACTCGCCCTTCTTCTCGGGCCCGTTGGGTGACCTCGGCAACGTAACACTGGGCATTTGCATGGATATCAATCCGTACAAGTTCACCGCACCCTGGGACGCCTACGAATTCGCAACCACAGCTTTGACCCACAAGACGAAGCTGCTGTGTGTCTCGATGGCGTGGCTGTGCCATCTCACCCCCGAGGAACTCATGCGCGATTCGAGCCAACCCGATGTTGCGACGATTGCGTATTGGGTTGAGAGGTTTCAGCCAATTGTGGAGGCTAGGCTGGACGAGCCGGTGTTTGTGGTTATGGCGAATCGGAGTGGCATGGAGAAGGGCGTGTGCTATGCAGGCAGTAGTACGGTTATTAAGATCGACAAGGGGGTTGTGAGTTTGTTTGAGACGGCGGGGAAGAGCGATGAGAGGTGCTTGGTAGTCGACTTGAGTGATCGGCCGAAGTTCCAGGTCAGGAGTGGGAAGTAGAGCGAGTTGGGAGGTAGGCTTGGTAGAGCTGTTGTGCTGATTCAGAGCTGCGCGAGCGTCCTTTTCGGTACCAAAGGCTCGGCTATATGGTCGAGTAGGTGTGGAGGGAGAGCGGCCTGAGTGTTCAAACAATGTCTCATGTTTGGCTCCTCTAAGCGCGCATGGGGTACGCAAAAGCTCCCGAAGCAAGGCATCCTTTTGTCCAGTCTGCGCTCCTGTTTGTTATTTCGTTATAAACGTAGATTCGATGTTCATTCAGCATGCTACCATATCATATCTCACTATCCACATCACATTCTATGATGCACGTCATGTTCATTGTGACCAGCAGGTGTATTCGTGTCTGATATCACTGCCTAGTCTAAACCCATCATGATTCGATTTCTCATTCCCGCAGTAGCGCCAGGGTATTCGCGGATACCCATACCATTCATGAAGAAAGACATAATGAGACCGGCTTAGAAGACTGTCTGCTCGATTCCCATCATTGCGATTCGAAACCGATTTCCGTATGTGCGCTCGTAGGTGGGCTTGTCGTGTACACGGTGTACTTGGATACTGGAATCGAGAATCGAAAATGAGGGCCCGTAGACGAGTCGTCTAGATACCGAGACGGGTCTTGCGCCAGTGCCTCCTCTTGGCGTTGTACCTACAGGCTGTTAGTTGCGGCTCCTTTGTGTGCGTTCATTATGTGATCCGAGCTGCTGCGAGCGGTCGCAGGCAGCTACGAGATGCGAATGTTCGCAGTGTCGGCGTACCTGATGGTGTTGTTTGTCCTCAGGCGGATCCACTGGGGGATGGGGCGGTTCTGCTTCTGAGCCTTTGCAAGCTTCTGCTTGGTGCGGAAAGACTTCTGGGACTGTAACAATTTGTTAGAACACGTCGAGCGAAGAGGTGACCGTCGTGGCGGGGCGGCAGCGTACCGGCATCGTGGCTGATTGACTGGCAGTCGGATGTCGAAAGTTGTGTCGTTGAGATTCGATTTTCTTAATGGCAAGTGTTGTGCGGGCTTGTGGGTGGCCCGCGCACGCGCTAGCGAGACGGTTCGTTGCGCCTGGTTACCACGTGATGCTCTCAGATCTGAACATCAAAGTCTCGGCCATAACTGTTAAAACACATGCTTGCCGTCTCGCATCAACGAGATTTTCCTGCCTTCTTTTTTCATTACAGTTCTGCTTTTATCTATAATATCAGAAGTTTTGCGTGACCACAACATCTCAAAAACATTGGTAATCTTAGCTTTAGCCATCTCTAGCTTGGTGAGATCGTACGAAATAGCCCTGCACAATCCTGCATCAGGCTGTCCAGCCCCAATCTCGCTGCTTCTGCCGCACGCTCGTGTGGTTTTTGGTTACTTATCAAGACGTCAGCCAATGGTGCGATACCGGATGGTACAATGCGAGCGATATGCCACCCGTCAATGCGGCGCAGAACAACATACCTAGATATTCAGTTTACATATCTCTTTAGGAAGGGTGCCGAACGCTTGTGCTTGTGGCTTTTGCAGTGCTTCATCTCCGCGATCCTGTGATGATTTAGCTATGCGGTACGGTACCCGGGCAACTGCTGCACGGGAACCACCCCACGGTCATCACCTCAAGATGCACTTTCACCTCCACACGTTTCTTATCTTCATTGATGAGGCTTTAAGCATCTACAGTGCTCGCGCCTCCATAAGTAGGGTAGCCGGCGGCCCTGAAGCAAGGTAGACTCTTGACACAACCTTGGAAGTGGATGGCTACGTGGGGTCTCGACCATGCAGGTGGGTTCAAAGTGTGAAGGCCGGGTTGCTAATGGGAAGCGGGTGTGGTGTATTGCTACGGCCTTGCGCAAGCTGTTTGCTAACACTGCACATCAATGTGTATTTCGAGCAAGTCATTCCTGGCCTTCAAGTAGATCACTGCAACAGCACCCAAGCGAAGGCACTCCCGCGAGAGGCACTCCCGCGAGATGCACTCCTCCCACTGGATGATGCGCCACCTTGCCAACATTCTTAGTGATCTATAGAGCCCTGACCAACTACAGAACAAGTCATGAAGCAGCACCTACGAAAAGGGTTGGTATACAGACGACCCAGATGCCAGGGATACTGGAGCAGTATCAAGGAAATATAGCAACAGGGATATGGCGCATATACGGAGGTAACAGACTACCTAACAAAGGTTATGTACACCCCACGGTCAGATCGCAAGCCGTGAATATAAAATAATATGCTGTATAATGTGGTCAGCTGTTGTTGTTTGCTCTGCTTCCAGAAAGGACAACAGGGTTTTCAAGCAATCTCACTTACGCAACTTATAGCCTCCAAGAATATTTTCGGATTCCCTTGGACTCTACAAAAGCAACACGCGCAAAGACTCCACCATGCAACCAACTGCAACCACCGCATCGGGCGGTGTCATGCCCAACTTTCTCACAATGGATTTTGCTACTGTTACTGTCCAGGTCGGAGATACCAGTTTCGTTGTACACAAAGCATTGTTGACGGCGGTATCTACCTACTTCAACAACGCGTTGACCGGCTCGTTCCTAGAGGGCGATCAGCAGGCTATTACCTTGGAAGGCATCAGCACGAGCAGCTTCCGGATCTTCCTGCGATGGGCGTACGTATAATGCCTGCCGTTGGAAACGCAGTCAGCAGCACTTGAGCACAGCGCAATGATTTGCCAAAAGCACGCGAACAAGCCAGCAGCATCAGTCGGCGAAGACGAAGCTATGACTGATCAGAGCAACGACAGTGACGGCAGTGGCTACGACACTGCAAGTAAAGCAAGTTCTGGCACTGCCACTCTACGCATTCCAGCATTCAACAACGAGACGTTTCACAAGCGAAGTAACGATGAAAGCAAGTATTGGAATAACGAGGAATGGCTGCGCAATACAAAGCCATTTCATTTGACTCTGGTGCAGCTCTTCATTCTGGCTGACAAGTATTCTGTGCCTCAACTGCGCGACGACATTTTGACAGCCTTTGTCGGTCAATGCTGGAGGTGGAACTGGTTTCCAGGCGAAGATGAAGATGAAGGCTTGGTCAACCTAATGTACAGCAACTTGCCGGCATCATCCAAGTTCGCGAAATTCCTAGCCTGCTCAATAGCATTAGTAGGAATCCCTTGCGGCGAGGGAGACCCGCACAAAGGATGCAGACTCTACGAGAGCACAATCCAGACCTCGCGTTCGAGGTCGGCATGTGCTACGCTGTGAAAGTACGCACCCGCACGCTGTCCGAAGTGGGTATTGCCATTTCCGAGCATATACCCAATGCCTGCCTCTTCCATGACCATACGAGCCTTGCTGAGGCGGAATGCCGCAAGCGCGTCGCGAGCAAGCCCCATGTCTTCACGGCCATACTCGACGCCTGCGCGAAGGGTTGTGATGGCCTCATCCGCAAGGATTGACGGTTGACGTGCATTTCAACAATTTTCCAAGTCTGAATTTGAGCGTGGAGGTCGGCAGGCACTTTCCGAGAAGAAGGACGAATCAGCGTTCACCTGTTGAACGGCTTCACGACAGTACTACGCGAGGATCTGCGCATGCCCGGGAGTTCATGTTCGGTTGAGTGGGTCTTCACCGGATGCAGGGTCGAGATTGCCGAACACCTCCAGAGCTCAGGTAAAGATGCAGAGCTCGAAGAAAGGCAGCACACATGACAAGCCACGTAGACACAGAACAAAAGTCAAATTACTTGCACGATGCCAAGACTAACAGTGCCATCGTGAAACATTTGCGACAAATTGAAGCCCACGACTGTCAGAGGAGATTCTCAAGAGGAAGCTATGACCACCCAAAAATGCGCTTCCCGTATCATGAACTGTCGATCTCCGGTCCCAGGACCGTCTTCTCGGCCAACCTGCGCCTCGCCCTGCACCACGCTTCAACCCCATTGTCCATCATGTGTTTCGCAGACCTATATAGCGCAATTGTGTTATAGCACACTCGTTCCGACGTTTCGATTTCCGCATAACCAAAATCTAGTTTCGGGCGCATTGCCTAAGGCCAAGCATTATTAATACTACAGATAAGGGCGAGGAAGCACCAAGCTTCGTCAATTGTCCTATCAAAGTCTTGTCCCAGACTCTTCAAGGCTCCCACATCTCTTCAGCTTGATCGCTTACACCAGACTCATCATGGCCGACCGACGAGGTACTACCACACCACCTCCCAAATCGCCCTCTCCAGCGTCAATTCCCCGCTCGTCGAGTCTCCCTCGAATCGCCAATAGCAAGCTCTTCCTGCCGCTACAAAACGAAGCAAGCGCAATCTCCACACGAGGGCACCATCTGCCTTCTCTGTTCAAGCGTCGACCGTCGACTTTGCGCAGTGTCGACCGCGAGCGCCGCGGTAGCGTCAGTGAAGACGATGAGGACCTGGAAAGCGGGCGCCATGGCCTTATGATGAATTACGAGAGCGACTCGGACCGGCGGCACAGCGTTGGCGCATCGGTGCTGAATACACCACAGATGCGCAGCCAGCGTCTGATTGGAAATTCGAACCCCAGGTACAAGTGGTGAGTGCATAGACACAGTAAGCTGGGCAGACAGGTGCTGATCGTAGGCAGGGAGAAGTACTACAAGAGTGACGAAGAGCTGAAAGGCATGAGGAAGCCCATGTGAGTCGTACTTTGTGAAGGCTGCCTTTGCGCAATTGACAATATTCAGACGAGAGTACTATGAGCGCAACAACCAGCTCATCCAGCACTACATGTACATCGACCGTCTCCTCGACTCCTCGCTGCCCCATAACCTGATTGAAGAGTACACCAATCTCGAGTCCGGCGCTGTCAATATCCCCTATACAATCAGCGAGGAGTCGTCCGTGGTGAATACACCCGCTGCGACCACACCGCACAATGGCACGATGAGCAACGGGCATTCTTCGACAACGAGCTTGACAGACTCACATGGCACGAATGGCAACGCAAATGGAACTGCAAAGGCGAAGCTGACACGAACGCCGAAAAACTTGTACAAAGTACCAGAGGCCGACGAGAATACACCCTTGATTCCACGTGATGAGGCCATCTCAGATGATGAGGATGAAGCCTCCTCGAACTCGAAGCTGCTGGATTGGGTGCCCGAGGAGGATGAGGATACGGATAGTCCTATCGTCAGGCTGGCGTTGTACCTCAACTTATCGGCCAATACAGTGCTCCTGGTCCTGAAGATTATTGTGGCGGTCATGACATCCTCACTCTCCGTTGTAGCCAGTTTGGTCGACGCTGCGCTCGACTTCCTGAGTACTGCGATCGTCTGGTTCACATCCTGGATGATCGCACGTCAGGATCGATACGCTTATCCTGTTGGCCGCAGGCGTCTGGAGCCCATTGGAGTCCTGGTTTTCTCAGTCATAATGATCACGTCTTTCTTCCAGGTCGGCATCGAGGGTATCTCCCGTCTTTCGGGACCGGATCACACCGTCGTGCAGCTCACTATCCCGGCCGTTGCTATCATGGCATCTACGGTTGTGATCAAGGGACTCTGCTGGTTCTGGTGCCGCCTCATCCGCAACTCTTCTGTGCAAGCGCTCGCCCAAGACGCTGTCACCGACGTGGTTTTCAACACCTTCTCAATCTTCTTCCCGCTCGTTGGCTACTTCTGGAAGATCTGGTGGCTTGATGCGCTTGGTGGTATTCTGCTGTCCGCCTACGTGATCCTGAATTGGTCGCGCACTTCAGCAGAGCACATTCGCAACTTGACTGGTGCGAGTGCCACTGCCGACGAGCGAAACATCTTGCTTTACATGACTATGCGCTTCGCAAAGTCGATCAAGAGAATCCAGGGTATTCAAGCATATCACGCGGGTGACAAGCTGAACGTGGAGGTCGACATCGTCGTCGATGAGCATACCGCTTTGAGGGACAGCCACGATCTCGGAGAGAGTCTGCAATACGTCCTCGGTGAGTTCTTGTCGCAAGTCCAAAAGAATTTGTTACTAACATGTGTTCAGAAAGCGTACCATACGTCGACCGGGCCTTTGTTCATATCGACTACACTGACTACAATTTCCCAACGCACATGTCGCAGCAGGAATGAGCGGAGACACTGCAAGATACATGGCCGGAGACATTTGTGTTGTGTGTACTCACATGTTGTAACTGCAAATATAGAGATCTGTCAGATGTCCATCTACTACAGTTACATACAATTCCTGTGATTCCCTTTGACATCAAAGTATGACGACGCGGCGCTAGCGTGTCGCGCTAGCATTTCCCCGTCAACTGCCGTTGTTTGCTCCACTAAAGAACTGGCAGGGCAAGCGCACGCCTCCCCGTCGACCATAACCAATGAATGTCGTGAGCACCCTCAAAAAGGCCTATCATAATTCCAGAATGGGCAATGCGAATTCAGTCCCGACTGTCGGGCAAAAGCGAAAGCGCCCCAACTTCTTGTGAGAATTCCACCTGCACACACCGTGACACACGTGCTAGCACGGGTCCACATCCTTTCTATCTCATTCGAGCACGCTACTGACGCAAGGCAGGGCCATAGACCAGACCCTCATCGGGATAACCATAGGCGAGGAAGAAGAAGACAAGAAGTCGTTCATGCTACACAAAGACCTTCTCTGCGCACACTCACGCTACTTCCGCAACGCCTGTGAAGGCCTCCTATCAGAAGACGAAGCACTCACCCTTCACCTCCCCAACATCTCCGAATCAACAATCAAACTCTTCCAATTCTGGCTCTACGGCCAGGCAACTCGCGAAGAGCCCAAGCGCATAATCAAGCGTGCAAAACAAACTCTCAACAAGGGCAAAGAAATCATCGATCTCGATGCACCGGGTCCCGCAGATCCAGCGCTCCCGCCACAGGATGCTCACGATGGAGACGACATATCGACCGAGGACCTGTTCAACACGCGCCGCACGCCCGCCTGGCTCGACACCGCAGAATTCCTATTCAGCACAAACCACCAATACCTACGTACTTTCATCGGCCTCTCAACCCTAGCACACACCTACGACATCCCACAGCTCTCCTCAGACGTAATGACTCTCCTCGTCGACCTCCAAAACTACAACCGCGACCGCAAAGGCCAGCGGGACTTGTGGCCGCCGTACACGGAGCTATACGCCGGACTACCCAGCTCCGCGCCGCTGTGCAAGTATCTCGTCAAAGAGGCAGCCGTGTACAGGGACTTGACGAAGATCAAGCGGGTGAAGCTGGATGATTTGCCCAAGGACTTTCTGGTCGATATGCTGCTTACTACCACGCCGATGAAGCGTGTGAGTCGGTTGAAGCTGAAGGAGGAGATTAGGGATAGCTGTAATTTCCATGCGCATCCGTCGCATCCGACGGTGGTTGCGTGTAAGAAACGGCAGTTGAGGGATGGGGCGTTTTACAGTAGTTTCTTGAGAGCGTGTATGAGCGAGGTGTATGCGTTAGAAGAGCACAGCGAGCAGCATTGGGATGGCGAGAGCGAAACGACAGAGGTATTACAGCAGGAGATGTTTGCATTGGAAGGGGAGAGTGAAGTTTGTAGAGAGTGGGATTGGGACAATGAGGATACGTTGAGGGTGAGCGACGGGGAGGAAAGTGGATAGTATGCGTGAGTTAGGGTGTCGGGCTTCTTGTGTGTAACTGGAGTGGCTTGGAGTTGTTGGAGAGAACCAATTGTAGCATAGCACTTGTGTAGAGAGCAACCTAGATAGATTTTCTTGTCATTGGCAACGGCCTCGAAAGCTATTGGAAGTGTGCATATGCTACGTTTCTAACCCTGTTCAAGAGGTGTGTCTGGTCTGGGTTCCTTCTTTGTTCTTATAGATGATTCTGGCTGTATTCTCTGATTGACATTTGACAGGTTCAGAACTGTGTGTCGATCGGAAGCTTTCTCTGTGCTATGAGCAGCGTCAGCAGCAGGCTGGCTTGAGGTTGTGGCCAGTGGCGTATTAGTCGCTGCTGTTTCACTGGACACATGATGATTGGGTTGCGCCAGATTCAGAACGTCCGTATTGGAGACTCGCCTGAAATTCTGAGCGGTACCGAGAGCGTGCTGGCTTGGGCGTGTTGGTGTTGGAAAGTCAAGGAGTAAACGAGTTGTGAGCTCTGTTTGTCCCGAGCAGCTGCCTGAAGGCGGTCGCTGCCATTGCCGCCTTTGGCTCTTGCTACACGCAACGAAATTGAGTAAGTGCAGATGGTAGAGCAGCTTTATGAAAGGGGAACTTCACGAGGGTGTAGCCTCAAGTCAATGCCTTCAACATCCTGGCTATTACGATGTAGCCGTCTACCCCTACTTCTAAGGGTTGATCATGCGTCATGGTATTGCAGGTCGTCTTTGGCTGCCTCAGACGCCAATATTGTCTCATCGAGTCAAGTACCCACACTACAGACGGGGCTGTGCAAAGCAGGAATAATGGGGATGTGGGCTGGCTCTAAACAGCACATCTGAGCTATTCTGTTCTCGTTTTCGTTCCCGCTGTCACATCGACCTGGTGTAAGGACATACCTAGCCGAGCAAGCGTACACGCCTTTGTAACGAAAGAGAGTATCCCGTAGCTTCTGCAGATCCCTTGCTTCAACAGACACAGGTAGCGGTCCCAAGTCGTTGCCAACCGAGTGCAGGCTGCAGGTAACATCATAGTCTTATAACTTGAAATGCGGTCTGTTGTGCAGGTGCATAATCTGAGTGGCTATGAAAAATCGCTCACTAATTGTCATCCTGCGAGACAGATCCGGAGCCGCGGGTGCTCAATGTCTTATGTAATGTAGCCCATGGGCCTGCAGACTTCACAGTGCGTATCTTGTCTTTGGTACAACTTCCTCTGTATCGAGATACGTGTGTAGTCATAATAGAGTGAACAGAGTTCTGTGGTTGGTGTAGCTTCAGCCCTCAGCAGCCAATGAAGGGTAATCGGCACAGAGAACCCCTGCGTTATGTAGCCCAAGCAAACGGATCTACCCAAGCTGATGGTATCTCAGGAGTGGTCAGTGCGACGGTGTGCATCCGATCAGACACAGCTCTTGGTCCGCATTATGTGCATGCTGCATGTTGTTGAAGATACACGGCAGGATTTGGCGTGCGGCCATGTGCCAGATTCGCGCTGCGACCGGAAGTGGATAGCCGACTTGCTGCTTAGATTGCTCTGCTGCATGTCGCACGCACTTGGGGTATTTAAGTTGCGGTGTGGACGTGTTCGCGCGTAGTGTGGAGGGGCAACGAATGCGGGGCGGACGATACCGGCGCGCGCGCCTTTGCTGCTGTGATGGCAGTTTAATTGCTGCGCGAGTAATCTCCCAGCGCTCTCTTGAGGTTTGCCGGTCCTGTATCTGCTACAAGCCCCTGGAGACGAGGACGCACTGTGACGATGGATGCATGATCACGACACGGCTGCAGCGTACGGCTGACGCGCACCAGAGCAAGCTCCCTTGCGTCACCAGATATTGTGTGCATGCAGCTGAAGCAGTCGGGTTCAGGGAGCAAGCTCGATTTATAATACTGGGATCGAAGCTAGGATTGATGCTGGCTGGTGCTGGATCTTGAAATCGACAGTCACAACGTCACCTTGGAACTTGGTGCAGAGCAGAACATGTCAGCACTGCTGCTTCTGCGAGCACCTTTTGCCGCATTGCGTAACGTAAATGCTCGAATGTCCAGAGTGACATTCACCTGCCACATTTCGGGCGAGCACGCGCAGGGCTGAAGATCACGCTCGGCGTTCCTCTGGCAGTGCGCTTAGCCGCTTTCCGCGGGTCGTCTATCCACTGCGAGAGATGAGCGGTCGGCGGCAAGTCGAATAATGAGGGGAGCAAAATGGAAAATCGCGCAGTCTAACTGGAATCGAAGCTCCCGACCACGAGATGGTCGAGGCAGTGCAAGCTCCCGCACACACGGCGGTTTTGTTCAGCGAAATATCTACCCCGGGTGCGGCCATCTGTCTCGCGCGCTCCCTCTGCTGTCCAAGACAACCGCCCGCTACTCACCAAGGCAAGCCTTCGGAAGCGTGCTGCTGCCCGGCGCACCTGCCAGCCCAACGACATCATCCGTCGATCCTTCCTCGGCCCCCGACACAGCCACAGTCGCAGCCACCCACGCTTTGCGCGAGCAAGTGTCTGCTTCTGCACGGGTTGCGCGCGCGTTTGTAATCCGCACGCCGCCAGCAGCAAGAGAGCAGCCACCACTGCGGCCGAGTTGCCTGTTCGCCCCGGCGACTGTTCTGCTCTCGTCTTCACCGTGTTTTCGCGGTACAAAAGCACCCACGCGCAGCACACGCTTCCGAATCTGATCTCCACCACCCTCCGCCGCCGAACATACGCTGTGCTGAAGGCCATACAATAACAACCTGGGCTTCTTGCCCGCGAGACACCTGCGTCTCCGAACCAAACCCCAGCACGCTTCCCGTACCCAGTTTTCGACCCACTCAGCCTTCCTAGCCGTGCCGACCAGCACAACTTGCAAATTCCAAGGACATGGCGGCCGCTACGAGCAGTAACCCACCCAGTGGGACCTCAAAACCTGCTGCGTCGCCCTCTGCGACTGCTTCTACGGCGTCGTCACTGCACTCCATGCCAGAGACGACTGTCCTGCCCCCACCCGTGGTTCACCAGTCTGGAGCGCATGGAGTGCAAGCCGCCGCCGAAGCCCTCTTGAAGCCGAAAAAACCGACCATGTCGTCGCGCCTTAGCAGCATGTTTGGCTCCAGCAAGGATGCTGCGTCAAAGCCGACCAACGGCGAGTCCGTCAAGGCAGCCAGAGCCCCCAACGGTGTCGACACCGCAAACGGTCGCCCTGCACCTGTGCGTCAAGGCTCGGTTTCAAAGGCCCCCAAGGAGCCTGCGCCATACAAGCGCTTCTGGGTCAACGAGGAAGGCGGCCATGAGCACCACCTCAAGGTTGCAAAGCGTCAAGAGAAGCTGTCCGACATGTTCCAGAATTTGATGCTGGGCAAGAAGAAGGAGGACAACCCTGCCGACCAGCCCCTCAGTCTCATGTCGAATTGGGTTGACGTCATGCGCAACGAGAAAGAAAAGCTCGCTGAAGCGAAAAATTCATCCAACCTGCCGCAGACACTGGTGCAGAAGTACGGCAAGTGCCAGGAGGTCGTGGGGCGAGGAGCTTTCGGTATCGTCCGCGTCGCCCACAAACAGGACCCCAAGGACGCAAGGCGCGAGCAGCTCTATGCTGTCAAGGAGTTCAAGCAGCGCCCCAATGAGTCTGCGAAGAAGTATCAAAAGCGCCTCACATCCGAGTTCTGCATATCCTCGTCCATGCAGCATCCAAATGTCATCACTACTCTCGACCTCCTTCAGGACGAGAAGGGTGTATACTGCGAGGTTATGGAATATTGCTCTGGAGGCGATCTTTACACGCTTGTTCTTGCCGCTGGACAGCTCGAGGTTGCTGAAGCCGACTGCTTCTTCAAGCAGTTGATGCGCGGTGTCGAGTACATGCACGAAATGGGAGTCGCGCATCGCGATCTTAAGCCTGAGAACCTTCTCTTGACCACCCACGGTGCGATCAAAATCACCGACTTTGGCAATGGCGAGTGCTTCAGGATGGCCTGGGAGAAGGAGGCCCACATGACTGCTGGTCTTTGCGGTTCAGCACCCTATATCGCTCCTGAGGAGTACGTTGACAAAGAGTTCGATCCTCGCGCTGTTGACGTTTGGGCTTGCGGTATCATCTACATGGCCATGAGGACAGGTCGGCATCTTTGGCGTGTTGCCCAAAAGGGCGAAGATGAGTTCTTCGACCGGTACCTCGAGGACCGCAAAGAGGAAGAGGGCTACCGGCCGATCGAAGTCCTGCGAAGGGTAAGCCGACCAAACTTTGAACAGATACATTCACTAATCTACTTCGTAGCGCCAGTGCCGTAATGTAATCTACTCGATCCTCGATCCCATCCCAGCGCGCCGCCTTACAGCGCACCAGGTCCTTGCTTCCGAGTGGGTCTCGGAGATCAAGGTCTGCCACGCGGGCAACGAAGGCTTCTAGAACAAGGCTTCGTGAGCTGGTTTCAGTCCCTTTTAGACCACGCAGGCGTGCGACTTTCTCCAGCTAGCCATGATGGCTACGATTCTGTTGGCGCTGGAAACGGACGATCATTCGATATGCGACTCCCTTTGCTCAGGATCCCCTTTTGAGCTCGGTCCTCCGTTCGCCGATCCTGGGTCGCTTCAATACCTGATCTAGAGGCCACTTGGACGTATATTTGACGATTGTGTTCCTCCTTGATATGTTTTTATGCGATTCGACGATACCTGGCAAGACATACCCCATACGATAGCATAGCGGGAACTTCTGGCACTGGGCTTTTCAGCGCTCTCATAAGGCGCTCCTTTTGCGTCCCGAGCATAGCGCTCTGGGTAATGAGCACGACACAAGATAGAGGTGATGATGGGAAGAGGGTGGAGGCGAGGGGGTGGTTAGAACCTTCTGATGGGGTGGACGCACTCTGCTCTCGCACTTGTGCAATTCTTGGCTGCACATACGCAGATAGCATCTCACGAGTCCCATTCAATGTAGCATGGACATAATGAAGCGTGCGTACACCGCCGCTATTTGACCGTGTGCCGAAGCTGCCTTCGACATGTGATTTCCTTACACTCAAGTGAACCAGAACTTTTCAACAACAGTGATTACGAAAGAAAGAATACGTGCAATGGCACGTCTTGACTTTCCCCAGGTACGGTTGTCTGACACTGGCGCGCCAATGGTATGACGATGATTTCTTGGCACCTACCACCACGGCTCAAACAAAGATGCGGCATTGCGGCCCATGGCTTGATGACCACTGTGCGCAACGTGTCTTTGCACGAACACCTGTTCGCACCGCGCTGAAGCCCTCCCAGCCCCCCACACATGCACCGGTGCTCATGACCTGTCTCGAATCTCCGCCAGCCAGCTCGCGAGTCTGGTCAAGCTATGCACCCAAGCAATGCCCACCGCACCACTCCGCGATTGGGCGGCATTCCTGCTCCTCTGCACATCGATTGCTCTTGCCCAGGCGACGAATGGTAGCGTGACAACACCCAGCGTTACACAACATGACGCTTCTGCCACTCCTTCACGGCCAACGCCCTTCACTCGCTCTTACGCCGACACCGACACCATATGCTCGTACCGCACAATAAACTACATCACACACACACTACCGCAGCAATGTCTCAAGACAGGTTGGGCAGACCGGATCGCTACGATCTCTACGAATGCCACAGCGACGGCAGCTGATTCGACCTCTGCCCCACAAACGCCATCGGCAATCGCGAACGAAGCAGCTGGAGGTGGACCAGATGACAGCACGCTGATTCCTCAGTCCACAGCTGCCTCTTATGTGGAGGGCTTGAACTCAGGTGAAGGTGCTGTTGGTAGTGGTGCTGCAAGCACAGAACCAGACGCCGAGCTGGAGACAGACTCGCCGTTTGATAACGCCAACTTCCTCTCTTTTGACGAATGGAAGAAAAGAAACCTGGCGCAAGCTGGTCAGTCGCCTGATAGCGTTGGGCAAGGTCGGGCTGCGTCGGCTGAACAAGGGCCTAGACGGCGCCCGGTCAATGTCAACGCCCTGGACTCCTTGGGTGAAGAAGCAGAGATTGACATCGATTTCAGTGGATTTGGCGATCCATCAGAGGGAAGCTCCATTGGCAGCGAGGTTGCTTCAAGGGCCTCGGTTGGTGTAGCCGCACGGCCAACCGAAGAAGCCGACAAGCCAGGCTCAGGCTCGTGGGCGCTTAGCAAGGATGCCGGAAAGACATGCAAGGAGCGCTTCAATTACGCTTCCTTCGATTGCGCAGCAACCGTTCTCAAGACCAATAAGAAGGCTAAGGGCTCATCATCCGTGTTGTCAGAGCACAAGGATAGCTACATGCTGAACGAATGCTCCGTCGACAACAAGTTCCTCATTGTAGAGCTTTGCGACGACATTCTGGTCGACACGATTGTCCTCGCAAACTACGAATTCTTCTCGTCCATGTTCCGCCATTTCCGCGTCAGCGTATCGGACCGCTACCCAGTTAAGATGGAGAGATGGCGCACGCTGGCTACCTTTGAGGCTCGCAACTCGCGCGAAATTCAGCCCTTCCTCATCACTGAGCCGCAGATTTGGGCTCGCTATCTGCGCATCGAGTTTCTTACTCAATACGGCAATGAGTTCTACTGTCCTTTGAGCGTGCTGCGAGTGCATGGTACAACCATGATGGAGCAGTTCAGGCGCGAAGAGGAGGAAGCTCGCGGTGGAGATGATGATGCTGAGTCGATCGAAGAGGAAGAGGACGTGGTCAAGCCTGCAGATGGCAGTGGTCCAATCCCTGCGGATCAAGTTCCTATCATGCCCGCTAAGGAAGAGACTAGGGCGTCCTCAGCGGTAGTTTCTGCTGAGGGCATCACACATTCGGTCATTTTCTCTGACAGTCAAGCCATTTCTAGCCAGGCGATCCCACATTCCACAACAAAGGACGGATCATCAGAATCTGGTCAGGCATCAATATCAGAATCCGACAGCGATCCGGTTGTCACCCAGGTCAGCGTTCCCACGGCCAAGTCAGTGGACAACTCCACGTCCACGCCGTCCCATTTGAGTAGGAGTGAAGATGACGAGTTGAGAGCGCAAGAAGCAAGCGCCAATATGACTGCTGCTGCGTCTCAGCACATACAAATGAGTGGATCAGACCCAAGCCCCGCGCCAATCGCTCCGCATGTTGCTTCTGGTGGAGGAGCCTCGATACGCAAAGAAGCAGTTGTTCGATCGTCCGGATCCGATGCTGCACCATCGTCTGCCAACCATCCACCTGCGAAACCTTCCAACAACAACACCGCAGCGCCCCCTTCTGGCGCTTCCCAATCCCGATCCTCCCATACACAACCGAACGCCGCTGCTCCCTCAACTCAGGAATCTTTCTTCAAGTCGATTCACAAACGCCTGCAATATCTGGAAGCTAACAGCACACTCTCACTGCAGTATATCGAGGAACAGTCGCGCATCTTGAGAGATGCTTTCATCAAGGTCGAGAAAAAGCAGCTGGCAAAGACGGAGAAGTTCCTCGAGTTCATGAACTCCACAGTCATAACAGAGCTCAAGCATTACCGGAACCTGTATGAACAGCTTTGGCAAAGCACCGTCATTGAGATCGAGGGGATTAAGGAGAAGCAAAACAAGGATATTGGGGAGATTGGCGCCAGACTTAGCATGATGGCCGATGAGCTTGTGTGGCAGAAGAGGATGGCTGTTGTCCAGTCAACGCTATTGCTCCTTTGCTTGGGTCTAGTCCTGTTCGCCAGATCAGGGACCATGGGAACTGCCACCGACATGCCTATCGTACAGCAACTGGGAACTAAGTACTCTAGCTACTTCGACTCTCCACCACAACGGCAAACGCAAAATGGCGCGGACAGACGCAGGCGAACTTTCAGAAGTATGTGGCGTAGCGACACCTCAGCTGGACTGAGTGACAGGAGCGGTCAAGGACGCAGCGCCATCTCGGACATTGACAGCGACGACGCAAGGAGTCCTGTACAGATCAAGTACAGTCCCCCGACCCCGAATACGCCTGACGGCCATCAAGGCGAGCAGTCCATGATAGACTCTCAGTCAGAATCGTCGCCACCATACGTCAATGGTGTTGGAGACGTCGAATCAGACGCCAGTCCTGCAACGCCTAGAAAGGTACAGGGCATGACGCCCGAAGAACAAGCCAAGCGCGTGCAAGTCTTGGCCACGCAGTCTGGCCCTGCAACTCCCAATGGTACACGAGACAGTAGGCCATCATGGGAGGAGGTCGACCGTGCCATAGACCAGCTCAAGGCTGAGGAGCAAGATCAACCCGTGTCGCACAAAGAAACCCGGGTCAAGGGCAAGGCAAGGTCGCCTCTAAGAAGAGCGCAGAGCAGTTATGACGGCGGTGCAAACGAGAATTCGCCCATTGACAGTGGGGGCGAATTATTTATGAGCAACTGATCAGCATTGGGTTTGCGGCTCTGCACAGGAGCGCGTTGTGGCGTTTGAGCAGGTCTATGATGCATTGATGAGTAAGGCGTTTTGGGGCGATTTGTTGCTACGCTGATATTCACATACCCATTCATTGTTTGTTCTGGTTGACATTATGTTGATACTGGATTGATGCACCTTTCCAATCTTGTCCTGAAGTTTGCACGATGGCCGCACCGTGAACCGTAATGACCTGTAGCCTGCGACGTCGAAAACCCCTCAATACTCTCAAAAGCTATGAGATCCAGCATTTTGCCTCGGCCTATTTGTGTCGGATTCCTGGGTAGCGTCTATGGATATCGTTACGAACGTACGACATTTATTGTGGGGCCTATACCTCGGAGTGCCGAGGTTGGGATCCCCGCACGGTCGCGTTGCCCCATCCCTTCAATTACCCCAGACTCCTCGGCCATTTGGCTTTCAGATCTTCCCACTACACTCACTGCCTTTCAAGAGTTTAGGCCAAGATGTCTGTCCCATATCTCCTCCAAAATGACGCCAAGGGCCATGTCTCGGCCTCCCAGCGCATTCCTGCCATTGCACGACCCTTTGTCAGCGAGAGGGCTGCGAAGACACTCGACATTGTATGTTTGAAGCCATTGATTCGATGATGCACAGCTACTTACACAGCGACTAGGTCGAGAAGTTCGTCGAAGAGGAATGCATTCCCGCCGATCAAGTATACCTTCGCCAGCTCGGCGAGACCACCAAAGAGCGCTTCTCAGCGCATCCCCAGATCATTGAGGACATGAAGAAGAGGGGAAGGGAACTCGGGCTGTGGAATATGTTCCTGCCCAAGGCACATTTCAAGGAGGGTGCTGGGTTTAGCAACCTGGAGTATGGTCTCATGGCTGAATACTTGGGCAAGAGCAGGATAGCATCTGAGGTAAGTCGTTGTCTCTCGAGGTACCGGAGTTTGCGCTGACGACTCATAGGCTACCAACTGCGCTGCGCCCGACACAGGCAACATGGAGGTCATTGCGAAGTATGGCACTGAGGCACAGAAGAGGCAGTGGCTCGACCCTCTGCTCGAGGGCAAGATTCGTTCTGCCTTCTTGATGACAGAGCCCCAAGTCGCCTCGAGTGATGCTACAAACATCGAGATGACCATCAAGCGTGATGGTGACCACTACGTTCTGAACGGCCAGGTTTGTCATATCAGCTATCAGCATCCGCGAGTTCGCTAACCGTCAAATCAGAAATGGTGGTCTTCAGGAATTGGTGACCCTCGCTGCAAGGTCTTCATCGTCCTTGGTAAGACCGACCCCAACAACGCCGACAAATACAAGCAACAGTCCGTCATCCTCGTCTCCGCTGAAACACCCGGCGTTACCATTCACCGCATGCTATCAGTCATGGGTTTCGACGACGCACCCCACGGCCACGGCCACGTCACATTTCAGAATGTCCGCGTTCCCGCCTCCAACATGGTTCTCGGCGAGGGCAGGGGTTTTGAGATTATCCAGGGCCGTCTCGGACCTGGCCGCATCCACCACGCCATGCGCAGCATTGGTTCTGCCGAAAAGGCGCTCGAGTGGATGCTCGCCCGCCTCAATGACGAGCGCAAGAAGCCCTTTGGCAAATTGCTGCACGAGCACGGCATCATGCTTGAGCGCGTCGCGCGCTCGCGTATCGAGATCGACGCCGCACGTCTCGCCGTCCTCAACGCAGCAATCAAGATCGACGAGTCCAACGCCAAGGGCGCGCTGAAGGAAATCGCCGAGGTCAAGGTTCTTGTCCCCGAGGTCAATCTCAAGGTCATCGACTGGGCTATCCAGGCCTACGGCGGTGCTGGTGTGTGCCAGGATACGCCGCTTGCCAACATGTACGCGAGTGGCAGGACGATGAGGATCGTTGATGGGCCCGACGAGGTCCATCTACTGCAGCTTGGCAGGAATGAGAACAAGAGGGGTGTTGCGCATAAGCAGAGGATTGAGGCACAGCAAAAGAAGGGCGAGGAGCTGTGTAGGAAGTATGGCATCGAGCCTAGGGATCCGTTGTATCTCAACAGGACGAGTGCCGAGGCGAGCAAGTTGTAAGCGCTTTGTGTTTGTTTATGTAGCTGTTGGATACCAAAATCTACTATGAAGCGATCTGTCATGCTATCGTGTCTATGTTACGGTCAGTCATCCTTCCTGTGTCGTTCCTCGCGGGCTCTGTGTCGCGTCATGTGCTTTGACTATGTTGGGACGCACCAACATCTGTTCCAGGCGCACTATCACGCCTTCTTTTCTTCTGTCTCCTCATCAAACTCTCTGTGTTATTGCTGAAATGTCTGCTCTTTGCACTTAGCTGTTCCTACTCTGCTGGTCTTCTCTCAGGCATATCCTTGTTCGTCTGCGCAGGGTGTAGTTACGTCGTATCACATGCATGTCCCATACTCTGCGAGCATCTACCATCCTATCACTCGTTACTACTTTTGTTTGTCCTGTCATAAATCACTGTTGACATTTGTATCTTCTATGAATTTTCAGCGAGAGTCTTATCCTACTCAAACCCGTTGTGTACTTACCACTACTCCTGGCGACTGTCCACAAGTATCACTCCATGTCCTCAGGATAAACAGACGCTCACAACATCGATCAGCTCACTGTTCAGTCGATTCACCACGGAACAAGGACTCCCGCAAACAAGAACGAGGCTGCCACGATACGCCGCACTCACGAATCTGTTTATCAAGAAGCAGTGCGGTGTCCCGCAAAAGATTCACAGCGTGAGGAATCAGCTCGCACAACAAGATGGCAATACTACACGCACCGATGCCACAGTGGATCTCCCTGTCGCTCCCCCTGATAACCCTCCAGCAGGTGCTGCAGAGTCAGTCCCGTCTTCTCTACGAATGCATGTGCGAGCTAGCACAGGACTTGGTTCGTCTTCGATTAGAATGATACGTTGTTTATTCTAATCCAGGTGTTGCCTTTGTTAAACTTGGTCTTCCAGCAGTTCTTGCTCTTAGGGCCCTTCTTGGTCGTGACTAGCAGCAGCCGCCGCCGCCGGGTACATTTGGATACATTGCTGAGTTTATTGCTTTTTGCCGATTTGAATGGCTAGTGATGGAAAATCTGTGCCGTTGTTCTCGGAGCATCTGGAACTGTAGTGAAGGGGATTAGGAGGAAAGTAGTCTTGATCACGTAAACATTGAGTCGAGGGATAACGTGGGCAAGGACGTGGCGATTCGACAACGCAGATTCTTTCTCGCGTACCTCAACAAGTCTTTGGGGTGTTAAGTTAGATGAAGTCATTATCGGGTTGACTGTGTGTCTCAGACCGGGCTCAGTTCCAGAGTATGCTAGACATGATAGAGTGTATAATTGTTGAAATGAACAGAGAGCAGCAGTGCGTATCATCCTACATCTGACTAAGCTAATGCTTCCTCACCCACAGTGCCGCCCAGCCAAAGAGCCTGTACACAAAGATAATGACAACCATATACCCAACATACTTTCCCACATTACCCGTCCCATACCCATAGCTTTCCAACACCGCCTTCCCATCCACCAGACACTGATCCGACTTCGCACTAGGATACGAGCAGAAGCAGCTCCCATCGTCCAGCTGGGCGCATCGATAGTCCCTATCCCCAAACTCGTTAACCATCATGCCCCGGAAGACATACGCCTGGTAGTCAATATAGTGGAAAACGTATCTCCAAAACACATTGAGCGCCTCGGGCTGCACCATAAACCCACCCACACACATCCACAGCCCATTCGCAAACGCCGTCGCCGCAAGCGCAACAACAAACACCGGAATCAGACTACTCAGCAACACAACCAACGACTCCGCAGCCAGCAAATCGAGAAACAACCACATAACCCACATCCAAAACCGCCTTGCCCCGGGCGCAAAATTACCAAGCCAGTAAGCGACGACGCTAAACAGCACCGCTATGAGAAAAAGATACGGCACCCCAATAACGAAATTCGCAACCATGAAGCTCGTCGCGCCGTACAGCCCATTCGCCCTTTCCTTGCGGAACAGCGCCAAGTCCTCCAGAAACGACGGTATGTACGCGACGGCCATGAAGCTCATGAATGCGCCGCCGAAGAAGATGGCGTTGGTGAATGATTGGATGTTGGCTTGTGTCGGGGCGAGGCGCAGCCACACGGTGCCCATCATGAGCGCGAGACCGAGGTACATTGCGATGCGGATGCCGTAGGCGACGATGTCGCGGTAGGATTTGATGAAGGAGCGGTGGATGAGGGTTAGGGGGATGAGGAGGGGGGGCGCGGAGGAGTGGGTGGTGGGGAGGCCCGGGGCGGATTCGGGAGAGATGGATTTGGATTGGATTTGGTGCTTGATGAGTGCGGAGTGGGAGGAACGTGTCCAGGAGGTGTGGAGGTAAGAGAGCTGGTCTGATGACTTGGTTCCGGAGTGTGTGAAGTCGGTGTTGACGAGCTGGATTACGTATTCGGCGGGGTTGGTGTAGAGAGGCATCTGCCAAGATCAGTGTGAGGTCTGTCTGAGTATGTTAGTAACAGCGTGTGACTTACATCGAATCCGAGACCGGCAAAGTAGTCTTTGATGCCTGGTACCGGGCCATTATATGCTACCTTACCCTTCGATAGAAGGAGGAGCTTGTCAAAAAGCTCAAATGTAGTGGTTGAAGGCTGATGAATCGAAGCGACAACAAGAAACTGTACTCTGTCAGCCCTAAACCTTACAAGCCGTCCACTGATCACGTACTCTGTACTTCTTGGCAAGCTCCTTGACAAAGCTCATCACTTCCCAGCTGGCCGCCGAGTCAAGACCGCTCGTCGGTTCATCCAAGAAGAGGATCCTCGGGCTCGTCATAAGCTGGGCAGCAACACTCACTCTCCTCTTCTGACCGCCCGAGACACCTTTGCGGATCGGTGTGCCGATGATGGTGTCAGCTTGGTCATGGAGACCAAATGACAAAAGGAGGCCTTCAATGCGGGCTTTGCGTTCCGCCTTACTGACCGAGCTATATACAGTCAATAACCATAGCGCATCACAAAGAGAGCCAGGGCATACCTCGGAAGCGCAAGTTGTGCCGCGAAATGCAACGTCTCGCGAACAGTGAGTGATCCGACAAGCGCATCCTCCTGCTCGACATAGGAACTCAGCTTGCGGAACGAAGCAAGAGTCGTCGGTGCACCGTTGATAGCCAACGTCTGCTGGATAGTAGCGTTTGCAGTCGCAGCTCGGTGTGCGAGGACATTGAGCAGAGTCGTCTTTCCAGACCCACTAGCCGAGTCAGTCATGCCACAACATGGTTACGGCACAGTTTACTACGTACCTTGGTCCCATCAACGCCAGCATCTCACCTGGACCGCGTTAGTGATGCCATGAACAGTGCCTGCGGATACATACCAGCTTCAACAACGCCATCCACGTCCGAAAGAATATCAAGTGGCTGCTTCGTCCTCCGGTCTTTGACACTGACGGTGACATTCTCCCAGCTGAAGCTATGCACCGTGGTATTCAACAGGTGCGCATAGTCCATAGCACCCTTCTCGACGTCCTCGACGGAGGGATTGAAAGTCGACATGGCGGCAGCAACAAAACGACAAACAGCGACACAGTCCACAGCGGTGAAAGTACGTATCAATACTCAACCCCAATACCCAGGAGTAAACAAAGAACAAAGAACAAAGGTAGCAACCCGCGTTGTCAAAGGAACATCTGAAACAAGTGCAACCACACGCCTTTATCGTTCCTGTCTGGCGCGCACTGCGCCGCACCACGGCGGTCATGTCAGGCCCGATCTGTCGTCGGCGACATGGAGGCGTAAGCGGGCATCTTGGGGGCTGAAAAGCCGCGTCGAGCATCCAACTCGCCGTCTCAGCGGACCCCACGACACAGCTCTCAATGGCTACTGGCGCTCCAGCACCCTAAAGCCGACACTGCAAGACCGTTGGGGGCGTGTGAGTGGTCTTACGCGCAGCTGCGGGTATTGCTTAGCTACGCCCCGTGAGCTGGCATTCGCCTCGAGTTGCTCGTGCTAGACGCAGCCAAGACCGCCATCTGCGGCGTTGCGGCCCTCCTATGCTGGCTCTTCAAGTCCGATGGAAGAGGCGCGGTGCCCGAATGTGGTGTAGAAGCGATCATGCATGGGCTGAGTTCGGGATGAACCCTGCATGACCGGGGATGTCAGCACGCTGCACACTACACAGCATGTGTACAGTGTAACGTCGCCGAATCAATGTAGGGCTAGCGGTAGTGTATACCCTATTAAGCAAGTTTTAGCCTGTATAGGCAAGGCGTGCTGACGCTAGTACGTATACAACATAGCATACCCTCTGCTCAGTCAATTTTAGTCCAAGATGCGCTTTGCCTAATCTAATCTAATTACAACTTGCACCAACACATGCACACCCACAGCCCTACGCCACGGCCCCCAGATACCAAATTCCCCATTCGGCAACCAGCGCGCCGCGCCGCGTCTGTCTTCCCTGGAGAAACCTCGCCGGCGTCCTCGGGTCATCGCTCGAGCTCGGGTTGTCGGCTGAGGCTTCACGGGGTGATGGGGTTGTGATGGTTGGACCTTGCTTTTTCGTGGAGGATTGAGGTGAGCGTGGGGCTGGTCCGAGGAAAGCCGTGTGTGACGTGGGCGGGGATGATTTGAGATGGGATGGGATAGGGGGGTGGGAAAAGCATGTTTGGAATTGTCTGGATGGATGGTATACTACGTACAATTTCAACGGCCAACCCTGCACCATCACCTGCTCCTCTCTGGTCACTACGGTACTCCCTCCATCTCCGCGTCAAGTGCTAATACATAAACTCGCTAACCTCCAGCAACTGCGCATCCCTCTCCCTCTGCGCCTGCACAACCGCCTCCCTCCTCTCATCAACCAATCTCTCCATATACGTCAACTCCAACAACTTCTTAACCTTATCCAGACTAAACATGTCCCTCGCCAGCCCCTGCACACCAAACCCTTTCCCATGCTCCTTGGCCCGGGCAACAATCGCCTCAGGCCCCGCAGTGAACAAGTCAAAGAAGAGCGCCACGTTGGGCAGACTAGCGCCGTCCTCGATGTTCTTGAGGTTCTGCTGCAGAACGAGCATGTTGAGGCGCATCAGCGCGGCGCCGTTGGCGTTTATGTTGGTGAGTTTGGAGGTGCAGAGGGAGAGGAGGTAGATGTCGATGAGGGCGGAGAGGCCGGAGGTGATGAGGTTGTAGGAGGACGAGGGGATGTAGGTACTGACTTCGGTGTCGAAGGCGACGAGGTGCGTGTTGAGGGTGAGGATGGCGGGGTCGGGGTCGCCCAGCAGCGAGTCGACGACCATTTCAGGGCGTATGGATGTGTTTAGGGAGTAGAGGATTGTGGTGCGAATTGAGAGGTGCAGGGTGCGCAGGACGCAGGTGCTGAGGGCTTGGTAGGTGGATACTACGCTGTCGAACTCGCTGGGTGGGATTAGTGTGATTGATTGGGGTTGTTTGAGATGGGTGTGACTTACGCAGCTGTTTCCTGGTTTAAGGGCAGGTACACGGGTGCACCCTCAGATCTTGGCTCTGAAAATGAGAGGAGGGTCCAGCGCCTGTTGTGTCGCTGGTTGCCGGCCTCGACTCTTGTCGAATCTGTCGCTCGGTCGCTGATGTGCCGTAATCGAGCAATCTTCGCCGAGAGCCACTTCATGCTGGTGTATAGTAGACAGAGATTTGTCAAGGTCTTGCGATCTTGGAGGATGTCGCCCTGATCTAACGGCTCCTTTTCAATAGTCGGCAGAAGCAGGCTGGTCTCCTGTTCAATAAGGGTGTTGAAATTGATCGCATCCTTTGGGTCGGTCTGGAACACTTGGTTGACCAGATCTTCCATCTCCGCAGACTCGGCCCAAGCAGCAGGTGCCTTGAGCTTGCGGCCAGCTGCTGTAGGGCTTCCTCTGCTGACAAGACTCTGATACCAGCTGGTGCATTTCCGTGCGTATGTCTCCATCTGGCGAACAATGAGTTGCGAGAACGCCTGGTCGTGTGGCAGATTATCCAGCATTTTGCAGAATGCCGAGATTAGAGTGAGGAAGTTGGCGGTTCCCTGTAGAATCAGTAAAAGTTCAGAGATACTGATGTGATCGACGTACCTTGAAGATGGGCTTCTTGGAGTGATTCGACCAATGAGGATCCTCTTGAAAGGAGTCAACCTCGACATAAGCTTGCGCACACAACTCGACCAACGTCTCATCCAGTTGTGGATGGAAGACGTTGACCAGGAAGTCATCAAGGAAGGATGTCAGCGTGCTCATGACAATATCCGATCCTGTAGGCACAACCTCCTTAAGTCTGTTCAAGAAATCAAGCGATGGAGGGAGCAATATTCCCATGTTGAAGACACTGGGCTCTACCAGCAGCTTATGACCAGTCGCGTTGCCTTCTATATTGCTGTTCGTGTGTGTATCCGCGCTCTCAATCCGCTTTGAGTCTGATACTAACCCTGGGACTGAGGTCTTTAGAATGAACTCAAGGTCTTCCCGTTCTTGCGCAACGTCGGTTGATTTGGTGTCCATGTCTGAAAGCTTGAACATTCGCTTCGACCTGTCACGAGGGGCGCGAGAAAAGGCGCTACCGACCGTAGTCTGCTTTTGGCCGGTTCTGTAGGAAGTCTCGCCATCTGTGGCAAGGTAGTCGTGAAGCAAAGAGCGCATCTAAATTTTATTAGCTTGTAGCAAGATTTGTGATGCGACGTCCTTACCTCGCTTTGATACAGCTTCCACAACTCTTTGAATCCTCGAGTTAGTGTCGCGCTTGTGGTTGTATCGCGAATGCCTTCTCTGCGAATGATGCCGGCGACGACATCGTGGACTACTCTGTGACTCTCGGCGATGGCTTCGAAGCGTGCATACAGAGTCCAGAGCAGGTCATTGAGGAGTGTTGTACGTATGTCGTCACTCTCGATATCTGTCTTCGACTTGCTGCCCTTCCTCGAAGCGTAAGCGCGCAAGGTGCTAGGATGACGTAGCGCCACCTCGTTGTGAGACTTCTCCACGATCTTGAAGAGTTCGACGGGCAGTCTTTGCTCGATTGTGTCGACGGCTAGCTCCAGACGGTTCATCTTGTTCAGTGACTCGATAACTAGTCTGATGTACTGGAATGTGTCTGTTTCTGGGTTATGTGAAGCGTCGTCCGTCATCTATCGCAGTCAGCGAAGTTGTTACAAAATCCTGTAAAGACACATACCGGCTCTGCCGCGTCCAATCCGTCTAGGAAATAGTACAACAAGCGACCGCGAACATCTGTCTGCGCCCTCTCGGAGATATCGCCCTTGAACTGATTGTGTGCATACTCTTTCCACCTATCCTCACAGTACGGGGACTTGAGGTAGAGATGACCGTGAAGCTCTTCAATGAGAATGTCGGTTAGCGACACTTCTTGATTGCTGAGATATGTACGCAAGTCGGTCAGAGCGCCAATGTTCTCCATTTCTGATTTGCGAATCATGCGGAGGGCATCCTGCAAGATGTCCACTGCTGTCAAGAAACGCTTCTCGGATATGCGAGCCTCGAGCTTCTCTGGCACGAGCTGCAGCTGCTCGATGGTGTTGAGCATCTGAATCATCTCGTCGTAGTTCTGAGACGCTGTGGCAAACTCGCGAAGCTCAGGCTTGGTCGTCGAGAGCTGAGATTTGGCAGATGTCAGCGAGGATTTCAGGTTCCTCACGCGATGCTGTGAGGTCTGCAAGCTAGTCTGGATCTGGTGGAAGGTACCAATGGAGCTGTTGAAACCCTGGTGGTGCTCGTTGACTATTGCCTTGAGAGCCTGCTGGAGCTCCTGATGGGATTGTCGAAATTGGTCGTACTGGTCTGCGAGACCAAGCGAGCTCGCGTCCATGAGCTTGAGGGCTACCTCGATTGGGATGCACTGATCTCCAGTCATGAATTCCCAGTTGTTTTGGATGTACTTGATGACTTCTTCAATGCGCTGACTGCCGGGACCGTAGTTCTGTTGTCTGCCTGGCCTGCTTCGGCTGCGGTCCGTAGGCGCTGCGTATCGTCCGCCACTGCGAGGGCGTGCTGGTTTACGCTCGATACTGGTGGGACGTGTGACCTGGGGTGCATCTTGACCGCGCTCTTGGTTGCGCTCCTGACCGCGCTCCTGGTTGCGCTCCTGGTTGCGCGGCTGGAAACCGCCATAGCCTCCAGGTCGCCGCTCCCTCGAGCCCTCGCCACTTGGACGTGAGGCATAGCTGTCCTCGGCGGGGTTCATGGCTCCATATCCGCCCGGTCGGCGCGGTCGGTCGGCACTCGGTCGTGATGGCGATCTGGAGTCGTCGTCTCCTCCGCCCAGCCCGCCGTAGCCTCCAGGTCTGCGCCGCGACTCGCCACTGGGCCGTCCTGCATAGTCGTCGTTGGAGGCGCCGTAGCTCCCGTATGCTCCGTTGCTGTTGCTGTTGCCGTTGCCGTTGCCGTTGCCGTTGCCGTTGCCGTTGCCGTTGCTGTTGCTGTTGTAGGCTCCGCTGCCGTTGGTGTAGGCGCCATTAGCTCCCGCCCGCGAGTAGCCAGGGTCGCGCGACATGGTGGTTCAGATGTCGGCGTGTTGTCTGGAGCGAGTGCGCGGTCGTCGCCGTATCATCGTGTGCGTGCCGCTCGAGTCTGAGCGGGCGCGCGTGGCCGCTGCGGGGAGTTCGGGGGAGCTCGATGAGACAGCACGGATCACTTGCTTGTCGCAGCCAGCTGGCGATGAGCGCGCCAAGGCCTGGCGGGTGAAGGAGACGGGGGCAGACGACCAGCGCGCGCAGACTGCGAGCACCAGCCGACAGCGGACGCATCGACGGCAACTGCACCTCCTCTGGCGTTGGGCCACGACGTCTGGGCTGACCGTTCTCCGTGCTGTGCTGCCAAGACTTCCACCCCGTCTGGGTCGACCGTTCTCCGAGCTGCGCTGCCAAGACTTCCACCCCGTCTCGCGCTCCTCCGCAAGTTTCTCGTCGCGTCGCAGCTCTCGCCCATCGCGCGATTCTTTGTGCAGCCATCCATCACGCCCACGCCCACGCCCACGCCCACCACCACCACCGCTGCCGCCGTGCCGACCGCCCATCGCCCCCGCCCTGCTATGCGGCGCTGATAGCACTACGCCGCCCCGCTCCCCACCGACCGACCGCTCCCCCCCCCCCGACCGACCGCCCCCCCCGTCCCTCGACAGCGCCCGGCCGCGTCACGGTGCGCTCGCCATGTCGGCCGTCTACACCAATGGCGCGAACAGCGTGCACGACGCCGACAAAATGTTCCCCCCGCCGCGATACTCGGACGTGCCCAGCGCCATCACCGTCTCGGTCGCCGAGGCCGGCGACACCATCGACGTCGAGATCGCGCTCGACGAGGACATCCAGGACGACCCCACGGAGCTGTGCACGCTGCTCGAGACGGAGAACAGCCTCAAGTCGACGTGGGTTCAGGTCGCCGTCGCCTACGCCAAGCACAAGAAGCTGCACGTCGCCATCGACGTGCTGACCCAGGCCGTCCACGCCTTTGGCCGCGCCCGCGCCGAGGACCGCCTGAGCATCCTGAACGGCCTCTGCTGGCTGTATCTGCTCAAGTGCAGGGAGGCCCCGCGCCTGAAGCAGGAGGCCCCCGCGGACCCCGACGTCAAGACCAAGGACTTCTACATGCAGGCCGCCACCAGCGTCCTCAACGATGCCTCGCGCATCAGCCCCTCGTACCCGCCGCTCTTCCTCGCCCGCGGTGTCCTCTACCTCCTCCGAGCATCCCTCCAGGCCCCTGCGACCCAGGCTGGCCCCCATGCCATCAGCCAAGAGCGCATGGACACGCTCAAGCAGGCTGCAAAGTGCTTCGAAGACGCGCTGCGAGCTTCAGGCGGCAAGAACCTCATGGCCAAGATGGGCAAGGCGCGTGTCAGCTACTCCATGGGCAAGTACGCCGAGGCCCTCAAGATGTATCAGGGTATCATGGAGAGCTCGCCCGACCTGGTCGACCCGGACCCTCGCATTGGCATTGGCTGCTGCTTCTGGCAGCTTGGCTTCAAGGACGACGCCGCCAGCGCATGGGAGCGCTCTCTCGAGCTGAACCCGACCTCGAAGATCGCCACCGTTCTGCTCGGTGTCTACAACTTCCACCTCACAGCACAGCTTCCTCCGTCCGATCCCACCTTCGGTCGCCTCGTCAAGAAGGCGCTGAACGAATACATCATGCCTGCCATGAAGATGGACAACCAGTTCCCCTTGACCTGCGCCACCCTTGGCAGCTGGTTCATTGCCAGAAAGGACTTCAACAAGGTCGAAGCACTCTCGCGGCGCGCTATCGAGCTGACCGACGTAAACGCCATCGCCAGTGACGGCTGGTATCAGCTTGCGCGAAAGGAACACCACCAGAACAACCCAGCAAAGGCTGCCGAGTTCTACGCCAAGTCGGACGGCGCTCGCGGTGGAGACGATCGTGGTCACATTCCCGCCAAGTTTGGTCTGGCTCAGATGAACGTCCTAATGAACAACTTTGACGGCGCAAAATTCCGTCTCGAGAAGATTCTCCAACAGCAACCGACGTTGGAGGCCCAGACTCTCCTTGGCACGCTCTTCGCCGAGGACGTCTTCAACGCGCAAGCCAACAAGTCCACGGAGGACAAGTCCGCTGAATTCAAGAAGGCGGTTCGGTACCTCGAGGACGTGCAGAAAGCCTGGAAAGACCCCAAGCGAAAGGCTACTCCAGACCCATCCGTCTTGCTCAATCTTGCAAGGCTCTACGAAGCTGAGCACCCCGACAGAAGTCTCAAGTGTCTGGAGGAGGTTGAGCAGATGGAGCTGGACGCTATCCCAGAAGAAGACTACCCGGAAGGCATCGAGGACGAGCTAGAGCTCAAGGCCGCACTCCGGGAGCTGCTGCCGCCTCAGCTGCTCAACAACATGGCCTGCTTCCACTACCAAGCGGAGCGATATGTGCGAGCAAGGGAGTCCTTCCAGGCTGCCCTAAATGCCTGTGTCAAGGCAGCCTCCCGCGACGAGACGATTGACACAGATGCTCTTGTCACGTCCATCAGTTACAATCTCGGACGGACCTACGAGTCCGAAGGCATGCTTGACGAGGCAAAGAGCGTCTACGAGGGACTGCTCAAGCGGCACAGCGACTACATTGATGCTCGCATCCGACTCACGTACATCTCGCTGCGCCAGAGCCCCGGAGACGCTGGACCCAAGGCTCTCAAGCAACTGTTCAAGGAGAATGAAGACAATGTCGAGGTCCGAGCTCTGTTTGCCTGGTACAAGAACAAGTCGAAGCCGAAGACGCTCAACTTCGGCGAAGACGAAGAACAGCGGATACACAAGCACACGCTGCAGAGGTTCGACAAGCACGACCGATACTCACTCATGGGAATGGGCAACATCCACCTCAGTATCGCCCGTGAATTGCCTAAGGGCTCCGAACAAGAGAAGGAGAAGCGTCGGAAAGCATACGAGCGAGCGGTTGAGTTCTTTGACAAGGTGCTGCAGCTCGATCCCAAGAACGCCTACGCAGCTCAGGGCATTGCGATTGCTCTCGTTGAGGACAAGAAGGACAACCACGGCGCTTTGCAGATCTTCAGCAAGGTCAAAGACACACTCAGGGACTACAGCGTATACGTAAATCTTGGCCACACATACGTCGAGGTCAAGCAATATGCTCGCGCCATTGAGAATGTAAGTCGATCAAGGGAGCCTAGACTGTTTCTGTACTAATTGTCCCCAGTACGAGATAGCCCTCTCGAAAGACAGGCAGAATGACCCGAAGATTCTTGCTTACCTCGGACGCACATGGTACTTGCGGGCGAAGCACGAGCGCAGCGTGTCCTCGTTCAGGACCGCACTGGACTACGCTAAGCAGGCTGTTAAGATTGTGCCGAATGACCTTGGCTCCCAATTCAACGTGGCTTTCCTCCAGTTTCAGATTGCGCAAACGCTCAATGGTCTTGACGTCAAGCACAGAACCCTCGAGGAACTCGATGAAGCTTCGGATGGTCTGGACGCGGCCGTTGCGTCACTGGACAGCTTGGCAAAGGCAGAGAACCCACCGTTCCCACGCAACGATCTCATCTCTCGTGCCAACATGGGTCGAAACACCATGGCGAGACAGATTGCGCGAGAGCGCGAGAAGCAGACGGCGCACGAATCCGAGAACGCGGACAAGCTCGAGCAGGCTCGCAAATTGCGCGAAGCAGAGATGGCGCGTCGCGAAGACGAGAAACGCAAGGCGGAAGAAGCCGCTCTGGAGCGGAAGCGCAAGATTCTGGAAGAACAGGAACGCATCGCCGCACGGGATCGCGAGTTGATGGAGATGCGTCAGCTGGACGACGACAAGCGCAAGGACGACGACGAGGACAGGGAAGCGCGCAGAGCCGAGCGCAAGGCCCGCGGTCGCGGCGAGGGCAGGGGCAAGCGAAAGAAGAAGGTCGCCCACGACGACTCGGGCACAGACGCCGGACTGTCCGACGAAGACGACGAGCCGCGCTCCCGACGTCGCAGGACCAGCGCTTCTGGCACCGAAGCCCTCAGCGACGACGAGCGTCCGCGCGAGAAAAAGAAGAGGAAGCTCCAGCGCAAGAGCGAGCCAGCGGGCAAATACAAATCGGCCGAGTTCATTGATGACGACAGCGACGACGCCGCAGCACCCGCGGGGTCTGCTGACAAGGCTACTCCTCCTCCTGCCGACGACAGCGCCGACGAGAGCATCGCTGCTGCATCACGACAACGCAAGGGTCGCAATGTGGTTGACGACGAGGACGAGGACGAGGACGAGGATGGAGATGCGGGTACAGCTGCACCCAAGGCGAACGGCGACGTGCCCATGTCCGACGACGACGAGTAGTCTTCTCGTGTGAAAAGTGCGCGCCCGACACGAGGGCACAAGCGGCATGATTCTGGGTCGTCTAGTGCTACGTGCCGGAAGGGGTATGTGGGGTTGCGGCGTGCGCTGCAGCAGTGAAGTTGTTCGCTGTGTGAGTTATTCGCAGTGAGGTGTTCGCAGTGAGAGTTGGCAGTGAGGTGTTCGCAGTGAGAGTTGGCAGTGAGGTGTTCGCAGTGAGAGTTGGCAGTGAGGTGGTTCGCGGTTTATATCTTGTATTGCTTGCATTAGCTACGGCGTTCCTAGGGGGCTTGAAGAGGTCAATTTGTATAGCAGAAAAGGACGCATGTCCACCGTAGGGCGGGAGGGTGTAGATTATGTGATGTACGCTTCAAACCTGCTCTTTGGACGACTCTTTTGAACCATTCGTGGGGACGACTCTTTTGAACCATTCGTGGGGACGACTCTTTTGAACCATTCGTGGGGACGACTCTTTTGAACCATTCGTGGGGACGACTCTTTTGAACCATTCGTGGGAACGACCCTTTGGACGACTCTTTGCAGTGCCTTGCAATCTGTGCCTCGGCCCGTCGCGTCAGTAGCGCAAACGCGTGTTCCCGCCCCTAGGGCCAGCCAAGCCAAGCACGCAAGACGTGCAGATGCGCCGCCGGTGCAACGACGACATGGCTTCGCCGAACAGAGGCAGCGTCCTGCCGGGCCTGCAGTCCAAGTCTACGCCCAACTTAGCTACGCTCAAGTCGCTCGACGACGCCCGAGACGCTGCTCGCCCTCACCATGCGCGCGGCACAACCAGCCCACGGTCGCCGCTCTCCAACGGCCCCGCGTCGGTCGAAGACAACGAGGACCAGGACAACAACCCACTCGCCCTAGAGGAGGAATCCGACGCCTCCGAATCCGGCGAAGACGAGCCACACAACGACGACGACAACACCAACAGCCCGCCGACATCCCGCCCGCTCTACACATCACGCTCCTACACACACCTACCATGGCAGCCCACAAGCGCCCTCTGTCCCCCCTTCTACAACCGCCCGCCCATCCCCCTGCCCCCCTCCCCCTCCCTAACCTCCCTCCTCCGCCCCTCCTTCAGCGCCGCCCCATCACGCCCCACAACCCCAGACTCCTCCGACATCGACCTCCCCCCTGTCCACACACCCACGTCCAGCACCACCAACCTCGCACACATAACGCACTCGGCGCGCCACGCCCCCACCGTCCCGCGCGCCTCGCCCAAGGTCCCGACCTACGAATACTACGGCTTCGCGGTGTATCTGGGCAGCTCGGCCGCGTTCCTCGTGTACGTTCTCTGGGCGTACGTGCCGGCGCCGCTGCTGCATCAGATGGGGATTTGGTGGTATCCCGATCGGTGGTGGGCGCTTGCTGTGCCGTGTTGGTTGGTCGCGCTGGTTGTGTATATTTACGTTGCGCTGGCGAGCTACAACACGAGCTATCTTACGCTGCCGCTGGATAGTTGTGAGTGTCTTGTGGATGAGGCGGCGCAGGTGGCGGTTGTGGACTGGGGGACGGGGGGGATTAGGGCGAGGGCACGTGATGGGGCGGGATTGGGGAGTTCTGATGAGGGCCAGGTTGGCGCTGGGGAGCGCGTTGATTGGGTCAAGGTCTGGAATGTGGGCACGGACGCGGTTATGGATGTGCCCATTGGTGGGGTGTGTGAGATTCTGTACGGGAGCGACCGGTGAGGCAATGCTTCGTCTCTTTCCTGCGACTATCCATCAGTCATTGCGGCTATTGATCACTTCTTACGGCTGTTATCGACCAGTTCCTGCAGACGCGCCCTGCCACCTCCTTCGTAAAAGCTTGTCGGTTCTTGTGGGTACACCACCCCACCTTGGACGCCCTCCCGACCTCGGACCCAATCCACTACCTCGTCCATCCCACTAAAGCGGGGCCCGGCTTGCTACTGCCAAGCTAGGCGAAGCTCCATGCATCTCCTCGGCAGAGCTTGAGTGCTATCGCATCGTCTACCGCGGTAGCGCTCGCGGTATAAGATGGCGGGGATGCAGTTTTCGCACATTCCCCATCCCACTGCTCTCGCGAAGCCTGACTTCTGCTCGAGTCAATTGGTGTTCTACGTTGTCTGATCCCTCGTTTTCAATTGCACATCATGAAGTCTGCTGTTGCATTTTCTGCTATGCTCGCTGGAGCGGAGGCCGCCGAAACTATCCTCGGGGCCTACATCTTCCACCGCCACGGTGACCGCACACCCAAGGCTCTCGCTCCCACCAGCCTGACTACCCTGGGCTACGAAGAGGTCTACCGCTCCGGCCAGTACTACAACTCTCGCTACATCACCGGCGACAACAGGATCAAGGGCATCAACGAGGAGACAGTCAAGCTATCGCAGCTCTCGGTTTCCTCGCCCGTCGACAATGTCCTCCAGAATTCCGCCATGGGTTTCCTCCAGGGTCTCTACCCTCCCGTCCAGACCGTCCAGACCCTCGGCAACGGCACCAAGGTCACCGCACCTCTGAGCGGCTACCAGCTGATCCCCGTCAACACCATCGCAACCGGCGCCGGCTCAGAGGACGCCGGCTGGCTGCAGGACGCCTCCAGCTGCGCCAACGCAGAGACCAGCTCCAACAACTACTTCAACAGCGCCGAGTACCAAAACACCCTCAAGTCCACCGCCGACTTCTACACCTCCCTTGTCCCCGTCGTCAACCAGACCCTGACCGCCGACCAAGTCTCCTTCAAGAACGCCTACGTCGTCTACGACCTCATCAACGTCGCCGAAATCCACAACTCCTCCATCCCCTCGTCCTCCATCCTCACCAACGACACCCTCAAACAACTCCTCCTCCTCGCAAACCAGCACGAATACGGCCTCGCCTACAACGCCTCCGACAACATGCGCGCCATCGCCGGCATGCAGCTCGCAGCCGAAATCCTCTCCTACCTAAACAGCACCATCACCACCCACGGCTCCAAAAAACTCGGCATCCAATTCGGCGCCTACGCCACCGCCCTCTCTCTCTTCGGGCTCATGGACCTGCCCGCTTACTCCGCAGACTTCACAGGCGTAATCGACTACGCGTCCTCGCTTGTTTTCGAACTCGTTACTAATTCTACAACTGACGTGTTCCCCGCCCCGGAAGACATCAGCGTCAGATTCCTGTTCCACAACGGCACGGCGAGCAACGACAGCCAACCCACCGCTTACCCCCTTTTCGGCGGCAAGGCGGACCTCACGCCCTGGACCGACTTCTCCGCCGCCCTCGACAAGTTCGCGGTGGGGAATACGCAGCAGTGGTGCACAAAATGCGGGAATTCCACGGGGACGTGTGCCGCGTACGCAGACGCTGGTTCGGCGTCCAAGCAGGGCAAGAGCGGTGGCGGCAGCAGCAGCAGCATCAGCCCGGCTATCGGCGGTGTGATTGGTGCTATGGTCACGCTTGCTGTTATTCTCGGCTCGCTCGCCGCCGTTATGCTGGTTGGCGGGTTGAGAGTTGTGAAGAAGACGCCGAGCGCTGGTAAGGGGGAGAAGGGTGGGGTTAAAGCTTGATGGAGACTTTTGCGGTGTGTCATTGTTGGGCTTGTGATGATGATGCGAGGGGGGGGAGTAATGAGATATGAGATACGACCGTGCTAGGTATTCGATTCTGCGACTTGTTAGTGTCTTACCGAGTGATGTTCAGACTATTCTAATTTGTTACTACCCGACCGCGCCCTCGCAACGCACAGTCCCTGCGCGGTCGCAATATATACACCGTAATTTGTTTGCTCAGCGTAGTGGTGCGTTGGTGGTAGATGGTTCTCACGCAGAACAATCTCACCTTTATACCCCCTCCCTCCCTTGGCTTAATTAGATACTATACTCCACTCACTTGCTCCGCATCACCTCCTGATGTCACCTCCTTACCTCACCACATCACCTCCTCCTCACCTCCTCCTCACCACCACCACCACCACCACATCTCCCCCCCCCCCCCCCCCCCCCGAATCAATCTCTGCAAACAGTACTACCACCCCTTCCGACGATACACAGGCGTGGCGTACAGATGCGGTACTAAATCTCCATCCATCTAAAGCCTAGACTTGGGTTTGGTGGTATGGTGGGTATTTGAGTGGATTCTGTGTAGTTGGGCGAGTTGCGGGGGTGAGTCTCATCCTGTACCGCTGGTTGGCTTCGCTGCATGACTAGTTGCTGCGGGTGTCGAGCATCCGCTGTGATGTTTGCGCATGGTGGCTACATAAGCCTCATCGCTGCTAGATGCTCAATAGCACAGACCTTGGTCGTCGAAGACATGCTGTGAGTGCCATGGCGAACGTCTAGTCGCGGTTACTGTACTAGGCTGGGAGCGGCTAGATTCGTGGCTTGCCCCACTTTATCCGCTCGACTACGCGACCACTCAGCGGCGAAGAGAATGACTCAGGTTGACGCGACTGCCCAGCTGCGACTTCCCTCGCTTTAAGTCGTATATCCCATGCGAGAAAGAGGGAGCTGCCTTACGATGTTGGAGGGAAGTCGCAGCATGGGTAAAGCAGCCGCCCTTATTGCTCTGGACGAGTGGCCTATAACACTCACCACCATACTGCATCGCCGCGCTCTCAGCATTCTTTAAGCATTAATATCGATCATGGCGACTCCACAGAACCCAAATAAGCGCAAGTCGAGAGCCGACGACTCGGACTCCGATATGGCTTCACCAGAAATTGTCGTCGAAACCATCGAGGTCGACAGCACCACATTCAAGGGCGATGGCAGACCACCGCCGCGCGACAGGTTCACATTGGACCTCACAAGCGTGGCAGACGTTCGATGCTATCTCGAAGATCTGGGGCTCGTTACCTTTGGCCATTTCCACGTCGAGCCTCTCGCCGGCGGCACCGCCAACTACGTTTACCGTGTCACCCAGCAAGATATAGGGAACACCTTCATCCTCAAGCACGCCAAGTCGTGGCTCGCCAGTAATACGTCTTTCGGATTCAGTACTGAACGCATGGATTTTGAAGCTTATATTTTAGAGAGGAAGAAGGAGGAGGAAGGCAATTGTCTCTGCACTGAAGGAGATACGACCTTTGATCCATCAATGATCGAGAAGACACATGTGCATACGGTCCCCCTAGAATTCTACGACAAGGAAGTCAAGCTTCTATGCGTCGGAGAAGGTGGTCAGAAGAATCTCAAGGACGCCTACAAGGATCTCAGTCCGAACGAAGTCATGGAGATCGGGACTGTTCTAGGAGAATGGCTGGCAAATTTGCACCACAGCACACCACTTTCCTATATTACCGGGCCCGAAGAGAGAGACCGATGGAACAAGCGCAACAACGAAACTGCAGTGAGCATTGCAGGCTACATATACGAACAACTGGACGACGCAATCAAGAAGTACAGTCATATGATTACGAGCGGCAGAATAAGCGACAAAGCACTTGCCGACGAACTCCAAGCGTGTATCAACGAGACGAAGCGTATCGGGCTCGGTGCTTTGATCAAGAAGTGTGCCGGCAGTCTTATACCTATGCTAGCTGGAGAACAGGAACGCGTCTGTCACGGTGACTTCTGGCCCGGCAATACAATGCTTCGCAGCAACGCAAGTACGAAGCGTCACATCGTCACCGTGATTGACTGGGAACTCACGCGCATCGGTATGAGCGCAACAGATCTTGGGCAATTCGCAGCTGAAACTTTCATGTTGGATGAGCTCCAAGGGAAGAAAGGCCTACGCGCTGCGTTCATCCTGGCTTATCTCTACGAACGGAAATGGAGTTCAGGACAAACGTGGCCCTACTGGGCAGCTCGTACCGCGATGCACTACGCTGTACATCTTGTTGTCTGGCCCGCCCACCCCGTACACTGGGTTCCCGAAGGAGAGGCCGTAAGGTTTGCCCTCCACGGTCTGCGCGTCCTTCTGGATATTGTGTTTGAAAGACCGAATGTCATGAACTGGGGACTGTTTGATAGTATTGAAGAGTTGGAGGATCTCGCACAGGAGTGGGGACTTGACGGAGAGACTCCACGTAAATATTGAACTCGGTGAACGATTTTTACGGAGTCTCAAGGGCTTGCGGATCGAGGCGGAGATAATGTTCAATCGTAAGCTGTGTCGTAACGCTCAAGTAAGCTGTTGGACTCTAACGCTCAGTTTTTGTGTGGATGCTGCCTTCGACAGGGTTACGTCATGTTCTCTTGGGTGTCATCTAAGTGATGGTTCTGCTGCTTTGCTCGTGGTGTTGCCATGGCAGCAAAACGACCTGGCTTCTTGTGCCGATATCACGCCGCATGTTTTCTAGCTTGTCCAACTTGTTTCACATCGATCATCACCTTGATAGCATCCTGCAAGATATGGATTTGAGCTCACAAGACGGTCAACGCATCTTGCCTGCTTCCATTTATTGCCACGGCCGCGGCGGTGATTTCTCGCGGAAATAAGCTACACTCAATACCCGAGCCCTCCCGGCACTGACCTAGCCATTTCTTCAGGCACTTGTTCCACAAGGATCGCTCCGCTGCGTAAACCGCAGGAAGAACGGCTTCTTCGGTACATTGTTCGCGATATCGTTCACATTCCCATTCTCCATCTCATCCAGCTTCATCCCCGCCCCATCTTCCAACCCGCCCGCAAAGTCCAGCGCAGCAACAAAAAACGCAGTGATGATATTCACCTCCAGTTTCGCGAAGCGCATCCCCTGGCACGGATGCCGCCCGACGCCCCACCCCTGGTAGATGCGCGGTTTGATCTTGTCTTCAGCGCGGTCGGCTAGGTACCGCGCTGGGTCCCACTTGTCCGGCTCGGCCCACACTTCTGGATCCCGGTGTGCGTCGGCGACGTGGTAGATGGGGAAGGAGCCGGGGGGTATGACTTCGTTGCCATGGCCGGTGGGGATTGAGTAGGTGGCGAGGTTCTTCCGGAAGAAGACGCCGGGCATGTTGAGGCGGATTGAGTCGCGCAGACAGAGCTGGATCAGGGGGAATTCGGTTTCCCATATGTCTAGCGGTAGGCTGGATAGCTTGTCGAGTAGCGAGGCGTTGGGGTCTTTTGTGCCGTGTTTTGTTGTTGCTTGCTCGATTTCCGTGCGGATTTTGCCGAGCCATTCGGGCGAGGCGGCGAGGTAGCATAGTATGTAGGCTGCGTTGACGCCTGTGTTCAGTTGCCCTGCGAAGAGAGCGCCGGTCACAAAGTAGACGATTTCAGTCATGCCGTCGCCTCTGTTCAGCAAGTTCTGCAAGGGATCGTCGACTGTCTCGCCTAGCTTTTGTCTTTTCTTGACAATCTGGTCTAGGATCATGTACATCCTTGCGCCAGCGTAGAAACGCTTGATCATGCTGGGCCACGGGAATCGTGGGAACATGGCTGAAAGGGGTCCGGCGGTCTCATCCAGCATGGTGAAATACCCTTCGAACTTCCGTCTGAGTTTGGGGTCCTCAGCTAGCTCCTTAGCCCCAACGAGACGGATTGTCAGCTTGAAGACAAGCTGGTATATGCTGTCAAAGGGATTTGTGCGACCCTCAGGGTCCTGAGATATGGCTTCGATCCCGCTTCGTGCGTCTGCGACTACGGTCGGGAGAATCTTCTGCAGTTGATCTGTTTTCTGCGACCATGCCATGCGGCGATTGAAGGGGCTCGTGTGCTCATCGAGACCGTTGAGGTTGTCGCGCTCCTGAATACTTGGAGCTTCGCCAAACAAAGCAGCGTACCTTTATGAGAGTCAGTCGTGTTGAAAGTAAGTGCTGATGAGCGGCGGAAAGCGTACCCTTCTACCAGACCGAGCTCCTTGCTGTCGAAAAACACTTGGCGGCCAGCATCTCCAGACAGACCAATGACGTGGTGCCGTCCGACGTGAAAGCTGTAGTTTCCCGTCGAACTCCAGTCCCTAACGGCCTTGCACCAGTCCCATCTAGCACCCCAGAACCCCCAGGCTCCACTGAGAGGAAGATTGCCCTTCACCACAGGTGGCGCGTTCTTGGGAACACCATGGCTATAGATCCTGAGTAGGTGATACACGGGAAGAACCGTTACAAGTAGAACAGTAGAGACCAAATAGATAATAGAGCGTTGAGACTGGTCGTGGTACGAGCCTGTAGTGTTTCCAACAGTCCCATTGACGCCTGCCGGCTGGCTGTCAAAAAGAGCCATCTGTAATCGAAGTACCAGTCGAGGACGTCGGAAGTAGTTTTTTTTGCAATTCGTATGATCTGAGGGAGCGGATGACCCCCAATGTCATGGCAAAGAAGTGGCAAGACATCACTACCCTTATTCGGACAGCAGTCCGCCTTGCACAACCACAAAGATGAAGCTCTGCACCTCTGCTCCACTGCCGCAGGATCACATACTTTAGCATCATTAACGCCGATGCAGTCAGCGACAGCCCGGTTGCTTGGCAAATGTGAGCAACGCTGCCCAGGAGGATTGCTGGGCGGAGTGCCCAATGATTCGCGGTTGATTTCAGCTGCGGAAAGACACTGTCAGCACAGCATTTGCCCCGAAACGCGAAGCGCCCTAAGTGCTGCTTGCCTTAAGATTCGGTTCGAGTTAGCTGTTCTTTTCCAGCCCATATATGGCAGGTACGAAGATACTTCTCGACTTTTAGGCTAATAAGAAGGGACGAGCTTGTCAGACAGCAGGTGCATGTTAGCCACATGGTACGCGAGTTGTATTTGCGGCTTGCATGAGCACGGCGCCAGAGCGCAGGGTTGCATGGTCGATGAAGAATTGCAACATCATGATAGGCTCGAGACGTGCGACATCTAAAGACAGGAAAGAGCAGAAAGTTGGTGATATCGCGGATGACACTAGCATGAATTTGGATGCGCTTATCATCCATACCTAGGTAAGCAGCGAAATTTGGCCCCCGCCAACCTCACCGGGCATCAGCAATTCCACCAATTTGGACATCTTGCTGTGCAGAGTGTTAGTATGCATTAGCCTCGGCTTAGGTCCATAGCGGCAACGACCAAATGGAACGTCTGGCAGCCCCACCATGTCTCCGCGGCCCGTTCGAGGCAGGGATTCAGACCCCCAAAACGCTGCAAGTCATCCTTGTACTCTATACGCACACATACTTCGAGCTGAGACATCGTGAGAAACATTAGGTAAGATTACTGAGATATTTACCGAATGGAGGCGGTGAAAGCCTTTAGGCTGCAGTTGCATTACCATCCTTGTTCGCTGAAGCGTGCATGCGTCAGGCCTTCCTCAGATACGAGTTTTGGGGCTCAGCGGCACAGCCGTCTCACTTCTGGACTATCTGCGTGCCGTACCGAGTGGCTGCTACCGCATGTGGACAGTGGACCCCTCCAATTGTAAGTGGCGCATCTGCAAACCCTAACTCACCATCCCGGCCTCACGTCTTCGAACCCAACATGCACAGACCGAATACCTGGACGACGTTGGATCGAGACATCGGGATCACTTGCCGTTGTCGCTAATCCTAACATGGTCTCTTTCCGCCTCGGAACGTTGAGCACCGCGCCATGTGCAGGAGTCATCTCAAAGGTCAGGATCACCTTCGCTACGAGTGCCAAGAACATGTTCATGGCCAAGTACCTGCCTGGACACTGGTGCATCCCCGGTAGTCCAAAAACTTCAAGGTGCTTTACCAGACCTGGATCGACATATCCACTCTGCTTATGCAAAAAGCGGGACGGACGGAAGACATCAGCATTTGGGCCCCAGATACCCTCGTCGAAGTTTCGCAGGTGAATGGGTGTCATAATGATGGAGCCCCGCTTGACCCGGTACTTGTCGTCAAACACGCTGTCCTTGTCGACACAGCGTGCAACAGGCGAGTCGCCGTAAACCCGCAATAGCTCGTACCAAGTTGCAAGCAACAGGGGGCAGGTACCTCTAATCTTGTCCACGTTCAGCCGAAGGTCGGCTTCCTCCTCTCCACCGCCGGAAGTGATCGAAGCATCTACAGCAGCCTCCAACTCAGCTAAGATTGAAGCCTGAAGATCTTTGTCTGCTGTAACGTGGCACAAAGCCCAAGCCATGATGTTGATCACATTCGAGAGGAGTCCGACAATCGCCACAAGATGGCAGTCGGTGAACCCATCGGTGGCCACCCCGTGCGCTTCGTACAGGAGAGCCAGACGTTGAAACAATGTCGGGGTCTGACTTTCGTCACCATACGCTCCATCCGCAGCAGCCTGGTCGAGCATGCGTCGGACGTAATCGCGTGCTGATCGAAGACTGCCTGGGACCAGGAAGAAAATTGGATTGCGTAGGGCTTCCAGATTTTGGATAAAGACTCTATAGAAACAATCAGCTTCAAGAAACTCCAGGCGGTGACATGTCGGAATCCGGGAGATATACCTTAGCTGTTCCCGGAAGAATGAATCACCGAACGGGCCCTTCCTGCCCCAGAATACGGTGCCCATGGAGTACGCAAGCATGTCGAAGACCAAACTCGAAAGTCCAACTCGATGTGTACTACTACCAAGTGGGAGGTGTTTGGTCCAGTGTTCGTCGATGTGACTTTGTAGTTGCGCAGAAAAATCACGAAGGTTCTTCAAACTTCTCAGCTGTTCATTGAAGAGCTTCGACAATTCTCGCTTGGCCGCGCCTGAGTCCGAGTCTGTGAGGAACCGCTCACTCGATGGTAGGAGACCCATGGCAGGTCCCACAGCGACACGGAATACTGTCATGAGACTCAGTGATTGCATGCTTGTAAAGCGCTTGATGCTTGCGGCATCGAGTGGATGCAGCAGGTGCATATCCTGTCCGGGAAGCTTCAATGTCGCGATTGATGAGCTTTTTCCTACGCTGGTTTGATTACTTAGCATGGGTTTTCAAAGTATGGAGAATGTAGCACTTGCCATCGTGACGAGATATAGGCATTGGATCCCTTGGAGATTATACCCAGGATGTGGCCCAGGAAGGGAATAGAACTAGGAATCAATGGCGGATCGGTCAGCTTCTCATTCACGCTGCTGGCCCGCGACTTTCGATTCCATATAGCTTGAATGAATAGCCATATGCTGAGGAATGCCCCAATCAAGACGAGTAATGCCATTGACGATGTTGTGGTGGAATTTGTGAGGTAACAGTCCGAAGAGAACAAGTCTCATGTGGTTATTGATGGCAGTGAAACGCAGAAATCGTTACTAATCTCGATCAGTCTTAGTACCCGGTATCTGCTTACTCTTGAACGGACCTGCTTCACGCAAGCTGCAGGTGGTGTGCCTGACGAAGCGGAGCAACCTAATGAGGATTAGCTCGGCTGAGGTGTCCTTACGCCAAACTTCATAAAGTCCGCTGCAACCCAGTCGATAGTTATTCGTGCTAGACCCGAAAACCGGGTCGTTGAACCGCCATGTATAGTGCGTGCCAACATGGACCAACGCCACTCTAGCACAGACACACCTGCCGAAGAATTGAACTGCCACACTGAAGGAGCTGAATGTGGATACTGACAGGCTCGCGCGCTTAGAGAGACCCAACTAAGCAACCGGTTCGCCTGGCAGGCACCAAAGTAAGCAGTCGTTGAAACCCAGCAAGGATCATTCTCTTACTGGGATCAAGTTGCAGTCACATGCCTGATCGGAGCCAGTGAAGGAACACTTACGCGGGTGCGTCCACGCGGAACGCCTCACGCTGTGAATCAAATACACATGCAACTAACTCTCCTTGAAATTTTTTAGCCTGGGGCTGACAGTGGCTTTTAATTGATCCTTCTAGGTACCCGCGGAGCCTTCAGGCCGCTCGCTAACAGTGGAGTTGATGATAAGGGTGAGACCTGTGAGTTCTTGGTACGACCATCAGCAATATGTAAGACTCGCACGTGCATACGTGTCTGTAGACTAGCTGATAAAGGTAGGCCTCCAACGCTTGCTGTGCCTTCATAATATAATTGACCTTCTTCCTGTTTCCTTTTGGCCCTCATCTGTATCGTCCAGCGCTCACGAACGTCATGACTCTTTTAAGCTTCTGGATATGGCTTTTTGTGCCAGCTACTCTCTTCTTGGGCTTGACGGTGTACAATGTCTTCTTTCATCCTCTGAGGAACTTCCCAGGACCTCGTATGGCCGGTGCTACTTCATTATGGAGGACTTACAAAGAAGTCGTGAAAAAGGAGACGCTTGCTCAGGAGCTCTTCGGTCTACACAAGAAGTATGGCAGTATAATTCGGATAGCTCCGAATGAGCTCCACTTCGGCACTCCATCCTCATTCCACGAGATCTACAACGCCTCCAAACGCTGGGATAAGGACGACGGTCTTTACAGTGTGCCCGGTTTCAAGTCAGGCTCTTTCGTATTCCGAAAATATGTCCAGGCGAAAGAGCGTCGAGACGTATTGTTGCCGATGTTTTCGAAGAAAGCTATACAGAACATCGAGGGCCTCGTCTGGCAGAACGCCACTCAGCTGGCCTCATCCATCAGCAAGATGAATGCAGCCCACTACTCCATCGACTTACTGTATGCTTTCCGCTCATTCACCCTCGACACTATTATGGGTTTCACGTTCGGTGGCTGCGTAGATGCTCTGCATGCGCCTGCGTTTGCCGATCCGCTGATCCTAGCCATGGACGCTACGCTGCCAATACTCCCTCTGCTCAAGAATGTCCCCTGGATTCGCAACCTTGCCTTCGCTGTCCCGCCTTGGCTAGTGATGAAAGCAATGCCCAACGCTGATGAGCTTGCTCCTCGCATCTATCAAGTCCGCGACATCATCAACAAACAGCTGAATCAAGTTCTGTGTGCACCGGAGAAGCTCGATGAAGCAACGCACCAGACCATTTTTCACCGTATGCTAGATGCCAATGCGTACCGGAAGACTAAAACTGTCCCGGATCTGACGCAGTTGCACGACGAAGGCTTTACCATAATCTTTGCTGGGGCCAACACTGTCGCTGATACAATGCTCATGGGCTCTTATCATTCAATGCAAAGCCAAGGTCTCCTGAAGCAGCTCAGAGAGGAGCTGCTGACGGTATGGCCGGATCTGAATGTCCGCCCTAGCCTAGCTGACCTCGAGACCTTACCTCTCCTGACAGCCACTATCAAGGAGTCGCTTCGATTCATCCCATCTGGGGTGTCGCTGACCAGAGTAGTACCTCCTGGTGGTGCTGTTCTGGCGGGACGCGAAATTCCTGGAGGCACCATCGTCGGAATGGCGATTTTGCATGTACATCAGTCGGAAGACATCTTCACCGACGCACTGTCCTTCAAGCCAGAACGCTGGCTGAACGGTGGCCATAAGGAGCTGGATCATTGGTTGGTGCCATTCAGCCGAGGGCCCAGGGCGTGCTTTGGCTACAATCTGGCTTGGTGTGAACTCTATGTTGCGTTTGCCACCATGATCCGGAACTTTGATATGAGTTTGGACGGCACAACGGTGGAGGATATGGAGTGGAGAGAATGCATCGCAGCATACTATCCAAATCGCCACTTGCACGCGTGGTGCCAACCAGTCAAGGCATGAAGGGTGGTACTGAGGAAGAATAGACATTATTATCATGCCCAAGGGAGCAAAAACTTTAGATAAGAGCATGTCTCGATATATTTTGGGGGAAATTAGAGCCTGAAGACATCGTATTGAGTTTGTGCAATGAATCCACGCCAGTCCGCATCAGTCTCGTTTGCGCCTGGAGCAGCTCTTGCTCTCCATATGGTGGCTACAAGATCTTCGAGTACAATTAGATTCCTGAAACCGAGCCTCCGTTGAGCTTGGAACCAATTCCGCATGCGTTGTTGTAAAGCTGACCCGCCACATTCAGCCCCAAGGACTAGTACCGGCCACAACATTAGACATCCAAGCGTACCTTGGCCCACCTGGTCGATAGCCTCGAGTTCTTGCAGACCAAGTTCAACAAGCTCCTGAACCGCTGCCACCGGAGCATCTCGCACACATCGCTGGAAAAAGACGAGTCCGGCATAGTAGAAGGCTGTGGAAGTATGGTGGATGACTATACTGTTCTTGGGGTTAGCTGTCGCTGATGGTGCTGCTTGTTGAGACAAGACGGGAAAATCGAGGTACAACTGGAGCTCGAAAGCATCAAGCTCTATCTCTTGTTCGGGTGTTCTACTCCCTTTCGAACTCGTCAAGAAATCGTTGATCCTGTCATGAGCTCGCAAGAATGATCTCGACACGCCATAGTAAGGAAAAGTGAACTCCAGGCCATCTGAAGCGCCACTTTCATCATTAATGAAAGCTTTGAGGTTGTTAGGTACGGCGAAACCACACATAATGGCCATCTTGACCATATGCTGTCGAAATGCTGATAATGCAACTTCAGGCAAACCTTGAGATTGTAGCTGGGTCAAATATGCAAGTCCGCCCGATACATGTGTTCGCCATCGTTGTGTGGTACCAGACACAGCCTCGACAGCAATGCATGCCATGATGGCCATGGCGAAGGATTGGTCGCGGTGCTCATTGGTTCTTGCCAGATTATAGCGCAGATGGTGCACCGCTTCATTATCGTGATATAGAGCAAGAACACGGTCTTGCTCATTGCTCCTGCCGCTTAACTCAAACAGGTTGTAAGCAGCAGATGCGCAAAGGGCATGAAAGATGGCCACATCAGCGTTTGAGCCTTCTGCTTGAGACATAAGACCTTTGAGGGCCATAGGTAACATCATAGTCCGGCAGGGATTGTGTGCCTCGTCGATCAGAACTATCTTGCGACTGGTGAACGTGATCCAATGGTGAATGAGCCGCTTCTGCTTGGCTGGCATAGGAAGCACATCAAAGTGACGTGGGGGACCCTGCTGGTTTCTTGCCACGAAATTCGACAGCTTCTGAGCAGAGGCTATGGGTTCTTCGTGATGACAAAGTGATGTTGGTATTGGGTCTACAGCTGCTGCAAATGAGGTGTCGTCTGTACAAATGGTCGTGTCAGGGATCGAGAGCGGGTGAGAATCTATGGGAAGCATATCAGTCAGGATATTTCAGGCAAAAGTGCGGAGAAGCAAGATTGGAATGCTGAAAGACTCACCACAAGCTTCCACGGGCTCAATTGCCCTAGCTTGTGGATGTAACAGGGATGACGCTGGGCCAGAGATATCTGGAGCAGCTATCAATGCACCGAGCACTACAAACAAAATGCCGAAAAACATGAGCTTACCTTCGTAGACCGCAAGAGAGAAATTGCGCCTACTGCTTTGGTCTGGTACGAGTGGTTGCACAGCGAATACGCAAAATGCTCCGTCTTCAATCTCTGAACAGGACTCGGGACGCCATGCGTCAAGGCTGGTCAACGTGGCATCCAATTCTGGCGAAAGCATTCGTTTGAGAGACGGAAATGCGCCAAATGACGCCAATGGTCTTCTAGATGCTCGCCCTTCGGGTTGGCTCGAGCGCTCGCGTCTGCTGTGCTCCAAGTCCGCGTCGATCTCATCCTCCGGGTTGTACTGAACCCAGCTTAAGCGGAGGCCATACCCTTCGCAGGCCACACCCATTTGGCGGCAACGGTTGCATTCTGGAATTGCTCTGCAGCTCATCAGGACAGTCACTTTAGAGAGTATGATGGATCAAAACAAAAGGTTTCTTGCTAGGCATAGGAAAGCCTGAATGACACATAATAAGATGCTGTTCAGCTTACTCATCGCATTTGACTCGACGTGACCTGCAGGTCCAACATCCAGTGAAGCATTTTGTCCGATTTCTCCTCATGCCAGCCCGTCTATAAGATTGGGTCACCGCACCGCTCTTTCGGGTGCTGGAACTTAACTGGTAAGACTGTAAACAGGGTGCAACCCCTTGTTCGTGGCTCGAAGAACCTCAGACAGGCGGAGAATTGGTAAGACTGCTACACTAGCCTCACAAGGACTGTGTATGAGTGAATTGAGGCGAGCTGCGGTTATGGCCTAAGTTAACCGAAGCGAGGAGCGAAGGGGTTCGTCGACATAAGCACCGCGCCGTAGCGCCCCGCTTATCCCTGACGATCGATTGGCTCGCTCTCAACTGCCAACTCAAGGCACTGACCAGCGGCCCGCTCGCTGTCGCATCCTTTGAGGCCAATTCAAGCACCCAGAACAGAGATCAGGCGTGAACAGCTAGGGTATCAGGGTGTACGGCGTCCTGCCCCTGACCGTTTTGGTCCCTACTGCACATATAATGCTAAATTGCGCCCCCATGACAGAAATTGTCAGTGCGCAGGCGGTTGCTATATGAGGCTTGAGCACCGTACCTTCTAAGCAAGGAGACTCGATCTTGCATCTTTGCGCATAGTGTCAGACTATCGTGCTTGTCGCAGAGCCCACTTCACGTGGTTTCACTTTCATTTTTTTCTTCGGTCTCCCTCGACCTATTCCTCACGTCTCCTACACACAACTGTCAGCATGGGTGTTACCACCGCGATCAAAGAACGGAACACGGCCTCCTCCCAAAAGGCAATCACTCCAGTCACGGTTCCGCAAGACATTGACTCGAAACCCAAATACACTGATGGCGAATCTGACGAGTTCGAGTTTGGTGGATCGTTCGGAGCAGCCGCTTTGATGGTCGGGTTTCCCCTTCTCATGTGGTACATGTGGATTGGGGCCACATACTACGATGGGCAATTCCCAACACCGGATGCAGACCAGAGTTGGGGCGACTTTTCGCGTCACTTGGCACGCCTCGTCTACGAGGGCGCATATCCCACGGCCGAGGCTTGGGCAGTATACTGGGTTTTCTTTATCTTCGAAGCGCTCATGTAAGTCGGCCCCGTCGTAACTCGTCACGAAGCTGTCAAGAGCTGACATCTCCTAGGTATTGCTACATGCCAGGTGTGATGAGCCAAGGTCGTCCGCTGCGCCATGAAGGCGGCCATAAGCTTCCGTACTATTGTTCGGCCTACACCAGCTGGTATGCGACTCTTGCGATCGCTGCCCTGCTTCACGTTACTGGCGTCTTCCCCTTGTACACCCTCATCGATGAATTCGGATCTATCATGACCGTGGCAATCCTGTCTGGTTTCATCAACAGTATCATCGTGTACGTCCAAGCTGTTGTACGTGGCAGAACGCATCGTCTCACCGGATACCCGATCTACGACTTCTTCATGGGTGCCGAATTGAATCCCCGGATTGGCATCCTAGACTTCAAAATGTTCTATGAGGTTCGAATCCCTTGGTTCATCCTGTTCCTGATCACTGCCTCGGTGGCAGCGCGACAATATGAGACCTATGGCTACGTCTCAGCTGAAGTAGGTTTCCTGCTGTTTGCGCACTTCATCTACGCAAACGCTTGCGCCAAAGCAGAGCAACTCATTATCACTTCCTGGTAAGTACGCGACTGCATGACGTCTGCGGTGGCTTTGTTGGCAAATCTGTCCGGCCTTCAGCGTCTTTACAGCCGACACTTCCGGTCAAATCAACTGACACTTCGAACAGGGACATGTACTTCGAGAAGCTAGGTTTCATCCTGACCTTCTGGAACATGGCAGGCGTCCCTTTCACTTACTGCCATTGCGCGCTCTACCTGGCTAATCACGAACCGTCCGAGTACCGCTGGAGTCGACCCGGGATGCTGGCATTCGCTGTTATGTACTTGTTCATGTACTGGATGTGGGACTCTTCCAATGGCCAAAAGAACTCTTTCCGTCAGCAGGAACGTGGTCAACTGATCAAGCGCAAGGCGTTCCCTCACATGCCCTGGACGGTTATCGAAAATCCACGTGTCATCGAGACGAGGGCTGGAGACCGAATTATGGTGGATGGCTGGTTCGCAATCGTCCGCAAGCCCAATTATGTGCCGGACATGTTCTTCTCAATGTCCTGGGGCCTTATCACAGGATTCAAGTGAGTTGTTCTTCCTATGCGACTTGCAATTTGTAATCAGCAGGTGCTCTTGCTGACCTCTCGCTCAGGAGCCCATTCCCTTGGTTTTACTTTGTCTTCTTCATGGTCATGATCATCCACCGCGCCCAGAGGGACATCGCCAGGTGCCGGCGAAAGTACGGAGAGTCTTGGACTCAATATGAGAAAGAAGTCCCCTATCTGTTCATTCCAGTAGGTTATCGTGTTATTGTTGTCCTAGACCAAGACTAACATACTTCAAGTACATCATCTAGAGTCCTTGTCAGCGCTAGGTGTCCCTGAAACCTCATTGCAACTACACTGTGGGACCATTAAAGTATTGAGAGGAGAAAATGAGCAGCGCAGGTATGCTCGAGAGGAGGAGGGCATAGCACAGAAGCTTCGACTGCTAATTGAACCTTCACAAGGAGGCAAGCAATCTGAAGCAAGTGAAATAGCAGGTTAAGTAATTCGAAAAGTAATAGCTCAATACCAACAAAAAGGCCCACGCTTGTGGTTCGGATTTCGGTTCGAACGGCATTGTCCCAAGATCGAATGTGTCTCGCAACTAGATCGAATCCCTGCGTTCGGAGGTTTCGCGCTATGACGTCAGCGCCTATCTTTCTACGGAGGGAAACGTTACCATACAACATGAACTCGGCGATGCACTTCACGATACGAAAGCCTCATCCATACAAGAAATGTATCCCTGCGTCCTCAGTACATACATACTCATGGTACCTGCCAAGCAACGGTCGATCGTTGTCGGCACGGGGTGACGGTCCCGCACGCGACGCTACACGCGTATCAACCCAGATGACATCATAGAGCCAACTAAGTCGATCCAGACAACGCAAGCTTCACCAAGAACCTGCCGGATGGCGAAGGGCAGACCAAGCCCGTCATAAGATGGAGACCATCTTGACCAAGGCAGGTTAGCACTTGCCTTTTTGATGATGCGGACTCATGCGTTCAGCCAAGATTTGGCATTGGAGGTTTGCACAGCTCTTGACCTTCGTTCTATCCTTTGCTCCTCATTCTGGAGCTTTTGAGTGAAGCATTCCGTGAAGCCTGATTGACTGAAAGAAGAGCAAGAACCAACAGGCAATATGGTCGGAACAAGAAGACGGGCGCTCGAATCGTCAGGATCGTTCTACGGCAACGGACATGCAACAAACAAAAGCCAGAATGGCTACGATCGCTCTGATCTTGAGGCCGCATACGGATCAATTAACAAGATTAAGCCACGACAGAGGTTCCGCGATGCTATCACGAACACTATGCAGGACAACCGCACGGCAGAGATGAAGAAGAAGCTCATTGACAATGTGGATCACGAGGCTCTAGAAAAATACAGAAAGAGCGAAGAAAGCGTAAGCATCGCCCATGAGTATACTCAAGGACGTCTACTGACTGGCCCTTGAAGCTCAAAACCATCAAGAACAAGAAAGTTCGGTCGTTCTACGAAGAGCAAAACAACCGACTAGATGACTGGATGGAAGTTGACATGATAGTCACCTCTCTGGCGGATGACATTCTGGACAGTATGCATCCAAGAGATGTCGATGGAGACGGTGTTGTTGATGACCGTGGGCCGTTGGGCAACAGCGGCGAGGCTTTGGAACCCTTCCTACCCGATGACGAACGTGAAAGGCGAGCCAACTCAGCGAAGCATGTCAGATGGGCGATCAACGTAAGTCCTGTACCTATAAATACCACGGAGGTGTTGCTCACATGTCGCAGATCAATGTCGCCGTCAATATTCTGCTCCTCGCTGCCAAGGGTGTTGCAGCCATCTGGTCTAGTTCCCTTTCCCTCATCGCATCTCTTACTGACTCAGCTCTGGACCTTCTTTGCACTGTCATTATCTGGACCACTAACAGACTTGTGGGCTGGCGGCTAGACAAGCTTAAAAAAAAGTTTCCTGTTGGTCGCAGACGCCTCGAGCCTCTCGGCATCCTCGTTTTCTCAATCATCATGGTCATCTCTTTCTTGCAGATCCTCCAAGAGTCCGTCAAGAAGCTTCTACCTAGCGGCAAACATGATGTCGCTACGCTTCCACCTGCCGCTATCTTCGCCATGGTGGCCACCATCGTAGTCAAGGGTACCATCTGGATCGGCTGCGCCAGAGTGAAGACTACACAGGTTCAAGCATTAGCACAAGACTGTAAGACCGATGTCTACTTCAATACGCTTTCATTGCTATTCCCGCTCATTGGTCACCAAGTCGGTGTCTGGTGGCTCGACCCCGTTGGCGCTAGCGTTCTCTCCCTCTTCATCATCTACGACTGGGCAGGCACTTGTTTCGAAAATGTCACCCGTCTGACTGGTGAAGCTGCCAGCAGTCGTGTAGAGCGTAAGCTCATGTTCATGGCGTACCGCTTCGAGCCTCTTGTGGAGGGCTTCAAGAGTATCAAGGCCTACCACGCCGGAGATAGAGTCTGCGTCGAGGTCGACATCTTGATGAAGGAGGACGCGAAGTTGAGAAACGCTCATGACGTTGCAGAGACGCTGCAGTATTGCTTGGAAGGATTGAGCGAGGTCGACAGAGCGTTCGTAACAGTCGATTGTGAGTTCATACCCCCCAAGTGGTAATTGAAGAAGCTGACATTATTCCAGATATGTCACAAGGTCCAACAGGACATGGTCAGCAGGACGGCGAGTAGGATGCCTCGACGAGGAACACTCCTGCAAGTTGACACATTGCATAGCGGGTCCTTTTGCTTATGGCGTTTGTTTTCGAAGGATTTGTTTGGTTGTGTAAAACAGGTACGAATTCACCATGAAAATATTGTACCCAGCATACCGTACCTTGTCGGGCTACAGGTAATGCATGTACCTTATGCGCAATGTCAATATTCTTGCAGTACATCAGTCCTGCAGCATCGCAGTCAAAGTCGCGCAACATCGGCGAGAGATAACCTTGGAATGTTTCGGATGCATGCACGTTGAGCGCCTCGCAGCACCATTGGTCCGCTTCAGACGTTCCGAGCCGCGCAGACTTAGACTGCGATCCGTCTTCTTGGCTATCTACCCTGAGAGGCACTGTGCCACTTTGGTTCCGGGTGTAGATAAGCCCCGCACTTGTTCCTGAACATCCGGGGGATAAGGCGACTTGCTTCGTGTGCACGTGGAAGCATAACGGGGCGACGATCTGGTTTGGTGTTTCGTTGGGGGTGGTGGGGCATGCTGGCCAGGACTTTATCTCGGCTTCGTTGCGAACTATGTGGACATGTATTTAGATAACGATGTGTTAGCGTGGCAACGTTGTACGTGGTTGTCTGCTTCTATTGCCGCGGCGAGAAGGGATGAAATTCTCCAGATCTTTAGCTGCGCTAAGTCTTCGGCGATAGGCTAGAAAGTCTTTGCAGACCAATGACAGCCGTGATGACTGCAGTCGATTCTGTGATTATCTGCCTTGCCTATCAGTATGGTCACGCAAGAAGTGTTTGCTGTGTGTCGCGTTGGGCAGCGTGCGATGTGCTCTTGCTCCCAGGTTCTGACCTCAAGCGCGAGAAGCTAAGAGTTACGCGCACGCCGGGCATAGTGTTCGGCGACGTCAATGCGCTATGTCCATAAGGATGTAGTAGATTCGAGCGTATGTGAAAATCATCCAAGAACTCCTCACCTCCTCTTACTCCTGAAATCGCCACAATGATATCCTGAACGCCTCGCCTTGAAGGTGATATAAAGGAAGGAATCAATCTACCCCATGAATCACTCCTCAAGACTCTGGAAGGCAGTTCTGTCGCTAGGAGGGTTATCAGTAGCGCTTATGCAGCTTTCTTCAGAGCCTCCCCCGTCACCTTGAGCAGCATCTCTCGATCTTCCTCGCTCATGTGGTCCACCTTCTCTACGAGCAGCTTCTTGAGAAAGAGATTCTCCTTGCGCAATCCTTCGTTCTCAAACTCCAGCTTCCTCGTCTTCTCCTGCATCTCTCTGCTCGTTTCCAACAAGTGCTGCTCTCGCTGCTTCTTCTTTTGCCGGAAACGCGCGGAAGCGGCTTGATTGCGCTTTCTTTTGTCCTCGTCGGCCTCTATAACGATCGTGTCTGCTAGCAAACCCATCTGCGGGTCAGGGCTGGTTGCTGACGATGTTGATGTTGCGTTGCTGTCTGGATAGGGGGTACGATATGCATTCGCATTCATGTTGTAGGCGGCAGTGACTGGAGAAAAGCCTTGCAGGTCATCGAGAATGTTGACATCAGTCTCGAACTGTGAAGGGAGGTGTGTTGCCATAGGGGGCAGGCCTCGGGAGCGCGTTAGTGATCGTGCCATGGCGGGAAGTAGAAGCAAGAAGACATGACAGCACAATAGCGACGTGCAGCCAGCTTAATAGCCCCAGTGCATTGATACACATAAGCACCCTTGATGCCCTGCGTAGGCACCTACCTAAGCTGGTAGATGTCCTTCGACGGAGCTCACGTGACGGGATTGCGTCATGTCCTAGCGCAAGCACGCGATTTGAACCCTTCCCATTCTTTTAGGAAAAGAATGATGGGAGTACAAACCACGAGTAGCGAGTGGAGGAAGGACAAGTGACCGGGAACGATTGATGATGCAGAACCCAAACGCAGGGGAGAAAACGTGGTAAAAAAAAGGGCGCGCTTACTTGGGAGCGGCGGCGGGCCGCTGTGCGACGCATATGCGAACGGGTGACCGTGTGCATAGTTGCTATCTTGTCCGGACAGACGTAGTGTTCCTGGGGCTTGATAGTCGCGGTCGTTGTGGTAGAATGTAGTTGCGTCTAGCATCTCGAATCGGTCACGTCCAGACGAATTCCCACTCGCAGACGCGTCGGTGAAGATCTGCTGTCCAAATGTTGAATGATAGGTCTCCGACATTCCTCTCCATCTGCGATTTGCGCTTTGCTGTCTCAGATTTTTTTTGGTTGATTGTGCTGTGGTTGAGGGGTGGTGGTCGTTGAAGGAGCTTGGACGGGCCGCCGGGGGTCGATAGCTGACGTCTGGTCGGCGGGTGCAATCCGGGTGCGATGGTGTGCTATCCTATAAGGATGGCAGTGTTTGGAAACAACGATGTCACCCAGCAGCGCGCTAGGCTTCTGACTGCATGCCGCCATCTTAAAAGTCTCGTCTATCAACGGGGGGGGAAGTCAGCGATCATGCGCTGTGGGCGTATTGCGCCATATTTCCGTAAGGTCGGCGGTGCCTCCACGCTTTTACATAAGTATCCTTCCCTGTCTCGAAACATTACGGTGGAAATCGAGTAATGCTGGCTGCGTTCCTCGAATTCCAGACCACCTAACGATGCGCGGCAAAGCCGTCTTGTCCCAGCGGACAGGTCCAAACTCAGGCAGCGCTTGAACCCTGGCAGCCACCCTCGCGTCGGGTGTGTTCTTGATACAATGTACTTTTTGGTGGTGTAGCCTATCGCAACGAAAATTTTCAAAGCCACCACGGCCCAATGGAAAGCAGGTACTGGATCGCAGCTCCCGGTGGTACAAGCCGCCCTATGCGCGATGTCAACCCCGGCTGATGAGCATACGTTGATCCAACCGGAAAAGTACCCATAGGCCATCAGCTCTCGCAGGCTGGACTATTCGCAGCATCTCGCTCTGTTCAGTCACTCCAGTGGCTTGAAATACATCCTCTAGTTCGACAACCTCAACGTGAGCCGTGTGGGGGACGGCTCCCTTCGCGTGGTTACCGCCGTGATTCGGGCCGCCTATGAAGCTCAGCGCCTGGATCATCATCCCTTCGAGATGTCAGGAATTCTGTCCTAATAAGAGGATTGAATGTAAAGTCACGAGCCCGTCTGGCCTAATAGCTGGTCGCACCCTGCATGAAATATTCCCATCAGCATCAAAGGTGGAAGCCGGCTTCAGCAATCCCTTTTGAATCGAGAGTATTGGGCTATGAGCAGGAACTATGACTCAATCTCGTGGATCAACAAGCCATATCGGAAAGGTCGAGAAGAACGAAGTTCTTGGGGGCAACACGATACTATCTTTCTGTCCATAAGAACTCAAACACGAATCGGGCCCCTCAGGCGATGGCTGGAAATGGCTCGAGGTCAAACACGCGAATGATCGAGAGCTATATCTCACTGTCTTCGAAGGGTCATACGGCGGCACAAGGTACCTTCCAGAGACCGATATGATGATTGCAGAGGCCCTTCTGCATTGTGATGCAGTCCGTCCGAGAGCTTGAAGGCAATGATGATCCTTGCCGACGGCCAAGTTTATGGAGCGGTCATTGCATCACTTGCCACAGCCTGTTGCGAGGGAGAAGGCCGAGCTTGGGAGCGTCCGCTGCGGTCCCACTTCATTTTGATGGCGGACATTCCATTAGCAAAGGGACTTGAATGCTCTTCGTAAACACTGGAACATACAGCAGTGGCTCTCAGGAATGCAGTGGAATAACTGCAGATTTACTGACCAATGAAGGCCACACTCGTTGCCCAATTGCTGATGAGACAGCCGCAAGAACCCCGTATGAAGGACGAGCGAGTCAACACGCACAGCCGCTGTATGCTTCGGCAAAGGGCTGAAGCAGGTTGCAGGGAGCTGCCTGAATGGCGAAAGACATGCTAACTCTCGGTAGCTAGGTGGTTTGGGGCTTAGCGTAAGTACCAACAGCTGTGTTTGGTACGGAGTGGGTACTATTGTGTTCAAGCGGATTCTTCCGCAGCATAATCAGCCCCTGAGCAACCAAGCCATGCACAAGGTGGACCCACGGCAAGCGTGTAATCGAAACTTGCGTTCCTGGATCGGAGGTTTGCTGTGTGCAAGCTGCGTGGGAGATGCAGGAAACGATGGGTCGCTCTTCCACTTATTACATACGGGAGCCCCCAATGCGCAAAAATTGCGCCGAAGTGGATCTTCTACAGTAGACAATCCGCTTCAGATCCACTTCCCGAACCTCGGGGCTTGCTGTTGTGGGTCTCAATATAAATGTTGAGGGCCGAGGGCGTTCGTGCCCGGCTTCTCCAAACCAGTGATTTGGTGCGCTCGGGGCATTCATCTGGATCCAGATCCATTCAACTGCTCCTTACTAGCATCGAACGCAAATTTTCACCTGTAGCAGTCAATCCTGGTAGATCGAGGTCGAGCTGTATCGGTAGGCGCATTCGGCATTGAGGTCGTGGATCTGTTTGGACTCAATGTTGGACAGTCATTCAGACTCCATCATGAATCTCCCGACCTCGTCTCTGCCGTCGTATCAGCCCTTGGTTTGACCGTAACATCATCCATCACTTACCTATTGCTCGTGTTCAAACATATATACAGTCGTCCTTCTAGAGCGAGTCAGGAAAATCCTCGCCGCTTCCTGCGCCCTCGTTGGCAACTTGGATATGGTTGACTTCGCAACGCCAGGTGACGTTGCAGCGTTTGGTTGTCTATCCTCCAAACACCATTTTCTCCATTGCGACTCCGCTACCTTGGAAGTGCCATCAACATTCTCCTTTAATGGCGCTTTCCGACGTGAAGACCGCAGTCTCTGTATAGTGTAAACCACAGGGCTCCATGACGAAAGTAAGACGCCGTACGAACCAAGACTATCATCTAGAAACATAGTGTAATTAGTAGCAGCCATGTTGTTGAGATTTTGCTCCAATGTCCATCAGCCTGAGCCGACAAGTCCTGTGTTGTAACTTGCACAAAGAGGTGAGCCTCCCTCGATCAGAATAGAGGCTTCAAACCAAGACGATATCACCTAGGTACCTTTCGTAGATTCTGTGGTCTATCATTGGTCATGACCGATAACAAAAGAGCAGATCTTTGAGGGTTTATTCTGGAGGTCTGCGTCCACCATGACTAGCATATCGAGGTATGGATATGCAACTGCACAGTTGAGCGACTGAACTTCGTCTACAAGAATGTGAGGTTAGGTAGACTCCTACTTGTGCTTTATACAGTAGTAGGCGTAGTCCAGAACGAATTATACCAGCTCGTCAGGCAGTTTGAAACCGTAAGAATGGCAATGACGCTCTTGAGATCCTTGACTTTGGGCATGCCTGGCGTCATTGTATCGAGAAGCGAGTCTCAAATGGTCCATACAGCTTCAGTCGAGCCTTGACAAGCGATTTCGAGGGTGGGAGAAAACCGATGAATGTCTGAGGTTGCCCAGATTAACGAAGACGTGCAAGGGCCCCCTTAGCGTTAGCGCATTGTCCGCATAGCCGACGGCCCGCACCCGATGGGCCGATTACGATCGCGACTCGCCATGCAACCAGCAATAACTCTATTTCAACTGCATGCTGATCTTTGGACCCTGTAGTTCCACATCGGCAAGAGAATTTCTGATCATGTGACATTTGCACTCGGGTGCTTCAGAAAACCGACAGTCAATTCCATGGCTAGGAAGACTGCAAGCGCTCCTCGGTCCTTCTCGTGCGCATCATGCGGAGCCAGCGAGATCACAATGAAACTTCAATGAGTAGACTGGAGAAGTCCATGTAATCTGAGAAGTCTTCTGTCGTGTTCCTAAAGATCGCCATCTCCATCCACAAAACTTGGATGGCTACCTAGGTACGTCGGGTACCAGAAAGCCCCAGCACCGTCATCCTTGACCTCGGACGACTGCACAACAACACAAACGCCGCTTGACTACTTGTCTAGACCTGGCCAGTGGATACAACAGACTCATGTGGGACGAGAATTTTGACTACTACCAAGTTGGAGAGGACAACGCTACAGGAACCACAGGCAAATGCTTGGATGGTCACGTTGGCAAGACGGGGTGCTAGCCGGACATGAGCCCAAATAGGCCCTGCTGGGAAATCTGACACGGGCGCGAATGTCCACCAGGCAACTAGCTGAGCCTGAAGCAAGCGTTAGCAATTGCAGGAGTACAGCAAACTGTGTTCACCTACGATCGTTGTCTGCTCCTGCAACATCCTGGCAGCTGCTTGTTTGACAGCTCCATCAAGATCGGCTAGCCGTGCCACACGAGCAGCCTCTTTCGCGATCCCCACGTGTTGATTGCATCAATCTAGAACTAGTTCTGTCTCCTCTCCAAATCGTATGATGCTGTGTTACTTCAGGAGGCATTCTGACGGCGAAGCACGGGGAGAACGGAAGAGGCGGCGGCTTAGAATGATTTCGGAGAGCGGAAAGATGTAGGCCTAGAGAGAAACAGAGAGTATGTGACTCGAGAGTGCTCGAGCTTGAAGAGGAGGACATCAAATAAGTATGAGAGGGAGTTCCTTGTACGTGGCGTGATGCTGTCGATTACGGTGTTGCAGGAGAAGAAGGCGAATGGAAAGCGAGCTTTGCAAGAAAAATACATTCTGGCTATCACTCTTGTCGCGGTGAGGCTCAATTGCTATCGTCGTGCAAACAGCCTTGCCAATTGTGCACATCATGGACCGCAGGGCAGATCAACGATGATGGCCTGAAGTGCACCAGACACGATATCCTCCCCATTTGTCTGATAACCCGCACGACAGGGCGATTGATCGCGTATAATTGGGAGCGATCTTGCTGTGTTGCTGTATGTAGGCTCCGTGCGCAATGACCCTGTGTTGAAGCTGGCCCCGAGCTGCTCCACAAACTCAAGGTATGTACACGACGCACAACAACACCCCACGGAGAAACCCCCCCCCACCCCCCCTGCAGGGCATCAGAACGTTTTCTGATCGCTCTAGTACTCACCGTATGTCTCCTTGGCCTCTTGTATCTTCTCTCCCTCTCCGTCTTCCTCTCCACGGTTCCTCGCCACAGCCCCGCACCTTCACTGCTTGAGATGGAGTCTGGAGTCAAATACGCAACGCAGATTGACGTGAGCCACAGCACCATGTAGGAGCGTAAAGCAGACTGTCGACAGCTACTAGAACTGAGGAGAACCAAGCGCAGAGCGGCTGCCAAGGACGCCGCCGAGGGACTGAGCAGGTAAGGCGGGTGGAGTTTCGCAGGATTCTGCTCTACCAATGTCCACAGCAGGTTCAAAGGGCCAGCAATGGGGGCTCAGGCAAGACTGAAGAGGCCCGGCGTCACCTTGAGATGGAAGAGTGTACCTGAAGAGAATTCGACCACCCTGCTTGCGAACCACGCAGACAACAAGGCCCAGGTACGTGTAGCAAACAGGCTGGCGCTGCTCGGTATGATCAAGGTTCGGGCGTTGAGTGTTAATGTCGTCCCTCACTGACTGTTCTCAGCAAATGTATTGCAAGCTCGGCATCAGAGCCTCTTGCGTGCTCGCCCTTGAAGCCTGCTGACTCCTCGCATACTCCCTTCTTCGACGCCAAATATCCTCCTCTCTCGTCCACGCATACAAACAGGACATCGAAAACGTCCTGCTCATCTCCAGGAGCACCGCATGATCCTTCCCGCCTGCTTCAATGCCTGCATAAGAGAACATTCGCGGGACTGGGTATAGTCTACGAGGCTTTTTGCAGTGTCTTTCCATTCTTATGGACAAGGACGGGTACATTGGAGCCAGTATCCAGGATACCACGTTGCTCAATATGGGAGGTTCCGCTGGCGTGCTGGCGAGAGCTCAGACGACAAGGAGTAGGAGGATGAGGAGGAGGATGGAGACGAGATCGCAAAGCTGCCGGCAGATATAAGAGAGCCAGCGAAAGAACAGGCAGCAGATCAGGATGAGAAAGAGACAGAACGAGGAAAGAACGAAGAGGAAGAATAAACAGACGGAGAGTACAAAATTCAAGAAAACATAAGCCGCGAGGACGGCGGAGCGTCGCCATTGCGCGGGAGTTTCGACGGGCCCAGATGTCTACTTAGGATACCCACTCGTAATCTTGCAGACTTCAAATGCGTCCTATGATTGTTTTGCAGCCAAATGATTGTCGTTACCAAGGTCATGCTCACGAACCTTAATTTATGAGATGTGCAGCCTGCCGCCAAGGGCCTCCCGACTTTGCCAGGCTGACAACGTAGGCAAATCAAAAGGTTTAGAACTTAGGATAGTAAGCTCCTGTGATCACACGCGTATTCTCAGTGTCGTTCAGGCGTGCTAAAAGAATCAAACATGGCACTATGGCCCTGGACTGGGCATCGTCAAAAACAAGCAACATGCTCAATCAGAGTACTGGTCGTGTGTCTAGGAGCATAATGACACCACAAAAATCACCAAAACGAATGCTACCCCGAGGTAGCGGTGAATCGAATTCACGCTCTGCTTTGATCCTGTGGAATGTTAGCCAACGATCTTTCAAGCGTTATCAGTGATCAGCGCCATCTGTTATTTGATGAAAAACAGTGCCGTTTGATAACATCATATAGCCCAAGATGTGCTGATTGCCAGAGGTGATGGCAACTCCCAGGCCTGCAGCGAGGCTGGCCAGTACCGCTGCTGGTCAGAGTTGTCGACTGCATCTCCAGCAGTGAGATAGAACGCTGGAGACGTAAAGGACGCAAAAAGAAGAGTTTGCGGCGCCAGTGGACAATGCCATGCCTGTGAGCACCAGTCACACAGCATTCGAATGCCGTCTACTCACCATGACAACGTGAAGGCCAACAAAATGTGTAAAAAAAGAATGCCACCCCAAGGTGGTGGAGCGAATCGAACGCTCGAGCTCAAGCAATTGACCTAGACCACGTGTTAGTAAAGTTCTCTCAGGGTTGCCAGTGCTCGCCGCCACACGTTAGATGGCAAACATTCAGAGAATTGGAAGTATTATATGGCCGAAAAGCCCTTGATGTGACAGAGGTGGGTCCGGCCTCCAGGTGTTGGTGACGGTGGTGCCTACGAGCCCAACGTGGCGATGCCCATTCGATGCGAGGAGTCTTTTGCGGTGGTAACACCAAAGTGCCGGCTGCAATGAAGAGATGCATCGCCATGATGAGCATGGTGTCGTTTCAGAGCTTCCGGGAGGTTGAGAATCCTCTTGTATAGGCCATCCTGGTCCACAGAATAGAAGACAAATACTGCCTGGCGCAGTCCGGACATCTTGCTCGATTTCCTGTTGCGAGAGAACGCGCTGAAGACGAGGCACATGCCCGATCCATATTCAAACTCAAGCCAGGGGCATGGTGTTCTTCTTGTGTAGCTGGAGAACTTCTTGCGTGGATCAACACTGATGATGCGCGTGTTTGCACAGCACTGCTGAGCACACAAATCGTCTACGAAAGAAGTTTGCTGCATGCACTCTGCTAAGACAATTGAGATCTTGCGTGATGCAGGGCTCGTAGGTGTCTAAACGTAGCTCAAGCATGATCGCCATTTTGGCTGTCCCAACAGCTCGTAGGCTGCGTCCTGCCTCTTGCGTTGGCGCTACCGTGGTGGTGAGGCACGCCGCGGCGAGCTCTCCCCCTCCGCACAACGACGATACCAACATCCAACATGGCTACCGATTGGAAAAGCAGCGAGAGGCTCGCAGCACTCCCGAGCATGGCTCTGTGAATGTTCTCTCTCAACGGGCCCCGACGTTCCCCTATCTCAAGGTGCATGCCGACCCCACTCGCGCAAGCTCGCAGGCAGGACGAGCCTCAAGGCGACACAGATGACGGCCCGCGTCAACATCGACAACTTCCCTCTTCAAGCTCGAAGACGCGGCCGAAGGTAGCGCTCGAGCAGGAAAGCCCCGTGAAGATCAGCGAACCCTCCGGAAGCCGATAACTCCTCTGCAGAAACAACGCCGAAGGACTTGCCTACATGCGCTGTAAGAGCAAGTAGGGCGGCATGCCTCCACCTGATTACGCCAATCCGCGCGCATGCTCCACTCCTGAACGGAAAAACCGTACAGAGAATCCGCCGACGGACCTGCACACGGGCATTTGACGGGATCGGCAAAGCTAGTATGGAGGCCAAACAGCATCTTCTGGCTCCAAGCGTACATTGAAAAACAAGGAGGACAAACCAAGAGCTCAAAAGCTGCTGTGGGAGGAATCGAGCCTTGACCATGTGCTCCGGTGAAAGGTATGCCTGAGCTTGCTGGCTGCAAAGTATCATGCCCACTCGTGTACTTTTGCTGCACAGGGGGATGCTGTAGTCGGCAGATTGCATGTTTGCCAAGGGCTACTGACCACGGCGACAAATGCCAAAGCTTCGCCGCCTCCAACTGTTCTTGCTGCAAGCCAATGTTCGCAAGCTTCAGCATTGCTTCGTTGCCCAAAGGAAAGATCTGAAGCTTTGCGATTTGGGTGATGAAAGGCTGACTGGTATCGCCATGTAGGAAGCCGAGCTGCAGCAGACTGCCACAGATACGGATACGACAGCGCGGTTTGCAGCATACACAAGCAGAGGCGAAGCTCACCGGAAGCTTTGCTGGTCCACAAATTCTGTACAGCAGTGTCCACCACCTGCAGCTCGTGAACCGGACCGATGGATAAGGCTGATCAGTCCAGGAGTCAGGGTGATCGAACCTATCAGGAGCATCATCATGCAGAAAGCCGCTGTACCCCGCTGTCTCTGAGGAGCACAACCAAAGCCCAGGATCAGTCGTGTGGACAAATGTGAGATGCTTCTCCGCCCCTGGATCTGTCTCTGAGCCACACTCGTGTTCTCCAGCGCCTCGCGTTGTAGCTTCATGATGCGTCCCTATCGAAAAGCAACGTTCGAAAGGCTTGTCTGCCGAACGGCGAAAGACCCGAGGACAGTCGCAACAGACAAGGGTTGTCTGCTGTGCGACCCCGCAAGCGTGACTATGTTGCAAGACAGCACAAAAACGAGCAGGTTAGGCGCACGGCTGATCTTCCCTGTTCGTACCTCAGGAGACGTGTTGAAATCCTCCACATGCGCCATCTGCGAGGCTGCTTCGTGACCGAAAGCCTGATCCAGAGATTTGTCGATCGTATTGTGCGAGTAGATGGCACCATCAACACGTAGGTAGCCGTGCTGTTGCACATCCTTGAGGACACAGCATCAAAACATGTGTATGCAGATGAGATGCAGACTTGGGTCCTCTCTATTCAAGAGGCCACACGTGTCTGTGTTGACGTCCTATACGCCTTCCAGCCTCGAAAACTGGGTCCGTGTATGACACAAAGACGTGCTTGCCAGGACTGTATTTACTAGCTCTGGGAATCCTTCTCCATCTTTAAGGGAGGCCCAAGGCTTGCGCACCGAATGATCGAAGCCCGGAGCGGTATCGACATGCAGGGAGCCGGGTTACTGTACACCACCAGGACGGCACCATCGCTGCCCAGACGCGCAGCTGAAGCGCGCATCTACGGCTCTTCTGTTCGGCAGACCCGAGACGATTGTGTTGTTCGTGACGGACCTTTCCAGTCCGGCAAGTGCTTCGTGATCGAGGGGCAAGGTTTGCAAGGTTCGTGGGTCGGCGGACCGAAGGTCGAGGGGTATAGCCATGCACGAGGTTAAATTCGTGCACCTATTCACCGGTAAGAGGCACGTCTGGTCATGCTAGACGTGCAGGAAGGACGTTCGAGGCGAGATCAAGGCACATCGTGATGCTAATCTGTTCGGTTGGCGGGCGGGCAAGGAGGGCTTGCGCGCTGCAAGTGAGGTTGCGCCTCAGGACGGCAATGTGCCTCCGAGGAGCACTTACCATCAGTCGACAACGAGATTGCAACTCGGCTTTGCAGTACGATGGGGTACGCGGAATTTCGAAGTTGCTGCAGGCGTTGAGGCAGACGATAGTCGAAGGTCGAAGGGGTCACGTCGATTGAGATGTTGGTTGTGCGGAGAAAGCTCCTATAGCCTCATCATTGGGAGCACCAAGCCATAACCCCACAGGCGATGGGCACGATACGAGCTCGACGCGTATGCTATGGATGAGAGCATCATCCCAGGCTGCGTGCTGCACCTGCAAGCTCATCGGTGCTTTCAATATGCCCCAGCTCAATGAAGGACCGCAGCCGCTGCGGCTCAGATCAATCATCACGCTGAAGACATCCTGCAAACGCATCGACAACGTTACAGGGAGGTCTTCACGATCAGGCACGAGCTCCGGTATACCTGCACAGGATTGCACGTCTGTGAGATTGCAGGAGAGCCTCGATCAGGACGAGATACAGGTAAGCATCACTCCCTTCCCGTATCGCAGCATTACACGGTGCAGAGCAAAGACTAATGGCCGAACAGATAGCTCTATAGTAATGAATGCATTCACTTGTCAATCACGGCAGTCCAGGGTTCTTGTTGTGAACATGCTAGCCCTTGTTTCCAGTCGCGCCAAGCGAATCGTTCCTTTCTGTGCATGGCGCAAAGGCGGTCCCCAGCCCCTCCAATCTCCAACCTTACTCCCACATCCAACTCAACTCCTCTCTTAAGCTGACCAGCGCGGAAAATCCGGCAGACTCTCACAAAGCTTCAGACCGGCGCATATGCGGTCCAGGTGCAGAATTACCAATAAGGGGCAACAGCGCCGCTCCTCGACTTCTCTTCCAGAGGCTTGTCCTTTCCGCAGCCATGAGCAACGATGCTCTCGGCCACTGGCGAACGCATTCGTGCGCGTCTGTACGTGTTCGCAGACCGTCAGTCCCAGTTCTCGAGGCCCTCAAATCGATCTTGAGCGAGACACTAGGATGAGCGCCCGTGACTTCTTTGGCGTAGCTTGCCGTGTCATTAAACAGAATTTGAGCATTCGTAACTGAGCCTTCAGCGGAGAGGTTCAAGTTCACACGACTCCACGGCATGTCGCCTCATCTTTTGCGTGGCCTCGACCGTCCACGGTTGCAGGAATGTGCTCAGTGTACAGCAGGATATCATCCTGCAAAGCGTCATACTCTGTCTCGTCAGGTGCTCCCGTGGCTGCATGCTCGACGCATGTCACATGAGCACTCGCTGATCAGACAGCATACTAATCTATCTTCTTAGACATGAATTCCCTTCATCGGAAGGACGTCGATCATATTTCCGTCTACCCATCTCATTAAAATCGCGCCACACATTTCAACATCCTGCTGCAGAGACGCTGCACGGTCGCTTCTTATTCTTTAAATGACCACAACATTCCCGCTATGAGCCCGCCAACACCCGACTCAGCATCACTAACGCTACAAATGGAGGAACACATGCCGGGCTGTCTGCAAATCACCTTACGACCTGGGCATGCCACAGCAACCAATGTGATTGGGCTAGGGGTATGATGAAGGCTGTCGTCAGCGTCGTCTAGACCTGGACTGCCGTTACAACCCCCACGAACTATGTAAAAGGTCTAAGTTTTGCAAGGTTTCAAGGAGACAGAGACTGTGTCATGGCTGGGACTCTTTCAGTGCTCTGAGCTCCTTGCTGACCCCTTCTCCTCGCCCGGTCGTTCTGTCGTGAGTATGTCCGTCGCCCGTCTATCCCTCTGTTGTTTTCGTTTATTTTGGACGTTGCGCTGCATTGTTCATTTCACAACAAGATTCTCTCAGACGTTACTTCACTTCATTTGAGTGTACCGCCCTGGACCTGCAACACTTTTCTGTTGTCGAAACATCAACAATGCAGTCTACCTATCGAATCCACAATAGGTGTTACTGCCCAGCACACCGGCACCCTGAGTCAGGTCACTCTCCTCGGGCAACTTCCTCCACTTTGAGAACGCGATGCTGTCTACGAAACCCATGGACTTTGCCGCCGATACTCGGAGCCACGCTACAATACGAAGACCCTGGTACTCAAAGCTAGGCCAGAAACGTAATCAAATTGTCAAACTCGATTGGCGTTTGCCCTTGGTCTGGACCCACTTGTTGAGGATCGACGCCCGGAAGCCGCGGTGAACTCGTCCTCGACACGTGACTCGGGCCGCCACCGACACCACGCCTCGAAGCCTCGAAATATATCTACGAGTCTCGGCCACCGCTCTTACACTTCTGAAAGAGCGAGCAAGCTTCAGAACTTCTCAACTTGCACGCAGTGTTCCAGCACTTCATTCAGCCACATATCTTCGACGTCCATTCTTAGCCCGGCCGCGCTCGCGAGCCTCTCTCACCTCGCCGTCAACGCACAAGTCGACCAATAGCGAATACATCAGCAACTGCTGAGCCCCACAGCTAGTCGTGCGTTACGAGGTATGCTCTGCGCATATGCCGCTGTTGCTAACCAGGCTAATGGTGTAAAGTCTGCTCGCCTTGAGCTGTCCATCATCGTCCGTATTTAGAGCTTGTTGTCAGTCGGTGCACATATTAGTGCAGCACCAAACCGGCCAGTGGAGACCTCGGTGTTGCTGGCCTGCGTCGAGAGCAGTCGGACGGGTGCTGTAGTCGAGTGCCCCCTGCCTCCTTCCCGTCACGCTAGTTACCTCCGCACGCTGCACACGTCCAGCCCCACGCTGTACCCTGTGGGTAATGAGGGCTTTCTTGGCAAGCTTTGGGTGTTCACCTTCGCCTCGTCTGTCTAGTACGTGCAGCCTTGTTTTTCTTATCAGCCACCTCCACGCTCGACCTAGATATGGCAACGAGTGGCATTGTTGTTCTCCCAAAAGCATTTTGTGCAGCATGTACTGACTGTTCTCAGGGTGCTCTTATCGCCGGCGTTCCTCGCACAGCTCCACCAACACGCTCAAAGCCCAGGTATATTGCATCTGCTGCACGAAGCTTCCACCAAACTGTACTGACTACATCCAGGGTGCGCTCAACTACTCATATCTACGCTGACTGGAAGGACACGGAGATGTACGACAATATGCACCCAGATCGCGTCCGAGAAGTCCTCAGCGAGCCCAAGAAGAAGCAAGCTGGGCCTGCGCCGCGCACCACCAACGAAGAACCCGTCATGAAGGAAGAGACCCCTGATAGGAAGCGCAAGCACGACGAGATCAACATTATGCAGGCCAATCACCGTCAAGCTGTGGTCGACACCGCCCGGGCCGTCGATATGGACGAGCTTCACTTCAACGCGCCGTTCTCAGGTCTCAACTTTGCAGCCAACCTTGATAGCACTCGCTTCGGCCCTTACCACTACGATGCCTTTCACCCGCCGAACCATCCTGCCCACGGCGGCCGGGCTTTCTTCGACGAGCCTTCCATCTACAGCAACAGCGTGCCAGAGTCTCCCAACTTCGTGCAGTCTCTGTCCGGCGACACGCTCTTGCCTGAGTCTTTCTACCCTAGTTCCTATGGTACTGCCCAGTCAATTCAACAAGACGGCGCTGAGGCCTTTTTCCCTGGTTCCTTTGGCGCTGGCGAACCACTCTACACGAACGGTGTTGACACCTTCTCTTCTTCGCCCTACGGTCACGCTGAGCCTTCGCACGTTGGTAGCATCGAGACCTTTGTTCCCGGTCATCTAGGTGCTAAGCCCGCAGTCGACAGCCACGAGAACCACGTCCACGATGGCCACGAAATGGACTTCAAACGAGAAGACGCTCAAGAATCATACAGTGTGAGTGCTACCCCTGCTGAGGATAGCGATTTCGCCGCGAGCGAGTCTGAGGATGAGCGTCCCCGAAAGACTCCCAAGCTCAACAAGGATGGGGGGCCACGTAAGCCCCGCCAGCCTCGCCCCAAACTCCTGAAGTGGACTGATGATGATTGGAAGAACGTATGCCTTGGCATCGTATGGGCTTGTGGAGAGATCGGGGTCCAAATCCCCTTTGAACAAGCTGCGCAGGTTGTCGGCGAGAAGTGTACCGCAGGCGCCCTTCAGCAAGCTCTCCTCAAGCTCCGCGGCAAACAAGTTGATGCTGGCCACTCTATCCCTAACCTCAAGATGGCTTGGACTCGTAAGAACAAGCTCGGCACACCTGGCAAGACGAACTTCTCCGTTGAACCTGAAGCTAACAAGACACCTCGAAAGAAGCCTACCCGATTTGAAGCCACACAATCTCTCATTGTCACTCTCCCTCGAGCCTACACCAACAAGGATCGAGAAGGCCTCCAGGCTCCATACAAGTGGAAGAAGCCACCTCGTAAAGTCAAGTCCGCTAACATCCAGAATGAGCAGTTCCCTTACGAGGCTGAATACCTCCCGGCTACGCCGACCGGTCACCAGTTCTACCATTCTCCACCTGAGACCCCTTACGGCAACAACACTGGCTACCTCCAGGGTATGGTCCTCGGTGGTGGGGAGTACACCAATCTCCTCACCACTGAGGGTCTCCACGAAGTTGGTATGGGCTGGGGTGACGCTGCTGACGACGTTTTCGGTATCGAGTGAATACCTGGGGAGGTATTTGGGTTGGCAGTTTTGGGATTTTGTAAAGCATCACGAGCACCTCCAGGATTGAGGTTGAGCAGGACGGTTATTTGACGTTTTAGGGTGAGCCAGGAGGCATTCACGATTGCATGATTCAATGACAAACATTCATAGACATGTGCCACTTTCAGATGCGTGACTATGTCCAGGGTCATGTGTGCGAATACCTACTGCCTTATGTATACCCACACCTGGAACGCTAATGACAGAAATCCAATTCTCGCAATGAGTAGCAAGAACTCTAAGCTCTCTACTACCTCCAGGGACCCATATCGGCGGGTTGCGGCTGACATCAACGCCCGCTACCCCGATGGCGGTCACGCCCGGATTGCTGCTGCAATCCCCCCGCGCAGAGGTAAAACTCCAGAGGTTGTGTTTCTGCGCCAGAACGACGAAGGCAGGTGTGCGTGCGATAGGGAGTACGACCGTCATATATAGGAGCTGGGGAAGGGCGATGGAGAAGGACTATGGGTCAAGAGACCAGAGGGGCGTAGGGGCACCGGCAATATCGATGTCCGAATGATAAAGGAGAGAGAAAATGGTGATGAGAGACAGCATGAAGATCGAGAAGCAGGTCGAGTACGAGGACGGCCAAGGGACAGGCAGAGGGTGTATGCACCTGCTGGTGATGATGATAAGAAAGAAGATCGTGGAAGGCGAGCATGTGCACCAAGAGGAAATGTGACCCTGGACAAGAAGAGACAAGCTTTTGTGCGCCACAAGAAGTACGCGTATCATAATCTGCGGATCATGAAGCACCAAATCGAGCACATTTATATGAGGAATGAAGAAAGAGGCTCATCACGCTATTCATCTGGCATGCTTTTCTTCTGGGCGTAATCCACAGGCCAAACGGAAGATACACACCAAGCTGCAACCCGCTCACCGCCGACCGCAATCAGTCACTAGAAAAACTCCTTGTCTATGACATGCACGAGCCTCCTATCGACGTCCATTGTTGTCATCCGCTGGTCGTTTGAGCACTCCCTATGACACTCAACGTTCCTAAGCTTGCTGCGCGGCGTCGGGTAGAGCGCCTTGAACCGCTGCACGTCACCGGTGTCCAATTTCGAGTCGACATACTCCCTGGTCTCGCAACATTTCCAGTCGCCATCCTTTTCGTCCTCATCCTCCTCTCGCGACCAGTCAGAGGACAGAGATATATAGATGTGGCTGTCTACAGTAATGGTCAGCCAAAATCCACATGCCCACTGCGTGCAAAGACTTACCCTCAGTGAAGACAGAAGTCTGGATAGCGACGTTGCAGTACCGGTTGTTGTAGTCGGCATCCTTGACTGTGTAGCAGTTCATGTCGTTGGCCGTCTGTGCTTCGTATGAGGCGGCGAGTGCCCCGAACAACGCTGTACGCGCTGCCGGATTTCCGAAGTTGGAGCTGATGACCCTGAGTTGGCAAAGAGATTCTGGAACATGCAGTTAGCATAAGCGAAATGTCTCAGCGGAAAACAATTACCTGCCCACTCCCCATCACTCGACTTGCGCCTGATGCCAAGCGGCGTGCTTTCGCGCCAGCACGAAGGGCTATGGTTGTTGCCAACCTTAGCGGGACACAGGATGTTCAGAGTCTGCCAGACTGCGCCGTAGATGAGGGGCCCTGTGAGGTTGCCACAGGTGTTGACGGCGTCGGAGAACAAGTTGACCTCGACTGTGGCCCAACCCCGCCACTTCATGGCCTTCATCTTCGCCTCCTCGGGCCAACGGGAGTCGGCGACTTGACAAGGTCAGAAAAGGGGACACTATAGTTCGTGTTTTGTGGATGGTTGTTCTTGTCGTTGGCAGTGTAATTCGTGACGATACCGGGGACGGGCGCATGGTAGGGGGAGGCGACGGGCGATGTTGAATTTGAGAGGGGTGAGGAGATGTTGGAGCGCGCAACTGAGATTGCAATCATTAGCGTGTCTAACGCGAGAGGGATGGTAGGCGCACTATGAGTATCGCTGCTTGCTGCACCTATCGCTCGACCGAAAGAGAGGAATACCACCGTCGTGATTAGAGAGCGCAGACGCAGCTTCATTGTAGTTGAATCTTGAAGGTGTACTGAGCGAGAGTCTGTACGCGTATAGTACTGTGGTAGAAAAGAAGGTGCGACTGAAGAACAAGGATCGTGCGATGTTGGTGAAGTAGATCTACATACATCACGTGGTAGCGCGTGTGGGACTCGCCTAGCGAGCGATCGAGCGGCGATGAAAGCGCACGTGCAAGCTATCATAAGTGAAAGTGCTTCTCTTATGCCGTACACTTGTACTCATGGCTCCCACGGGCTCCTTGCAAACCCACCACTCAGGTTCTCAGCCTTGCCGTCCTCTTTTACTACCAAGATGTCTTCGTGACGCACCCCAAAATCGTTCAATACGTACACACCAGGCTCGGCGGTGAACACCATCCCGGGGCGCAAGACGGCTTCAAAATTGCCTTTGTTGAGGTATGGACCCTCGTGTGCCTTGATGCCAATGCCGTGACCGAGGCGGTGGGTGAACTCGTGCTCATAGCCAGCGGCAGCAATCACGTCTCGAGCAGCAATGTCGACGGCAGCAGCGGTTCCATTTGGTACCATGGCCTTTACAGCCGCATCCTGTGCGTCAAGAACAACTTGCCACACGCGCAATTGCTCGGTGACATTGTACTTGGAGGGTGGTGGGTTCGGCACAAACGGTGGATAGAAGGTTCGACACACGTCGCTACTATATCCGTACAGATGCGCCCCCACATCAACCAGCACGAACATGCCAGACTCAAGCTTTCTGCTGCCGTCGTACCCTCCGTGAGGCAGTGCAGCGCTCTTGCCAAACTCAACAATGTCGAAGAACGGATCCATGCCCACAGCTCTCATAGTGTCATCGAGTACCTCTGCAACCTCATTTTCTGTAACACCTTCGTAAAGACATGACCGCATAGCTCTGATAGCTTCGACAGTACCTGTGTTGACAGCCCTCAGGATGCCAAGCTCACGTTCAGTCTTAATCTGACGGACAGCCTCAACCTCGCCGCTCAGCCCGACAACCGTGAATCCGTTGGCCGCAAATCCACGCTGGATAAAATCGCGCATCTCTTCGTCGACCATCAGCGTAGGAGATAAGACCTCCCCCCAGATTTCTGATTCGTACAAGGTTGTGTAGTAGTTCCAATGCTCTTCGTATGTGACGGTATGGATATCTTCTTCAAATGGCATGTTGAGCAGTATTGCACGCGTCTCTTCGAAATGTGGCACAAGAAAAGACGTGTTTGCAATCACGCTGCCATCTGACGATGCCTGAGGTCGGATGACCATGACAAATGGACGTTCCTCGGGCTCCCAAGCCTCCCATTGAGGCTGCGTGATGTTTGCATAGTAGCTGAATGTGTACCCGGGTTCGACCACGAAGGCGTCGATCTTCTCTGCTGCGAGAGCTCTGGCAAGATTATTTCTCCGTAGAATGTACTCCTCCACGGGTGGTCTCTCCGCCGTATCAAGAAACTTCAAACCCGTGCTCCGATACTTATCAACGGAGCAATGTTTGAAGATATCCTTCTTTGATCTCTGCGGCGATGCTGGATGATCATAGTAGGCAAAATGATTCTGCGCGATTAGCTGGCCGCATCTTGAGGTCAAGTGGTAGACGAACCCAGGCAAGCAACAACGTTGCGGTAGCGATGCAGAATACCCACCGAGCAAGCATGTTCGCTTTCGGCTGTGCGATAGGCCTGGATTGTGGCAATAATGTCTCCTTCATGATGAAGAATGATGGTGTTGCAGATCTCACGCATGCCAGCCGTTGACGTTGAAGGGTGGTCGGATGCGCCTTCCCCATATCTTCTTAGCGTGGTGTAACGTCGAATCATGCACCCCCATAGAAAATCCACCCCCACTCTAGCTCCTCCATCTACCATTCGTCTTCGGATGCCAACGTTCCTTCCGAGGCTCTGCCGTCTGCCGTCACAACCACGATAAGGAACACATTCTCCGAACGGTTGGCAATACAAAAGCACGCAGACTACCGACGCTCACACGATGGCCTCTTTCGTGCTCCTGTCACGGTGCCTAACTGGACGATTGGACCGTGCAAGGCCATGACGACAATGGATGCTGTAGCTGCTCCAGCAAGAGAGACAGACCCGAAGGTCGACACCAAGGACAAGCCCGAGAATGTTACGACTCATGCGACTCTCGAAGCCGGCCTCGACTTTGAAGAGGGGCACGCTCCCATCCTGTACTCAAAGCGGTCAATCTTCTTCATGGTCCTCTTCTCTGGTCTAGCCATAGGAAGCGATGCGTACAACAGCGCCCTCATGGGGCAGTTGTTGTTGCTTCTCACAGCGATCTATCCAGACGACTTGAATATCGCTACCCAATCGCAGCTTACCAATGCTTTCATTATTGGCCTGTACGTTTATTGTCTCCTGCTTTTGCTTCGCACGTACTGACGATGCTTCAGTATCATTGGCATGTTAGCCTTCGGATTCGTCAGCGATCGTCTAGGACGTAAATCTGGTGCTGTTCTGACGACTCTCTTCTTGACAGTCGGTATCATCATGACCGCCGTATCCCACGGCAGCAGCGACAGTGGTCTATTCTGGATGCTGACAATATCCCGTGGCATTGCCGGATTCGGAGCTGGTGGTGAATATCCAGTTTCAGGAGCAGGTACTGCAGAGTCTACGGACGACTCTCCCCGCGCTCGTAAGCACCGAGGCTTCATCTTTGCAATGGTCGCAGACGTCTCCGCCTCTTTGGGATTCATCTTCTCGGGTCTAGTTCCGTTGCTTCTGCTTCTATGCTTCCATGAGCGGGAAGCGCACTATGAGAAGATCTGGCGGATTGCATTCGCCCTTGGAGTCATCGTGAGTTCTATCCGCTCGATGTTTCACATCTCGATATGCTTATAACTTCCAGCCTCCGATCTCTATCTTCTGGTTCCGTTGGCGCATGGCCATGTCGAGCGCCGAACGCCGCAGTTCCGCGCGAAATACCATCCTTCCTTACCATCTGGCCATCAAACGCTACTGGCGTCCTCTGCTTGGCTCGGCGCTTGCCTGGTTCATCTACAACTACATCGCCTACCCGTTCGGACTGTTTAGCTCCACCATCTCTGCGTCCGTGAACGCCGGCGATTCTCTTGTCAAGTCCTACGGGTGGGGTACACTGATCAACTGCTTCTACTTACCTGGCGGCTTCATCGGCGGCTATTTATCAGACCAAATTGGGCGACGAAAGACAATGGCGTTGGGCTTTGGGCTGCAGGCCTGTCTCGGATTCATCATGGGTGGCTTGCTGCCTTACATTCAGAACATCACACCTCTCTTCATCGTGCTGTACGGTCTCTTCCTTACGCTTGGAGAAGTCGGACCAGGAGCCACCATCGTTGCAACCAGCTCTGAGTTCTTCCCCACGAGTATCAGAGGGCAGATGCTGGGCCTATGTGCAGCGTTCAGCAAAGCCGGTGCTGCCATTGGAACCTCCGTCTTCAAGCCCATCCTCGCTTCTTACGGTGATGATACCGTGCACGGCAACCAGGCTGTCTTTCTAATTGGATCCGGGTTTGCAGTGTTGGGCATGCTTGTCGCATGGTTCTTCATCCCCGCTAACCCCCCAAATCTTGCTGAGGAAGATGAGAATTGGAAGGTCTATCTACAAGATGCTGGATACGAGATCCAATGGGGTGATGACAAGGCGGTCAATCCAAAGAAGGTCGTTTTCGATTCTGTGAGAGCGAAGACGGTGGATTGAGGGTCATGAAAAGGGAGTATTGACGTGATAAGGCGATTTGATGTAACAGCCACCCAAGCAACAACTTACGGCCAAATACAACATCGAACCACAGCAACAACTGTATAAGCCCATTTTGCCGCACCTGCAAGCCATGAGCGCCCTCAGCCTGATCGCATACTGACATTACAAATGCAATGTGAGACTGAGCAGCTTTCAGACGTATTACCGCTAATAGCCTATTGGAAATAGTACGTACCGTTATTGAAGTATAACAACATTCAACCCTGACCCGTTTCAATTGAGCGGAAACCTAGCTCCCTCTACCTGAATTCATTTCATGCCTCACCCTATCCCTCCTGTTGCCCTTTCATCAGCGCCATCCGGCTATTCCAGTGCACCGCGCATGTCCTAAATGTCCCCCGCCATTCCTCCCAATCCTCTACAACGTCCTTCTCCAACCACCGACCTGTGTCCACACCAACGCTGTTCATCATATCCACACCCTCCGGTCCGCTCGGACCCAAGGGCCCAAACGCACCCTTCACATCCTCAGGGTCAATGTACTCAACCAGCCCATACCGCCTTAAGTCTTCCTCGGAACAGGGCGTGACGCAAGCGCTCCCAAGCACCTGGTCACGCTTGAAGTCCTGGATGTACTGCCAGAACGCGATACCGTGGCGCTCGCCGTAGAAGTAGGGGAGGAACGCGACATTGACATCTTCCTTTTCTTCGTCTTCCTCCAGCGCATCAGGGCGGGGTTCAGGCGTATCGAGAAATGGTGCGGGTGTGAGGCTTCCGGGCGGCAGGGGAGTGAGGCGAGGCAGTCGTTTCGTGGGTCCGATATTGGGTATGTGGTTGAGCGCACTGACGAAGTCCATTTTTGGATTGTTGAGTTGTGCGATGCGTATGATGGCGAGAAGGGCGGTGGGGTTGCGCGTTGTGCCATAGTAGATGGGCTGCGAGTACTTATTTTGCAGTGGTGGTCGCGCAGGATAGTCCGTGTAGGCGAGAGAGGAGAGGTCGGGTTCTGGTTCTGGTTTTTGCAGCGCATCATTGTCTGTGAGGTGTGCGTCATCCACGGCGTCGACGACGAAGCTGGTGTGGTCGAGAGGCAGCTTTGCGTCGAACTTGTGCAGCTTTTCCAGGAATGTATAATGTTGGAAGCCGGTGTAGCCTTGCGTTGGGGCTTCGGTCGACCTGACTGGCATGTCGTCTTGGTATCTTCTGTAGCGTAAGATAATACGCTGAGCAGGTGGTGTGTTTCTTGGCGAAGTTTTGGAGAGTGTTGTGCGCGAGCTGCTGGCTTGTGACTGTGTTAAAACTGGTGCACCCGTTGGATATGGCGAGTAGTGAGGGCTAAGTGCGGTAGGAGTCTTTTTTGAGAGTCTCGTAGGCGCCATGACGATGTCCGTAAGAATTGTGAGTGTCGTTCGCGACGCAAAAGTTTGTGGGAAAGTTCGTCAATATCAGAAGTGTGAGGTAGGAGCCATCGTAGCTATTGATGTGGTACGTCCGTGCATTCACCGCGTACCACGGCTGATATTTGTCGAATATTCAACGCTGTCACCTATAGACTGGTCGCCGACCCTCAATCATTACTCGGACTCATCGTCGCTATCTTGTCCGAATACCAAAGGCACGACGTCGTCATCGTCGTCGCTTTCATCACCGCCGTCGTTTGGCGTGGGTAGATCTGGGATTGCAGAGGCGGTGGATGTGACAGTGAAATCTGACGTCCCAGTCACCTCCGTGCTGGCGCGCTCCTCTACTGGAGTAATAACTACGTTAACAGCTGGCGGCATAGCCGGTGCCGCAGTCCATTTGGCCTCGTCAAAGCGAACTCGCTTAGCGGGTGAAAGAGGGGTCTCGTTGGTGTGGGGTCGTTTGCTATGTGCCTCACTCGGCACAGTCTCCTCTGCAACCGCCGATGCGAGATTCGCTACAGCCATGTCCGTAGGAGAGTCTCGCATGACCACATCCGTCTCACCTGCTGTTTTCAACATTGCATCGAGTTCCTGACCCACGAATGACTCCTCAGCCTGAGCTTCTGCTTCGACATCTTCGTCTACCTCCTCGTCGACCTCTGCTTCGTCTTCTTCACCTTCGAGCTCGCTGTCTTGGTCCCCAAGACGTATGACCGGCATCCTGGGCCTCATCATGCCCTCGATATCGCGATCGCCTTGGAAGGAGCGGGCCATGAGAGGCAAGATACTGGCGGCTGCTTTGCCAAATTTCTTACTGGGCGGTGGGTTGAGGACGCTCGCTAACATCGCCTCCTTGTGTTGGATAAGTACAGCAGTACGATCCAGACGAGCTCTCAAAGAGTCAGAGAAGTACTGTGCGCGTATATCTGAGAGAAGCACCGGCAATAGATCGTAGGCCGCGTCTCTCAAGCCTGGGAAGCCAGCAGTAGGATCGTTGATAGCTTTTGAACCCAGGAAGGAGTCTGCATTTGCAGAACCCTGGGGCTGACTGTTGCCCTTCGATTTGGCCTGCCCCGGGGTGTCCTTTATAACACTAGGGACGCTCTCAGAAGGTAGAAGATCTTCACAGCAAGTCCGGATCAGTGGTACGAGCGAGTCGACAGACGTCTTGGGCAGCGTCACGCCTGATCGTCCGAGGAGAGCTATAAGAGCTTTGTAGCAGGCTGTACGTACGTGCGCATTGTCTTTCTCGGAACCAAACACCCAGACTAGCTGATCGAGGACCAAAGTATCAATAGCCAGTGCGCTCGCTTGCAGTCGGTGTGCCATAGACAGAAGGAGCTCAATTGCGGCTACATGGACGGCAGGCAAAACCAACCAGAGATTTTCGCGTTCCTCCTTGCTGACCTGATTATTGACCCTGATAGTGTTCTGGAAAGACTTTGATCCAGATTTAGGAATTGTGAGCGACAGAATTCGAGTGATCAGATCCATCACTACACCCGCTTTAAAGGTCACTGCATTCGTCGTCGGGCTGTTCAGGTACTGCTTGACAAGCTGAATGAGACCAACGAGTCTCTCACTGCCAGCGAAGAGTCCGGACCAAGGTGGCAGAGAAAGGTAGTCATCCTCAAGGTCCTGAACCTCACCATCCAGAGTGTGACCGTTTGCAGGAGTCTCGCACACTGTTGACTGCCAATCCTCAAGCACGGCGCGGAAGACCTTGTCAGCGACACGATGCACTCCACCAATCGTGGTGCGTATTGCGTTCTCCCACTCTTCGCTAGATGCACCCTTAGGCGCACAGCATGGCAATCGGATAAGCAATCGGCGTGCAGCGTCGGAGATCTCGGATGATATAGCATCCTGCGGTTGGTCTCCTGATAATGCGGAGGAGGGGGTCGGTGCCACGAGGCGACATAACAGCGGTCGCAGGGTCTTAAGATGTGGACGGAAGATGGTGGGATGTCTCGGTAGCAATTCAGAGAAGCACTCGAGGATGGTGAGCAGCAGACTCTGTGGCGGCCTTAAGCCAGCGATTTGAAGACCAGCTTGCACAAAAGCTGGCAGCGAAGGTGTCGTTATTTCGCGAATCAAGGTTGGGTACTCTCGCGTGAGCATGAAGATGCGCGTCAATGTGATGATGCACAGCTTCTTCGAGGTCGGAGGGTCAGGCTTTAATAAGACACTCAACAGCCCGCGCACCCAAGGAAGGCCCTTCTGCAGAGTCTCCCACCCGCCAACTTCGATAGTGGCCTTGACCAGGACAATAGCTGACCATCTTCCTTGAACAGTCCGATCTTGAAGCAAGGTAGCAAGCAGGGTTCGGAACTTGTGTACTGCAAGTGAAGCCTCTGAAGATGACTTGGCGTTGGATGTCTGCGTGGACGACAGAAGGGTCCTGCAGTTGGACAAGGATGCAGCTATGGCAGGCACATGCTGGGGAAGTTGCGCAGTTGCGGTAGAAGAGATGCGAAAGCTGAGCGCTCGGAGAGTAGCCAGCTCAGTCGTTATGGGCGCCATGATCCAGTCTGCTTCCCTGCTCTTGGTTTTGGTCCAGTGGATTTTGGAAATGCCAGTTCGCGAATTCAGATGCTTGACAGAAAAAGTTCACCGGCATGAGCGTTGGGGTCTGTGCGGGTTTTAGTGGACAGGGGTCTTCCAGCAACTCGTTTACGCGGGCGGAGAGCAACGCGCAGTGACAGGCGTACGGCCATGGCCCTCTTCGTTGGAGATTGCATTTCTCCTCGAACATGATTCTGGGTCATTTGCGACCACCTATAGCGCGACACACATATCTTTAATATAATGGTGGTAGGTTCTCGCACGCTGCACACAATACGCAACGTTACTGGGAGCTTCTCGCAGCAACGTCATCCTCCGAATGGCTTCAGAAGCTGACTGCGGCGCAGACCGAAAGCGCAAAGGCCGTGGGCTACATCCACCAACTGGACGAAGCTCGCTGTGCTGGGCGATGGCAAGATGTACCAGAGCTGTGCAGGAAAGTCGAGAAGCATGCTCCACACCGCCAATGTCCGCGATCCTTCCTACGACCGACTTCATGAGTGCTAACGGCGCATCAAGGCCTCACAATCACTGGTCGCGCTGAAGCGCAGATAGCCGCATATGCCACCCAGAGACCCTCGACTGCAGCCTCCACGGCGTCCACCGGCCTCTCGCAGACCGCCCCAACACTACTTAGCGCAATTGAGGGGGAAAGCGAGCTGTCGCAGGAAGGCTTCCAGGCCAATGTCTGCTTGGGATGGCTGCACTATGTCTTGGAAGAGCATGGAATGGTTGTGTCGCGCCTTCCTGATAGTCTCGACACCGTCGCCGCCAGGCTTGCTGGGCAGGCAGGGTCACTCACTGGCTGGACGAAAGTCTGCGTGGTTAAGGGCACCTTCCTGAAAGGTATGCGAAGTCACTCCTCATGGCTAGCCATTGCTGACGCACCGCAGGCTCCGCTCGTGAACGGACAGGCGCTACTGCTGACGCTGTGAAGACTTACACCTCGATTCTGCCATGGCTATCGTCACAAACCGGAGAATCGGCTCAATTTAGAATGTGGACAGAAAGTCTTCTCGGTCGACTATGTCAGCTGTCTGACCAGAGTGAAGGCAGCAGCCTCATCGGTCCTTCGGATGCCCTACAAACATTCCGAGCGTTCGATAAGTTCTCCGAGGGTTCAGGACGAACTGCTGGTTCAGCCACAGCAGAGCATGCCAAATCTCGCCGACTGGCCTGGAAATCGTACTACGACACACTCTCCACTGTCATCCGCCACGACCTCCCCTATGAAGGAGGAATTGGGGAGGCTAATACCGAGAAGTCCGGCACACAAGATCGAACTGCTTTGCGTTTGCAGCAGCGCACAGAATTGAAGCGTGTCGAAACTATCTACGAGAACCTCCTGATCAAAGAAACACACTTCCCCAAGGCCAGCGAGAGCAATCGAGAAATCGAAATCTGGGTGGAGTCCGTCATCAGAAATTGGCGCGTACTGTGCGGCGCCTCATGGACGGACAGCGATCTCGGCGAAGGTGGAAAAGAGGGGGTTACGCGTAGCGTGATTGATGTAAGTATTCGTACAGCAGGCCATGCATGGTTGTTTACAGTGCTGACACATCATTCAGATCTTGTATCGAGCCGCAACCAAAACCTTCCACTCAACACAGATCTTACGTTACCTCTTCATTGTGCATGCATCCTTGGCTGAGTTCGAATTGGCTTTCAAAGCATTCGACTCGTACATTGAGATTGTGACGCGAGGCAAGGATCGAGCAGAGCAAGAGGGTGACACAGACGAAGGTGTTGACGATGACAGCACCGTTCTCCGAACCTCTGCTGAGGCTATTCGGCTGTTGTGCCGCTTTGGGTGCCGCAAAGAGGCAGAGAAGGCTGTCGAAATCGGGCGGAATCTTGAGAAATGGCTCGGTCACTATGAAGACACAAAGCCAGCGACTGGTACCAGCGAGGTGCCAGCGAAACGAGCACTTGTCGAGCCTACAGCGCTTGCTGTTGCATACTGTGCTATTGGCGTCGCACAGGCGCAATGGGCGCAATTTACCTACGATGCAGACGCACGAGCGGGCATACACGCCAAGGCCGTTCAACTCTTGCGCAAGTCGCTCTCGCCAACCTTTGAGGACTCTGGCAACGTCGATGCACTTTACGCTCTTGCTGTTGTCCTAGCCGAGACTCGAGACATCATTGGAGCAATCAAAGTAGCCAAGCGTGCTCTTTCCTCAGCAACGAGGACCCAGGCTGCTTACAGCTCAGACGGTGTCTTCTCGAGTGGAACAGCTACCGAGTTCGGACGGGAGCGAAAGCTGATTCCGCTCTGGCATCTCCTCGCCCTGCTACTGACATCTCGTTCCGAACATGCGGCGGCAGAGCAAGCCTGCGAGGCCGCCTTCGCCCAGTTCGGAGACCCCACAATCTTATTTGGAACAGACTCTGGAAGTGTCCGCAGTGAGCATTTAATAAAAGAAGCTAGCAGACACAACCGAAGCACACCTGGCGTCGTCGATCGCATGGGCAACTTTGAGAAGACTGGCATACTGCAAATCAAGATGACCCAACTGTCGCTAATCGAGGTCTCTGATGGCGCCATTGCTGCGGTCGACGGATGTGACGAGCTCCTGGCGCTTTATGGCAGACTCTTCGGCTCATCGGCTGCCGAAAAGGTTAAACTCGATATACCAGCTACTCTGGCGCCACCACAAACCAGTACTGGCACGACGAAAGGAGGCATCTTCCGTGGTCGCGGCTCTATTCGATCACAAAAAGATACATCTGCCCGCAGCTCGGCAGCAGGACTGTCAGCGCCGGCCATCCAAGTCACAGACGAGAAGTCAGCGTCGCAAGCGAAAGGTCATCATCATCATCTACCTCATTTGATCCATCATCACAAACCTGATGACGGGCAGTCGAACGTCGCTCAGAGCTCAAGCAAATTGAGGAAACGTAGTACTAGTCTCGGTGGACGGTCGGTGACAAGGACCGATCAGCCAGCAGAAGTATCATGGAGGCCTGAGGATGATGCATCGAACGGGATCGCTAGGCAAGGCGCGAATTCAGTCGAAAGCAAGGAGACACCACTCAGGCCTATAGCGCATAACTTACCTCTCGTCTCACCTCCACAAGGACATGAGCACCAGCCTCCCCGACAGGACACCCGTCTCCCAGCTCCCTTGCCAGACACAAACTACATTCCGCCCGACCCTCACTTTTCCAAACTCCAAGATCGACAGCAAAAAGTGTCTCTACTCGTGGACATCTGGGTTTTCACAGCCGGGTTGTACGCTAGGGCTCAAGCGTTCGAGGATGCGAGAGATGCTGTGGCCGAGGCGCTCAAGCTGGTAGAAGCATTCGAAAACGAGCTCCCGCTCGAGTTTTCTACGGCCAAGGCGCTTGCAGACAAAGGGTGGGGAGGCGGTAAGAGCGTGGAGGAGCTCTGGGCAGACGCCTATAATGCCGTGAGTACACACAGAACGTACATCTGGGAGTGTTATCTAACATAAGCAGCGTGGCGAACTCCTCGTCGCCCAGGCTCTGAATCACGAGGCGCGTGCAGATTTCGAGCGTGCGCTCCTACACTTCCCCGATCACCCGCAGGCTATCGTGGGTCTCTCCAACGTCCTGCTGGACATCTACACCAAAGACATACCCATGGAGCCGACCAGATCTGCCGAAATCACTCCGCTCTCGCCAACGCAAGCGGCGCCGTCACCTACGACAGCCATAGAATCAGAGCCTAAGAAACATCACCTCACATCCCACATCCCATCCGCTGAGAACCAGCTATCGCCGCCAGAGCTCAGTCGTCTTGCTGCTCGCGATCGCGCTTTCGGTTTACTGTCTACGTTGACAAAGCTTGGTGCAGGGTGGGACTACTCAGAGGCCTGGTTCGCCCTTGCGAGGGCGTATGAGGAGAGCGGGCAGATAGAGAAGGCAAAAGAGGTCTTGTGGTGGTGTGTCGAGTTGGAGGATACACATCCTGTGCGCAACTGGAGAAGTGTTGCTTTGGGTGGTTTCGTCTTGTAGCCCAGTACGGTAGAGTTGTGGAGCGGACTGGCGGCACAAAACAAGCACAGCTGCTGTAGGACCGAGTGCAGTTGGATACAACGCGGTCTCTCGTTCGTGTATATATGCAGGCCACGAATCCGTGTCAAGCAATTCAGCAAAAGTGATTTCGCTTCTGCAGCGTCCTCTTTTATTTTTATTTGTCCAAAAATCTGGGGCTCTTCGACCGGACCAAATCTGTGGTCACACTCAGCGTAGCCTCTTTCCTTTCACAAGCAACTCCCCGTATCGAGCACGGAAGCTCTTAAGCATCGCCTATGTCTGCCGGTTCCGCGTAGCCTTGCTTGATGACCAAAGCCTCCAATTCCATGTTGCCATATAGCCCTGCATGCATGCTGCATTATGTGGACTACGCCTCATGATGCAGCCATAGTAACCGTTTCGGTCTATTGGATGATCAAAAGTTCCATGTCGTCGCGGTTCTTGCCTGGTATTGGGCTGTTCAATCCCAATTCTCAAGGGAGTGGAAGACTGGGAATTCCCAAGCACATTGGATCTTGAGTAAGCACTCAGAGGGTTCGATTGACTCGCTAGCGCAGGCCTGTTTGAAACCATCCAGGTCTCTATAGCGTACTGAGATGACTCGAAGTTTTATCGGTGTGGCAAGCCAGCCGTGTCCAACGATGAGCGTTAGCTGTCACACATACGTGATCCCGGTTGTCTGAGAAGGCCTGATGTTAGAGCCTGAATTTGGGCCACTCATAAATCGTGTGGTATGTTTGGATTGAAACCCGTGTTATCTGCTGTCGTTCTCCATGGTTCGATGTGAAGCTTCATGTGGAAGATCGAACGGCCTACAAAGGTCTCTTTTGTGGAGGATACTCTAACGATCACAGGTGTTGGAGTGTGCGGATTGAGTACCATCTCGTCCTTCTCAGATAGCTCGGCTTGTGCAAGCTGTAAGCGCGCGACAGCTCCTTGCTTTTTCTCCACCCGGCTAACTATTAGCTCAATAGCGCTTTCATCGTCATCATAATCATCGAGGCCAATGATCTCCATCTCTTCTATGTCAAATAGTGTCCAAATCTTGCACCATATCTTTTCCGTCGAGGATTCCCGGAAGCGACCCCAGGCCACAAAGAAAAGCTCCAGCCCCTCGAGGCTGAACGGTATGATGCCGATGTCACCGTAAGGGAGCCCTGCTGCGTAGCCACCGATGAACTTTGGTGAGGCTGCATCCAATCTTGGTTGATATGGAGAATCCAAGGTGATTGTCGCGTGCGTGAACCTCATAGGCGCGCCTGGATCTGCACGATATGTAGAGCTGACCTCGTCGCTGGTGATCTTGATTGTGGCTCTCCTCAATTTTTCAAATTTACGGAGTACTGTAGAACGTCAGAACTTGGAGCCAGATCTGCGCGCAAAAATCTCGGGCATACCCTGAGGTTGAAAATCGTATGAGGAGCCGGATCCAGGGAGCATCTTCAGAGATACCGCTTCTGTTGCGCCTGACGTAATACAAAATAAAGTCGGTTTTTCGTAGCAGCGCCGAAAACTGAGTGATCCCTCCTCAACAGGTTCGAGCAAGATCGCAGGCCTCGACAAGCAATCGTCGCCAACGATACAATCGAGAAACCCAAGGTACTTATTCCGCCAAGCGGAACTCACAATTGAATTGTGTGCACTTAACGGGCAAATATATAGGGAGATGGTAATCTCGCCATCTGTCAATCTTATACGTGTGTCTTTGCTTTTAGATGACCAATCGTGTCGAATGTCGTCCAGGAAGTATCCTGGACTTGGCGCCAGCACGGAAGACTGATAGCTATGCATGACTGGAGCGAATTCGACTGAATTTAGAATCCCAGTTGAGCGATACGCTAGTATGGATTGATCTTTGCAGTCCTTCAATATGTTCTCCTGGAGTCGAGTAAAGGATTTGCTGCCTTCGCCATAGAGGAGGGGCATATTGACATCGAAAAGACCCATCAGACAGTAAGCAGTGTCTTCTTCCCGAGTGGTGTGTCTTTTTGATGCCCATCTCATCCGCTGTGCTATCGGTACGGCACTGAGGACTTTGTTGATTCGAGAATGTATCATCCCCCCACAATAAGCGCATACGTAAGCTGCCGCGCTTGGTGTAAAGCGAAGACCGAGTCGTGTTCTCGTGATCGAGTCTCTTGAGGCCTTCTTATCTCCATGTCCACGGCGCAAGATAGACTGTTCGATCCCAGTGATTGCAGATATCCTCGATGCAAGTGACATGCGGTCACCCAGGTACTGCCAATGCATGCCGAAGAACTTCACATGATCTGGTGCAACTAACTCTTGCAATGTCCAGCCGCGTGTAAACCAGCGACTGAAGTTTAGTCCACCGTTGCCGTTACATGTCGTGGTAGTATCGACGAGGTAAGCGTAGCAAATAGTGGCGTCCTGATACCACCTGAACATGGAGTTGATAGCCTCAGACAGCTCTGCGCTGCTACTCTTATCAATGCAACAGGTATCGATCCAAATGTAGTCATATCCGTCTTGCCGAGCCTGTTGGCACGCGTAATTTACTTTGGCGGACCCCGATTTAGATTGCCATCCCTTATCAGGTGCGCGAACCAAATCTTCAAAAAGGATCTCTCCAGAATCCTCCCAGGTGTGCGACAGGATTGCATATTCGACATTTTCCGTGGAATGATATGTCTTCAATGACAGGTTTGTAGTATGTAGAAGCCGCATTGAAAGGCTTGCGAAAGACTCCAAGGAACCAACTACTCGGGCTTTGAACGGGTATAACTTCCTGCGCCTTGTCGCTCAGGAGTCATAATAGTACCGTGGGGCATCGAGACACACCTGACATGAGAGGTCGCGACAGCGAGGACGCCGTGAACGCGGTTTATTGTGATGATAGCTTGTGCAGTGGTTGGTGCGAGGCATTGGGGCGACTGCTGACAAGAAGAAGGCGCGGGCGTCTACATCCCGCGGCACGGATGCCTAATTTGACTACCCACTGATTGCGCCTCATCGTATTCAAAAGCACATAGAATCTGGAACAGTTCTTGAACATCGGCAGCTACCATTGCCGCGCTTTGGATTTGGCTAGTCCGATTTGCGGTTTTGCGGTATTGGTGTAAAAGAGGAGGCGAGGTTGGCGGGCCGCGCCGAAAGTCGGTCCAGCCCAGCCAGCATCCTACTCCCAACCTCCTTTCTTAACGCCGACCACTACAGCATTCCTCTATTTGGTAGTATCGCTGAGGAGAACATCATAGGATCTCACGGCTAGGATACGTTGGTGCTCCTCTTGATCCATCTTCCTCTCATCTGCCGCTCGCCCCGCCTCCTCTCAAGCCACCCCCTCCAAACCAAACATTATCCCTGTGCTGCTTTGCAACAACAGAACCTTGTGGTTCAGACCGCAGCCGCACTGGCCAAAGAGGTGTTCCCTTTTTCCTCTGTCGCAGGCACCACCAGACCATTGCAGCAAATACGACAACGGTGAAGATGCTGAAAGCGACTGCGAATCCTATCGTTCGCTTCTGGCAATGACCGGATCTACATCTCCTGTTGGCTCGAGAATCGAGAGCATATGTTCGCTCACCTGCACACTCGTTAGACAAGCGTACTGTGACTGCGACGAATAGACTTTACTAGCGCTCAGCGCATATGCTGCATTGAGTAGTGTCGATGCTAAGATGAGTGCGCAAGACCGCGTGGCCGGCATTTTTTCTTTGAGACAATTGTAGTAGGTTCCAATAGTGCATGCAATCTCTCTAGCATCGGACATTCATCACATGCTGTCCCTCATATACTTACGCGGAAGCGGAGTTCCACAAGAGGTCATAGATTTATTATGCGAATTCTTGTTTCTCCAACCAAGACGACAAGAGAGGTATGCTGCGCGCCGATATCTCGATCTATCCCTTGTGTTTGGGGGCGGAAACGGCGGGGCGCGCAGACCCTCGGTCTTGTATGACGCAATTATTCTAGTAGTTACGAAGTACAGGTGAGTCTGCAATTGCTCGCTCTCGCTTTCGCTTCACCGTCTCTTGATTGGGTTCACACCGAATGCAACTTTTATGTTCCCTCATCCAGCTCTGATATGATTGTACACAAAAAAGGAATTGTATCTTTATAGATACTGAGAATTTAAGTTAAGATGTCATCTGATTACAGTACGGAGCTGTCCAGAGAGAAAATGGTCCAAGTAATATCTCAGATTCCCTTCTATCAGCTCTACTAACGTGGCTTTCCACTCAAACCTCCTGCCCCAGTCCAGACATTCCCCGGACCATTCGACATGTCCACACTCATCGGCGATTCGCCCTTCAAAGCTGCCTTTCTTCTCGCCCTCCGCCGAAAGAACCAGACAGCGTAGGCAAGCGTAAGTAAGCCCCCAACAAGACCGAAGACGAGGCCAAAGATCAATGGGTTAAACTTCTTGCGTCTTCTTCTGTATCGTGGGACGAGCGTATGTTGGTATGAACCTGCATGGCGGTGGTCAGATTCGTGCTTTGAAAGGCAGTCAAAAATATAATCACCAATGCTCAATGCATCCACCACATTCAGCAAGCATGCCATTGTCCATGCCCAGGGACGCGTGGTCGTGAAGCCAGACATTATGGAGAGATGTGAAAGACGAACGTCTCAAGCGCCTAAAACCCCAGGTTACTCCCTCTTATGTTCCTTACCTACGCAATACGATCGGTGTGTTGAATGACCATGCAACGCTGACTGCTATGTGGCATTGTTACTTCCGCATTGGGTTGCAGATGTTACGGAAATCTTGTTTCTGCGTCAAGTTGGCGAGACAGAGGCTGGGCGTGTCCCAGCGGAGCGGTAATTTGGGGGCGGAAACGCAGTTTCGAACGCATGCTCAGGGTTGCGAGAACTCGCAGACTGGATTCATCTGTAGTTCGCGTCACTCCTACGGGTCGTCAACATAATAGCCTCGAAATGGCGGCAATTACTGCGCTTCGCGATTTACAGACATCAAGCATTGTGTTCGTTGGACGAGCTGGGATGATGATGCACCCGTGCGTTCCAAGATTGAAGACGCAGGTCAGCCTGCGCTTAGCTCACCACGCATTTGGTTGTACACAATATGCTCTCTGGTACTGCGTCATTGGAGATCAATCGAGCGAAAAACTAAGGATCAGGGTTACAAGATTGTATAAAATAGGTCAGCACTTCGGGTTTTGAGCTATCACACTTGACCTACTAATCATTGGCTTATTGTCGCAAAACTGCAGTCACGCGCGACTACACTAGAGCGATGACTTTGGCTGATATAAGTGGGCAGAATCTGCTGTGCGACACTTATTGTCTCAATACAATGAGTGTAAGGGTGCAGGAGTGTTTCCATAGAGAGGAAGTGGGGTTGTTTGGAGCCGACCAGGATATCAAACTGCACAAAGAGGAAACTTGCCAACGTTGTAGGTTTATGATCCTCGAAAGTAAACGGTCCTAGAACCAATCAGAAAGCAGGAGGATGTTCGGTCGCGCGCCGGTCGCGTGCATTGTGCCCTTGCTTCTGAAGTCATTCGCGGACGTGGGTCTCGTTTCATTCGTTCAGTCTATCTATTCGTAAGTCATTGCGGCCCATTACTTCAATCGCCTTACAATCCCTTTCTCATCGTTCGTCCCGATCATTTTCATCGAATCACCTCCGCACTTCCTCTCCCGTACACATACCTCATTCCAGTTGCCCCCGGAAGTCACTTATCTCACCTGCAAACTTTTACTCCTCCTGCCTCTCCAATCTCTCAACTCTCTCATCTGCACTCTCAACAAACCGAGTTTCCCTCTTCTCCACCAGAAACTTCCCCACAGCAGCTCCACAAAACAGCACACTCGCCACAAACAGCGGGGCAAGCAGATGTCTCCCAGTCTGCGTCTCACCACAAATACCCCTCTTAGTGTCAAAAACGTGCTGGATATCATCCGCATAGTCTGGCCTTTTGAAGTATCCGACAATAGAGCAAGCAGCCTGCTCGCGTGTGCAGTGGAACACGTTGTTTGGATTGTAACCGCTAGTCCAATCACACTTGCCCCTGTTGTTCGTGTCGTAGACCACTTGCGTGAAGACGAAGGCGATGAAGGTGACCAGGAATGCGATGCTGCTAGGTAGGACCTGCAGGAAGAGCGTGGCTTTTTGCGCGGAGGGCTTGGACGTCTGTGACCATCAGCATCATCTCTTTTGGTGTTAAGCGGGGGATACTGACCTGACGCGCAAGGAAAAAGCCGACAATACCAATGAGTCCAAAGAGAGCACCTGCAGCACCTGCGGTGTAAAGCATTTCCTCGTTCGTCGACTCGAACATCAGCCTGATCTCGTGCTTGGTGTCCATGTCCCAGCTTGGGCCGCGGTACCACTCATAGTATCCTTGAGGATATGCTTTGTTCATCCAGTGCACGCCATGAGCAGTCAAGTAGATGATAGCAGGCGAAAGTCCTACTAGCGCCAGTGAGAAGAACAAAGCACTGCAGTTGAGGATGGTGAGGAGGTGGGACCATGTCAGTGCCATCTTGGCGTGAATTGGACTATCCGTGGGTGGCATCCTTCGTTCACTGGTGCTGTGAGTATTTAAGCATTCCTTGTGTTTTGCTGTTTCGAAGGATCAGAATGCCTTGTACTGCTGGTGTGGGACGCCTTATAGCGATACTGCCTTGCCAAGTCGGTAGAAGCTGCAACGCCTCCACTTTCACACAGATTCTGTCCGACCAGTATGATGGTTGCCAGCCTCTTCATTTTTCAGAGTAAGAACGCGCACAACCGATGCAGTCAGTCGAAATCGGCAGAAAGTGCGAACAGGGGGTGCAACATCGATAGGTAGATACAAGGGCAAACTGGGTTCATGGCGTGTCATACCGTGTTATTTGCTGTCAAAGAGTCTGCTTCATCAATTTTGCAAAACATGCATGGGACACTGACATCCAATCGTTGTTGACATCGTCGCGCAGCCGGAGGGACAAGGTCATTGGAAACATGCATCGCTGACAAACCATCAGGGCTATTTCCGATCGTAGTTGTTGACTGAGCAACCGGCACCTGCTGTAGTACTACGATACTATTCCCGTGTGGTCCAGGTTGAGTTGAGCGACAGTCTCCACTGATCCAGGCGCAGAAGATATTCATTGACTTCGCCTCGTGTCTGCCTGGCGGTCAGAGGGATAGTTCCAGGACTCTCGCTACATAGCTGCTTCCAGACAGAAGTTGGCAACAGTGCTTTTCCGTCAGAGAAAATCGAAAAGTGTTATGGAGGAGGATACTGCTCGACCGGGTAGGTAGACTGAGTGCGATCAGTAAACAGATGTCAATATTCTGTGTACAACGCGGTCAAACGGCTCAATCCATCGCCTATGCAAAGACGCGCGTCATCGCGAATTGGGACATATGCACAGAATTACATTACGTTCACTGATGTTACTATTGATGATGACAAGCTACTTGCACAGCCTGTACCCGCAAAGAATGCTCGCTCCCCTGATGCACCAGGCGGCCAGCACCACAAAGATTTAAGTCTGACGCCAGTACGAACATCGCTATGCAAAACCCAAATAATCAAACTGTCGCGCTGAAGTCAACAAGCACACTTCCCAACTTCCCCTCGTAGTTCTGCTCGGTGAGGAGAGCAATGTACCTTGAGCTCCGCTTAGGCTCAGCTCACAGGAAAACAGGCGTCAACACCGGTCTTGGTCCAAGTAGAACACTAAGGCTATTGTCGGTCATCGACCGCTTGAGCCAAGGGTTTTCGGAATTCTATCCGCCATTAACCTGTTGCTGCTCTAGTTGCCGCTCCTGTTCCCGCTTCGCATTCATGTACCGTTCCATGTAGGTGATGTAGTCGTACTTCGGGAGATCGCGGTCCTCCTGCATGTCCGGTCCCTTGTGCTCAGGCATTGTAGAAAGGAGATCTTCAATGACTTCGTCGGGCACGAGCGAGTGCCGAAGGTCGAGCTCAGTGACGTAGGGCTATATTTCGTCAGTGTTTGGTCAGCAATTATGAGACCTCAGGAACATACCTTGCCGTCGGCGACCTCCTTGAAGGACTCGAATACTTGCTCTGCAGTATTCTGGTCTTCCGTTTCGTCGACCATGAAGCGGATAAATTGTTCGAAGGTGACGTAGTCGCGGCCGCCGCTCGTTTCGCTGAACTTCTCGTGCATCTCCTCATCATCGTACACGAGCCCCAGACTGGCCAAAGCAGCCGAGAATTCCAACTCTGCCAACGAGTTTGACAGATCGCGGTCAAAATGCCTGAACACAGACTCAAACTCTTCCAGTTGTATAGGTGTCAGGTTTGTCATGTTACGAGCGACCATCTGGTTTTCCAAGAAAGCAAGCTTCTTTGAGACTGAGCTGCGGACAAGGCTCAGCTCATACTCAAGCTCGTCGTATGTATATGTTGTGAAGTCATTCTCCTCGATGTTTGCTTCGGCGCATTGCTCGTCGATTGAAGCAATGAGATTCAGATACTCGTCAAGCGGCGCCAGAGATTTGCTGATCTCCTTAGTATGCTCCAGTTGATCTTCGACTTCACCTTCGAGAGCTGATATCGATGTTCCAAGTGTATTCAGTGCGAGAGCGAAGTCGTTCGCTTTGTCTGCAAAGGATTTGCGAAGAGCGTTTTTGATGTCTCGGATCGTTTCATTGATGACCTGCGAGCGGTCCCGCTCCGCTTTCATCAGACCTGCCCACGCCGCATCCAACGTCTCTAAGCTCAGCTCCGCTGGAGGGTCGTATGGTCGTAGGCGGTAGGTGGCCAACTTTGTCTTGATGTTTCCGAGCAGTCCGGCCAAATCTGACTTCTCCGCTACCCAGTTGCGCTTACTCTTGCGCTTCCATGCAGTGAACTCGGTTGACTGATTCCTAGCGTCAGTATACGTTCCGTCGAATTTGGCCTCCTCCCATTGTGTCTTTTGTGCGGCGATCGCGGCGAGCAGCTTGCGCATGCGTTCTTCAAAGTCGTTCTGCATCTGCCATGCGCCTTGCATGTTCTGTACAAACTTCTCGACTCGGCGCCCGGCGTTTTCTACTCGCTCCATCTGCGAGAAGGCGTGAAACCAGTAGGCAATGTACGTCATCAGCGAGCGCTCATCGGGCTTTGCTACGTCGCAAACATCTTCTACGTCAAGCAGGTCAGGGATGCCAATCTCTTTCGAGGCAATGTCGAAGGCAAGTTGCATGTTGCCGCGATGATCGGTCTTGTCGAGGCTGTCGTAGTCGATCAGGTCGGGGCGATGGATATCCAGGAGAGCGCAGAAAGCTAGTCCGTCGTTCCAGCTGGAGGAGAAGTCCCGTACTTCGACCTCGTCGTAGCACGCTGTCTTGCGCTGACACCACAACAAAAGACCCTCCTTGGCACTCAGACCCTCTTCATTAATGTCGCTGATGGTGAATCGCAGAATCAGGGTCCAGATCAGACCCAAGATAATCTTGCTGTTGCCATCTACTATGTCTTCAGCACCAATGTTGGTCAATTGGATGCTGCGACTGCGGATGTAGTCCAGGGACTTGTTGACGTTTTCGAATTTCTGTACTCGCAGCTTCGGTCGGGAGGCATAGCGGCCGAGTGATTCATTACTGAGGATCTCGAGGAGGTGGATGAGGTTGATCTACACATGGATGTCAGGAGGCGCTCGCGAGGAGGGGATGCAGAGAGGGGCACTCACACCGTCAGATAAGTCGGTGATGAGGTCCTCGATTTCGACTTCGCGCGTCTTCAATTTGCTGTTCAGCCTGCGTTGTTTGGTCAGCACCTGGCCTGAGGGCTGCGACCCATCGTTGTGGCTGCGGGGCTGCGCACCACTTGGTGAAGGTCTTCTGCTGGACCTTGACCCATTGCTGCTCAAGGGGAGCCATGGCGGATGCTGTGCATGGAGAGCACCTTGTCCAGGGCACTTATGAGTAGCAATAGCTGTGTGAATGTCCCAAAAAGAAGCTTGCTGTATGGTCTCGAGTACTGTTGCGCTTGTTGCGTGGTTGACAGTTGTGTTGCAACCCAAACAATGCGGCGAGCGCGGACTCGGCTGTTGCGCGGGGAGCGTCTTCAAGGGATCGACGAAACTTTGTGGCTGTCTGCCGCTCGCGCGTCAGTCGACTCTTACGAAATCTTCACCAGTCACCGTCGAGAGCGTCGAAGGTCAATTATACTTCCAATTTGCACGGGAAGCTGTCACATTTGATTCACCGCTCGCACGCCAGACCAGCCTGTTGTGTGGGGCGCATAAAGAAGCAGCTACCCGCAACAGCTGCCTATTCGCCCTTGCCTACTCTCACGCAATATGACCGCGGACGCTGCGTCTGAGAACTTCGCTTCTCTACCGTATCACGAACCCGGTATTCATACCATATTGATCCTTGTATCGTTTCTGTTACTGCTCAATGTCGTTAATGCAGCACTTGACCAGGTTCTGTACTGCGGGCTCCTGGGTCAGGTCTTGATTGGAATTGCGTGGGGAACCCCAGGTACCAAATGGCTGTCCACAGAAAATGAACAAGTTATTGTCCAACTGGGCTACCTTGGCTTGATACTGCTAGTATATGAGGGTTCGTCGTTATCGAAAATGCACTGAATGAAAGCTAATGTTGTCAGGTGGCCTGCACACATCTTTTCAATCCCTAAAGGCCAACCTGCTCCTCTCATCTGGAGTTGCTCTGACCGGCATCTGCGTTCCCATCGGCCTGTCTTACACGCTCCAAGGTCTCCTTAATGCCACCCCGGTGCAAGCCTTCGCAGCAGGTGCTGCATTGTGCTCCACGAGCCTGGGCACTACATTCACTGTGCTGGGCTCCAGCGGCCTCTCGTCCTCCCGTCTCGGCGTAGTTCTTACCAGCGCAGCTATGATGGATGATATCGTTGGTCTAGTGATGGTCCAGGTCATCTCCAACCTTGGAGGCGAGAACTTCAACGCCATTACCGTTATTCGTCCTGTCCTAGTCTCAGTCGCCTTTGCTGTCGTGGTGCCTTTGGTATGCTGCTGCGTTCTTAAGCCCGTTACCTTACAGCTTAACAGATATCGCGAAGCTCATCCCGTGGCATTACTCAACAAGCTCTTGTCACAGACGCATGCTGCCTTTACGTTTCATACAGCGCTTCTCGTTGCACTCATCACTGCTGCGACCTATGCTGGAACATCAAACTTGTTCGCAGCATGGATCGCAGGTACGACCATCAGCTGGTGGGATTCTGAAGTAGCCCACGCTGAGATCAAGACACCAATCAAGCCTGCGACTATTACCAATAAAGTGACCATCGCCACAAGCTCTGGCAATGCAATACCTGATGACGGTGCTGGACCCAGCAGACGGAAGGAGACGCGCAGTCCTTCTGTTCCAAATGAGACCCTGAAAGCGCAACACGAGGAACTTGATAGCTCATGCGGCTCGGCGATCTATGAGAAGTACTATGCCCAGGCTGTGTCAAGGATACTGCAGCCGCTGTTCTTCGCCTCGATTGGATTCTCCATCCCAATCACGCGCATGTTTCGTGGAGCGATTGTCTGGCGAGGTGTTGTGTACACAGTCCTCATGGCGCTCGCAAAACTGGTCTGCGGTCTGTGGCTCGCCAGGCTATCGATTGCTCCCTTTAAGACCACGCACCGTCTGCTGAGAAGCCTAAAGTATCCGGCTGTACCTCACGTCTGGGGGAAGACTAAATCAAGTATTGGGGCGAATCAGGAACCTTCCGACGCAGCTCCTGAGCCGTGCATCGATCAGACCGCTGCTGCGACCCCAGCGCCAACGTTCAGTGATCAGCGGAGAAGCTCACCAAGTCCACGGAAGCCTCTATCGATACATCCGCCTCTCATACTCGCGTTAGCAATGTGTGCACGTGGTGAGATAGGGTTCCTGATATCCGGCGTGGCTGAGTCGAACGGCATTTTCTCAGCATCTGGTACCCGTACAGACGAGCCATCGAATATCTTCCTCGTCGTTACTTGGGCAATCGTGCTTTGCACTATCATTGGTCCTCTTGGTGTTGGCTTGTCTGTTCGAAGAGTCAAGAAGATCCAAAAGCGGAAGAACAAGCAGCAAGAAGGCGCTGGCAGAGACGTACTCGGAGTTTGGGGCGTCGAGTAGGCTGAGTTGCCACGAAAATCGACACCGCAAATATAGCTCTTGTCGCTTGATGAACCAGATACAGACATGCGTTAACTTGCTGTCTGGAGCAGCTCTCGCCCGAACTATTTCTCGTCCCTGCGTTCAGTGGAGTCCCCGTCTTTGGCTTCATTCAATGCAGTCATGATGGACTACAGCATGTCACTCCATGCTCAGTGCGTTTGCTGACGGCGTCTGCCCCTAAACAGTAAGCAATACGCGCTCTTTAACGGACAACATATTCGTTTCGAGTTGTGAACACCGTAGTTGAACGGAGCTTGAAACTGCATGTCGCAGTGTTGTGAGAGTCGAAGGTCGCAGCCTGGAAGCACAAGCAAAACGAACTACAAGATGTCGCAGCATTCGACATTTTGGCAACAAGGCCCATGCATGTAGAAGATTGACAGCCATGTTGCAAGAGACTGCCTTTGACATCATATCTCCCTCATTATCTATTCCCGGCCGAAAAGCCGTGCAAAGAGCATAGGCTTCCCAGGTACACCAGGGGAACCTTCCACAAGTGCAGTGGTGGCGGCAATGGAAGGTTTGTCTGTGCGATCCTATAACGGTAGAAGCGTTTCAAAGGCACGCTTGGCTCAACACACTGCGGTCCTGAAACGCTCGGGCGATCAAGCTGCGGGCGCGCAGCCGCCGGCCGGCACGTCGCTGAGAGCTGCTCGTCGCTGTCAACACGCCGCAATCGCCAGTGAGCAGCAAATCCGGATTCTTCGCGCACGCTGCATGCAATTTCTGTTCAGCCTGCTTGTCAGCGATCCTGTGGCGATCACACCCTGGTTCTTGGTGGGCGAGCACTTGCTGACTGACTGTTGATTGGTTGAACGAGCACGTCGAGAGTTTCCGCGGCTTTAGCGCTTGACCCTTGACGCTAGTAGACAGCAGACGGGGCACCACCAAGTCACGACTCCAACCACTTCGCTGCCGCGCAGAGACGCTCACCGCGCGCTCACAGCTTCAGTCTCCTCTACTTCTTGCTTTATACAGATGCAGCGCTGAGCCCTCGTTTCCGGCGTGACATCGACCTCCACGCCTCCCCCGCTCAAAGCAGGCCAGGACTGCTCGACCGGCGCAGTGCAGCCCGACGGACACCGTCTGCGAGGACCACCGTCGCCTCACCCAGACTCCACGGCCTCTAGGGATCCTGAGTACCTCGAGCAGGCAGAGTAGTAGCTTGTAGTACCATCGCTGCAGCAGCACGCCCCGCCTGCCCACTCTCCGTGTTGTCGGCCTCGCTGAGCCCCGCTATTCACCGCCGTTCGCTATTGTAGAGCTCTCACGCCTCTTGTTGTTGACTGGGTGAATCGTGTTTTCAAGTAAGCAACCTCAGACTGTCTCGCCCGCACCAAAACGCGGTGCTCTACCATCATTACTGTTCACGACCAATCAATCGTCCCTGCTGACCTTCTGAAAGCATGTATTCGAACAACCAATTCATGGATGCCCGTCCGGCGCCGAGACCACCGACAGACCGACCACGACTCGCACTCACGCCGAACACCAGTAGCACACTACCTGGCAACATGGCTGGCCTCAGCATGCAGACGCCGACCTATGGTCACGGTTCATCGATGTCGATCTCGCGGTCACAGACCGAGAGGAGCGTCTCTTCGTCCGCTGTGGTCAAGGAGGGCATGGTCAAGGTCAAGGATGAGGGTCTGTTCAAGTCATTCGTTTGGGCAGATCGGTGGCTCGTCCTCAAGGAATTCGAGCTGAACTTCTTCAAGAGCGCAAATGCCTCCAAGGTGTCCAACACTATCCAATTGCGCGACATCCTCGGTGTCGAGAGGTCTGATACACAGCCCCTCTCCTTCGAGATTACACGCTCGCTCAACTCCAGCAAAGGCTCATCACCACCCCGCGATGGGCCAACAAAGATCATCACATGCAAAGTCGAGACTGACGACGAGGTCTACTCCTGGATCGACAGCATATACCAGCGCTGCCCTAGCATGGGCGGTGTCAGTAACCCCACAAACTTCACTCACAGAGTGCACGTTGGTTTTGACCCAACGAGCGGCGCATTCGTAGGCTTGCCTGTAGAGTGGGAGAAACTGTTGACCGCGTCTGCACTGACAAAGGATGATTATGCAAAGAACCCCAAGGCTGTGCTCGAAGTTCTCGAATTCTACACAGAGAAACTCGTCAAGCGCGCGGACGACCCTCAGCAGTACTCGAGCCTTACCCCTACCCCCGGTGTCAACACTGGATCGGAGAAGCAGCTTGGGTATGGTGGCGGTGGAAACTCAGTCGCACCTCCTCGTCCTGCGCCTCCGACTCAGTACCAGCGCAAGGATAGTTATAGCATGGGCTCGCGACAGAATACCCCCCCTTCAGGCGGTTACTCGGCTCCCCAGCAGAACAGCGCTTCCTCAGCAGATCGCTACGATCAAGAACGACGCAGACAAGAGGAACAAGTCCGAATGCAGCGTGAGCGTGAGCGTGAGAGGCAAAGACAGGAACAGGAAAGGCGAGAGCGCGAGGAATTGGCTGCGTACAATGCCTCGATACCACAAAAGAAGGTCCCGTTGGCCCAGCAAGAGTTCGGCGGAGGTAGCTACGATGAAAGAGACGCGAGCCCATCACGTTATAATCCTTCCCGCCCACCTCCTTCGACGCCCGGGTCGCAAAGGGCTCCTGCAGCTCAAGCGCCCGGCTCTCTGCGCCAAATGGCAGCTCAGCGCCCTGCTCCCTCCGCGCCACGGCAGCAGCAGAACGGTTCCGGATACGGCACCTCGCCGCAGTCCAAGGCTGCCACCTCGCAACAACGCCCACCGATTCAGCCCAGCTCGAGCTACTCAGGATCCCAAAACCAGGTTCCACAAGTCCGTGCTCAACCACAGCAACAGAAGCAATACCAGGGCTCGTCTGCGGCACCCAAGCCATTGAACGTTGCAAAGCCTACCGGAGCGCCAGCGAACGATGCGGTCAAGAAGGCCGAGGCAGCGCTCACTGCAAAGCCAAAGGAAGAGGCGCCGCGAAAGGACGTCCGTATGTCGAGCATGTCCGAGAGCGAAGTCATGGCAAAGCTCCGAGAAGTTGTCTCGAAGGACAAGCCTTTGGAGTCATACAACAAGCAGAAGAAGATTGGTCAGGGTGCCAGTGGCTCCGTTTATGTTGCTCGTATCCGCGAAGGCGCCACCTCGCCTATGGCACGCCGCATTCTCCAGGAAAATGGACCGCGTGCTCAGGTCGCCATCAAGCAGATGGACCTCCGCAACCAGCCTCGTAAGGAGCTGATCGTCAACGAAATTATCGTCATGAAGGACAGCAAGCACCCCAACATCGTTAACTTCCTCGATGCTTTCCTGCAAGAAGAGCAATCAGAACTTTGGGTAGTGATGGAATTTATGGAGGGTGGCGCTCTGACCGATGTCATTGACAACAACCCTACTATCACCGAAGACCAGATCGCTACTATCTGCTTCGAGGTAAGAACACGTCCAATGTGGTGATGGCATCTGCTAACCTCTTTATAGACTTGCAAGGGTCTTGAGCACCTGCACAACCAGAACATCATTCACCGAGACATCAAGAGTGATAATGTTCTGCTCGACGGACGTGGCAACGTCAAGATTAGTACGTTTAGCAGCTCGCACTTGCAATTCGATTCAAGCTAACAGCTCTGCAGCCGATTTTGGTTTCTGCGCCAAGCTTACCGAACAGCGATCCAAGCGCGCAACAATGGTCGGGACACCCTACTGGATGGCACCCGAGGTCGTCAAGCAGAAAGAGTATGGCAACAAGGTCGATATCTGGTCCCTGGGTATCATGGCCATCGAAATGATCGAGTCCGAGCCGCCATACCTTAACGAAGAGCCGCTGAAAGCCCTCTACCTCATCGCCACAAACGGCACACCCCGCCTCAAGAAGCCCGATAAGCTTTCCAAGGAACTCAAGGCCTTCCTCTCTGTCTGTCTCTGCGTCGACGTAAAGAGCCGCGCCAGCGCGTCCGAGCTCATGAGCCATGACTTTCTCAAGAGCGGATGCAGCCTCAACAGCCTCAGCCAGCTGCTCAACTTCAGGAAGAATGGCAGCCACTAAGCGCGACAACGTCAACATTAAGATACAGCAGAAGGGAAGAGAAGGAGGCAGCGCAACGTATTCATCTTTTCTGGGCCTTGCACATCTTGATCGATACCCTTTCCATATATTTTCCATCGATACCGGTCTGCGATAGCATGTGCATCCAGCGTACGAGTGAGCGGAGCACAGAGGAATGAAGCGGAGGAAGTGAGGCTGCAATGAGAGGGGTTGGAGAGCCAGGGCCCGAAACAGTCGAGAGAGCCGGGTCAGGAAGGCCAGGGATACGGCTTCTGTGCATAGACGAGGACGAAGAACAGTCACGAGTTGGATAACGGCCGCTGCAGTTTCAGAAGGAGCGCTTGTTTCGTTGCGCAAAAGACGCAGCCCAGGCTGCGCACACAGTAGATATAGCGGCCTGGGGCGTGACATATACTGGAGCATGACCCTATTACGATCTGGGTGCGCATCATGATAGCGGAATAATTTACCGGAGTTTGAGCTTTCATGTCCTATTCGTGTGGTACGTGTCCTACAAATCCGCAGTGACTGTACTCGTGAGGGCACTCCAAGGTGCGGGTGAGACATCCCGAGGTCCCTATCCAGGTCTTATTCGGTTAACAGATGACTCAACGACTAGAGGAAGGAGGATTGTGATAGTTGATATGTTGATAGCTTTCCGGCTACAATGTAAATATGGATGAGATGACCCCCTCTAGATGCGATATTCCAGATACCTAAATAAAGAGATGCTGAACGCCTCCCAATGCATGCAGATAAAGCCGTGGCCGAGACAGACGCGCTTCTGACTCTCCCTAGCCCTGTAAAGAGAGTCCCTGGAAACCTGACGCCGCGCTGTTAGAAAACCAAAAGATACAAAGACTGAAACCAAAAGGGAAGAGGCGGGGACCGCAGTGCGAATGGTGAGCACCTTCACTTCTCGTCCTCATCCTCATCCTCCTCGCCCTCGAAGTCAGAATCCATCTCCTCGTCGAAGTCGCTCTCACTCCCGCCGAAACTCTCTACATCGCTGTCCTCCCAGCTCATCTCAAAGTCTCCCTCCTCTTCTTTGCGCTTCCAAGCAGACTCATGTGTTGGCATCACAAAGCCAGCCGGGATGTCCGCTTTCGAGGCCTCCGTATCCTTCTTGACCATCTCCTTGTATTCGTCCGGCTTGTTACGCAGCATGACGCCGGCGTCGACGTTGGCAGGCGAGGATGTCTCAGCGTCATCGAGGAGCGAGAGGATAGATAGGAGAACGGTCTCGGCACGTTGGACGGGCGACCAGCGCTCTGCGGCGAGCTCGCCTGACATCTCGTCGTCGCCGGGCGGGTGGAGGATGGAAATGCAGAGGCGGCCGTCAGGGTAGATGTTGGGGTGGTACAGTGGGCGTACGAATTTGAAATCTATTATGCGTCAGTTACTGTTCAGAGAGGTCTTCCTGCCATCTTTGGTCCCAGGGTACTGAAGTGACATACCGGGAGGGGAGTGAGGGTAGTTGCGAGGAAAGGTCATCTTGGCCTTGAAATAACCCCCGTAGTACAGCGAATCTGGGTTCAGGACAATGAGTCCTACGCTCCACTCAAAAACGTTGTCGTTCAACAGCTGTAGGTTGGTCAGTTCCTGCTCCTCGGTGGCGGCCACTCGATGAGCGACACAAAGGACACAAGGTAACATACCTCGATACGGGTCCATGTCTCCTTGCTGAGAGCCTTGAACTCGTTCATGAGCACACGTTGCGCTGCGTCCGCCATACTGTCTTCTCTTTCGGCGTGCAAGTAACCGGTGCCCTAGTCTTCGGGATGTGGGCAGGGAGGGTAGGATGGCGACGGCGGGAGATAAGGAGGTTATGTGGCAGTCGAGAGTTTGTATTTGTTGGAGAGTCACAGACGAGTGGTAAAGAAGGAGAGTGAAAGGATCCAGCGCAGGTGGTGCGAACTACCACGGTAGTGAGAGGCGTGGTAGACGCTGAATGACCAAGCGCATTCGCCGACCAGGGTTCATCAGTCCAGGTCGGCCGGGCGCACCTCGCGCGTTCACCGCCGGCGCTTTCCAATCGCCCAACAAGCGTGATGAATGAACCTGCGTCGGCGCTTCCGCTGCAGGATGCCGTTGCCTCTTGTTTCGACAGTTTCAGCATCTGCACTCGGGCTTGTTGCACTTTTCTGAGGCACCCTGGTACTTGGGAAGGTGCGCCATTGTTCACTTGCCGATTTCGGCACATGACGCCTGAAAGAGCACCATCACCTGCGCTAATGCGCAATCCGGCACTCACCGTGACGAGGAAAGCGACATCGTGCTCGTGCAGGCAATATATCTGTACCAGACTAGGCATCACATGTCATCATTAGAGCTCATTCGCTCCATGCTGAGTATCGAACGTTCGCAAACATGAATCGTTTTGGCTTCTGCTCAGCTCAAGATAGCAAAGTCGCTTGTAGTGTCAAGGTTGATTATTGACAAGATGTCTCGTAAGCTGTACATGCACCTGAAAGCCGGTATCAAACAACCCATCCCAATCAACGCCGTATGCTGTGGTGTAGAAAGCAAACATCTAGTTCCTGCAACTCAATTCCACTGCTAGAGAACGTCACCTCTAGCATCGATAATCGATTACCATTGAGTAAGTCCAAGCACTCCCAGAGGGTCTAGTGTGCTGTATGCCTTCATGACAATTAGGACAGGCTTATCGCGCCACGACGGCTTTCGCGGATGTGAAGGAAGGCCTGGAAGCCACAAAAGACAAAGAAGCCCTGTGAATCGTCAGCGCCTATACCCACTGCTTGCAAACGATTCAGCCTACAATGTAAATAAACACCGCTCCAAAGACTGCGCCAGCAACGGCGTTACCATCCTCCGGATCCTCGTCTCCACCCAGCACTGTGTGACTACCCGACTTGAAGAGTGCTCCGATGGTGGACAGAATGACAATGGCGAACACAGACAGGACGATGCATGTCCATGCGTTCATGGCGGAAACGATGGGCTTGACCATGGTGGGCGATTCGAGCACTGAAGCTACTTTTGAAAGGCGGGAAGCTTGTCGGCGGCGGCGCTTCGAGCGCAAGGTGTGAGGAGAATACTTCTGGGAGATCACCTGACGGCGACGCGTGTAGGGTGCTGAGATACAGTTTCGCGAGCGATGGAGATGGAGTGGGGTTGGTAGATGTTGAATGTGAGCGCCTGCAGTGCACCGCCGCCATGGTCTGGATGTTCGTCACTCGGCTTGGCGCTGGCACGCGCTAACACGCCACTCAGACTTCGAACCTCCCAACCATCATGCATCACATCTTCAGGAATTCTGCGCGAAATAACAGTCCATGGATTAAGTCGAAAACCACGATCTCGAATGCGAATTATGGAGACTCTAGTATGCGTTGCATTCGAGAATATACCAGAAGTACCTTCGACATCCAGCTGGACCTGCCATACAGTTGGATAACCAAGGGCCGATGACGATACCTATGCATCTCCAATGCGATGTCAAGACCCTGCTGTTCAAATCTCTAGAGATACCGTGGTCCAGCAAACCACAACGATACTGCTCGTTCGCGAATGCATTCAATCCAATTTCTTACCCCGGTAACTTCCAAGTTCCGAGCTCATGACTAGTCTCAGCCGTGCGGAAGCGTGCTCTTTGCGTTTCTTTCCATCCTCTGCTTTTCATTGTCTGTGATCAGTCTTCCATCGCCACAGAGAGCTCCTGGTAGTTGTAACGGTCCTTACGCTCGCCTCTGCCTTCACCAGGATACGCCTTCACTATTCGCACGCGGTTACTTCGTAAATTGCCTCTCGAGCCATCGACAGCTGGCAGTACCCAGTTCTTGTAGTCGTTCTGAGTACGCCATTTGGCTTGCAGCTAGTATTCCGTCAGTCCGTTATGGAGTACGTCAGCAAACAACGCACCTCGTCGGCCATTCGTAGCTTCCCCTTCCAAGCCTCGTCGACTTCACCCTCCATCCTTAACAGTTTTAGGGTTGTTGACCATTTTGCATCGGAATCGAGTATCTCCTCGGGGTATAGACGTCGATGGAGGAGACACAGTGCTGCCCCGCCGTTCCGCTTACATCGTGAGCAAGCTGGAGCTTTCCTCGAGCACGGTAAATCTGCGTGGATGCATTGAAGGCAGGATGTGAGCCAGGTAGGCCGTAGATCATTTGTATCAAGAGGTGGCGGGGCTGCTGTCTTTGAAGTACCTTGCAGAGTATCGAATGTTTCCTCGTGATCAGCGGCGACGTCGCTTGGCGGATCGTATGAGCTTCGACTTTCGATCTCAGGCTCAGTATCGGATTGTGCTTGAGGGACATAAATGCTCTTGTCGTCTTCAATGCGGTGGAGGAAGTCGTCAGTGGCAGCTCGATCCGGAATTTCGTCGTCGAAGACATCCTCAATCCAACTGTTGAATGGAGAATGTGGCGTATCGAAGATAGAGCCATTGGAGAAGCTGGTGCTGGTAGGTGAAATTTTCTCGTAGCACTCGCGCAGCAATGGTCGTCTTTGTGGCGTGGTTGGGTCGACGTTTGTTGTGTCGCCGAGTTCGTCGGCATCATCGCCGTACTCGTTCAACGTAGCATCGCGAAGCCAGCTCGAGATACGATCTTCGTCTTCCACAACGTACGGTTTGTCTTGTCGCTGTTTCGCCATCGTCAAACTGGCAATCTTCGTTTTAAGGCGAGTGGAGGTTGCAGTGAGGAGGTCAGGGAGGGGTGAGGTGAAGACGTGACGTAAGAACTCTCTTGGGGCTCTTGGTGAAGGAGAGAGTACCGATCAACTGCAAAAGAAGATCTCCGCGCACCACCGCACTAATTGAAGCTCTTTTGCTTTACATCTTAACGGCTGTGCTTGAGATGTAGGGCATCGATATCCGGCGAGGCCTTTCTACTTTTTGGGTAGGCATCTCAACCTAGTCACGTACAAGAGGAGCAATACAGGGCCAGCTACTGATTAAGCTAAATGAGACAGGAGATACTCAAGACTACAGATATTTCTGCTCCCTCCAATTACCTCAATTCTCCACCGCCGCCGCGCATGAGACCAGCATTGCCTCCTCGAGCATGATTGCTGCCCTACGACCACGAGTGCGTTGAGCGTAACTTGAAGTTTCAGAGTTACAAAGCACCAACAAGCCTGCTTCAAACCGGCAGAACTGTAATTGAGATAGTCAATGCTTGTTGGAGCAGTTGTTAGGCAATGACCGCTTCTTGTGATATACTCTGCATGGTCCGGACGTCAAGCCCAATGGGACGTCCCACACGCATAGAACATTCGATATCGCAGAGTGAGCTGTAACAGCGTCGAGGAATCTGATATTTGTACTTCCTTCTCCTACACCTTTCCAAACATAGCTTCGCGCGTTCCACTCTTCGTACCCACGATGCTGACAACATCCTCATCCGCAACGAGATGTCCCAAACCCACTCTCTGAGGCATATGCTTTGCACTTGCACCCCACACCAACGCAAACTTGAATGTCTCCTTGATGGTCCTGTGGATCTGGTCGCAAACATCCTCGATCGTGCTTCCTCTCCTCACAATCAAGGCCTCGCTGAAGTCCGGATCATCGCCCCTCTTCTTCGTATAGATGCGCATCAATTGTAGCTCCTCCCAGCACCGATCAACAACATCTTGGAGACCGAGGTCCAGCTCGCAAGACATGACGACAGTATGAGGTTCGCGTGCCAGTTGGTCTAAGTGAGGTAGGCTGATAGCGTCGATCTTGTTGTAGACGTACAGGCACTTGATGTACTTGCGGTGATTGATGTTGATGACGTCGATGAAGTCGTCGATTGTGGCGTATTCGTCGCGAATCAGCACTTCGGCGTTGAGGATCTTGTAATCCTTCAGTACCTGGTAGATCAGCTTCTCGTCAAGACCACCTTTGGGAGGCGTTTGAAAGTTGATCTTCATCCCGCCGGCCTTTTTGGGCTTCAGGTAGATATTACTGCGAACTTATCAGTAGTGTAATTTGCCGGGCTTGTTCTGGAATGCTTACGGTGGGTCTTTATTCAGCCGGATTCCAACTGCGAACAGTTCAGCTTCGAGCAAACTCCTTTGCTCGGCCTTCTTTGTGGCGTCGAGAATCATGCAAATCAGATCACTCGTCTTCGCAGCACTGATGACCTGGCGTCCGCGACCCTTGCCTTCTGCAGCACCCTCGATGATACCGGGAAGATCGAGGACTTGAATTTCGGCGCCACCATACTCTAGTACACCGGGAATAGCAGTCAAGGTAGTGAAAGCATATGATGCTGCTTCCGACTTTGTCTTTGTGACCCGTGACAAGAATGTTGACTTTCCGACTGAGGGAAAGCCAACAAGTGCTATGCGGGCATCGCCAGCTTTGGAGACATCGAATCCTGTTCCAGCGGCGCCACCTGCACCTGGGCCGGGTTCGAGTAGCTGAGCACGGAGTCGAGCGAGTTTTCTAATTTTGGTCAATGTTTAGAAATTTCGGACTGCGAGAATAATGTTCACCCTTTCAATAGACCAAGATGGTACTCTGAGTGATAGTGTCAGCACGTGATATGGTCCGGCTGTTCAAAGCGGAAATGTAGCGCTGCGTACCTGTGGCCTTGTTCTCTGTCTAGTGTTAGCTTCGTTCAGATTTCCAGTAGTATGCCAACTTACTCTGCGTCCTCTTCATCTCATCCTCGATCCTAGCGGGGCGTCAGGCTTGGCATCAAAACTTTTGGAGGGGCTCTGTACTCCTTGATCTTCTCTGTAATGTTCACCATTTTGACAGTGTCGCCCTCAAGTCTTCGAACTGTGAAGGTAAGGACTGGGTGAGGACAGTCTTGATAGGCCGTGCGGCAGCTTTTCCGGTTGCCGAAGGTCGTGATACAGGGCCCTTGGTGTTTCTCGAGAGTCCCGTCGTAGCGGATCGAGCCTAGCCTCACTAGCCTCCCACTAAGCGAGACGCAACGATCCATGACGACAGATGTCTTACAGAGCCACGCGCGCCACTAGATGCTTGTTTCTGTCTGACTTTCCGACTCGTTTTCTTTCGAATCTTCTCCGGTGTTTCTCTGCATGTTCCATTCGACGTCCACTTGATTATGGATCTTTTGTCCAGTGGCAGTGGCTGGCCGCATTCTCTGTACACCCAAGGCTTTCCCTTTCTTCAACATACCCACCATGACCTGATACAGCATTACTATCAACAATACGACGCGAAGATAGCTTCCGGTCAATTCGAACCTTTTGTATATCCTCATAGCGCTTATGGAGCATTCCTAGTTATCATCTACTTATGCATACCACATCAAAACCGACCATGGCTAAAGAGGTGTCGCTTCCTAATTTGGGGTGTGTTGCTCTGGTTCGCAACATACAGCATCATGTACAAAAGAGCTAGGGGCATGGCACCAGCGTTGGGTCTTGGGCTTGTACATTCATGGTCCGTCGTCTACCTCGCTGCTCTTCTCGTCTTCAACGATGCACAGGAAGATTTCCAACGCATCGAGAGAACAGAAGGTCAATTTGGCAGTGAACGATCCCCATCGAAAGGCAAGACAAACGTCGCAGAAAACCCCACAGATTCCAACGGCCACATCCCTCGAGAATCCGAAGCTGGTCCTCGTGACCGCCACGGCGAGTTTGCATGGCAGCCTTACCCGCTCTCACCCTTCGTTGAGCGCCTTGACTGGGTATGCGACCTCTTTTGTAACTTCCGGGGCGCAGGCTGGAACTGGCGCGCCTCCGCACTTCCTCCACCACCTAAATGGCTACAAGAACAACTGCACCACAACTCCGCGGACGTACCGAAGCACAGCGCGCGCATCCATGCCGGCCAAGTAATAACATACGCCGACCGGCGCTCACTCCTCATCGCCAACGCTAAGACCCTCGTGAAAGGCTACCTGATCCTTGACGCGCTCAAGACCATCATGATGCACGATCCTTACTTTTGGGGCCTTATTGAGCGCCCTCCGCCAGCATACTTCCCCTTCAGTCTCCTCACGCAGCCCTGGATGGTACACACCTACCGCCTCTTCCTCAGCATGATCGCAGTCAAGTATGCACTCCAGACGATTTTCTCCCTCGCACCACTGGTCTTCGCAGGAATCTTCGGGTCTTACATTGGTGCACGGGCAGAGCCGTGGATCTACCCCGAGACATGGGGGGCTTTTACAATCGTGCTTGATCGGGGACTTGCCGGGTGGTGGAGTAGCTGGTGGCACCAGACGTTCCGGTTCGCGTTCGAACAACCCAGTCTGAGGATTTGCGAGTACCTTGGGCTGAACAGACGGAGTGTGCCTGCGAAGGGAATACAATTACTGACCGCGTTTGGGCTGAGTGGTGTGCTGCATGCATGTGGCACGTATACCGCGGCAGGGCCGACGCATCCAGTGGCGAACTCGTTCGCATTCTTTATGTTGCAGGCATTTGGCATATTCGTTGAGGTTGTGATCTCAGCAGCCCTGCGTCGGACTGCAGTGCAGAATTATGTGCCAAAATGGGCGATGCGAATATGGACGTTCGTCTACGTACATGTGTGGTTCTACAACACCGCGCATTTGCTTTGCAATGATTTTGCTTTGGGCGGCGTCTGGCTCTTCGAGCCTATTCCTGTGTCTTTATTCCGGGGCTTAGGCTTTGGCGCAGCGAAGCAAGATGGCTGGTGGTGTTGGGCAGGACAAGTCGTGAGATGGCATACCGGGAAGCGCTGGTGGCAAAGCGGCCTTGCGTTCTGAGTGTACAGATTTGGTTTCAGCGTAGTATAGCGCTGGCACAATAAATAGAGTTGAACTGCAACATTGAATCATCTGAAGTTGTAATATTTGTAATTACTCGCTCTACTAATTATGATTATGCCAAGTATTCTACTTGTTACAGCTAGATCTACGTTGGTAAGACCAACCCTCCCACGACTAGTGGGGCGCATCAAGTGGCAACTTGATTGACAAAGCGTATTGGGTGCAGTGCGCTTGAGTGTCTAAGCGAAAAATGCGCATGCTTCTGCCTCACTTTTGGCATCACCTGACAGCGAATTGGCTTCCAATGATGGCTGACAGGACTTCCGTCTCTACCAACTGGCCTACACCTGGGAATGCTTCTTCTCAAGGTGTGGTCTAGATACTGGATCGCTCACTTCTAAGTCACCAGCTAGCGGACCTTTTTAGTTTCCATGGGCTCATATTTCCGGTCATCCTCGCCCTCGACCTCCTCCACCATCCTATCGACAGCCTTGGCTTGCTTCTCCCATTCGCTCTGGCACATCTTGAGCTCCTTTTGGAACAACTCGTCGTTGGGCCTCCTGTAGCTGCCACCCATACGGTCCCAGAGCGTTGTGAACTGGCCATAGTTGTAATTGAAGTACAAGTGGTGCATGGTGTGGCAAGCGGCACCGTTGATGATGGGCGAGTTATGTGCGTATTCCCCATCGTGGATGAGGACTGTCCAAATATTGACAAAGATGAAGAGCGCAACGTAGGCGAATTTCTGGAGAGGGAACAGGAAGGGGAAAATATGGTAGGGAAGACCCTGTGCGTAGCCATCCATGGGGTGAAAGGCGTGCGACGCGAAGGGCGTAGGCATGATCCACTTGTGATGAGGCTTGTGCAGTATCTTGTATACACTTTTGTGGTGCAGGCCCCTGTGGATCCAGTAGATGCAGAAGTCGGTAAAGAAGACAAAGAACGGAAACTGAAGCCAATTGTACCACGCTCCTGGGCCCTCCTCTGTTGTATCATAGAGCTTCGAGAAACCACGCACTTCAGCCAAGAACCATGGCGCTGTAAAGATAGCCATGATGGGGAAGGCGATGTTAGCCTGCTTCATCTCGAGCTTGATCTGGTTCTTGAGGTACCGCGGGTGGGCGAAAGTTGCCTTATCGAAGACGAGGAAGTAGGACGCGGACGCGAAGACATAGTAGACGAGAACACCAAACAGCCTGTGTAGTGTCAGAAGTGCGTATAATATCGTCATTCTGCGACGGTGTACCATGTAATCAGGTATAATGTCAACAGCTGCCTGCGCCAATCGTCGCGAGGCCATGCACTCTCATACGCAGCCTGCGAGGGCTGTATCGAGAAGTACTTGGATGCCGGCTCGTAATGCCATGTTGCACCGGGATGGGCAAAGCCGGTGGGCTCTTCCCTTATGCTCGAGAAAGTCGCATTGCCGGCGAGCGGAGTGTTCGAAGCTGGCAAAAGATTTGAGTATAGGTGGTCGAAGATGAAGGTGTCTACGATCTCGAGAACGATGTCCATGGTGGTAGTGGCCGCGGAGAGTCAGCCCGTCGGCCGGTCGCGGAAGTCAGGTACGCGAGCAACGCGATTCGTGATGTTCGAGAGGGGAAGAGACACCCGACCGTCACTGCAGCTGAGAAAGCAACGCGAGAAGAACGAAGTGAGACAACTTTTGGCGCAAGAAAACAACGACTGGAGAGCACAAAGAGGAGGCAATGCGCCCACCTTTAGGCCGCTCACATCAGCGGTCGATGCACAGGAACGTACAATGCTGCCGTGTCCCTGGACCCTGACGATTTAGGATCAACAGCGGCCCAGTCCAATCACTGCGTCCTCGCGCCGGAGAACAGTACACCCGTTGATCCGTCGTGGGCTGACGGGAGGTGCACCGGTGCTAGACCATGTCACTCGCGCCAACCTCGCCTGTGGAACAGCCGACTTCCAGGCATGCATCACTCCACAACACCAACGCGTCTGTGCGGCAGGAGCGCGATATGGCTGGCAATGCACTTTGATCGTAAGACTGGCCAACTCATCTTGTCAGACTAGATGAAGGCCGCCCTTCTTCGCCCACGATCTTCGAGCTTCATTGAGTGCGGCGAAAAGATATCTCTATCGTAGGCCCTACGCACTTTCCGCCGGCGTCCAAAGCACAGTTGGTATATCTGTCGGTCGCAGACGTCGACCTCATTCACGCTTCATCTCAACGTAGCAGATCTGGCAGGGGGCCGACCCGTCTTGTGAGTAATGCTTTGAACGATTCGCCAGAGACGATACCAGAAGGAACTGGTCGCCATGAGTTAGTGCAATCTTTGCGCGAAGCTCGAATCACGAGCACACCAAAAGTTTGGGTAGCGCTGGTCTCGTTGGTGTCCTGACAACACTCATCAGTCACGACCAGAGGATGGACATGCGATCATCACAAGTTCGGCCGAGGCTGGTTGCTACCTTTGCATTTAGTTCTGGAGCAATTTTTTCAGCCAGCGTCGAGAGACTATCTTGAGCTCTGGCTTCAACAGTCTAACTGTAAAGCTCCACTGGAGTGAGCGGGAGCAACAATTGCCACAGCTGTACTTCGTCATGGGGATCAAGCATGATTATAAGGAAGTGTCGGATACGTTCGATTTGTTACCTACGACTTTGCGTGCGTGTCTCTCAAACTTGGTGCCCCCAGTCTAGATGTCACGAATAGACGCACAACCTACAACTCTCTGCATACTTTGAATATCCTATCAGATTTGCTGCGCGTCTATCCGATCAACAGAATCTGAAGCAATGTCTGTACCAGGCATCGATTTGCGGACTTTAAGAAAGGCAGGAGCGAAGGATTCGGCTGACACGTGCTATGCACCTTCCTAGTCAGTCGGGACGGTGTGTTATCTCCCACGGCAGCGCATCCTCTTCTTCTTGTACAACTCAATCTACTAATTCGAAGCAGCTCTACTATTGCATCTGGGCGACACGAGGGCGGTCCGTCGCAACAACAGATACATGGACCTTGAGATGAGAACATTCCGTTTCCTCGAGAGGATACCTATGCAGGCTTAGACGCGTCGGGAAGCCTAAGAGTATGGGTTTAAACGACGGACTGGCCTGACCGGGAGACGAAATAAATGTTTCCGCAATTGAAGACCTTAACATGGACAAGGAACTTGGCCTGATCGACTCCTATACCGGACCTGAACAGCACCTGGAAAACGCGGGACGACGCAAACTCGAGTCCTGATACTTCGAAAGACGGAGCGAAACTCGGAATCAAGTATAATCGAGCCATTCGAATACTACTGCACCCTACAGTCAATGGTGGACGGCTTGACACCTCTGGAAGATTCAGGTTCCACTGAATAAGCTGGCACACACCCCCGTGAATACCTTTACGCTTTACTAGCATGCCAAAGTCACGGATCAGAGAACAAGCATGTTGCCAGCCCCTCACGATCGAAGATATGATGCAGTAGACGGGAACAGGTATAGAGTCATAGCAGCGCGAACCTTGGTTGCAGTCCTCGGAGAATTGAAGCCGTGCAGCCGAACGCTGCGATCAATCCAGGTTCCAATATTGTGGACCTCGCTTTCGTGTCGGAGGCGGTCTGCACCAAATGGGTTCTTTCCGAGAGTGGAGCACAGGCGGCCAGAATTCGAATGCGAGAACTGACGTCAGCTATGGGAATTTTGCAACACCTCACGACTTACGCATGGCAATCTTTGTGGGGGATTGCCAGGATATCTATTGGGCGTTATCAGTGTTGAACTGGTCAAGATTATGCCCAGGTCTAGATCAACGTATGCGCTCAGCGGCGTATTTGCCCTTCGGTCCGACTCAAAGGACACCAGCCACGGCGTTGGAAGCCGGCAACGAACGCCATGCTCATCTACTAATACGACCAGTGCTGCGCGCAATGTACAGGACAGGTCACACAGCTGCCTCATTGTCTTGTTCAAAGAAGTCTATCGCTCTCAGACAATATAAGGAATCCGCTTTGTAGATCCCTCTGAAACTTTCCACGTGCGACCGTGTGGCTCAAGCCTCAGAGCTTCTGGACCCTGAGCCACTCAATGGCGCAACCGGTGTCACCGGCACATAGTCGCTCGGGCTAACTGGCTGTGGAGAGAAAGACCGTTAATCCAGTCTTTTTAGATAATAAGGGCACTGCCCTCGAGCCTTGCCAAGCCATGAGCGCTCTGCTTCAACACCCATCTCGCCAAAATGGCAGACTGCTCGACGAACTGCTCGATCACGAGCCGCCCGTACGAGGGGTTGCCTCAAAACACCGACGACGACCGTAAAAGAGCGCGAGAGCTCTACAAGTATTTTTCGCCTCCGAAGGGTCCCGCATCCGTAGACACCGTCTTGACAGCGCATGCGCAACTCGCAGCATGGCGGCTACATGCAGAGCGCGCGATGGTTTCATTAATCGACGAGGAGACGCAATATTTCGTTGCCGAAAGTACGAAAACGGTTCATCTGGACAATGCTGAAAAATATGACGACCCCGACGATGCAATTTGGGCTGGCGTAGGTGCACCTATCAGCGGCGCGAGAATCTCAATGCACACAACGGCATGGCTGACACAACATGCAGTGCGTCAGAGTTCCTAAAGCAGGGCGACTCTGCGAACACACCATTTCAACGCCGCCGCCACCTGAGGGCGGCGTGGCATGTTTCGAAGTGCTTGATTTAAGCCACGATCCTCGGTTTAACACCCTTGACTTCATAGCCGGACCGCCGCATTTCAGATACTATGCAGGTGTGCCCTTGCGCACCAGCAGAGGCATCAACATTGGATCGATCTACATCTTGGATGCCAAACTCAGGCCAGCACTTAACCCAAGCGAGAAAGCCTTCCTTGGTGTGATGGCAGACAATGTCATCCAACATCTTGAAATGAGTAGGGACAAGAAAGACCGCCAACGAACCTTCAAGATGAATGAATGCTTATCAGCATTTGTTGATCCAGTCTGTGAGGATGCAAAGCACAGGCGACGCTACAGCGATCACGGCGAGTCCACAGATCCAGACTCGGATGCTGACTCCAAGCGGAATGCTGACGGCGCAGCACGTATTGAAGTGATTACGCGCGCTGCAGAACTATTGTACGAGGCAATGGACATCGAAGAGGGCGGAGGAGGCGTACTTTTCCTTGACACAGCACTGGCGACCAGCCTATCGCAAGGAAATGGTCAGCCAGTAGTCGCTCAGGGAATGCGAATGCAAGAGCGTCCGCAAAGTAGGCAGAGTAGGGTCGAGGCTGCAGCTACGAGCGGCCCCAACACACAATCCTCAAGCCCGGAAGTGTGGAGAAAAGGCAACGGTACCACTGAGGTTCTTGCACACGCTCACCAAATGGTCGACACGTCACCTGAACAGCCGGAGTTCGAGCCTTTTGCACCTGAAGAGCTCTTGAAATTGATCAAGCGGTATCCACGCGGAAGGATGTTTACGTTCGATCAAGAAGGGCAGGAGCTCTCCGACCTGTCAGAGAGCGAATCCATGCACAATGGCCGACCCAGATCAAAGAGACGACGTCAAAGATCGACTGCAGACTGCACAAAGATACGTGCCCACTTCCCGGGAGCTCGACAGATCATGTTCATACCAACATGGGACTCAACGACGAGCCGGTCAGCTGCTTGCTTCATCTATAACCACTCCGATTATCGCAACTTTTCGCACGAACTTGAGTTCCTTCACTGCATAACCTTTAACAATTGCGTCGACACAGAATTGCTGAGACTTGCAAACCTGAAAACGAGTGACCAAAAAAACGATTTTATTGGATCGATCTCCCATGAGCTGCGATCGCCACTTCACGGGATCCTGGCATCTTGTGAGTTCCTACAGGACACCGAGTGTTCGTCATTCCAACAGTCGTTGGTCAACACCGCAGAGAGCTGCGCAAGAACACTCCTTGATACCGTCAATATGGTCCTGGATTACAGCAAAATCAACGCTTTTGAGAAGAACAAGGCAGGCAACGGCATCCCAGCGCTTGCAGATGATCTGCCCTCAACACGTTCAAATGGTCTCCAAACGGACCTCAGCGCGCACCGCAATATAGACCTCGCGACCGTGACAGAAGAGGTCGTTGAAGGCGTAGCCACAGGACACGCTTTCAATGATCCCCGAAACAGAGCATTTTATGAAGAGACTGGAGACACAGTATCTCACAACAAGACACCAAGCGAATTGGCGATTGCCGCTCCTCGCAGGCCAGATGTAGAGGTCATTGTCGAAATTGCAAAGCAGGACTGGATGTACTGGTGCGAACCGGGTTCGATGCGCCGAATTGTCATGAACCTAGTCGGAAACTCACTCAAGTACACCAAAGCCGGGTTTGTCCACATCAAGCTTGAGACACAAAAATCTGAAAAGGATGCCACTGAGGTCGCGATATTGACAGTCAGAGACTCTGGACAAGGAATGTCTCCCGCGTACCTGCGGGACAAGCTTTTCACACCTTTCGCTCAGGAATCGAACCAAGCGCCTGGCATTGGGCTTGGGCTTTCACTTGTGAAGTCAATCGTCAATACTCTTGGAGGTCACATCGACATCGAATCCACAGTCGGAGTTGGAACAAAGGCTACCGTCAAGATCCCAGTGGTCAGAAAGCCGGCTGTAGAGTCAAAGGACTATGCGCTACCGAAGTCGACTCCGCCCACAGTGGACAATGGTATTTCTTACGACCAGCGCAGCACACAGCTGACACACGATCGGAGTAGCGGTCATTCACTTGCCATCTACTGGCCTGACGATCCAGAGACGACGAGCATCAGGCGAGATGCATCCCGACTGCTGCAGGACAGTCTGACAAAATATTTAGATGCATGGGCTGGATGTTCCGTCAGCGAATGGCGGAAGGGCTGTTCGTTTGATATCGTTATCGTTGAGGCACCTCGTCTCGATGCTCTATTGCGCGACGCACCCGAGCTTTCTGTTCCCGGATGTGCGACAGTGGTCCTCGTGCTACGTGGCCCCGGTCCTGCTAAGGAGTGGTGGCATGCGAACAAGAGAAATATCGAAGATGTCCGTTACCCCATCGGGCCACAGAAGCTTATTCGAGCTCTGCAGGTCTGCCACGACCGCTTATGGACTAACACCGCGGGATCTACACAGCTTGACAAAGCAGCAGACGGATTCGACAGCATGACAGTCGCGACACAGGCTCTGAGCATCTCTCATGGCGAGACTGGGCCTGCTCGGGCCCCGACAATTGCTCAGGACAACCTCAAGCTTTCAGGGCAGCTATCCAACCCTATTATTACAAGCGCTATGATCAGCACCACAATATCAGTCTCTACAAAAACGGAACCTTCAGACAGTGTCTTACCAAAGGTCTCCGCCACATCCGACGCTCTCTATGCAAGCTCGAAGGTTGCTTCAGCTGCAGTAACCCTATCTGCGCCTTCTGCAAGTCGCGTTCTCCTGGTTGATGATAACACCATCAACCTTCGCCTTCTTCAAGTCGGCATGAAGAGGCGCGGCTACACCTCGATAACAAGCGCCTCGGATGGACTCCAAGCAGTAAACACATACCGTACGCTCCTCCATTCCAACCCCTCTGCGCCGCCAGAGATTATCCTCATGGACCTCTCGATGCCTGTCATGGATGGTTTCGAAGCCACGAGGCAGATCCGCAAGATTGAGGCAGAGTACAATAAACAACTCTCACCATCGCAATCGCCGCAGCACTCGATGATCATCGCGTTGACTGGGCTCGCGAGCGTGACGGATCAGAAGAAGGCCTATACGGCTGGTGTGGATTCGTACATCATGAAGCCGGTTAGCTTCGCAAAGCTGACAAAGCAATTGGAAGGAGTCACTGCTGACCGGCAGACGGAGGCTCCAGCAGGTGTAACATCGACTGTTTCGACTGCGGCATGATACATATAGGAAAAAGCAACCGCTCCGTGCAGGGATCGGTGTGGTAGAAGGTAGTCTTACGACCTTACCCTTTGTTGCATTGCATAGCATGGCGTTCGGTTCTTATATTGTTCCATATCAAGATAGCTAATGAGGCTGTCAGGTGCTTTATATCTCAGGTCGTACAATGCGAACAGCTTTTGATTGGTCTAACACCAACATTCATCTATATCTTATCCCATACCAATATGTGCCAATCTTGAGTGATTTATCAACCTGTCATCTGGCCCGGGTTTATATCGTATGGTGCGAAGGACGGAGGACGAGTATCATAATGATCAACAAAGTCCTGATAATACGCAATACCCTCACCCTATCACACTGCTTCGGGGCACTCGCCTTAAGGCATTTGCTGCTTCTTATGGACGAGCTTACATGCCTCGTGCGGAAAAATAAGGAGACATCACATCACGATCTTTTCGTTCATATACCATGACATCGCGTAGCATGGTGTTCTGCAAAGTAGGGATCATTCGCCTTACTACTTTGATCTTCAGATTCAAGCTACATGGCATGATCCGCCTTCAAAGGCCATATATTCGAATACGTCGTCCGTGCCGATCATACAACATGGCCTTTTCATGTATCCTCCACCTTATGGACCTGACCTGTCGGAGCCTTGGTATTCACATCGGCGTCTTTGGGCCATTGTAAGGTACACACTTCTTCGAGTTCCTCTATGGTCATTTTGATCCTTGCTTCTTCTTCTTCTTCTTCTTCTTTTTCTTGCTCATTACCATCGAATTGTGCATAAAGCGCGTCAATCTCCATCGAAAGCATAAAGCCCTTGTTTGCTAATCGAGCTCTGTTCTGTTGTAGTCCACTAATGGTCTCATTAACAGACGACTGGGACCATGTCGCACTTTTATACGGCGTATTCGGATCAGCGACTGCGATTTGAGTACTGATCGAGTGCCAATGTCGTCTGCTGCGCAAAGGCATGATGCTACAACGACAGGTTTTGGTGGCTCGGAATCGGATGAGGGGAATTCTCCGAGCAGTATCCACATTGGCCAAGCCGTCGCTTTGCACCTGGGACTCAGCTTTGAGTGGTGGAGCTTGAGGGGAATCCTGTGGAGAGAACCATGACGTCGTATGGTCTTGAGATTCGTCGTCGTCGTCGTACTAGTCACTGAAGTCTGATTTGTTTGAATGAACATCGAAATCGGAGGTCTCGATGCTGTCACCCCCAGCAAGGCCGAAGACGTGTCTAGCAGGTGATCCGTATGGTTCTCCTATACCACCCTGAAAGGGAAACAAAACATCTCCTCCGATTGTCGCAAAGGAAGACTTGCCATCCACTTTCACTTCGACCATGGCGCCGCCGAAGCCGCTATAGGAATCACCAAACATTTCTATGGGGCCCTCAAATGCTGTCTATTCGACTGCCAGCGGGACCACTATGGCCTGGTGAATATCTGCCGCATCGGAACCTTGCCACAGAGATCGAGCAACGGGCTTGTAAAGATATTTCTCCGTTCTTCTCTGCGCGGCTTCTCGGCAGAAGACGACTAAACAGGTGTTGGTCCTCCGCTGGTGTTGTCCAAGGGTTCGTAGAGTTATGGATAGGCCCCTGGTAGGCTTGCCTTTCGAATCAAGGTAAGAAACAAGACCATCCCAGAGCCTTCTTCGGAACATTACATAGCGACGCTGCGTCGCTGGTGGTATGTCGAAACCAAAGACCTGCAACCCGCCGATTGTTCTTCTCTGAGGAGGAAATGTTCCAGGATGTGGATTTAGCTGTTGACTTTGTTCTAAGCTTGGATCCATGTGAACCGTCTGTGAACCGGTCGAAAGGGACATGATCTTGTTGACGTGAACGGTCCATGCGTCGGTGATAGGCCCGAGGAGGACAGGCCTTGGTGAGGAACACTGATCTGGAGAGTGCGAGGACCTAAATGATTGGGAAGTCTCTTGAGCTTGACTGGTCGATACCGGGCGCCTTGATGAACCCAATAATTTCGGTGGAAGGAACGTGTATCAAGCTGAGCGGGGTAAACAATTCCTGACGTGGCACATCTTGTAAGCGGCACAGAGCTGCACATTAGGTGCATGCTGCAGATGAAGAAATCTGACAGGCCAATAGCAACAACAAAGGACCCGCATACAGTTCCTCTTTCCCAACTCGAGATGGCCAATCTCGATGACCCCTACCCTTTACGTAAGCCCAACGACGATGTTCTGGGGAGACTCGGCACAGAACTCCGGAGCTGGAAATTTTGTAACAAGTGTATGAACAGATGGAACTTGCCCTTGGAGCACAGGACTGGGCTGAGGAAATGTCTGGAAGTACTATAGCGAGTTAACGACCTCATACATTCCAGAGATGACATGTGCCATGGTTCTCAACTCGCACGACAAATTCTTGAGCATCATCAAAGCCATCAGGGAGCATACTGATTCGACACAAACCGAGCTCATGACGTACTGATTTCCTGGCACCAATGGACAAAGTCAGGGGGTTGTTGTTCAGATCGACCAAACCCGGGCAGTGGACATGGTGGCTACAGTAGTATTCCTCATCGATTGTGAGAGGAGGATGTTCATGGCGACGATCATCGGTGTCTTCATCACTGCGATAAGCTCGGTACTCAGTCTGATCGTTTCATGTTACCATGCATACAATGGGTATCAGCAGCTGAAAGAGCAGAGATAGATCACCGTAGCGCGCACCTTAGGGTCGATGACATGTGTAGGGCATGCTATTAAAAGCATGTCACTTCCTTATAGCATGTCGTAGCAATAGGCCCGTAATATAGTATTAGAGTAACATTATGTTAGGCTCAACATGCTGTTAGAATCCTCCTCTGTTACTACAAGAGGAAGGAGCAGGTAAGTGCCTGCCTTTTAAGGTTAACAACACCTAACTCCCAAGGTACCCTCTCCGCTGCCTTACCCTCTGCCTGCATGCTTAGTGTGCATGCAGGCAATCATGATAGTGTTTAGCTCTAACAGAGGTAGGACATGCTGTTAGAGTAATATCTTAGAGGCCTTAATAGCAAGGCAGATTATAATAGACCTATACTTGTAATATACAAACTCTGGTGTATTGCAGCCTAAAAGCTTAATAGAAACATTTTGCAAGTATAATATTATATCCTGCCTAAGTTACAGACTCTAGGGTGCGCGCTACGGCATTGATTAGAAGAGAGACGCGTCCGAGTCCGCTGCTGTGGTATTGTGCATAAATGGTGTAGTTATACAGAGGCAGTCCGGAAGCTCGATGCTTCAGTCAACGGGAGAGACGACTTGACATAGCAAGGGGTGGATTTCATTTCATCCCGATTTCTCAGAAACACAGAAGAGTAACATGCTTAGACTTAGTCCATCTCCTCCCGAATCTCCTCCTTAACCTTCACCAGAGGAAAAAAAAAAAAAAAAAAAAAAACTATTAAGAGCACACACGCACTTGAACCTCAGAATTAAACAGCTCCGCTACGCTGCGCTACACTGCGCTAAGCTATGCCTATTACACTCCACTCCACTTGATTTAACACATACTTTCAGCAAGACAAGACAAAGACAAACAAGTATCTGGGTATCGACTCGCGCGAATGCACACACACAACCAACCCCCAACAAAAAAACCAGCCATGAGGAAAAGAAACGAAAAAAGAAAAAAAGGAAAAAAGTAAAGCCTTGAGGCGAGCGTGTAGTCTAATCATAACCGTGATGCAGTGCGCGCCAACGAAAAACAAGAAAAATGTATCAGCAACGCCTATCCGCCGAAACCTCAAAACACGACACGGCAGATTCCTAGCCGAGGCCTGTCAGGCTTCGACTCGAGACGGGGGTGTACTACGACCGTGTCTCGATAGCGGTTGGCAAGGAGTTGACCTGGAGTGTCGGGGTGGGGATATTGTAATTGGCGTAATCTTCGTTTTTCTGGTGGATGCCTTTTGTGAAGTCGTCTTCGCGAGTGTCTGGCCTGGATACAGTGCCGTTGTCGGGGCCTAGGTGGGGGTCTGGGATCTGGATGTCGAGCTGGGAGTGCTGTTAGTAATTTGAGATGTAGGTAGTAACGAGGATTTCATACGGTGAGGTATCCCGTGCGCCGCAATGGGATGATCTTGACTGCCTCTTTCTCGCCCACTTTCCTGTTCCACTGGTCTATCCACGTCTCGAGCTCGTTTAGCTGCTTCTTTACGCCCGACATGCCCACGTCGTCCCACAGCCAGAACGTCGCTGCGCCCATGACGGCGTCCAGCCAGGCGCGGAAAGTAAAAGGGTCGAAGGCCGCCACGAGCGAGTCGTTGATCTTCTTGACGATATCCCTAAAATCGTCTTCGGTGACCAAGGGGTCTAGGATCTCAGGGTACAGGTTCGCAAAGGTCGGGGCCAGGTCTCCCTTGACCATCCAGTCGCGCTTGATGCGGACGATCTTGGTCGTCTGGTACAGCTCGCTGTCGAGGGGGACATGCGGGTTCGGGTGCGGAAAGCAAGGGTGCGAGGGGCCCCAGGGAAACTCGGATGCATCGTCGCCGTCGCCGTCGCCGTCGCCGTTGGTCCTGTTGCTGCGGCTCCTGCTCAGACTCGTCCTCCCGCTGCCGGGCAGGCTCACTCGACCGCCTGAACTCTGGGGCGTGGCGCGCTTGCCGGCTTCGACGTCGAGGGCGTCTGAGCGGGGCGGTGCGCTGGGCGGCGGTGCATCGTGGGCGACGGCCATGGAGGGCCCAGCGGTCGGCGAGCGGGACTCGCGGTCGTGCTGCAGGCTGGTGCGCGCGCGGGCGTGGTCGCGCGGCAGGGCGATGCTGGTGCGCGCGCTGCGGGCCTGGTCGTCTCCGGGGGTGGAACGCTCGACAAACAGCGAGCTCGGGGCCGGGCTCTGGCGACTCTGGTGCCGCTGCGGCAGGGTCAGCAGCGGATACTCGTCGCGCTCGGAGCGGGGGCGCTCGACGGGGACGTTGGGCTCTCGCGGCGCCGAGGGGGGCGGGTGGTCGTCGTCGTCGTCGTGCGGCGGCGGCGGCTGCTGCTGCTGCTGCTGCTGCTGCTGCTGCTGCTGCTGGGAGCGACTGCTGGCGGCGGGCGGCGGGCGCGGGGAGCTGTTCTGCGGGTTCCAGAGGCGCGAGGCCGGCGGTCGAGGGGGTCCGTTGGTCGCAGCAGCCGGGAACAGGCCGCGCAGGCCGAGGCCGAAGATGCGGTTGGTGAGCGACCAGCGTTGCGGCGGTGCGGCGGGCAGGGCTTCAGTCGCGGGCGCGTTGGGCGGCGCCGGCGCAGGGTTGGGGGTGTGTGAAGGAATGGTGACGGGCAGGGCGAGGGCAAGCAAGGCAAAGCGACCCGTGCGCGCTGCATGGGCGGCTGAGGTCCGGACTGGCGGCAGGGACGGCCAGCTGGGCTGCGATTGGCGGGCGGCGAGGCACAGCGAGGAGCGGCGAGACGGCGCTGGGCTGCTGGAATCCGGTGGAGGAGGCCGTGGGCGCAGAACCAGGAGCCACGAACCAAGATGCAAGATGCAAGACGCAAGATGCAAGATGCAAGATGCAAGATGCAAGATGCAGGATGCGCCGCCTGAGGCTCTGCAGTCCAACGTCTCGCACGACGACGCCTGCTCGGCCGTGTGCGCGTGCGTGTGCGCTCAGTAGTAGCTCGGGTGTCTCACACGCGGTCGCGGCAGCTGCGCCATAGAAACCTTCAAAGTTAGTTCCAACGCATTGGCCCAGAGAATCGTCGTCGCAGACCAGCAGCCAGCAGCGCACAGCAACACCGGGGAGCGCAATCTCTTGTACTGACGCCCGCATTCCCTCCACCGCTCGTAATTTGGCCACAGAAAGCCCTGTTCCTCGATCCCCCGGCCCTGCACACACCCGTACAGCCCGCTCGATGATGCAGGTGCCCACGGACCGATGCATGACCCAGCCCAGCATGACGAGCCCTGCAGGGATCCTGAAGCCAGCAGCCTAGCCCATCTTCAACCTCAGACAGCTGCCCGCCCTGCACAGCCAGCCTGCATCCTGCATTCTGCTCAATCTCTCGTGCCACGTCGTCTGCTGCTGCTCATGCCACTGCCCCTCGCCGTGACCTTGGCCCTCTGTGCCACTGCAGCCCGACTCTAGCCAGGAACGGGCCCTGCTGGCTCGCGCCTTCCCTGGCTCTAGCCACGGTGAAAGTCGCGCCGCCTGCCTCGGCGGGCACTTCAGTTTCATGGCTTGTGTGCAAAGAAGCAAGCTGTCCCTGGGCGACCACCAGGCGCGCACGCACCCGCACGTCGGTCTAATAGTGGAAGCAAGCAAGCAACATCGTTGTCACCTCAAACCCTCAATCTCCAGTTTCTCAGCCTCAGACATGCATACTTCCAACCTCCATCACGCCCACAAACCTTACCCACCTCGCCCCCAACTAGAGCCCCCCGCTAGCACCGCCTCACAGTTCCAAGTTCCCACCGTCCTTGGTCCCGCTCCCATCGCCTCACCACTCCCTACCGTCTCGAGAAGTGTTCGTCCGTGTTCGCTTGCCCCTAACCCCCTTTTCCCCTGCCCTCCGCCCAGTCACCATCTTCCCGGCGCACAGATGCACTTGCTCGCACTCCGCTTCCGTCAAATCACGACCTCTGCACATGGCACTAGATAGGTGGTGGTATTGTAACTAGATGGTATTGTATGCCTAGCCTATCGATCCACTGTGGATCGGCGGTAGATCTAATTACCAAAAGACCGACCCTCCATAAATTCTTACTTTATACTATCCCCATTCCGCAAACCTCCACATCATGTCCACACAACCTACACTACTCATCTTGTACGCCTGTCATGCCCATGTACTCGCTGCCGTCACTGGAGCCCAAATTTATGAAGAACTAGATTCGAAAAGGTACTCATGTGGAATCACTAGGTACGTAATATAAAATTACTAGCTACTTATTTAGAATCACTACCTACTCATGTCAATCACCATCTACGCCGCTCTCCTGTTCGCGTTGGCTTGCATCTTGCGCATCGCTTCTCGGTGCGCGTCGAGCATCTGCCCGCTGCGCATCATGCTCTCCATCATCGAAGCTCGTTGCTGCTGCACCGCTTCACGTTGCTGTCGCTCCACCTCCTTCTGTCGTCGTTCGTTCAGAAGCGCCGCACGCTGCTGCTCCGCAATGTAAGCAGCAGTTTGTGGTGGCGTAACGTCCCTGATGTTATCTCGCCAGTCTGCGTACAGGTCCTCTCTCTTTCGATTCGACTGTGAGCTGGCTGTGCGCTGAGGCTGATGCGAATCGAACCCTGGAGCGACCCCCTGGCCCGCCCACCCCTTCTTCTGCCACTTCTGCGCCGTCGAGGGAGGAGCGCGACGCGGCGATACGAGAGGAGGCTGTTGTTGCTGTAGCGGCGAAGTTGGCGCCTGCCTCAGTAGCTGTCGCCTCTGAGCAAGTGTCATATCCACCAATTCATCCTGTTCGAGCAGCATCTCTCTTGGCGATGGGAGCGGCGAGAACGAGTGCGATGTCACACGGCTGCGCATCATGCTCTCGCGCTGCCCTAACAATGTGTTGTTGGGAAGTGGTGAAAGAGCATCAAGCTGAGCCCCCAAATTCGATCGTGACAAGACCCGCGGCGATAGAACAGATGGCGATCGAGACAGAGGCTGCGGATCGACAATCGATTGTTGTGAAGTCGAAGGCGAACGGCTCAAGCCGAGTTTGCTGCTGCTTTCGCTAGACATCCCCTTCGACATCCTGTGACTTCCGCCTATAGGGCCTGCAATCTCGTCGCTAACAGGCGCTGGCGCTTCAACTACGCTGTGATCGAGCGCTGCACCAGGTGAAGATGGAACAACTATCTCATCAAGCTCTGGCAAATCTGCAGTCTCCAGGTGCTTAGCCCACTCATTCGTGCGATACGACAAAGCGACCTTCGAAAACCGTGGTGGGAGCGTGTTCTCTTTGAGACTGCCAACATATAACGGTTCGTGCTCGGGTTGTGAGCTCTGCGACAGTGCCTTCTCACTGCTGGACTTGGACTGCTCGCCGTCACTGTTGCCCTTCGCGCTGGAGATGAGGGTGTCAGCGCGGAAGCGTGAGTTGCGACGAGATGAGCGCTTTGCATTCGCGTCAGTTGGCTTGGGGTCCGTGCGGCTGGTAAGGGACTGCCGTATCACCGGCGGTGTTGACGCATCTTTCGTGGCTTTCTCAGCAGTTGGGCCTGACTCCTTGGCTTCAACCTTGGGAGTATGTGCTACGCGCTCATTCACGGGAGCGTATTCCTTGACAGAGGCGATTGGTGATCCTACACGGGTGACATCGTATTCTGTGCCAATTGGCGACTGGGGTGGTGAGAGCTGGCGTAAAGAAACGTCGTCAAGTTCGTCATCCAGCGTAGCAGCAATCGATGAAGCGAGGTCGTCTTCAACATCTGGTACGTTGACCAGGTCCTCCTGGGATTCAGAGGCAGCGCGTGAAATCCTTTTGGCGGAAATTTGTCGTAGGTTGGACATGTTTGAAATGCGCTTCGATAGCGGCCTGCGCCCACTCAGAGAAACATTTTCTGACTCTGCAACAGCTGAGACTGAGGAGTTGTCGCCAATTTCGCTCTCTGCATCCTTCTCTTCTGGCACATTGAACGGGAGTGGAACGACTGCTGGGGGCGGTGGTACCGAGAATGGACGTAGGCTGGCGCCCTTTGCAAAGGTTTCCGCAAGTGCAGCTTCCGGTGTGGCAGGTAGGTCCTTCTGGTCACCGACAGAGCCGGTCACTGAGCGGGCCTTACGCTCTGTGATTGGGTTGCCCTGCGCATCAATCTGCTGGATGTCGTCCCTGAGAACGCCGACGGTGACAGTGGTGCCTGCTGTGGGATCAGAGTGAGGTGAGCGCACAACGCCACTCTTCCGCATATTCACGAGCTCCAAGCTGTCCGTAGCGAAGACTTCCTTCTCGCGGACGCTGGTGGAGTGCTTGGGGCTCTGAATAGACGACGATGCGCTCGACTCCTGGACACTCTTGTCACCAAAGGATGCCTCCCACTGCGCTCGCTCGCGCTGGAAGCTGTCCTCGATCTGACGTCCCAGAGCCTCCTCTTCCCTTTCCCTATCCTGTTGCTTCTCGAGCTGCTGAGCAGCACTCTTCTCGCGGTGCGCTTTCACAAGCTTCCAAACACGCAGCTGCGAAACGACACCGAGTGCTGCGATGATGACGATTCCTGCAAGTTCGGCTTTGATGTTCTTGGTGACGGGATACGTATCGGTGTTCAGAGGGAAGACGTTGTCGTTTAAAGCTATACAGGTCAGCTGCAATCAAGCAAGCGACACATAATACTCACCCCAAAGATACAGCCAGAACTCTTTCATACCCGCACAGCTGAGACAGTCGATGCCAAGTATGGTAGCGGTCGCGCCAGAAAATGCGATTGATGCAATGAGACCGTACGTGCGGGTGTGATGACTGAAAGATAAGCAGTAACCACCAGCGCTCATGCATCCAATGAAGATCGCGCGGCCGGTGACTGAATCAATGAGACCGCCCGACTTGAGGCAGAGAAACCACATGCTGACACAGAAACCACCGAGCAGGCATCCAAATCCTTCCGTAATGTCTGGAAAGACAAGTGAGATCGCGCCGAAGATGACACTAGTGAAAAAGGCGGCGACAAAGAAGGCGCCTTGGACACCATTGGAGACTGGAGGGTTCATCAGGTATACAATCAGGACAGTGACAGCCAGTGCTGTCAAGTACGCAGCTGAGCCGAAGACGTGTACCCTGCTTCATGTCAGACGCATTGGTGGGTCAAGATGCGTGCGCTTACCATTTGTTCCTGATGCCAATGACCGCAAACGATAAACCGGACAGCAGTAGCATGACACCACTGATGCCCATAGCTGGTGTGAGGCTGGGTTGGATCGGCAAAGGATTCTCCGGATTTAAATCTACAGCATGTCAGTCGATTCGATCTGGAAGCTTGGGGATCGTGACTGACTGGCAGACTCTGTCGACTGGGGCGCAGTCGACGCAGTGGCTGGAATTTGCATAGACGTGGTTGCATCTGCCGAGGCGGAAGATTGAGCTGGAGTAGACGAAGCTCGTCTACTCTCAGACACTGTGGTAGTGGCGTCTTCATCAGATGAGGTTACTGATGGGCGGGAGGATGCAGTAGCTGTAGGGGTCTGCGAACGACCAGAAAGAATGTCATCTTGACGACGGACCGCATACTGGGGTACGGCCGTGACTGAATGGAGACTGAAGATCAAGGTGAGGCACACCAAGAGGAAGCGGTAGGAGCGCATGGCGAAGCGTGGAGTTGGCGTTGTTAGTATGCGGTAGTAATGGCCATGGGATTAGTATTATGTTGGTAATCGCGATCGAGCAAGGAAAGCGCGAATTTGGACAGGATCTTGAGCAAGAAATGCGATGCGTTGTTGCAAGAAACGAAGGACGTAGGTGAAGACCAGTATGGGTGAGTGTTGAAAACGAGTGTGGGCGAAGACAGGTATTACTGAATTCGCAGGGTAAGGAACGAATGAGAGTGAGTCGGCGCAGACACGCAGCCAGTCAAGTCGACGTGGTGTTGAGGTGCAGAAAGATGCAGCAAAGAGCGGGAAGGCGACAGGGTACCGGAGTCCATAAAAGGCATCACAACGCCCTCCATGTGCGATCAGCAATTGGTGCCGGGAAGCTCAAGGGACGAAGAGCACTGACCCCGGGCTGGAGTCTAACGAGATGAACCGTGAAGGTTTTTGGCGGCATGGCGGCTATCAAACGGCGCGCTGTTTTGGGATCACCCCATTCTGGGTATGGCAACGACCAGTCCTTGGGGCATATTAGGAAATTGCAGTCCTCCCGATGTCAGTCATCGGCAGTCTACGTTCGTAAGATGGGCGCCGGGAGTGAGGCTATGGTGGAAGAGGAAAGGCTGCTACCCAATTACTCGAGCAGCAATGAGACAAAAAGGGAGCAGCAGCGACGCGAACTGGACAACAGTCTTCCCCAGTAGAAGCGGTTGACATGTGTCGAAGGTGGATCGGGCAGGCTGAGTGACATGCTAAACGCCAGCGTAGCCATGCACAACGCGCCTTAATCACTCTGCTTGATGCACGTTTGCACGAACGGATGATGGAAGGCTGGACAGCGTCGCGTTGTTGTAAGAGTGACACGCGAAGTAATTAGGTTTGCGCCAATCAGGTACGGCAGCCCTCTGATTCGCGTAGGGCTGGCAGACGACCCGCTGCATAAAAGTTTCCGGGGCCAGCATAATTTGTCCTCCTGAATTATAATTGACAACATCCTCGAAATAAAACTGCACGTCTGAACAGCCACAATGATCTCGCATTGATGATCGCTTTGCTGCGTCGCGAGAAAAGCACCCTGCCTGTCTGACTCGGTCTGACGAATCTTGCTTTTCGTGGACGAGACGAGAAGCGCTCGGCCAGCACAGACAGATCGCCGCGGCATGCACGAACTGATCTGCTCGTTCCGAATGCCGAGGATCCAGTTCTGGCTGGTTTTGCTTCCGCTCGCAGACGAAGCGGCCCAGGCGTTTGGTGTGAGTGCTTCCCAGATTATCTGGTGCTTGCGTTGCTCCACGCAAGATGTGCGTCCGATTTGCCGGCGAGGTGACATGGTTTGACTTCAAGTCTTGCTTGCTGTCGTTGTCTCGACGCGCCTTGCATATAGCTAGCAGAAACCCTGGCTGCGTTTCTGCGCTGGTTGTACCTAGCTGATCGCGATGGCACGTTCTCCCGAATCCGGTCTCACGGGGGTGGATCCCAGTAAATTGGATAGACATTGCCAATAGAACATCAGAAAAGCAGCGACTCGCGAGCAATCCCGTACGTTACACGAAGCCGTCTCCAGATTTGTGCTTTTGAAGCATTGGCGAACCTGCAGTCATGAGAGCGCTCAATCGTGGATGCAGGGAGCGTCTGACAGCGTGAGCGTGCTGCAGTGGCGCAGGCTTGTGAATTTGCTCTCCGCAGAGGCTGAGCGCTAGCGATCCGCTCCCTTTCGTACCAGACACGAACCGGTAGATACGGGCTTGTCAACGGCCATACAACAAAGCACTGTGCAGCTTTATAGTGATTTGCAAAACGATGGCTCCACCCCGTGACCTGGCAAAAACTCGTCGATATCACGAAAAGAAGCCTTTAACAACATACAACTTAGTACCCTTATGCAGCTAGGTATAGGTAGTAGTATTTATAGTATAAATAGCCTTAATAGGTAAGAAGTAGCATAAAAGAGGTAGAACAGCTGAGTGTGCGTTAATGAGGGAAGATATCTTGGCAGGGTAACTATAACTACGCAGTCGTGACTATAACTAGACCGCTGGTGTCATTTATACTGTCAGTTTCTAGGTCATGGGGTGGAGCCATCGTTTTGCAAACAACCCATAATTGGAGTCCAGATGAGAAGGAACATCTTCGGCACTGCAATGATTCAAAATGACAGGCTCAACCGTGGTCCCGGGCTGCTCAACAGGATGCACAAAGACAAGGTTGTCCTGAACTTTGTATATTAATCTCGTTCGGTGCTGCGCCTTCGGAGTTGCAACCGGACCGCTCCGACATTGAATATGATCTCAACGCTCAATCGACCAAGCAGCAGCTGTCGACGGCTCCAAACCCTGCAGCCACGCCTCCTTCTTCACTCTGATCCCCTTTTGTGCGGAGAAGATACCCTGCCTCGAAATTCTCCAAGATTTCGCCGCTTTGTCCCTCGCCGGATCCGCCTCGCCAAAGACACACTCCGTAAACACCCAGCTCGCAAATGACACCTCCCCTCTCAACCACCCCATTACGAATGATAACGTTCTTGAGGGGCGGCGGCTCAATCATCTCCATCAAGATGTATGCTGGCCACTGCGTCTCGGGAAGGTTCTGAAGGAAGGAAGGGATCGCTTTACGATAGATATTATTGCCTCCGCCCTCACGTTGCGGCTTCAGAACATATCGAGCGGCTGATGAAGGATCATTCGCAAGCTTCCTGGCTTGCTCGCCAGCATCGCTTTTGTCAAGCGGGTAGATAGGCGCAAATGTCTTCAGCAGTTGCGAGGCAATCTCTTCGTCAGGCAGGAAACGCTTGAGGTGGGGCGAGTTTGGCGTTGCCAGAACCTGTTGAACCTTTTTGCAGCCGGCAAGTTGGGTGAGCACACTTGGACATTTGATCGCCCTGCTTTTCTCGAGGTGCAAGCGTGCTTCCCAGTCTTCATCCTTCACATAGTCGTCAGGTGAGTACCCAGCTCGATAGTAGATTGTGGTGACTTCATATGACGTTGATGGCGAATTAGGTGGAGTGTAGATCAAATTGCGATCTCCATCAAGTTTTGTGTGCACCAATGTCTTGCCAAAGGAGAGACGGAACGAGCGTACGTCATTCTCTTCGAATAGTGCATACTCCAAATGCCTCTGGTCGAACACATTCCTTTCAGGATCTTGTACGACGAACAGGACACACAGCGGTAGCTTCGTCTTGGATTCACCGTACGCCCTGTGGCCAGCAGCGAGTCCATTTGCTAGTCGAGAGGTTGATTGACTTTGTCTCAGAGCATCGGCCTTGATAAGAGAAGATGTCGATGACGGGTATGCGCCAAGGGAGAAGAGGTATCTGTGCAACGCAGACACTTGTGAAGAAAGACCGCCAAAAGAAGAGGCGATAGTGTTGAATTCGACTTGCTTCAGGCCAGGGTTTGGGTCTGTCTGAGATGGGTCCTCATGAACCATGTAATCCGAACGGAAGAGACCGAGAGATAGTTCCTGAACGTAGCCTTCCTTCTTCACGGCGAGATGTGTCTGCCATAGCTTTGCAACGAAATCATCGACATCCACTAGCTCCTCCACAATGCTTTGTAGCCACTGCTCGTCTCTGGCAATGGCGGAGTACAGTTCGTTATAAGCTTTTTGAATCGACAGGCCATCCTCAAAGCATTTCCGAGGGAATAAACTAGGGAAAATTGTGACAGGTGCTGTTGTCGCGAGGACACCGGAGGGATCCTGAGATTGCTGAACGAGGGAGGGAGCCGGGCGAACCGCCAGACCGTGAGCTATCGACCAGTCTTTCACTTCTGTGAAGATAAAGTTCTGCTCTTCGGCAGACAGCTCCGGAGGGTAGTCTGCATGTGTATCCGACGCCATGCTTTTTGGCAAGTGTTACTTCGTGGTTGCAGGCTTTGCTGTAACGCAGAAGTTTGTGATGGTACGCGTACCTGACAAATGCAGCTTCCCTGCCCCGCGCTAGTGGGATTGCCTCATCATGGCTGCCACTTGGGCTCGCGACATTCAACATCAGATCGCCATTCGCTAACAACGTCAATATTTTGCTTGTACCTCATCTACCTGGGCGCAAGATCCGAAGCCTGCACTGGTGTATGCGAATACATCTGCCCGCACGGGTCTTACTAGCCAACAAACGCGTCGATCTTGACCCCGCAACACGTCCCCAGCTGATCATGCGCTTCGATCTTACCAGCTAATTGTCCAATCACGTATCACCATCATCGACACCTATCAATTTTGAATTCGCTCACAACTGATGCACACGCCTGGATTAATCCTGAACGTGCCAAGAGTGTTGTGTTGTTTGTCTGTTCTTTCGCTGATGCAGTCTTGATACTGATTCTGCAACGCCCGCACGCCGCTGTATATGAGATACAATACTGAATGACCGCCCCGACCCCAGCAGCAGCTGTACGGGCTCTGCAACTCGACGACGAAGAACCCGTATTCTCGCATCAAGTGGATGTGCCAGACGCCGAAGGCCGCAAAAGGAGGAGGATCACTCCAATCAATCTCGTTACAGCACCATCAGCTGGGCCCTCGCAGATAGCACGTGAACTTGAAAGCGAAGCGCCCAGTGCAGCCTTATCGCGCGAACCGGGCGCGTGGGACTTTCTTGCCAAATGGGAGAATGAAGACTCCAGCATCGCAGAGGACTCTCAAGCAGAGGACTGCTATTCAGACGTGAGTGCTGGGTCTCCAGTAGCGCTGGAGGACACCGATGATGAAGATGGAGGGGAAGACATACCACACAAAGGATCAGCGACGAGGCCAAGCAAACTCGGCGCGGACCGAGTGGTCGAGATAATCAATGACTGCATCATGAAGTTTGCAGCTTCATGGAAGCCTGGCAAAGGCGAAACCCAACGCAAGGGCGAAGGAGCCTCAGCTGATGAACCTCTTGTTTACGATGCAGATGCATTGTGGGACCAAGCGCACGCCGCTGGGGAGCGAGAAGTACTTGCCGAGAAATATGAGTTGGAAGCGGAGTACTACCGGCAACGTCTCGACAAATTATGCGACGAGATCACGAAAGATCCTGGCGATACAGAGGCTGCAGTCAGAAAGGTAAGTGATTTCAGCTGTGGCACACTTTTATGCTGCGGAAAAAGTTAGATACGAAATCCAGATCTCCAGAAGATCAGGGACCTGGCAGTACCTGTCTTTGTATGCGTTGCGCTCAAATAGGCGCCCTGTTGGCTATATCAAAGTCACTTCTGTATCTCGGATTTTCTGCAACATAGGAGGCACAGTGCCTTCAGTTTTCGCCCACATATCCGCTAACTCCAGTCCAGAGATGTCGAAACCTCGAAGTCACTGTGGAGCTGCTTGAACGTGCAAGTTGGCTCGAAGGCATCTACAAGCTTCTCCCGGATCCAAACAGCGACGACGAATCACAGAGTGGTGGCGTTCAGAAGAATCAGACACAGCCTTCCGCTCCTCAGACACTCCATCAGCTGCAGCGACCAGCGTTCTGTCAAATTGTTGATCTTAGTACGCTTTCATCCTCGTACAGTTCGAATGACGAAGATGTACCACTCAGCACTATCCCGACAATGTCGCTCTCTGTTGAGCCCCAAAGTGCTTTTGGATGGGTCACTAAATCGCGCAATCTTTCTTCAGACCCTGGAGAGATTGGCACGATCAAAGAGCCAGTTCCTGTAACAGTAGAGCCAACGCCCAAAGTAGTGCGCCCACAACCTCCGCTTGGAGATGCACCCGAGCATGCCTCTATCGTGTTAATCAGCCGCTGGGACTGGTCTCACATTGAAGAGACGCAGGATCGCAAACGCGCCGTGTCTCGGGCCATCTTTGAAATGAAGACAGGGGACGTAGAGGCGATTCGGCAGCGATTACAGAAAGTTGGTAGGATGAACATGGTTTGGGAAATCACGGCCTGCATTGGAATGCTCTCACGAGAAGACAAGCGCATGCCCGGAGTTTTGCCACAAGATCTTCCCAAGACCGTGAGATTTACAAAGCTTTTCTTGTGCTGGTGGTTGTGTGCAAATTTCCTATACAAAGACCCGTCTCGTGAGGAGCTCGAAGAGCTTACAGACTGCCTACGGAAACGCTCGCGGGACCCTGCAACATTTTGCGATTACGTCGATACCGTTCTGAATACGACTTTCAGTGTTGAAGCCTTCAGCAGGCCAGCACAACCTTCGCAGGCGGAAATCATTGAGATTTCCGATGATGATGAGCTGCCTACGCCATCAGTGATTCGGCGTAAAGCAAACATCGACAAACCTGGCAGTGTGCACAAGAGCAACCCTATCTTCCTAGAGTGACACATATACGTAGATAGCTTTACTGAAATCCGGGGGTGGCGGCTCGATTACACGACTTCTATTCTTCACTACCTTCTTCGGGCCTACGTACAGTAGGGCGCAGTGCATCCATTGGCTGGAAGTTTTGCATTTCTGGTACTGGCGCTCATTCTTCCGCATTTGGCAACGTCTCTGCCTCGGTCGGTAGCAGCACACCCACAGTGTATACGTTTGTCTGTGAGACTGCAAATACACCCAGAATCATCATCTTCAGAATGACTCTCTTCGATGCGCCGTAAATCGGCAAGAGATGCCGACATTCTTGACAAGATGCCGCGAAAATTCGGAAGTGGTTCGACAATCAAAACGTCAAAAGTAAGCAGCAGCGGCCAGGCCTGAGTACCGGTAAGCGTGCGCTGTGGGGACGTATCCTCAACTTTGGAGCTGACCTAGAGTTACGCCGATCATGACTGTACTCGGCGTTGGTACGGGCAGCAAAACTCCCAAGGCTGTTCGCGTAGTACGCGGCGCGTACGAGTGCAGGCGAACAGGACCTTGTTGCTGGTGTCATTATCATTAATACCACACACAACTATAGATCAGTTCATTATCGTGCGTCAGAATCTACAACTGTCATGTGCAGGGGTAGTGCGTGAGCTCTGTCAGCATCAAGTTGATGTTCAGGTGGTGGGCCCTGTCGCACAACATTTCCAAAGCTGAGAACAGTTCTATCTCCAACAACACCAGAGCTGAGAGAGTTCGGTGCCCCTCACGCAGATCGAGCCAGCCCTGCGCCGTCAAAGCAATCAGACCAAGATCGAGGATGGTGTCGGCGTGCTAAAGCGGCAGAGAGCCAATCATATTCCATCCATTTGATGCCGACGCCGGCCGCTTAGTCTGGCTCTCTATTCCGCATATGAAATGATTTGTGTCCGCGCATTCTGACACCGCTCTAACCATCCTTCTTCTCTTCCTTCCTCACTTTGTATCAGTGATACCTCTGCCCAAGTCTACAACCAAGAATTTTGCCTCCCCTAACCATTGACCAACATGGAGGCCCTTCTCCGCCAGTCTAGGACTATGTGCCCGTTCCTTCACAAGACGTCGCCCGCCACGCTTCGCTCACTGTCCACCACGACCGCCGCCAGCCATGATGTCTCCCCCAGCGCTGGAAGCATGTCGAACCTTCAGGTGCTCGGCAAGCGGTGTCCCATCATGGGGAAGGCTCTTGCCGTTCAGAGCGCTCGCACCGGCAATAGCGCCCTCGCTGGTGCTTTTGGTGGCATGCGTGCCTACCACACTCGTGTGAACCGCGCCAAGCTGCACACGACTGCGCATAAGGAGGCGCACGTTGAGACGGAGCGTGTTCGCGGCCAGCAAGGTACGCATTGATGCTCGGAGGCGATGATTTTCAACGCGTCATCGCCGCCACACCGAATCTATAATGAAGTGACAACTAAAGCGCAAATTGCTGACACGGGTTGTAGCTCCAATTCCCTTTCCTCCTGCGGCGCAAAAGTCAGCGAGTGCGCGATCTGCCAATGCTGGAAAGACTCAAGCTGCGAAGCACTTCGATTATGAGGCGTACTACGAGAGCGAGCTGGACAAGAAGCACAAAGACAAGTCCTACCGCTACTTCAACAACATCAACCGATTGGCCAAGGAATTTCCTCGCGCTCACAAGGAGTCGCCGGAAGATAAGGTCACCGTATGGTGCTCCAACGACTACCTCGGCATGGGGCGTAATCCAGCCGTCCTGAAGTCGATGCACGAGACCTTGGACAACTACGGCGCTGGAGCTGGAGGAACCAGAAACATCTCCGGCCACAATCAGCACGCTGTGGGCCTGGAAAACACCATTGCAAAGCTCCATTCCAAGGAGGCTGCCCTCGTCTTCTCCTCGTGCTACGTTGCCAACGACGCGACTCTTGCGACTCTTGGCAGCAAGATGCCTAACTGCGTCATTCTTTCAGACAGCCTGAATCACGCGTCTATGATCCAGGGCATTCGACACTCGGGTGCGAAGAAGCTGGTTTTCAAGCACAACGATATCGCCGATCTCGAAGCCAAGTTAGCATCGATTCCGGCCGAGTACCCAAAGATCATTGCGTTCGAGAGTGTATATAGCATGTGCGGCTCCATTGGCCCCATTGAGGAAATTTGCGACCTTGCTGAGAAGTACGGTGCGATCACTTTCCTGGACGAGGTCCACGCCGTCGGCATGTACGGATCTCACGGAGCTGGTGTTGCTGAGCACCTTGATTACGAAGCTCACAAGGCCGGCAAGCCTGAGGGCACTATCATGGACCGCATAGACATTATCACTGGAACCCTCGGAAAGGCCTACGGCTGCGTTGGTGGCTACATTGCTGGTTCCGCTAAGCTTGTCGACACTGTCAGGTCTCTGGCACCTGGCTTCATTTTCACAACCTCGCTCCCACCTGCAACCATGGCTGGCGCGAAGACTGCCATTGAGTACCAGGCGAACTACCAAGGCGACAGACGCCTCCAACAGCTCCACACTCGTGCGGTCAAGGACGAGCTTAACGCCCGCGACATTCCGGTCATCCCCAACCCCAGCCATATTATACCTGTCTTGGTTGGAAATGCTGAGATTGCCAAGAAAGCCTCTGATCTGCTTCTCGAGGACTGGGGCATCTATGTCCAAGCGATCAATTATCCTACCGTTCCTGTTGGCCAGGAGCGTCTTCGTGTTACGCCTACCCCCGGTCACGTCCGCGAGTACCGCGAGCACTTGGTGGAGGCGTTCGATGCTGTCTGGAAGCAGCTTGGCATTAAGCGCACCAGCGAGTGGGCTGCTGAAGGTGGCTTCATTGGCGTTGGTGAGGCTGGCAAGGCGGAGGAGCAGCCTCTTTGGACTGACGAGCAGCTCGGCGTTGACACCGTTCTGAAGGAGATGAAGGCCGGCCAGGGCGCTGTTGGTGTTCTTGAGGCCGTTCTTGAGAACGAGCGCAAAGCCACGGCTCAAGCCGTCAGTGCTTCTGCTTAGCTTTATGTGCATTCGTCGACATTGGGTTGGGTCTGGTCGCTCCTTCGCTTTTGAGACCTTGGATAGCTTTGCCGCATTGGCAGTCGAATCGATTCTCCATCTTCCTGCCAGACACATATTTCGAACTATTCTTGTGACTATCTACGCTATTCGTGACGTGATTGCAAATTTGCGGACTTGAGCTTAGCATGGGACGTTACTCCCATGCTTGACCCAGGTGAACGGCATATCTGTGGGGCGGCGGACTTGGCATCCGCGTTCGCGCTAGTGACGCATTGAGCTTCCGCAAAGACAGCTCTCTTTCACAGACACAGCCGCGTGCCTCCATCGCGACCTTCCCTTTGTCACGTCGCCGCCTCTATCCCCCAGCGGTTTCGTGTCGACAGAAACATCCACAGATTGGTCCCCGCGCACGCTCGGGCCTTTCGTCCGTATAAAGCTTACCGGACCTCCGAGCTTCCACGCATGTGCCTCTTATACTAATCACGACATTCACCTTTGCCGGTCTCGCGACCCCTACGAACGTCCATGATGCCGCCCGGGCCAAAGAGGAAGCGTGGAGATGGGCGCACATACTCCCAGGACGACAGCCCGCGACCGTCGCCGCATCGGCCGCAGAACCTACCGCTTGCGCACAATCACCACCAGAACAGCCCACGCGGTGGACGAGGAGGAGGAGGAGTGGGAGGTGACAGGCGGCAAAGCAGAGGAGGGAGTGGCATGGGAGGGGGTTCTCGAGGAGCGTCCAGTGTCCCGCAGAGCCCCAACGTGTCATATGCATCACCGCCAGTCAGGTCGCCAGCAGCGAGCCAGCCGCAACCGCCGCCTAGACCAGCGCAGGCCGCTCCTCCTCCTCTGGCACCACCCAAGGAATCCACATCTCTGCCTGCAGCACCAGCCCGCGAAGTGCCACAGAGCAACGAGTACCTGACCCCCCAGCGCATCGCGAAGTGGAACACAGAAGCACGGCAGGCAATCGTCGAGGCTGCGACAGCGGCACAGCGTGACGGCGATGTTCTCACACTATCTATAGTCTTCCACGAGATCATTGAGGCTTCAATCGACCGCCAGCTAAGCTCAGCCGAACTGGGTTCACTGGTACGCGACATTGTTACTGCCCCGGCTGCTGACTCGGTGGACTCCATATCGACTTTCCTCGACACGCTTAGCTCTCTAGCAGGAAGCGAAGAGAAGCAAAGGGTCGTGCGATACATGCTCATAGCCACAGAGATCGATGTCGAAAGAATGCGTGTCGAGCTTGACGCGCCTTTGCTTCAGTCGCTCGAGTTGGTGCGAACCAGCTTTAATAAGATGGCAGTCCGCAAAGCCACCCACGCTCTCTATCGCCAATCGAACTACAACCTCCTTCGCGAAGAGACTGAGGGCTACTCGAAGCTCATGACCGAGTACTTCACTACGGTGAACAGCGAACCTCCCACCCACGAAGTCGTCAGCGAGACGTATCAGCGAGTCAATGCGCTGATCGGCGCTTTCGACCTGGACATTGGTAGGGTACTCGACGTAACACTGGACGTATTCGCGAACCTCCTAGTCAAGCATGGCAAGTTCTTTGTCAAATTGCTTCGCACGAGTGCATGGTGGCCTGAGCAGCGCGGCTTGGAAGGCATTGAGTGGGAGGAGCCGGAGGTCTCGACGCTGCCAACCTGGGCCGAGCCCAAGTCTGCAACATGGTACTACTCCGAAGAAGAGAAGGTGAAACAGGTCCAACTTCGTGAACGCCGAGATCGCAGATTTTGGGACCGTGTGGGTGAACTTGAGGCTTCACGCAAGGGAAAGGGCATCGAGGCGTTCTTTGAGCTCGGCGCTCGACGCATTATATCGAACAACAGACCGAGGGACGAGAAGATACATGCAGAGGGTGCCAAGCTTTCCGACCAGCAAGCTGCGCGAAAGTGGGCTGATGACTGGATGTCACAAACCGGCACATTGCCACCCTCAGGCAATGACACCGCCGCACAACTGCTCGGTTTCAAGCTGCAGTTCTACGCGTCTGACGCCCGCGACGCGTCAGACTTCCTTCCCGACAATCTCATCCACCTTGCAGCCTTACTGATCAAAGTTGGATTCATCTCCATTCTCGATCTGTATCCACACTTGTACCCGCCAGAGGAGGAAATGTCTGCACATCGGGAGAGACTGACACAGGCTAAGAAGGACAAAGAAGAGAAAGAGGAAGGAAAGGAGAATGCCTTGACGATGTCGGTCCTGACAGACGATTCTGCTCCAGGACAACCAGCCGTTAGCCGCCTTCGGGAAGCCGAGAAACCCTCCAGGCCCGATTCTGAGAGCGGCGCATCTGCCAAATCCACTGATGCCGCAGACGCGAAAGCAGCGCTGCCCGAGCCTGCCGACCAGAAGTACCAGCTTCTCAAGAGCTTGCTTTGCATCGGCGCTTTGCCTGAGGCGCTCTTCATACTTGGGCTCCACCCCTGGCTTTTGGAGGTCTACCCAGACCTACTCGAACTCGTCTCTCGCCTGGCGCATCATTCCCTCACCAAAGTCTATGAGGCAGCAAGACCTATCCCTGCTGAGCAGATTCCAGTTGTGACGAAGGGATCTGGCGCGCGCCCTGGCGACTTTCTACCCCGACGCACACTTCGATGGCCTAAGCCCGATCAGAAGGATGCAGGCGATGGCATTGACTATCGTTTCTACTGGGAGGACTGGGCTGACAATGTGCCTGTCTGCCAGAACGTTGACGACGTCCTCAAGCTCTGCACAACACTTCTTGGTCTCATCGGCCCAGATTGTGGCCAAGACACCGTTCTCCTGACGAAGATTGCTCGCATTGCCCGAAAGGACTTTGCAGACGATTCGTCGGACACTAACCGACGACGCTGGATCAGATTCTCAACAACATTCCTGGCACCAACACTTTCCTTCACCGGCCAGAACCCTGGCGTTGTGAATGAATGCTGGGAGCTCTTCAAGCAGTTTGATACCGCAACAAGGTTCGCACTTTACGACAACTGGCAAGTCAAAGCCTCGACCAAGCCTACTTTCAGATTGCTGTTCAAGAAGATCAACACGAAAACCAGCAAGGAGTTGAACAAGGTCACCACGACAAATGTCAAAGAGTCTGGTCGCAAGATTGCCAAGATCTCTTACTCGAATCCTGGGATCGTGTTCAAGAACATCGTCACACGCCTCATCGGGTATCCGAACATGATCGATGCTCTCGTGGAGTGCAGCAAATACATCACCCTCCTCGGTTATGACGTTCTGACCTGGACCCTTATTACGACCCTCACGAACTCTAACAGAGAAGGCAAGAAGGGCGACGGCATGTTCGCTCAAGGATGGCTCACCAATTTGTCACTGTTCATTGGCAGAGCCTATCAAAGGTATGCTCTCTTAGACCCGACACCAGTTCTACAGTACACCACGCACCAACTACTACAATCCTCGGGCGAGTTATACATGCTTGATGTCCTTGAGCAGATGGTCAAATGGATGGGTGGCATTGGGCCTACCGGCACCCTCTCGGAGTCTACGGTGCTGTCTCTGAGTGCGGGACCGGTTCTTCGCGCATATACTCTGCAGCATAATCTCTCCGATACCCGTCACCAGGCTGTGTCCTCAGCTAAGCGCTTGGCCAAATGCCTCAAAGACAAGAATCTCGCGCCACAGATCCTAGTCGCACTGGCGCAACACGTCGAGGCCTTTATTCACCGCGACGACATGCTTGACGCCCCGGACAAAGTTGTGTTCTTCAACGCCGACAAACTCTACTCGAACCTCTACCAGTACTTGGAGTTCCTTCGCGCATACATATCTGAGGAAGACTTTGACACTGCATTCCCTGGACTGATCGAGATGATCTCCGACTACGGCGTTGATCCTACCATCGCTTTCACAATTTGCCGTGCAAGCATAGCTGCAAAAGCAAATGCCTTCCGACAACGCAGGTCGTCCAGGATCGAAGACAAGACCGCTGATGGCGACGTTATAATGGAGGGATCAGAGAATATACCCGCTGTCGACCCCACTGCCATTTCACAAGCTACGAACGGCGATAGCGCTGCAGAACAAAACGACGACCAGATGGGCGACGCGTCCAAGACTGGCGCTGAAGATGCTTCAGCGAACGCAAACACAATTGGACCAGCCAATGCTGAGATTGAACGTGTGGTCGAACAACTTAAGGCAGTTCTGCCTGAGAAATTCGCACAGCACCCCTGTCTGTCATTCTATGTTACGTTCTGGCAGCTGTCCCTTCCTGATGTGGATCAGACCGGCATCAAGGAGCGGTATCGCGAGACCATTGAAAAGTTCCAGCGACAAGCCGCTCCTGTTCATACAGGAGGCCGGTACAACTCCCGTATCCCTAAGCAGGACACGCCGGAGCAACGTATTGCAAAGGCAGAGATCGCAAAGCTTAATCCAGAACGAGACTCTGTTGCCAAGGCAGCGAAGGCTACACAAGACCAGCTACGAGTCGAGATGACCCGATGGTTTGCGGACGTGCCAATGATTGGCCCGCAATCTGATGCTCTACACCTGACCCTATTACAGGACTGCTTCATTCCTCGCAGCCGCATGTCTCTTCACGATGCGCAGTACACCTCGGCAATGCTTCTCTTTATGCACAGTTCTGGAGTGCCTGGATTCCGCATGGTTAAGATACTCGACTTCCTGTTCAGCGCCAACAAATTGAGCGCCATCATTGGCATGTACTCGGAAGAGGAGGCGAAGAATTTCGGTCGATTCCTAAACGACATCCTCAGGGAGTTGCAAAAATGGCACGACAATAAGAACGACGCATACGCTAAATTCGCATGCGGCGTGGACAAGAAGCTTCCCGGGTTTGGAAAGAAGTTTGATGCTGACCGCGCTGCCGAAGTTCATTTGGACTACACTGAATTCTGCCTTGTCACTTTCAAATGGCACAAGGCTTTGTTCACTGCGCTCAAAGTCTGCATCGAGAGCGGAAAGTACTCGGAGATCCGCAACGCGATCAGCGTCCTGAACTCGGTCTCTACGAGCTTCCCTAAGGTTGACACTATGCGCGACGAGCTGCAAGCACCGCTAGAGCGTATCGCGGAGAACGACGAGAGAGATGACCTCAAGATCTCCGCGCAGTCCACATTCAGAATCTTCAAGCAACCCAGGGCGCACTGGCGTACAGAATGGCAGTTCCGCAACGTGAGTGTCAACGACAGAATCCGACAACTCACTCATACTAATAAATCGAAGCAACCCGCTCCACCAGATGCCACGAACGGTAGTAGCAAGACTGGTTCACAGACACCGCTGCCAAAGGACGCTTCTACAACCAAACTCAATGTTAATGCGCCCGTCTTCAAGTCTAGAAGCGAATCGTAAGTCAGCCATCCGACCCAAGATCTTCAGCCGCTCATACCGATACAGCAATGGGACGCCGAAGCCAACAGAAAGCGGCGACGACGCTGTTCAGAAGCGCGGCTCAACGCCTGCTACTCCAGCAGCTCACTTAAACGACAGAGAGTCTAACAAGGGAAGTACGAGAGAGTCTGACGGCAGGGACTCTACACCCTCACAGCAGGAACGGGGTAATACACCAGCTCGAGCCACGCCCGGTCCTTCCGGTGCCACGCCTGTACCTCGCCCAGACAGATCGACTCCGGGTCAGATCCAACCTATGGGTAGACCTTCCCACGCCTTACCTATCAGACCAGACTCACAGCCTCCACGACCACGCCCCGACCGCCAATCTGATTACGGCCCTCCTCATGGCCGACACGAGAGGGTACTACCGAACGACTATGGACGGCTTGATCGTCCTCTTGATCCCCGCGACCGAGTGATCCCTGGTGGTAGAACCCCAGAGAGAGGCGCTGGTCCTATGGATCGCCGCGACTATGGCAGGGATCCGCGGGAGTATGAAGATAGGACCATGCGTGCACCTCCCAGAGACGCTAGAGGACCGATTCAGCCCCCTCCACGATGGGAGCCTAAGGAAACCCGTGATCCGAGGGATGCAAGGGAGGCCAGAGATCATCGCGAGCGGCTCGATCACAGAGGGTATCCAGTGCCGCCAGGTGCGGAGCCTAGGAGAGTACCATCGACCTCGAGCCTCTCACAGGAGTACAGTGCACACCAACGCGACGCGCCACCACCTCGACATCAGGCGCTTGATAGACAAGATGGTCCACCGCCTCGGCCCCCTGCCAACCTGCCGACACCCACGGATGGTCCTGCGATCAATCCCGCTCGAGCTGCTTTGATCGATCCTCCGGTCAACCCGCAACGTGCCGCTCTTATCAGTGAGACCGGACCTCCTACAAGGCACGAGTCTCCTCGCTCCGATCGCGACAGCCGCCGTGAAAGAGATCCGCGTCCTCAATCACCAAGGAGAGGTGATGAGAGACGAGTCAATGATCCACGTGGAGATGATCGACGTGGCGAAGAGCGTGGTGTGCCATCTCAGCACGGGCGTGGCGATGCGACTCGAGAGCATCGTGAAGATCGCATATCCGTGCGGGGGCCACCCCAGAGTCGAGATCGCCAAGAAGAGATGAGCGTCAACAGCATGCCTACAGGTCCACGCATACCACGAAACGAAGCTGCACGTCCGGAGGCTTCAAGCTCGTCTAGAGGCTCTCGGGAAATGTTTCAGCCATCCCAATCATCACGCCAGTCAAACAATCAGTCACAGGACCCTAACTACGGTAGGCTTAACGCGCCTTCCGAGCCAGCTCCCTCTGGCCCTCGTAGTAAGTGTCCACTCTTGAATCTCTTGACAAGATGACTAACACACACAGGCGACCGTCGTGATGCGCCGTCTCAACCATTGCCTTCGAGTGCGCCGTCAGGCCCCGCATCAGCAAATGCTACTCCCGTTGGTATCCACCCTAGTCGACTCCAGGCAAACTTCAGTGGCAGCAGACCAAATGCACCGGCGATTCAGACAGACATGTCCAATGCACCAAGCGGACCTCGTGGTGGAAGGACTCAGGGGCCCTTGCCTTCACCCGGAGGCCGTGGCCCACCAACCGGGCCTGCGTTCAATAACGACAGAGCTCCCCGCAATGCAAACCCAATGCGAGCTATCAACAGCGTATTGAGCCAGAACGCGCCGTCGCCAACTGAACGCAATGTGCCTGCCCAGACCCAGGGTGTCCCTGTCAATGTGCGCGGTCGTGGTGCAAACCGCGCTAATGGTCCCAGCGATGGGCCGGGTGGGACGAGTAGCCCAATGCCCCCACCGCAGCATGCAGCGACATCTAATTCCCGCCCCGAAGGCCAGCACACTAGGGTCGATAGGCAAGGCCCACCTGGTGAGATAGGAGGCGAACATCAGGAAGTCCGCTCGGATTCACGAAGCCGCCGCACCGAGGCTAGGCGCGAAGAGCGTGCTGGACGTGAGAGGGATCATGATAAGCGATCGGAAGACCGAAGCAGTCGCAACGGCCCGAGCCAGCGAAGTGAACCTGGACAAGATCAAGAGCGTGGCTCTGATCGCGAGCGTCGTGACAAGAGAGGTAGTGATAGAGAGAGCAGCAGACGACACAGCGAACGAGAAGGCGAGCGCCCGAATCGTGAAGGAGGAGAGCGGTCCGGTCGTGAGCGCGGCGAAGCACGCGAAAGGGGCGAGCCTCGCGAAAGCAAGCCTCATCGCAGCTCCCGCGACGAGAGCCGCCAGTCGGGATCAGGAAGGGAAGAGCGCGATCGCCGCAGCAGAGGTGGAGGTGGACCCGGCGACGATGTACGAAAGCGACCTCGTGAGCCTACGGATCAACCGCACGGTGACATGAAGCGCAGACGATAGACATACACCAGCTCCAACATCCGTTACACAATACTTCAAGACCATAAATAGGACGCCAACACCGCATTCAGTCATATATTTTTACTGCTTGTTACGAATGGGAGGAGCATTGCATTACATGGCGTTTGGCATCACGATACCCGGGCATTGCGATGGGATGTACGATAAGGAGCAGTTGATATGAGCACGACTTCGTATGTCTTTGAGCTGCTATCACAACTCTTTTGGGGGTTTCTTGATGTTGAGCGTACGTTTACAAAATACGAGGGACGGTCATACGGGTCAACCAATATCTGAGTCAAAGTGAAAGTGCACAATCGGCGAGATATCACGCCTTGAAAGTTATTTCGTCAACAGGCGCCTTCTGATTACTCCGGCTCATTGTTCACATGTGTGGCTACGGACGAAAGCATTCTCACAAAGATGACGTAGCACGGAGTTCCTACATGGATTTAAAAGCACAGGAACAACGAGATCCCATTCAGTAAGCCGCCAGCTGAAAACGAAGCATCTGACAGGGCTCGGCTGCAGGATACCTCCTCTGATTGGCAGATTAAGCGAGTAACGGCGATTACTCACGGAGCTTACTGAGCATCCCAACAACCAGTCTTTCTCTCCGTTTCTACCGCCTTGCGTGCTGGATTGGTAGACTCTGCAATCCAAATCCTTTGAAACGTAGCGAGAGCACGTTGGCCAATGATGACTCCGCGTTTCAGCCATATGTTGGGATTTTTTGCAGTGCTTTGTAACTCCGCGCATGCTTTGTGAGATACGTGCTGACCCATGAGTTGCTGTTGGCGTTAGGCGGAGAGGGGTGAGTGGACGAAGCTCTGCGGGGAATCTATGGTGATAAGGTGAATAGCATGGAAGGATAAGTATGGCTACTTCTCGGGGTGGTACTCATCATCAGCTGCACAATTACCACACAGACAAGTCTGTGACTGCATACATTGACAATATCCGACACAACATTTTCAATTACATCAACTAAGACTGATATACATATATCATTTGAACGTCTATCAATCAGACGAGATGTCGGCTCTCATCCGAGACGCCCCCTTCGGGCAGATTGTCCGATACATCACCAACAACCGAATATTCCAGTACCCCGAAGAACGGTCGGACTTTCAGATACCAGCTGCATACACACAACATGTAGACATTAAAGCAAAGCGACTTGACAGCACATCGAGCTCTGCTCCCACCACCGACGCCGAGAGCCCTGCAGTTGAAGAAACCCTCCCATATCCCGACCCAGAGACCGTGCTTGAGAAAGTCGAGATACAGAGTGAAGACGAACACACCTCAGACCTCGAGAAGCTGCAAACCATCCGCACAAACCACACGGCACGAACACAGATCTCTCGTGTCGGCACACGTACCGCGCTGTCGAAGTCTATCTCTCGCGCCGATCTTGAGCAGCAATTCTCCCTCGCCTCCGTGGAACGCGGTCCCAGCAGGCCCATCGCTCCTGAGAAGACGCAGGATGGTACTATACTTGTCGACTGGTACACGACAGACGACGCAGAGAACCCACAGAATTGGCTATTTGGCAAGAAGCTTATTGTTCTTCTCCAGATCCTCTTGTACACCATGGGTGTCTACATGGGCTCGGCAATCTACTCACCAAGTATTCCCGGTGTGATGCAACGCTTTGGCGTCGAGATTGGAGCTGCATCTATGGGCCTGTCGATGTATGTGCTGGCGTATGGTATTGGACCGTTGCTCTTCTCTCCTCTCAGCGAGATCCCCATCATAGGACGGAACCCGCCTTACATTGTCTCCTACGCGATTTTCGTCATCCTTTGTATCCCAACTTCACTAGCGGACAACTTCAACACACTCATCGCACTCCGCTTCCTGCAAGGCTTCTTCGGCTCGCCCTGCCTTGCCACCGGCGGCGCTACCCTTCAGGACATCTACTCGCTCATGCAGCTGCCGTATGTGCTCAGTCTCTGGGCCTTCGCAGCGACGTGCGGCCCGGCTCTTGGTCCAATCATCTCTGGCTTCTCCGTCACTGCCATGAACTGGCGCTGGTCAATGTGGGAGATGCTCTGGATGAACGGTCCCATCTTCCTGTCCCTCTTCTTCTTCCTTCCCGAGACGTCCTCCGCAAACATCCTTCTCCGCCGCGCCCAGCGCCTGCGCAAGCTCACCGGTAATACCAACCTCAAGGCACAATCCGAGATCGATCAGGCCAATCTATCCGCCTCCGCCATCGCAACCGAAGCGCTTTGGCGACCCTTCCAGCTGATGCTTCTCGATCCAAGCATTGCTTTTACTGCTGTCTACACCGCTATCATGTGAGTTCCGCTTGCTTCTGACTTGAGATATGTAAACTAACCAACGAACCAGCTACGGCATCTTCTACTCGTTCTTCGAAGCCTTCCCGCTTGTCTACATTGACATCTACGGCTTCAATCTCGGCGAGATGGGCCTGACATTCCTCTCCGTCACAATTGGCGTCATCCTCTCCATCGCATGGTACTGGTGGTACATCTACGCGCGCGTCAACCCGGGCATCATCGCCCACGGTCTCGGCGCGCCGGAGCGCCGCCTCATCCCCACGCTGTTCGTCACTTTCTTCGTGCCGGTCGGGCTGTTCATCTTCGGCTGGACGAGCCGCGAGGACGTGCACTGGATTGTGTCCTGCGTCGGTATCGTGATCACCACGATTGGCATTTTCCTGATCATCCAGTGCATTTTCTTGTACCTGCCGCTTAGCTACCCGCAGTACGCTGCGAGTCTGTTCGCGGGGAATGACTTTACGAGGAGCGCGCTTGCGGCGGGCAGTATCCACTTCAGCTATCCTATGTTCCACAACTTGGGTGTCGATAAGGGTGTAACGCTTCTGGCGGGCTTGACGGTTGGGTGTAGTGCGGGCATCTACGCGCTGTACTTTTTCGGTGAGAGGTTGAGGGCGAAGAGTAGATTTGCGGCCAAATAGGCGAGGGCGATGATACACTGGATGGGAATCTGATTTGCATAGCTTCGGAGTATGGGCTTGGGTTTAGACTTGTCGCATAGCTTGCGCGTAATGATAATACATTCTATGATACCACAAACACATGTAATTATCTTTCTCTGTGATCACGGGATTTTCGTTCCACGTTTGCTTGATGTCAGGAGCTTGCAATTCAGACGCACCAGTTGCGCTTCCGGCATATGACCGTTTCTGAACAGCCACAGTCCAATATAAATATAACATTCCTCCTCCAGATTGCATTCACTACATGTCACATCAACAGTTTCCAAAAACCAAATCGTACACCTCTCGTAATTCATTGCTAACCACCAAAACCCCCTCAATACCAGGCCATGTTGCCTCGCGCCTCCTCTGCAAACGCAACCCAGACAGCCCTCCGTCCCACGATACAAGCCACGAGATCCTCCCACCATCCCTCAATCTAACCCCAAAGTCTGTGACCGACTACCCATGTTTTCTGTCGGTCTCAAAACCTGAACAGCATTACAGGATGTGCTGCGCCCTCGGCGCCTTGAACACGTCCACGCGCACTCCCTAACGCTCTGTCTGCTGAAGAAAATGCAAAAAGCGTAACTAGTCCATCGTATGCTTTTGCCCCCCAAAAGTATGAGCACTTCGATTATATTTTCTTCGAAAAGACCTTGTGACCTGATGGCGTGCGCGTATTAACGCAATCTGAAAGCGTGCACCTCAACGCACCCTCGCAGTCTTTCCAAAAAAAAAAAAAAAAAAAAAAAAAAAAGACTCTTTGAATCTTCAACATATGCGCCACTCAAGAATCCAACAATACTTTTACATACCCATTATACAAAGCTGAAAATTCTACATATGCAGGCGCGGTGATTCCATCGACGACGCTGCACGTCAGACCGCGGTTCAAACGCGCACATCCATCTCATGGCACCCACACATGCTCTTGTCTACCAGAAAAACTCCATCAAGATCCATCCTCACACCTTACTAAATAAGCTCGAGAACCACCCATCCCCCCTTCCTTGCTCCTGCTCCTGCTCCAAATAAATACAAAGAGTATGATGGAGTATGTCTTGCTCTCTGGAACCAAACCACGTCGTTCCAAACTAACTCGATGAGCGGTGAACTCTGTGGTGCAGAACCCATCACATCACATCACATCACACACCTTCCAATAACCCTTTGTGCCCCAAAGGGGGTCTGGCTGCTTGAACGCATGCCTGACTGGCTGGGATAGGTTGGGATGGAAGACTTTATCTGCGCCGCGCGCTTTCGGGTTTCCAGCGTGGGTCTTGCTTGAGTTTTGATCGGGTGTTGGGATGATGTGTATTGGTATTCGTGTGGCGAAGGGGCTGAAGGGGGGTTTGGTGGGTACTAGAGTTTTTTTTTTTTTTTTTTTTTTTGGATGGGGTGGGGAGGGCTGTGGTTTGGGAAAGCGATGGAAGCTAGGTGTGCTATGTCTGTCCGAGTAGGAATAGGAATATGAGTGTGTAAGTTGCTCTCGGCCGTGAGGAGGAGTATTTCGCCGTTACGACACCTCACGCGACCTTCGCAACGGCCACATCAGACGTGTAACCGAGGTAGAAATACGATAACCACACGAACCAAGAATCGGACTTCTGCAAATATATTCTCTACGCCAAACGCCCCGTCTAACACAACCCATGCATTAGCCCTCCCCTTAACCGCCCCCTTTGATCCGTTTCGCAGCATCCGCGCGATGAACCACGGGCTGGCGCTCAAACACGGTGGTAGTGTACACATGCATCCGCCGCGCGTCAACAAAGCAAAGGACGCTGGTATCGCAGGCGCCCGGCACAAGATATAGAGATGGAAAGGAAAAACTGGTGGTAGTGGTACAAGGCGTCTAGACCTCGCCGTCGGCGACAGCGAGACGCTGTTTAGCCGTCTTGGCCTTTTTGCTGAGGCCCTTTTTCTTCTTGCTGCCGACGGGGGTCTCGGTGCCGGGGACGGGGGTCGCTGCGCCGCTGGGCTTTTCGCTTTGGTCGAAGTGTCCCTCACCTGTGGATTGTTAGCGATGGTGTAATGTGCTTAGGCATCGGTATGGACTTACCCTCGTGATACATGTCGTCCAGGTTGGCCTCGATGCGCTTCTTGTTCTTGCGCTTCTTGCCTGGCGGAGCATTCTTTTCTTGCTCGGCGAGCTCGGCCTCCTTCTTTTCGATCTCGGCTGCTTGCTCGTCGTCCACGAGCCACATGGCCATGTCCTTGGTTCGGTTCTCCCGAGAGCGAGTGTTGAAGTCGACTGCGCCGCCGGCGCCTCCGGAGATGACGACGCGCTGCACTTCCTCCTTCTGCAAGGCACGCTTGCGGATGCGTTCTTCGATGGTACCGCGAGTGATGAGACGGTAGACGGTGACCTGTCTGGTCTGACCGAGACGATGAGCACGGTCCATGGCTTGCGAGTCGATCGTCGGGTTCCAGTCGGAGTCGTAGAAGATGACGGTGTCGGCAGAAGTCAAGTTGATACCGAGACCACCAGCACGTGTAGATAACAAAAAGACAAAGATTGACCGGTCGCTCTGGAAGTCGGCGACAGTGTCTCGGCGGTCCTCGAGCTTGGTAGATCCGTCGAGGCGGACGAACTTGTAGTTGCGGTAGGTGAGATACTCCTCCATCAAATCGATCATCCTTGTCATTTGGAAGTAGAGCAGCACACGGTGATCGTTGGCCTTCAGGTCCTTCAGAAGAGCGTCCAATTGAGCAAGCTTTCCAGAATCCGTGACAAAGCGTGACATGGAAGGAGCCTCGATGTACGTGTACCTGGTCCTCTCGTTGGTCGGAGGTGGCAATTTGTCGCGAACCGTCAAAGCTGAGGTGTCCGCCTTGCTCTCCAGAATCGCCTGTTCAGCAGTGCTTGAGATGCCGTACAGGGCGGATCTTATGGATGGGTTGAAGAAGGTATTCTGCTTCTCGGCGATGACGGCTTGGCTGGCGCAGTACAGCTCAACCGGTGGTGCCGCAGCGGCCGGTTTAGCGCATCGCTCAACGATGTTAAGCCCTGTTTCTTCAAAGGCAGGTCGGGTGACGTTCAACAAGTTGTGCATATAGCCTTCGGTAGTCAGCTCGGCCAAAGGTGTCCTGTCTTGTCGGCCGACAATGTTTAGCATCGAATGCTTAGGTGTGTAGTCGCCATTCTCATCTTCGTAGAAGATGTTGAATCGAGCAGCCTTGTTAGGTTTCTCCGCGAGTTGGAGAGCGCGCTGGAACAAGTCGCTCTTAGCCATCTTTGACGCCTCAACCACGGATGTGTCTGAGAACCGAAGCCAGGAATGGGCGCCAGCTGCTCGTGCGGACCTTTCGAGCTCATCCGGATTCCAGATGTTCAGCTTGTTGTACAGCCAATGTGCGTTGAAACCAGCCTTGGGATTCTCTGATCCAGCAATGTCGAGGCGTCCACCGTTGCGGCACACTAGTCGTGGTAACGGGTACTCTATGGCATTGCGTGTCGAGTACGCAACTCGGACGTTCTGACCCTCCCGCAAGAAAGAACCTGTCTCGGCGAAGGTACAGAAGGAGAACGGTGACCACGTGTCTGCGCGCTCGAACAGATCAGGATGATTACAGACCTTCCTGAACTGCATGACGAGGTTCATCAACGTTGCGCTGTCCTGATCGTCACCGACGGCCTTTTCGATCAGATCCATGATGCTGATCTTGTTTCGCAGGTTGGTGTAGTATGCACGCTGTCGGTAGGTCAGGTCGCAGAAAACGTCGAGCTCAATCTTGTCTCCCAGCTCCTTCTGCACGTGCTTCTTGACACGCCTCAACATGAAAGGCTTCAGGATCATGTGCAGACGTCGCAGCTGATCCTCGTTCAGCTTGGTGTTACTTTGCGCGTGGCTTTCAATATCCTTGGAGAACCAGTCACTAAACTCATCGTGAGAGTCGAACAATGTCGGCATGATGAAATGAAGCAAGGCCCAAAGTTCTTGCATGTTGTTCTGGATAGGTGTTCCTGTCAGAAGCAGCCTGTTTCGGGAGTGGAAGGCAAGCAAGCTCTTCCATCTCGAACTCTGAGACGACTTGATAGCCTGCGCTTCGTCAAGGATCATGTACTGCCAGCGCATCTTCTGGAAGTATTGCGCGTCCTGGACGACGAGCTGGTACGATGTGACGACGACATGGAAAGGCGAGTCTCGGTCGTATGTGACGTGCTTGCGATCCCAGAACTTGCGCAAGATCTTTCGATCCTTTGCTGTACCCCAGTACGGCAGTACATTCAGGTCCGGGACGAATCGAGTGATTTCTTGTTGCCAGTTGTGTAGCGTGGACGCTGGCGCGATGACGAGGAAAGGACCCCAAATGTTGTAACGCTCAGCCAGGTACGCCATGACAGAGATGGACTGCACAGTCTTTCCGAGACCCATCTCGTCAGCCAAGATGCCGTTGATACCTTGCTCATACAAGTTGACTAGCCAGTTAAGACCCTTGAGTTGGTACTCTTTGAGTGTGCAGTTGAGCAAACCAGGCTGAGGTATCCAATCCTCTCTGTTCTGCAGACCGGAGGGGTTTTGAAAGTTCAACTCGCCATCTTCTTCGCCATCTGCAGCCTTGTTGAAGGCTCGGGCCTTGTCTTGCGCCTCTTGAATGGCGTTCTGAGCATTGGCCATGGCAGCAGCGTTGAGGGCGCTCTCGTCTTCGTTATCGAAATCAAGATCTTCAAAATTGGTGACCTTGCCTGCCCCTTCCGTGGTGGTGAATTTGGAGGTGTCGATACCAGGGTGCTCCTCAGCTGGTGCGCTGGCTGCAGTATCGGCGTCGTCTGTCGACCTTTCAATCTCCGCGGTCCTGGCCTTCTTGCCGATGAAATGGGAGTAGAGCTCGGTCTGCGAGATGAGGAAGTTGAGCTTGCGCTTTTGTCGGTTTGCTTCACGGTCGGCTTCGGCCTTCTTCGCATTCTCGAGCTCCTGACGCTCCGCAGTCTTTCGAGATTCGCGCTCGTCACGCTCGTTCCTCTTCCAGTACGCCAGCATCTCTCGCATGCCGCGCTTGGCTCTGGCTTGCATGTCTTTGGTGTTCTTGTTTGTGCGCATCTGCCACCTGCGAGCCTCTTTCGACGCCAGCTGTGCAGTCTTTCGGAGGTTCGACTGTTTTGTAGACAGCGAGGTCTCCTTGATGCGAACGACCTTGGGCACATCTTTCCGTGCGATGTCCTTGATAATCTGGTTGTATATATTGCGGTATGCCTGCGAATCGTAGGACGTGAGAACCGCTGGCCCAAGGTCCTCGGTTTGACTGCGACTCCCGAGCATACCAAGGCGTTCTTGCTCGCGGGGCGCAATTGTGGGAAGGTCGTCACCTCGGTCGATTGCAGCTTGTCCAGCAGCGGCAGCGTCCTTCTCTGCCTGCTTCTGTTCCTTGCTCTTCTTGAGTCGTCCTGTGCTTCGACCTCCTTTGCGTTTCCCGCCCACTTCGTCAGACGCCTGGAAGGAGCTCATTGTGCCACCTTCCATGTTGGGTCCGTTGGGCGTGACCTCGCGAATGTCCTTGACCGGTGCGTTGCCCTGCAGCAGCTGCGAGGTGTTCTTTGCCTTGCGTTCGGCCTTTTGAGCGGCCAGAAGGTGTCTCTCCTTCTCTTCCTCGTTGTCGGCCTGGCCAGCTTTGGCGAGTGCTTCGGCGCGCTTGGCCTCCTCGTTCTGGATGGTCTTCTCGCGCCGCCTCTTTCGCTGCATGTCCTTTTTGCGCTCCTTCTCTTCGGCGATCTCCTGGCTCTGGACCTGCTGCCATGCCTCGCTCTCGTGCTCCTGGTTGTATGATTGCTTGGCGTAGTCGCGGTGTGCGATCATGGCGTCGGTGTACTTTCGCAGGTGAGCGTCTCGTCGGCGCTTGCGCTTGGTCTCTTCTGCAGCTGCGACCTCGAGCGCACGCTTCTTGGTGTTCTGGACGTATGCCTCGCGCTCGTGGGGTGCAGCAGCGGGGTCCAGCTCGTTCATCTGCGTTGTCTCGATGTTCGCAAGAGCAGCTTGGACATCGGCCTCGTCTGGCAGAGGGAGCTCCCAGCCTGCAAACTGTTGTGGCTGCTGTGCCTTGCTGACGGGCGGCACGGCGTCGTATGCTGGGTAGCCGTTTGCGTGAGGCAGGTCAGCTGGCGCTGGAGAGGGCTGTGCCTCCTGCTTGACGAAGAGCGGTGGTTTGGAGGCGTAGGGCGCGGGTTGTGAGGGTTTGGCGGGTTCGTTGTCTGCGCCAGAGGACATGATGCTGGAGAGCGACATGGGGTCTGCGCGTGGCGGCGGCGGCGGCGGCGGCGGCGGGGCCTGTGACGGGTCAGCAACGCGACGGGACGCGAGCTCGACGCGAGCTTCACTCACCTCGTCCTTGAGCGATGGCCGCCTGGCATACTGCTGCGGCGGGGGCTGGACAGCGCCTCGGTTCATCGACTGATAGAGCGACGGCGAGGCGGGCGAGTGCGAGATGGCGTCCATGGCGGGCGGGTAGGGACCCTGCGAGGGCCGGCGCTGCAGCGGCGAGTGGTGTGGGTACGGGGCGACGGGCGAGTGGTGCGGTCGCTCGTAGGGCTCGGGGTATGCGTGCGGGTCTCGGGTGTGCTGCTGGCGGTGGTCAGCTCTGCGTGCGTGCGCGTCACGGCCCATGGCAATGCACTGCTGCTGCTGCTGTTGATGGCGCGGTGATGGACATGTGATGGACGCACCGGTGGGGGATAGTGGGCGTCCCGTGCTACAGGGCCATTGTCCTGCGTCGGGTCGTAGTACGTGTTGCGGTCGCGCGTGCCGGCCGCGTAGATGGCGGTGCTGATGGACGGCAGCTCGGGGGCGGCCGCGGCGGTGGGCGAGCGCGGGTGGTGCGGATGGGCGAGATGGGGGTGGTGGTGGTGGTGAGTGCTGGGGTTGCTGGGGTTGCTGGGGTTGCTGTGGTGGTGCTGGTGCGGCAAGGGGACGGCGCTGGGCGACTGGTGTGGTTGCGGTCCTGTGCTAAAAGCAGCTGGTGTTTGCGTCGGCGAGCGGTAAGCTGCCTCCCCTGGGGGCCCTGCCATCATTCTCTCGCGCGAGTAGCCGTCCATGGTCGCGCAACATCAACAGCGAAGCCTCAGCGTGCAAACGGGCGCGGGACCATTGGCCGGACCACCAGCGCAGCAGACAGACGCTCGGCCTCGCGGTGCGCCCAAGTCGCCGGTGGACGCTGCGGCGACGGATGGCTGCTCGGGGGCGGGCGATGCGTCGTCTCTGCGCGCAAGCTCCCGTAGGCGGTGGTGGTGCTGGCGACGACGGCGACGGCGACGACGGCGACGACGGCGACGACGGCGACAACGACAAGGTGGGCAGGACGCGGCAGTGCGGACGATGGAGGGCTGGTGTGGAGGCTCTCGAGATCACACGGAACCTCTCGCAGTCAGCTCTAGCGTGCCCTCGCCGTCGTGCCCGTTGACAAAGCCTGGCCACCCCCGATCCATCTTGCGTGAAGATACACGCGCCGCAGCCCCAGCGACCCAATAATCGCACTGCATATGGGCCGACCAGTGCAGCATCGTGCCGCTTTCGATTCACGGCGGCTTGCATCCTGCCCTGCCTCGCCCGCTGCCCTCCTGCGCTGCATGCTGGGCCTCGCTGGTTCCCCTCCGCTGCCACGCCCTTCGACCTGGTTGTCTGGGTCCGGGGGTTCCTTCTGAGAGAGCTTCGCTAGCGTGCGCCCCCAGGTCACTGCCAACGCGCAGCCATCATCGCTCCATCACACATCAATGGCCAATTCTGCGCCTCCATCTGCCCTCGTCTGTCTTCGGCTCCGAAACGAGCAGAGCAGCTCGGCAGCCCCAGCATCGGGGTCGACGAGCGTTGGGACGTCGATGCTCATTGGACGACACCATGATGGAAGCCGCGACCCGCACGACTGCTAGCGCGCTTTCCTGCAGCAGCAGAGGTCCCACTTTATTTTGAGGCGCTTGGCGAAAAGATCTCGAACTCTGCCAAAAGTTGCGCCAGCGACCAGCATCGCAGCAACAGCAACATCAACCAGATACCACAATGTCCGCCGTATTCAAGCAGCTGTCGGGGAACGACCGCGATGACGAGAAGCCGACCGGCGAGAAGAGGAACAAGCAGCGTGTGCTGATTCTCGTGCGTTTTGCGCCTCGCCCAGACGATCCAGGCTAATCAAGAACAGAGCTCGAGAGGTGTCACATTCCGCCATCGCCATCTGCTGCAGGATCTGTACGCCTTAATGTCAGCATCCTGATTTGTTTCTATTGTTCATTATGCTGATAGCAGGACAGGCCTCACAGCCGGAAAGAGGCAAAGTTCGACTCCAAGACGAAGCTCTACCAGTTGAACGAGATGGCAGGTAAGCACAATCATATTAATCTTTGCATCTGCATGTACAAGCAGTGGTTATGTAGGTTCCACTGACACCCTGTAGAGCTCTACAACTGCAACAACATTCTGTTCTTCGAAGCCAGGAAAGGAAAGGATCTGTACTGCTGGATGAGCAAGCCGCCAAACGGACCTACTGTCAAGTTCCACCTTCAAAACCTGCACACCATGGAGGAACTCAACTTTATCGGCAACTGTCTCAAGGGCTCCCGGCCCATTCTTTCGTTTGACGCAGGATTCGAGAAGCAGGCTCATCTCCGCGTTATCAAGGAGCTCTTCACCCAGATCTTCGGCGTGCCCAAGAACTCGCGCAAGACCAAGCCTTTTGTAGACCACGTGATGGGTTTCACAGTGGCTGACGGCAAGATCTGGATTCGCGTCTACCAGATCAACGAGTCCGAGACGAGCAAGAAGAAGCCTGTCGAGGGAGACGAGATGGATGTTGACGACATCATGAACAAGAAGAAGGGGAAGAGCTCCGAGTTCGACGTCAGCCTGGTGGAGATCGGCCCCCGGTTTGTCCTCACGCCCATTGTCATCCAGGAATCGAGTTTCGGTGGTCCCATCATTTACGAGAACAAGGAGTTCGTGTCGCCCAACCAGATCCGTTCGGACCTGCTCAAGGCGAAGGCTGGCCGCTTCAACACCCGCACAGACGCGCAGAGGGACTCGAGAAACAGGCACGCAGAGCTTGGCCTCACTTCTCACGGAGGCGTCAAGAAGGCCAAGGATCCACTCAGCGACTCGGTCCTCTTCGCGTAGTGTCTGTTCACGATCTGGCAAAAGCATGGCGTTCTGGGTTTATCATCTTCTACTGGCGCAACATGTACGGTCCGTGGGTCAGTGTTGCTGTACACCAATATACCCAAAAGACATCTCACGCATGCGCCGCCCCTCGCTGGGCGGCCATGCTCTTCCCCAGCGTCGTTGCATACTCCTCACTTACACCTGTGACCTGCACCTGCCTGACTCCACATAGCGCCCTGAACGGATCCAGCACCGTCTGCGTCTGCGCGTAGTGACTCTCGTCCTGCACCCTATGCACCCTCCCGCTCGGAAACCTGTGGCGGCTAATATCCCCATCGATCAAATGCACATCCAGCTTCTGCACGTCGCGTACCAAGACCAGCAGATCCACCAGCTCTCGCACCCTGGCCCTGATGCCCGCCGGCAAACCCCTGCCGCCGACGTTGTACTTGATCATGCCTGTGTAGTCATCCACGCTCTCCACATTCACCACATACCGCTTGACCCGCATCAAATTTCGCAGACTAAAGTGCTCCAGCCAGTCAATGGCGCGACTCGGCGTCAGCCCGTTCGCGGTGCGCCATCTGCACCGGAACGCAATGCTCTGGAACGTCACGTCCAGCACGAACGTATTACTGCCGTACAGCACATCTGCAGCTTCTTCGTGCATCTGCTTGCAGACGGCCAGCAGCGCAGTGCAGCCCCGGCGCCAGACGATGTCGTTGCCGCTCGAGCGCTCGAATTTGTGGCTTGTCTTTTGCATTTTCCACGACCCGGTGGCGGAGCACGGGAGGCGTACGAAGGTCAGGTTGTACTCGGCGCGTGGTGTGGGGTCGGGAGAGCGGTGGTACTGCAGGGGGAGGGCGAGGGTGTGGGGGAGGAGCAGCGAGTAAATCTGCCGGCGGAGTTCGACTGGGAGGCGGAGGAGAAGCGGGACGTTGTCTGTGGGTATGTGTCCCATATACATCTTTCTGGCCGAGTCTTGAGCAATTCCATCTGCGCGCGAACTGCTCATGTCGCTGCGCTGCTGTTGCTCTACTGACGACATCGGACGGAGATGCTGGACGCCGATTGGCCCCCGGATTCTGGGGCTGTTGTCGACCACGACGCGAGGATGACTCCCTTCTCTCTCCAACCGCCCGTCATGACGGCCATCGCAAGAGACAGCCGCTCGTGGCTCGCAATGGTGATTACCATGTCTGAACAGTTTGGCGCGTTTCCTACGTATAGCCCCAACGGAGGGGTCTCTGTCTCCTGAACCTCGCGCGCTCTCAACCGGGTCGACGCTGGACGTAAACAACAGCTTCGAGCCGCCTCTTTCTTTTATTGTCTTGAGAAACTGTGGGAATTCGGAAAGAGAAGGGGTTCTAATACACTGAGCTGAATCTTGCTGGACCCACCCCTCCTGCATCTCGACACCTAGACGACTCCTCGCGTACAACTGCCACACCAAGCCAGGATGCTGTTCGAAGACCTCGCCACCGAGCTGGTGGTGCAGGTGTTCCTGTCCTGCAACTCAGTGCACGACGTTCTCGCACTAGCCACAACATGTCGCCGCTTCCGCAACATCTCGCACTCGTCGCGACGCCTCGCCATCCTCGAACACGCCGCCGAGTGGCAGTACGGCCCGCTCCAGGACCTTACCCAGCTCCTCACCCACAACGCCAGCCAGCCCGCCCACATCATTCGCTCCGTTCCCTTCTCCCTCGCCCTCCTCAAACAAATCGTGCACGCCGGCCGCGTCGCCGAGAAATGGTGCGCCATCTACCCCTTCAAGAAATGGAAGCACGACTACGAATCACGCCGGCTGCTCACCCCCTCTGAGCACTACCGTCTCCGCCGCGCCATCTACCGAGTGTGGCTCTACAGCCGCGCCTTCCACAACGCCTCCTTCCCCCGCTCAACCCGCGTTACGCTCCCCATAATCCGGCAGCGCGCCGCCCTCCTCCACAACTGGAGCACGCTCGAAATCAGCGAACTCACCGACTTCGCCCTCATCATGCGCGACGTACTCGCCAGCAACATCTGCCCCTCCAACGCCACCATCTTGCGGAAATACAAATCCCGCCACCCACACTCCGACCAGTCCCTCCTCTTCAACACCCCCCTCAACCACCCACCCCCGGCCCCACCACCCTCCCACAACAACCCCTTCACAAACCAAACCCCCACCCCAAACCTCTGGTCCATGGCTCCACAGTCAGCATACACTACCTTCCCTCCCTCGCGCAAGTTCCACCCCCGCCACGACACGGGCGCCGAGGGCTGGGGCGACGATATCAGCCACTACTACGTTATTGAGGACTACATGAAGCTGGATCCTGAGCAGGTGTTGTGGCTAAGGGAGCATGCGCCGCTCAAGGGGATGGTGGAGGGGTATGTGAGGTTGCTGGGGGGCTGGTTTGAGAATAATGGGGCGACGATGGCACAGACTGTGGATTGGGTTTTGGAGGAGAGGGGGGAGGGTGGAGGAGAATGTGCTGGAGTAGGTATCGTTCGAGGATGGGGGTAAGAGGCATCAGGCGGAGGTTGAGAGGTGTAGATGATGCAGGTTTGTAATAGACGTACAAGCTAATATACACAACAACTTCTACTCCCCACCACGCTCACGCTCACGCTCCCTCTCCTTGCTCCTCCTCACTCCCTCCTCCACAGCCCTCTCCCACGCGCCCCTCCTCTCCCCTCTCCTAAACCCCTCTCCCTTCTCCTTCTGCTCCCCCCTCATCCCCCGTATCTTAAACCCCTCCACCTTCTTCACTCTTACCGCGTCTCCCCCACCATCTCTCCCCTCCCTCCTCCGCCCCGCCAACCTTACAATCTCAATCTCCCTCCCCACATCCCCCGTATCCAAGAACCCCAACACGGCGTCCTCCTCCGCCGGGGACGCCTCGCCACTGACTCCCTGCCTGATTCCTTTCGCGCGTCGGCGCCGGGCGGCGAGGTATTCTTTGGTTTGGATGCCGCGGGATGTGCGTGTGCTTATTACGCCGGCTTTGCTGGTGAAGAGGCGGAATCGAGGTTGTGAGGCTGGATGCGACGAGGGTGTGGGTGTGGGTGTGACTTCATGGGGAGGAGTAGGGGTAGGGATTCGTGGAACGACGTTGCGGTTTACGAGGGGAGTGAAGGAGTGGGCGTAGAGATAGGGGAGGGCAGTGCCGATGGAGCGCTTGCGCCATTTTTTGGAGAAGGGAGTGGGGGGGATGTAGGAGGGGTCTGGCTGCGAGACTGGCTGCGAGACTTCCCGGTCGACGACGGCCGTGTTCACCAGCGGAGAGCTGGGCTGCAGGTACAGATAGCGCAGGGCGACCCCTATCCGTTGGGGGCGCCATTGTGTGGAGACCGGGATGAGCTCCTTCACAGGCGTCTTGGTCGCAGACTGGCGAGTCGAAGATGAGAGTGCGACCGCTTTGACTGCCATGCCGCCGGTAAGACCCTCGATCCAGACATCCCACGAGTGCCCCGTGTCTGTCTGCTTCTTCCTCTTGATGCAAATGCGCATGGACTCGTTGCAGTACAGCGGCGCTATGTTGCGGTACTCGATGGACGTGATGGCCTCCGAGGTGGGCTTCAGGTGCGTGTGCAGGGCTTGGAGCATCAGCGTAAGCGTGAGGGGCCCGTGGACGAGCATGTTGCGGTGGCCTTCGACGTCGCGGGCATAGGCCGGATCGGTGTGCAGCAGGTGGGCGTTGTATGTGATGGCCGAGTACCGGAAGAGGAGAGACGGCGTCGGTGTCAGGGAGTGCGAGTAGTCGGGGTCTTCGGGCGCTGTTGCGTGTCAGCCGAGCGTCGCCATGCTGGAGAACGACTCGTACCTTTCAGATACCTTGTCTCCGCCAGGCCCTGGCCGTTTGAACTGGAGACCAGCTCAGCGCCCGTCTTCGCCTTCATGAACACGAGGTTGCGCTCCTCCGTCACTGGTGAGGCGCTCCAGTCGAGACCAAGATGTACGCGCCGGGAACCCTTGGCGGGCTCTGCGCTCCCAGACTTGCCCTTGCTGTCGCGGACTGGTGCAAAGCTCCGCTCAATCGTAACGTGGACCTTGGCCTTGTCTCCCGCGCCGTGCAGCCGCACATGCTTGATGCGCTCTAGACAGGCGACCGTGTCCCGGAGTCTGAATGGCGCCACTGTCCCCGCCTTGGTATCAGGCTCTTGCGCTGGCCGGACCTTCACAGCTCCGCCTGCCCACAAGCGACGAATCCACGGCCCGCCAGGAGAATGGAGCGGATCGGTGCCATCGCGCAGGAGCTCGGAGGATGGGACCTGGACGTTGAATCGGGTCAGCAGCTCGGCGAGGGGTACGCGGGCTTTCGTTTTGCTGTGAGTGTGTGTGCTCGGTGCGAATCCTTGGAGCGTTGTGTTGAAGCGGTCGTAGTGGGTTGCGTCGAGCTCTTCTGGATGGCATCTCGGTCGTCGGCCCAGCAAATCGTCGCGCACTTTCTGGAACCACTCAGGCTCGCTCGCCGTGTCCGAGGCGTACGAGCGGACGCATTGGTGCTGGTGCTGGTGCTGGTGCTGGTGCTGCCGCCGCCGCAAGACTGTGCGGTGCGCGCATGTGCTGGCGATGCGCTGCTGGTACCGCGCGTGGACTGACATGGAGCCGTGCAAAAGCATCTCTCGCCGCCGACATTATGCGCCGCCTCTGCCTGCACTTGCGCTAGGCCCGAATCATGACGCACACCGCGGAGGTGCTGCTCTTCGCCGCCACTACGCCTGGCCACGCTGCACAACGCCATAGTCCTGATGCCCGCAGACTGGAAATATTCCACCTGCACTTCTTCGTTTGCAGCGCAGTAATCCACCATGTGGCGGTGAGCTGTCTTGGCGTGTGGCTTCCAGTGACTGCCCGTTGAGCCTGCTCGTGCCCTCACACACACCAACACAGCTCCCTTGCAAACCGCCGCCTCGTCTCCCACTCACTGATCAACAGCACACAACATGGGTTGTTGCTGGCAACATATCGTGTTCGGTCCCTCAGTCTGCGAGCTACGCATCCTCTGAACAGCAGGCCGTGGAAATCTGGCCTTTCGCAGCTTGCTATCCATTCCATGCTTGAGTGCACATTAAGACATGATATTGGGAAGCAATACAACAGTCACTGCAGAAGCCTTCGTTCTGACCATTTTCTCACTGACCATTCACACACGTGAGCATGGCCGCCAACATGGAACTTCTCGACTGTCCCCTCTGTGACTTCACAGTCCTCCCCACCGATGACTATATCCTTCAATTACATTTTGAGCAAGTGCATACTGAGGACTCTCCCTTCGTGGTCACGGACGACCCAGAGCCGCTACCTGCTTCGCGTGCATCTTCTTCCAAACGCAAGCACGAGGAAGACACGACTTCCTCAGACGACGAGGAAAGCACAGTCGCGTGTCCTGAGCCTGATTGCGGTGAGCTGGTCCTGCTTGACGACTACAACGATCACCTCGATCTCCACGCCGCAGAAACATTATCATTCGACGAGACCACTGGACATTATCACTCTCATCATTCATCGAGCAACATGCATCAGTCAGCCGCTAAGCACAATCCTCAAAGGCCGTCTTCCAAAGCCGCCTCATCAGACTATCGATACGACGCAGAATCGCTCGACGGCTCAAGGAGCAACGAAAGCCATGGCAAGAGGAAGCACCACCGCGATAGAAGGGGCACAGACAGCAGCGAGAAGAGCATCCTGGCCCGGAGCATCCTGAACTTCAATCCGTTCAAAGACAAATCTGTGAAACCGCCTAACAAGAACGCTCATCTTGGAGTAAGTGTACCTCTTGCTTTGCCAACGCTATACTGACGGCCGAAGAAATCGGAACTCGGTCCTCACGCCTTCGAAACCCGCATGCCAGCGTGGCTTCACAACCAACTCGCAGCCGGTCCTAAGATTACCGTTGTCAACCGCATCGGTCGCGATGGCCGCCTCATCAAGCAGGAACAGGTGCAAAACGAGACCGCAGGCGTCATCCCCATCCTTGCTCAGCTGTCAGCCTTGGACCGCACTGTCAAAGAAGCGTACTACTGCCACCCATCCACGCTGCACGTCGGCAAAACTCCAAAGGAAGGAAGTTTTTGCGGGTACAGGAACATCCAGATGCTCGTTTCTTACATTCAAGGCGCGAAAGCACAAGGCTTCGAGGAATTTCCTGGTCGGATGCCCGGCATACTCAAGCTCCAAGACTTAATCGAAGGAGCTTGGGACAAAGGTATCAACCAGATTGGCAGAATCCAGACTGGCGGTATCAAGGATACCAGAAAGTACATCGGTACGCCCGAGGTACGTCGAGTGTGATAGCAGAACGTGTGCATTCCGCTGACTCCAGGCAGGCACAAGCGCTTCTCCTCAGCTCAGAAATCAACTGCGCGGTCGAAGCGTTCAACGATCAAAAACCGCCACACGGGAATCTACAAGCCCATGATCTCCTCCTTCTCGCCGTCGAACGCTATTTTGCGCAAGCGGCCGTCAGCGATGGATCAAGTGTGCACAAAACCCTCCTACCACCCATCTACCTCCAACGACCTGGCCATTCCATTACGATCGTCGGCTTTGAGCGTCGCAGCGAAAGCTACTGCAATCTCGTTGTGTTCGACCCTGTCTATGCAACAAGTCCAGCCATGCATAAGCTGATTGGCCGGAAGAACATCAAGAGCTCACGCCCTGAGGTCATGCATGCATATCGAAGAGGTCCAGCACATCTTAGAAAGTTCGCTGCTTTTGAGATTCTGATGTAAGCATTATGGCGTTCTCAGGTCGGATTTCACTGACCATCACAGGCTCACCGCAACACCACCTTTATTCCCTGCGTGGGATGTATGAGCTCCTCCAAAGATCTCCGGCACTCATACACCTATATACCCTGATGCCATATCAAACGTCCAACTAAATCCGTCCGATCAATGCATCAAAGCTCAAATGACTTCTGCTAAAACAGTCGTGTCAGGTTCTCCGCCAGTTTCCCGACTGCAGCTATGTCTACGCCTTCTTCCGCGCAAGTACTCTCGGTTACGATGTTTACCCTGAAGACTACTTTCTTCGAAACTTCCCATGGCAGCAATACGGCGGGCTTTGGATTGTCAACGAAGCGCGATTTGCTCGATCGGAGCCGATCGATGCTCTCACTGCGCAATCTCTGCGACGTGTAACCAGCATAGGAGCATCGCAACAGGTCGGCAACAGCAGCCCGAACAGTTACTTCACGAGCAGCTCTGCTGGCCACCAACCTGCTACACCAGCAGATCCTCAGAGTAACAGCTGGAACCAACACCCTACAATTCCGGCCCTTGATGGGTCTGCAAGCCGTCTGTTTTCTACCTCCAGCTACAACCACAACCAGTCTGTGCTCGACATGGGCGGCATGCATACCACAGCCTTTGCTTCGCAGATCTCACGACCCAACCTGACACTCTTGACCGATGTGAGCCGGAAATATCCTGGCTTTCCAACTCCATTATCTCCAACATTGAGTGCCAGGGAGTTGTTTCCAACACCACAATCGGACTTCGAAAGCAGAGCTGGCCACTTCCGTGCACAAAGCCCTGCAGTTCGTTCTGTAGGGCCCATGAGCTTAGACGGCTCCAATATGTGTGGGCCTTCGACCCGTTGCATGTCTCACAGCTACGAGCATTTCGCTGAGCAGATGGGACATATTGACGGTGTTCTCGCTCGAGGAACTAGCATATCCCGGGTTCGCTCGCCGTCACGGGCTCGATCGATAGTTTCCATTAGTCCTACCAGCCCTCAGCGGGCTCTTTCGCCTCGTGCAGGAATGCTTCGCAACATGGCCGCGAGGCAAGCAGTCCACGACATGCTCGGCGCTGGCACTTGTCCAGATCTGCTCGTACCGACATCCCCCATGACTCGCAACGTACGCCGAGACAGTCTCCTCAGCTACACGAGCCCTGCATCGGCCTTTGGCTCACGATATGTTCGTTCACTCTCGCCACGTCCAGCTCTTGGTCGAGCTGCAGTACAGCCACCGTCTATACAGATTGCCAACGGTACAGAGATGGAGATCAAATCCCCAATCTCACCTACGGGGACTCTGTTGTCTTACACTTCAAATCGCACAATAGACTCTGGTTTATTGGCCGTGCCAGCGCTCAGTGAATCTCAAGTTGCGGAGTATCGTTTCTGGGTCCCTTGCGGACAGCGTGTCTGCGCCTTCGGGTGTAGTGGCGCGCATGAAGGGGAGAGCGCGGCAGCGAGGAGGCTGTTTAGAGAGGCAGAGAAAGTCAACGAGCAGAACGTGGAGGACGAAGATTATGGTCACGGACCTGATAAGGACAGCTTCCAGGAGATACCCTCGGACGCACCTGCTCAAGAGACGCGGTGTGATTGTGGCAGTAAGAGCACTGCGAAGCCGGTCGATGAGTGGAGGCGGTTCTTGAGGAACAAGGAAAGGGACGCGAGTGTTGCTAGGTTCTGAGGTGGCGCTGTTGAGACGTAGAAGTCTTACTTCGGGAGATGGGGTAGGCTACTGCCGCACTGAAGCTGCTACGGCGTTGTTACGACTCACGACCTTGATGATTATCGTCCGTGAGGCTTTTTTTTGGGTACATGGCGTTGGGTATCAATGGTGTTGGAAACATTGAGCACGATCGTCATTTATATGAAGCAAGATTGTTGATCGGAAAAGGGTATCGCTTTTTGTGACGCCTGATGATGCAGATGCGCAAACCTTACTATACAAGCCTGACTGAATATAATCTAATCACTGTCGTCGTCGCTCCCATATCCAGCGAGGAGTGGTCCTGACGGCGCTGGCCGCTTGTTGGAAGACATCGCTGTGAAGCCCTTCAACGCAGCGAGCGTGGAACCTGACAAGATACCGTTGCCTCCAGCCTGCGCATTCGGCTGTTGTGGCACCAGCGTACCGTAACCCTCGTCCTCATCCCCAGCAGCCTCAATCATCTTCCTGTCTTCCATGCCGCCAGACTCCAACTGCCTCGCCTGCTCCCATTCGCCCTTCTCTTTCGCATACCACACATCGTCTGGCGCCTCGTATCCCTGCAGCCCGAAACTACCTTCTACCTTCCGCCTTTTCTTCCCCTCGGGATCCCTGCCCTCGATCTCCGCCACGTACGCCGCAGGCAGCGCTTTGCGAATCGCCTCTGCGGCCTGCTCCTCGATCCTGCGCGCCTCGCGCTTCGCAGCCGCCGGGTTCGGATCGACAGTCGCCCAGCGCACGTTGAGGATCTCGTTGTGGTCCAGGCTCTGATGCGCCATGGCTTCCTTTGCGAACTGGCTGTTCGCTTCGTTCATGTACGTCACGAATGCGACGCCCCGCGCAGTCAGCACGCGCGTGCGCTCCACCTGGCCCCATTCTTGCATGTGGCGCGCGACGATCTCCTCGATGTCGTCGGTGACATGGATCCGGCCTATATATAGTGTTCGGTTTTGTCGCTGGAACGAGCCCACGCCCCCCATGTCGTCGCGGTAGTCGCTGTGCTTGTCCCGCCCGAAACAGTCAATGTTGGACGGGAAGATGTCCGTCACGGTGGGTAGTCGGTGCAGGTACTCGCAATCCACGCCCTTTGGGCAGATGCCGCGCGCGAAGAAGAGGCAGAAGTATGCGCCGGGGGTCTTGTCGCCTTTTGTGTATCCGCTGTCTTTGGCGATGTTGCACCGGCCCTGGGCTGCAGTTTGGGATAGGTATTTGTCTTCGCGGTCGCCGCCGGACCATTTGTTGTACCAGATGTTGAAAATTGTGCCGGTTGGGGGTGGCGCTTCGGTTTTGAATGTCGCTGCGTCGACTTGGGGCCGCGCGGGGCGCCGCTTTCGCCGTATGATCTTTTTGACCTTTTTGCCTTCGGCGTTGGTGGTGATTATCGTTTGTTCTGTCGTCATGGGCGCGAGGTCGGTGGATGTGGAAGGGGTTGCGGTGGGCTCGAGAGCGGTTTCGGGGTTTGTGGGCGCTGGCGCAGTTTGCGGGGGTGGTGATTGTACTTCGGCCATTGTGTGTGGTGTTGTGGTGGCGAGTGAGGTGTGAGGAAAGTCGATGTCTGGTGTCGGCGATGCAGTCGCGCTCAGTCAACTTTCCTTAGCACGGACCCGTCTCCTGGGGTCTGACACGTGACTAGCACGGTTCCCTTTCTCTCGCACGCCTCAAGATCGACCTTCCGCGACCTGTCAGCAGTCTCGCAAATGCACAATCACGATTCGTGGATTTCGATTGAAGAGCGGGCGCCTGCTGGAGAGAGTATCGCCAACGGTAAAGAGCCAAGCTCTAAGCCTGCGCCTGATGTGGAGCTGGAACAAGGGCACTCCCGCTGCGCAGCGAATAACCGCCATCGTGAGCCTCTTTGGCCCCCACACTTATTCTAAAACAGCAAGATTGTACCACCTTCGTGCATATTCTTGACAACATGTGTCAGCCTCACACGAGATACATAGCAGCGATGTTCCCAGGATAATGGATAGTCTCCATTTCCTCACTTTTTCTCGTGCCTAGCATGCCGTTGTTCTCTGGTCAACGTCATGTTCAAGGGTCGATCGAATACGCTGCTGTAGGAAATGAATCTACTGGCAATGATGGCAGCGACATCGATAACAACGAGAACCGCCACTACGAAGATGAGCTTGGAGGAACTGGCCGCAGACTGAACGTCAACGCTCAAGATCTCAGCCATACGAGCAAGAGAAAGGCGCCAAACTATTCAGTGGTTGAGTCTGGGGAAGCGCCAAGTGAGGAAACGAATAGTAGAACCAGTGTACCAGTCATCCAAGGCTGGCCTCAAGGTCCTCGTACACTCAAAGGCGTATCGATACCGTTTCTGATTGGAGATATGCTGCTGATACTTCTACCGATTGCGTTCCTTGGTAAGTACTTATTGCAGGAACGAAAGAGGGATCTTGTACTGATATAGTACAGTTTTAGCCATCTCTGCATGGCGGCTCGATGGCAAAGAGCTGTCAGACACCGGCAAAACAGTGGAACGTGCTATGAGCCTTGGTCCTACTATCTATCCTCTTGCATTTGCCGCCATTGGTAGTCGTTGTCTGAGAAGCATCGCTCTTCGTCTTGCCCAGAGGGGAACCACGATATCAGTACGTCGCTCATTTTCCCTTTCTGATGCGAATCTAAATCTGTGCAGACGCTGGAGAAATTATTGGGTAGTCAGAGTCTAGTATCTGCCATTGGTACTGCCTTCACTCTGCGATCTGCCAATATAGTGTCGGTAGTCCTCTTGCTCTTGTGGACACTCTCGCCACTTGGCGGCCAAAGCTCACTTCGTCTTCTCCACGAAGCAAATGCCACGGTGACGGAGACAGGAACTGCATACTACTCCGACCCTGCTGCTATTATGGATTTGGGTGAGATTTCGACATGGTTTACTCTTATACCAACGGTACTGGGGGCTGGCCTTGCTGTGTCAGAAGATGTCAAGAACAGGCGGGTCGACTTGTGGAGTCACCCAAAGATTCCAAGGCTTGATGAAATCGAACGAAACGCACAGAGCACCGTCGACCGCGAGGGCGAGTGGATCGCCGTCAATGCCAGTCCCAACGTCACATATTCTTCGTGGGTTGGTATCAATATTCAGGGGCTACTACCGGGCAAGCATACAACAATGCAGGTGAAGACCAACTACATGTATCTCGATTGCGAGAAACTGTATGGTGGTACACCGGCCGCTGTCGTGGACTATCTTCAGAATCCGAACATCTCGTTCTATCCAACTCTCAACACTGAAGGCCAAAAGTCAGAATACACGGACGTAAACGACAGGAATTTGCTGTTCAACGCGCTTGTTATGAACATGCCTAGCCCAATTATCCAGGACTCTTCGTTCTTCCTTCGAGCAGCTTGGAATTCCACCGACTCAGGAAGAGCCAAAAATCAGAGCACCCCCAGCACCTTGTTCCAGAACCAACCAATCAATTATCTCTACGGAGCGTCTTATGCCACCGGAGCGGAAGATGAGTATGTCGTCTACATCCACACGTGCACACCACATGTCGTCTTCATGGAAGCGCAGATCGACTGCCAAACAGACGCCTGTGAGGTTGTGCAAGTCCGAAACGTACCCGACGAACCCACGAGCAAGTGTACCTCAACCTCAGGTTACATTCTGGACTGTCTGACGCAAGGATCATACATGGTGCAAATGTTCCTCCGATTCTTTCCGACAGCAGTCAGCGCCGGATACTCTGCCGGTGCCCTCAATCCTTTTGACGATTGGATTGCTGGAAGCAATAAGACTTATCGGACGAACCCGACTGACTCCGATCGCACGATCAGCAACATCCCAGATAAACGGATATCCGATCGGCTTACCACGCTGTTGAACACCTATTGGCAAGCCGGGTCTTGGGGTACACAAGTGACTGGTGCCGACCTCTTCAGCAAACCAGAATATCCGTGGAATGGATCATCGACGGCCCCTGAACGATTTATGAACACTACGCAAGCTGTGTTCTCCGAGCAGATTCCCGTGTATAAGGCGGACGTTGGCTGGATCATCAGCTTGATTCTCATCACGACTGTTCTCCTTTTGCTGAGTCTAGTCAATGTGGTGGTATCATTTTGGACAATCGCCCCCGATCTATTCTACTACGCCTCATCACTAGCACGCGAGAACCCTTATACGAACATACCCGACGGAGGTACCACGTTGGATGGCGGCGAGCGAAGTCGACTGCTCCGGAACTTGAAGGTTCAGATCGCTGACGTGAGTCCGGAACATCAAGTCGGGTATATCGCGGTGAGGAGCGTGGAAGGCAACGAGGAATTTTCGACGGGGCGTCTCAAGAAGGGTAGAACTTATTGGTAGGTATTGCACGGTATCGAGGAGACTTGGCTTTGGATGGTCCTTTGACTGCTGGCGTTACAATGGAGCCCTTTTCAACACAGAGTCTGCAGTACGACGTTCTTAGAACGAGCATCCTTCGCCCAGATTCATTTGCTGAAAGAGGTAACGTTACTTCAGAGCTATAGTTCTGAATTCCAGTCGACGGACTGTGACCAATGGCTTCCGCCAGATTTGGAAGGTGCGCAATCATGCTGCCGCGGACGCACGCTATCGGAAGAGCGCGATGCAGTAGCAAGTACCAAGAGCTTACCCTGCATGCTGTAGCCACTGTTCATCTATCCTTTGCGATCTGTACTACCCCAAGAATTGCGGTGTGGGCACAATACCATCCGATAGGCTAGTCGTGGTCCATCTACCAACGCCACCATAGCTGATGTATGTGCAGTGATAGACCGTACAAAATCTTTTATCAGGTGCACTGGCTTAGTCTTTGTCGACGCTTCCCGGTTTCTCGAACGTGCGTTGGTGACTTTTAATTTAGTTAACATCATTGTAGGTAGTTGTCGTCGCCTTGGAATGGCACCCAACTTTACAGCCTGTGGCATCCGCTATATGTCAGAGCCCGCTTTTATCTCGCAATATAACTATAGTGGACGTGTTCGCCTCGTGGATGCGAATCCGAATACGCAAATTACGTACAAGGGATGCGTAGACCTGTGCGGACATGGCAATGACTACTACACTTGGCCCGTCATCTCAGCAACACTGACGACGTGGATACTTCCCATCCTGGGTAACTTGCTGCAAGCACCATTTGAGAGCAACGCGTTCTGGAGGACAGTGAAAGCTTGTAACAGATGGATCGGTAGCCCCATCAGCAGTCTCGCCGCCATATTGTGGGATATCGATATCAGCGGGAAATGTGCACTCTATGGTCAGCCAGCACCGCATCCCGGGAATAAATACACTGACGGTTGCAACAGTGGACATGGCCGTGTCATACAACGACGAACCAGACCAAGGCAGCGAGTTTGCAAGCATGCGCGACTCATTTTACATCTTGTTGAACCTGAACCAGTACAAGATGAAGCCAGTAATCTCAATGACTAGAGAAGCAGAAGGTCTGCTGCGCATTGCGCTCTTCAGCAAAGAGCTCAAGCTTGTCGGCACACAAAAGACGCTCAGTCAGAAGCGCCTTAAATTGGCTCACGACCTCCGAAGCAACAGACGCAAGGGAGTTGTACCGATCTTTCTATCAACATTGTGGTTCATCGTCGCTTTGGGAATCTCAATCGAAGCAGGTAGGTGCAATTCTCTGCGCCAATCCCGCTATACTAAGCCCCCACCAGCTTTTGGTGATGTAGGCAGCAACCTTCAGGCGCACAATCTGGCTATGGGTCTTTTCGTCTCTTGGCTACCCATACTGGTTCTCTGCTCCATTCTCGACCGCACCCCTGTGGCATCTGATGACATCCAGCGCAAGCTCAACAAGCTCGTTGACTTGGTGTGCGACTCGCTCCTCGACTCCGAGACAAGGCACGAGTACATTGCATCGTTTGCAGGTCTACCGCAAGAGCAGCATGTGGCGTATTGGGTCGCGAAAGTCACCTCGAAAGCCGAACTGATCAAAAACAACTACTTCCACGGCTTTGCCGGTCAGGCTCGGACAAGATTCCACTACGGTGCTGCGTATGCCATTCTGATCGACATCGAGAAGGCGTACATTGGGGAGCGCGGAAGGAATTGGCTGAAAAGTCCGAGAGAAGCAAGAGCAGCTTTGGTGCTTGGTCAGCTCGATCAGGGCTGCACATGGTTGCAAGTCATCTCCACCTCAACGGCTGACCTTGGACTGACAACACTGTAGTGACGGCCGCCAACTTTGGACAGTCCTTGCCTCGATCTTCCTGGTAGGGGGTACGAGCGTGGGTGCCTTTGTGTTGTCCTTCAATACACCCACAGTCGGGCTTGGATGTCGAACAGGTGGCTACCTGATCTTTTTCGTGGTAGCGCTCGTGCTGTTGATTGCTGAAATCGTGGTGTGGTGGCTTACCTCACTACTGCGAAACCAAAACCGGTTCCAGTCTCATCTCGATGCGTACACCCAGCACACGAAGTCTCGCAGGAGGACGATATTTTCCAGTATTCCCGGGCTGGCTTCCCCAAAAACATTACTGGCGCGGCTGCTGCGGATATTTGAATCTGGCGTGCTCCAAGTCAGCCTGATGCCACTTCGCTTGCTACCAGCGAAGTACAAGAAAGAGCGATTGGTGATAACGGAAGCTGCAATTCGCGCACATTTTTGGACTCTTCGAAACCTCACGGCCCGCAACTGGCTCCAACGTGCGTTCTTCACACCGCTCGAGTTTGCGAATCTGGTCTGGGCATGTTATCTTCTGGCGGCGCAGACGATCGGCGCATTCAACAACTGCGCTTGCATGTCCTCCACCTGGGGTGGCTTTGGTGGCTACCTCGACTTCAGGCAGACCACAAACAGTGCTGCTGTGGAAGAATATTGGATTATTGGCACAGTCATTACCTGCGCGGTGATGAGCGTGGGTATGGGCTACATTGTGCTTGAGGTACGGGCATCTCTAATTATTTACCTTTGGACTTACTGATACAGTAGGAATAGTGGCTCTTGCAAGCGCACCTCAGTACCGAGGATTTTAGGCATGCTATGGATGGTCTTTGGCGCGTCAGGAGATTTCGGTATGCAACACTGTGGCTCAAGTATCCGCTTGACGTGATTGTCTATTTCGTTACTTGCATGCTCAATGCCTTGAAGGTCCGCGGGGTCAGCGATCGTCGGGTCGTTCTGTGGACCAAAGCGTCAACCTACAGACCGAGTGTTGGACAGACTTTGCTCAGTTTAGGGACCGATGCTCAACGCCTGCCCTTTCAGGGGGTCGGCGTTTAGGATCTTGCGCCTTAAATGGAAAAGTCGAGATAGGAAACAAATCCTGGACTTTTGCCCTCTTGAGAAAGACAAAATTGGCAGAAGAAGTGCGTGTTGCGCACACGAATGGATAGACAGAGCTCACGCTTATAGTCCCATAGCATCCCACGTCACAAAGGCACCCTGTGCTGTAGCAGAATTGATTTAGTCACGCTCGAATTACAGCGCCCACTCTTCCTTGTCGTCTGTCACGCTGATAAAAGGCTCGTCGATGAGCTTGACCGCTAGTTCGCTGCAAAGCACACTGCATACTTGTTAGTGCGTTTGTCTCTGACGTTTACCAATCGGGCTTACCATGACGATCCAACAAGCACATCTAGCTCGCGAATGGCTTTCTCTCTCTTTGCACCAGTGCTTGTACCCTTGCTGACATCCAGCTGTAATTCTGCGATCCTCTTACCTCTCGCAATACCTGCCAACTCAACCACTTTCTTCGCCAGACAATCGCTATGGAAAGCGTGCTGGCAGGGGAACACAAAGAACTGCCTGGCAAGCAGTGGCAATCCACATACGTAGCAGCGCTCTCCAGGCTCAACGATTGCGTAACGCTGATCTAAAGCTTTGATGTCGCTCTTGATGTGTTGCGCTGTCTCCTCAGAGTCATCCATCTCTTTCTTCAATTCGTCGATCTTGCGGCTGTAGTCCTCGAGCGCAGTACAAATCTCTTCCTTGAAATCGTCAATGACAACGAAGTCAGGGAAGAATGGGATCAGATCTTCGATGCGGAGCAGGTCGACACGCCGCAAGAACTCGATTGCAGTCTTGATGCCCGAAGATTGAGAAATGACCTTCTTTGCTATAGCGAGCCAGAGCTTCTTGCGCAGTGCGGGTTCGGTGTTGGACCGGTCGGCGACATTGCTAGCAAGATCGATCTCATCATACTTGAGCGCAAGGTCTACGGCTTGGACATATTGACCCATTGAGCTGTAGATGTGCACGCAGGATTGCACACGCTTGTGCTGGATGCAAAGGCGCAGGGCAAAGTCTGCGTCGTAGTTCTGCTCATGCGCGAGCGACTGCCCTTCCAGATATGCAAGCAGTGCAGACTCATCAGAAGTCGAGTGCGATGCATATATCGAGATGAGTGTGTTGTGAATTGCGGCATCAGTAGACTGGCGTTGATTGATTTCGAATAGCAGGTAGCGGACAGCCTGGTTCTGGCTCAGAGAAGCTTTGCTGGTGTTGTTATAGTTCAAGAAGGCTGGGATCAGCTTCTGTGCGTTGAGGTTCGACTGTCGCATCATAATTTCAACAAGCTCGACGGGAATCTGCGCCATGAGTACGCTGCTGTACTTGTAGAAGATCTCTGGGTCTGTCTGCTTCTTGAGTACAGCCAAAGACTCTTGCCATCGCTCGCGCTGCACCCAGTACGACAGAACGTAGTTGTAGTCGTTCACAACTGTGGCAAAGTACAAGAGCTCTTCCTCCCGGCCGTGACTGCTGATGATATCGTAAGCTGTCTTGCGATCCAGGTCTGTCTTATGCTTAGACACAAAGTCTTGGTAGTCTTTTCTAATAGCGGACAGGTGGTCCTGGGTCTCCGCAGTGTTCATGCTTTCAGACAGTTCAGCTTTGGTCGTGATAGTATCATCTAGAGTATTCAACTTTGCCATGTACAGCTCGATGAGCCATGTGGCAACCATGGTGCGCTGCATTAGCGATGTCTTCTTCAGCATCGACAGCTTCGTGAGCAGGTACTTCCGAAGGGCGTCTTGTTCACCTTGGTCGATAAAGGTTAAAGCTACCTGCTCAAAAGGCTTTGTGCTTCGGCCGTATACGGCTGCTGCTTCCAAGTATTGACCTTTGCCAACCAAGTAGTCTCCAGACGCAGTCGCGACGGCGTCTTTCTGAGCCGAGGTTTTTGCGAATTGCGAAGCGGCTTCAAACTGCTGAGATCGGAGCATGACCTTCCAAACGTCTCTGGCCTCGTCTGTTACGACGATCTCAAAGATTTCACGTGTCGTAAAAAGCCAGTAGGTGTTCGATTTGACGTCTGCCACAAGGCTCAAGGCGCTCTGCCCGGGCTCAAGTACGACTTGGTCAAAGACCACAGTTTCATCCAGGCGATTGATGACCACTACTCGCCCCTCCACTAGCTGTAATACATGCCACTGGCTGAGAATCATCGAACTGACTGCATCGTTCGTTTTCCTTGTTCGGCCACTCGCAGTCTGTGATGCCGGGATTTGTGATCTGGGCAGCAGTTTGGAATCTGCCAGTACCCTGGCTCCAAGGTCTGACGTATCTTGTGACAGGTACAACTTGCCGTGAAGGACACCCTGAGACGTGAGCCAGCCGAAGATTCGTTCGCCGTTGAGACGCTCTTGTTCTGGGGTTTGTTGGTTCTCTGGAGAGACAGCGAGGAGCGAGGTGGCTGTCGGCGAAACGCTTGGGAGCTCATGCACGGTCGCAGACTCGCTTTCGAAAAACTTGGAGAAGATTGAACCGCTGCCTCCGTGCGCATTTCGCCCAAGTTTCCCTGCAAATTGGACGAACGTCGAAGGTGTTGCGATTATCACTCGTCGCAGGTCCTGCCTCCCAGGTATTATGTCCGTCCACAGACCAGTGATCGGCCCATCCGTAGTGCTGTATACGCTCTTCAAGTAGCGTTCTTCTCTCCTGTAGAACTCGGACGAAGGCTCAATGAAGACCTCATAGAGATTGCCGTCTGACGCTCCTACTAAGATCTCTCGTGTCGATGCCGTAGGCTGCGAAGGGTTCCACGATATGCTCTCAATGACGACTCCTTTCAGCCGCGACAGCGCCTTGGGCGTCCGCGACTGGGTGTGGAGGTAGTAGTTCTCAGCGAGGGTAGTCGTTACGATGAGGTGCGAGGCGGAGGGGTCAAGGAAGAGACGCCTGATTACACCAATCTCCGAGGGTTTTTTAGGCAAATCGATATCTGCATACTGTTAGTCCAACCCATACGCCCATCACCTCCATCGCCTTCCTTACGAACCGTCTATGTCTGCCGGGCTATCGAGATCGATACGCAGGATGCGCCCGGTCGAGAGAGCGAGGACCAAGACGTTGTTTGCGACCGCAGCTGCGACGAAATCCGAGGATATGGAGAATTGCAGTGAGACGCGCTCTATGCTGAACATCGGCAACGATGCATCGTCTTGCGCATTGCTCGTGCTTGGCGGCGCATAGCCGCTCGAGGTGTCGTAGGCCATGCAGGGCTTGAGGTTCGGCTCGCGGCTATCGTGCTACCACAGTCATCTTCTGTAAGCATACGTACAGCTTGAGCAACCCGTAGAACCACGAAAGGCGCGCGGTTGTACGTCACGAGCGCGTTGCGGCGTTGCGGCGTTGCGGGCGGTGACGCCTAAGCTTGGAGCTGCGTTGGGGAGATGTCTCGCTGATGAATCGGCGATGAGCCGGCGACACCTTTTCTGCTTTGACACACGCTCATGCAGATGCCGGATACAAGGTCACAACACATTGTAGTCTTCATAGGACCTATTGATTTACAAAGTTCAATGGGGATGTCTTTGAAGATCTTGATTGGTTCTGAATACAATGGTTACATCCAAGTTCATATTATGAGAAGATGTTTGTCGTACTATCACGAGAAGCATTGCATTTCATCTCAACTCTGCTTCCACCCAATCCGTCTCTGCCTACGATCAACGGATGTCTTCAGGTATTGACGGTTCCAACGTCGAATTCATGCGAAAACACTCTGTCGCATTTGCTGTCCGACTCCAGCAGGCGCGTTCCTGCGCTTGCCCAATTCGTCAGGCGCCTCAAAACAACATCGAACTCACATCAAGCAACGCTGCATCTCTCGCAGCAAAAGGTATGCACAATCACTGACCGACGTTGAGACATGTGCGATATTGTTTTGACGCGTTGGTCCAAGGGCGCTTGAGAATCGTTGCTACAATGATTTCTCGACCTTACAATCCCTCGAAGAGCACTGTCCCTGTCTGCGAGTCGTTAGGCGTCCTGCGCGGCTCGGGTAGCTCGGCAGCGGAGAGATAAACACGAGATATCGCAACCTCGACGCCCCAAGATGCTGGCTTCCATACATCAGATACAAGAACATTCGATAATCTCAGCCACTACCCTTGTATTTACGACTGGCCCATGAATCGCCTTCTTTAAGACGATGTTTGCAATGGGAAAGGAAGCAGACGACGATGTGAATGTGTCGATACACTCCGTGAACGGGGAATGGACGCCGAGCCGTTCAAAGACGTGGGGGAATGATGTGGTTGAGACAGAAGGCAAGAGGTGGAGCTGGGCTTGGACTTGGGGTCTACGCAACCGATGGACTTCAGCCTGCCGGACCACAGAACAGATCGTGACACCGGCGTTGCAATCCACAAGCGAAACGCTGCAGCCTACCCTCAATGCGACTTGGACCTTCATCTGTCTCGAAATATGGCCATCACTGTTACGGGTCTTCACAGCGAAGAAACAATGGTTCGGACTCTTCCTGTTCCTGTCCGGCGGAGCTGCGCCTATGGTTATACTAGGCCTGTTTACGCCTAGACCTAAGTTTGCCATTGGCACATGGCCACCCTACTATAATGTCTTCGCTGCAAAGTACATGAGCTGTGGGAACTCCCAAATCGATGATAATCCAGCCAATTCAACAGTCACCGGGTTCAAAGGGCTCTTCATCCTGGATCAGACATGGGGCCGCTTCTCGTTTTCGACGGTAAAGACCATCGACGTTGCTTGGGACATTCTCATCGGCCGAGGAGTCCAGATGCTGGCCTGGTCAATTGCCTATGTGGTCTTCTCTGACGCCTTACTGCGTGTCATCGAGCGCCATCCGGCATCGTTCCGTATCTTCCAACGTATCGCGCTTGAGGGGCCTAGCCTCCTGTCACTTTGGACGCTTTGCAAAGAACTACTGTCTGTCACTAGCAAGCGGACGAGGTGTCTCTTCGCCTACTTTCTTGTCTCGACAAGCTACGTCCTGCTCATCCCAATGTTCCTGGGAGCTATGACGGGTTATGACAGCACTTCGATCGCGTGGATAGACCTCGATGACTCTAACAACATTGTGCCCACATCTGCGGTGAAATACGCCTGGGTGATCATGGGCACTCGCAACACGACCTTCGACGTGCCCATTTGCGCAGACCCCGACGACTACTCGATTCAGGCGAATTACTTTGTCCCTCGGACACAGCACTGTAAGTTTTCGAAGACACCAGTATCTGCGCTTCACTGGCCTCACTGCCCAAGGCTCTTGCAAGACGCTGAATGGGACCCTGGAGCCACCCGATACTTTTTACTACAGTGGCTCTTTCGACCTCGCTAAAAATGACGCCTATGGTTCGGATGGTGGCACTACCTGTAGGTTTCATATTCGGACGGATTAGATGTGTACTGATTGCTATATTAGGTCTGTTCAATTACGCCGGCCAGTTCGGCAGCTGGGAAGAGTCCATATATGACCCGGCGACTGGCCTATACGACAAGAAATACACCTACAAATGTGTGTCCTGCCATATTGCTTGGAAGACAACCCGGAGTATACTAACACGCAGCATAGGCAATGATACTGCGACCTACAAGATTAATGATCGTCCATATGATGTTCAAGACATAAACGCAACATATAGGTTCTGCTACAACAACAAAGCATATGACATCTCGGATCTGCAGGGCAAGTCCAGGTGTCTCCCGGATACAGCCAACCCTTCATACGAGTGGGGTTTTTCGACCATGCTTTCGGGAGTCTTCGTGTTCATTCATTTCGGATGGTGTCTGAGCATGTACATCGTGTGGCTGGACGCGCAAAGCAGATCAACTTTGGTGCAGGAGGGCTATGGGATGACGCCACTTCGAGCTGCGTTTGCTATTGCGAAAGCCGTGAAACGCAAGACCGGTCTCGGAGAGAAACAGCTGGTGAGACACAACACAAAAGACCTGAACAAAGAGCTGGATGGCGTTCGGAAAGACAAGGGTACAGAGATCGATTACAATATCTTCATTGTGAATGCCGAAGAGGACGCCGAAGATGACCGTCAGATGAGAAGGAGAAGGACTCTAGCTCTGGACGGACTCCCGTCTTGAACCAACATCCAGCAAACACGACATGTGCTCGCGAATACTTTGCTTGCTCTTTCTTCTTTTAAAGACATTCTCTGCACATCACAAGTACTCCGAGACATTGTCTTCAAAGGGCACGATCTGGAGCTGCCCGTCCGGCTTATAAGATGTCCTGGCCGCCGTAGACTACACCTGTGACAGCAGCACAACATGTGTCAATTCTCGGACCTAGGGATTGACGACGATCTATCGCCTATCGCGCAAGCAGTGGCCTTGCGTATCAAGCAGCCTTCTAAGAACTCTGTAGTTGGCACATCATCCAACACGCGGCGTCAGGAAGCCTCTCTACAAACGTCCTCACCTGGTACCTTCACCACACCAGAGCACTGCATCCGCGGCTGGTGGCGCAGCTCCCTCTTCAACACATCCAAAGAGTTCAAAGCCCAATCGTCGTTATTCTCTTCGCACATCGAGAGTCTATGCACCTCACAGAAGCGCATGCATGTTCTCGTGCGAAAGTGCACGCAAGCACGCTTATATCCCAATCCGACCTCCAGCAATCAAGGCCACACTGAAGGCCCAGCTTAGTGATCTCGAAACCGACATGGACTTCTGCATCAAACGTCACGACTTGTACTCTGCGGCACTTCACATGTACACACTTCCCGTACAAGCAGTCGACGACAGCCTGAACATGACAGGCAAGGAGTGTCACTGCTCAGACTGCAGTCGTGGCGTGGACCGCTGGAGAAGTAATACGAACACCGAGATCCATTTAGAAGCGGAGGGTCTTGCTCATAGCCTCAACGAGATTAGCCGATCCTTCAAGAAGTTGCGCAGAAACTTGCTGGATAAGTGGGAGAGGACTGAGAGGGATGGCCTGCGTTGCATGATCGATGCACTGCCAGAGCAGCACGATCTGAAGAACAAGGCTATGGTCAGGAAGTACTTCCCAAGGCAGTTCAGGGAGATTGAGGAGGTAGAGGGCAGTACGATACGCAAACCAACTACCGTGGGTAGAAGCGACAGCAAACTCCAAGACAGCTTTCATGTATGATACAGGTAATGTGTCAACAATACATCTTCAGCCACCGCGATCATGCCGCAGACTTTTTTATTCACACCCTCCATATCATTAACCTTTCCGTCACTGCCACTTACATTTGCAAATCTACATTACTCATAAGACCTTCGTCCTAACCGGTATCTACCCAATGGAGCTTGATAAAATCCCTACATTTGCGAAGTTTGGGTAGTCTGGTCAAGGCTCTGCCAGAGTTCCACAGTTACATGTATCATTGGAGGTGTATTAGCCATATTTGAAGAATCGATCGATGCGAACCCGTATCCTATCAATCGAGCAAAGTTATGTCGTGATGCACAATTAGGTGGGAAGTTTTGAGTCCAGTTTGTAAACCGCATAGGCCTGGATTGTTTTGTCTGCTGATAATACGACCACAATTGAAGTGCTTCCGTTGTGTTGATTCATTAAAGGGATATCTAAACATATTAAATATTTCAATCCATTCGCCACTCGTTTTTGCTATATCTCGGTTTCTGACCGTACACTCAGTCAAGGCGCAGCCATAATTAGCGGTCTTTTCACGCCTGGACAGGTATCGACCGCCTTGATGATGGCTCTGAAACTTGACGTCCCGGTTCATAGCTCTCGGCTTTTGGTTCTAGCGATCCAACTCCTAGGAACGGGTTCCGTTGTGTGACTATCACGGTCGCCCTAGTTGACAGAATGAAGTATAAACAAGTTTTCTGTCTTTGAAAGAAATGTCGGATTGTTAAACGCCTCCTATGCAATGATGCCTTACCCAAGCTATGCGTATCTATAATGCTACGTGACCGTTCGTTCTGCCCTCCTTGTGGCGCGGCTCATCATCATCTTCATCGTCAGTGAGGCCCTCGAGCTCAAACTCCTCCGCATCCCTGACTCCATGATCGACTCTTGCGTAGCCGTTTGCGCCTCCATTCAAGTGGGGCGTCTCGGCATCTGTCTTCGAGTTCTGGAAAGCGTGGACAGCATAGAGATGGACGAGAAGATTGGCGACTGCATAAATCCGTTAGCGAACTGTTGAGTACTTGTAGGAGTAGACTTACAAAGAAATATTAGGAAAGCCATGCTGAATAGAATGAGCACGTAGGAGACATGCGTGACATTTGCATCCGCAAGCATCTGCATCTGCTCCTCGGTGGCACCCATGAACATGAAGCCCCCAGCAATAAGGAGGAAGGGTGTGAGATACTGGAAGCTGTTCGGGTCCGGGTCCTCCAGATCATTGGTGACAGCACTGCGGTCCCTCAACACGAAAGCAATCTCGATGATGCGAGCAGCGCCCGCAGCCATGAGTGTGTAACCAAATACTGTGTGGATCATAGTTGAAATTGGCAGGTGTTGCGGGTGGGCAGACATGGCCCAGCCGGTGACGAAGATGACCATGCCAGGGATGAGGTTGCGCTTCGGCTGTCCGTTTCTCTTGCGGCTGAGCCAGACACCGACCAGTCCAGCGGCCCACCAAATGATGCCCATGGATGTGTGCTGCAGATCGTTATGTACCCATGGACCGCCCCACCTGTGCTCCGTGAAAGTGTTGACGCATCCCCAAGCCGCAATCACAAGGGAGTCGAAGAACTCCTGGCTGCGGCCAGTCCGCTTCAGCCACATCTGTCCCACGAGCAACAGGATGATGAGAATAATTCCGTAGGCAATGAAGGCGCTGCCCATAATGAAGTGGGCAAGGCATTGTCCGGTATGGTCCGCCCTACAGAATCCGAGCGCAGTAATCCCTCCAAAGAGGAACTGCACCCAAGAGACCACAGGCAGAGCCTTTCCTACCACTCCGTGTCCAATAACCACCACCCTGCGGATCTTGCCGTGTATACCCTTCTCGAGGTGCAGCCTTAAGTAAACACCCATGACGATTTGTGCGATCAGCATGAGCATGATGATAGGGACGAATTTGGCGTGGATATTGTCTTCGGTGAATTGCCTGCCCTTGTGTTTATGGCCCAGGAAGTAGCCAATGATCGCGAGAACGGAGCCGGCCACTTGCACGGGAACGTGCCATTTTGAACGTATTATCTGCATTTGTTAGTCTGCTGGCCGCATAATCTACATTGCTGGCTGACTGACACCCAAGACCATTCCTGTGGGGAAGATGATCCCCCAGGCGAACCCCTGCACTAAGATGTGCGTCCATAATATCGAGTCGATGGGGTCTTGTGATATAACTTCGCCTTCTGCGATCTTGTTTACGTGGTGCTCGTGCGCTGTGATCGCTGTACTGAACAGCAGCGCTGCTGTGAGAGCAGCCCGCCGCGTCGTGGCTACCATGTTTGGCTTGAATAGAGCTGAATGCGACGGTGTTGTGGGTATTGTCGAAGGTCGTGACTCCGGCGTGGAGGTTTAGGCGTTCACGGACATGCAACGGTCTACTCGAATAGTATCTGCGAGCGTATTCGGGTGCGGCTGCGCTGAATTCCAGGAGGAAGCGTCGTCGCCTTCGAGGATCCTGCTCATGCCGCGTCGCAATCTATTGCTTACGTGAAGGGAAGGCGGCGTCGTCATTGGCCGCTCCTTCCGTCACCTCCGGCCGAACACCATCATTCTCAGAGCTGCATACCACACTCAATTGTAACAACATGGCGGTTGGCACAGGCGTCACCGAGATTGCCGATAGTGAAGAAGAGCTGCTGCCGTCTTTGCCTGCTACAATTTCAGACGCAGCCGTCGACAAGCTTTCCACGACAGCTGATCAAGACACCCAAGCCGTGGCTTGCCCTCACCACGAAGCCGCTGCACACACTGCCAATCAATCCTCGGATTGCACCGGTGTCTTGGATGTCAATCAGAAGAATCTTCCAACTGATACTATTGCCACACGATTTGATCAACCTGAACTGCATTCGTTACACCAGGCAGCAACTGACAATGCTAGCGCGTTCACCATAGATATCGCACGCCAAGCTGATGAAGTTCCCCGAGAGGTTGTCTGCGCAGCCGTTGTATCTAGACAAGGTGACCGCGTCGCCACAAACAGAACGAATGACACAACTGTCAGCCCAAGTGTGCAGCAAGATGAAATGTCGACAGGCCATGCCCAGGGCCTGGCACTCGACGGACATCGCACGGAAATGGAGCTGCCGCAGAGTGGTTCCGCACAATCTGCCAGCGACGAAGGAGACCCCGGGGGAGTCTGCAGTGTTGTCAATGTCTCACGACAGGGTTCGGCTGCCGCTGCGATCGAGGCGTTGGCTACAAAGCCTGGCTGCGATACCGCCTGTGAGGCTACAGTCTGTCTGGCGAAGCTCGATCATGGATATTTGCTAAATCGTTGTACAGATCCATTCACCCAACGCTGTCATCGCATACTATCCTGAAGCGGCTGTAGCTGAGCAGACTACCCCAGATGCTGTCAATACGCCAATTCCTACGGACAAAGACGTAGCACCAGAAGCTCTGGACATAGTATCGTCTGGGGAATCGACAGACCAGCGAGAGTCAGCTACAGAGCTGTCTGCTCAGCACAATGCTTCCACGTCAGTATTGGACGGCGAAACTCAAAACAATATCAAGCCAGCAACTACTTCCTCGGGTACTGCCGCGCATAACGATCTTCTTGAAGCAAACAGCGATGCCTCAATCGCACATGACCGAGTATCTCCAAGCAAAACGACAGACGGTGGTGGCCTGGCAAGCGAACAGCATAGCCATGACCTTCCACCCAGTTTGGCTGAGCTCGCCAAGCGCGACAAGACTGAATTGGCCGCATCACATCACTCAGCAGTGTCGTTGAGCGAGCAAGATCGATTAGATGGTGACCCTCACACAGCTTCTGCGAGACCAGAAGCAACAGGATGCAGATCCAAGATTGTGGTCCACGGCGCTTACGGCGAAGACCACCGACTGGATGCTCATGGCTCGTCTGTCGCAGAGGGCGGAAACATATCGCCCGTGGCAGTTGGCATCCTACCCGAATCGCAGTCCACGGCCTTACAAGCCGGTGAGCCTACATTACCATTTCCAGCATCAAAGCTGAGTCCACAAGAGATCACACTGGCCGAACTCAGGGCTCAAAAAGCTGCATTGCTGGGCTCATTGAGGGTTCAGCCGGCGATTCAAGTGCTTATGGAAGAGAACGCCTATAATGATGACGAACCCACAGAGAAAGAGATCATGGCTGCAGCCAACAGAATCGTTAAAGAACATATCAAGTTGCTGCACGAGTACAACGAGCTGAAGGACGTTGGGCAAGGGCTCATGGGCCTGATCGCTGATCAGCGTGGTCTGAGGATAATGGAGATCCAAGAAGAGTTCGGCATTGACGCCAACGACTAAGCGCTGAAGAAAGAAAGTCATGAGTGAAACGCAGTGTGCTGGCGGCATTTCAGACCGCTATGACGTTATGACAAGAAGATACCCAAATAGAACTTTCGACAATTAAGACCGGCGTTGGTGCAAGTACACCGACGGACTTGCACCAACGGCAAGGCGTGACATTGTTTTCCGTCGCGCGATGCACACGAACTGAGGTGCACGTTCAAGAAAGTTCCATGTTTTTTAAGCCGCATGTTTAGCCAGGACCAATCTCACTTGCATACGGCGACACGGCCGCGTCCTCAAATTTTCCGCCTGGAGGGGCTATGACAAACAAAATGCCTTTAACGGCAACGACTTGTGTCAGATTCACAAAGTCTTTATGCCCTGGTGTGCAGAAACTGCTCGGCTTTCTGGCTCACGCCCTGTTGACGCTCTGCCGAGCCCAACCGAAAATCGCGTCTCACCACCAACCAGCAGCACACTTTCAAAAAGGGTTCGCGCCATGGCGGAATGCCCAGATCGAGCTTAGCCCGAGAAAGTGGAGGCTCTTCTTTACACATCCATGACGTCGCAGCATTGTTCACGCACGCCCTATGTAGTTGCTAGAGTAGCTTCTGGACTTCACAGCGTTACACTGATCGAGTAACAGGACCCACATGTCCACGACTGCGCAAATGATCTAGCCTGGCACGTGGAATGTAGTGCTGAGATGGAGGCGGGATCGTGAGATCTGGAGACGACGGGGTGAAAATTTCTTTGTTGGCGAAACGAGTATATAATATGAGGCAAGAGCACGACATAGCAATCACTAGCAAACGCAAGCCTTCAAACCTCAAGTATATTCCCAAGCAAGACCACTTGTGACTCTCATCATCCACCCCTTCACTAGCACACCGCACACAGAGACAACGCATGCTCGAATACGACTTGATCGCCTACCGCACAATGTCGAACATGGACTCGCACCCCCGTATCCTTTCGCTCTCGTCCGCCTCAGGCGTACGGGCATCTTCAAACTCATCATCGATCGTGTCGACGCCGGCTTCCCAGTCAGCTCGCGTCAGCCACGACTCCCAGCATGATGCGCACCACTTTGTCAACATGAACAAGACCGAGAAGAACCTCAACTCGTCAATCAAGAAGCTTTGGAAGTCGGTCAAGGTTGCAGCCCAGGAACATCACCGCAGCGTCAACGCAGCCTACGAGGCGACGCACGGCGCAGGGAGGTTGCCAGGAAAGTTTGGAACCATTGAGAGTGTGCGAGTGCAGTAGAGAGCTATTAGCCTGCGAAAGCCCAAGGAAGACCTGCTGTCGACGTCTTAGGACCTTGTTGGCGCCTGCGCGTCCACGACGAAACGGCCTACACAACACGGAATCGAAGGAGATTAGAGGATGGATGAAGCAAAAGTGATTTCAGCAATATACCCAGAGCATGAGCTCTTCGGCAACAGCATAATACTTAATACGACTCGTACCGCATGTCCATCTCCCGGCTCACTGCTGCTTCTGTGTCATGCTCGTGATGTTACAAGACCAAGGTACATGTTCAACACGTGTTAGCGCTCGAGACTAGTGATAGGGTTCATTTGAACATCGAATAAATAAGCTTCTTCTAATCTTGTTTAGCAGTCGCCATGCCAGTGCAACTTTATGTTTCTTGGCGGCTAAGGTTGAGTACTGAAATCCAATCATCGTGCAATCGAGATCTATGGGTATCATCTTCTATCTCTATCGCTATGCGCATCGTACAACAAAAGAATTGTACAGAAACTGACACTTGCAATGCTATGCAGTCAACTACTTCTCAGCAATCGACCTCAACGCATCCACAACCCCAGGGGCCGCCCTTTCCAACCCGCTCCTCTCCCTCTCCTGCATCTTCCCCAGCACGTATCTGCTCACGACATTCGGATCCCTGCTCTCAGGCCTTCCAATGCCGACACCGACCCTCCACCACTTGACACCACCAAGCTGCTGCTGACAGCTCTTCAACCCATTATGCCCCCTCGCGCTCGCCCCACTCTCTCGCACACTGACTTTGCCCAACGCGCTCTCTAGCTCGTCGTGCACGACTACCAATCTCCCCTCTTGACTTGGACTTGTCCGCCGCCGAAGTTCTGCCAGCCACGCGGCGTATGCTTTCTTCACCCCGACACCGCTGACATTCATTAGGGAGAGTGATTGCCAGAACGTCCAGTCGTCTTCGGGTGGGCCCCCTTGTGTTTTGCTGTAGCCCTTCAGAAGGGATAGAGAGAATGTGGTGTTGTCGGGCCGCGCGACGAGCCCGGAGAGCCCTTTTGTGAAGGGCTGGTAGGATTTGCGGCCCGCGATGTATGAAATTACGATGTGTCCTGCGCTGTGCAGGGTGTTGGCGTAGGTTGGACCGGGGTTGCCGATGCTGCAGATAAGTAGGGGGATTGGATTGCCTGGCGGCATGGCAGTGGTCAAAGACTGTGGTATCGAGACGCTTTCGTCGGTGTTTGAGGGATCAGGTTTTCGAGCCTTCAGCGGGTTTGTGGCAGGCGCTTCGGTCTCAGAAGATGTGTCTGACGGCGTGGGCAGAGTCTGCTGGGCTTTCTTCAGCTTGCGGGCTTCGCGTTTGTTCAGGCCGGGGCGCCGATTGATTGCGTCGTTGCTGAGGTATTCTGTTGCAGGGGTGGTTTGCGGATCGGCAGCTAGAGCCGTAGGGCTGGCCACGTGCGCACGTGTTCGCGCGTTCAACATGGCGGCGGAAAACGAAGGACTTGCACTGGTGCTTGGGAAGTGCTGCAAGACGCTACTTATTGCAGGAGTCTGCCTCTGTCTATGACGAACCGTGGATCTTCACGCGAGCTAGTCTGAGACGTTGGGACTGTGAACTGTACAGCCACATGGAAGAGTCATCGTGAATTGGTAAGGGCGGTGCGAATGAAGCCTGCTGACAGAGCGCCCTTCTCTGTTTGGCACTGTCTTCACACAGAAAACACCAAATCTCAAGCACTTGTTTCATTTTCTCAGTCATCGCATTCACAAAGTTGGGCACATCGTAGAATGCGATTTGCAAACGTTCGGAGTGACGTAGGGGCGAATCTTAGCGCGATCGTCCATGAACAAGGGTCTCGATCGCGCCTTCGACATTGTGACAGCCGCCACTGCAATTGCCGAGTCCTTGCCGTTAACATTTGTTGCTTTCAGCAAAACACCTTCTTGTTCTCAGTACAACCAAAGATACGAGTCTCATGGCTGACAGGCCAGCAACACCCCCAAGAGCCATGCGCTCAGCGGGGAAGCTGCCGCCGAATCCTCCAACACCTGAGCAGATCAGGCGAATGGTGAGTTGCCAGACTTCTTTGATAAGACGACATACTCACACGCTCCAGGAAGAAGCCAGACTACGTGCCAAAGCCCAAGCCCAGCAAGCGCAAGCATCGCGCCCGTTACCTGCTCCCGTAGCCGGCACAAAACGCGCATATTCCTCCGTGACCTCGTCCACGACCCCGACACAATCTCGCAATGCCAGCTCTGTCCAAGCACCAGGGTGGTTCACCCAGCCCCCATCAAATTCGTACATCCATCAAAGCAAGAGCAAAGATATCAAGCGCTCCGACTTCATCGACTACGACTTCAGCACCATGACCGACACGAAAGGCGGTTTTCTCAGCACAACTGACGATCCGCACAACCGCGCCATGTGGACAGGCAAAAGTCGTGAGGAGCAAAAACCAGAGGGCATGACCCTGGTGGAATGGGAGCGCGAGCAAGTCCGCAAGAAGCTGCAGGAAGCCCGGGCCGGACCCTACGAGCCGGGGATCTCAATCCTAAACACCGTCAACGGGAAGGAGGAGGCGGAAGACGAGGATGCCGCGCTTTTGGAAGCTGCCGAGAACGCAGAGAGAGAAGCGGGTACCTACAAAGGCCGTTACGGCGATGGAAAGAAAGACGTTCCCGGCAAGTGCCGCGAATGCAACAGTCTGGAGATCGACTGGAAATGGGCCGACACATTCCACGTCAGCGTATGCGCGCGCTGCAAAGACCTCTACCCGGACAAATACAGCCTCCTCACCAAGACAGAGGCGCGCGACGACTACCTCCTCACGAACCCGGAGCTTGCGGACGAAGACCTCCTCCCACATCTCGAGAAACCCAACCCTCACAAAACGAGCTTCCACAACATGCAGCTGTTCCTGAGACTGCAAGTCGAATCCTATGCTTTCAGCAGTAAAAAATGGGGGAGCTCAGAGGCGCTCGATGAGGAGTATGAGAAGAGAACAAAGGTCGCGAAACAGCGCAAGGAGAAGAAGTTCAAGAATAAGCTGGAGGATCTGAAGAGGAGGACGAGGGTAGAGGCGTACAAGAGAGCACGACTAGGAGGCGGAGGAGACGCAGAGTTTGGGCAAAAGATCAAGGGGCGGTACGATAAGCACGAGCATGAGTGGGGAAGAGGCGTCACGGATCTGGAGACGGGGATGGAGAAGAAGACGTGTGTGGAGTGCGGGATGGAGGTTGAAGAGCTGGAGTTTTGAGGATGTGAAAGGATGGGATGGCGCCCTGGACTTCGCAAAGAAGAATATTTGATACCCATATGAATGATACAGAGACGACGTCCTTTAATTCAAACAGTCCTTCTTGATGATCAGGCATGCATGATACACGTGTGGTCAGCTTGTAGTCGAGCAACATGCGGTCTGCACGTGGAAGCAGCGGCACTTGCGATTTTTGTTCCTGCTGGTACTACTCTGGTGCATATGCAGCTATGCAAGGTTGCAGTGCCTCTCCTGCGCGGCAGAGAGAGCAATCCAAGGCTTGAGTAGTACCCTTCGCTAAGGTATCGTGCTAGACGAGACACGGTGCTAAGCCACGTCCATATGACGACACTACTTGTGGGAGGTTTTGTAGAAAAGTAGTCTCATTCATCCTTCAGTCCTAACGGCATGGTATCATCCTGAACTCCAGTGTCATGATGCCTAAAACAATAATAAAAAGCAAATCATAGTTCCAACACCCCGTCCAACGCCGCAACTGAAGTGTCAATGAATTGTAGCCCAAAGAATTTCAAGCAGGTTGCCCCTTCCTGAGCTTCTTCCTCTCTGCAAGTCGCCTCCTTGCCTCCTCCTTTCGATCAACGGGCAACATCTCAGCCCTGTCTTGCTTCACCCTCGCCGAACCCTCAGCGTGGTGAGCTGTTATTTTCGAAAGGTCAAACTTGGGATCAGTAGGAGAGTGTTTGGGTGTGTCGCTCTCCGCCTTCTCCTTCTTCTGTCTATGAGTGGTCTTGTTGGACAGTGCCGCTAATCGTGCTTCAAGGTCGAGCGATGGCTTTCCTGCTACAGGAGCCGAAGACTTCGCAGTTCCTATTTTCGCGCTGACCTTGTCCATCTGGCGACGGACGGTCTGTGACTCTGATCGTGGGGGCTGGGACGCCGACTTCGATTCTGGTTGTTTCCTCAATGGCGGGTTCCACGCTGGGTTCACGTACGGCGAGCCTGCTGTCGGCATCGCCCTCTTGTCCAGCTGCGGAATCGAGCTCTCATCCATATTCATCCACGGGTCCGGCAGATCTGGCGATGGCATAGGTAGTGGGCTGGATGGCAGGATGGGGACAGGCGAAGATGGCCCGGCATCATTTTTGGCAGGGTCGACTTTGCGTATGCTGAGTGGTGTTCGTGAAGGTCGTACCGATTGTGCAGGCTCCAAGGGCTTCTTGGGCTCAGTTGGAAAAGCTGGGGATTGCGCCAGGATTATTGATGCTTCTCCTGCGGCCGCCCCTAGTTTCAACGAAGCGCCGAGTGAATTGGCTGTGTCTGGCACGGTTTGACGACGAGTGCGTCTTGACCTCGGTGGAGTGCTGTTCTCTTTGCCGATTGACGCTGCAAACGACGCCTGGACGGCAGCTTTAGAATCTTTCTGTAGCCGTATGGCTTCTTTGCTGGTATCTTCATGTATTGAGAAGTCAGGCTTGCTCTGCACGCTGGTCGACGCTGTCAATGTTGACTTTTCCAAAGTTGCTATGCGCAATCTAAGGGCAGCATTCTCCATGCTTGTGGACGTGTTCTCCGCCATGGCCTGACGCAGCCGCTCTTGATAGTCCTTATTCTGCTGCTCCAGCTCCTTCTCCCGTAACCGAAACCGCCTGCGTTCCTGGTCGAGCTTTTGAGCCAGTTCAGTGACCTCAATATCCTTCTTCATCGCGAACTTCTTTGCAAGTTGCTGTTTTGCAACGACTTTCTTCATTTCCTTCTCGCTACGCTCAGCATAGCTTTCGTACTGCTCCTTCCAGTATGTTCCTGACTCTGAGCGTGGCGCGCCGAGGTCCATCGTAATATCGCTGTCATCTCTCGCTTTCATCTTCTGCCCAGACTTCGGCTGTGTCGTCGTGCGCGCGTCGAGCAGGGCTTCGGTGAGCCTGGTGCGGGGCCTCTTGTCGCTGGCAGTGTCCATCTTCAGCTCAGTACCTGGTGTCCATGGAGATGGGAATTTGCCTGGGCAATTGTTTGGTATACCGCTTCTACTGATACCGCTCGTTTTTCCTTCGTTGTCTTCGATCTGCGACCCAAAAGAAACAGTTTTTCTTCCTTTGCTCGCTGTTCCTGGCGTCATCAGGATGCCTGCATTAGATCGCTTCGTGGGTGATTGGGAAAGGTCTTCGGTCCTGGGCGCAGGCAAGTCGGTGAATTTGGCATTGACAGCAGCAATCTTGGCCTTAGTTTCGAATTTTCTTGTGGCATTATTGAGATTTTCTGGCGCAGGTGTTCCAAAGATCGCGTGTTTGAAAGCTTTGACGGCAAACTGATGAGCGGGCGTCTCGGGCGGGTCGATGAAGGTAGACTCGTAGGCTGGCTCTGTAGGGTGGTTAGATCTACGTAGAACACCTGGATGTAATGCTACCCATACCTGCTTGGAGATCTTCGATCACGTTTGTGATGCGAGGCCCGGTGATCCAGGAGAACATGGCGTCGATGTCGTTGCGCAGAGCCGTTAACGATAGTAAAGAGCGCGTTTGCAGTTGCTGTGTATTTGTTTGTCTGTTTGTTTACTCGCCGAGACGGTTAAGGCGCAGTTGAGTTGCTGTCGATACGTGCCGATGATGGGAAGAGAGAAGGCTGCGAATGCTTCCATAAGATCGCGCGATCGAAAATCGTTCTGTCCAAGTAAAGAAGGCACGACGCTGGCTGTTCGTGCACCCAAAATCTGAACCCTGGATAGGTGCAGGAAGACGCGTCCGGGCACTAGGCCAGAAGCCTCCTAGCGCAGATCTTGGTGGGGGCGCAATTGCTGGCGACCCCACCGCTACTCGATGTGTGTTGGCCGCGAAGTCTTCGTCATACTCTCGACTTTCACTCATCAACAACAACGCCACATAAATCCGACATGTCTGCAGTGTAAAGGGCAGCGGCTTCGGCTGCTTCTCTCTCCGTCCCTCCTTTATGACGGCACTTTCTACCAGCCTCGAGACAGCCCAATATGGCACCGCACAAGACACCGCGAAATAAAAAGCAGAAAAATGTATTCTCTCCGAAGGGAAATAACGGCACCGGTCCGAAGAGCCCAACGCAGGAGTCACTGCCCACGCGCCCATCACTGGTCTCTCAACTCTCAGAGACCTATGATGCAGCACAGGAAGATGAACGAGAAGTCCTGAAAGCCATCTTCATGGAGGATTATGAAGAAACAGAGCCCAAGCAAGCATGGGGAAAGTACTCAGATCGTGAGATTCGCCTGAAGCTAAAATCGTTCTCCAACGAGGCTATATCGGTCGTCCTGAGCGCAAAGCTGACAGCAACGTACCCTAAATCACTTCCCACACTTAGTGTGGAAGGCATGACCAGTCTTCGAAAGCGAACGCAGCAGAGAATACAGCACACTTTGAAGTTCAAACCTGCCGAGTTGGTAGGAGAGGTTATGCTTCATGAAATCGCCACCGAGATCCAGGATGCACTCGAAGACGAGGTTGCTGTACGCGAAACTGATGGCGCTTTTGAGAACCTCGGCGCAGAGCGTGCCGTGCAAGAGGCCGCAGCTATAGAGCTGGCTAAACAGCAAGAGGAAGATCTGCAGAAGAAGCAAGAAGAGGTGAAGGCAGAAGAGGAGCGTATGTTGCAGCAGATGGTCAGCGACGAAATAAGACGAAAGGACATTATGGCGAAACGCAAAAGCAACAGGACTTCAATCATTACTCCGACGTCTTACTTCCAGACAGCGAACAGCGCTAACTATGTTTCATTTGACAGGGTAATTTTGTTACAGTTAGAAGACACCGTCGTTGAATGCAGCGCAGTTGAAGGCATGCTGCCATTTCGCAAGAGCCCCGTCACAGAGGAGCTTCTGGTCAAACCAATTGGCAACATAACAAACGTTACCCTGATTCTTAAACGCGTCCGTATTGGAGACAAAGACAACTCTACAACGCCGCAGCTGAAGAGGGCAATCATGGAATTTGAGGCGGAGATGGAAGAGATCAAGCGCCTACGACAATCTGCCGTTCTGAGCGTATTCGACTTCAAGATCGAACACCTGCAGGAATCCGGATGGGACATCAATATACTCATGGAGTATGCTAATAAGGGTTCAATTGGCGAAAAGATCGAAGAGGATGGCCAAATCGCCGTGACAAAGGTGCGATCCTGGACAATCGAACTTCTAGAAGCACTCGATTTTCTCCACCGCAATGGCATCGTGCACAAGCGAGTCTTCCCCCACAACATCCTGTTAACGAAGTCCTCTGATGGGACTGTCTCCGTCAAGTTGGCCGACGCAGCATTTCAGCAAAGTCTCCACAGTCTGAAAGACCGGTGTCAAGGCGAGCGAGCTTTCACATCCTCTTGGTCCGCTTTCTGGGTTCCTGCTGAGCTTGGACAAGACGGAAAGAGGACGCGAAAGACCGATGTATGGGATCTTGGGGTGGTGTTCCTCCAGATGCTTTTTGGTCTGGATGTGCCTCACAAGTACAATTCGCCCAAAGATCTGTCAGATGCGTTGAACTGTTCTGAACCTCTGCAAGAGATGATGCGAAAGTTTTTCAAACCGGACCCTCGAAAACGGCCCTCGGCGTTTGATCTCATACCCTGTGAGTTCCTGCGCAATGATGTTCCAGTGTACGACCGCCCGCCGACCCCCATGCGCTCCCGACATTCGTCTTCGTCTCTAGGAAATTACAGGTTCCGCCGCGAATCTTCCGCTGGCATGGGTCCTTCATACTCTCGCTACGCAGAGGATTGGGTCGAGCAAGGACGCTTGGGCAAAGGCGGATATGGCGAGGTTGTCAAAGCACGTAACAAAGTTGATGGCCGCATCTACGCCATCAAAAAGATCAAGCAGAAGTCAGCATCAGCATTGACAGAGGTATTGTCTGAGGTCATGCTACTGTCACGCCTCAATCACCCCTGCGTTGTTCGATACTACACAGCGTGGCCGGAAGAAGACGTTGGTGGCGGTGCAGAGATGTCGGACGATGAGTCTACGTTCGACTCGGACGACTCGGGTTCAGACTCAAATGTCTCTCCTGGTGGTATGCATAGCGTCACATACAGCCGAAGTACAGGACTGGACTTCATCAGCTCGAACGGGTACAAAATTGAGTTCGGCTCCGATGCTGGTTCTGACGATGACGATGACGCGGCCGTGATTTTCGGCTCGGATTCTGGTACGTCTGCTTGGCGCAAAACTTCCTTTCATGGGTCTAATACTATCTCAGAAGATGGAACGGGCACTGCAAGTGCTGGTCCTCGCTCGCCGCTAGTCAGGAAACGAACCGCGTCTGGCACGTTCACACGAGCTGCTAGGTCTATCCTGTACATCCAAATGGAGTTCTGCGAGAAGCAGACCCTCCGCGATCTTATACGCAGAGGACTCCACGATGACCCAGAGGAATATTGGAGACTCTTTCGCCAGATCCTGGAAGGTCTCGCCCATATCCATGGTCACGGGATCATTCATCGCGACCTCAAACCGGATAACATCTTTATCGATATGGCCAAAGTACCAAAAATCGGTGACTTCGGATTGGCGACCAGTGGTCAATACCAGAAACCGGACAGTAAGACGTCTAACAGCATCCAAGATGGTGGTGGTGATATGACACGCAGCGTCGGTACCGCGCTCTATGTGGCCCCAGAACTGAGCTCTACAGTTGCAGGCAACTACAACGAAAAGGTGGACATGTACTCAATGGGCATCATTTTCTTCGAGATGTGCTATTCATTAGGTACAGCTATGGAAAGAGACAAGGAGATCCGTGTACTGCGCGAGCGCAAACATGTCCTCCCTGCCGACTTTGACAATCAGAAGTCATTGGAGGGGTCAATCATCAAGTCACTGCTCAATCATCGGCCTTCTGAGCGTCCCAGCTGCGCTGAGTTGCTAAGAACCGGTAAGGTCCCTGTACACATCGAGGATGAGGCTGTCAAGGAAGCTTTGAAGGCTTTGTCGGACCGCAATTCACCCCACTATGCGAAGATGATGACTGCCCTCTTCTCGCAGAAGCCCGACACGCAAGCCAAAGACTATACTTGGGATATGGGTACCACTGCTCAAACTATTAAATCCAATGACGTTCTGCTACAAAATTTGGTCAAGGACCGATTGGCGATGGTTTTTAGGAGCCACGGCGCAGTTGAGGTTCAGCGTCAATTACTACTACCCTGGTCGGACCACTACGCGGACAACAATGTAGTCAAGCTGTTCGATCCCTCAGGTACTTTAGTGCAGCTGCCTTTCGACTTCACGCTTCCCCTCGCCCGTAGCATTGGCCGCGGTGCCCCGTTCATGGAGAAGACCTTTACGATTGGTCAAGTCTATCGAGACACGTACTCAGGCGGTGCACCGATGAGCAGTGGTGAAGCTGACTTTGACATAATCTCGTACGATACACTCGATCTGGCACTCAAGGAGGCACAGGTTCTCAAAGTGGTGGATGAGATCATCGACGAATTTCCCTCGTTACGATCGACGCAGATGTGCTTCCACATTAACCATTCGAACTTACTGGACATTGTTATGGACTTCTGTAGGATAAGTGTGCCCCAGCGGCCTGCCGTTAAGGCCGTCCTCAGCAAGCTAAACATTGGCAAGAGCAACTGGCAGTCTATTCGTAACGATCTGCGTTCTCCAGCAATCGGCATTTCCTCGACATCGCTTGACGATTTAGCTCGCTTTGACTGGCGGGACACGCCTGAGAAAGCTTTCTCGAAATTGCGACGAATCTTTGACGGCACGAAGTATCACGACCGCACTCATGCAATCTTTGCCCATCTCACTTCTGTCGTCAGCTACATGAAGCTCTGGAACGTCAAAAGGAAGGTGTATCTCAGTGCCCTGAGCAGCTTCAACGAGAAGTTTTACTCTGGTGGCATCCTCTTCCAGTGTCTCTTCGACACCAAGCAACGTCTCGTCCTTGCTGCAGGCGGTCGTTACGATAAGCTCATCGAGGAATACCGTCCAAAAGGACCTGGGTACAATCGAACCGGGACCGGCTATCATGCGGTCGGTGTCAACATCGGGTGGGACCGGTTAGTGAGCTCCATGACACGCTATCTGAAGAAGCCAGAAAAGTCAACTTTTCTCAAGAAGCACGTCGAAGAAGACACGCCAGCAGTTTCGTGGATGCCGCGCCGCTGCGACTGTCTTGTAGCTAGCTTCGACCCACAAGTGCTCCGCTCCTCAGGAGTCAAGATGGTCTCGGAGCTTATCGCCCGCGGGTACACTGCTGAGCTCTCGGTCGACGCTCACAACATCGAAGATGTCTTGCGTCACTACCGCGATGACCGCCACAGTTGGGTCATCATCATTAAGCACGGCGTAGCCCCCGACAAGCCCGATCTCAAGGTCAAATCCATCGCGAAAAAAGAAGACACGGACCTCAGATCTGCAGACCTGCTCAACTACCTGCGCAACGAGCTCCGCGATCGCGAAACGCGCGAAGGCTCCGCAGCCCAACGCCACACCAAAGTAGCCCCTATGATTGGCACGTCCAACACACCCTCAACAAGAGCTAATGTCGACGTCCTCATAGCCCATCACAGATCCAAGAAAAGCAACAAATGGTCCATCGTCGAGGCCGCGCAGTCTCGCTCTCACGCTCTCCTTGATTCATTTCAAGACGCGCCCATCGCAGCCATCGAGACGAAGGATGAGGTCATGAACAGTATCCGTGAGACAAGGCTTAGCGACCCAGATTCCTGGCGTCATGCCATTCAGAAGTTGCCCGTTGTCGAGAGAAAGTATCTCCAGGAGTTGCACGATTTGTTACTGGGATATCGGGCAGCTTGGAGCAAGGGCGAGGAGGGGAAGGGCGATGGAAAGGCATTTGTATACAACTTCAGGACGGGCGGGTGTTTGTTGTATGATCTTGATGGGTGAGTGTGAAGACTGAGATGGGCCGCGAACACAGAATGCATGGTCTGTAAGGACAATCGCAATGTCGGCAACGTATGCATTGCGCAAATTGTCTTCAGTGAGTGAGTGTTCTTGAAGAGCTGTTGAAGCCCGTCTAACTTTCTGAAGGCAAGTCATGTTGAATTCTGCCTCGTACCACCATCCGGTCTCAATCTCAATCAGTAGTCATCACCACGCGAGATGACCTCCTTACAGTTTGGCCTTAGCATCACAGTATGCTCAAATTGAGCAACGTAGCTCCCCGTCACATCCACCAGCGGCGCATACTGCTCCACAATGCCCCTATCAACCAGCGTCTTCATACCGAGGTGGTACTTCTCCACACCCAACCGCTCCAGGTAGCGCCGCGAAAACACCAGCGTCCCAAAGTTCTCCTTGATGACCTTGAGCAATGACTTCGCAGATGCGTAGTGCAAGCCACGGCGGTCGGGTCGAGAGGATGAAAGGCCGTAGCCGTACACGCCGGGCGCGTCGCGGATCGAGCCGCGGCCGGTGCTACCGAAGGTTTCAATCGCAAAGATGTCGCCTTCTTCCATGATCTGGTTGGTTCTGGTTTTGACAAAAGGTACTTGCTTGTCGCCGTGAATTTTGTAGCGGAGGATCTACGGGTACGGGTCAGCTAAATGCACTCGGTCGTTAGGAGCAGTCACGTGTACGTTGTGTCCGGTGATCTGTACTTTGGGTTAGTTCAATCTTTGATATGAGCGTTAGAGTACGTACGTTGTTGATAGCTTTGATGGGCATGGTCTTGCCGCTCAATGTCACCTCGTATGACTCCATGACCTCTTGGATGCAGGCGCTGATGTGGTCTATCCGGGCGTCGATGCCGGCTTCCTGAGATAATTTGTCAGCAAATAGCAGACATTGAAATATGGAGATGCACCTTCAGTCCAGTATTTGTTGCTGCCTCTACACCTTTGAGGAGATTGTCGTATACTGGATTGTGGGCGATGGTGAAAGCACTGTCCACGATGCGGCCGTTGACATGGACTCCAAAGTCGATACTGAGCACGTCGTCATATTTTAGAACCACATCGTTTTGGCCAGGATTCGGGGTCCAATGGGCGGCGATGTTGTTCAAGCAGAGACCTGTTGGGAAGCCCATCCCAGCCTTCAGGGCATCTCCAGTATCTGTAGCTTGGTGCCCGACTAAAGCACGCACGCCGTCTTCGATCTCGTCAGCGAGCTGGGTCATGGTGATGCCTGGCTTAGCAATCGTCTGCACGTATTGGCGGACTTGACGATGGACCTCAGCTGCCTTGCGGTAGTCGCTCAAGAAGCCGTCATCCATGCCGCTTACCGCAGACAAATGGCGAAGCTCCTCTTCCGTCGTACGTTGAAGGTTATCGTTTCGGCAGAGATAGCTTACGATCTGACCTTCAGGATATGGCTTGTTTTTGAAGACATCTGCGAGGTGTACGCGTGGAGGACCTGTCTGCTGCGCAGCGGGTGATTGCCTTTTCTTTCCCTTGCTTCTCTTGCTCTTTTTTTTTGGAACTTGTAGAATCAATGATCTATGAAAGTAGACTGTAGGACTGACTGACCGTTCTTGAACTCACCTTCAAGCTTCACGTCACCTCGGTCTTTAATATCATCGTCGCCGTCGCCATCTTCGTCTTGCCCTTCGAGTGCGCCTTCGAGTAGGCCAGTCGAAACAGCAGGCTTTGGAGGGTTGACAGCCGCAATCGCCGTGCCAGCGGAGGATTCTACAACACCGTGAGCAAGGCTTTGCAGATATCTCAGGTTTGATGCGCACCATCGGGACCTCGACGCTGGTCCTCTGGAGTCTGGGATCCCATGGCTGATATCTAGCTGTACTCATCAATCGTGAGCGCACGCTTGATTGATTTTGAAGGTAGGGCAGGTAGAAAGGAAAGCTTCAGCGGTGGGCCCTGGCAGGTGTAGATAGCAACTCCTATCCGAATGGAGATAGTGTGTGCCGAACTCCGCCCTTTTGTCACGGAGTTCGTTCTCGCTCAAATCGGGTTCATAGTGACCCGCACCAACCCCTCGTAGTTCGGTTTGATATGATCTATAGCTCCTGGTGTTCTAGGTACCTTGCATCCCACTTCTCTAGCATTTTGTTGACAGCTTCGAGATGCTCGAAACGTGGCGCATCTTCACCCAGACCCCATGCGAAAACGCCACCAGTGTCGCGCTCGTCGTAATTGCTGGTGGTGAAGAAGTTGAGCATGTTTTCCAGCTTATTGACGATAGTTTGCGGAGTATCCCAAGACCAGAAGATGTGCTCTTGTCTATCAACATAGAAGTGCCCACGCAACAGGCCCTCGGTAGAATCATCCTGACCGAGCCTCAAGGCTCGTGCGAAGGATTCCGCCAGCTCGGGAGGCACCTCGTCATGCCATGAGAATGCACCAGCTTTTCCGAGATCAGCACCAGTGATCGGATCCTCCATCAACTCGGTCCAGCATCGTGGTGCATGATCGCATGGATCATCAGCCGCGATTCTATACCACCTGACGTAGAACCCAAGACCAATGTTCAGGTCCTGAGAATGGGATCCTTCTATAGAGTCGAGGTAGGAGTAAATGGCTGCGATTGAGCCGTCTAAGCCACTGTGGTGGTTCGTGACTGTGTCTCGACGATTCACGAGGTCATATGTCATGACGTTGAGAAAGTCCACTGATGTGTAGATCATCGGGAGGCTGGTCTTGGTGAAAGCTAGCATGTCCCTCTCAAGACCGGGAACTGCGGCTGTTAACAGCTTAGACGGCCCAATTGCTGCTCTGATCTCAGCAAGTAGCTCGGGGTAGGCGTCAATCTCCCACGCCTTTTCGGAGTTGGGGATCTGTTTATAGTCTTCACCGTTGCCTCTGGTATTGTTAGCCACAGCATGAGGCAAATGTCAGAGCAAATCACCCTGGATACTCCCAGTCGATGTCGACTACATTCGAGTCAGCTATGCTTATGGCAAGAACAGACGACACAAACCGCCATCAGCCCCCGTGGCATCGACCATGGCTTTGATGTTCCGAGCGAAGAGTCTGCGACTCTCATTTGTCTTCGCTGCCTGTGAGAAGCCGTCTGTGTTGCCCCATCCGCCAACGGCTACCTGAACAATGGTCCCTTTAGCGAACTTCGGACGCACGTCAGCGACAGACGTAAACAACGGCCAATCACTCTGTCCCTGCACGTTGAAAATTTCAGAGCGCATGAACGCTAAAGCGACATGTGTGATTCTTGACACGAGCGGAAGCTCAGGTATAATGTTGTGTTGACTATATGTCATCAGAGTGTGTCGACTTGCGCTGGATGGCATTTTGCCTCACCCTGTCAGATACACAACGAATCGCTTCTGAGATCCATGTGACTGTTTTGCTGTATCAGACGCGACGGCCACGGATGTGCAAGAAACCAGACAAAGAATCTCGCACAGCGTGTGTAGAGCATTGGCGACCATGAGTGGAGATGTGCGAGCGCGGGGTTGGGGAAGGAGGGGTGAGTTGTGCCAAAATAGAGAAAAAAACATACAACAGCGGGTATTCGCTAGTGGTCACCCACCTAACTACTGATCCGCCGGTACGTTGCTTAAATAGGGCTGAGCGAACGGGAAGCCTTGCTTTCAACGTCCTATGGTCGTATGTGAAAACATTTGTAAAGTTTATAAACCATACCATGAATGTACTCTATCATTTTTTCTGCACTGGCCTTGCGCCGCCTAGCTCCAGTTCTTGTCACCGTCCCGTCTACTTCATTATAAGCACCGATCGCTGTATCCACCGGATTTTGCAGAACTTCTCTTGAGTCTATAAGCTGATCTTGATCCCTTATATTTAGGAGTAATAGGCCAACAGTGCAGCTGCCTACGATAGAGCTTTGCGGTTACTATCGTTAAGCATTGCAAGAGACTGTCTGGGTAGTCCTAGCCGCGGACCGCACGAGCTTCTACATGGTAGACAGACGCATAGGACATGAGTTGAAGCTAGCGTGCTGCTTTACTGCGGTAATCCGCGACGCGTCTGAAATGCGTGAGGCTGGTGTACGTGCCGTGACGGCCCTGCGGCCCCCGCCTTCCCAGCAGTGCGGCCAGTGCCGGCGTGGGTGCGCCCCCATGAAGTCCTAACTCGGCGGAAACCAGGCAACTCCTGCCTCCTTCCACATCTTTACATTCCGCGCTTCACGGTGCGTCGAATCTGACTTTCTTTAAGATCGTTACTGTACCTGTGCTCCCACATGCCGGAACACGCCACGGGCGTGGGGCCTAGCTGATTACTAATTAAGCTTACTCAAGGCGCAAAAAGTGCGGCACTTTGCGACTGTTCTCTGAATGAAATCTTGCTCATGTGATGAGATTAGATCTCTCGCCGTTTGACTGCCACTTCTGGGGCGCTTAGAGCGTGTACGCCCGTGCCCGATCTAGCGACAGGGCGTGAGTAGTTGACAATGAGCTAGGCCGAGCCTGGATCATGAGTAACAATTGTGCCCGTCCGAGCACCTCGGGAACGAACCATGATCTGTTAAATGCAAATCTGAGCCGCAGCTTAGCTCTGCCACGATGACAAGCAGCTCATACATAAGATCCAGAGACGTCCACTACTTCCCAGGCCACTCTGCAACTCCGGGCTATTAGACATCATGTACCTACGCGCTGTGCACGCAGAAACATCAGTGGCAACCCTGCGACAACTCATTCGCAATAACCCACTTGGCGTGCTTACAACAGCCATACCCTCGACGCGCTATCCTACCATCCTGTCGAGTCATATCCCATGGGTCCTGGACGTCGAAGATGAGTCCAACGAGACCGAGCTCGGCACCCTCCGTGGGCATCTCGCCCGCGCCAATCCTCAAAGCAAGACGATGATCGATAGCCTCGAAGGCGCATCACGACTAAGCGGATCCTATTTAGAAGAGGAGGTCCTTGTTCTCTTCACAGCATCGACACACCACTACATCACACCCAAATTCTACACTGAGACCAAGCCCGAGTCAGGCAAGGTCGTGCCTACCTGGAACTATGCCGCTGCACAAGCCTACGGTAAAGCGAAGATCTATTTTGACTCCAAGTCACCGCAGAGCGGCGCCTTCTTGTCGCAGCAGATTCGGGATCTGTCTCAGCATGCCGAGAAGTCGGTGATGAGGTACGATGGCAAGGAGGGCAGGCAAGAAGCATGGGAGGTATCGGACGCACCAGACAAGTATATCGAGCTGTTGCAGAAGGCTATCATTGGTATTGAGATCAAGCTGGACCGGCTGGAGGGCAAATTCAAGATGAGCCAAGAGAGCACATACGGTGATCGTAAGGGTGTTATCAGGGGTTTCGAGGCTATTGGATCGGAGGTTGGTGACAAGATGGCCTGCTTGGTAAAGGAGAGAGGTATTTTGAAGGACAACAATCGGCAATGACGATAGTTTAGCTTGCACCAGAGCGAACGAAGCCTGCCCTGCGAAGCTATTCACCTTGACCTTCAATATTGCCCGGCACTAATCACTCTCCCACCTTTAAGTGAGCTAACAGGGCTTCCGAAACTTATTGAAAGAGCCGTTCCTGAAGCTTCCTTTGCCAAAGTTGATCCCTTCCTAATAATAATTCTTCGGACTGGGCGCAGATCTCTGCTACGGTGGCGTTGAGAGCAAATTGCAGTAAGTACAACCTCTGCAGAATGTAGTCAACAGCTACGAGGCACTGATTTGGAAAAAAAATGTTTGAAGAAGACTCCAACCGAAGACGCAGCATCCTCCTTGAAGTCTGACCTTAAACGCCTCATGAGTCTTGTTCAGGCGATCATGATAGAGCGGGAGAATGCAAATATGAATCCATGAAGTTCGATGGCATCGTAAAACTAAACCTCTGCTGTGGAAAACTTTAATGCAAAAATTTTCTGAATGCATGCATGATGGATGGCATGATGATACGGCATTCCCAGTACAAGAAGAATGCGACTGCCCTCGGACGATACATCATACCATCGACACTCTCCGTTATCCCACGCGAAAGTACAAGCATGCCAAAGAGCTATCAACAACATTACTTTCAGCTCTTGTCACGCAGCGCTCTGTTGATGAGTTGATTTCCAAGGTCGAGCTCTGGATCTCATCTTCCCCGTTGCGTCGCTGCTAGAAAATTGTCTTTTGGAATCAAAATGTTACTCTAGCGGCGAAGTGGCGCACGGCATTGGGGGTGTCAATACCTTCTTGTGAAGAACTCATGGAATGATGATCTCAAGTACTTCGAGCGAGGGTTGGATCCTCAAGACCTTATCAGGTGGATCGGAGACGCCTGCAGCACGCGTATGGTTAGGATCAGGATCTGTTACGATGTTCAGCGGGCTCCTACTGTCGACCCGTCTTAGTCGGAAATCAAATCCTGGAGTTGGCTTGAAGAGGCCCAATCACATACTAGCTGTTATGCATGTAGAAATCATTGTGTTACTGTCCAAGTAAAAACTACGAATAATGCCTCCATTGAGTTGATATTTCAGTAAAATGCATGGAGAATGGATGACTCGACTGTTCACCAGAGCTGGCATGTGGGCTTCTTGTCCTTGCATTTGAAGCTCTCCTTGAATTCACGGCTATTGGCCATGGTGCCCAAGATGCGCGCCCACTTAGGCGCGTGAGGGTCTGTGTAGATTCTGCTGATGGCGTTCTCCTTACGCGACTTGCCGCACCACCAGTTGGAGTATGTGACAAAGAAGAGCTGGTCCTGAGTGAAGTGCTCCAAACCCGGCAGATCCTGGTTGGGCTTCTTGTGCGAGCGGCGCTTCCACGCTTGGTAAGAGGCAGACAATCCGCCAGCATCAGCAATGTTCTCGCCCAGCGTCAGACGCCCATTGACGTGGAGAGGCTTATCATCGTTGTCGGGTACTGAGAACTTCGCGTACTGATCTACAAAGCACTCAGCGCGTTCACGGAAAGCATCTACTGTAGAGTTCGACCACCAGTCGGTGTAATTGCCGTTCTGATCGTAGTGGCGGCCGGTAGAGTCGAAGGCATGACTGAGTTCGTGTCCAGCTACAGAGCCAAATGCGCCGTAGGACATGTACGCAGGAACATCAACATCGAAGACCGGAAATTGCATGATGCCTGCGGGGAACACGATCTCGTTGCCAGGCGGATTGTAGTACGCGTTGACCGTGCTGGCGTACATGCTGTGTCGTTCGTCAGCAGAGTTCGAGAAGGAGCGCAACTCGCCTTGACAATACGGAAGACGAGTCAAGCTTACCCCCACTGGTCACGATCAACAGGCTTGCCTAGTGCTGACCACTCATCATCGATGGAAAAGCGGCGTACTGAGAGGGCGTTTTGGAAGAAGGTCTCAGACGAGACGTTCACTGAGTCGTAGTATCTTTCGAGGCTTGGTGGATCCATAATGTTCGGGCTCTTAGTGGGGTAGCCGATCTTCTGGATGATGTTGTGAACCTTATTGATCGCCAGCTTTGTAGTAGCTTTGTCCATCCACTTCGTTGCCTCAAGCTTCTTCGCGAATTCGGTCTTGATGTCGGTAATAATGGTGTCACCGAACTTCTTTGCTTCAGCAGAGAAGGCCTTCTCGATGAAGAACCTGCTTAAAATCCAGCCTACACCGTCTTCGACCTGACCAACGCATTTGCGCCACCGCTCAGGGGTGGAGTCGGGGTCCTGGAAATTGTCAGCATTTGCTGGATGAAGCTATTGAGATGCTACTGACCCTGCCTGCAAGCTCATTGACGAATCGTCTGTACGGCTTGATTTCGTCGGCATCAACGTACCCCGAGAAAGACTGTACGGCTTTCCATACAAAATAATTCATGACGACCTCGCTATCTGTTTCGTTCAGGATAGAAGACAACTGGCTGTGGTAGCCTGGAGCCATGACGATAACACGGTCAATGTCAACATTTCTTGGCGCAAGTTGGTGAAGAAGGCCCTTCAGATCAACTTCTGGTGCCAACTGATTGGCCTTGTTGAGACTCATTGGGTTGTAGTATTTCGTCACATCCTCGCGCTCCTCAGTACTGGGTGAGGCAGCCGCAAGCTTCTTCTCGAAGTCAATAATTTTGGAAAATGATTCTTCCTTCGCATCTGGGTAGAGGGCTTTGAGTACTTGGACTGTGACACCACGGTACTTCTCGACGAGCTTGTCGTCTTCGTAGCGCTCCTTACTGGGCAGACCAAAAGAGTATGGCGCAGCAATGGAGACGACGACAGTGTCCGGATCACGATCGTCAGCACCAGTTCCGGTTGCGATCAAGCCAGTCACTCCGTATCTTGCCAAGAGAGAAGCTGCATTGCCTTCAGGGTAGGCCTGCTTGATCTCGGCCAAAACCCTGCGGAGGGGCTCAGCACCGAGACTCTTGATCTTTTCCTCATTCAGACAGGCATCATATACAGACTTCATCTTGTCGAAGTTCTGCTCATCAGCTGACTTCTCGGTAGTCTTAAGCTGCATAGGTGAAAAGTACGAGTGCTGATCGATCTCTCAGTCAAAATACCCTTCTAGTTATATCGCACATACCTGAGAATCCTTCGGATATGGTGCCTCCAGGATATGGCGAAGAAGCAGCTCGGAGTTTTCGCTCATGATAGTGCCGGTGAATGCATCGCCTTGATCTGGACGTAGGTCATGACGATCCCGCCACCCACCACAGACGAGCTCCTCAAAATCAGTGCAGGCATCAAGCTCTTTGTAATTGGGCGAGAGATTGTAAAGAATCTCTGATGCTGCATGGACACATGCTGGTGTCAGGCACAGCTTGGTCTTAGACTGCGCTGCTACTAGACCGTGCAATCAGCCGTGCACCAAAACCACGTCCGTAAAGTTCCTACCTTCAGGAGCACCATAGTACAGTAGTCCGGCAGCAGCCGCAGCACCGATGACCTTCAATGCTGTCTTCTTGGATGGGTAACGCGGGCGCGGAGCCGATTCCGCCCTCGCGTCTGACGCGTTGAAGCGTGGTATGAGCGGCGCTTTTTCGTTCGACATGCTACTTGAAGTGCTGGGCAACAACTGAGTTGATGAAGTATGAAGGTGTCAGCCAGCTGAGCCCCAAATTGTGATGAGAGGATGATGGTTGAGCTGAGGCTCAGATGGGGAAATGGCAATGATGACGCTAGGCTGCAGCAGGTGCCCAGGCGCGGAGCTTCCGTCTGGGGTGCATAGCGTGTAATGCAAGGGGCTGGTGTGGCCCGGCAACCACAACCAGATGACCAGCTGCTCCACACTCTTTTTGTTACTGGCGCTGCGCATTTGCTTTGATCTAACCCCGTGCTTGTTCACTAGGGAAATCGCTGACAGGTGGCAGCTGACTATGAAGCTTTCGTGGCAAGGTCCGCGATTGCCAATGACGCCATTGCTTGGAAGGGCCAATCGAGGTGGAGAAGTGAGCACGTCGATTCATATCTAGTCTCCATAAAAGGCATTGTACTATTTTCTATTCAGTGATAACCTTCTTCTGATTCCAAAAAAACCAGGCCACCGTCATAGCGACTTTGATGCCGACTGCAATCCACAAGCCGCCCTTGAAACCAGCGTCAGACTTCGTCAGATAAGCTCCAGATATGGCACCGCACAGAAGGAGTACAGCGCCAAGGAAACGGCGATTTCTGTCTGCATTTTGACCAAGGGGTGCTGTAAACAGCTGCGCATCGCTCATCAGGTCGCAGTACAGGCTTGTCAGAACCACAGTAGGCATGGCATTATACTTCAAAGCTCTGCTGGCTACGATCTGACCGGCACTCTGGAAGGCCAGAATAGTAATAGCAGCAAAGTCTGATCCAGGGAAAGAGCTCGGCAAGGTAAAGATCAGAAAGTCAGAGTGGTTTTCTTGGACTACCGTTGGCGGCTCGTTAGGTATAACCGGTATCGTGGTCAGAATGGCAACGATGGCGATCAAAGTTGCCTGGAGGGCAAAAGATGATATCAGAACCCATCGCTTCTGAGGGCCGAAGATTCGATGGATGGTCGAGAAAAACAGTGCACCAAGCGCAAAGCACACAATGGCCGCTAGAGACTTCGCCCAGGAATATCGAGGCGCTGAGTCAGGCTGTCCGTTAACACCCAGACCGACGAAGATGGTATTGCCTGGGCAGAGTTAGTTTGAATGGCCCTTGGGGTAATACCGTTGTCTACTGACCTGTCTGCATACTGACGAAACAAGCGTACATATTGAATGCCATGCTGTCGACAAGTCCGGAGCAGAAGAAACAACCCAAGAGAATCAAATCGGCCCATTTCGAATCAACCTCAGCATCGAGTCGCTGTCGCACCTGCGACTTTGCTTGAGGCTTCTCAAAGCCGTCTCCCATAGCAACGTCGTTGTCTGTGATCGTGGCGTTGAAGGTTCACAGCTTTCCAACTTATCACGTCAATGACGAGCACTCACCGTACCTTTGTACTCCGCGTTTGTTGCTTTGCATCAGCCACGACCCAGAAAATTTTCAGCCACTATCATACCCATCCCATCGCAATCTCTGGGCTTTACCGCAGTGCGCACAAGGCGATGTCGCAATGGACGCTAATTGGTGCGTCATGCGCCACAGAGCCACAATCCCGCGGGAGTGGGAGTTAGCGGTATTGCGTCGATCGCGCGAAACTACCTACGCGCCCCCTTCAATCCCATGACGTGTACCCTTGCGCTCAGTAGTGACAACAAGAGCTTGTTGCAGTCGTGAGCCTCTCGCCGCCAGACCACGAACTTACAGTACGCACGCTTGCTATGGATACTGCAAGCTCACATTACCGGTACCTGAGAAACTGCCCGACGGACAACTGGCCAAAGCGTCTGTGCGGCAGCCACATTTTCTGCCGCGGAAATAGCAGGATACTAACGCGTATCCTGTCAGAAAGTCCAGACATAGCTAAGGCTAGAGTGAGAACAGATGATCGCTCATAATACGTGTCGAGAAGTCGATATCGCATCGCGCAAGCTTCCGCGGCCGCTTCGAGTACCCCAGCATCACTCTGATCACATCTTCTGGCTGTACTACTGCGACTAAATTCTGTATCCTCATGTTATTCGACCAAGTAATCACCAATATACACGTGTAACCAAGTTTCGGTCAGGAAGAACAATCGCATCGATTGGGAGCGGAATTTTGTTAAATAAGTCGAAGCCGTAGTCGAGAACCTCTTCCCGCCTCTACTCTCCAGATGGACCAGCGAGGCTCGTGCCCAGCTTACCAGGAGTTCCAAAGTTCGGTGTACCGTTGGAGCTGAAATTGACCTTCTGCGCCATGGTGTAGCGGTTGCCATCGCAGGATCCTGCGCTGTTGGCTGTCGCATGGTACACGTTCCAGATTTCCTTGCCGTCAGGGCTGGTGAAGAAGCTTCATCTCTGTCAGCACATATTCAAATCGCTCACGGGGGAAAACCCACCCGTTATGCCCAGGGCCGTAGTTGCTATTCGCAGATGTGAAAACCGGACCAGACTTTGCCCAGCTAGCACTCAAGGACGGGTCACCGCTACCATTCCAAGTGAGCAGACCCAGACTGTACTGAGCAGTCCAGCAGTAGCTAGCAGAGTAGGTCAGATAGGTCTTGCCACCGTTGTACAGAGCAGCAGGGCCTTCCATGACGGGTGAGCCATTCTTCTCCCAGCTCTGGGTTGGTGTAGAGAGAACCTTCGTGGTGCCGATCTTGCCAGGAGAGGTGAGTGGGGCGATGCAGAGAGACTGTAGGGTGCCGGAGAAGCAGGACCAGACGAAGTAGTTGCCCCAGTTATTGAACCGAACGATGCTGCCGTCAATGCCCCACGTGTTGGTCAGGGTGGCAAGAAAAGAGTAGGATTGGAAAGGGTCGCTTCCGCCTGTATCTTGTAAGCGCGATTCTGTCCACACTTAACACATCCTCAGGTCTTACCCTTGAGCACATGTGGACGCTGCAAGTCCAGGTTCGCAGTACTTCCAGCTGTGTAGTAGATGTACCACAAACCATCAAAGTAGTGGAGCTCAGGCTGTCACATGTTGTCAGTACGCACAAACGAATCTCCCTTGTTGGTACTTACAGCCCAGAAGTTGCCGTTCCTGTTTCTCGTTAATCCAGAGTTACAGTGCATAGTGCTTCGACTGACAAGACTTACCGATTAGTGTTAGTATCGGTCCACACGGTCTTCTTCTCTCCCGTCTTGAGGCCTTCGAGTGTCTTGGCCCTGGTGATTTGAAGATTCGTCCATGTTGTGGTCATAAGGTAATAGTATCCTCCGGTCCAGACGATATGGGGATCAGAGCCATCGGTCTTCTTTAAGGGGTTCGAGAACGATGCCGCGTTGACAAGCGATGAAAGTGCAAGCACAGCTGTGCTCAATGTCTGGAGGAACTTCATTTTACGCAAGATGATTTCGGCAGCTACAAACCTAGGCTAGTAAGCTTTACTTCGAGTCTTTATCTATCCCTTTACTTTTCCAAAAGGACGATGCAATTCGGCATTTGGCCGACCGGCGGGATGCCGCTGGACCATATTTCACCTTTACGCCTCGCCATGGGGACTGAGCGGTCTCTTCCGCGAATAAATACGCAGATATATATGATACCAAGACATTGATATTGGCGGAGGGAAAGCTTTCGTGTGTTAAGTGGTGGGACCTGGACAAAGCGTTTCACGAGCGCCCGCCACAAAAATGCTCCGATTGGTGCAAGTTCCCTGGAAACGTCCAAATCTGGCGAAAGTAGTATAGGCGGAGCACGGCGGTAAGGGATAAGGACCGAAGATGAGAGCAATTTCAGCCTTTGATCTCGCTGATGAGCCCTTATCTACAGTGATGACTATTCTTACCTAGGTGTCTGTCCAATAGGATGCTGTAAAGATTTCGCTGAGCGTGGTTCAAATAATAAAGACACCGAGGTCCACCTCCACTACTTTTACCGGATACCACCATAATTAAATAGTACGCGCTGCCCCGGATTGATTTGGATCTGAGTCCGCTGGTATTCGGTCAGGAGGACAGATTCGGTCAGTAGGACAGCTCGCGGACCATACTGAAGCAATGGGGCTCATCATGTAGGAGGAAAACATTCTCGTTCTGCCTTTGTGTGTCTTGCAAGTCACTGCCCATGCTAGTCGTGCGAGCTTAATGATGTCTACGGTCACCTTCCTGATATGATTGCGGGGCCGTCCACATCTTTTAGCCTTGCATTTGCGGGATGCTGCAGGATGCAGTACCCCACGTGTCGATTTTCCGGGGTACTGCCTGGGTATCTACCGGTAGGTAGGCTTACCCGTTGACGCTCGCGCTCTTCGGCATACCAATGCCAACTGCCGCCGTCGAGCCAGCGTCTACAGGTAGAATCGCGCCTGTGATCCATCTTGCATGATCGCTCGCTAGAAAAGCGACAGCACAAGCTGCATCCCATCCATTACCTTCTGTGCCTAGCAAGCTTCTCTTTCGACGAGCCTCGCGTGCCTCGTCGCTCATACCTCCCGCGTACATCATCGGCGTGTAAAGCATCTGTAACTTGTCAGTATTTGTGGATGATCGGTGTTAGCCACATGAACTTACGCCTGGGCAAACACAATTGACGCGGATGCCATCTGGTGCATGGTGCGCGGCCATCGCCCTTGTCATGTTGACAACAGCGCCTTTGCTCGTTGGATAGAGCAAATGAGGAGTGCCACCTTTCAACCCTGCTACTGATCCCATGTTGACAATGCTGCCTCGAATCTCGCCCTCGTTCCTCTGCATCGCGGGTATGCAGTACTTCGCCATCTGCACCATGCTGCTGACGTTAATCTCAAGGCCTTTCGCCCATGCATCCATATCGACCTCCACGGCAGTTCCTGCTGCACCCCCGATCCCAACATTATTTACCAGGATATCCAGTCTTCCGAACTCTTGCAATGCGGCCTCGACCGCGGCCTCGCAGTCAGCAGCTTTAGTGACGTCGGACTTGAGAGGCAGAGCTCTCGCCTTTGGTGATCTTGAATTCGACATCTCTGCGGTTTTCCGGGCCCATTCTAGGTTCAAATCCAAACACAGCACATTGCAGCCCTCCTCAGCGAGCATGATCGATATGGCTCGCCCATTGCCAATGCCCTCTCCTGCACAGCCTGCGCCAGTGACAATGGCGACTTTGCTATCGAGCCCGCGAGATGGCGGATGAGACGGAATCTGGGACATCTTTTGTTGATCAGATGTATAGAGATTTTCGCTCGCTGATTGAGCTGGTCGAGGTGATGGTGGTCGCAGGTTACGGTTATCCTGATTAGGATAGCCGATAACCGCTAATACGTCTGCATCGCGAGTCACAGTTCGATCCTGATAACTGACTGTCGAAGGAGCTCAGTGGCACAGCATTATTGGATGTTGCAGCAAGGACGGACCATACGCTCCTCAGAGGGAATGGCGACCCGTCGTGCCTCGGTGTGACGCGCGGGGCTGGCGCTAATTGAGGGGCTGGGACGATCGTTGTGGAATGGCGAGACGCGTTCGCCGGGGGCTCACTTCTACATTTTCTCGTTGCTTCGCTTCCTTCCATGTCCTTTCTCTTGACTCGTTGCCCTCTCTTTGATTTTCTCTCTGTTAGCAAGCAATTTATTACGATGGCGTTGGACTTCTCGCAGTACGGTGGCCCATGTGACGAATGGCTGGCAATTGAGAAGACACTCCCTGCCATGACCTTCGATCCCAACATCGACCCTGTGGTCCTCAAGAATGCCGTCAATAAAGACCGAGAGGAGAGAACAGCTGCTGGCATGAAATTTCTTGCGCCGCATGTCCTCACAGCCGATTTCACTATCCCAACGCGTGATGGCTCTTCGATCGAAGCTCGTACCTACCGTTCCGTGAAGAAGGACAAAACTGAGAAACTTCCAGTATACATGTACTTCCATGGTGGTGGCTTCATATTTGGCAGTATCGCCTCAGAAGACTTTGTTTGCGCTCAGACCGCTATTGATGCAGGTGTTCTTGTTGTGAACGTCAATTACCGCCACACACCCGAGCACGTCTTTCCCACTGCATGGCACGATTCCCAGGATGCGTTTGCATGGGTGCACAACAACATCGATGAGCTCAACGGGGATCCTTCGAAGGTGCTTGTCGGTGGAGTGTCAGCAGGCGGACAACTTGCGGCGTCTCTTACGTTAGAGAAGCATCTCGGGAAGAGCGAGGTCATGAAAGGGCTGCCTGAACTTGCTGGCCAGATCTTGATCATCCCTTGTGTCGCAAGTCCGTACACCTACGATGAGGTCGTTGGCAGACATATGGCACCGGGAAAGTCATCGTACATCGAGAACAAGGATGCACCGATCCTGCCATTGAAGTCCGTGGAGTTCTTCACCGCATTGTTGAAGGCTCCAAAAGCGGACCCGAAGGATACTAAGACTAACATTGTGAACGCATCAGATGACGAGGTTCGTGGGCTACCTCCCACAGTTTTCGGTATTGCTGGGCTGGATCCTCTGCGAGACGAGGCTCTCCTCTATGCAAAGAAACTCACTGAGGCAAATGTGCCAACGGAAATCATGCTTTTCAAAGGCGTGCCGCACGGGCACAGGCGTTTCGGCAAGGCGTTGAAGGCTTCCGATCACTGGGATGAGTGTGTCGACAAGGGTATTCTATGGGCACTATCAAAGCCTCAAGCAACAGGCAAGTTCGTGGTAAACGTTCCTTGAGAATACAGAAACAGGCGCGACGAGCTAGACTTTAGACCGTAAAGCACACAATGAATTCCATGAGTACCACATAGTCCTGATGAGGCCAACTGCTTAGCAGCAGTGCCACCGTACATAACACATGTATCAGGTTGATGGTGGACGATTTTTCGCAGATCAGGTCTTGCTTGTGCGACTGTTCTACGTTTTTGTCGTATGATATCCTCCGCCCCCGCCATGGAGACAGCGGGGATCTCTCTTCCCGAAGTCGGTTAGTAAATCTCCTTTCCGGAGCGCAAGGCTCGATAGGTTGATGTCCCCTTCCACCGCCGGGATGATCGAAGCTGGGATGGTCAAGAGCCCCATCAATCATACCCATACGGTTCCCATGATGGCCTTCGTCGCCATGAAGTCCATAGTGCACAAGATATCAGCGCCACACTGCTCTCTGATACGCAGCTGCTTCATCCCCATGAGGTCCTGGCACAAGTGTTCAGACACGTCTCAGTGGACCATTCAGCGAAATAACATGTAACATAGGTAGTCAAACACGACCAACGTCGCGCCTATAAAGCCGACCCCAAAGTAGACATAAAATCGCAGCAGACCGCAGAATGAAGATTGCGACCGCAGCAGGTTAATCTTCCATTTCTGGACTTGAATGGTTCTGGCGATCCTCTCAATCAGCCGGCTCCTGGTCTTGCGTCGTACAATTAGTATGCTCTAGGAAGCAGTATATTACCGAGTCCGTGCGCGTGACGCCCACCATCGCGTAACGCCCCGCTAAGCAAATCGCACCCCATCTTCAACACCCCATAGCTCAGTCAATATGGACTCAATTCAAGAAGCGGCTACAGAATTCGATTTGCGCAATCATAAAGAACAACTTTCATACACAAAGTTTGCTAAAGCAAAGGGAGTTGATCGGTCTACGTTAGCGCGGAGGCACAAAGGGGTTTCAACTTCTAGGGAGGTCAAAGCAGTTAACCAACGGAAACTCAACAACACTGAAGAACAAGAGCTTATTAAGCTTATTAATAAGCTTACTGAGGACGGATTCCCTCCTAACAGGCTTCAAATCCGAAATTACGCGTCTAAAGTAGCTGGTAGCAGCGTCTCTGATAGCTGGGTTACTCGCTTCCTCCACCGTCACACAGCTGAACTGGTCACCAAATGGGCAACAGGGAAGGATCGCAATCGCCACCAAGCTGACTCAGGGGCTTCTTTTGAGGCCTACTTCACACTTCTACACAGCAAGATAGCTGAGTACAGCATTGAGCCTCAGCACATGTACAATATGGATGAGAAGGGCTTCATGATCGGGGTACTTGAACGTGCAAAACGAGTGTTCTCCCGGCCACTGTGGGACAGCAAGCAAGTCAGAGGTACTCTCCAAGACGGCTCACGGGAGTGGATCACGCTTATTGCTTGCATAAGTGCCTCAGGGGAAGCCCTGCCAGCAAGCCTCATATACCCAGCAGCCAATCAAGCTATATACTCAGGCTGGGTGGAGGATATCAAGCCAGGGGAACACTCAGTCTTTGTCAGCTCATCTAGTACAGGCTGGAGCAACAACGAGATAGCTCTTGCCTGGCTTGAACAGGTGTTCGATCGCGCTACTAAGGCCACAGCACGGAGAAAGTATCGTCTTTTGATACTTGACGGCCACGGGAGCCACGTTACCCCTGACTTTATTGAGTACGCCAACCAACGCAAGATACTCGTGATGATCCTTCCCCCTCACTCAACACACAGGCTCCAGCCACTGGACGTTTGCCTGTTCTCACCTCTGGCACGAGCATACTCAAATGAGCTTACGCAGTTCCTCCAAAGCAGTCAGGGGACCTCTCCAGTCACTAAATCAAACTTCTTACACCTGTTCTGGGCGGCGTGGCAGAGCTCATTTCAGGAGTCAACAATCGTCAACTCCTTTGCAGCCACAGGGATATGGCCCCCTGACGCCTCTGCTGTACTCAAACAAGTCAACAACACTTATACAGACAAAGAAGAACAATCAGGAGCTCTTAGACCAACAGACTGGAGGCGTATAAGGCAGGTACTTAAGGATCATGTGAAGGAACCTGACAGTGAGGCAGTGCGGGAGCTGACAGGGGCAATTCACTCTCTTACTGCCCAGGTTGAGCTGCTTACTGAGCAGAACAAAGGCCTGCAGGAGTCTCTTGCACACAGGAAGAAGCACAATAAGAAGAGTAAGCCCCTGAGTCTCCAACAGCGGAAGGAGTACCAAAGTCAACCTGTATTTTGGTCTCCTCGGAAGGTCAGAGAGGCACACTATCGTCGGAAGATCAATGAGCAAGAACAGGAGGAGCAGCATCTTCAAAAGCTACGTCAGAAGCAAGAGCAAGTAGCAATTAAGCTTCAGAGAGCAAGAGAGGCTCAGGAGAAGCGTACAGAGCGTGAGAGAGCTAAGGAGGTGAGGGTGCAGGAGAAGGCTAAGAAGGCAGCTGAAGCGCAGCGTCAAAGGGACGCTCGTCAAGCTACTACTGCTATCCAATTATCCCAAAAGGGTAAGCGTAAAGCCTTAAAAGCTACCTCAGGTAGCAATAAGCGTCAGAAACAAGCTGGTGATGCTGGTGGTGCGAAAGAAGCCCCTGAGGCACCCTCAGCTCCTCCACCAGTCACTACTCGCCGCGGACGCAACGTTAGGCTTCCAAGTAAATACAAGTAGCACAAGTAGTTCACATAGGTCTATTTACTACTCTACTACAATATTATACAATATTTGCTGTTGTTGGTGGCTCAGTAACCTTATTTTTCAACAAGTCGATAGGATCTCAGCGGGGCGTTACGCGATGGTGGGCGTCACGCGCACGGACTCGGTATAGGGCTTGTACTTTAAGTCTTCTTTAGAAGGGAAGCTATCAATATATCTATAGCAAAGCTCTCTGTTAGATGTAATAATCGCGAAATATTATTATAGATTACCCCTGGGGCAGTAGTTGCAGACGCAGAGAACCCAGGACAAGCAAAGCAGATCCAGCCAGGCAGTAAGGAGTGGGCTACGTTGATTTTGGGCGTGAATGCTACAGGGTGGGCCATCCCACCCTTCATCATCCTCAAAGGCAAAGACCACCAGATCAAATGGACTAAGAACAAAGATCTGCCCCAGGACTAGGTAATTGGGGTCTCTAAGAACGGCTGGACTAACAACAAGCTTGGTCTTGACTGGTTGAAGCACTTTGACAGGCATACTAAGGAGTGTACCTATAGGACCTACCGTTTGCTACTTGTAGACGGCCATAAGAGCCACCAGGCCGCAGCATTCACCCAATACTGCAAAGAGAACAAGATTGTGGTTTTTACAATGCCTGCGCACTCATCGCACCTCTTGCAGCCACTTGATGTGGCTTGTTTTGGCCCTCTGAAGAAGGCGTACGGGGATGAGGTCAATCGGCTCATACACAACCGGATTAACCACATCACAAAGCAGGAGTTCCTCTTATGCTTCATAGCGGCTTATAACAAAGCTATTACCCCTAGCAACATTTAAGGAGGGTTCCGATGGGCCGGATTGGCTCCGTTTGCCCCGGATCGCGTCATATCGACCCTGAATATGAAGCTGCGCACTCCACCGCCACCCCTCCCTTCAAATAACGAACCCTGGCAGTCACAAACCCCAAAGAACGTTAACGAATTTGAATTGCAATCAACTCTGATTCGAGACAAGTATAAGAGGCAATTTGGTAGCTCACCAACGTCTACTACCAGCGCGTCTGAGCACCTCCTAAAGGGGGCAAAGGGTGTGGTGTACGAGCTAGCTTTAGCGAAGAAGGAAATAGCTGAGCTGCACGAGACTCTAGCAGCTGCAATAGAGCGTAAACCGCACAAAAGAAAGAAGATCTAGTCAGGAGGGAGCATAACAGTTGGAGAGGCGCAGCGACTAGTTGCTCTGCAGGATTTTGGCGCGCGTGGTGATGGTAAGAAGCCAAAAAAGAGGGTGCGCGCTGAAGGAGGTGAACCATCCCAACGACGGTGTGGAAGGTGCGGAGAGACAGGGCACAACGCGCGAACGTGCAAGAATGATGTAGAATTAGTCTCTGGGTAATATTGCAGCTTGTTTCGCCTCATGCAGCGCCAGTTTGTGGTATTTTGTGCCATAATAGGGTGAGTTTTGGTAGGGTCTTGGCAAAAGTAGCCCACGAGAGGCGGTGGCCCACGAACCTAGTACCGTGTCCGTGCGCGTGCTGCACGCTTTCGCGTGATGCACGCGAGCGCGGAATCATCCCATCTTTCTCAACACCATAACTCAACACCACAATGTCTCTAGAAGCTGCAATTAAAGATGCTGATGCAGCTGATGCAGCTGGTAAACTTGTGTACCAAGAGATTGCTGACAAACATGGTGTTAATCGCTCAACTTTGTCCCGCCATCACCGACGCGTTTTTGGCTCTATTAAACAGAAGAACATCAACCAGCAACACCTCACCCCAGAGGAGGAGGTAGAGCTTGTAGCTTATATAGATAAGCTTACAGATTACCACCTACCTCCTACGCGTGAAATGATCCAGTCTTTTGCGTCTACAATAGCCAAAAAGCCAGTCTCTGAGGCCTGGGTTTCCCGATTCATCAACCGACACTCGGATGAGCTCACACCTCGATGGACCTCCGCCATGGCTGCCGATCGCGTCGCTGCTGATTCCTACGATAAATATCAGCTCTACTTCAACATGCTACACACAAAGATTGAAGAATACTCAATAGAGCCTGAGCATACATACAATATGGATGAGAAGGGCTTCATGATTGGATCGATAGGCAAGAGCAAGAGGATCTTCAGCAAGACCAAATGGAAGCAGAAGAGGTTCAAAGAGATGCTCCACGATGGCAATTGTGAATGGGTTACGTTGATAGCTTGTGTGGGAGCTTCTGGAATTGCACTCCCACCAGGCCTCATCTACCCAGCCAACTCCAAGAAGGTCCAATCAAGCTGGGTGAGTGAAGTAGACATCAGAAAACACCAAGTCTACGTCAACGTCACCTCCAACGGCTGGTCAAACAATGACGCAGGCCTTGCCTGGCTTCAGCAGGTGTTTGATGCCAACACCAAGGAGTCAGTTCGAAGAAAGTGGCGGCTACTTATTGTAGACGGCCACGGCAGCCATATAAGCAAGCTGTTTCTAAAGTACTGTTATCAGAACAAGATTCTATTAGCTATCTATCCGCCTCACAGTACTCATACCCTCCAGCCACTTGACGTAGTGTTGTTTGCTCCGTTGGCACGAGCATACTCGAAGCAGCTTACAGAAAGACTCTTTAAGAGCAAGGGACTGTTGCCAGTGAAGAAGGGTGATTTCTTCAACTTATTCTGGTCTGCCTGGACGTCTACCTTCACAGAAACCCTCATACAACAGGCCTTCAAGGCAGTGGGTGTATACCCCTTCAACCCCAACGTTATACTCGATAGATTTGCACCACCTTCATCAGATGACGGCAGCTCATCGTCATCAATTGCTTCACACTACAGCAGCTCAGAATGGCGCAGAATTGACAGAATTCTGCAGCGGGCTGTGAAGGATAATCTCAGTAAGGACGCGCGGGTGCTAAGGCACACACTCCATCACATTTGTATCAGTAATGAGCTACTCCACCAAGAAAATGATGGGCTTACAGAGTCTCTTCAGTACAAGAAGAAGCAAGAGAAGAAAAGCAGAGCTCTTGACCTGCAGCAGCATGACTGTAATCCATGGGTGCCTTCACGCTTTTGGTCACCTCGATCATTCAAGGAAGCCAAGATTAGAGAGCGCATTGAGAAGGAGATGAAGCATGAGGAAGAGCTTGAAAAGGCAAAGATGAAGGAGTTGAAGCATGCTAACAAGCTCTACAATGAGAAGATTGCATAAGAAAAGCGTGAGAAGGCAGTGAGGGAGAAGGAAGAGCGGGAGAGGAAGCGTGCAGATGAACGCTGCGCTATTGACAAATGCAAGGCAGAAAGAGCACGTCAAAAAGCAGAGCGCGACACTCAAAAAGCTCTGCAATTGTCCCAAAGAGGCAAGCGTAAAGCCTCACAGTCTGCAGCACCAAGAAAGAAGCAGAATTGTGGTACTGTAGCTGTGCGAAGTGGTGTTGCTGCTGCAGAGCGCTCCCCGTCTCCTCCACCTAAAACGTCTACACGAGGTCGCAACATCAAGCTTCCAAGTAAATATAGATAGTACAAGCTTGTCGCATAAGCCTATAGATCACTCCACCAAAAGATCTTATAATAATAGCTATTCTGCGTGGCTCTACAGCCTCATCTTTCTGTAGACGATCAGGGCTGCTCGCGTGCAACACGCGATAGCGTGCAGCACGCGCACGGACACGGTATAGACGTTATACTATTAATAACGTAGGTGGCAAGCGAGCTGCACACGCAAGCGAGCTGCGCACCCCACCAAACTTGCCCACCTCTCTAGACGTATATCTCAACGACGCAACAGTATAATATATAGAGATTAAAGCAGTAGATTAAGCAGTAGCTATAGTGTCTTTCTTGCACGTACGCGCGTTGTGTCCAGTCTCTCTACACTTGCTGCAGCGCGCCAGAGCCTGGCGGCTGAGGCCTGATTGCTCTCCTGTCTGACGCTTCTCACGAGCAGTCTGCTGCTCAGCCTCACGTTGAGCGAGTATATCCTCTCCAGCTCCCATTGTTAATACTCCTTGGTGTTGTATACGCTTTCTCTTGCGCTGCCTACGCGCAGACGCTGCCTTGTTTGCCTTCTCAAGGTTGGTGATCCGATCGCGCATTAGCTCAGCAGACAGCATTATCACCTCTGCCCCTTTCTTAAGCTGATCTATTGCTTCAATAATTGAGGCTGGCGAAGAGCTCTTATGCTTACGTACGCGCTCACGTATTAGGCTTGACTGAGCCTCAAGCTCACGTACGTTGCTTGGTGTACGAGCCTCCCACAGAGCCTCTATCAGGGCTGCTGGTGGCGTTGGTGTACGCAGCTGTACGTCAAGCTTTGATAGAACAACATCTGGATGGAGAGGGACAAGCCCTGCGCCAGAGAAGGCAGAGCAGATATTGGTAGACGTGAATGATCGATCGTACGCTGCCTTGATAGCTGGGAGGAACTCAAGCTTGGTGATGTGGTTGATATGGTCGCGGATCAGCCTCTCAATTTCACGGCTGTACGCGCGCTTCAATGGCGAGAAGCAGCCAACGTCAAGACGCTGGAGAAGGTGAGATGAGTGAGGCGGCATGCAGAGCGTGTAGATATTGTTCTCCTTGCAGATCTCCTGGAACTTAAGAGAGTGGTGGCTCTCATGGCCATCAAGGATGAGCAGCCGACGCGCTCCTACTGTACAAGCCTTTGTATGAGCGTTAAAGTGCTCTAGCCACTCTACTCCTAGCTTGTTGGTAGTCCAGCCGTTGTCGCTGACTGCGATCGCCCAGTCACGTGGGATTGCTGCGTCCTCATACTAGGCAGAGAGGTGGTACTGGCCAGTCAAGATGATGAACGGTGGGATAGACCACCCAGCAGCGTTGATCCCAGCAATCAACGTTGCCCACTCACGATTACCAGGCTGGAGAGCCTTTGGCCGGCCTCTCCGCTCTGACCCTGTCACGACAAGCTGCGTCGTGATCTTGCCCATCATGAAGCCAGCTTCGTCAAAGTTCCAGACGTCATCATCACAGATGCCGTACTTGGCTTTTGTCTGCTCTACAAGCTCAAACCAGCTCTTAATTAAGACTGGATCCTCACACAGAGCTCTCTGCCTATCATATGCGCGATTAAAACGCGTCGTAAGACTGTCTGTACGCTTAACAAAGTTGGCAGGCCACTTCTGCCCAACCTCACCAGCGCTGCGCGCAGCCAGCAGTCTATCAGCCATATCGCGTACAGCAGTGTACGTAGGCGCAAACCCACGCAAGCCAAGGTCAAGTATATAGCTGACTATCACCTCCTCTTCTCGCTCAGTCAGCTTCTTTGAGTTAGGCTGGCAATCGCGTCGGGCAGGCTTGCCACTACGCCGGTCACGTAGCGTAGATTCAGGGACGTTGTAGACAGTAGCAGCGCGTCGATTGGCTGTAAATTGATAATTATCGATAGATGGGATAGCAAGCTGAATATCTGCTTCATTTGAACGTGATTGCTTTTCGCTACGTGGCGCCATTGTACGTTGAGATCAAAGAGGTGCTTAAGTTTGGTGGGGTGCGCGACTCGCTTGTAAACTACGTTAACCTAGTGCGACTTCTTACAACATCTAGATGTGGATTTTGCGGTAACATTTATTTCTACAAAGGAGCGGACGCTAACAATAGTTAACACTATCTTTCTAACCATCTAACACCATCCTTCTAACCATCTAACACCATCCTTCTAACCATCTAACACCTTCACACTTTCTGCCTCCCTCTAATCAACCTAACAGCTGAGTCTGTCGCCAGAGCCGACCGAGTTGCGATCCGAAATATAGACAACTTTTCCTGCTGTGTTGGTGTAACCAGCAGCTGCAACGTTTTTGCAGCTGTTAAAAAAGTCACTTCCGGACAACTTATTGTCGTTTGTTCCAGTGCAGAAGCTGTTACGGAATTGCGCCTATCATTATCTTAGTAAGTAACAGTGATGTATGAAAATGGTTGATGCTTACCTCGTTGGAATAGTCGTTGCTGCACACATCCTTTGTTAATTCCCCATTATACGTCCATTTGTTGTTAATCTTTTGGCAACAAACAAGCCTAGTATGCGCACTCGCACTAACTCCAGTCCTTTTTAAGAAATTAGCAAGACGTTAAACAGATAAAGGGGTGTAGTAGATAAGTTTGCTAAACTTACATAAATACTCCTGCAACAAGGTAAAGAGTTGAAATCATGGTAGAGGTGTACATGTTGGTAAAAGAATTTACTAGGTATTAAGTCTGTGTTTAGGTCTTGTTGGATTGTGTGAGTATAAACTGTGTGTGGTTAGTTGTGTGTGTTTAAAGGGATATATATATACTTACGTTGCTTTAACATTACTAGGTACATAGCTTACGCTTTTTGTAATCTGGAACCCAATTTCCAAAGCTATGGTCTGTCACACCTAGCGGCCGACAGCTGTACCGCAGCATGAATGCACGTTTAATTAGTGCATGATACTGTACAAAAGAGCTAGTATTTGGTCTTAGACCAAATAGGCCTAGTTTATTCAGGTAGTGCAAGACCAACTACTAGCCCCTTCGTACGGTCGCTTTCTAGAGCACCGAAATGAGGTTTATTAAGTCACGGGTCTGAGATAACATAGCGTGGCGCTAAGCTTGGCGGCTCGTATGTGGAGCCAGGATCCGTAGCCCGGGTAGTCGGAAGTCCCAGTCCCTTACATAATACATGGCATACTATCTAAACTAGCGCCATATGCGGTGTGTTATCTATTATGCTTAGCATGACTAGTCATTATGCGGTGTAGCTAGCATCGAATTATTAGTGCTCTACAACCCAGATTTCAGCGTGTAGTGAACCTAACGGTTTAGTGCTCTAAGAATCGACTGGACGTGTGAGATTGCAGGTGTCCGAGTGACAGGCTTAGCAATAGACCTGCCAAGAACAGCGCAGGGGTCCTCCCACCTCAGCTCAGAAAAGGTTCGGCCGTAAACACACAGGACATCATCATCAACAATAATCACTTGCATCAACTACTTTCTATCTGGCAGTACGTCACAAGGTAAAGGATCCCTAGTCTAACTATAGCGGAATACGCGGAACCACAAGTCGCATAGAACAACCAAGTAATATAGACGATGTAGATCCGTATCTTGAAATTATAACGCAATATAATCCAGGCCACGAAGTCTTGTGCGCTATCTGCTAGTATCTCGTAGACTTTAGCTGTACAATATGCAAGGACCGATAATATACGAAGTCATATTAGGAGATGTATCAGTAATGCAATGCACGTGTACTTAGTTCACTTGCTCTACATATTTAAGCCAGTGTGCAGTACCTATTTACCGAAGACAACTCCAATCGTCACATTTATTACTACAACAGTCGTTACTACAAACAGTTATAAGACCAACCACGAAAATGCAGCTTACTGTATAGCACTATTCTATTAAGACGCGATTACAACTAATTATAAGGCAGACCATTCTCTCGATGTCTATCTTGGCTCTAGCCCAGGCCCTTCCTAGTCCTGATCTCAAGTCATCACTAGATAAAAGAGCCACTGCTAGAGTGCAAAAATGTGGCGGTGCTGTCGGTTCTACTATCTGGAGCGGGCCCTCTATCAACAACTGTTGGCAGGGTGCATGTCGCCATCTGCAGGCCGGCACAAATGTTGCCAGCTATCCCCATAAGTTCAATAACTTCGAAAAACTCGCCCTTCCAGGTGTGACCGGTAACACCCACTACCAAATCTTCCCTATGGCTGGTAGTGGTGGTGCTTGGAGTGGTGGTACGTAAAACCCCTCCTCTATACTAGAGAGAACTAACAACGGTTATAAAGGAGCACCTAAGACTGATAGATGCGTGGTTACTTGGGATCCTGCTAAAAAGATCTGTACGGAAATCGAGCATCTGATCACGCATAACGGAGCGGCAAACGTTAACGGATTCAACCTCTGCACATTCTTGTAGGCAGCATTCTTATAGGATTATTTCTACAGACCTGAGGCCGTTAAGCTACGTACAAAGGCCAAAGCGATACAAAATCTGTTAGAGTAATCTAGATGCGTTGTTATTTGGGATCCTGCTCCAAAGATCTGTACGGAAGTCGAGAATCTGGTCACGCATAACGGAGTGGCAAACGGTAACAGATTTAACATCTGCGCATTTTTGTAGGCAGCATTCTTAGAGGATCACTTTTACAGACCTGAGGCCTTTGAGATACGTACAAAGGCTAAAGCAATACAAAGTCTGTTGGAGTTATCTTTATATCTATATAACTAAGTTTCTTGCGCGCAGTCCCCTCTAGGGTATCTTTTTTTATCAAACAAGGTTTTGCCTCCTTACGTTCCTCAGGTCTTCCTACCAGGTGTGATTTATGAGGTCGGGCGAGAAGAAGAAACGGGAATCAGATCTCGAGAAGGATCGCTATACTCCAAGTCTCTGCCATTTTCATTGTAAGATCCTCGTTACTCAAAACCACAATCGTGTCGACGATGCAGTGACCCAGCTTTGTCCAGTGGTCACGAAGCATTTGCATCGTGCTCGCCCTTTTCAGAGTTCCCAAAATGGCGTACAAGCCATTGTTGTAGCAGGTGTACTTGATCTGATGATGGTGTTCAATTCTTGAAGACGACGAATGCTTCAAAGCTTGCTATATGGCAATTCGCAATGCTTTATTGATGATTTGTAGATGGACAATGGCACACAGATTTGAAGCCAGCTTTTCAGCTCCTTATGCCGTGCTCTTCCAACATTGCTAGAGCACCTCTGATGGCCAAACCATCATGTCCCTAGAAAGTGTATCCCTAAATTTGTATTCTTATTACAGACTATGAGTCTATGGACTGGGTCAAACCAGTTACAATAAGCAAGGTCATCATTTTCTAATCTACCTACAGAGCAAACTTCGACATATGTTGAATTGTTGATCAAAATGCCGCAAGATAGTAGCATTGGTCTAAGAGAATTCTCAGCGTTGGAGCTTAACCTTCGTTACTGGATTTTGTAACCGCACAATGCGAGCGAGGCAGGCAAAGGTGGTTGCGCTTCGAAACTTGCTAGCTCCCTACATAGCCGCTTTCCGTTCGTAATGGCAGATTCTCAAACTTCAAGAGGGTTTTGTGAAGAGATTTTTGTGAATGCTACGGTGCAGTCTAGAGACGAGAAAGCCTAGAAGGCAATATTAAACACAACATTGTTCTTACACGAGGTAGGAACTATCTTGTGATGCTCCTTCTTCATAAAAGATACACTTGGCTTCTGTGCTCTCCTCCCCTTTCCTTCTTTCCGCCATGAGATATCCTTACAGCTTGAAACACACCAGCTCTTTCGTCACTGCCAAGAACCTATTTCAAGCTTTGCAACTCAGCGTGTGCCTCAATCTCACGTGCTCAGATTAATGAAGAACGCATGCGAGTCCAGGGTTTCCACCTCTGCCTGAAGGGCACGTGTTCTAGTTCGCAGTTTGAATCTTGTCTAGAAAGGTGTGCGTGAACGCGTACAGCAGCATATTTCGTATTCTACAGCTTTTTAAACCCAATTTTCATTGCCTGGGCTTAAATTCTTTGAGCCTGTATGCTTGGATCGTACGCGATGTCGCGATTGTATCTAACAGGTATTTGGTGACAACAGAGACTCGTGTCTAAAGTTCGACCGCTGGTTTCTTTTCGCTTGTTGATGCTACCGTCCAACTCAGTGATAAAATTGACAGCAATATCTAGGGGCACTCGCAGAATATCAAGGACAGTGGCATTATCTCTGTCAAGAGACGGAGCGAAATGTTCGAGACAATCCAGAGTAACGTGGACACTGGTGCTGTGTCAGTTTGTTATGGTAAGAATGACCAGCACACTCTGCTTCCTCGCCACTTCGCGAAGACTGACTTAACGATCTGGTCCACGTCCAATTCTTGCGTCACGTCGGTCACATACAAGGACAACGGTAGGAAGAAGAGGATGCACTGAATGATTATCCATATCCAACGAGATGTGCTGTGCTTAGGCACAAAGCTGTGAATGTGCCTTTAAGATCTGTGGTAGGCTTGCTTAATTCGGACAGGCACTGCGAAAAAATAGCCAAACTTGATATTTAGCTTGACTGAGCTTCGATGCCATTCTTTAAATATAGCAGCAAAGATACCACTACACAAGACTTCTTAGGGGCATACAGGGCACCTGTCTGCGCAGACTGAAGCTAATAGAATGTTGTAGGCTTATTGCACATCTCCTTTACTACGTCGCCTATCATGCCTTCAACGTCACGAAGGACAACACGATAGCAATCAATTGAGGTTCTGATTACTTTTTCCATCCAGCAGAAGTGTGCCTCTCTCTGGGATTCCTACGATCGCTTTAGGTCTTCGAGGATGAGCGACTCTAGTAACTCCTTAAAAACAATCGCGGTACTGCGCTATGGACTGTCCGCCCATAAATTGTTCGTGGACATTGTCCTTGTACTGCAGAGGTATCAAAGGTAGTGGCGATGTTCTATGCGTTCAGGAGAATTTGAGAAGACAAAAAGCAAGAAAAAGCTCTTTGACAAATTGACTGAGCGCGATGTCTTCACTTTGATACGTCAAGTATCGCAACCTATAAGAGTATCATAGTTCTCTATAGGGACAAAATTTGTATGTTTGTGTAGTTCAACAGAGCAAAGAACGATTTGTGTTCGTAGGCTGCGTGTTTGGTACCTAGTGTAAATACAGGAGTGAGTCAGAATGAGCTTGCACTTAACGCACAAGGCAGGCGAGTGGCCGACTTTTGCCAAAGTTGTGGGCACAGAAGGATGACGAAAATAACTTCGACGCCACCATGTTGTCAAGTATAGACTCCTAGGTAAGAAATTTGCTTGGTACCATTGTCTCATTGTTGTCCTCAAGAGAAGGCAAGAGCAAAAGTGTATGTAGAGTTTCGTGAGTCTGAAAACTCTTAAGCAACGTTCAATACAGACCTAATTGCCTGTTGCTGATACGTAGAAGTCCCACGCCTCCTCAGTCTCCTCCCAACATTGGAGGAATTGTGGAACATATTTCCTAGCCCACTCATCTTCTAGATCTGCAGTGTACATAGCCTTACGTACTTCCCAGTATGCTGGAAGCCAACCTGCTTAGTAGCAATCTATAAGTGCAAGTATTCTTAGGGCCCACTCTTTGTGACCATAATGTTGCTGCGATAAAGATTCCCGTGCGTTAGTACGATTTAAGCATCATCCAGCAAGCTTCTACGGTAAGGGTCTTGTAGATATGCGTTTAGGTTAGTGAGCTTTCGCCTACACAAAGACGAAAACCAATTGTGGAATTCCTTTACACTTGAAAATGGCCCAGAATCAGGGAGCACATCCACAGGAAAGGCGATATCTTGAAGCGGTGTACGGCAAATATGACCTAGTGAGGTTCAATTAGTTGGAATAGATGCAGAGGATGAATGACAGGACATACCAACAAACTAATACTCCAAATCCTGTTTTGCTTCCCTGAGTGTATGCAAGATCCCACGAAGCTCTTAAACCACGTTGTACCGTTGTTCAGCGCTCAGATCAGCCCATCGGGCTTCAATACTAAGCCCATCTATCAACTCCATGAAGATGAAAGTCTCTTCGCCCTCTTTGCACCATGTGTATACCTCTAGAACAGGCACAGATGGTCCCAGAACGCGCCCAACAGTATATAAGCACTGGCCTTCTGCAATGGATTCATCGAGGCCAAATTACACAAGCAGATTGAGATCGTTGAATACTGTAATACCCTCTTTTGGACCAGGTTTCGATCCAGCTTAACGTCGAACTTCCTCCAACGACAGTAGTGAAGGATAACGCTTAAAGAACGAGGAATCAGATACGACAACATCCGATTCAGTCGGAGCAGTGGAGAAAGAGACAGTAGGTAGAGCTAAAACGATTATCAAAGACTATTGATCAAGGTGTAGTGTAGCAAGAGCGACTCGGACAAAAGCTCAAAGTACTTACTTCCAACATTTGCTGTTTCTAAAGGATTCATCGCTATCGACTGAATAACGTCTGCAGTCATGCGCCTTCAGATTGCTATAATTGAATAGAATCACCTGCATTAAGTAGCTACGGCAATCCATGTTAAATTCCCAAGAAAGGTGGCAATGATATATTGTAGAGGCATGGGTCATACTGTTGGCAGCACGGTAGACTCGAGTTCTTTTCACTGAAGACGATCCCGCTATGCACGTAAGCCGGGCGTCTGTGCACCAACCGTCCGGAGGAGTCACCAAACGCCCGCTCCGGTCCTGCGTAGCTTCTGCAATAATAAGACTTTAGAGCTAACGTACCCCACCCCACGGGCGAGTCGCTCACCCAAGCAAGCTGCATGGTACTTTTGCCACGATTCTACGAAACCTTAACCTATCGTAGCCTAGAACAAAATATAGAGAACATTAGCATAGAATGCGCTATACGTTTGCATGTTAGCTGCAAGCTTATTCGCGCATTCCCAAAGAGTATAAAGAGTAATAATGGCATCCCGGCGGTATGGTTTTATTTTTGTTTATAGTCTATAGGTTAGTGCTCCGCAAGGTTATTAACAAACAAAACAAAAAATATTCTAACGTCCGAGACGGGTGAGTGGCCGGGACGAGTGAGTGGCCGGACTTTACTAAGACCCCACCAAACTTCAACCCACCTTCAATTAAGTTGCGATGTCTTAACGTAGCAGCATGAACAGAAGCTTAAACGAAGCTGTGATACAAAGCGCAGTCTAGGCTCTAAACCAAGACACGAGTCTTACTATTCCACGCGCTGCAGCAATCTTTGGCGCACCTGAACGGACCTTACGGCGACGACGTAACGGAACAGTCTCCTAACGCGATTGCAAACCTAAATTAATGAAACTTCTTCTATCTAAAGAGAAGGCGATTGTTCAGCGTGTCCTTGAGCTAGATGCGCGAGGGTTTCCACCTAAGCTCGCTACTATCAGAGATATGGCTGATTCTTTGCTCGCTGAGCGGCATTGCGACCCTGTTGGCGAGAACTGGGCTAAGACATTCGTAAAGCGCCAGCCTAAGCTTAAAGTAAAGATAAATCGGAAGTATGATTACAAGAGAGCTCTGTGCGAGGATCCTGAGGTTGTAGAAGGCTGGTTTCGCCTAGTGCAGAATACAAAAGCCAAGTACGGCATCCAGGACAAAGACATGTACAACTTTGATGAGACTGGCTTCATGATGGGTGTTATATCGACTGGCGCGGTAGTCACCGCAGCAGAGCGTCGAGGAAGGCCGAAGAGCATTCAGCCAGGCAACCGGGAGTGTGCCACGGCTATCCATGGTGTCAACGCGATGGGGTGGGCAATCCCACCCTTCATCGTCTTCGCGGGCAAGTACCACCTCTCTGCCTGGTACAAGGAGGGTAGTACACCTCAGGATTGGGTTATTACAGTCTCTGACACTGGCTGGACCACAAACGAGCTTGGCCTGCAGTGGTTAAAGCACTTTGACGAGCATACAGAGAGGCGTACTGTTGGCGGCCGCCGCTTGCTTATTATCGACGGCCACGAGAGCCATAACTCGTTTGGTTTCCAGCAATACTGCCAAGAGAAGAATATAATCACCTTGTGTATGCCTCCGCACTCGTCGCACCTACTACAGCCGCTTGACATCGGCTGTTTTGCGCCGCTGAAGAAGGCGTATAGGTGCCAAGCTGAGAAGCTGATGCGCAACAAGATCAGCCACATTACTAAAATGGAGTTCTTGCCGTGCTTTAAAGCCGCTTTCGACATAGCTATCACGAAGAGCAATATCTTAGGAGGCTTTCGAGGCGCTGGCTTAGTTCCACACAACCTAGAGGCTGTGATATCGACGCTTAACGTCCGCCTGCGTACTCCACCGTTACCCACCGTCGAGGACGGTCCCTGGCAGTCGCAAGCCCCAAGCAATGCCCTAGAATTAGGGTCTCAAACGAAGCTAGTCCTTGAGAGGTTTCAGAGGCATGTACATAGCTCGCCTACTTTGATGGTTGAGGCGGTGAAAAGCCTCTCTAAAGGCGCTGAGATGATGGCGCATGCTTTAGTGTTGTCCCAAAAGCGTATTACTGAGCTTAAAGCAGCTAATGAGGCCGCGACGCAACGTAAATCGCATAAGAGAAAGCGAGTAAAGAAGGAAGGCACTCTTGAAGTTGCAGAGGGACTGCGCTTAACAACACTAAAGGAGTTTAGGGCGCGCAGCGATAGGAAGAAGGCAAAGAAGAGGTCGCGTGTTGAAGTAGGCGAACCGTCGCAAAGACGCTGTGGACGCTGCGGTAAGACTAGTCACAACTTGCGCACATGCAAGCAAGATGTAATAGAAGTTTCTGAATAGATTGGCTGATTACAATTCTTGATTACTGTTCTTGACGGCGCTGCACGGTCGTGTGTAGTCATGGGTTTAGTGGGGTCTTGGCAAAGTCCGGCCACTTACTCGTCCCGGCCACTCACCCGTCTCGGACGTTAAGCCTCTGTTTGGTTTGTTTAATAATTTTTTGCTAACGTACCCCACGGGCGAGCCGGTCAACGGGCGAGTCGGTCACTTTTGCCAAGCCCCCACCAAACTTCACATTAAATTGTAGTAACGTGTTTTACAAGCGAGTCGGCTATACAAGCGAGTCGGCCACCCCACCAACTTTAAGCACCTCTATAGGCTTACAACTCAACAACGCAATAGTATAATATATAGAGATTTACAGAGGAGATTATGTAGTAGCTACAGCATCTTTTTTGCATGTACGTGAGTTGTGCCCAGTCTCTCTACACGTCTTACAGCGCGCTAGAGCCTGGCGGCTAAGGCCTGATCGCTCTCCTCCCTGACGCTCCTCACGGGCAAGCTGCTAATCAGCCTCACGTTGAGCAAGTATATCCTCTCCAGCCCCCTTTGTTAACACACCTCGCTTCTGTATACGCTTTTTCTTGCGCTCCTTACGCTTTGACGCTGCTTCGTTGGCTCCCTCAAGGCTGGTGATCCGATCGCGCATCAGCTCAGCTGAGAGCATCATCACCTCAGCCCCCTTCTTGAGCTGGTTAATCGCCTCAATAATCGAAGCTGGTGATGAGCTCTTGTGCTGTCACACGCGATTGCGTATCAACGTTGATTGAGCCTCAAGCTCACGTACATTGCTCGGCGTACGAGCCTCCCAGAGAGCCTCCGTGAGAGCAGCTGGTGGAGTAGGTGTACGTAGCTGTACGTCTAGCTTTGAGAGGACAGCCTCTGGCTGATAAGGTACTAGACCTGCTCCCCGGAAGGCTGAGCAGATATTGACTGGCGTAAACGATCGATTAAAGGCTGCCTTAAACGCAGGCAGAAACTCAAGCTTGGTGATGTGGTTAATGTGGTTGCGCATCAGGCTCTCTACCTCACGACTGTAAGCGCGCTTCAACGGGGAGAAGCAGCCAACGTCAAGAGGCTGGAGTAGGTGAGAGGAGTGAGGAGGCATACAGAGCGTGTAGATGTTGTACTCCTTACAGAGGTCCTGGAATTCAAGAGATTGGTGACTCTCGTGGCCGTCAAGGATAAGTAGGCGACGCGCTCCTACTGTACGAGCCTTAGTGTGAGCGTTAAAGTGCTTCAGCCACTCTACCCCAAGCTCGTTATTTGTCCAGCCATTGTCGCTTACTGCGATTGCCCAGTCGCGTGGGATCTCTGCCTCCTCGTACCAGGCAGAGAGGTGGTACTTGCCAGCAAAGATAAGGAATGGTGGGACTGACCAGCCAGCAGCGTTGATCGCAGCAATCACTGTCGCCCACTCACGATCACCTAGCTGGACAGTCTTCGGCCTGCCTTTCCTCTCTGCTCCTGTCACAACAATCTGCGTTGTAATCTTGCCCATCATAAAGCCAGCCTCGTCAAAGTTGTAGACGTCATCATCACAGATGCGGTACCTGGCCTTTGTCTGCTCTACCAGCTCAAACCAGCGGCTGATTAACACAGGATCCTCACAGAGAGCTCTCTGCCTGTCGTACGCTCGATTGAAACGCGTTGTAAGACTATCTGTACGCTTAACAAAGTTGCGCGGCCAGTGGACGCCAACCTGATTAGCACCGCGTGCAGCCAGCAGTCTATTAGCCATATCACGTATAGCTGCGTACGTAGGCGCAAAGCCTCGTGAATCTAGCTCAATTATGTAGCTAGTAATTACCTCCTCTTCTATTGTAGTAAGCTTCTTTGAGTTGGGCTGGCAATCGCGTCGGGTAAGCTTTCCAGCGCGTCGGCTGCGCAGTGTAGATTCAGCAACGTTGTAGGTATTAGCAGCGCGTCGATTAGCGTGTAATTGACCAGAAGTAATAGACAAGATAGCAAGCTGAATATCTGCTTCATTTGAGGTTATCTGAGTAGCACTGCGTTGAGCCATTGTACGTTAAGATGAAAGAGGTGGGCAAGTTTGGTGAGGTGCGCAGCTCGCTTGCGTGCGCAGCTCGCTTGCCACCTACGTTACTCCTTATAGAGGTTCTAGAATTCAAAAGATTAGTAACTCTTATAGCTATTAAGAATAAGTAGGTAACGCGCTTCTACTATATAAGCCTTAGTGTAAGCATTAAAGTGTTATAGGTATATACTATTCGAACCTTAGTACCTGCATCTATTAGGTTACTATACTTTTTTAGTTAGTATAGCTAAGGTAGGTTTAAGCTACAGCCCTTACTAAAAGTGCTTTAGCTACTCTATCCTAAGCTTGTTATTTGTCTAGCTGTTGTTGCTTACTGCAATTGCCTAGTCGCGTAGGATCTCTACCTTCTTATACTAGGCAGAGAGGTAGTACTTGCTAGCAAAGATAAGGAATAGTAGGACTAACTAGCTAGTAGCGTTAATTGCAGCAATTACTGTCGCCTACTTACAATTACCTAGCTAGATAGTCTTTAGCCTACCTCTCCTCTCTGCTCCTATTATAACAAGCTATGTTGTAATCTTACTTTTTATAAAGCTAGCCTTATTAAAGTTGTAGATATCTTTATTATAGATACTATACTTAGCCTTTATTTACTTAACTAGCTTAAACTAGCCTCTAATTAGAACTAGATTCTTATAGGGAGCCCCCTACCTATTATACACTTAATTAAAACACGTTATAAGACTATTTATATGCTTAATAAAGTTACGTAGCTAGTAGACGCTAACCTAATTAGTACTGCGTATAGCTAGTAGTCTATTAGCTATATCACGTAAGCTGCGTATATAGGCGCAAAGCTACATAAATCTAGCTTAATTATATAGCTAGTAATTACCTTCTCTTCTATAATAGTAAGCTTCTTTAAGTTAGGCTAGCAATTGCGTTAGGTAAGCTTTCTAGCGCGTTAATTGTTTAGCCTTAACTTTAGGACTCTATACGTAGAGGCAGTGCGTCTAGAGCTTTACAACTACTAGCTATTAATAGCTATAGATATAAGAATAATAACGTAAAGCACCAGCGAAGGGGCCACTTTGTCTTGGCGTTGCAACTTCTTCGTACAACACAACATGCAGGAACAACGCAAGCAGGAATTAACCCAGCAAGAAGGTAGAATTGTTCTTGCCCTTCAGGCGTACGCTAGGGGACAGTTTCGAAGCGTGCGACGGGCTGCTGCAGCTTACAACGTACGTCATCAACAGCTCTCAAGGAGACTCCAAAATATCAGATTTCGACAAGAAGCACCACCAAACAACCAGAAGCTCTCTGCAACTGAAGAGCAAACGATTGTACGATACATACTCGAGCTTGACTCGCGCGGATTTGCCCCTAGGCTCTCTGAGGTAGCAGATATTGCAGATAAACTTCTGGCTATACGTGGTGGGACACCTGTTGGCAAGAACTGGGCAGAGCGATTTGTCCAGCGTACGGAGAAGCTCAAAATGGCCTTCAATCGAGCAAAGGATCGCCAGAGAATACTCCAGGAGGATCCAGTAGTTATCAGCGCCTGGTTTCAGCTCGTACAGGACATAAAAGACAAGTATGGGGTCCAGGATGATGACATCTACAACTTTGATGAGACCGGCTTTTAGATGGGAGTTATTGGCTCAATAAAGGTTGTTACAGGTTCAGAGAGACGTACGAGACCAAACATCATCCAGCCAGGCGATCGGGAGTGGGTCACAGCTATCCAGAGCATCTGTGCTGCTGGGTATGCTATCCCACCCTTTATTATCTACAAAGGGCGTGTACACATCTCTGCCTGGTACAAGGAGACCAACATACCGTACGACTGGAAGCTCTCTGTCTCTGAGAACGGATGGACGAACAATCAGCTTGGCCTGGAGTGGTTGAAGCACTTTGACCAGCATACAAAGGCGCGTAAGAAGGGCTTGTACAGGCTGCTTATTTTAGATAGCTATAAGAGCCACCTTAACCAGGACTTTAAGGATTACTGCCTAGAAAACATGATCCTTACCCTTTGTATGCCTGCTCACTCATCGCACATCCTCCAGCCACTTGATGTGGTCTGTTTCTCACCGTTGAAACTGAGGTACTCTTAACGCGTACGAGCCTTGGCATCCAAACGCGTCTTCCACATCAACAAAGAAGGCTTCCTTCCAGCCTTTAGGGACGCGTTTTTTAACGTGTTTACGTACGAGAACTGCAAGAAGGCCTTTGAGGCTTCAGGACTTGTGCCTATCGACGCGCAGCGTGTCTTGGATCGCCTAGATGTTCAGATTCGTACGCCACCACTAGCACCCCTACCAGAAACACCATGGCAATCCCAAATACCAAGCAATTCACACGAATTTGGGTCACAGGCAAGGCTTGTAAGGCAAGCTATCGTACAATCACCAGAAGTAGCAAGAGAGGGGTTTGCACAACTTGTAAAAGGTGGTGAGCTTATGCTACATGAGAATGTCGTACAAGCAGCTCGTATTCGTGAGCTTGAAGAACAATTAGCAGAGATAACTAAGCGCAAAACCCGGAAAAGAAAGCAGATCCAGCATGGTGGTACAATAGAGTATGGTGAAGCAGCAGCCTCTATAGCTGAAAGCGCAGCTGCAGCTCGTACGGTGTCAAAGAGGTTGCGTGTCAGGAGTGGTCATGAAAGAGCCCAACCAGGTCAACGGCATTGTGGTAACTGTGGGAAGACTGGGCACAACGCGCGTACGTGCCAGAAAGATGCAGAAGAAGATTCTGCATCTGATGTAAGTGCATCGTACGCAGGTACACTAGAGGGGAATGAGTAATTGCTTGTATCGTACGTGGTGTTCGCAATGCCAAGACAAAGTGCCCCCTTCGCTGGTGTGGCCCCTTCGCTGGTGCTTTACGTTATTAGATTTATTATGAGATAGTTAAGCACGTAGTAGTAGAGCTATAGTAATTAGAAGTAGGTTTATTAATTAAACTTAGTAGGATAGCTAAATTATTTATATAGCCGACTTGCTTATAAAATATATTATAAGCTTATTAACCTTAACTCTATAACGTGTTTTATCACCGAGCGGGCCACTATCACCGAGTGGGCCGCCCTCACCAACATCGCGTCTCTTACCGTCTATTACAGTCATGTCACCACAACACAACGCGCAATTAACCTACAACGAAGGCACACTATACCTTGCCATCCAGGCTACAAAAGGTCCTGTGCCTAATAGTACAAGACACGCGTCTAAAGCATTTGACGTCCCCCGAACAACGCTCCAACGACGACGCGACGGAAAGCCTTCACGACGCGATACCGAGCCCAACTCAAAGAAGCTAAAGAAGACAGAGGAGGAGGCAATAGTGAGACGTATACTTGAGCTGGACGAGCGAGGGATAGGCGCTACAAGGACTATGGTGGAAGAAATGGCCAATGATCTACTTGCTGCGCGCGGTGAAGGACCTGTTGGCAAGTGCTGGGTAGACAGGTTCAGAACGCGTACCAAAGAAGTCAAGCTTCGGCGCAGCCGTCCATACGATCGACAGCGAGCTCTGAACGAAGACGCACGCGTCATAACGCCCTGGTTCGAGCTGGTGAGGAAGACAAAGGAGAAGTACGGCATCCTTGATAAAGACACATACAATTTTGATGAGTCTGGGTTCATGATGGGCATAATATGCGCTCAGATGGTCTTTACAGGCTCTAAGAAGCGTACCAATCCAAAGAAGATACAGCCAGGCAACCGTGACTGGGTCACAATCATCCAGGGCATCTGCGCTGCTGGCTGGGCTATCCCGCCCTTCATTATCTTTGGTGGCAAGGTCCTTATATCAAGCTGGTACCCAGGCCTGCCTCGGGAATGGGTAATTGAAACAAGCGCCAACGGCTGGACAACAAATGAACTTGGTCTAAAGTGGTTGAAGCACTTTGACGCGCATACAAAGGAGCGTACTGTGGGTGCGTACCGTCTACTAATTGTAGACGGCCACGAGAGCCACAACTCTGCTGCATTTCATCAATATTGCACAGAACACAAGATTATTACCTTGTGTATGCCCCCACACTCGTCGCACCTGTTGCAGCCGCTTGACGTGGGCTGTTTTGCCCCCTTGAAGCGGGCGTACTACGCTGAGATCGACAGCTGGACAAGGTACTCTGTCACGCAAGTTAAGAAAGAGACGTTCTTGCCAGCCTTTCGCATTGCTTTCGACAAGGCAATTACAACAGAAAATATCCTGGCAAGCTTCAGAGGCGCTGGTTTAGTTCCTTACGATCCAGAGCGAGTGCTATCAAAGCTTGATGTGGTGGTTCGCACGCCAACACCTCCACCACCAGAGGCCACCCCATGGGAGTCTAAAACACCAGCTACAATAAAAGAGATAGAGGCGCAATCAACGCTAGTTCGTGAGCGCATACAAAGGCACAGAGAATCACCTATCTCTCCTCTTCTGCAAGCAGTTGACTCGCTTGCAAAAGGCATGGCTATTATAGGTCATAATTCGGTGTTGCAGGCTCGGGAACTGGCAGGGCTTCGGAAGTCAATTAACGCGTTAACAGAGCAGCGCAGTCGCAAAAGAAGGTATATTCGGACAGAGGAGAGTCTTACAGTGGGTGACGTACAGGACTTAATGGCTGGGAAGGACGGTGGCGGTAAGGAGGCAGCCGAACAGCATGCAAAGCGGGTGCGCAAAGAGAGGCACTGTGGACGTTGTGGCAAGACTGGCCACAACACGCGCACCTGCACTGTTGAGATTGTAGAGTCAGATAATAGCAACGCTTCTGAAGAATAACATAAGATAGATAATATATTTGCGCAGTGTTGTGGTTAAGTGTAATAGACGTGTAACAGACGTGATGTTGGTAAGGGCGGCCCACTCGGTGATGGTGGCCCGCTCGGTGATAAAACACGTTATATTTTCTTTAGAGGGCTAAAATAATCTATATTAAGTAGCTATAGGAGGTATAATAAGTATATAGATATATTTAGAGTTATAATCTTCTAATCCTTATAGTATTATATAAGTTATTTAGAGTTAACGTGTTCCACCACCAAGTGGGCCACACCAGCAACCGGGCCACCCCACCACAGCTGACGCGATGCTCAACGCGATAGCCCCACAACAACACAAGATAATAGAGTCGTAGTTTATAATAAAGCAGGCTATAACTGTCTACATTGAGTCCTTGAGTGTCCTTGAACGTGACACTTGCTACACGTTGGTGGTGCGCGCTTACGTCCTGGAGTAGCCTGAGCTTGTTCTACCTCTGCGACCACCCTTTCTGCCTCTACAGCGAGCTGCTGGCCTTGCTGAGCCTGTAGCGCCCCTCCACGAGCTATATACTGACGCTGCTGATTTCTTCTATGTTGCTGGCGCTGACTAGCCGTACGAAGCTTCCTATTCTCCTCTGCGAGTATAGTGGCTGAGTTCATAGCAAGCTGGCATCCTTTAACAAGCTGGCGGATAGCTTGGCTTGTTGGGCTCTGCGACTGGCGACGAAGCAGGTCCTGTACATGTCGAGCCTGCTGCTCAAGCTGCGCTATCGTACGTGGCGTCTCTGCAGTCCATGCGACGCTATTGTCTGTTGTTGTCGCTGGTGGAGACGGCGTCCGGACGACAGTAAGCGACGATAGGACACGATCTGGACAGGGAGGGATAAGCCCAGTTGCCTGGAAGCCAGCCTGGATGTTCTGCTGCGTGAATACTGCTGGCCGGATCCGTGTATAGGTCGTGAGGAAGTCTATCTTGTCAACGTGGTAGACGCCTTGGCGGGCGAGCTCCTGGATCTCGTGACCGTACGCACGCTTGAGCGGCACGAAGCAGCTCACATCAAGTGGCTGGAGGAGATGAGAGGTATGAGCTGGCATGCAGAGAGTGATAATCTTGTTCTCTGTACAGAACTGGTCGAACTCAGGCGTAGCGTGGCTGCTATGGCCATCTAGGATAAGAAGCCGGTAGACTCCATGCGTACGAGGCGCTGTATATCTATTAAAGTGCTTTATCCACTCAACACCAAGCTGATCAGTTGTCCAGCCATTGTTTGATACAGCAAGTACCCAGTCTATAGGGATGTGGTGGTACCAGCTAGCCTGGTGCTGCTTACCAGACAGGATCACGAACGGTGGAAGACACCAGCCAGACGCGTTGATACACTCAATCGTCGTGACCCAGTCTCTATTACCTGGCTGTATAACAGTAGCGCGACCTGCTGTATCTGAGCTCGTGACTACTTTAGACGTCGCTGCGACGCCCATCATAAAGCCAGTCTCATCAAAGTTGTACGTGTCTGCGTCTAGTATCCCATAGGTCTGCCGCGTCTCCTCTACGAGCTTGAACCACGCTGCGATAGCGACAGGATCCTCGCAGCAAGCGCGCTGACTGTGGAACTTCCTATTCCACTTTGTCTGTAGCTCAGACTGGCTGTTGACAAAGCGCGACACCCAGTTCTTGCCTACAGGTGGAGGAGGAGGATCTTGGCCGCGGCTAGCGAGTAGAGCGTCTGCCATTCGTCGTACGTCGATAACCTGGGGTGGAAAGCCTCGTCGGTCGAGGTCTAGGATCCATTGTACAAGAGACTGCTCCTCAGTAGAAGATAGCTTTCGATTGTATGGCGTAGTCTCGTGTTTAGGGCGGATACCTTGAAGCCGCCGTTGAAGAGTCGTACGAGGGACAGAATATAGCCGCGACGCCAAACGCTGGCTTTGTACTTGCTTTAACTGAAGCGCTTGAGTAGCAAGAAGACATCTACCTTGTCTTTGAGGCGACAGAGGGCGTTGTGGTTGTGGCATTGTTGCTATCGTGTAGAGCGTCGCGTCAGCTGTGGTGGGGTGGCCCGGTTGCTGGTGTGGCCCACTTGGTGGTGGAACACGTTATAGCTCCTAAGGTGTTTCATAAGCGAGTCGCCCACCCAAGCGAGTCGCCCACCTAACGCCGCCAACCCGCCTACGCAGCGACTTTGCGCAACACCACAACAATTAACTACAGTTTATAGAGTATATTAATGCTATTCAGACGCATCGCTAGCATCTACGTCCTCTATTTCTACCTTGCAGGTACGGGAGTTGTGTCCAATCTTACCGCAACCCCCGCAGCGTCGCCCAACGCGCACCCTCTTCGCAGGCGTCTCGCCCTCACTACGACCCTTACCCTCCTTTTCAGCAATTAAGTCAGCTACTTCACTAACTGTAAGGGTCTCCTCTGCGCGTATATAACGTCGTTTACGGGTCTTGCGCTTTGTAGACGCTTCTACAGCGTCTCGAAGGCGGCCTATTTCCTCCTGCATTAACACCATATTATGAGCTATCTGCTAAGCGCCCTTTGCCAACTGTTTAACCTGCTCATCTAAAGAACTTGCTGGAGACCCTCGATGAATTTGAATCCGCTTTTGGATCAGAGTTGACTGCTCCTCTACTTCGTGAGCGTTGCGTGGTGTCTTCGGCTCCCAGGCGACGTCGCTGGGTTTTGGTGGCGTTGGCGTGCGCAGGCGCACATCAAGCTTCGATAGCACAGCCTCTGGGTTGTGTAGGACTAGCCCAGCACCTCTAAAGCCTGCGCGAACGTTCTCTGCTGTAAACGTCTTCTCAAACGTTGCTTTAAAAGCTGGTAGGAAGGTTTCCTTGTTGATATGGTAGACACGACTGCGTGCCAAGGCCGAAACCTCGTCGCCATACAAGCGCTTCAGCGGCGAGAAGCAGGCAACGTCAAGTGGCTGCAGCAGGTGCGACGAGTGCGGGGGCATACAGAGAGTGATTATCTTCTTCTCTCTGCAGAGATCCTGGAAATCCACTGAGCAGTGGCTCTCATGGCCGTCAATTATAAGTAGCCGGTAGACCCTAACTGGCTTCGCATGCAAGTCGAAGTGTTTAAGCCAGGCAAGCGCCAAATTGTTGTTAGTCCAGCCAGTAGGACTAACATCAATAACCTAGTCCCGTGGCAGGTCCTCAGTAAACCAGTTGGAGATAAGAACCTTGCCTGCGAGGATGAGGAACGGTGGGATAACCTTCCCCGTCGACCCGACGCCTTGTACCAGGGTAACCCACTCGCGATCGCCAGGCTGGAGTTTCTTGCGCTTCCTAGGCTTCTCTAAGCCCGTTACTACTAGTTGCGACGAGATCTTGCCCGTCAGAAAGCCAGACTCGTTAAAGTTGTACATGTCCTCGTCTATAATACCGTACTTTGCCTTTATCGACTGAACAAGTGTGAACCAGGGCTGGATAACCGCCGGGTCCTCGCAGGCAGCTCGCTGGCGATCGTACGGGCGGGTCCATCGCTTTTGCAGCTCAGGTGTGCGTTTTATGAAGTTGTCAACCCAGTTCTTGCCAACAGGCTCTGCGTCGCGTGCGCGGAGCAGTCTATCAGCTATATCTTGTACAAGAAGCTTTGATGGGGATATCCCTCGTAGATCTTGCTCAAGTATACGTTCAACAATCGCCTCCTCTTCTAGCTTTGTTAGGCGCTTTGAGTTCGGCTCGCAGTCGCGTCGAGAGCGTCGTCCGGCGCGTCGATCGCGTACTGTTGTTCGGGGAACACTGTAGACTGCAGCAGCGCGTCTTAGGCTTTGAAATTGATTTGAGGTATAATCAGAGATAGTAAGCTGTATATCGCATTCAGTATGTGCCTGTAGAGGCTGGCGTTGTTGTTGCATTGCGCGATGTTCCTGTGCAGGCGGGTTGGCGGCGTTAGGTGGGCGACTCGCTTGGGTGGGCGACTCGCTTATGAAACACGTTATCTATAACGTACATCACGGGCGAGCGGCGCACATGGGCGAGCGGCGCACTTTTGCCAAGACCCCACCAAAAACACCTACATTATGGCCTAGAACACCACAAATTAGCCCTGCATAAGGCAAAACAAGCTGTAATATTACTTAGGGACCTCTTCTGCTCTATTATTGCACGTTCGTGCGTTGTGCCCACCCTCTCCGCACCGTCCACAGCGTCGTTGGGATGGTTCACCTCCTTCAGCACGCACCTGCGTCTTCCTCTTCTTTCCATCACTACGTGCGCTAAACTCTAATAGAGTAGTCCGCCGCTGGCCCTCTTCAACCGTGAGGCTTCCCTCTGTCTGGATATGCCTTCTTTTGCGCGATCTACGTTCTGTAGCAGCTGCTAGAGCTGCGTGAAGCGCAGCGTTCTCCCGTTGTGCCAAAGCCAGCTTGTGCGCAACAATTGCTGCCCCCTTTAAGACCTTCTTAAACGCTTTAACTATAGAGGTTGGTAAGCTGTCTACATGCCTCTAAATCCTCTTCTTCACAAGCGTTGATTGCGACCTAAATTCTAGGGTATTGCTTAGGGTTTGCGACTGCCAGAGCGGGCTGTTTTGGGGGAGTGGTGGCGATAGGGTGCGCAGCCTTACATTTAGGGTTGATATAACGCGATCTGGGTTAAATAGAGCTAATCCGGCCCCTCGGAACCCTCCCTAGATGTTGCTAGGGGTAATGGCTTTCTTGTAAGCTGCTTTAAAACATAGCAGGAACTCCTGCTTTGTAATATGGTTAATCCGGTTGCGCATGAGCTTATTGACCTCATCCCCATACGCCTTCTTCAGAGGGCCAAAACAACCCACGTTAAGTGGCTGCAGGAGGTGCGACGAGTGCGCAGGCATGTATAGGGTCATAATCTTGTGATCCTTACAGTATTGCGTGAATTCTGCAGAGTTGTGGCTCCTATGACCGTCAAAAATCAGCATACGGTAGGTACTAACAGTACGCGTCTTTGTATGCCTGTCAAAGTGCTTCAACCAGTCAAAACCAAGCTTGTTAGTAGTCCAGCCGTTCTTAGAGACAGCAACAGTCCAATCCTAGGGCAGGTTATCGTCTTTGTACCAGTTGGACTGGTGGCGGCGGGCTTTAAAGATGATGTAGGGCGGGATTGCCCACCCTGTGGCATTGATGCCCTAGATGACTGTTACCCACTCGCGATTGCCTGGCTGGACTGCTTTTGCCCGTCTACGGGTCTCTGAAGCTGTAACGACTGCTCTAGAGCTTATCTGGCCTATCATGAAGCCTGTCTTGTCGAAGTTGTACGTGTCGTTGTCCTGGATGCCATACTTGGCTTTAGTGTTAGCTACAAGGTTGAACTAACCCTGTATAACCTCAGGATCCTCACAGAGGGCTCTCTTGTAGTCGTACTTGCGATTAAAGACCACTTTGAGCTCCTCCTGACGCGAAACGAACGTGCTGGCCCAGTTTGAGCCAACAGGGGCCAAACCGCGCTCTTTCCGCAGAGAATTGGCGATATCAGTCACATCTGCAAGCCGGGGAGGCCGTCCTTGCTTAGACAGCTCAAGTATATGCGTAACAATCACCTCCTCTTCAGTATTGGTCAGATTTCGTGAGTTGGCCGTAGTATCAACGCGTGAAGGTCGTCCGGCGCGTCTTGCGCGTAGTGTTGTTTCAGGGGCGCTGAAGATAGCGGCAGCGCGTCGAACAGAGAGATTAGGGTCTTGTTTAAGAGCTTGGATTGCAAGCTGTATCTGAGCTTCTTTTAACGCGTCTGTCTGTTGTTTTTGTGGAGGCATTAGTAGAGGTTGGTGTTTTGGTAGGGTCTTGGCAAAAGTGCGCCGCTCGCCCATGTGCGCCGCTCGCCCGTGATGTACGTTAATTAATAATTAGTAAGACAATTAAGCTTTTACTTTAGTAGTAGAATTAAACACCTGTTTAAGCTACTAAAGCCTAATATTATAATTTAACTAGCTATAGGGGGATAAGACTATCTAGGCGCGATAGATTTGTAGATTAAAGCCTTACAACTAACGTACTTCACGGGCGAGCCGCCCACACGGGCGAGTCGCCCACTTTTGCCAAGACCCTACCAAACCTCACCCTGTTATGGCACAAAGCACCACACTCTGGCCCTGCACAAGGCAGAACAGGTCGTAATATCACTCAGAGACTACTTCTACTTCACTCTTGCACGTTCGCGCATTGTGTCCGCCCTCTCCGCACCGTCCACAGCGTCGTTGGGATGGTTCACCTCCTTCAGCGCGCACCCGCTTCTTTGTCTTCTTTCCATCACGACGCGCCCTAAATTCCGCTAGAGCCGCCAGCCGCTGGCCTTCTTCAACCAGAAGGGATCCTCCCTCCTGAATTCGCTTCCTTTTGTGCGATTTGCGTCGTGTAGCAGCCTCAGTGGCTGCTTCAAGCTCACGGATCCGTTTTTGTGCCAGCGCAAGCTTATGCGATAGGATAGCTCCCCCCTTTGCGTAGTGCTCAATCGCACTGAGAACAGAGGTGGGCGAACTGCCCTGTTCCCTCCTATACTTGTCTCGAATTAGAGTTGATTGCGACTCAAATTCTAGGGTATTGCTTGGGGTTTGCGACTGCCAGGGCTCGTTGTTTGTGGGGAGTGGTGGTGACGGAGTGCGCAGCTTCACATCAAGGGTTGATATAACCTGTTTCGGGTCAAAAGGGACTAATCCGGCCCCTCGGAACCCTCCTTAGATGTTGCTGGCAGTAATAGTTTTCTTGTAAGCCGCTTTAAAGCATGGCAGGAACTCCTGCTTCGTGACGTGGGTGATCCGGTTGCGGATGAGCTCATTGACCTCATCCCCGTACGCCTTCTTCAGAGGGGCAAAACAACCCACATCAAGTGGCTGCAGGAGATGCGATGAGTGCGGAGGCATACATAAAAGTACAATCTTGTGATCCTTGCAGTATTGCGTGAATCCTGCAGAGTTGTGGCTCTCGTGGCCATCAATAATAAGCATGCGGTGGGCTCCAACAGTACGTTCCTTTGTATGCCTGTTAAAGTGCTTCAACCAGTCAAAACCAAGCTCGTTGTTAGTCCAGCCGTTCTCAGAGATGGCAATAACCCAGTCTTGGGGCAGGTTGTCGTCTTTATACCAGTTGGACTGGTGGTGGCGCGCTTTGAAGATGATGTAGGGCGGAATAGGCCATCCAGTAGCATTGATGCCCTGGATAACTGTTACCCACTCCCGGTTGCCTGGCTGGACCTGCTTTGCTCGTCCTGGCTTCCCTGCATCTGTTACGACTTTCCCGCTGCTTATCTGGCCCATCATGAAGCCTGTCTCGTCGAAGTTGTACGTGTCGTCGTCCAGGATACCATACTTAGCTTTGATGTTAGCTACAAGGCTGAACCAGTCCTGTATGACCTTCGGGTCCTCACAGAGGGCTCGCCTGTAGTCGTACTTGTGATTGAAGACCACTTTGAGCTCCTCCCAACGCGAAACAAACGTACTGGCCCAGTTTGAGCCAACAGGGGCCAGACCGCGCTCCTTTCGCAGATAATTGGCCATATCAGTCACAGCTGCGAGCCGGGGGGACTCTCCTCGGGCAACCAGCTCAAGTATGTGCGTAACAATCACCTGCTCCTCACTGTTTGTCAGGCTCCGTGAGTTGGCCATAGTAGTGACGCGTGAAGCCCTTCCGGCGAGTCGGTCGCGTAGAGTAGTTCGGGGCGCGTTGTAGATAGCCGCAGCGCGTCGCACAGAGAGCTTTGCGTCTTGTTCAAGAGCCCAAAGCGCAAGCTGTATCTGACGCTCTTTTAACGCGTTAGGCTGGTGCTGTTGTGGTGGCATTGGAGTGGTGATAGTGTTTTGGTGGGGTCTTGGCAAAAGTGGGCGACTCGCCCGTGTGGGCGGCTCGCCCGTGAGGTACGTTACAAGTTCTAGATTAATCCTAATTAACCCTAGTAGATTAGGCTTAGATTAAGATAAGATCTATTAGCGCAAATGCAAGCAATTAGAATTATCTAGTCTTAGTTACTATCTTAGATTAAAGACCTTCTAATTCTAGATTCTAGAGAGGCTCTAGAAAAGATCTACTTTAATCGCGATTAGGCTCTAATTATAAAGCCCTTCTTATCTATATTATAGGTATAGCGCGGCTTAACTTTATATTAGTTAAGTTTGTCGCGCAGAAGCTTAAAGTAGAGCTTGTACTTAAGTTCTAAATTAGCTCTGTAGCGATTGCGATCTATAATAGTAACTAATCTTAGTCTAAGAAGATTAGGATAGCGCTGAACAAAGCGATCAACCTAGTAGTAACTAAGCTTTTTCTAGGCAAGCTGTGAGGCAAGTCTTCGTACCATATCTCTACTTAGCGGTAACCCTTGCTTGCTAATCCGATTAATAACGTACATGTACAACGAGCGGACCGGTCAACGAGCGGGCCACTTTTGCCAAGACCACACCAAAACTCCCTCCCTACACTAATGCCTCCACAACAAGTACAGTTTAACGCGTCAAACGAGCGTCAGATACAGCTTGCGCTCCAAGCTCTCAAACAAGACGCGAATCTCTCAGAGCGACGCGCTGCAGCTATCTACAGCGTCTCTCGAACTACACTACACCAACGACGCGCTGGACGACCTTCACGCGTTAATATTATGGCCAACTTACGGAATCTAACCAGCGCTGAGGAGCAGGTGATTGTTATGCGCATACTTGAGCTGGTTACGCGAGGAGAGTCCCCCCGGCTTGAATTTGTGGCTGATATGGCCAATTCTCTGCTGAAAGAGCGCAGTTTGGCCCCTGTTGGCCCAAGGTGGGCCAGCAGGTTTGTTTCGCGTCAGGAGGAGCTCAAAACAGTTTTTAATCGCAAGTATGACTACAAGCGAGCCCTCTGCGAGGACCCTGAGGTTATACAGGGCTGGTTCAACCTTGTAGCTACTACCAAAGTCAAGTATGGCATCCAGGACAACGACACGTACAACTTTGACGAGACAGGCTTCATGATGGGCCAGATATCCACCGGAGTTGTTGTAACAGATGCAGAGAAACTAGGACGAGCAAAGCAGGTCCAGCCAGGCAACCGGGAGTGGGTAACAGTCATTGAGGGCATTAATGCCACAGGATGGGCTATTCCACCCTACATCATCTTCAAAGCCCGCCAACACCAGTCCAGCTGGTACAAGGACAACAACCTGCCCCAAGATTGGAGTATTGCCATCTCTGAGAACGGCTGGACTACCAATGAGCTTGGTTTTGACTGGTTGAAGCACTTTGACAGGTATACAAAGGCGCGCACTGTTGGCAGCCACCGGTTGCTGATTATTGACGGTCATGGGAGCCACAACACTCCAGAATTCACGCAATACTGCAAGGATCAGAAGATTGTGATCCTATGCATGCCTCCGCACTCATCGCACCTCCTTCAGCCACTTGATGTGGGTTGTTTTGGCCCTCTGAAGAAGGCGTACGGGGTTGAGGTTAATGAGCTTATGCGCAACCGGATCAACCACATTACAAAGCAGGAGTTCCTCCCATGCTTTGTAGCGGCTCACAAGAAAGCTATTACCCCTAGCAACATTCAAGGAGGGTTCCGAGGGGCCGGATTGGCTCCCTTTGCCCCAGATCGCGTCATATTGGCCCTGGATGTGAAGCTGCGCACCCCATCGCCACCACTCCCCCAAAACAGCCCGCTCTGGCAGTCGCAAACCCCAAGCAATACCCTGGAATTTGGGTCGCAATCAACGCTTGTGAAGAAGAGGATTCAGACGCATGTTAATAGCTCACCAACCTCTATAGTTGAAGCGTTTGAGAAGGTCTCAAAGGGGGCAGCAATTATTGCGCACAAGCTGGTTTTGGCACAACAGGAGATTACTGAGCTTCGAGCGGCTAATAAGGCCGCCACGCGACGTAAATCGCACAAAAGAAAGCGTATTCAAGCTAAGGGAAGCCTTGCGGTTGAAGAGGGCCAGCGGATAGCTGCTCTGCAGGAGTTTAGCGCGCGTAGTGATGGTAAGAAGGCAAAGAAGCAGGTTCGGGCTGAAGGAGGTGAACCATCCCAACGACGCTGTGGACGGTGCGGAGAGAGTGGGCACAACGCGCGAACGTGCAAGAATGCTGTAGAAGAGGTCTCTTAGTAATATTACAGCTTGTTTTGCCTTATGCAGCGCCAGTTTGTAGTGTTTTGGGCCATAATAGGGGGAGTTTTGGTGTGGTCTTGGCAAAAGTGGCCCGCTCGTTGACCGGTCCGCTCGTTGTACATGTACGTTACATTATATAAGCTTAATCTCCTGTTGTGGGTGGAGAGCTCGCCGGTTTTCATGGTAGGCCGCGCGCGAGGTGGTGAGACCTTGGTGCCGCCGCCTAAGCGTTGTAGGCTTAACGCCATGCTTTTTTGCAATTTGAGCATACACAAGTTTTTCTCTAGGTTCTAAAGCATCTATAGCTGCAAGTGCAGCGTTAATAGGCTCTATTTAGGGTGATCGCTGTGTGGCAAAGGTGGTGGTAGTGGCAGTGGTTGGTGGGGCAGATCGGGCATGTAGCCGTCCGAGGCACATGACCGTCCGGTACGGTACTATGGGGATCCCTTGCACCGCGAAATAAGGCGCATGAGACAGCAAAACCATAGCAACTACTGCAAAGCAAATTGAGTTAATCAACCTGCTCTGCAAGCAAATAGACATATACAGGCAAAAATCATGCGACAATAACCAACAGAAAGCCTGGTTGCCCACGACTGAGGCGGGTTTTCCTGTTGGCCGCGCCCTCAAATTACCTGCCTCGCCTTTCCAGTCTCGATCTGGTAGAGTTCAGCCTCGCAGTTCACCACTTCAAGATCTGAGCACCTACCTCATACACCCAGCCCGTGATACGAACCCCTTCCTCAATAGCTTTGCTCTTCAGCCACGCTACATCTTCCTTGACTTTTGCCTCGAGATCGGTGAACGTCAAAAAATCAATGTGTTCGACCTCTTTGGCTGCAGCTTCGCCCTTGTTCTTCCTGACAAGGCCCTTGGCAGTATTGTCGTCGAATGTTAGCATACCACAGCCTGTATGCTTCACAAGCAGTACTTCTGTTGTCCCGAGTAGCTGCTGTGATATGACGAGCGATCGAAATGCATCGCGTGCAGACGCGCCAGCGTTGCGGATAACATGGGCCGCACCGAGCGGTATGCCTACCTTCTGTGAACCCTGGGTCCACACGGAATACGACAAATCATACGTACCAAATGCTGCAGCAGGATCAATGCGAGCGTCCATGCATGTTAAAACGGCATACTTTTGACTGGGTGGTAGCGCCAAGTCGCCCTGCGTGAACTCCGCAACGTAGGCACTGTTGCCATGTGATAGGTTCTGAGTCCCGTTGGTCGACATATTAGTATGCTGTTGCCCTGGATGTATCTTATGATTTGAGTACCATATTAAACTTCACATGTGTATATATATTAATTATATTTGGAGAATGCTGTCCGGAAGCTCTCAAATCCAGCTGACGATCCTGTAGCGACATTGCGGGGTAATATTGCATCACGACCATTTGAAGAGCTGGGACTTTTGCGAATACGAAACGTTTTTCACACATGGCATCGGCCTCGTTGTGGTTTCTCATAAGATTCGAAAAGGATATCTCCATCATGCGACTTGGCTTGTTAGGTGCTGAGGCATGCACGCCGTTACGAGCGGGTCTCACTAAGCCAAAGAGAGAAAGAACAAGGAACGCGTCTCGGACGCAGAAGCGGTAGCCCTTCGACCACTCTGCATCACTTCAAGACACTTGGAAAGATGTGCGACCCAGGAGCCGCCGTTCATCGCCATTCAGATGTTGCTCACCCGTACTGACAGACTTGTGATCGTCACATTGCAGACGATCAAATGGCAACATCTGGCTGTGTATCGTATTGGTTTTGCCTGTCCTTGTGCTAATCCTGGAGAGTCATTGCTGAGCGAGCGGGCGGGAGACATACTATACAAGTGCTGGCATACCAAGGCTGTTTCGTAGGTGTACCCAAGACCCCTCGTCATGATGGCCTTCCCTTGCTAATTCAAGAAGACCCCTCCAGAACCATATGAATTGCGAGTGACCATCAGTGAACACGAGCATAGATCGATCTCACTTTCACTGCAAAAGCATCTTTGACGACTGTGCTCTAGCAGTTGAAGCCGGGACCACGAGTGCGACAGCAGAAGTTTCCGTCCTTCATGTCGCACTGTTGACCGCTGGCGCAACGGTGAACGAGCTTCCACTTTCCGTTCTCGCAGACAGAGCCCTGGCGCTGGCGGGTGCACTTGCGGAGCCCTTCTTGACCGCACCTTGCGGCTCCGAGGTCAACGAGAGTCTCATCGTTGGTGGTGGAGATGGTTGAGCCGGTAGTGGTAGGCGCATGGCGCACGTATTCGCCTTGAACTGGGTCGAATCCATGAATTTGTGGTGCGATGTCCCCGGAACAGATGTACTCTCTCTTCACAGCATCGAAGGTGCGGATGGAGGCTGGAGGAAACGGAGCGCTAACGGCGGCAGTGATGAAGCCGATTAGAGCGATGAAGACGGCGGATGGCTTCATGTTGGTCAATGGACTTATTGTGAAATTGGGTAAGTTGTTGTTTGGTCAAAGCTGATAGACAGAGGCAGGTGTCCCGGGCCTGTAGAAGGCCAACAATTGGTCAAGGCACTTGCTAAATAATATCTGTACCTTCACTTCACTTCGCATCAAAACGCTTCCAGAGCTGCCGCACTCATGATCATCACTGCACAGCCTTGGGGACTTAGGCCCACAGCCCATAGAGTCTCTTCAAAGAAAACCAAAGCTATTCTCCGAGCCTTCGAATCCTGGGTTTAGTTGCTACGTCTCGGAATTTCGATTTTGAGTTTATCGTGGACTTTCGAGCACTCGAGCGTTGGGGGGAACGGGTCCAGACTAGTTCCACAAACGGCAAGGTCTCAACGTGTGCGGGATCCTCAGACTCAGCCACAATTCAGGCACCAATCTACGTCTATCCTTTTGAGCCCCACGTTGAGTGTGCTACCTGCATCGCTTCTGCATTCTCTTGGGACAAATCAACACATGCGAACTGCCTTAAGTTTAAGAACCTCTGTGCAAACCGCTGCTGCCAGAAACCTCACCAGGTGATAAATTTGGCTTCAACACAAGCCTAGGTCCTCAGGTCAAGCAGCGCGTCAACCACGTCTCAGCGAGTGGAATGGAGACTAGCTCAGGCACATGCTTCATAGGCGAGCTTCCAGACGAACTTCTCGTTACCATCGCGTCGCAACTCGAAGTTGAGCGTGGTTTCTTGGCCGACAAAGAAGCCGAGGAGGACCGTCGCTGCAGGAATACAGTCATCGTCTACAGTCTCTATGCGCTGACCCTCTGCTGCCGCAAGCTCAACGCAATTACGACCCCATTTCTGTATCAATGTATCATACGGACTGAGCGACTCATGACTCTACTGTTGCCCACCCTGCTCGAGAATCCCAAACTTGGTCTGCACATACAATACTTCGAGGCCAAGAGGTTCCAAATTTACGACCGTGAGCTTTTTACTCCGGGTTTCTGTGAGAATTTTACCGAATCCATTCGCGATAAGTTCTCGAGAAGGACAAAGTACGCAGAGTGGATTGTTCCTGAAAGGAATTACGAGGGCAATACTGCTTTGCACTTCACGCCCACGCCTGGGGTCGATCTTGCAAGAGTTTCGGAGCCAACGCTTCAGAGGATACAAACCCAAATCGTCCTGAGTTACAATAGCGTTCTCGTTGTTCTACTTTCTCTCGCGGACAATCTACAGGATGTTGCAATCGAGAACAAATATATGAGCAACATCATAATGCTAGCACTAAAACGTTATTCCAAACCATGTAACCTCAGACGGCTGTGGCTCTGGAGCGAGGACGACACATTTTGCTGCGGCCACATGCTGCAGTACATATGCTCCGATTCAACTGGCCCAGCTGATTTCCTTCCCCACTACCTCCGCACCCTCTTCCTGCCCGAGACAATGTGGTCGGAGTTTGGGCCACCTCCCTCTCTGGAGGAAGTTTCCTATACCGTGCAGGATATGTTCAGAGGTACGATAGGTGACCACCTCAAGAGTGTTTCGTCATTGAAGGCCTTTAGCTGCAGGTGGCAGTGGACCGATAAAGATCCGCGCTTTGGTGTTGAACTTCCGAGGATTCATCGAGCCTTGGAAAAGTTCAAGAGTAGCTTGACCCGCCTCACCATTGACACGACAGAGTCAGCGTGGCGCGTCGACCTCGACACTTACATTCCGGCGCTTGGCAGCCTGCGCGACTTTGAGGTCTTGACCTACATTGATCTCTCTGCTCTGGCTCTTTGGGGTGACGGTGACTTCTGGGAACCTGCGCCACTGTCTGAACTCCTGCCAGCGTCTTTGGAGCATTTCAATCTCAAAGCTGAATGGGATGAAGACATCGAGGACAAGTTGTACCAACTGAGTTCAGAATGCACCATTTCCTTGCCAAATCTCAGGAAAGTTGAGTGCACCTGGAGGCCTGCCCCTGGCTTCATAGCAGATCTGTTGGTTGATGCTTGTCATCTAGCAGGTGTAGACCTAGTTCTCGATGTCGAACGTTCTACGCCTTCCCTTGAGACTGCGTCCGGTTGACCGATGGCGAGATGGTGGATGGAATGTGTCTTCGAGGCAGGCAGCAAAATATTATAGGACCAAAGTCTGTTTGGCAAGGTACTTATGTATGGATGTTTCGCAATAAGCCACGATGAAGCTCCCACTAAACTAGAATCAACTAAAACAAGGGGGGGCTCAAGACATGTGAACGGGGGACTTCTACTGGTCACGAAGAACCATGACAAGGTGACTTGAAGCTGTGTCACTTCAAGAGGTGGTAAATGCGTGTCCGATCACTGTGGATTGTTGTTGTTGTTGTTGTTGTTATTGTTGTTGTTGTTGTTATTGTTGTTCTATTTGCATCGTGGCGCTGTACCGTGCCGGACGGCGAAGCGATCAGGACGGCGAAACGATCGCCCCGCCCCACCAACCACCACCACCGCCACTAACTTTACCACGTCGCGATCACCCTAAATGGAGCCTATTGATGCTGCGCTTGCAGCTATAGAAGCTTTAGAGCCTGGAGAAAAACTTATATACACGCAGATCGCTAAAAGGTTTGGTGTTAACCGCATAACGCTCGCGCGGCGGCATCAAGGTCTTACCACCTCGCGCGCTATCCGCTATCAGAACCAGCAAGCTCTCCACCCACAACAGGAAAAAGAGCTTATAGAGTATATCGATCGCATTAGCAAGCAAGGGCTACCACCAAGTAGAGATATGGTACGAAGGCTTGCTTCACAGCTTGCCTAGAAAGAGCTTGGTTACCACTGGGTTAATCGCTTTGTTCAGCGCTATCCAGACCTTCTCAAACTAAAACTGGTTACCACGATAGATCGCAATCGCTACAGAGCTGATTCAGAACTTAAGTACAAGCTCTACTTTAAGCTTTTGCGCGATAAACTTAACCAATACAAAATCGAGCCGCGCCATACCTACAATATAGATGAGAAGGGCTTTATAATCGGAGTCCAATCGCGATCAAAGCGGATCTTCTCTAGAGCCTCTCTAGAATCCGGAATTAGAAGATCTTTAATCTAAGACGGCAACCAAGACTGGATTACTCTGATTGCTTGTATTTGCGCCGATAGATCTCATCTTGATCTAAGCCTAATCTACTAAGGTCAATCAGGATCTATCCAGAACTCGTGGTTGCAAGGCTTCGATCCAAACATCCATCGCACCCGGATAATCTCATCTCCCTCTAGCTGGTCGAACAACGATATCGGGCTTCAGTGGCTTAAACAGGTATTTGATCCTGCTACTAAAGCAAAAGCTTGATCGTCTTACCGATTACTGTTCACGGATGGCCATTAATCTCATCTCACGATGGACTTTATCGACTACTGCGATCAGAATAAGATCCTGCTAGCGATATTTCCGCCTCACGCGACCCATACGCTGCAACCTCTTGACGTTGCCCTGTTCAAGCCTCTATCGACTGCGTACTCCAATAAGCTATCGAGCTTCATGGATTAGTGCCAAGGGCTGCTACCTATTACCAAAAACCACTTCTTCCCGCTGTTCTAGAGAGCGTGGGAGGCCTCTTTCAGGGAATCTACTGTCCTCCGGGCCTTTGAAGTCACAGGCATATCGCTATTTAATCCAGAAGTAATACTCTAAAAGTTCAGAACTGCTGCTACTAAGAGCGATAGCGAGTTGTCTAACCTCAGCGCATCTGATTGGAGAAAGATCAGGCGGCTAATTGATTGCGCTGTCAACCACAAAGAGAGCAGGAAGATCTCGCAGCTTAATCGAAGTATCATGAAGCTATCTACCCGATCTAAGCTGGTTGAGCGAGAGAATGAGAAGCTACGAGAAGCTCTGATTAATGAGCGACAGCGTAAGCAGCGATCGCAGCCTGGAGTACTTGAGCAATCCGAAGATTATCATGGTGGAGCTGATTTCTGGTCGCCGCGGAAGGTGCGAGAAGCTCGCAGCCTCCACGAGCAGAAGAAGCGCGACCTGGAGCTATTGCAGCAACAAAAAGCTGTTGCAATCCAAGCTCGGGAGGAGTCAAAGCTGATCAAAGCGCGCGAGATCAACGCGAGGCGTCAGGCGCGAGTAGAGGCGAGGCTGCTGAGGGAAAGGCAGAGGGCTGATGAAGCCGCCGAGCGAGCAGCTCGTCAAGCAGCCCGCAAAGCAGCAAAACGACTTCAACAGGCTGCCAGAACCTCTTAAAAGGGTAAGAAGAAGATAATAGAAGCTCTTACAAAGCCTGCACTAAAAAAATCTATTGTTGGTGAACGTGGTAGTGGTGCACAGCCCTCTACTCGCCCAACAAGCCTACCACTAATTTAATCGCAACATGGGCGCAATATTAAGTTGCTAGCTAGATATAAATAGACTAAATATTGCAATATCATTTCTAGATCGCAACACCAGAATATCTCTTAACAATAGCTATTTAGTGCGGTTCTACACTCTCGTCTTTGTAGTGTGGTTTTGGTGGGGCAGATCGGGCATGTAGCCGTCCGAGGCACATGACCGTCCGGCACGGTATAGTGACTAGCTTCGGTCTAACCGAAATTTTCCCAGTCTACCGCGCGTCATCGTTGTACCCACAACCACAAGTTTCCTCTTCTCTCACGTTTCTGATCCACGTTACGCGTCAGGCCGCATTCAGTCGGTGCACTTCGAGATGGTTAACCTTTATTACTTACCCGATGAACTCCTCGTGAACGTCGTGCGCTTCCTTGGCGTCATCCGATCTTACGAAACCCAATCTACAGCCTTTAAAGATAAGAACTGGGAGAAAGCAAGGCAATGCGAGAACAACATTAGGCAACAAACACTCCACGCACTTTCTCTGGCTTCACGGCGTCTGTGGCGTGTCTCTTTGCCGATTCTTTACTCCTCGTCTGTGACCTGCGCCACCTCGAAAGGGCTAAGTAGTCTTCAACTTCTACACAGGACCCTAACCAATTCCGACTGCATTTTGGGCTTACCCAAGCGCCTGTCTGGCCATCTTCAATACTTCGAGAACCGTCTCGCCGACTATAAAGGCAACAGCCTCCAGGAAGACGAAGAGTTCCAGCAGGGTTCAGTAAAAACGTACTTTCGATTGCTTGCAGACGTGGTAATGCTTGCGCCGAACACTGAACATATCTGTGTTGTCAGCCTTGAGTACGATGATGTCTCGTTCTGGACTCATATTATCGATGCTCCTCAGAAAATGCACCTCGACAACCCATCTAAACTCACATATCTCATTGCGCAGATCCACGCTGGACCGACCTCTCCGGACATCTCGGTCTCTGAGCGCTCAATACAGTACCTTCCATCATTTCCTATGCTTCAGGACTTTCGAATGTCACGCGCGGTTACGCAGCGCGCTGGGAGCTTACCATTGGTCCCTGTGAGGACTCTGAACATCCGTCGACTGGAACTTGTAGAGAACAGTCTCGACATAGAAGACGTAGCTGACCTGCTGCTAGCTTGTAGCTCTCTACGAGATTTCATGTTGGACTGGTCCTTCGACAATGCTGTCAATGTTGATCCGTCAACGCTCCACAATGCCCTTCTGGCTCACGCAGACACGCTAGAAACATTGAGTCTAGATTGGCGAGAAGTCGGGTTTCTTCTAAGCTACGATGCTAATGTAAAGGTGCTTGGCTCTTTACAGTCCTTGAAGATCTTGAGGACCCTGAGAATCAGCGAGCTTGGATTTCTCAGCACTAGCTGGTCAATCTTACAGTTTCCTGATATGGTTTTGGATCGTCCTTTCTCCACTCTTTTACCTGAGAGTCTCGAGCATATGGAACTGCTTACGGAAACTGTACCACATCCGTTCCCAGAAGATGGCCTCGAGAAGATCGCGTGCTTGTGGGATTTGGCTAGGGAGTGCAAAACTTCTCTACCCTACTTGGATGTACTGTGCATCAATATAGTTGGAGCGTCGCATCTGTCTTTACATGCTCTCACAGACGCTTTCGAGCAAGCTGACGTTGGGTTGCATGTGCACATGGCGCCAGAGGGCTAATGCCACGCTCTTCAGCAGCCGCACTTACAGCGGATCTTCACCGCCATTGACTCAGCCACCTGTTACCTTTACTTTCAGCTGCTCAGGGCTGACACCGTGATAGCTCTGTGCTGGTACCGCATATAAATATTCTATCACACGTCGCTGTTACGCCTGCTTCCTCCCACCGTCCACGCTAACAAGTCAACTTTCAGCAACACACAGGGCTTCAACTTATACTACTATTTGTCAGTCTTCTACATCGCCAAATTCTGCTAATACAGCTGGAGAATATCCTCCATCAGCATGGCTTCCAGTATCTCAGCACATCGGCCTGGAACTCCGCCGGCGCCAGGCATCAAAAAAATAGTCGAGAAGTCATCTTTCGCACTGGCTTCGCACAATGCGGCCGCTGATACCCCGCCGAATACACCTGTTGCCGATTCGAGCCCTCTAGAGACCGATGCCGTCTTAGAGGCCACTGAGGAGACGCCAGCTGTGCCCAGCGCCCGCATCCCACATACCTCAGCAAGATCTTCAGAGAGCAATACGGATCTGGAAGACGGAGAAATACTGAAACGAATTCTCCCAATGGCCTTGGAAGCCGACAAGGTTGTGAACATCTCGCCCACTACCCACCAAGGTGTCCAAGACGAAGCTGTCACCGAGCAGCAGAAATGGGCGATTGAGTGCGAAAAGCAGGATGATCCTGCCGTGGCCGATCGGACGACTGTTGAAGAGACTGTGCATATCGTTGCTCTAGAGCTGCATGAGCCACAAGGTGAGAGATCGGTTGCTACCGAGTTTGGAGACCTCCCATCTGCTACTCAAGGACCGGCCATTACGCCTATTGCGGATCCTCACGAAGAAGGCGAAGGAAAAGAGAGTGGTCAGAACCATGGCCGATCCCACAGCGATGACGTGAAAACGAAAAATCCAGCCGCTGGAGAAAGCGAGAGTGAAGCGTTTGGAGGCAATGAAGATGTGGCAGCTGAGTCACAAAAGCACGAGGACGCCGGGGTTGCACCCTCGCAAAGTAAGCCTCCACACATGCGCCCCGCCTTCAAGGCGCCAAACAGTCAGCAGTCAGGTACCGCAGATACGAGAGTGAGTCGCTTCAGTTTTGGTTTGGAGCAGAACCGAATTAATCTACGTCAGTCATATTGGCCGCCACCGGTACCTCGCCCATCTCGTGATCATTACCCAACCTCTGGTCACCAGCCCTCTCGATCACCGCTCGATTACGATGAGCTTCAACGTACAAAAGCCCAGCTCATGAAAGCCCGCAACGATCTGGATCATGAGCGTAAGGTCAATACCGAAATGCACAAGACTGTCGCAGCCGAGAAGCAAGCAAGCATTGGTGCCGCCATGGCTGATATGCTTAGCGATCTTCTGCAAAAGCAAGCAGAAGTGCTCACAGCAAAGGCGAAGATGGAAGAGAAGGAGCGCGACCTGCAGTATCGCGAGCGGAAAATTACGCAAATTGAGACCTACCTCGCCAATGGACAGAAGCAGCTAAAGTGGCATCTCGAACAACAAGGCATTTGGGCCATGAGCCATATCGATGAAGCGAATCTGCGTCGCGAAGTCGAGATCAAGATGAAGCATCAGTTGTCCGATATCGAGGGTAAGATCGAGATTCAGGTCGAGCGTTTGCGCCATCAAGAGGCTGCACAGAAGATCCGCGAGCAGCAGTACAAGATTCTAGTTCGAGACGATTTAGAGAACGAACTCCGTAAGCAGCTTGCACGGGATATGCAGGCCAATGCCACCGACGCCAAACTCATCAAAAGCGCATACGAATGCGGTCTCAATGAGGGCAAGAGCTCTAGGGTTGCCAAGGAATCTAAGGAAGAGGGCAAACAGGACTTTCTCAAAGGCTATGCTGCTTGCTATCGCACTCTGACGGTTCTGCACAACGTGCGCAACGGCGTAATTGCTGTTGAAAGCCCGGAAGTTGCGTTCTTGTTCGATCCCACGCATCCCGAAAACCCTCACAACTTAGGTCTAGATATCGGTCGTACTGAGGCAGCACCTGCAAAGGTCAACGCTGCGGTCGAAGTTGTGATCAGCCGCGAGCACATGGAGGAGGGTACAGGCAGGGCAGCAGCCGTACAGTGCACGCCTAAACCTTCTGCAGATGCAGTCAGCCATTATGACCGAGGTCAAGCTCTCTGCACTGAAGCAGATCCCTCGCGCACTTCGTACGCGGTCGGCGGTCCTGCGCGAGCGCTTCCAATGCACCAAAATTGTCCGACACAGCCACGAGAAGCGCAGCAAGTGCAGTACGCACATCAAGAGCAACCCAAACTGAGGTAATGTCCATCCGGCTGTGCATGAAAACCGCTGACCTCAAGAAAGCTGTGTATTCTCACGGTCCACTTTCGCTGGTGACCTGCGTGGTTCATCTTCAAGCGCTGCAACACCTAGTGGGGTGTTCGCAAGCAAGACGAGGCTACAAGCTCCTTCGAACGCTTCTTCAGCAGGCGCTATGGATCACATAGGTGACGAAGTTTACGCTGGTCGCCGTATCATTCGTTACGAAGAGAATTCTGAAGATGTAGCACAGGCTCCAAACCTCATCGACCTCTACTAGCCTGACGAGAGGCTGACTGCTCCGCAAAACCGATTGATGTTATGGAAAGGGTCTTGGAAAGTAGACTCGAAGAACGTGCGTCATAGCCTGCGCGCTGAGTAAAGAGCACAACACCGGGCAGGCTGCTTGTGGGACGCAGGTAGATGAGCTAGCGGGACCTTGGATTGGCTGCTCACTGGAAGTGACTGCTTTTTTGTCAGAGATAGCTCCTAAACTGCTTTAGAAATATTCGAGTACATTGTCAGGCTATGTTCCGCAAAGAATCAGGACGCGTGCAGCATGTGGAGAGACGTGACTTCCCGCGTCGCCTGACGCGTGGACAAGCTCGGCGCGTTTCCGCAGACTTCAGAGCGATCGCGATTCGATGCCTCATCGACAAACATAGTTCAGCCTGAAGCGCAGCTCCCTGTTCGAATAAAAGGGATCCAAAATGTCTGATTCGATCCAGTTTCCTGCGTTACTGCCCAAACAGTTTGCTGCGCCCAACGTCCGAGAAGGCTGACTGAGTTGCCCCAATCGTTTACGCCTCATTTTCTTAGCCCATAGTCCTTCGATTCAAGACGGACATCATACGAACGCAACGAATCCTTCGTGCCTGAGGCTAGTCAAGTATTACATGTCAGACGAATTACTTTGAGAGATCTGGGCTTATCCACCTACCGGCTGCTACATTGGGACACCGCGGCAGCAGCACTTCGCCGAAACAGGACACCGCAAGCTACGTGCATGCGAGAGCACGGTTGCCTGTCCCGTCCGGAGTCTATGATTTTCCTCGAACAACGCATAACAATGAGCAAGAGCCTCTGTATCTCGCGATCTCTGTTCGCCTTTCCCTTGCGCTAGTGACTGCAGCTTCACAATCTCAAGACAAGGCCGAATGATCGCTTAGGACTACTGAGCTACGCCACTTGTGTAAGCATCTCAGTCCAGGTTTGATTCGTCGGCTTGCAAATTGAGATTCAGGCTGGACCATTGCCATAGACAACTGAGGCTACTCAGCGCGTGCTGTTGCATCCGCCCGCGACAGCTTTATCGGTTCATCGTAGAAGGAAGCAAGCCAGCGCTTCACTGTCTTTGAGCATTCACAGACTCGGGTGACGAGTACTAGACTCTAAGAAACTTGACTGACAATCTCGATAGAGCTTCAAAACGAACGTCTTCCATTTATGACACACCTACAATGCTACTCATCGTACATACCGTATTCAACATTTGAGTGTACTGAAGCATTTCACATCAGTGATGCCTTCAATTCCCATCGTACGACGCTACCAGACTACGGATCAAACAGCGCCCTGGGAAGGTATTGTCTTTACTTACGAAGTCGGCACCGACGATCTGAGCGAAGCCCTCAAAGTATCTTTCTCGCGATATCGAACTCTACGCGAGAGAAAATGTGCTGCGGTCATTGCATTCTTCGAACAGGAACTACATGACATGCAGCTCAACAACACTACGATAACACCTGCAAAAGCTCCACCGTCTCAGCGGTGCCATCAGCCGGAAGCTAGGTTTGACACACAGGGTGGCGATTGCTCTGAGGACTATCGACTCCTGCCGGTATCACCAGCGAGCTCAATCAACTCTTCAGTGTTTCGAGACCTGGACCGAAAGTACTCAACAGTACAACATGCACCATCACTGTCGTTGCCTGCAGACCCCACTCTTGCCACAACAAGCACTCGTCTCGTTTTCAGTGCGTTCGACGGACGGCCTATGCACCAGAAAACCAAAAGGAAGATGACATCCGAGGAAAAGCAGGAATACAAGAAGACCAGACAACGAGGAGCATGTCACAAATGTAGACGTACGAAGGCGAGGGCATGTCTAACCATTGTCTATTTCTCTACAATTTCTGACACCGTTTAGTGCACACACATGGAGAGTCACCACTCCTCGCTCAAAGATGCCACTGGGCTTACAGAGCGCTTTCAAAGGTCAGTCTGACTGAATTTCAGTCGTCACTGCTCACGCGGCCTGTAGGGGCATCTCACTCGAGACTGAGATGAATGACGTGAAGAATTACAAAGACATACAGCTCGAGCACGCTCCCAACTCGTATCGCCACAACCCGGACACAATCCACCAACGTACCTTCTCATCACATTTCCCGAGTCGCCATGCAAGCAATGCATCTGAGCAATCCTTCGCCGTCCAAAACAATTCTCGAGCGCCGGTCGCGACCAGCGATCAGCATGACAGGTCGGGGTACGTAAATCAATCATCTTCGTCTGCACAGCATCACGGATCACTTCCGAACGATCAACCACCACTTTACTGGTCAAGCTACAATCAACCGGATACCGTCCAATTGGATCCCATGGACTCTTTCCAGTCTGGATTTGACGGCCAGGGTAGACATACGTTTCCGAGCTCTCCTATCATCTGTGTCCAGGGACCAGGCCAAGAGGACGTTTTTCCATTTGCTTACTCTTCATTGAACCAGTGGGACCAGGACTACTCCCAAGGCAATGGAATGACTTGATACGCGTCTGTGGTGCACACCCGTGCGGGCGTCTGACCTCTTACAAGCTGCCAGGCAACTCTTTGGGGTTGCGTAGACGGCTCGGAATTGACAACGTTACTGATCACCAGCAATTGTTATCCTAGCGGACAGTTACCGCCAGAGATTCCGGGTCCTTCCAGATATCCGGCCAAGGTGGACATGCGTGACGACCGGACACCCCATCATCCTGCCCAGGACCTCGCCTCACGCAGCTCCTCTGCTTTACCCTGCATCCGCAATGGAAACCAGTCCAGTCCAGTCCAGTCCAATAGATCTAATCCCAGCCAGCATCCCACCAGGTAAGGAGTGCGTCATTCCCTATGTCTTATCTCAATTTCAACCAACCTCGCCGTTACCCAACGCATCCATACGACAGCCTCAACCCCACTGTCGATCTAGTCTGAGGAACTCTTTCCGCTGTCTTCCTGCACTGGCCGCATCATGTTCTGTTCACATCTATCGGGCCTCCGATCCGGTAGATTGCTACGTTCTGGAGCAACCGCCGGTTGTCTGCTTGCGTTTACATGGTTAGTCACTGATATGGAAGGGGTGGGCTGACAATGGCTTTGCAGGCAGACGATGGGTGCGATTAAAGTTGAAGGCAAGGGAGAGGCTTCTTCCGGGGCACCGACGCCGACGACGGAGACGATGGTGATTAGTGTGTGATGGCGCGCGATTGACGATGGTTTCCAGGCTGAGAGGTTTGCCTTTCAGGATCCTGTGGAGATGTGTTTTGGATGGAAGTGCCGCAGTGCGAGGGTTAGGAGGCCAGGTAGAGTGCAGGTCTTGCAGGGCGTTGAAGAGCGGATTTTATAGCGAACACACGAAAGGTTGCAGGCAAAGTATGTAATGTTGGTACACATACGTGGGATACGCAGAAGAGCTTCAGATCGGCCGGATTCTTAAATTGTTAGTCATCGGGTATCATTCATTCAACATTTACGCGCACAGTTCGGTTCGTCCTGTAGAAAGTGACTTCAACACGCTCCGCAGTAGGGCTACTAGAGCCATTCCCCACCCATCACCCAGCCTAATTCGCAACAGCCTTATCCCACGCGCTCTCAAAGCTCTCCTCGGCCTTCTCCAACTTCTCCTTGACCTCCTCCTTCAACTCCTTCAGCTCATTCGCGCTCCTCTCCTTCAGCTCAGCCGCCTCAGAACTCTCAGCAAGCGTGACACCGGTGGCGCCCTCGGCCGCCAGCGCGGGACTCTCAAACTCGAAATTACTGCTGTACACGACAGCCGCAAAGGCCTCGAGCTCGCCCACCTGCTCGATCTTCTCCAGGTACTCGTTGTTCGCGCCCGCGCCGATGTTGTGGGCCTGTCTGCAGAACACGGCCAGACTGTTTGCGACCTTTGCTTTTACGCCATCGCCTACTATTTCGGTTACGCGGGCGCTGTCGGCGCTGATGGGCGGGATTTTGTAGCTTAGTTGGCTGATTTTGACGTCGATGAGGTGGCTGAAGGATGCGTCGAGCAGGCGCGTGAGGACGGATGTGAAGGCGGGCGAGTCGATGATGTCGCTGGTTTCGTCGATGAGGCGGCGGAGCGAGGTGGTTGTTGTGGGCGACGTGCATTGGGAGGAAGATGTCATGCCGGATTCGGCGAGGACAAAGTCTTCTTGGTCGGGTGGTGGGAGGAGGTACTGCAGCCACTTGCAAGTTCTGGATGTGTTAGTGGGTGGATGAGTTGCTGCCGAAAGGAGAGCTTACCGCCGCTCTTCTTCTGTGGCGCCCTCAACACGCTTCCGCACCTCGAGTGTCAATTGACTGAGCTTCTCGATGGTGATCTCCTCACGTGGATTGAGCAGGCCGAAGACTTCCTTTACAGCTATTCGCACTCTCCCAATCAGCTCAACGCAGCCTCGGTGCAGCAGCCACCAGCTCAGGCTCAGGTACCGGCGGTTCGTCTCGAAGTCGTTGCCGTAGGCTTGCTCGAAGTTGTCGTCGTCATTGTTCTCGAGGTTGATGCGGGAGGACGATTCGGCGGATGGAGGTGATGCGAGCGAGACCACAGAGGCAAGGTAGTTGCGGCGACCGAGGAGGTTGAGTTGGACGCGGGTAAGGAGGGTGAGGAGGGAGATTGTGTAGAGGAGGGTAAAGGCGCGGGTGATGGCTGAACAGGTCAGCACTTGCAGCTCCAGGGCAGCGGAGTGACTCACAGCTTATCTTCATCTCGTTCCACAGCTGTGCCTTGCTCTTCTTGCCGGCCTTGACCGCCTCCTTGTCGCCGGCCGCGTCGGTGCTGGTCTCGCCAGACACGGTGCTCCCCTCGTCCAGCGCGACCTGGCTGGCATGCACATAGCTCTCCGAGTCCTGCAGGCTGCTCCGCGTGCCGTCTTCTGTGGTGTCCACGACGCTCGGCGGCGCGCTGCTCGCAATCTCGCTCGGTCCCACGCTCCTCGCCAGCCGCTCCGCCTTCTGCCGCTGCAGCTCCTCCAGCACCTGCTCGACGGGTATCGCATCGAGGATCTTCTCTGTAGCCGTCGGCAGGATTGCGAGCACCGTGAAGGTGCAGTCTTCCTGGTTCTGCTCGAAGCGCCGCCGCAGGTTCTCCTTGGCAATGCGCTCCTCGCTCATGCGCTGCCGGGCTTCGCTGAACTTGCCCAGCGCATACTGGCCTGCGAGGTAGGCGGTGCCGAGGACGCCGGCGCCAATGGCAAAGTTGGTGCGGTTGCGTCGCAGCCAGTTGCGCGTTGACTGTATCATGGTGTGCTGTGTGGTGCGATGCCCGGAGCTTCGCGTGGAAGCTGGGTCGCGTGGGGGAGCTGGGCTCGGTTGCGTAGCCGGCGCGTTGATGAGGCGTGTGGGGTACGATCAGCGGTCACTGCGATATTGTGTTCGTACGTGGCCGGTTTCGGTGTCCGCTGTACGAATTGCGTGAAAAGGCAGAGGAGAAGACAGAGCCTGGATGCCAGAGAGGCTGGTGGAGAGTTGCACAGCTGCGTCGTGACGTGGATGCAATGCCGAGGTCCTTTCCGGAACGGGACTTCCGTTCCCTGGCCTACTTCGACCTCTTCGCATGCATTGAAAGGAAAACAACAATTTCAACTGCAGTCCGTTTCAATTCTGGATCAAGCTATCTGTATCTTCATTTGGGATTCAGCTCTTTGTGCTTGTGCTGGAGTGATGCATTGAGCACCCTGATGGTATCTGTGGAAAGACGTGAATGTTTTATAACCTAGATCTAGGCGTATCCTCTTCTATCGCAACGTGATCATGCCTCCATTATGCTCCAACCTTCACCTCTCCCTCTCCCTCTGCCTCGGATGACCGGGCCGTGTCCTCTCTCAACCTTCTTCTGAAGCTGTGGAAACTCCGGCTCGCCACCATCTTGCGCATCAACCTCCTTCCCATCCTTCCACTTCTTTGCAAAGTCTTGCGCGCCGCCTCCGATGGCCTTCATCTCTTCGCTCTCTTCTCCGTTCTCAGCGGCTGCGTATTTGCTAACAGTGGCCAGCAGTCCAGCCTCATTCTGCTTCATCCTTTCATTCTGCCAACTCTCATACTCCTTCCACCACCACGTGTGCGTCTCGCCATCCTTGCCCAGGTATCCCGCTGTACCGTCTGGATTGACCCGCGCTGCCCACGGCTTGTCGACAATGTAGTGCAGGACGCCAACCTCGTTGTCCGCCCAGATGTTGGGGTGCCAATACCGCCATGTCTTCAGCGCATTTATCTTCCAGCTCAGAGTCTTCCAGCGGCTATTAAATGCTTCGTTGAGGAAGTCTTGGTCTGGGAACTTCATGGCGCGCAGGCGAGCATTGCCTAATTCGTTGAACTTGGCGAGGACGAAGTCGGAGAGTGCTTTCGAAGGGCGGTAGACGAATGTTCCGGAGTTGAATTGGCCAAATGTCTCAGGCTCGTTCTTGACCTCTGGTATCTCTGAGCTGTTCTTGAGGTGTGTAAATGCACAGTTCTCTGGCACCCATTCCTTGGGCGCCCAGCTGTCGTGATCAAGGTTGCAGACGCACACGTGCGTGGCCATTATCCGCATGCCGTCACCACCTTCAAGGTATGCGTCGTTTTCGGCGTTGAAGATCAAAGGCGAGGGGTTCGAGACGATCATCATATCGGCGTCGAGCCAGCAGAGACGCTCGAAGCCAAGGTCGTATAGGTCGAAGACGCGCAATTTTGTCCAGGTATCGATGAATCGCTCTGCCACCATGCCGTGCTTCGTTCCATCTTCCGGGAGTCGCAGGTGCTCGACGGGCCTGATGATCATGTTGCAATGTTTGGCTTCGGCTTTGAAGGCAGCAATGGAAGCTTCGCCTACGGTGTCAGGAGTATAGGTGATGATCAGCGGTGTATCTGGCGAGTGCTTATGCAATGTGTATGCGAGAAGTATGGCACCTGCAAGGTACGAAGGGCGCGTGAGGAGCGTGACATAGGCGTTCTTCCCCGCCTTGGGGTTTGTTTCGGCAGCCATTGTGAGTGTCATTTGGTTCATGGTTTGCGGGATCAGGATCAAGACTTTGGGGACAGCAAAATCGAAAAGGCCCTGAAGGAACTAGCGAGTTCGTAGTTGCACAGCAGCATCTCAGTACGAATGATGTTTGCAATGGTCCTGCGCGTTCAGACGCGCCCCGCAACGCTGTTGACGTCACCACTCGCGCCTGATCACGTTCTTCCACTTAACGACACCTGGGCACATGTGTTATCATGTCTCGCAGCCATCTTCCAATCGTACTCAGCATGTTCAGGGTCGTTTCTGAACAAGTCATGTATGAATATGCAAATACGCATGGGGCACACAGTTGAGCTCCGTCCTTCAGCAGTAAGCCGAGGAGCTTCATGGTGATGTCGCAATGATAGTCAAAGCTAGTGTGGGTATTGTGTTCGTATACAGTTTCAGGTTCTTTCATTACCTGGCGGGCCCGACCCAAGCGTGATATGGCGCTTGCAAGCCTAGTGGATTGGCGGCAAAGAGGGACAGTTGAGATTGACATGTCCTGTTTGTAGATGCGGCGTGTAGACAGTCGCTCGGAAAGTATAAGCAAAGCTCGCTAGGTAGATTGAGAAAGGCGAACGGGCATGGCTAAATGGTACAATAGATCGTGGGAGGAGTGTGTTGCTTGATCTTTATAGCCACAGTCGAATCAGATTGTCAACTGTCCAGTAAGGGGTAATCATATCTTAAACTTTGCGTGACGGGTAGCAGCCAGCTATCTCCTCCAAAGCGAATGTTATGAAACGTAAATGAAAGTATTCTTGATTGTCGCACTGGAATAAGGCGTCTCTTCCATCCGCTTGGGAGCAAGTCCAAATCTGAGAATGCTGTTATGAGGAGTTATGTCTGGTCCATATCGGTCATGCGGTGCGGGTCTGTTGGACGAGCATCAGCTGTGTCTGATATGCATTGTGCCAGGTGCTCAAGCCAAGTGATTGCGATGCCCGTGGAACATTGGAACATTGGAACATTGGAAGATAGGAATGTAGTGTTGTAGTTAAATATGTCGAGCTGTGCACAGCACCGAACCTGATGCAACAGCTTGCTCTACAACTACAACCTAACGTCAAGGAAATCAACATAGACATCCGATCAAGCTGTCGAAGGGAGTCGTATCGTGACACGCAGGGATATCTTCTTGTGTTCTCCAGAACCGCCGTTACAGTCGCTAATGAATTGCACAGGTCGCATAGTTTCGTTTGCATGATTCCTCCAAGCCGCAATAGCCGCATGCCGTATGGGATCAACCTGCCGCATGTTCAGACATTCATCTGGTATGCTGCGTATTGTCTTCTCGGCTGTTTCGTCCGCCAACCCTTTTTTGCCTGGTCATGCGGCCATCAGAAACATGGTAAAGACATGAGACGCTTAGGAAGCGTGGGACTTGCCAGCCGAGTCAACCTTGGCGCGAAGGTCGGCAGCGGTCGAGCCAGACTCGGAGAAGTAGCGCGAGAAGACGGGCTGGAGGAAGGAACGGAAGATGATCTGGGCACCACTGTCGAGTGTCAGTTAAAGTCTGTTTTTCCTGGCATATCAAACTTACGAAGTCTGGGGAAGGGCCATCCAAATGATGAGGACGAACTTGAAGGTGTAGTAGAAGGGGAACCAATAGACGGCGTTGACGGCACTTTCGAAGACCGTCAGGAACGCATACACGACCCAGTAGGTCAACCACTGAAACGATGTTAGTATGTCCACAACGATCAATGGGCGAGCAATGCGCGTGCACTCGCAAGTTTCTTAACGCACCTGTGTGTCATCGACCTTGCTGGCGGTGAACAAGGCATTGAGCGAATAGTAGCCGGGAATGATGAACCCAGCGATGTTGACAAGGAACGCGCCGGCGATGTTGAAGAAGATCAAAAAGAAGTAAAGGCCGGCAAGACCGAGAATGGCGTAGACCTTGGGAACAGAGGTCTGCTTCTCGAAGTTGTTGAGGGCGGGGTACTTGGAAAGCTGGAACACACCATCAAGTCAGCGAACGTTACCCAGATTTAGATGCGCTGCAAACAATGATGTCGCAACAAGCATCAAATACGGTTCGCACCCGTAGTGTTATGCTTGGATTGTAATCTTACCTCCTTATCGAGCTGCGACAGGTGCGCCTGGGCTCTCTCCTGGACAGACATGACGGAGGCCGTTTGTGGTGTTTGTGCGTGATTTAGGAAGGTGTTGATGTGGTGGGTTTAGTGCTCGTGTGAGTGGAATGGAGTGCTGGCGATGTGGCCTTTGAGGGAGCAGAGGGTGGGGAAGGATTATTATGGGGGGAAGGCACAGTGGGCGTGCGTTATGTCATCTAACCACTTGCGTCATCTTTCACAAGCCAAACAGCAGGAATGATCGGCTCCATAACGTGTGCCTGCAGCAAACAATGAATTTACAGATAACGTGTTTCCCCACCGAGCCGCCCACCCCCACCGAGTCGCCCGCCCTCACCAAAATCGCGACTATTACACGATTATTACGCTCGACCACAACGCTGCATAAATACAGTATCAATCTCAAATTAATCCTTAGAAGCGTCGCTATCGACTGAATCTACTATTTCTGCAGTGCAGGTGCGCGCGTTGTGGCCAGTCTTGCCACAACGCCCGCAGTGCCTCTCTTTGCGCACCCTCTTCGCTGGCGGTTCTGCTGCCTCCTGGCCGCCACCGTCCTTCTCAGCTATCAAATCCTGTACGTCACCCACTGTAAGACTCTCCTCTGTCCGAATATACTTTCTCTTGCGACTGCGCTGCTCTGTTAAGGCGTCAATTGACTTCCGAAGCCCTGCCAGTTCCCTAGCTTGTAATAGTGAATTGTGGCCTATTACAGCCATGCCTTTTGTGAGCGAGTCAACTGCTTGCAGAAGAGGAGAGATAGGAGACTCTCTGTGCCTTTGTATGCGCTCACGAACTAGCGTAGACTGCGCCTCCATCTCTTTTATTGTGGCTGGCGTTTTGGACTCCCAAGGGGTGTCCTCTGGTAGTGGAGGTGTTGGTGTACGAAGCACCACATCAAGCTTTGATAACACCCGCTCTGGGTCGTGAGGTACTAAACCAGCGCCTCTAAAGCTTGCTAGGATATTTTCCTTTGTAATTGCCTTGTTAAAAGCAATGTGAAAGGCTGGTAGAAAGGTCTCTTTCTTAACTTGAGTGACAGAGTACCTTGCCCAGCTGTCGATCTCAGCGTAGTACGCCCGCTTCAAGGGGGCAAAACAGCCCACGTCAAGCGGCTGTAATAGGTGCGACGAGTGTGGGGGCATACACAGGGTGATAATCTTGTGTTCTGCGCAATATTGGTGAAATGCAGCAGAGCTGTGGCTCTCATGGCCGTCCACAATTAGTAGACGGTACACACCCACAGTACGCTCCTTTGTATGCGCGTCAAAGTGCTTCAGCCACTTTAGACCAAGCTCATTTGTTGTCCAGCCGTTAGAGCTAGTCTCAATTACCCAGTCGCGAGGCAGGCCTGGGTACCAGCTTGATATAAGGACCTTACCACCAAAGATAATGAAGGGTGGGATAGCCCAGCCAGCAGCGCAGATGCCCTGGATGATTGTGACCCAGTCACGGTTGCCTGGCTGTATCTTCTTTGGATTGGTTCGCTTCTCAGAGCCTGTAAAGACCATCTGAGCGTTAATTATGCCCATCATGAACCCAGACTCATCAAAGTTATGTGTGTCTTCAGCAAGGATGCCGTACTTCTCCTTTGTTGTCCTTACTAGCTCGAACCAGGGCGTTATAACGCGTGGGTCTTCGTTTAGGGCTCGCTGACGATCGTATGGACGGCTGCGTCGAAGCTTGACTTCCTTGGTACGCGTTCTGAACCTGTCTACCCAGTGCTTGCCAACAGGTCCTTCACCGCGCGCAGCAAGGAGATCATTCGCCATTTCTTCCACCATAGCCCTTGTAGCGCCTATTCCTCGTGCGTCTAGGTCAAGTATACGCGCGACTATTACATCCTCCTCTAGCTTTTTTAGCTTCTTCGAGTTAGGCTCAGTATCGCGTCGTGAAGGCTTTCCAGCGCGTCGGTCTCTTAGCGTTGTTCGGGGGACAGCAAAGGCCCTAGACGCGTGCCTAGTACTGTCGGGTTCAGCGGCTTTTGTAGCCTGGATAGCAAGGTATAGTGTACCTTCGTTATAGGTCGATTGCGCGTCGCGTTGTGGCGGCATAGTAATAGTTGTTGTAATAGTCGCGATTTTGGTGAGGGCGGGCGACTCGGTGGGGGTGGGCGGCTCGGTGGGGAAACACGTTATAGAAAACTGTGGTTAATGAAATAGAACCTTAGCGCTCGGAATCTAAGTCCCGCTTCGTAAGATTGACACTATGAAGTTCTAATTACCGTGCATAAGGTTCTAAAGCACGTGACCAAATTGGTTGCTAACCTTGGTTGCAAACGTAAACACTGCCAGTCTCTCTCCCATAACAAAGTACGACGCTGAGGCTCGCGCTCCCCCAACCACACCGTCCTGGTTCCGGATATTCCTTCTCTTAATATACTTTACCTTAGATCCCGTCGCACTCCGGACCACAGTACGTGCCGTCGCCATCACCCGCGTCGACGATTGCATCAATAATCCAGCAAGCGGCCGCCCTCGACTCGAGATATCCTCTCAGCAATCTATACGAGCATCATTTAGCTTTTGTAGCGCTGTTTGAAGCTTTTCGCATTCACCAAGGCACCTTCGCGCTGGTCTCGTAGCCTTGTTCGTCGTGTTGCTATCACATTGTTTTGGTGTAAACAGAACACCGTCTGCCGCCCGGCTCATCGACCAATGGCCACGGACATTCGCCGATCACGGTCCAACACTTCAATGTCGACGAGAAGTAATCGTCCGCTTTCTCGTGCATCTACCACAAGCGTGCATTCCTTCGATCAGCACGACCTTCAGCCTCAATTCGCCCAATCGCAGCCGCCCCGGCCAGCGCACTTTTCGCAACCGTCCTACAACACCTCCTTCACCGGCGAACCACTTCAGCCCGCTTTGCTTCAAGCAGCACAGCATGTCAGCGCACAGGACAACATGATGAGCCCATCGATGGAAAGCCTGCAGCAGTTTCTTGGGTATTCTGTCGATGCCAATCAGAACCCGGTCCACACAAACGGCATGCCGCCGCAGCCCATGGATGCCCATGTGTATCACCAGTCCATGTCACAGCCGCCACCGCAATCGCAGTACATGACGCCACTGATTGAGGTGGAGGATAAAAAGAAGAAGGGCTCAACGTCGGGAAGCGCCACCAACGACAAGGAACTGCGACAGATGCTGCAGCAAAATGAGGGGCGCAAGCTCAAAGACGTTGCTGCAGAAGTCATTCAGACTGACAGGACGTCGAAGGCGGAGAAATCGAAGCAGCTGTTTGCTATGCTCTGGTCAGTGCGCCATACCCATCGTGTGACAACTTACTAAAATATCATAGGCTCAAGTCCGTTTGTCGTACCGCGAAGACATCAGTACCGCGCAACAGAGTCTACTCTAAATATGCAGAGCGCTGTGGCACCGACCGTGTCATTCCTCTCAACCCTGCCTCATTCGGCAAGCTTGTGCGCGTCATCTTCCCAGGTATCCAAACGCGTCGACTCGGTGTCCGGGGAGAATCAAAATATCATTATGTTGATCTTGCTCTGATCAACGATAGTGATGATGGGGAAGATACTCGTCGACCAAGCATCAGCTCAACAACACACATCAATATGAAGAGGCAGCAGTCCGCTGGTCCGAAGCTTGACTTCAATTCGATACCACGTTTGCCTGCCGACAGCGCACAATTTCCCCCGCCAGATACCGGTATCGAGTCTACTTTGACACAATTTGCACCAGCAAGATCTAAAGGTCTTCTCTTCGCCGACATCTACTCAGACCAGTACCGCCCAGCCAACGCTCGCACCAAAACCTCGTACGAATATGAGCTAAAATTTCCAACTGTGGAAGTCCTCACCGCCTCAGATGTACTTGAGATTGAATTGCCAGACATCACACCGTATCTGCCCACACGCACCGATCCAGATTCAGCAGACAACCTGACGGCTATGTACCGCTCACACGTTACGTCCCTCGTTGATTCGGTTCGGTACTGCAAAGAGAAGCAATTCTTCAGGCTCTTTGGTACCTTTCACGGCACGTTGACAGTGCCAGTGCAAAAATTGTTTGCTTCACCAGAGCTTGCGCCGTGGATCAAGGAGTGCGACTGGATGATGTACCAGAAGATGATCCGGAACGTTTCTCAGCTCACGTTACAGGTCGCACCCCCCGTCGTTCTTAGATTTCTCGATAATGTCGCGAAGACTCTCCACGCACACATCAGCAAGGTTTTCCAACCTTTGCCGGTACACGTCCTCGAAGCCAAGCTGGAGCCAGCCACAAATTTCGCGCATCTCTTGCGTCAGATGCTGCGAGTGAATTCCACAGCACACGCTGCTGCCGTCATGCTGACAGCTGATAACCACCGGACACAAATGTTTGCAGACTGGCTATCGCACGTCAACATCAAACGTATTATCGCCAACGACCTACCTGGCGCTTGCAGCCATGAGGAGGTTTATAACATTCTGATGACTGAAATTCGTCCCATGCTTGGCCCGCTGCCGCAAGATATTCAGTTGCCGACTGGAAAAATCTACCACGCCCCGTATCCTGAATCTCCCGTCGACCCTGCCGAGTCTGTCATCGACCGCATCGCAGCCTTCCTCACCCGACTGCCCTTCCGCTTCCCAAGTGCGCACGCTCGCACGGTGCTTCATTGTATCAACGCAATCGGGTCTGCTGTCGTACGCGAGATCACGGTGGAGAACGGTGTCAGCTTCCAAGCTTGGTGGCTGACTAAGGTCTTTGTGGATGAGATGGCCCAGTGGCTTGCTTCTTTGGGTGGCTTTCTGGATCACAGCCCGCCGAACTGGAACTCGCCATCCTACTCCCCTGTCTTGGACGAGTCTGTGCACGCCGGTATGACCAACGGTGGCAGTGGGAGCAACAATGAGAGCAGATACAGCAGTCTGGATGCGGATTTCGGGCCCGATCAATCCTTCATGTCTACGACTTCCAATGGATTACAGGAAAACTCCAATGCGAACGAAGGTATGCGTCACAATGTCGCTTCTTGGTTGGCTTGATGATTAACTAACACAAGATGATCAGTCAATGCTCGACGACCTCCTCAACAACAATACGATCCCATGAGCTTTAGCTTCGACTACGACATCAACGCCCCTCAGCAGGATCATCACCACGACGACAGCGGTATTGGTCTTCTCGACGACGGCCTTGAGACGAAGTTCTCGACCCGAATGCAGCGAGCCACGAAGCCACAGTTCTCACACCCCGCAGCACCTCAACTGCCCACCGGTGTGAACTAGTCGTCCTTCGAAGTCCAGATATTGGATCTTCATATGTCGACCAAAACTTCTTTCCTGAGATACCATCACGTTTTGCTTTCATGCGCTATGACGTCTCCACGAACTTACGATACGACCAAAACTCGTTGGTTTTCTGGGAATGTCTTGTCCATCTATCTAATCTTGTATATGCGCTTTGGTCGCACGGCGTTGTTCTATTTATGGTTACTTGCTGCATCTCTCAGGCGCTATGGTTCGCTACGGATTACGTCGCTATGTTTGGTATGGCCCTCGTCCTTTTGCATGTCGGTGGCTGCTCAAGACCGTTGGTTCTGTTCACTTCTTGTTTATATATTCGAGGCTGCATTGACAACAGTACGCGTTCATTGATTGCAGTCCCAGCTTCCTCCATCCTAGAAGGCAAGATAGCCTATCACAAGAATCGGAATTCTCAAAATTTGGTCTGATGTGTAATTAGTGACAGACCCAACCCTTCCACGTCTGCCATGGGCACTGGTTCTCTGTTGTCATGCGAAACGTTCATTGTCTATACTTTGATGGTTAAATGAGCAGGTCAGATTAGCAAGGATTCTATTCCGATCTACCTCCAACTCCGAACATCATCAACTCTCCCGTCGCAAGATTCCGAGCGTGCTCCATCGTCATTAGCACAGCATTCGGACACAACTCGATTACAAGTACATATAGCGTCTGTGTCAAGATATCTGGCACGTCAAGCAAAACATTTCGCTACAGCTGCCCTTCCGAGGTTCGTCAAAAAGATGGCGCTTTCTCCCCGCGGCAAGGCCAACGCCGACCAACTCTCGATTCCATGGCGCTTCGCTAAAGCTCACACCTACGACCCCATCACCAATCCTCGCGGGACGATTTCGTTTGCCACAGCTGAAAACTGTCTGATCCAAGAAGAACTGCACGACTTCGTCGCCCAGGTACCCATTCCGCCGGCCGCCCTGCGCTATGTTGGCAGCACAGGCGGCGGTCCTCGCCTCCCCACTGCGTTCGCAGTCCACATCAATGAATACTTTGCGCCTTATAAACCAATCGGTAGCGATGATGTGAGGGTCACAGCCGCTGCGACAGGACTGCATGATGTTCTAGCGTACAGTCTGTGTGCAGAGGGCGAGGGCATACTAACGAGTAGACCGTACTACGGAAGGTTTGAGATCGATTTCGGGAATAAGGCAGGCGTAAAGGTGGTGCCTGTGGACACAGATCACAACGACTGCTTTGACAAGAGTGTTTTGCGGGTCTTTGAGGAGCGCCTGCGCAAAAGTGAGCACGAGGGTGTGAAGATCAGAGCAGTGCTAGTAGTCAATCCGCACAATCCACTTGGTACGTGTGGCTGATGAGAGTTGGGTTGGATGCTAACTGCAGTAGGTATATGCTGCCCCAAAGAGACGCTGGTCGCGCTTATGCGATTTTGTCAAAGGCATCGCCTGCATTTCATCTCTGACGAGATATATGCGCTAAGCGTGTTCAAAAATCTGGACTTCCCAGATGCAGTACCTTTCATGTCTACGCTATCAGTCGATATAGTCGATGTCATTGATGCAGAACTTCTGCATGTTATCTACGGGCTCTCGAAAGACTTTGGAATTGCAGGTCTCAAAGTCGGTTGTCTCATTTCGCGCAACGAGGAGTTAAAGAAGGCAGTCACTGCAGTGCAGAGGTTCTGCGCTATTGGTGGGCCGAGTGTGGCGATTGCGACGCAAATGCTCGAGGATCGAGACTGGGTTAGGAGCATTGTCGATCTGAGCAGGGCGAGATTGGCAAAGGCATATGTGTTCATCACGGCACGTCTCAGGGATATTGGTATACGGTATATGGAAGGTGGAAACGCCGGTTTCTTTGTCTGGATAGATCTCACGCAGTGGCTACCGCCCGTGGGTACTGACAGCGAAAGCACGAGGGAGCAGATGCTTGCTCAGAAGTTTATAGATCATGGGGTCCACTTGCAGCCAGGTGAAGAGCATGGCAGGGAAGGCTGGTTCAGAGCGGTTTTTACTGCGTTGGAAAAGGATGTGCTAAATGAGGGTTTGCGGAGGATTGAGCAAACACTAAAGGATGTCTGCTGGTAGAAGCTGAGCCCGAGGTTACGAAGCTGACCAGGAGATGAGGACTTGACCGTATCCTTGCTTGTCACCAGCATTTAGACGAATGACTGCTAGCAATCAATCAATTGCGGTATGCAGACCCCGCCGAAAAGCCACCCCTCATGGAAGATCAGTGTCATGTGGTCTCAGCGACGCAGTCTGAAGAAGGTGGTGTAATCGATTAGGCACAGCTTCATGCGTGATTACGATTGGGAGGTAGCACCCACTCGGACCCGAGCACTATGATCGGAATCTGGACAGAGCCTGATAATTCGATGGGTTTGTTGTTCACTCACGCTTGCCAATACGCCGCCCACGCCAAGAGCTCGCGGCACCATGACGGCAACCTGACCTTCAATGTTGTCTTCAAATGGCGCGACGTGACAACTCCCCGCACCACTTACAGCCCGGACGATATTTCCACGGACCCCAGGCGCAAAATGATCGTTGTGGAAGGGACCCAACGCCACTGACGTTGAGGGGTGAGCGGGATGCGAGCAGCTTCGACAAAGGCTTTCTCCAAGCCGAGATGAGTCAGCCGAGGAACCACAAAGAGAAGATGAACAAACGTCATATACGAGAACTTCGGTGGCAGCGACCCTATAGAAAGATCGGTATATGTGATGATTGCCAACGTTCCGCTTTGAGAGACCTCGATGGGACAGCTTCGGTTGGAGACAAAGAGATCTAATACTTACTAGCTGATGGTTTCGCGAACACACGTTTTGCTTGAAACATGACATTACTTTGTCGCTGACGTGTGAAACACTCCTCTTTGTGATACTCTACTGCGGCCTTTCCCATGCTTCGTCCCAAAGTGCCTTGTAATGCGGAGATAACTTCGGTGACCTCAGAACTTTCATCGCACTCGCCGTCCCATATACCAGACTTCGCATATCCATAGCGTCATCGAGGTCCCTCAAAACGTAGCTGAGCGTCTCTTCCCACGTGTTCCAGTCGCACAACTTCTCATAGTATTGAGGGCCCGCCATACCGACTTTAATTGTTACCTTGCCTTGCTTCTCCATTGCGCGCCAGTAAAAGATCTCCATGAAGTGCTCGAGCATATGCAGGTTTCGAGGAAACAGTGAGATCTCAATCGGTAGAGCGTGGCAAGTGGAGAGGCTCTGTTGAACTTGGTCGATGATGTGGGTGAGTGTGACATACTGTGGGTGCTTTGTGTCTTCAGTAGTGACTAGCTCAGCGTCAAGTAACCAGTCTTCAATTTTCTCATTGCTCTTAGGCTTCTGAAGCTCTTCGGTTATGTCGACTCGAGGCGTGGCCCAATTCAAGATGATGTCAAGAAGACCGTCTTGCTGCGAGAAGACATCGAGAAAGTCGGCACCACACATGATTTTGAGCTGGCTCAATAGTGGGCGCTGCCTTCGTCTAGAAATGATGGGCAGAGCCTCGTCGTGGACAGTGCGGCACGCGGCGAGAATGTGAGAGTGAGGCGTCTGCACAACGATAGTGACGGCTTTGTCGGAATCAGCATCTCCGTGTACAGCTCCATGATCTCTGTGGAGGGGTTGCTTCTTGACGAAGAACGACCAATCGCGTCTTGACAGGCTGAGATGGTCATTGACGCAAGGGATACGATCGTATACCATCAACCGAAGTTCTTTTGGAAGGTCTAGGAAGCGGAATCCTGGACCGCCTTGCATTGTGAAGAGGACCTTGCCATGGCAGTGTCGTTTCAGGCACAGGTGCTGAAGAAGAGGGGGTGTGATAAATTCATGCTGTCATGGTCAGGTGATAGTTATCGCTCGCGCCGACAACCCGAATTTGGAAGCGGGCAGCCTGACTAAGCGCCGCCCCAATCTCTTTGCGCATCTTCGTCACGTTCTCTTAACGCATCAGACATGCATCATTTACAGATCTAGTCACTTCCAACCTGGAATCGCCAAGGCGCCCATATCTGTTCGATGCCTTCATGTTCCTGACTCAACAGCATGCCTGAATCCCCATGCAGTTGCTTAAATGGTGGGCGCAGTCAGAGGGTGCGCGCGTTTGCATGTCATGTTTATGGATGAATGACATATCAACGCAGCAGTATCGACCGCTCTATAGGTAGGTCTCTTGAAAGGTGGAGGGAACTACGACGCAAGATGGACGAAGCCACGTACTTTTCCGTGCTTGTGCCGAATATCGGTGCTTGCTTCCCTGCCTGCAACGCATGCCTGCCGAACGAGACCTCCACACATAGAATCGCTCTATAAGTCGATTGGTTAAGAGACGGGTTGATTTCGGCGATTTTCGTGACCCTAGTGTTGCCAGAAGAACCCGCTGTCGTACCGGATGGAGCATATCATTAGCATACTCAAACCGGGAGGAAGACCTTCACGGTCTCCGATCCCTAACAGCGGAAAGGTGATAATACGCACTCTGAACGAATGCGACTTTCAGATCTGGTCATAGGTCACCAGAATTCGTCCGTTTCGTGGCTGAAGGTATGGATGCAGGAGTGCTTAAGTACAAAAAAAATGCTGCATTTGCAACAGTCTCTGAGCAGGCCATGCGCGCCCTAACAGACTCCTTCATGTCAAGCTCGCTGCCCAATGCAGTCGGCCTGGCTTTCGTCTCATTAGCACAACTGGAGGCCGCTCCTATGAGTTCGACTGTTTAAATCACCGCTGGGATGATGGCCTGGAACCTCATAAGACAATGGTATGCGAGGTAATGACACCAGAGGAACGCATCGATAAGACGCCATGCTCAACCCGTAGGGACTCCTTGTGTGGTCAGTAAAAGTAGGGTAATGTTCCTTGTGACTTTCCGCGAATCCGCCGTCACTTTGAGTCCACGTGGCTTATAAGTGCAGGAATGAGTGATCAGGCAATGGTCAAGCTCACCGTGAGCTCGATTGATCGCTACATCTGCCTCTTGTTTACAACTTCGCCTTCAGTGACTTCCTCTCTGCGACCAGCAATCACGACGGCGCGATTGGTTACGTCACTCAGGCGCCGACCCTATGTTTCCATTTATGGATCTGCCTCGCGAGCTCAGACTCATGGTCTACGATCGGACGCGTCCACGAAGGATACACCGCGACATCTATGCCAGCAAACAACAAGGTTGCAGGTGTCCCGCAGATTACCCTGACCGTCACAGTCCGACGTTAACATTAGTGCTTGTGTGGCTGCCAACAGTCCTGCTACGTACATGTACAATCGTTCGAGATGAGACATCTGACATCCTGCAAAAGGCAGTGAGCCACTATCAATAGCGAGAAGAGTTGGCCCGTCCACGACTGATCGTGCATGTCCACGAGAGACGACCTTGTGAGCCTTGGGAACGATCTACAAACCTCGCAGAGAAGCTCGCCCTGATCGGAATGTCTCTCAAAACAGCAGAGTCACGCGCAACATTCTCGAAAGCGCCTGCATCATCGTCCGTCCTACAAGACGGAACTTAGCTAGTTTGGACACACGAACGTTTGCAATGGGCGAGACAAGCAAAGCAGCTACTCTCAAGGACGCAACAAAAGTAGAGAATTCCTACGAGCCGAGGTTGCTTTTAGTGCGACGGTAGCAAGACAAAGGCGGATAAATAACGGCAGCTGGTCTTTGACCCTACTGCTTTCAGAGTTAGCATTAAGCGGATCTCACATTTACCGAACGAGATCGAGATCTTCATCACAGCGCTGCCTCAAAATCTCAACTTGAGCAATGGTCATAATACCACCATTGTGGAGGAAACGGGCTTGCGCATCGATGTCCTGCCGGAACACATCTTGCAGCGAAGGGATTGGGTAGCAGATTGGGAGGAGAAGGATCTGGTCTGGTGACAATTGGGGTATCGCCATCAGGACGTTAGAGCTTCTTACTCTCAATCTGCTCATTGCAACTTGGATAAGATTTTCAAGGAGGTCAGATGAGGGGGCTGTAATGTGGCATTTACGGTAGCATATTCAAAGATGTTAGCCAGCATCACGTGCTCTGTTACATAATCATCTGTAGGGTGTATATTCCCTCTTCCCCTCATTAGATAGGAAACAACCTAGTCCCTCTTTTCTACGCCTGGCCTCTGCCCGCACACAAAAGATGTATGGCATCAGTACAATCAAGGCAGCATCTGACAGCAACTGGAATGCTCGAACGCCTTTACGTCCTCTTTGCTTTGCCCAGCATCATACAAAGGGCGCTCACAGAGACTACTCTATTTTGGTGATATCTCGTTAAATTGGATATCACTGGGTGCCCTGGTACCCTTGGTTCCCTTCTTCGTCTCCCTGCAAATACAATAATCGGGACACTTCTCTAATCGAAGTGTTGCAAAAGTACATGATCTCAATGTAGAACTTTACGCAGCGAAGCGGAGATCGTCTCCACTAACTCGGCGCGTATACTTGGGGATTCATCTGCAGCAACCGCTGGAACGACAGAAATGAAGGGGCATACGTCTTGTACTCTGTGGCCACTGCAGTTCCGTGGCACAGCATCGTGACATGCGCAACGAACTCGAAGCAGCTCACGTACATTCCTTAGTGCGGCGTTCGGTGACGCATGAAGCTGCAGGTAGAAAGGAGAGACTCGAGGGCCAGGGTCAAGCGCCGTGCGACTGTGGCCTCGATATTGGAGATGTGCGTGCAGATTACCATGCCCGCCACGCTCATCTCGTTCATATGCTGCAGGTCAGCATGTTCTCAGATATCGCAATCCCGAGTCAGTGGTGAATGTGTGCGCACGACTGCATGGCGTTCTGGAGGGGTGGATGAGGGCCCAGTGCGGTGGTTGTGGGTGAGACAATGGCTTTATACGAGACTGTACTACACGATGCAAATTACGAGTGATGGGTTGAAAATGCGCGATCATCTAAAGGCGTTCCTGAATGAGGGAGCCGCGGTAGAGTAGAATAGTACGTACCAGTGTAGTGGGATTGTGGTTGCACATGGGATGCATCTTGCTTCAGATCCATCTCTTGACGGAGTTGGAGGGGTGGAAGATGCTATTGTACTACGGCGAGGCGTCTCGCTGCGCACGTTCGCCCATGTGGCTGTGACCATTGGTCATGTGTGTGAACACGGGTGCCTGCATGCGTGTGCAATGTTGGCTGAGATCAAGGAAAGACTGGGCATGATGAGTGAGATACAAGACGTGAGTGTGCAACCTGTCGATACATGCGACAGGCGATCGCCCTCTGGAGATTGTCAATGCACGAAATCGATTCATCGGTGACCTTAGTCTCTGCTTGTGGAAATATTGAGATGGAAAGATGGACCTGCCCAATGAGGAAGCTACCTTGGAGCGTTGATGACAGCTGAACACTTTCACTCATCGGGCTTGGCATTGACTAATTGGGCGTCCGAGGTACATCGGCGTTCTCGCGCATGCCTGACCTGACCCTCCAATTCACCTCGCCGTCCTGTCGAATCCTTCGATGTACTCCGTAGCAAGCGTACTTACTCGTGGGTCCTAGGTCTCAAGCTCTGTTTGGCTGGGATCAGGAGTAACGAAACCCCCACCCAAATCCTTCGAGAATGTCGGTCTCGGTCGGACGTCATGTATCGCATTCGTGATTCTTCAAGCTGCGCGATTACGGACCCATGTACTCGTCCACGTTCGAGGCTGCTTGACATGATTTTGTATACGAACGCGGGCCTCAGCTGGGCAGTGCTGAATGACTCGCTTGCGTCCCCTTTCGCACACCCTGGTCAAATCAAATTATGACGGCCCAACACAGTGGTAACTTGGGCTCGGAAGATTGACAACCGAACGAGCGATCCGGAAAAGCTGAGCTAGAACTTGACGAGCAGGCCTCTGCATTCTATTGGCGGCTCATATTGACCATGTATGTGCTGCAAGGCCCTGTGTGGGCGGCGACATTCCCGTTGACAGGGAGTGGGTTGTAGTGCCACAGAAACTGCAGCGGCGAGGACTGATGAAGACAACATCAAGAGCGAACGAGGCAAAGCTCGTTATAGACGTGCTTGTAGCGTAAACGTTGCAATATGCGGAGACGCAAAAAGGAAAGACCAAATTTTGGAGTACCTGCGTTGTACGTAGCCTGAACTTTGTTAGGGACGCTACAGAGTGACAGCCGTGTCCCGCCGCTGAACCAAGATAGAAATCTGGCCTGTGCTGATAAGCTCGCCCATTCATCCCTGCCAACTCCCCACGACCTCCACGCACATGACACGTCCTGACGTGTGGATTCGTTCGTCTGGGATTCGCAATTCGGCGCAATGCGACTTGGAAAATGGTCTCTGAAAGCCTCACTCGACGCCTCAAGAGATCACCTACTACCAACGCTCAAACGTCATTCCAACGATGGTTCTGGCCATTTGCAGGCGCGGGCCAACAGATCTGCAATTAGTTGCCGCCAATCATACATAGTGCCTTACGTTTTCGAGCAGTGAGTTTGCTCTCATCTTCGCCCCTGCAGAAGTGAGGCTGTTCGCCATCGTTTCTTCCATCCTGCATTTCGAACCTCGAGTCTGGCTCGTCAACGCACTTCTCAGCTTTCGCGCAACACCTTTGACATCATCGCCGAAACTACAGCCCTGCCAACTGGGACCACCCTGAAGAGATTACGACCCAAACTGTCGGGTTGCCATGTCTTACTGTTCTATTGGCTGCCTAGTCTGGTTCAAGCATCCCGATCTGGCGACCCGCATGTTCGGGGAGCTTTGGCCGCAGGGTCATGCCGGCAACGCGGGATGGACAGTGTGCTGGGACATCCTGTGGTCTCACCCACCCGCGGAGAAAGGCACAGTGGTTTCGTTGAGCATTCACAGAATGACATGAGCGTCAAGAAAGCCTGCAGCTGCTCTGTGATATCGCAACATGAAACGTGATGAAAAGGGTCCGTTTACCGATAGAATGGATTTCGCGAGATAGGGCACGGCAGGCGGGGGTCGTTCCGCCGCTCGGTCCTATGGGCGTGCAAGCCTCCGTGATGGCTGAACTACCCACTTTGAGTCGAGTATTTGTCCCCAGGCGAGATCGATCCCACGAGGGCGGGGTCAGCAGACCTGCATACCTAGCTTTCTGTGTCCTCCACGTTCTGTGTTAGGATCAAATCGTACAAAGATGCAGATACGCGCAATTGCATGGCTGATTGTGCAATGCCCCACAGTTCCGAGATCTCATCACACATACATAAAATCTTGATTCAGAACGGAGTTCTGCTAACTGAGTGGGCGGTGTTAATAGATGAGTGGGTAAGAGCGGTAGAGGCTTGCGCACTCCGAACTCATTCGGTACAAGCTGCGGACACTGGGTGGAAGCGGTGAGTGTAGTCGCGCTGTGTTAGCAAGGCTATCCTGTGTGTGTTTCGTGTTACGCGGCAGAACTTGGGGCTGTGCTGATGATTGGGCCGAGTCATCAATCTGTTCGAGTGCGTTGAGGTAACTTGGTACCTTCTGGTGAGTGGGAGATGACATGGCTCCAGATATATGCGAAACGGTGACTGCAGGAGTGTGTCGTCCTATGACAAATGTGATTATCTTCAATGTCTTTCTTCCCCTCTACAGTGGGAGTGAGCATACATAGGGTATCCTCGAGCAGCGTGGTTATAGTAAAACGGAGATACATGAATAGCGTTGAAAGTGCAGTGTACAAGTAGAAAAAAACGTATACCCTTGGTGTTATGGGTGGATATCATGAACAACCAGGCTGCCATAAATCATCTACAGTGGCCTTAATACCTCCATACATTCCCAATCTGACTAGCCGCGAGGCCCTGTTCTGTACCGTACTCGTGCCATTCATCAACCTGATGTGTGTGAGGCGGGCGTCATCAGTACATCTTCCGTTCTGGAAAGACCATGTCATCGTAACCACTTCCTTGTGGCGGATACCCGGTGTGCATGTGTGCATTGTAGTCGTAGCTGCTGTCTGATCGAGGGTGAGTGCCGCATGTCACATCTGATGACAGCGATGACCCGCGGCTGCTGCGATCACTGCCGTGTTGGTGGTAGCTGGGGAAACTCCTATCCATGGTGCCCATCGGCAATGGCGCATACGCGGATTGTATCGCACTGGAGCCGGACACGGCAGATATTCTTCTGTCCTTGCCGCGACCTTTGATGCCTTTGTTGGAGTTCTTGTATAGGGACGCAAAGTACTCCCAGAGCTCCTTGTCGTTGTGCGAAACCCAGTCGCCGGGGCTGATGGTGGCGAACTTCTGTGTGAGGTATCGGAGAGTTGCGGCGTGGAACTTATTCTGGTGCGACTTCACCATAGTCAGCGCAGCCCTTGTGAAGCCTTGGAGCGATTGCATTACCTTTAGGTTCCCTAGTTGAGTGAACTGTTTCCCGCAGTCATCAAGCTTGCAGGTAAAGGGCTTGATTTGCTGGTGGACGATCTTGTGGGCGCGCACATTGCCTCGTTGCGCGAACGTCTTACCACATTCGTCGCAGCTGTATGGACGCTCGCCAGTGTGTCGTCTCTCGTGCGTCTGAAAGAATGTCAGGTTTGTAGATCAAATGATCGGCCACACATACCTTGAGATTGCCAAGCTGTGAGAAACGTTGACCGCAGGATGGCGCCTGACAGACCTGTATCTAGTGAGTACATATAACAGAGGCCATGGATAGAGCAACTTACAAATGGCTTAGCACCAGTGTGTGCGCGTATGTGGATCTCCAGGTGCGTCTTTTGATAGAAGCTCTTATTACACCCAGGCATGTTGCACTGGTACCTCTTTCGTGGCTTCTGGCTTGGTTCCTCTCCGTCTTCCTGAGAATGCTTTAGTGGATGGATTCGGAGCTCAAACGGCTGTCTTACCTTGTTGGCCTGTGGAGCTTGTGGAGACTCTGGCTGCTTGGCTTGGATAGCCTTCATTAATGTGTCGACATCTGTTACAAAACTAATGCCAGTGCCTTCAGTTGGTTCAGAGCGCGAGCGTTCGAGCTCTGTGCCATACGATGACTCATGAAATGATGAACTCGATTGCAGGGGCGACGCATTGACGGACTTCGAGTCTGTAGGGAATGTTGAGCGGCCTTCCTGGTGAGCAGGCATCTGCTGAATAAGACTTGATCGAGCATACGAGACATTCTGAGGTACATTTACCATATACCCCATAGGATATGTCTGCTGCATATTGTACGGATTGACCGGGATGGGATCGAACGCAAAAGTTCCGGACTGATAAGGCACCGATGAGGTCAATCCGTTGGTTGAGAAGAGTGGCAAGCTCATCTCAACGGTGGAAGCTGGCTGATGATATGTCCTTGGCTGAGTTGGTGCCGGATCATTGACACTGCGCTGTGGTTCGAAAGGAGACATTAGACCGGAGAGGTGCATGGCGGGCATATGGAAGTTGTGTTGGTTGCGCTGTTGCCAAAAGTCGCCTTGATGAGAGGCAACCATGGTAGTCATCGTTGGCGAGACGGTTGGAGCCGCTAAGAGACCAGTGGGGGAGTAGTGGGATATGTGCCTCGCAAGTATGTTCGGGTAGGAGGCGTATAGAAATCGACACTGACAATGGCCAAAAGCTAATTGTGAGGAAGCTCTGACGAGAGACTAAGGGCTGAGTGGCGTGAATAGTCTCAGTTGGTAGGACGTAGATATATTGTGTCGTGCCGCTTGTGGTGGTGGGAACTTTGGGGGTTTACATATGGACGGTCAATTCGCTCAGTCCTCAATTTGTTCCGTAAATGGGCAGGGATGACGACTGTTGTGGAAAGCAAGAGACCTGGAGACAGGGAGCAAGTTCGGAGATCGAGACCAATATTCATGCAGCAGATTGAACAGGGTACGTCGCTTTCGCATGCAGCCAAGCAGTGGTTGGCGAAAGCTACAGATGGTGCTCGGCTGAGGGGTTTTAGTGAGTATCGACCAGGGTTGGCGTGAACAGGGGAAGGAAAGGTATGCCATCTGCACAGTAGTGAATGGAGCACCGGGGGAACGTGCGGCGGATCAGGGATGCAATCTGAAGGCGCCCACACGGGGCCGGGGTCGGGATGGGACCGGGGTGCTACCATACGACTACTGTATGAACGAATGAAGAGTGGCTGATCTCAGGTGCTGGAAGATGTGGGGGTCCTGCTTGAGACAAACGCCCCAGCCGCATCTTATTGGATGCACTGGCAACATTCATTCTGGATTTCCCCATCCCTGCCTGTTAGAAGAGCCGCTTCCAATGTTTTCGGATATTGGCGAATGAGACACAATTCGTTTTTTGCTTGCGCGGCTACCGTTCTTGGGTCGGACTGCGCTCGCTGAAAGTCCCAGGAGAGATTGCCAGCATGCCTTCGAGATGCAAGATCCGCAGGGCCAGTCGCATTCGCGATGAGGCATGGAGATCAGCCTAGTGCGCGCGAAGGATCCTGGTGTGGATCCCATGATGCTGGTCTTTGGCTAGACCGCATCTTGCAGCCCGTTCTCTTTCTCACTCCTTAACGCAACATGCGATTTACGACTGCTCGGGCCCAAGACACGTGGGTGCAGGAGTAAATAATCTTGTTGACTCAAGTTGGCTGCCGCTGCGGATAGCTGCCTCCTCCGGGATCCCCATTGAACCACAATGAAGCTAATCGCCCATCTTATACGGATTGGGACAAGATGAGTGGCTGCTGCCGGTTTATGCGAATGATGAGCCTCACTCAGTGTGACGCCTTAGGTAATGATTCTCAACGAGGCGGTCGCACTGACAGCCGCGCTGAGAGAACTCCTGGGACGGCTAGGTCGTATGGAAATCCCGGGCTGTCAGTTAGGAGGTACACCCAATCTTCCGAGCGTCCATCTTGGGAAGCGGACGCAGTGGGTGTGCAAGGGTCAGTGGTTCCAAATACTGCGACCAGCCTCTTCGGCGAGGTGGACACGGAGCAGCTTCATCGTGAACTGGGCAGCAGCGGTTTGTCCGCCAGCGAGACCGATGCGTACGACGCTCCCGTTCATAGCGAAATAAGGCGGCGCACAGTCAATGGTGGCCATCCCACTGGGGCGGAAGCGTCTGCCCGGCGGGAGAAAAGCTTGCAAATAGCATTACTTGTTCCTGCTTACTTGATCCTGCCCATGCCACTAGCTAAGCGAACGGGCGCCTTCCCGCCAACCCTGTTGCTCCCATCGCATTCGCAGCTGCGTCAAACATCAAACGCAACGCAGTGCTGGGCTCCTGAAATCCACCCCGGCACTAAGCATCTACATTCAGAACAACATGCATATTGCTGTGCTTCATTCTCGATCCCGGCTGCGCCCCGGCTCGCTCTTGCTGACAATCAAACGTTAGGCACGCCGCCGCTGCCGTGATCACTGCCTTCACTACCTGCTTCAGCGTCGCTGAGGTCTCCGCTACGGTACACGGCAGTGTCCCCCCGCAAGCTTCCCTGCCTGACATTCTTGTGGTGCGCAGCCACTCAGCTATTAACTGTCTCCCAGTGTTACGGCAGACAGCGAGCACGATGGTGCCTGGCCCAATGTGACGGATACAATCCAGCAGTTGAAAAGCCACAACAATCAAAGCCTGTTATTCGCTCTGTCTCACATCCGAACGATTGATCAGGCCGTTTAGACACCTCTGATGCATTCAGATCGTCAAGATATCTTTGGCTCCCGGCAAGATTTGGTCAATCGATTCATGAAGGTTTCGGCGTCGGTTATTTCCAGCTTTGTTCATGACGATTTCTCAACCCATAGATTTACATCCAATCAGAAAGGGCAGACAGAGCCCCGAATGCCATTCACAAGTAAGATCGGTACAGCAGCATCATAAGAGAACGTACCTGGTTGGCACACTCCCTTCTACATGCTTTCATTCGGCTACAGACTTGCTACGAGTGACAACAAGCACCTTGGAAGAGCTCAGCCGAACACCGACGGTGTTTGGGGCCCAAGACAAAATTCCCGCCTCGAGCAGGTAGCTAGCACATCCCGCAGTAAGCTCAAATGCTAACCGATATTTGATCATTTCAGCTCCATCTCAAGTCTTACTTGAAGACCTGTGTCCCCTTCCATCCATTAACACCACACGGGGACTTTGAACATCCTTCCCCGAATCTACCGCCAGCTACCAAGGGCTTTCGCCCGGACCATTCCACTTCGAAAGCATCCACTAATCTTGGACTTGCAATAGGATATCTAAATAGGTGATGTTTCCGTCAATGTGAACCGCCCTGTGCCTTGCACGAGTGCATCACACACTCTCGCAGCTGAGTCAGGCGTCGTCGCCCCGATACCGTGTCTGTGCGCGTGATGCGCGGATTCGCGTGATGCGCGGATTTTACTAGTAAAAATAGCAAAATCTAGAAACTTTAAAGCTATATAACTTTTTATCTACTTAAGGAACTAATATACTCTCTTAGATCTACTATAGGTTAAATTTAACTCTCTATAACTTTATAATAGAGAGTTTATCTTAATTCTTACTAATTAGGGTACTTATTTTTTTAACTAGTAAAGTAGAAAAGGTTAAACTTAATTATTAATACTAGATATTAAAATTTAGTATTATAACTAACGCTTTATATAGCTAAATAGCGCACCCTACTAAAATAGCGCGCTTTATTGCATATTTACCTTTATACTTTAATATCTTAATACTATAATAAGCAATTTAGGCGTATAATAGCTTAGATTAATCCTCTATCTCTGCTATATCTTTCTAGTAGGTGCGCTTATTATGCCTAGTCTTGCTACACGTCTTATAGTAACGTTTATTTTACTACTACTACCTATATACGTACTACCTTCTTATACCTTAGCCTTAGCGTCTATCTCCTTTAGTATTTCCTCTGCCTCTACCTGCAAGAGAGTCCTACCTTTCTAAATCTGCTTCTTTTTACGCTTCTTATACTTAGAAGCAGCCTTATTTACCTACTTAAGCTTAGCTATCCTTACCTTAAGCAGTGTGTGCAAATAGTCTCTTTTTATAGACCCCCTTTTAACCTATAGAACTATCTTAATAATTAAGTTAGGAGAGGAACTCTTATATTCTCTTATCCTCTTAATTATTAGCGTTATCTAGCTATTAATTTTAATTACATTAGTTAGTGTTTTAGGTTACTAGTTAGTAGGCTCTAGTAGAGGCGGTATTAGCGTATAAGGCTTAACTTTAAGCCTTAATAGCACTACCTCTAGGTTAAGTAGAACTAAGCTAGTTGCTTTAAAGCTTAATATAATATTACTCTTTAATATAGCCTTATTATATACTAGTTAAAATATTACTAAGAAGGTCTTTTTATCTATATAGATAATATAACTATCTGCTAAGCTTTTAATTTCCTTCTTATACACCTACTTTAGTAGAGTAAAACACCTAATATTAAGTAGCTATAGGATATAAAAGGCGTATAGAGGTATATAGAGAGTAATACTCTTACTTTTCTTATAGAGGTTTTAGAATTTAAGTAACTTATAGCTCTTATAGCTATTAATAATTAGTAGCTAATAGCTACCTATAGTAGCAGCCTCTATATACTAGATAAAGTACTTTAGTTAGGTAAGGCTAAGCTTATTTAAGGTCTAGCTATTCTTACTAACTCTAATTCTCTAATTCTTTAGGTTGTTAACGTACTAGGCCTTATTATAGTACTTTACTTTAAGAATAAAGAAGAGTAGAATAGACTAGCCTATTATATTAATATAAGTAATTAGAGTTATCTACTTATAATTACTAGGCTAGATACTAAGTAGTATAAGACGTCTCTTAGAAGTAGTTACTACCTTAACTAACCCTCTAATACCTATCTAGAACCTAGTCTTATTAAAGTTATAGGTATTTTAGTCTAGGATACTATACTTAGCTTTAACATTACGTATAAGGTTAAACTAGGGACTAATAATAGCTAGATTACTATATAGGACTCTCTAGTAATCCCTTAGTCTAGAAATCTAAGACTTAATCTTAGGTTTCTATTTAATAAACTAGTAGACCTAGTATTCTCTAACCTTACCTGTACTATAAGCAGCTAGTAGTTAATTAGCTATCTCTTACACGTAAGCAAGCGTAGAGCTAAAGCCTTACGCGTTAAGCTTTCTTATATATTAAATAAGCACCTCCTCTTCTTACCTTATAAGCTTACATACATTAGGGTAGATAACGCGTTAAGAAGCTAGTTTAGCGCGTTGCCTTTAAAGGGTAGTTTTAGGTACGTTATAGATAGTAGCAGCGTATTACTAGCTTAGATTTACGTTTAATTTTATAGCTTTAATAGTAAGGTTAATTCTCTCTCTATAAGGAAGTAATTTAAGATTAATTTATTATAATATTATTAGTAGTAGTTAAAAGTAGTAAGGTCTTAGTAAGGTACGCTATTTTAGTAGGGTGCGCTATTTAGCTGTATAAAGCGTTAGTTATAATACTAAATTTTAATATCTAGTATTAATAATTAAGTTTAACCTTTTCTACTTTACTAGTTAAAAAAAATAAGTACCCTAATTAGTAAGAATTAAGATAAACTCTCTATTATAAAGTTATAGAGAGTTAAATTTAACCTATAGTAGATCTAAGAGAGTATATTAGTTCCTTAAGTAGATAAAAAGTTATATAGCTTTAAAGTTTCTAGATTTTGCTATTTTTACTAGTAAAATCCGCGCATCACGCGAATCCGCGCATCACGCGCACAGACACGGTAAGCGAACGGCAAGCGCTTCGCACACCCGAAACAACACCAATGCACGTCGCTGAAAACGTTCAACTTGGTTGCGAACCCGAACTCGAAACCTCACGACTGCAAGAGTTTGATCGCGGCGATCAGGAATTTCTCACTGTGTCTGGGCCGAGGTGCAGTAATCTTTACCTCGTATTGCGCGTTGAAAGGCAGCGGTTACCCTGAGAATCGAGGAAACGATCGTCATCACCACCTCGGCAGTTGGCTCTTGTAGCCGGCATAGATCAAGACTGTCGCGTGGAGGGAGATAAGCACGCATCGCATAATGCAACACGCTCAGCCTTGTCCTATGTGTACAACAAGGCCTTGGTATGACAACGGGGGAGGCAACCTACCAGGACGAAAGGAACGGTTTCCACACAGCACGGGGGTTCTTGCAAGGGTTGCTGCAAGATCATGCAGGCCCTTGTCCTAAATTCTGCTGCCCGAAAGCGAAATCCTTCCACTGCGACACGATTCAAACGCTGCGCCCATGTCGCGCAGACGATCTCTTATCGCTTGAAAGTGGACATTGAAGTGGACAGCACGATGGATGACGTCCCTGTTCAATGTGGCGGTACTACCTTATTGACGGAATCCCCTCGACTTCGCCAGCTGAAATCAGAACGACGTCTGCAGTTCACCGAAAGCACATGTTGCCTAGACGAAAACACCCTGTCGTCGCTCAATTTGAAGACACCGATGTGTGCCTGGACAGACAGATCTTCGCACCACCTCATCCTTCTAGGTAGGTCATTGCAGATACCCACAAGACATGGTCGTGTCAAATTTGACCAGTCCATAATGCCGATATAGTGACAAGTTGATTTCAAACTGATGCCTGTAGCCCGCCAAGGTGGTACATCCGTAGCGTGACAGTATTTGACTTGACCCTGAGACGGCTTAACCCTATGCTGCACGATGCTGTAAGGCATCGGTTTGATAGTACGTGCTCCACCGCGTTGCTCTCCGCTTCGAAAAAGTCGCAGGCAGTGCAAGCTTCTATTGCCACTCAAGCCACATAATTCGATTTGGAGCCAGCTCGACCACTTCCTGACATCTTGATTCTGCAATCCGTCATAGGCTCACACCGGTCTTTACTAGATATTTTGTTTCGAATTGGGAAGTATGAAGCTTCGGGCCTCCAGGCCTCCGTGATATTACCGTTTGTGCAACCAGGTCAACGTTCCTACTCGTAGATATCGTAAAATCGCATCCAACTCAGGAACCTGTAGTAGGGGCGGAAGACGCCTGTGCAGGCTGCAAGGTGATCAAAGCGGGTTGACCCAACGAATTTACGTTAGTTACGTCTTCTTTTGGGCATCGTGGGTTTTCAGTTAAATGAGATTCGACGCTATAACACCCCGACTACAGATCTAACACTGTTCAATTTTGTTCGAGCATCGGCGTACCTGCAGCATCTCGATCATCTATATCTCATTTCTTGTCACTGCCAATTGTTACATAACGCTCCGTACAGTGCGTATGCACGGCACGCGCCGGCCCCACCACCTTGACAGAAAGCGCCAACACCAGAACCTCCCCAGCACCTCTTCAATGGTTACACCGACAAGAATCCCGGCGATTCAGACAAGATCCGCTGCATAGTCCCGGCTCGATTCCTCACGATCCTGCACCCTCGACCTCGCCGACCTCAACCTGCAGCTCGCCCGTTTAGGCACCGTATGATCAAATCAGATCCTACTCGCCTGTGCAACCCAGCCGCACTAAACTATTTCGGGTAGACCATGCGTGGCGCGATGCAAATGCACGATGCTGCAAGATACCGCAGGAAAAGTGGCCACCCTGGACCCATGGATCGTGGTTGTGCAACGAAGAAGTGACCTGTAATCTCTGTACGCGCGAAGGTGGTGTGGACGTCGGGGAGAGCGGGTGGTGACTGCCAAGTCAAGTGAGATGAGCACTGAGGAGATTATCGCTCAAATTGAGGCTTGTCGAAGCGGCAAAGTGCTCAGTACTGTGAAGCGTTCTTTGAGAGTAGAAGATCATTCCCTATCCTGACGAAGCAGGCTATCGTTCACCGTCCGCTCGAACTGCCTCCAATGTGAGAGTTAGCGATTCCCCTTGAATAAGATTTGACTGCAACAACCGTGCAAGAGTCTTTGCAACTTCATTTGAGTTATCATTTGACACCTTTTCTGAGCAAGTCTGTATTACCAGTGCTACATCTAAGACTGTCATCGTGCTACCAGCAAGCGTATTTAAGTATCCATTTCCCGTTCGTCACTGCTGGATCAGAAGTGACAATTTCAACAATGAAAACATGATCCCAACCGGCACGATAGAGTTGAGCATGTCACGTGCCATCACCACTTTCCTTGGCACTAGTTACACTTAGTGTAGCCTGAGCTCCGGCTCAACCCAACACAATACACGCTATACAGATTAGTATAGATTATATTTAGATGCTAAACTGCATACATAGACTGCACTAATAATAATCTAGATTATAGTTAGGGCCTCTCTACTTCCTGCCTATACATAGAGTTAGTAACTAAATCTACAGCAAAGTAGTAACCTAAGATGTACCTCGTAGTCTATAATGGCGACTTTAAGGACGCTTGCAACTTTCTGTTATCTAGTTAGCACAGACCTGAAGAAGTAGGAGACTAGTCTTACCGGAGTTTCTGAAGGCTGCACCTCTCAAAGGCCCTCTCATAACGCAGAGTAAACTAGATATTCCAAAGTCTCGCAGCAACTTGTGAAGCTGCGCGCTTTCTATTTAGACAAGAATTTCGCTGACAGATGTTGAAGTCTGGTCTGTTTCTATATTATTCTGATTGCGATCTTGCTCGGATTCAGTCTTGGGCTGAGTCTTGCCTGACCTGTCCGGCGTGTGTTGCAGTGCATCTCATGGCTCCACACCATAAAGATACTATCATGCTTGTGATAACCTTCCAATTCACTGCTCTCCAAACACAGGTACAGCGTCTATCAGGGCCACTCCTCCTGCTATTTGTAGCCTAATCTTCCCCTGACAAAGAGACGTGCTCAGAGCCGTTGCTAGGCTCCAATAATTCTGAGCCCGGTACCCAAATCTCATCTTGCCCTATCTTCTGGACCTCAAGGCTCGGCAGTACACTAATGCAATGAACATCTGTCTCGGGAAACCGCTTGTAGAACTAACACATCGGAGTTGAACTCGCCACAGGAATCGCCGCTGCATCCTACACGACGTATAGCCAGTTCCCCTTCCGTAGCGGCGCCCGTTACTGATGCAAAACCCATGTTGAACTTTCATTTCCAAAAGACTTCATGTGTCAGGCGCCCAATCTGCGTGTTTGCCAAGCCCACTTGGGAGCAAATAATGCATCAGCCGAGTGACTACAGGAACTAAAGGGCAGTGACCCGTCGGTTTCATCACTGGGGCATAATTTGAAACGGGGGAATTCGATGACTTGAGTGCCTTCCTCGGAGAGAGATGGATGGATGATATGCACGGTACTTAGACAGACAATCGAAGTCTTGGTTCGATAAAAGCTTTCTATCGTATCATTTCGTTGTAGCACGACTCATGACACTCGCTTCAATTTTGCGAGTCCTTCAAGGCGCGGGAGGCCACAGTAGGGCAAGAGCAAAGATGCAGCTTATCATGCACTTGATGTACTTGCCTTTCCGGCATGCAAGTCATGTCGGAAAGCAGATAATGGGCTGAGACTGAGCTTAGACACCTGAAAGCTGCGAATCGCTCAATTTTTGCTCTATGCGAAGTGCCTTGGTTATGCAAGCGGGCCTATGAAAAAACCCTCCCAAATGACATCAGAAAATGCAACGCCATGTATGCAAAATAATTGTACAAATGCGCCTGTATGCGTGCGCCGAGAAGGTGTGGGCGGAATGTGCAGCTTTGGCGCTGAATGCTGCTATGAGAACGCATCTCGGTTCTGAGCAAAGCTCATCTCGATATCCTTCTCCAGACTGGTCCCGTCGAAGTTGAGGCTGAGTCTGTCTCGTCTGAACATGCGCTCCACCTGGATTTCTTTCTCAACCGTCGGTGCCTCGTCTGGTGTGCCGTATGCGCTTGGCGCAAATGCGCTGCTAAAGTAGTCCACTTTCGCGGCGTGCGCCTGCCTCGTCTTCGCCATTTGAAACCCTGGCGTGCTGCTTGGTGTACTGTCCGCCGACTCATACATTGAGCCCGTTGTAGGGGCTCCTAGCTGAAGGTCTTTCTCTGCTGTGGGGGTGCTGTCGATGGTGACCTTCTCGATGATCTTGCTGAGACTTGAAGCTGTATCTGGTCGATCGCGCTCAAAATCCTCGTCGCCGACATCCATGGAAACAGGAATGCCATTGGCGATGTTGTGGTTGCGTAAAAGATATTGCTGTAATCGGTATTCCTGACGCGACCAGCTCTCGTCGACTAAACCCAAAGCAGCTTTGATATCCTGATCAGAGAGACCGATCGACGCACCTCGATCGCGGCCGGACTTAGATGTGACTTTACTGGCTTTACTCGCGAGTTTACTGCGAACAGATGCAGGCTTCGAGGGATTGTGACTGGAAAAATCGTCGCGCAATTGCTTGACCTGGTCCTCCGTACGCTTGAGCGCCATCTGGCGAGACTCCTGCATGGTTGGAAGATGTAAGAGCGTAGTGTTACGGTGGAGAGCATTGACGAGATCCGTGAAGCCGTTCAATGCTATGTCGTTCATCTCACAGTAAAGATACTGCAAGGTTCTGTTAGTCTTGAGCACATCTGCAAGTGTACTCGCGCCTTGTAACCCTAGCTTTTGGACTGTGGAGAATTAGCTATGGACCGATGTGATTCAGACGAAATCTTGGGTTGACCTACAGCGTATGTACAAGACACGTAACGACTCATTGTACTGCAAGCCTCGTAGCGCCCTGTTGACTCCAACACCGAGCTTAGTGGTCTCCAGTCTTGAGTCTTCTCCCGACATGTCGAGCCACTCAAGAGTCCTGTTGTCCGAAAACATCTTTTCCAGCGCTCGGCATGTCTCCTCGGAAGCATCGCTGGGGAGAGATGCACGGGATATGTCAAGTTGGCGAATCGTGTTGTTCTGTGCCAGCGCCAGAATCATCTTACGGAAGTCTGCCTCTTCTTCAAACTCGAGTAATCGTATCGTGAAATGTGCTGGCGCGTAGCCGGTGGCAATTGCTTTCGTCAACTTTTTGAGATCTTTCTCGATGTAGTTCTCGCTGACGTCAAGATGCAGGTCTCTGGCCTTACCAGGCTCTTCTGTCATGGAATGTAGCAGGTATGCGACGTCCTTTCCGGTGATGTAGCAATGATCCACCTTCAGCTCTCGCAGACCTTTCGACTGCCTGGTATTGATGAGGTAGCTGCGTCTTGTCAGCTTGTGCCTGTAGCACGACGAGTGAAGCTTACCCGGCGATGGCATCTATAGTTGCTGCATTAAGCGAAGTGCCACTCCAACTCAACTCTTGAAGGCGCATTACATTCAGCGTTTCGACAGATATCAGGGGCTCTGGTCCTGATGTTCGTGCAACGTGGGACAGATCCAACTTAGTGAGATATGCAAAACAGCCAATCTGCGAGTCGAACAAGGCGGGTGAAAGGCGAAAGGGATTGGAAGAAAGATTCAATGCCTCCAAAGTATTCTCTTGGGGTCGCAGGGAATCCAAGATGAGAGACAATGCACGGTCCGTCAGGCCGCAGCGACTCATTTCAAGAGCACGTAGATGGCAAGCGCGCTCAACTGCTGCGGCAACTAAGTAATCCAGATCTGTCTCTCCAAGCTGGATACCGTTCAACGCAATCCAGTCAACGTTTGTCGTTTGGTACTTGCACAGCGGAAAAAGTGCTTCTACGATGCCACATCCTGTGTCTCTTGCACTCGACTTTGCTTCCGTGAAGTCTTTGGGTTTCTTCTTGATGCAGTTGGAGAAATCCATGCGCCGCAACTTGCGGTTTGTCAAGGCCAAGGCCCTAATCTCTTGTACAAGCAAGCTGGAGCGTGAAAGGTCTTCAATGTCCATGCGCGCGTACGTCCCTCGTTTCGTCTTCGTACAGACATGCTCAACCCCATGCTCGTCAATCAATCCATTCAAGATATCAAGATGAACGTCCTTGAATGAAATGCCAGCAAAGGTCTCGTTGTACCGCAACGCTCGCATGATTGCCAGCAACTCGTGTACGGTATACTGGTTGCGTCGCAGTCCAATGGGTCGCAGCAATTCGAATCGTGGAGCGTCTTCGTCTGGGTATGTGATTTGATAACTGATGTTCTCAGGCTGCACGCCGTACGCAAGGCAGTAACCAATGAGCGTGCGATCGAGAGAATCCTGATCCATGGCGTGAACTGGTGATTGACGAAGAATGTCGTTCCTGACAGGCTCGGGAACAACAAATGAATATGGCCGTGATTCCCATTCCGGTCGCAGAGTCTCTTCGACGTGGCGCAGACGAACAGCAATGTCATGTGATGCAAGCGAAGCCAGGTGGAAGGTTTTGCTCTTTTCCAAAGGTTTCCTGAACCATTAGCTCCATATGATGGTAAAAAAGGGAAGCTTACCTGAACGTCAACTGAAAAGTGTCATCCATCTCGCTGAGAACACATTCGGAAAGTGCAAGTATCCCGTACGAAGATTGAGAATTGAGTGAAGCCAAAGAGGGGCTGGAGGACCGTTGGGAAGGTGGCTTGAACAATGGGATCAGATGTACTTTGTGTACCCCAATTGCAAGAAAGCAGACAGAAGCAGAGAGCTTGCTAAGATCCTCTGCTGACGCTCTCGATGCCGTCTTGCCCGGCTCCCGTAGAACCACTTTGTAGATCGCATAATGTGGTGGTACATAGTCTCGCTCCGCCTCTACTACACGAGCAGCAAGATGCGAGTTGTACGCAGAAAGAGGATTTGCGTCCGACAGACGGGCGGTATTCGAAGCGTATCGTATCTTGAACATCCAGGTGTGCATTTCGTCTGGGTCGCCAAATTGCAACGTCATTGAAGAGGCCTGGTTCGTCTCGTCCAGATAGTACACGTCTAGAGCAAAATAGGGCCCTCCATCTGGCGCATGAAATACGGCGACTATGTGGCGCAAAGGCGTGCCCATTTCGCGATCTCCAGAAGCATCTGAGGCGAGTGATTGAGCTTCTTGCGCCGAGCCGGTTGAGGGACTTTGACTATGTCGGTAGGTCGTTACGCGGTTGCTGCTGTTGTGCGGTGAGGGAACCCTGTGCAATGTTAGCATACTGCTACTCTAAGTTGACATAGTCCTGGGCCCTACCCTATGAATGCATCTGACGCTTTCGACTGACTCTTGAACCTGATGAGGTGTGTCTCGGTCAGAACCAGATACTCCTTCTTCTTCCTGAACATGGAGCTGCTCGTCTGAACTTCGCCATGCTGCAGCACATGCCGGCTGTGTGTCTCGTCGACGGGAAAGTCAAATCCCATTGACGTACGAGTCGTTGTCGCAGAGAGCAGCTCATCCTCGTAGTATTTAGAGCTCCTCAGCGAACCAAACACCGAGCTGGCGCGCTTGCCGTTGCCTCGATTGGGCAATTGCGGTCGTGGTCTTGCAGCAGGCACGGGGGCTGGTGCCTCGGTGACGGCGTTCTCGTCGATTGTCTGTTTCTCGCTGTACCCTGATACATCTGACAGCTGGGACATGAACGACGCCGTCCGGCGCTTCCGCAAAAGATTCGCTGGCTGCGAATCATCTTTCTTGGGTGTGATGCTCGTGAACGCGCTGAGCGAGCTACCGAAGATGCTCCGCCGTTTGTCTTTTGACATGGTGAGCGGCTACCTTCTCTACTGGCATGCGCCGCCCCTCGCGAGGTCAGCAGCGGTTATGGCGCATGTGGGGGACCACAGGGAAATGAATGGGCGCACGCTCGAGCAGAAGCACCAGAGACGGGGCGGTGCAGTCGCGAAATGTCGAATTTGGCGGCCAATCGCGGCGCAAATTGGAGACGGTCGGAGGGCTGGGTAGGTGATGTGCGGCGAGACGGGCGACTGTATCTTAGTCTACGAAGTGAAGTGCTGATGATCGATTGCGAATGCTAGGTACAAAAGTTGGCAGAAGCGCCGACACGGCTGGGTGTCGTTGTCGCGGCCACAACCAACCGGCATCGGCTTTCTGGCGCTGATTGCCATCGAACTGCTGTCCTGTATCATCCCTGGCCCTGCAAGCTGGGGGACGAGCCAAGCGGGTCCTCTCAGGATGCGCTCGGCGTGTTCACAAGCTTGGGCTCGACACCTCCTCAGGAGATCGCGCAGCCGCATCTGCACCGCACGTCTCACAGCAGTCTTGTACAGGTCATGCCACGTCTTCGCTGCTCAGCTGGGTGACAGTATGACGCAGGAGCTCCCCAGGCACGCCGCGCGTTTCTCAGAGAGAAAGCAGATGGCGTGTATACACCAATCCACTTGATCGGCGTTCGGTGGCTGAAGGCGGTAACCACTGGCAGAATTTCTCAGATGGAAGGCGCGACTGTGCCATCGTTGACGCGTGCTGCAACTCCCACGCTCGTTTTGCCACAACCACTCCGTTCCAATGCTCAGGAGCTGTAGGAACATCGCACAGGCTGCACCATGGCGAAACACCTCGATATGCTGCTTCTGCGCCGCTCGCAGCCAGCCCATTGTCCGGCAGCGGCGTGCGTTTGGCGCCACCAGCGTCCTGAGCAAGCGGACCAAGGGAAGCAAGAATACCCCGAAGAACATTAAATACGACGATCTCAAAGATGACGTATCGCCCAAAGATGCCTCACTGTGGAAGCCCGGGGAAGACTTCGACTTCCTGAAGCCACTGCGTGACGGCGATGCGGCGACCAAGCACGGCACAGACCAAGACCACAAATCTGAGGTGATAAACTTTCTCTCGGGTTCGAATAAGGGACATGATGCGCCTTTGAGTAACGAGCATGTTGAGGGCAAGTCCCTCAAAGAAGCTCTTCTGGGACTATCAGCAGATGGGCCAAAGATAAGGAAAGGCGGCAAGAAGAAGCGCAGATCGGACAAAGCAGACCTCAAGGTCGAGGAGATATCTGCGGAGGACTTCAACTTCGAGTCAGTTGAGGTCGATATGCCATCTGTGTCCATGCTTGCGTATGGTCTCGACCGCGTCCTGTTCAACCCCGGCGTCTACCGCCTACAAGATCCTCGGACAGGCGTCTACAACTTCGATCCGTACCTAGAGAAAATCATGCCTGTTGATGAGTTCGATTTCGACGCTCTGAGCGAATACAAGACATCGTCGAAAGACGAGGATTTGCTTGCAATTACGAGGAAATTAGGTGTCAAGTTTACCGGCTCCACATCCAGCATGTCTGGCGTACTGCAGCACTTCCACTTCCTGCTGTCCTCTCACAGACTGCTCAATCACAGCATGTTGTCCAAAAACTTCCCGGAGTCAACCAACAAATTCTCGAGGATCACAGCAGGACCAGATGCCGTTTTCCTGCGTTACAAGAATGGCCTATACGCAATTGACGCTGACAAGACCTACGATACCCCCAATGTCATGAGCTGGCTCGGCCACTCCCTCGAGAAACTCCTCACAACCGAACGTACCGAATTCGAGCGCTACCGCAGATCGAACCCAGAACAGACACCAAGCGAGGGCGACTCAGCCAGGTGCTTCCACTACTCGAAGCAGGGAAGTGTGTTGATGCGCTCGCAACTCGACGCCCAGGATCCTCGACTGCCTGGTGCCGGCATCTTCGATTTGAAGACACGAGCCGTTGTGTCTATTCGCATGAACCATAAGGAGTACCAGGAAGGTCTTGGATATCAGCTACGCTATGCTCAGGGTGAGTGGGAGTCGTTCGAACGAGAGTTCTACGACATGACCCGCGCTACTATGCTCAAGTACTCGCTTCAAGCACGCATGGGCAGAATGGATGGTATCTTCATTGCGTACCACAATATCGAGCGCATTTTTGGTTTCCAATACCTCAGTCTCTCGGACATGGACCAGGTCCTTCATGGGCAGACCGACACAACTTTGGGCGATCGGGAGTTCAAGCTATCCATCGGACTGATGGAAGAGCTTCTCAAGCGAGCCACTGAGAAGTTCCCTGAGACAGTGAGTACCATACATGTATGACCTTCGGACCACGTTAACAACCTCAGTCAATTCGTCTGCACTTCGAGACGCGCCCTTGCAGCGAGAGCGCGTCACCATTCATGTACGTCTTCGCCGAACCTGTTACCGAAGAGCGTGCCGACGAGATTCAAAACACAGGAGTAGAGTACGCAAGAGAATGGGCGCGCCGCGTGGTAGGCGTCGGCAAAAACGATCCTGAGGCACAAGAAGAATGGAAGGACCTCCAGGAGGCAGTCGATGAGCAGGTCAGTAAGGACGGCACCACCGACACCGGCGTCGAGACAGCCACTCAGGAGGAAGAGACGTTGGCCCAAAGCGAAGCCGACGCCGAAGGCGAATCGTCGGAGGCTGCTACGAAGACCGACTCAGCTAGCGAAGACACCCAGTCCGATGAGAATAGGCTCGCTCCCCCTAAGCACGTCAAAGACGAAGCCACGTCCGGGCCTCTGGCAGGCTGGACCCTCACCGTCCGCAACAAGGTGAATGGGCACTACGTGAAGCGCCCCGAGAAGCTTGAGTCGGAGGACAACTGGCAGATTGAATACCACGTCGCTGACATCGAGACCGAGAACGTCTGGAACCTGTATAACGCAACGAAGGAGCGCAGACGGCAGCTGGTCGGCAGAGACGCAGAGGAGGAAGACAAGGGGCTCGCGAACTACCGTAAGGTCATCCAGAGGTATGCTTCGAGAGGCCGCAAGTGGAGGGCTAAGCAGGACCAGCTTGATGAAGAGAGGGGCGTGCAAATGTTCAGACCGCTGGGGCCGGGCACGCCTGAATTTGCTGCGAGGTCGAATGGTGAGGCCAACTCAGGTGATGAGGTTCCTGAAAACAAGGCGTAATGTATTCAAAGAGAGATGATGTAACATACTGGGTATACTGTATTATAGACACGACTGAGTATGATTGTACAACAGGGCATGCGGCAACGAGATATCATAGAGCATTAATGGGCGTTTTCTCTCATATTAAGCTTCCACTGGAACGACTCGCCACAACAGCAATCAGCTGACAGGTCGAACAACTGGTCTCGCCTTTGCATTCGACGCAGCAGACCCATCGTATCCGCTGGCCACCACCGCTTCCCTTACATCTCCTTGACTCACAAACTCCCACCCCCCATCCTCGCGCTTCTTCAAGCTCACAACCGTGCCATCTGCCTCCCGCTCAACTCTTTCCTGCGCTCCCCTCATACCTATACCAGTCCCGGTAAACAGCAGAGGCAGAGCTGACGACTTCCAGATAGGTGTCTGCTGCTTATCAAACAGCGTCTTCACACCCACGATACCAAGCATCAAGGCCGTGAGCACAAGAAGCGCGAGCGGAAAACCGAGCCATCTCCAATCGAACCGCGTACACACAGTCGCTCGTGAAACATTACCCCTTACATACAAAGGCGAGCCGTCCCACGCCGAGCCCGTCCTGCGAAGCTCGTTTGTCATCGCGACAGCAACGGCTTCCATATTGGCGTCGATAGTCCCGAACGTAGCGTTGCCGTTGTTGTACAGACTCCTGAGCCACCACGCGTCTCCGCAGTCTACCGTCCGCCATGTGCGTGGTTCGGAGCTGATGGTGAACGATTGCGTCGATGGCATCGCGCAGCCGCCGGTTAGACTTTTGCTGAGGAACTCTTGTATGCCGCGTATGTAGGTGCCGGGGAACTCGAAGAGGCATTCGTGGGGGACTGAGACGTTTTTGCCGTCCACGAGGGTGGAGTTTAGGACGCGGTTTGGGGAGGTGAGGGAGGAGACGTTTTCTGGTGTGATTGGGCGATCGTTGATGATGCAGTGGTTGTTGAAGAGTGTCTGGGACGCAATGGAGATAGCGACGTCGTTTGGGCTTCTGCTTGCGGGCGTTTCGCGGATTACTGTCTCTTTGTATTTGGTGTCGATGACCTCCCCGTAGTAGTCCTTTACGCACGGGTAAAGTGCACATGTGGCGGAGACGACGTTGACAACGTTCCAGTATGAGCTCGCGTTGAGGGTAGGATGTGGGCAGGTGATGTTGTAAAGGGGAAGATCCGGGTATTCAGGGTTTTGTGCAGGCGCCCAGTTGCAGTCGTCTGTAGTCAACGTGATCATGCTAAAATTCAGCACCGAGGCTTGCACTGCAGCACGGAAGGAGTCGTCGACGTCGCCACTTGCCAACAACCAATCCCACCCTTCAAGGGTAGTGGCGTTGAGAAAGACGTGCGGGGCGTAAGCCATGTGAGAGGGTGTGGTGATGTTGTCAACTATAGCTCCACCCACACTGGTCCATAGGAATGGCATATCCTCGGACAACGGCTTGTCAGCTGGCAGAAATAGGTTGTACTCCACACTTCCATTCATCTTTTCTGAACCGCTATACACAGTCGTATTACTTCCCTCATAGGGCCGTGCTTCGTAGAGCCAACGGGTGACATCGAGACACTTTTTACACATCGCCATGGAGGAATGAGTGATGCCATCGTACGAGTTAAATGTACAGTTCCCAGTCGGGCAATCTGGAGTTATAAATGAGCGTTCATCGGTCGGATCGACTAAGCCTTGCAGTATTGCAGCCTTGGTGGCCATGCTGATGTCAAAGGAGCCCGCCGCAATACGAGGGAAGTCGAAGTAAGCGTTCGTATTGGCCACCTGAATCGAAGACCTCATGGCTGTGGAAGGTAAGGTGCAAGGGAAGGTCTTGATAGCTTGCTGGGTGAAGGGCCCGATGCCGACGGAGAGGATGACAACGAGACAGCCAATGAAGACAGAATCACTGCGATGATGTGAGCTCGCGTCTACCAGTGAAGCGACAGGGGGCTTCGAACATTCTACGTAGCCTGAAAAGGAGAAAGAGTGAGCCTCCAGGACCGCGTGCTGCTGCATCAAAATACTCGAGGTGTCGAAGGGAACGAGGGCGACGGAACCAGAGCCATTTCATCTGGCTCAAGGCTGTATACGGGTTAGACCTCCTAGACTTGTATATAGTCTGCATGAGATACCTTCTTCGACACCGTACAACAGACAAACTCTCAGGACTGTCGAAAGTATGGAGATAAGCGTATTCAGGTTGATGCTATGTTTCCATGTCGGTTGCTCCTTCCTGCTGAACCAGGCCAGAGTACCCATGATGGCAGCTAGTGCACTCGCACCAACCAAAAGTGTCAGAATCTCCTGCCGCCATGTGAACAAAGACGCTATGTGGCTGCGTCGAGCATCAAATGAATCCGCCTGTGACCTGTCCGAGGCCGGGTCCAAGAATGGGTGGTGTTGAGGCTGCTCTGTTGTTGCGACGATTGGCACATGCTTGATATCTGACGTATACAGTTCAGCAGCATCTGTATCTGCCGTCGTTCTGGGCCCGTTGGCGGGAGACGATGAGGCGATTGGATCCATCGTTGTCAGTAAGATGCACCAGGATATCGCTCGATGTCAGTAGGCGGGCAAGAGCCATCAAATATCTAACTCCCCCATACTCAGCCGCAGGCGTGAATCGGGCGCTACTTGCACCTAGACTTCATTGCGAACTCAATGTGTGCTGGCAAAGAGTCTGTGAGCTAGCTGCGTGCATAAATGGCTGCATGGCGTTCATGATCAGCTGCTGGCTGATGAGTAGCCCAGAACATGTCGTTGATCTAGTGGACCAGAGGGCATACGGCTCGCAAGGCTAAAGGCTAGATTTGGCCCAGTAAAGGTCGAAGCTCCTACACCTCCGTCTGTCTGCATCTTGCAGCGGCCTTACATTACCATCCAGTGCAAGCCTCGCGCCTTGGCTTCAGCCAGCCGCAGGTCACGGCGGCAGGTGGGTGGCCCTCGCTCAGGCTGAACTTTCCACCGTATCGAGCAAGACAGTTGTTGGCCGTCTCTCTTAATGAGAGACTCTCAAAGTGACTGCAGCACTTGTCTAAGAAGTGGTATGCTTGGTTGGTGTCACAAGAGACCGCCGCGGCGAAGAAAGCGCGTTCGAGGAGCTGATCCCTGCAACTCGCGTCGTCATTGCCCGCAGCGCAGCTTCCGTAGCTTGAGCGTGGACTGCACTTCCCCACGAAGATGCCAAACACACGGCGACGCTTGGATAGTTGCACGACGTCCTGTTCTCACATATTTGCTACCCTAGCATATTGCTAGTACACGTGCCGATTGCTACATCGATTGCGCTGCGCCAGGACAGAGCCTGAGCGCTCCACCACCAACCGCATCAATACGACCGACCCCACATCCATCAAGAGAGCTAACATGGCGGACGGCGATGCGACGATGCTCCAAGAGCTCAGCGGCTACCAGCTGGGCTACGAGGACTGCCAGAAGCTACTCAAGGTCCGCACAAAGTCCCTGCAACCACGAACCGCTGTACTGAAGGAGGGCAGGTCTTCAACGGCAACCTGGAGCAGGCGGCAGACAAGGTCTTTAGCTCAGACATGACGGCCGTACACAAGCTCATCGACGGATCGAAGCCGACGTGGGACGAGAGCGCATTTGGCGCGAGCAGATATGGCGATGACACGAACAACAGCGTGCCCAGTACGTTGGCACCTTACTCAGGTAATCGCATGGACGCCAACTGACGCGCTTTGCTTAGCATTCAGTATTGACTTCCCACTAGGATTCGATAACCACCCCCGCAGCGGCGCCAACAGCACAGCACCTACTCGGCCTAACTCGCGGATAGGCACGCGCCCAGGCTCAGCCTTGTCGACACACGCGGGAGATGATCCTATGCAGAGTCAGTCTATGGCGGAGGAAGTGCTGCGTAAGAAAGATCATGGCTGACGTACTGCCAGGTATCGAAAATGGGCAAGAATCAGGCGTTACAGGTAACACCAAACCCGTCTTTGGACCTGCCACGCGAAACGACTATGACCCGAGCCAGTGGCAGATGGTGCCAGCTACTACGGCTGCCGAATACATCGCCGACCCAGTACCGAGCCAGAGGCAGCGGGAAGAGGGCCAGCCTGCCATTCTGAAGCCATCACCGAGGTTCAACTACTTCCCAGCGTTGCTCACCATCTTACACTCTATCCCGCAATTCCGAAACGCGCTTTTGTCGCCCGCCGTGACACAAGATGACTACTGGGTCGGCGAAGAATGGTGGAAAGGCAATCCCACAGGACGTACACGTATAGTGGACGACTACATCGGATGGAATGAGGCCCACGAGCTCGACATCATCTACGAGACACAGCGCCTCATGGCGTTCCTGGACAACACTGACCGCGCGTATACAACAATCGAGTCCATGCTCGAAATGGACGCCTGGAAGTCACTCGAAGCGCCCCTTTTACCAGAGCCAGACGACGACCTGCTAAAATTTCTGCTAATCTGGAGTGAGGCATACGCCAAGCAGGACCCAAACTTTGAAATGGATGGTGTCTTACGATCCGTTGTCAATGCACAACAGCGGGTCAACAGCTTTATCTTTGACGGCACCGTAACTAAGCGTGAAGGGCGCCCCGCAGATATCTACGACGTGCTCGATGAATCGTTATTTCCTCACCCGGAAGGAACCGCTCATATCATGAACATCAGCAACGTCTTGATTTTCCGCCTGGAAGGAGCTAAGCAGGATGTCAACGAGCTCGGTTGCCGCGTTCCGGCCACCCTGTACGCGGACAGGTACCTCGAGAAGAATAGACACATCATAAAATCGATGTTCGAAGCGACAGCGGTGCACAGCAAGAAAATCGACGCGATTAAGGATCAGGTTGACCTGCTCATGTATCATACACCGGCAAAGTGCAATTCGAAAAAGATTGAGTCTTTGAAGTTGATAAGGACAAGCATGAAAGCTTTCCAGCCAAAGCCAGACGAAGACGAAGTCAACGAAAAGGATACGGCAACGCTGTCTCAGCTACAAAAGCTGCACGATAGCATCGAGAGCAAGTTAGCTGGTAAGTGATCGACACATGTTCGCAGGGTGTTTGCTGATCCTGCTAGCTCTCGAGCAGCAACACAAACAAGCACAAGCAGCCCTCGATGCCATTGCTATGTACTTCAAGCCTATCGTTGACGATGGTGCTGAAGCTCTCGTCGACCTTACAGGCCCCGACTATCCGGAAGGGCAGTCTCCCCAGAACGCAATGCAACATCCATACCAGCTTTGCGGTGTGGCAACCCGCCGCGATGTCATCTATGTTTTGCACCCTGACACTACTTCCAACGTCCCTGGCGCAAAGCAATGGTGGCGCATACAGTACGACAATGAGTCCGGCACTGCAAATATCATCCGCGACCGTGTAGATCGGCAACAAGTCCTTGAACGAGCGACCTCTGAAGCTGCGTCAGCACTACTCATCTACGCCAACGACACCGCTATGTCCGAGAAACCCATTCCTCTGTCAGAGCCCATGGAGGAGTTCGTCAAGAAAGACAAGCTGTGCTTCCTGGAGGAGTTGCAGAAGAGTCATAATCTGGGCTCAGCCAATGGATGGGAGGATTTCGGAGATGAGGTGAGAGGGGATTGGAATAATTCTGGTGATCCACCAGAGTACAATCACGACTGGGCTAACATCAGTTCTCGGCAGTTCCATGAGAAGAGCAAACAAAGCTCCAGCATGAGCTCCGCGACACTGACACCCAACACTGAGATGGATGGCGAAGGCGTGCGCGAAATGGTCGAGGTCAACGGCGGGATCGATGCCATGGTTGGCATCCGAAGTGACCCCATGGAGGTAGACACGCAGAGTCGGGACATTCAAATGGTGGACGTGAAAGAGGTGCCTGCCGACGAACCAACGGCTCAGCACATCGAATTCGCGGAGAGGAAAGGCGGCTAGAAGGCGCTGACTGTTCCTCGAGTCCGGTTTAAGGGTTCAGTTGAGATCATCGTGGAGACTAGAGAGTTGACGCCTGAGGTCACTCCTCAACGCCGCTCCAGCCTAGCGCATATGATGGGCGGGCAGTGGACCGAAGAGAATACGAGTTCAGAGGTTGATGTGGACACGTCCGAAGGCAGGGGCTGAAACTCGCCGCTTGTCGTGTAGTTGGACGAGGATAAGCCTTTATTGGGGAGATCGAGCTTTGGATCGGGATAGAGAGCTTGTGGCTTGTAGTGAGAGCTGCAGAGTACTAGTCCAACATCACATCACATCCTGTTTCGACCCATCAGACATGAAGAAAAGCTTTCGCGCCGCACAACCGGAACTCTGTCAACTCGCAAGCAATCAACCCATCACATTCCCCATAACTACAAAAACATGGCGCAAGCCGCTACCGCTACGAAGGAGCTCATTTTCTATGAGGAATCACTAGCCAGAACATCAACTAAACTCTCTGTATTCCACACGCTATAGTAACAACACCTTTGCATAAATTTATAAAAAAAAATACCTAGATAGATAGAGAAGTCTCCCCTCTACGATATTACAGAATTTTAATTAAATAAACGCGTTGTTGTGTTAAAGCCTACAAGCACAAGTAGGAGGCTTGTTGCGGTGTTCTTGTGAGTGATTCCTCATAAAAAACGAGCTCCTTCGTAACCTGCCGAATCGCGCCGATCCCCATCCTCGGCATCCCTGTCCATGGTCCGACTAGTGCCCGCAACGCTAGAGCTTCGATGCAACATCACCTCCATTGTCTGGCAGTCATCCACCTCGATGCGTGTTCCCTTCCCATCGCGGTAACAATCGCCGGACAGGACACTATGGTACGCGAACACGGCAGTCTGACAAAGGACGCCGAGACCAATCAGGCGGCGTGGGAGGCGGTCAAGGGCGGTGCGTATGGTGGTGTCAAGGTATGTTAAACGTTGTATTATCTTGGAGCTGTTGTTTTTTAAGATTCTGTGCGGTTTTGTGAGGTTGTGCGCTGGGGATTGATTGTGCGGTGGTGGGTTTGCTGGGTGCGTGGTGGTGGTGGTGTTACGTCATTGATTATTGGGGTTCTATGCAGTGGTGATGCGTGGGTTGAAGAAGGAGATGCTAGGTATAGGAATCCGCGTCTCTGCATTTTCTGTACCTTGCTTCTATCGACAACACGCTAACATCGACCCAGTGGGGCGCTTTCTTCGCCCTCGCCGGCGGCGTCGCATACGCCTTCTCGCCGCTGTACCGTGGTTTGACCGTGCAGTTCAAAACGTATTTTCACATCCATCCACGCCCCTTGCGATCGCTACTGACGGATAAATATCGCAGATACATTCAAATGTCCGCCATGATCTTCGGCGGCATGGTCGAGGCGGATGCGCGCATGGTGAGGTATCATCAGGCGGTTCGGTCGAATAAGAAACTGCAGGCGGATATGGCGGTGTGGAGGGCGTATGAGAGTGAGTTTGAGGAGAGGGGGAGGGGGGAGTAGGAGGGGGTGTTAAGTGATGCGCGAGCCTGTGACTTGGATGAGAACGTATGGATGTTTTACAACGAAGATCGACGCCACCCAGTTCAATCACATAGCACCGCATGAGCGGAGAAACAACCTCAACACCTCAAAGCACGTACAACAACACATCACTATTCGTGGGGTAGGTCCAAAGCCCGTAGCGTCACGCTCGACTCCGTCTCTCATCGGGCGAAAAGCGTCAATTAACACCCAGCAAATCCGGCAACTCGCACAACCTCTCCGGCGACTGATACTCCTTTACCAACGCCAGAAACTCCTTCTTTCCGGCCTCACTCGCAAACTCGATCCGCGCACCGCTGATAACCCTCTTGCGGTCGATATCCGCTTTCTTCTCCTTTTTCGCTGCTGTAGCGCTGTCTCTCCGCTTTTTAGTGCCAACTGGCTCTGTGATGGTCTCCGCATCGTCGACAACGCTGTCCTTTCTCATCGCTCGGCTTGTTTCCGCGATCGGGACCCGGAGGCCCTTGATTTTTACCTCGCGCGCGCCGCAGTCCGTTACCGAGACGGAGTGGTTGCTGCTGTTGAGGTAGAAGGCGAGATAGCCTGGTCTGAAGCTGGCCGAGAAGTGCACTAGGCCGATTACCGCACCCGTGTCTGCGTCTTCCCAGATGCGCAGGTTCTCGAGGGCGCACATTTGCTCTGCGTACGCGAAGGCTGCCATGGGGCCGTCGTGGATGCGCATTGTTTTGCTGGTGCGGAATGTGGCGAGGAGCGTGCGGCCCATGATTTCGTTCTGGAAGAGCGTTGCGCCCTCGGCGTCGGCGAAGACAAAGTTGACCCAGCTCGTGCGCGCGGTGCGGAGTAAGCGGTTTCCGTACCGGACGTCGTGGAATTTGAGCTCGCAGGGGACTGTCATGCTGACCTTTTCGAGCGAGAAGTAGGAGGAGTAGGGGATGTAGGCGGAGTCGTCGGACATGGCGAGCTCGACGCGCACGTTGTTGTCTGAGCTGAATGCCCAGATGGACGTCACGACGCGTACTCTTTTCGTCTCCGAGTCTGTAATGCGCTTGCGGACGACGGCGATGCGACACGAGTCGCATGCTTCGACCATTTCAATCTCCATGACGTTGCCAGGACAGTCGGGATCGGGCTGTGTCGGTTGCGAGTACTCAACAAGAGTGCCGCGGCTGGGCGATGTTAGTCAATGTTCGAGACAGCGTGCAGTGCGCGCAAGGAGGACTTACACGTCGCACAGCACGGCGGAGTTGCGGAAGGCGTCCTTTTCAAAAGCAGCGTTCTGGCTTGCAGTGGTCGAGCTGCGGTGAAGCTTGGATATGCTGTCTCGCCGTGCTGGGAAGGGGCTCAGTGTCGACGGTGATCTGATCCTACTGAGGTCAGGCGCTGGCTGCGCCACGGATGGAAGCAGGGTCGATGAGCTCGTGTTTGGTCGCACAGTCTCAGTCTCGCTTAGTTGAGGAGTCCGTGGGAGAGGGACAGACTCGCCGACGGAGATGAGCGTGTGCCTGGTGTTTGGGGAAGTCCGCGAGGGCGCTGACGAGACGGACGATGCATAACTGCTTGTAGAGTCGCGGACTGACGAGCCTCCAAAACTGAACTCGGACGCACGCTTGCGGGGTGGCGTTGGTGGTGATGGGAGTGGCAATACAGGTGGAGTGTCCATGATAGCGGGTATTGATGGTGAAGTGACTGCAGCTGCAGATGGCCGTTTAGAACTTGGCAAGGTCGTCTGACTGGTTCTTCGAGGCGACAAGGCTGGTGGCGGTAAGGAGAGTGGAGCTGCACTGAGGGGATCTGGTAGTTCTGCTATGGGCGATCTTGCTGGATTTCGTTGCGGTATGGGTGGTACTTGGGTGGGTGAATTCACCAGGGCCAGCTCCTGTACAAAGCGTGACACTTGCTCGAGCTGGTCCTCAAGACTGCCAGGTAGGTCGTACATGGAGTCGAAGCGTTCAGCCAGGGGAGTCACTACAGTTTCCAGCTGGGAAAGTGAGCGACTGGACAAGGTTAGATAGGAATGCAGGCGCTTTACAGGCTCCTACCTTTGTATGGCATCGGTGAGCAGGCGTATGGATTTCGTATGCATCTGCAGTAGACTGCCGAGGTCACGCAAGTTGCCTCCTTCGGCGGTCCATATTATGGTGTCATATTGAGCCAGAACAAGATCATTCCAGGTGCGCTCTATGGCATAACCGCCGGGGGTGCGATGCCTCCTGATGACTTGATAACGGTCGACTAGGGAGTCGAGGTCATGAATGGTTCTTTTGCAGGACGACAGGATTATGGCCACTCCATCTTGGGTGGTCTGACGGGATTTGGGAATCAACCCATCACGATTCTCGGCGTGCAGTGCTTCTGCCAATAGCTTCAGAGCGTGGGCCAGGCCACTGATGTCGGTCTCGACGGCGTGGAAGTCGGACGGCGCGTCTTTCCGTCCTGCGGTGAAGACTCGTCCAGTTTTCCAAGCGACTTGTGACAGCATCAGTATGTCCCCTATGTTGGGGACAGCCATTGTGGATGTACTTGGTGGCGCATGTAATGATAGTGTGTAGCCTCGACTGGACAGACAGATGCCAAGGGGAGTAGTATGGATGAGCTATGCGTCGGTGTTGAGGGTTGCAGGTGTGGTAGGTGTAGATCTGGGGGAAGGCTGATGCTGTACTTGAAGCACAGCAGACGTGGGGGCGATGAGGAGGGTGCAGAGGATGCGCCTAGCACCGACGCAAGCATACACGCGGAGCCATACAGTGGGTAACGAGGGTCCATTTTGACAGTTTGGTGGGGCCGTGTGAACGGCAAGTGCTGATGTCGAAGAGCTGCGATCGACGGGGAGGTAGGCGGGCCAGCACGTGGGATTGGAGCGGACGATCATTGGCGCTGACGGACGATGCGGTTACAGCCCTGCCGGGTGTCAGTAGGGTCGAGCCGCGCAGGCCAGGGTGCAGAGATAGCAAGATGGATGTGGAGTGATGGAATCCAACAGCTGTAGCACGCACGTGCAGGGGGTGATGTGGTGTTTGTCAGAGAGCGTGTTTCTTGGGAGTCGCCAACGCCACGCCGCAGGCCTTCACGATTGGCCAGGCCAGGCCAGGCCATGGTTTGCTTTTGAATTGGTGCTTGTTGTACGATATACGATTGTCATGCCGTGCGTAGACGGTCGAGTGGCACATGCTATGGATGAGAGCGTCCCGGCATGTAGCAGCTCCACTTCGGCTGCCATGCACCGATGCCTGTCCTGCCACGATCCCCCGAATACCGATGCGCCGAATTATTGGTGTTGTACAGGGAAGTAGACAGTCGTCAAGTGCGCGATTGCGGTTGCGATTGCCATGTTGCGAGCTTATGCGAGGGGAGAGAAGAGGCTGCGGGCGTGTGAGCTGGTGGTTCTGCGTGGAGTGACGGGAGGCGGTACCGGATGAGAGAGGGCTTGGGCTGGCTCTGCGAGTAGCCAAGGTAGAGGATGAAGGGCAGGTAGCCGTAGTGGATGGCGACGCGGGAGACGTCGATGATGCGCGCGATGCGCTCCTGGTGCCGTGTTAGTGGTGGTGTGGTGGTGGCAGCGTGGCTGGTGAGGGAGCGGCGCAGGACGTGCCTTTGATTCTTCTGACAGCTGGAACATGGTGTGGATGTGCGGGCGTGTGTGTCGGCGGTCGGGGAGCGTGCGTGAGGTGGGACGCGATGGGCGATGGGCGATGGACTGTCGGCGATGGGCTGTCGGCGATGATGGCACAGCTCTGCCAAAATCTTAGGGCACGGCGCGCTAGTGACGGAACCTGGTGCGGCGCATCGAAGCTTCAAAACTTCAGCCTCCTCGGCCCCGGACTCGTGACAGCGTCTCTACCACACACTCCTGCCACCATGTCGGCACCGAGCGCGCGCCATTGGTAAGTTCGGCCGTCACTACGACCGTGATTATCCTAATCCGCCGCAGGGAACAGAACAAGGAAGCCACCGTCTACGTCGGAAACCTCCATGAGCGCGTCACCCCCCGCATCCTCCACGAGCTGATGCTCAACGCCGGCCGCGTGCGCAACGTCAACATGCCCGTCGACCGCGTCAACAGCCAGCACCAGAGCTTCGGCTTCGTCGAGTTCCACACCGAGGCCGAGGCCGACTACGCCTCCAAGATCATGAACAACGTCGCCCTGTACGGCAGCCGCCTGCGCGTCAACAAGGCCGCGGCCGACAAGCAGAAGAACGTCGAGATTGGCGCCGAGCTGTTCGTCGGCAACCTCGACTCCATGATCGACGAGAAGACGCTGTACGACACCTTCGGCCAGTTTGGGCCGCTGACCGTCGCCCCCAAGATTGCCCGCGACGAGCACGGCCTGTCCAAGGGCTACGGCTTCATCTCGTTCGGCGACTTCGACTCGTCCGACGCCGCCATCGCCAGCATGCACGGCCAGTACATGATGAGCAAGCAGATCTCGGTCCAGTACGCCTACAAGAAGGACGGCAAGGGCGAGCGCCACGGCGACGAGGCCGAGCGCATGCTCGCGAAGCAGGCCAAGGCCCACGGCGTCGCGCCCGCCGTCCAGCCGCTGCCTGCACACCTGTTCCAGCCACCCACGCCCATGGTGCCTCCGGGCGCGCCCATGATGGCGCAGGGCGTAGACCCCCGCATGGGCATGGGCGGCACGCCCAACGGACCTGGCGGCTACGGGCGACCGCCGCCCATGGCTCCTGGTGCGCCTCCCGTGCTCGCACCGCCGCCTGCTGGGCTGCCCGCACGTCCCCCGAGCGGCGCGCCTGCCAACTTCTATCCTCCCCCCGCCGGCTTCCCGGGCGGCCCGCCGCCGGGTGCGCCGCCAGGCTTCGGCCCTCCAGGCTTTGGACCCAGATGAGCCACCATGAATACACCACAGCACCTAGCGTGTGATAAGATGAGACGATGACCATCATCCAGGGATGCGCAGCTGAAGGATCAGCCACGCCCACGGTCTGGAGCAACCCACAGCGGCCACGTATTCAGCCAAGATTACAGCAACAGAAGCATATACCCAAGAGTGGGCCGCATCCACCGAGCCCTCTCGCACCGAGTCGTTGGAACAAACAGATGGATTAGTCGAGTAAGAGAGAAGAGGACGGCCGTGAGTAGCCGAGTCCATAGGATATCAAGAGACATAGGAGACAACGAAGACGAACAAGACCAACACCGACAGCATCAACACACCGCTGCACGTGAAGCTCCAACCCAAGCAATACAAAGAAAGACAAAGGAAACGACCCAGAAGAAGATGCGCTAACCATCCAAACCCCAAACCCCAAACCATAAACCTCCCCCAACATCCCCACACCCTCACAAGCACCTCACGAAAAGCTCACAAACTTAGGATCCCTCGGCACCCCGTCACTCCCCACCCCCTCCTTCTTAAACCTCTCCTGCATCAGCATCCTCCTCGCCTCATCAAACCCCACACCCCTCCCCTTCATAATCCTCAAAACCTCCTTCTTGCCCGCCTCATCCAGCCCCTGCCGCGAATCCCCCTCCACATTCCCCGTCAGATCGAACGCGCTCGAGTGCAGCCCGGCCTCGATGTCCTCGCGGAACGAGGTCGGGAGGCGCGAGTATAATGGGCCTGAGGTGAGGAGGGGAAGCCAGCGCGCGCGGGTGAGATAGAGTGCTGGGTTGGTTAGTCTGGACTTCTCGACTGCGCTGGGGGTGTGGCTGGTGGGTTCCGCGGGGCAGGGATACGTACTGGTGCCGAGGGCGAGGACGAAGAGGGCGGTTGAGTAGAGTATGTAGCTCATGGCTGCAGTTTGAAGGGGGAATTTGCGAGGGTGTTGGGAGGTGTGAGGTTTGCGGCGAGATGGGTGTGTGTAGGCGGAGGTGTGCGGGAGTGTTGCGCGGCGCTGCGCCAGGTTGCGGAAGGAGCGGCAGGAGGCTTGGTAGGAGGAAGCGCAAGGAGGCAGACCTCAGAGACCTGGAGAAGCGCAGTCGCGCACGTAGCTATTGTTTTGTCCAATAAATCACACCCCTCTCCCTTCAGGCAGCCGAGTCGGACTACAATGTTGTTCACGCTGACGACGCCGTTCGCGGTCATCGTCACTAGCGCTCCGCAGTCGCGCTCATCAGCCACACCTCCCTCGGCACCGGCGAAACCCACTCCGGCCCACTAAGCGGCGCATGCTGTCGAAATCGCACACGGCCAGCATCGCGAAAAAGTCCGAACCGCCGTATCACCACCCCATACCGACACAATGGCCGCCACAATCTCCCACGACCTCGCCTGGACAGTCACCAAGGGCCACAGCGCCACCCTCGTCAAGAGGGCCAACGGCGTCCAGTTCTCCCGCGACCCGCTGAACCTGAGGAACGTCTACAGCCGCAAGAACGAGGGCCAGATCGCCGACAAGGTGAATCCCACCACCACCAGAACCCTCAGACCGGCACGCTGATCCACGCAGGCCATCGGCGTCATCGCCTCCGAGAACGGCGGCGTCACCCTCCTCGTCAAGAAGGCCGACAAGCACCACCAGCCCGCCCGCGCCACCTCGACCACCACCTTCGGCGCCTCCAAGAGCTCGCGCAAGTACGTCCCCCTGCCACACGACCCACAAACCCTCGCAATTGCCCTGCAAAACCACACACTAACACCTTACCAGGATCTACTCCGCCATCGTCAACTCCACCGCCAAGCGCAACTACCGCCCCGACCTGCGCAAGGACGCCGTGGCCCGCGCCTCCGCCATCCGCAAGGCCAGCAAGCCCGTCAAGGCCTCGCCCGCCCAGAAGCTGCGCGGCGCCAAGGCGCAAAAGGCCGCCGAGGCCTCTGCGTAGAGTGTCGAAGACGGATGTGTGTGGGATGAAGAACTGAGTTCTGCGTTTCGGGATGGATCCTATGCATGGATGGGAACGATTTGTGGCATGGGATCAATGACGGAGTACACGGCGGGGGATAGGCCCGCCGGAAATGAAAATGCTTCGGAACCCATGAAATGTGCGTGCATGGAGTGATGTTGTGAGGTTGGGACGAGGCGAGGTGTGCGAGGTGTGCGAGCTATGCGAGGGGGGAAGCAATTACGACAAGACAGATTGGACGTAAAGTAAGCCACAACCGTAAAAAAACGCTGCTTATAAGCCCCTACAGCCAATAAATCGCATTCCAATCCACCCCCAAGTACAAACCTGGAACCCACACGCCAACCCACCCTAACCCACACAAACCCTCTCCCCACAACACCGCCTCCAGCCAGCGCTGCCGCACCTTGCGTCGCTCTAAGTGAAAGCACAAGGTATATCCCGCTGGAAGGTACGCTCCACTCAGCCATCTCATCCTCACCCGAGTCAGCCAGGCCGCGAAACTCGGCGTCGTCGTCGTACTCGTTGGAGTCGGTCCAACGTAGCCCCAAGAAGACACCTTGAGCAATATTTCGGGAAGTTGAAATGGAGATGATCATGGTGGCGGTCTGTAGAGATCCCTGATCACAGTATCGTGGCCGGCAGCGATTCAGCTTTTGCGTTGTGATTGGTGTAGCCACTGCAACGACTTTCTCATCAGGATACGTGCTATCTGACCATAAGTAGGGCTGTACAGCGGACTGTTAGAGGTCTCGCAGCTAACGGACTAACGCACATTCAACCCTCTAAACCATGAGACTTTACCATAGGTAGGAGCACCTGTTCAGGGACAAAGATTACTTCACAACTTTCCACCTCATACTCTTCTTTCATAAGTCTGCCTTGCATACAGAAGCGTCTATCAATGCGACATTGTATTTCTACACCAGCTCTGGCAGCTTGCTTCACTTTATCCGACTGGTTCTGACACGAACGTTGGCCCTTTCGTATTGGTTGACGAATGTTGGTTCGCTAACCTCAAAGTGCATTCACTGCGGAGTCAATCTACGAGGGCGAGTGCGATCCACGCTGGAAAATAACACTCAAGCACCTTCCGCCTCTTGTTCTATTTCACGTCTCCCGCTAAACTTCTGCCACTACCTCACTTACTTGCAACCCACTCGCACAACATGTCGAATCGACCTACGGAATTCTCGGCCGATGACCTGAAAAAAGTTTCGACTGTTTTTCGAGTTGACCGAAGGAGATGACGCAAACATTGCACCTGAGGATAAGCACGAACTGCACAATCAGTATTTTAAGACGGCAGGCGAAGCAAAAGCATATAATAGTTGGCACGCGATCAAAAAGGAGGAACTTCGCGCAAAGCTCACGCCCGAGGAACGAAGGGCCCTCGATAAGCGTGACTGGGTCACCAAGGCTGCCCTCGCGGCCGTATCTGGTCCCCTGGGCCGCGTCATTCCTGAGTCTTACGATATCGCTGAACTCAGAGATGGCTTGTCATCTTTGACATTCCGCAACACCGCGAACGAAACTGGGAAACAGACCACCAGGGTCACTGGGTAGGTGACCAGCAGTTACGACATTTCTAGACGTTAACAACTACAGGATGTCCCGGCTTTTGAACAGCGGCTTCCATCCGCATATTCCAATGGGATACATAATCGATCCATGCGACAACAAGTACACAGATGGCAACGTGGCTTTTCGCCTCGTCCCAAACACAAACATATTGCAAGCTACAAGAGAACCAGACTGGGTGCATGGTACCGATAACACTATGCTCCCCCCTCGGTTCTTGGCGTCAACCTCAACGTCTCAGCACAACGCGCCGCAGGACTGGGCTAAGGAGAACGAGGAGGAGGAGGAAGCCATCATGCGATACTTGCACTCAGGTGACTATTCTGATGCAGACGATGAGGACTACGAAATCGGGTCGCTTGAAGATCATATTCAACTCCTAAGGAAAGTAACTCGGTTCTTCACTCCGGGTAGGCGATTCTGCAAGTTTGGTCGACCTGACCCTATGTCCCCAGTGTGACCACGGCGGCTCTGGGACCCCGGGTCCAGTTGGCTTAGAGGGCAACAAAATCATATTGCCCTCAACTGAAATTACTGGGCGCGGTGAAAGCCAGGACAACAAAGCAGACTGGAGCGAAGATTCCAATCGAAGCGGTACAAACCTAAACGACGAGACAGGCTTTGCGTTTTCCCAACTTGGTGCGCTGTATTAGTGTCCAAACATGCCTGACGCCACCACAAACATGAACGAGGAGATTTTCGCCCGAGAATGGGCCAAGACAGATTACGTCGTCGTCGCTGAGGTCACCCAATGTGGTGTGCTTGGGCCTGTGTGGCTTGTCTGGGACTTCTGGGCGTCGCACGAGGATGGAGAGCCTTTCTGGGTACAGCCGGAGGTTACTTTCCCTGGCACAAATCGCTTCTTTGCCGCTGCAAAGATTGCCAACAGTTTCAGTGATCTTAAACGCGACCGCGAGTTGTCCATCTCGGCGGCACAGGGTGAAGTCTTTGACAAGGACTTTGAGCTGGTGGAATGTTGCAAGACGCCAGCGGGTGCAGTCGTGCGCCAGTGGGTCGGCTAGTTTGTTGCTTGCATCTGCCATTCTGGTTCCACATTGATGTAGCGATATGGCGGCTATCATGACAATAGGAGCCTTTAAAAGATGCTGTATTCGCCACGTATGTTCGAAAGTGACGATGTTGAAGTTGCAGCCTCGATCGACTGATGCTTTGAATTTTGAAGGTATTTCCCGTGAGACCGGGAGGGGCAGTCCCTTAATGGAATCATACGTCCCTTCGCCTCCGTAGTGATAAGTCCTTCACGTCGACGCAGACCATAGTACGATAACGCCAGTAGGTTGCGGCATGAGTCTGGCAGTCTGCCTAACGATCCCGCCTTCAATCTGGGGCTCACTGTCAAGTTTGTGGTCTTAACATGATAGCACTCATCCGGCAAACTCCCGATGGCTGGTAGCGACAGACTAACTAAGATTTCACCAACGCAGACGCCAATCTTCCTCGTGATGCAGCAGGCGGGTGAATCATGCGACCTTGTGATACTTGCGTCTTCCTATAGGTAACTGACCAATGCCAATGTGGACAACGCTGGAAAGTACGAAGAGAGGTTTGTGAAACGCCCTCGCCTGTGAGACGAAATGCTCAGATGTAGATATAGCTAGGCACCTCTTTATCCATACTTGATGATGGCAGCACAAGGCGACCACATGCGGGTCCTGGGAGTTTGGTTGACAGCATGCATGCCATACCTTTTCTGATTTGACCCCAATGTAGACTCTGAGCGATGCTATCGCACACAGATTCTGGATCTAAGCCGATGCCTGTTTGGACACAGAAAGCTGGCCCGACAAGAGCTGGACTGCAACCGTTCCAACTCTTGTTTGCCAGGTTGAAGACACAGCCCTGTATGCATCAGCAATTAGTAATGTGCCTACTCGTACTCGTGAAACTACCTTGAGGTGACGTCTCCATTTGGTCGGTGACGTCTCCCAAGTCATCATCTCATAAATGCTCAGCAGCACGCCACAGACTAGCGAAGCTTCGCCGCATTGTGATGGCTCATAGTGTAGTAAAGACTGAGCAGCATGTTGATACAAGCTCAGTGAGACCTCAAGCGATTCGCGGCAGACAGCATCTTGTTGTAAAGATGCAAGAGCCATAGCTGCGGCAGCGAACGGCTTGTTCTCCATCAGGGAATGGATGTATCGGAAAGTGAAGTATCTCTTTGAATCGGTGACCTCACACCAGATACCTATTTCTTGGAGGAACGCACGAATGAGCATGACCTGTGCTTCTTTCGTCACAGGTAGCTCTATATCTAAAGATGCTGGATCGTCACCTTTGCCTGAGTTGTGTGGGCGGTCCTGAGACGATGTGCGATTGCCAGTTTCAACAGCTGAAAGCGTCGAATCTGCAGTGTTGCGATCTTGAGGCGAGAGAGACTCAACCGCAGCATCGTGTGTAACTCCACTTTGACTTTGGGTCGATAGGCCTGTGGAAGCATGCAGACCATGTTGACCGACTTCGCCTGTTGCTGAGCTAGCTAAAGCTGTGGCGCACATGGTCTCGTACTCACGCACGATCTGCGATGTGTTGTCCACAAAGCTCGGCTTCTGTTGGTGTTCCAACGTTGGAAGGTTGATGGCCTACTACACGTGATTGCGAGCTAGCTTCGCGATATCGGCTCGGCGATCGGGCCGAAGCACCGAGCTTGTCATTGCACGTCAGAACGTCAACCGAGCTGCAACGCCCGCGGAACCAGATCGGACACTTTCTGAGTACCTTGATCGCGAGACTTGTAAATATTGTCGTTGAACAGAGGACTCAGATCTACTCTACTATCACAATGAAAGAATATCTGTAAAATTTGAAAGCTTTGCGGCCCCCTGGTGAAAATCTGACAAATCCCCCGCTAACGCCAATTGATGACGGAGTTGACGGGATGTCCGAGCGCTCTTGCCTCGCAAAAGACCCAACCACACGAGCGCGTCTGTGATTCTTCTTGTACGCCGCCCAATTCCGCCCAGCCTGCGACTCTGCGACACAGAGCCTGGCCGCGCGCACAACGACATACTCAATGCAGGGACAGCAAATCCCATTCCTGCCGTCCTCCCCGCTCGAGCACGGCGCCGGTGTCAGCTACGGTTATCTGCAAGCATCGAAGGACAATCGCCAGCCACTATGCGGTAACAGCGAGGGTTGGGGGCCGCTCAGCCCCATTCGATTCGACTTCACACCATGCTTCCTCGATGTTTGGGTTATGACGGTCGCCGTCTGGGGAATTGTAGGGGGAGCAGGCGCGCTGTACTATCTCTATAGGAAATGCACGCCGCAGCCTGTCAAACAAGACTGGCACTTCTATGCCAAATTGGTGCGAGCTACTTCACACTTGACCACAGAAACTGTGACTGACTAGACGCGCTCATCAGACCGTGCTCGGAGCGCTCATCGCCACGACTGCCGTTCAGGCTGCCCTTCAGATCGAATACTTCGCAGGTGTCTGGGCCGGGGACTTCCGCTTCTGGACCACCGCCGTTACGCTCGTTTCCCTCTTCTTCATCTTCTACATCCAGTATGTTGAACATTGGCGCTCGCGCAATGCCAACGGAGTCGTTCTCGTCTATTGGCTGCTCTTTCTTATCGCAAACGGTGTCAAGCTTCGCTCGCTGGTGTCGCAGAAGCTCTACAAGGAGCATGTCGCGTACTTTGCAGTCTTCACAGCCAGTGTTGGACTAGCCGCGATTGAATTTGCGCTGGAATGGCTGGTGCAGAAGCGCTTGAGCGACTATGATGCCCTGGGGGACGACGATGAATGCCCGTATGAATACGCTGACATCTTTTCGGTCCTCACATTCGGGTGGATGACGCCCCTGATGAAGCGTGGCTACAACACCTTCCTCACGCAGGATGACCTGTGGAACCTCCGGAAGCGCGATTCGACCAAGCATACCGCTGCGAAATTCGAAGAGAATTGGGGCTATGAAGTGGAGAACAAGAAGAGCCCCTCGCTGTGGATGGCGCTATTCCGCTCTTTCGGTGGCCCATACTTCCGCGGTGCATGCATCAAGACCATCAGCGACTGTCTGAACTTCGTCCAGCCGCAGCTGCTCAGGCTGCTTATTACTTTTGTTAAGTCCTACGAGACAGAAAACCCACAGCCTATTGCACGTGGCGCAGCTATCGCACTTAGTATGTTCGCTGTGTCCGTCTCGCAGACTGCTGCACTCCACCAGTACTTCCAGCGATCATTCGAGACAGGTATGCGCATCAAGTCCTGCTTGACTGCCACCATCTACTCCAAGTCAACCCGCCTTTCCAACGAAGGGCGAGCCACCAAATCGACCGGAGACATTGTCAATTACATGGCTGTAGACACCCAACGTCTCCAGGATCTTGCCCAGTATGGACAGCAGCTTTGGTCAGCGCCATTCCAGATCGTGCTCTGCATGCTCTCTTTGTATCAGCTGCTCGGCGTCGCATGTTTCGCAGGCGTAGCAGTGATGATCGTCATGATTCCCATCAACGGCGTGATTGCACGTCTGATGAAGACACTCCAGAAAGAGCAGATGAAAAACAAGGATGCACGCACAAAGCTCATCTCCGAGATCCTGAACAACATGAAGTCTATCAAGCTGTACGCCTGGACCACCGCCTTCGCTAATCGCCTCAATTACATTCGAAACGATCAGGAACTCAAGACTCTACGCAAGATTGGGGCTACACAGGCCTTCTCAACGTTCACGTGGTCTACAACTCCCTTCCTAGTTTCATGCTCGACTTTTGGCGTTTTCGTCTGGACCCAGGACCAGCCTCTGACTACCGACATTGTGTTCCCGGCTCTGACCTTGTTCAACCTCCTCACTTTCCCCCTTGCCATCTTACCAATGGTTATTACTGCTATTGTCGAAGCAAGCGTAGCTGTCAGCCGTCTTACGGACTACCTGAGCGCCGATGAGCTTCAAGCCGATGCTGTACGTCGGGAGCCTCCTGTCGAAGAGACCGGCGAGGAGTCTGTCCGCATTAGGGACGCTAGCTTCACTTGGGATAAGAATGCCGAGCGTCGCACTTTGGAACAGATTAATTTCACCGCACACAAGGGTGATCTTGCTTGCATCGTCGGCCGTGTTGGATCTGGCAAGTCATCACTTCTACAAGCGGTGTTGGGTGACCTATGGAAGATCAATGGCGAAGTGGTCTTGCACGGGAAATCAGCCTACGTGCCTCAGCAAGCTTGGGTAATGAACGCCTCTGTACGCGAGAACATCGTATTCGGCCACCGTTGGGATCCTCATTTCTACGAAAAGACAGTGAATGCTTGCGCTTTGCGCGACGATTTTGCTCAGCTTCCAGATGGCGATCAGACGGAAGTTGGTGAACGCGGAATTTCACTTTCGGGAGGACAGAAAGCCCGTCTGACGCTTGCGCGTGCTGTCTACGCTCGTGCTGATGTCTACTTGCTCGATGACTGTTTGTCAGCTGTGGATCAGCATGTTGGGCGACACTTGATCAACAACGTCCTGGGTCCCAATGGTCTGCTGGCTGGTAAGACCAGAATTCTGGCTACCAATTCCATCCCTGTCTTGGTCGAAGCCGATATGATCGTGCTCTTGCGTGAGGGCAAGATACTTGAACGCGGCAGCTACACCCAACTCATGGCCATGAAGGGCGAGATCGCCAGCCTTATCAAGACATCACAGAACGAAGACCAGAGCGAGGACAGTGCCCCATCTGAGGGCGCCATGAGTGACGAGGAGTCCACAGTTTATGGTGGTAGTCCGGCATCGGACGACAACCAGAGCAGGGAGGAGGTCGAGGCAGCTCAGGAAGGCACATCTCATCTCGCATCTCTCAGGACTGGTAACAGCACGGCCCGAAAACACAGTTTCGCAACTCTTCGCCGCGCAAGTACTGCTAGCTTCAAGGGACCACGTGGTAAGGCTACGGACGAAGAGAATGGTCTCAAGAGCAAACAGACGAAAGAATTTTCAGAACAGGGCAAGGTCAAGTGGTCTGTGTATGGCGAGTATGCAAAGACTAGCAACCTAGTTGCAGTTGTTGTTTACCTGGCACTCCTTGCCGGCGCTCAGACAGCATCCATCGGTACGTGGTCCGCGATTGGCTCGTCACTTTCTAAACTCGAGATGACAGACGCTAAAATTATGCAGGTGCAAGTGTGTGGCTTAAACAATGGTCTGAAGCCAACCAGCGCGCTCACGGCAACCCACATGTGGGTAAGAACATCGGCATCTACTTTGCATTCGGTGTAGGATCTGCTGCTCTCGTGGTTGTGCAGACGCTCATCCTCTGGATCTTCTGCTCGATCGAGGTACGTTCAAATCGCATCCCATGGTTGCGCTGCGCAAGGCTAATGCGAAACACAGGCCAGCCGCAAACTGCATGAGCGGATGGCATTTGCCATCTTCCGCTCTCCAATGAGCTTCTTTGAGACTACACCTGCGGGGCGCATCCTCAATCGGTTCTCCAGGTATGTGCAGTCAAACGCAAAATCTGGTGTCATCATTGCATCGGCCTTCCTCATGCAGGTGTTGCAGCAGATTTTCTGCAATCTTCATATTGTACTGTTGCTGACGACCTCTGCTTAGCGACATCTACAAAGTTGATGAAGTATTAGCGTAAGTTCACTCCGGCATCGATTTCTCCGCGGGCTACAATCTGACTTATGCAGCCGAACGTTCAACATGTTGTTTGTCAATTCAGCTAGAGGTATGTAGCCGTCTTGGTATGTGGCTGTGGTGCCTTTGACTAACGCAAATGTGCAGCTATATTCACCCTGGTCGTGATCTCCGCTGGAACCCCCATCTTTGTTTCTATCATTTTGCCGCTGGGCGCGATGTATCTTTACATTCAGAGATACTATTTGCGCACTTCGCGAGAGCTCAAGCGACTGGACAGTGTTAGCCGAAGCCCCATCTATGCGCACTTCCAGGAGTCACTGAGCGGTATGAGCACTATCCGTGCGTACAGCCAGCAGAAGCGCTTTGAGCTAGAGAATGAGTGGCGAGTGGACGCAAACCTGAGGGCATACTACCCGTCCATCAGTGCGAACAGATGGTTAGCTGTGCGTTTGGAGTTCCTTGGGTCCATCATCATACTGGCTTCCGCTGGCTTCGCTATCCTCTCTGTTGCAAGCCACAGCGGTCTCTCGGCCGGTATGGTTGGTCTCGCAATGTCATATGCGCTCCAGATCACTCAGTCACTCAACTGGATCGTGAGACAGACCGTCGAAGTAGAGACCAACATCGTATCCGTGGAACGTGTGCTGGAGTACGCTGCTCTGCCAAGCGAAGCACCAGACGTCATCTCGAAGAACCGACCGCCAATCAGCTGGCCTTCACAGGGCGCCGTCTCCTTCAATAATTACAGTACCCGATATCGGCCTGGTCTGGATCTCGTGCTAAAGAACATTAATTTGCACATCAAGCCGAATGAGAAGATCGGTGTTGTCGGTCGTACAGGCGCGGGCAAGAGTTCGCTTACGCTTGCGCTATTCCGCATCATTGAGCCATCTGAGGGCCATGTAAGCATTGACAACCTCAACACCAGCACAATTGGCCTATTGGACTTGCGTAGACGACTCGCCATCATCCCGCAGGACGCAGCGCTCTTCGAGGGCACTGTACGAGACAACCTTGATCCCGGACATGTCCATGACGATACTGAGCTCTGGAGCGCATTGGAGCATGCTCGACTGAAGGAGCATGTTGCCAGCATGCAGGGCAAGCTGGATGCGCAGGTTTATGAAGGAGGGTCTAACCTCAGCGCTGGCCAACGTCAGTTGGTGTCCCTGGCCCGTGCCCTCTTAGCTCCAAGCAACATCCTCGTCTTGGATGAAGCCACTGTAAGTTTCGTTGCCGTAATGGTCGATCTCCTGCTAATATTTCCAGGCCGCCGTAGATGTAGAGACTGATGCCATGCTGCAAACAACCCTGCGTTCTAGCATGTTCAAGAACAAAACCATCATCACCATTGCCCACCGGATCAACACGATCCTAGACAGTGACCGCATCATCGTATTGGATAAGGGCACGGTCGCCGAGTTTGACAGTCCGGCCGAGCTCGTCAGGCAGAAGGGCCTGTTCTATGAATTGGCCAAGGAAGCGAATCTGCTCAGCAGTATCGAGGGAAATTAGTTGTAGTATATACGTAGAGCACAAACGATGTAGCAGAAAAGTAGTAGATTGTAATCTCACATATGCACGTCATACACCAAGCCTACCTCCTAACGTTCAGCACACTTTGTTGCACGAATCGTGAAGCAATGACGTGAATCGGAGAAGCCTTACTCTCCAGCCTCCTCCCGCCTCCAGAAAGCCCGCAAAGTTTGCTGAACAAGGGTGGCTACGAGCCGTTGCGCCTTGGCCATTTCGGGCGGGCGGCTTCTCTTCCCCATCAGCCATGGCGCGCGGAGCATCACGCTTCGGGATTGCCCGCAGTCGACCACGGTCTGACGCGCGCTAGCGGGCGGGGACGTCGTATAGGACTGCCGTTGCCGTGTGTCAATGTGTCAATGTATGTCATTGCGGCATGGATGATGGGCGTTTCGCCGTGTGGTCTGCGCGTGGTTGTTGGCGCGTCGCTTGCAGACTTTCGCGGGCGGCTCGCTACACATTCATATTGATTCTGACGGGTGGCAGCCACGTAGCAAGCCACTGCGTGTAAGGCGTGTGGCGTAGAAGCGATATCAGAGAGGGGTGTATTGGGTGCACGGAAATAGTATCGGGAAAGGGGAAGGTCATGCCGCTGTGAGCGACACTGATGCATGTGCATGTTGCACGGCGAGGCGGGGTCTGACAGCAATGTAGTACAGTATCTTGGAAGAAATTTTGCACCGCATTTCGAATTGTGCAGCATCCTCCAGGCTGTCTGAGCAGGATCGCTCCTGACCCGAATTGACTTCCGTCACTGGTGGGGCTGCACAGCACCGTCAACGTTTATCGTCAGATTTTGAAATGTTGCTTGGACCGGTGCATCTAAATGCGTGGAAAAGTATGCTAGCAGCTCGTCGTTCCTGGTTCAAACGGTGTCAGCGCTTGAGCTGCTAACAGTGCATATGTGCATCGCGATTTTTGCTCTCTTCGTTTGTACGTGTGGATTCCCATGTTTGCTTTTTGTGATGAACTGTTCGTCTGGGCATCGGCAAGGTTCTCGAACCTGTCACACCGATCTAAGCAGGATCGGACCAAGGACCAGGATTCTCAATGTGAGCTTGCACACCAGGCCTCCCGTTCGTTTCTACGGCGGGTACGGCTTTTGCCAGCATGGAGACGCTCCCTGGTATTAAGCAAGTCCCTGAAACAACCCTTGAGGTGAATTGATTGATAGTAGTACCAAACACATGAGTAAACGAAAGACATTGTTTGCTTAATAAACATGTATCCTTTACCAGCAGAGTAGGCCGATTCTCGCAGAAGACCGGCAGCAGAGAACCTGCGGACGGTTCAATTAGGCACATCTCCCTGAGGGTTCTGATGTCGCAAGCCACGCGCGCGCATGAGATTTGAAGAAGGGGAAGCTGTCTCTGATGCAGCCCGAGATCATATTAACACCGCTATTTTGACCGTTCAATCGCTTTGCAGTCTTTGCGTATGCGCTGCAAATCCTCATTTCGTCAAGCGTTGCACAAATCGCGTCGCACACCGTTTCCGTATCTGTTCCGCGGTGAATGTTGCAGGTCTTCTATAGGGACCGCCGGGTTGCTCAGCATGTGGGTGCTCTAGGCAGAGCTAAGCTGAAGCGTGCATGCTACCGATATTCGACATGCCCCCCCCCCCCGTCTGACCTGTCGCCTCACGCTCGCCCCACGGCTACTACGACAAACACAGACTCGACACATGGGACAGAGATGAGCGTCCAACTAAATCGGGCAATTCTGACGATCATGCGGCGAGTTAGGAAGACAGATAGGGTACCCTGACCTCTTCTGTGCCCGAATCGGGTGGCCACGTAGTTGCCATCAGAAGAAGCACTCTAAAGGATCAACGTGTTGAAACAAGACAACCGACCATTTTGAGCAATTTTGGAGGTGGATATCCATGGGTAATTCAAAGTTCCGCGTTAATACTGACTCAAATACCATGGAGACACCGAGCGACGATGGTATGACCGACATGGTGCCTTCAGCTGCCAGTCATGGAGAAGCGCAACGCTGCTGCAGCACCGCGTGCCCCCACACAAAAATCCATCACGCGTCACTGGCTGTCACTAAGCGAGCCACCGAATCGAGCGACCCACGTCGTACTTCCGCATGGTTGTGGGCTCAATACGGGGCGCTCAGCTCGCGATCGATTGCCGTACGATTGTCGAAATCTGAATCTGGACCGACGACCAGGATTTCGGTCGCGAGCAGCGCTTGAATTTCTCAAAGATCGAGAGACAGGCGCCCCATCGTTCGTGTTCATCCTATGATGTTTTTCAATCGGATGTTTCCGTCGTTGCCCGCTTGGTGTCGGGAAGGTGGCGTAACGGGGGAAGTGGTTACATTTCTGACTGGACTGGTGATTGACATGTCAGTAGGGGTTTTTGACGAGGGGAACCCTGTGCTCAAACTGCCGCTGGTGACCAAAGCATAGTGGGTGGCATTCGATGAGCGTATAGTAAATCCATCCATCACAAAACCACTCTTGCATGCCGCAGCGCATTTTCAAATCGCGGTGTAAGGCTCTAGAGCTACTCCAGAAGTTCACTCCGACCTGATCGTAAGGAAGGCCTCCTTTCCGATGGAATAGGTTCCGGCGCCAGGAAGCTGCAGACGGGGCGGCCCATAATGCATGTTTCGAATCAATCTCCCACCAGTGGCCCTTGCTGGATTGCATTAGCGTGTATACAGTATGCGATCTAGGTGCGGAGAACAATATTCGTTTTCTCGTCGCGATCTCACCAAATCTGATCCTTCTGCGGTAGCTGGATCCAGGAATGGCAAAGTTGTGGCTACGGGGAGATCGGGATTTCAGTAGACTGCAGATCAAAGGGCCTTAATCCCAGCTTTTTATGGCCGTTTCGAACGAGGCGCTCAACGGCTGGTAGCTTTCCCCTTCCGCCCGTCTTAATGCCGGGTTGATAATTGGACATCATCTGCCTTCCCTGTTCCGAAGAAGTCAGGGTCCCTTGCTATGCCCAGAGAATTGTCGAACGGGGCTGCTGTGATCTGGGAGTCTGCCGCTGGTCAGGGCGGCGGCTGCAATTGCGAACCGAGAGCTGTCTTAAAAGCTTCCATGTCCTTGCCCATACGTCCGGCTGTATTGTTCCCACTCATTCACCCGACACAACCGCCCACCATCGGACCTTTCCCCCAACACTCGCACACACCGGATTCTGACTGTGGAATTTGCGAACACCAAGTTCCAAATCAAACGATTGACCGGCACCCCGGGTTTCACGTTCCTGAGCGAGGTAAGTAACGTCAGATTCTAAGCGAGTCACGAGCCGGTGGCTGCACGATGATCCTTATGTGAGCCTCATTATGCATAATCGACGCTCCCATGATCACAAGCATTCGCCTGAACAACCTTTGTTAATGCTAGTATCACCAGTTAACATTGCGCACAGTGGCTCATCTCATACAACCTAACGCAGAAACGCTCCGAACCCATTTGAGCCGCCGTTGATCAACCTAAGCACCCCGCACAGTAACCGTCTGCTTCTGCGTCGCTTGCCGTCACCAAGCGTCAAGGTGCAGCGGCACATGGCGACGTTCGAGGCAGCTCCAGCCCCACCAGCACTGAAGGCCGAGCAACCTGCCATGAACTTCAAAGTCGATCAGAAGAGCCCAGGGATCGGGAGGTATGGCGAGGACCCATTTGCGCTGACTGAGAACTGCGATTATTATCCTCCATCGAAGGTGAGTGCAATTGTCTCTCTGCATGTCGTTGGAACTAGGCCTCGGTACCGACCGCCACGAGACGTGCCGCCCCGATCTAGCGTCCGCTCTTTCCCAAATTTCGAATTTCCCCCCTGTGCCTAACAAATTCAACCACGATGGCTAATTCAAGACCAGACGGCAAAAGAAACCATATCCACATCGGAAGCCCAGACCGCTGAGCACAAAGATGATGAAGTCGCGATTCCAATTCCGATTGCAACCCTAGTCTTCCAGGACGGCCGCACGGAGCCTGTCTACAAGCCTTTAGCAGGCCATGAGCATCTGTTTAAGACACAGCCAATGATCAGCTCCCCACAATCATTCAAGGGTCATGTGTCTGAGATGCATCGTCCCATTCAAGCGGCGCCGTTCCAGGTACTTGGTAAGCATCATGCCTGGTGCTGTGCCCCATTGATAGATCGCTTACTCGCTCTCGCAGGGACACCCCAGCATGCAGCCCAGGGACCACGACAGAAGGTTGAGACCCTGAGTAAACCCACTCCTTCCAAGCAGCGGAAGCCAGCTGCCCATAGGCAGGGACTGCTCAAGTCAAAAAGCCTTAAGAGGACCCGATCTGTCGCTCAGGGCTTGGCTCCAAACCGCAAGGCTTTGACCGATGACAATAAACCCGAAGATGTCGAGTCCACGGTAGAAGTGGTGACTGAAGAGTCACATACCTTTTACATTGGTGACGTCGATGCATTCAAGAAATTTCTCACCCGCCGCTTCGATGAGCTCACCATGAAGCCGCTTCGAGGTATTGCCACACATTGGGTTAAACTCATTGAGCCCAGACGGCTTGGAGACTGGGGCAAGTACCACGAGATGAAACCCTCCGAAGCAGAGACGCCGCCATGGTGGCCTCGAGACGTAATCTACAAAGAGCCTTCACATCTCAAGAAAGAGGGTAAGTGCGGCCACCTAAAGTACCGAGCAAGTCTAACAACTCACAGACCTCTCAACATTGGCCGTTGAGATGATGCTCGTTCACCGGAAGATTGACGACATCAAGCGCAAAGGGCCGTGGATCAGCAAGCTCCGAGATGTAGCCAAGTTCACGGTGCAGACAACCTCGGCTGATCACTTCTCGTCATCCAAGGGCGCCGCTCACAGCGAAGAGATGAAGAAGCGTGCTCTCGAACAAATACTGCCAAGTATATTCGAGGTTGCCCAAGCTTACGAGGATCACATCATGCAGTACAATCTTATCGAAGGCTCTGGTAACAAAGACCCAGGTCGAGGCAGACATCACACGTGGAAGCCCATCCCGAGGCCGATCAGACGACAGCAACCCAAGCGACCTCGACGGGCCGTACACTCCGAGCGTGTACAGGAGACAATCCACGAAGGATCAGGAGACGAGACAGAACCGGACGACACAATGACGAGCCTGGCCAGGCCACGTCATGCTCTTCCTCAAGCTCTCTCGTCGCCCCTTCCCTTGAATGCACTTGTCACCGCAAAGGTCTCCACACCGATCGCCTCCGGTCCTTGCACGCCCGCAATAATTCATGACGACTGCGTGATTCACCACACCGCATCGACTCCCAATTCCTCTTTCGATCAGTCATTGCATGGACTGCACCTCGGAGAAGAGGATCTGGATATGAAGCCTAATGTACGGACGATGTCCGATCACGGCGGCATGCAGGCTCCATACAACATGCCGTCGTATACACAGCCATTGCAGTATCCCACAACACCAAGTAGCTTCGACAACCAGGGATACCAGTCTGCAGACAACTATACCAACCAGCCCTCAGCCTTCTCTCAAAATGCTACAACCTTCGTCAACCCGTTTGCCATGTTCAACGCTCCTGCGCCCCCTATTGGCTACAATCAATATGTACCACCAATCCCAACCGCTCATGGGTTTCCTTATGAACAAGGCTTATTCCCTCCAACGCCTATGAGCTATCCCAACACACCAATGAACATGCCAATGACACCAAGCGACAGCGGCATAACCTACCACGGCCTGCCTTCCGACTACTCGGTTGATTCCCAACGAGCGCACCACTTCTGAGTCATACTTGCAGCGGGTGTTGCTAGCATTTTCGGCGTTTTGTTACGTTTAACGACTTGCGACGATTTTCCTTGAGAGTTTTATCCTGTCTCATCGCGTTCCAGCGCTGCATGCTGTAAGCTTTCCTATGCAGACTTTGCCTCGGCACATTCAGCGGAGCGTTTCGGTTCAGCATTGTATTCTTTCCAAGCCGTTGTTCTGGCTTAGTTCTCATGTCATGCAAGATACCCAGGTTATGATGTTACGCCGCTCACGACTGCGTTGCATGACAACCTAAAGGCGCAGCTGTCTTCTCAGGGGGATATAATAGGGTGAAGGGATTGTATAGTTGGATGATGCTGGAGTGAACGAACAATCGTTGTTGTCAGGGCCCTTCGACGGTGGATGTCTGGTGGACAACGTGTAGCGGTACCGGGGCTACCTGGCAAAAGTCGCAGCATACCATTGCTGCGCACATGAATTACGAATTTCGGTTATTTGTCACAGTAAAATTGTCTCTGAAATCGTTGAAGTTGATCATGTCGCGATGGAGATGACGATGGAGCGGCATGAAAGATTGGTGTTGGTCCTTGACGTGAAACGCCAAGCTTTCGTCACTCCCGCGGCGCTGCGGCTGCCGTCATATGAGCTCTTGGGCACAACAAGGCCGCACTTCTTTGTTTCGTCAACGCGCCTGCTTGTCGCATTCGACCACGACTCGGCCTGCGCAGGTCCCAGACATTGGCTGACACCCCAGAACCTCCATACACCGCATACGCCCATCCAGCAGACGCTGCACACGACCCACGCATGAGCGCATCGAACACGGCTTAGGCGCGACCATGTCGACAGTCGCACGCGGCGGCACCAGAGGAGGACGCGGTCGAGGTGCAGGTGCAGGTGTATGGCGTGGCAGCAATACACGCGGTGGACTGAATGGCGCGTTGAGCGACTCGAGCGATAAGCCCGCACTCGGCGCAAAGAAGCGTGGCGGGGGTGCGCCAAATGGAGCGAAGGCACGCAGCAATGCGCAAGAGCTGGACGAAGACGGCAAACCGAAGAAGTAAGCCTCAGTCTCCTTCTTCGACTCCACGACGGGCTGCGGGGCCCTCAACGACGCGACTGCGCTCAGTGCATCATCGAACAGCAGGAGCGACGCCCATGGGTGTGTCCCGCGGCCCATTCTGACCAAGCGCAATAGGCCCATCGAATTCGTATCTATGAAGAAATATGGCACCATGGAGAACTCGACTCCGCACGCGAAAGACGACTACAATAGTCGCTTCGACTACGTAAGTGCTGCTCGAGCAGGGCACTACCAAACGACAGGCTAATGCGCTCTAGTTGAAAGCTGCGCAACCGAGCTGGCGCAAGCAACTGCAGGAGAAGAAGCTCATGAACCCTGAAGGACAAATGAAGCTTGAAGACTCGGTCAAGCTCGTAGGTCTCTGCAACGACATGTGCCCAGAATTCGAGCGTGTGAGAAGGATAGCGCAGAAAGATTATAAGCGTCCAGAATGCGTGTGTATGCCTGCCTCAACGAAAGACAGCATGCTGATATGTACTAGACACCAGAGACCGAACACCTCAGTTACAATGACCGAGTCCCAGACGAATCGCGAATGGTCAAGGCCTTCACTCGATCCGCAGCTGGTGTCGACGTAGAACTTGTCATCGATATTCGAAACCCTGCAGCATGTTTGGTGAGTACCCGCTAGTCGACTGGAGTCTGGAATTAACGTCAGCAGAAAACTGTCAAGTACCTGTTCGGCCGTCTCGACAACGAGGGCTTCGACTACCTACACGCCTGGATCTGGGACCGTACTCGATCAGTCCGCAAAGATCTACGAACCCAAGTCGTCGAAAAGCCTGCCGATATTCGAACCCTCCTCGTCTGCCTGGAGGCGTCTGCGCGCTTCTACCTACTGTCCATGCACCAGATGGCCCAGACATCGAAAGAAGACTACTCGCACCAGCAGGACATGGAGCAGTTCAACCAAACCCTGACAACACTACGAGAACGGTACGACGACAACCGACGAGCCGGAATTCCTTCCGAGAACGAAGCTGAGTTCGTCGCATACCGTCTAATTCTGGCATCGATGTACGCTAACAGTCAACTCGAAAACGAACTCCACAACCTGCCGACTGGCCTTCGCAATAACAAACGCGTATTGACAGCAATCGAGATCTTCAAGGCAGCGAAATCAGCTTTCAATTTCGGGTCTGATAGAAGCTGGATCCAGGCGCAGGCCAACTGGCAAAAGTTCTGGGCTCTTGTCAGGTCGCCCAGTGTGTCCTACCTTATGGCATGCGCTGCAGAGGTAACCTTCAATCGTGTACGCCATGTGATCCTGGACTCGATATGGCACGCGTACAGGAGAGGCGGCAAAGGAGACATAGATGTGCAGGCTTGGACAACTGATCAACTGAAGGATGTTCTGGCCATGGATGACGGTAAGGATGCTGTGAAGCTTTGCGAGCTATTTGGTTTCCAATTCGAACTGAGTGCTCAGGGTCAAACGTACCTGGACATCTCGAAACTAGGCAACAGCAACAGATCGCTGAGCGTACCCCACTCGATCAAACCGCAGATGTTTTCGAACAATCTTGTGGAGTCAAAACGACACAATCGAGCTTTTTCGGCGATCATTGAGGGCATGACAGTACAACAGGCGAAGACGAAAGGATTGCTGGTGGACCCGCGCACAGTACGAAATGGAAACGAAGATTCACTGTTCATACCAGACACCGTCGCCGTGCCGAAGTCCACCAACATCTTCGGTCAAATCACCAATGTCTCAACAACGACGAGTGCTGCAAACTTCAATCCGAACCCTTTCGCCAAACCGTTCCACCCTCCGAGCCAACCTTCGTCAGTTAGCTCAAAACCGAATCCTTTTGGCGGCAATGGTACTTTGGCAAGCCAACCCACACTGGCAACTCCTGCGCCAGTGTTCGGCGGGGGTGCTTTTCCCCCCACCACCTTCGATGCTGCTAAGAACCCCATCAAGTTTGCGCCGACACCCGCCTCGAGTACCAATGACAATCCGTTCGCTAAGGCCGCAGCGGCCTTAACTCCGCAATCTAGTACTCCACAATCGACACCGCCAGGATCCTTCAATTTTGGTCTCAATGCCTCCCCGGCTCCGCAAAGTCAACCGGCCGTTACTCCTGCGGCACCAGCGTCCACCACAATCAGCAAAGAGTCCGCATCTGGCGCAGGCAAGCCATTTGTTTTCCCCGGACTACCTGAATTGGATGCAAGGATAAAGAAGGGAGACTTCCAAGGATTGTCTACCACATCGGCAGGATCGCCACCTCCGCCAGACGCTGCAGCAGAGGCCGCTGCCAAAGCGCAGGCTGAAGCTGATGCACGCGCGGCAGTGCTGAAACAGAGGCAAGAGGCGGAAGAGCGACGCAAACGGGAGCAAGAAGAGCACGACCGGAGAGCGAGGGAGGCACGAGAAGCCGAGCAACGGCGGGTTGAGGAAGAGAAGCAACGGTTGTTGAGGGAACAGCAGGAGAGGGAAATCAGAGCGGCGCAGGAGCGAGAAAGACTCCTTCGGGAGGAACAAGAGCTGCAACGGCGACAAGAGCAGGAGCAACTGGCACGTGCACAACAGCGGGAAACGGCTTACAGTGCACTGACATCCAACATCGTATTCAGTGGGGAGGAGGGACTTTTGTATCAGTTTCTAGAGAATACGGTCAAGAACGTTGCAGCAGCCGGTCACAAGGAGTGGCAGGCTGAGCTGCAGCGAAAACGAGAGGCAGTGGAGAGGGAGGCGAAACGAATTGCATTTGCACGAGCAGTGTTCACACACTGGGTTGCGCAGGTGCAGAAGAAGAAGAGGTATGTCAAGGCGAGAGAGAGAAGGAAACGCCTGAAGGCTCAGCGCGAGCAGTCAATTAATGGTGAAGGTGAAGGTGCCAGCGAAGCTCCTTCCGGCTCGGTAGCAAGCACGGACCTGCCCAATGGCGAGTCAACAACGCGAGGCGCGCCTGCCAACGACCGGCGCGCCAGACGAGCGCAAGAACGCCTTGCGAGCGCAGCAGCCGACAAAGGCAACATAGTTTCGCGACCACAAGCTGCCTCTTCAATGCAGCCGCAGAAAGCAGACCCTTCGGCCACGATGCTGAACGGTTACCACGTGCGCAGCTACTCGGAGGCGTACCACAAGTCTACCGCGCCTATCGACCGTACAGAGACCGACTGGTTCAAGTTGCGAGCCATGGGTATTGACCCAAGCAAGCACCGCAAGAGGAGCTTCGACTCGGCTACTGACGAAGGCAAAGAGGATGCCGAAGCCAAGCGCGTGCGCAGGTCTGACTCTGATGCTTCACAGATCTCGCTGCAGCCTCCACAAGCGCTAGAAGCTCCCTCAAAGCCGCTCACCATCGACGAGCGCTTAGCTCGCATTCGAGCGGCGAAGCAAGCCCTCAAGTCCTCTGGCTCGTGGTCGCCAACAGTCAATGGTGTCACTCCCAGCAAGCGGTCGTCGTTCAGTGGCCGCGCGAGTCTTGTCATTGCGCAGGCTCGCGAGCTGCTTTCTAAGTCACCCAAAGCGAAGCATTCACCAGTGACTGTCCATGACTTCGGCCGCAGTGTCCCCAATCTCAGCGCGTCGACTTCCTCCTTCCGATCATCAGCCCTTGGTAAGAGTATAGGAACCGCCCAGAGCAAGAAACCCGCGTACTGGGCTCGCGCCAGCCGCTTCGTCCCTCAACATCTCTACGGCAAAGGACCAGAGGCTATTCGAGAGTATCGCGACAAGTACGTCAACTCGCCCACCAGCACACCGCGACCTCTCAGCATGGAGCCGCTTGCGCTGTCTTCGCCGATCCCCACCCAGTTCTCGTACGTACCGCAGCCAGGGCACATACAGCCACAGTACAGCGAGGACGGGAGTGCGAGTGGCGTGGACGTGGTCGATGTCGAAGCTGAAGACAACTACCCCGGTGACACTGAGGAAGACTCCTTCGATGGCGATATTGAAGAAGAGGAGCATGACGAAGAGGACGAGGACGAGGACGAGGAGGAAGAAGAGCTTAACGGCCCCAATGAATTCGATGCCTACGCTGAGCAATACGAGGAGGAAGAGGAGTACACGGAAGAAGAAGATCAGCAATTCGCACAGCCAGGAGGCAGCTTTGGTGCCGATATTGGCCCTGGAGCTACCCAAGACGATGCTATCGAGCTGTCCGACTGAGCTCAACCATACATCTGTATATCATATCGACGGCGTCTGACAGCATAGCGTTGGCGTTTTCTCATTTGGATCAGCAGGTTGGAAGCTGCCTACACATCCCAAAATACTGTACATTGAGGTTTTGATACCCGATAAATACGAGAGTGAGGTGTGGGAGTAAAAGATACACTGTTTCTCTTCGCCTTGATTTTGACGCGGTGCCATTGCATGCTCACGCTTCCTCACCAGCTACCACTCCACCATCGAAATAACCACCAAATACCGAATAACCCCCAGCATCTCTTCCTGGCACCACAGCACCCCTCGCACACACATTACCGAACATAAACGCTACCCCTGTCCCCGCATATCCCCCCCCCCACACACACACACCTGCTCGCACCTGATTGCACCGTCACTTTCTCACTTCTTCACAGAACCTCGATCCTCGGGATCCGCCATGCAGCCAAGTCCATCGCGCCGGACGCAGCCCCTGGTTCCATGCATTTGATGCCGGGTCGAACATGGGCTTTGGGTTTTGCTTTTTTTCGCGGATGCGGAGGGCTGAGGCGATGCATGTCAGACGGGCGGGCCACAAGTTAGGCGAGCGCGCGCCATACGCGCTCGCTATGCGATGGGTGTCGTGGGTAAGTCTGCATGGGACGTGGGGTATGTGTGTGTGGAAGGAGGGGTTCGGGACGTCATGAGCGTGGGGTTGGGATTGTGCGTTTGGGGGAAGGGGCGATTGGAGAGTGCTGTGTGTGCGAGGTATAGGCAGATTTCGATTTCTTGAAGATGAGTCTGTTGTTAAGAATCGGAAGACTTTAGTTTGGTGACATGGCAGTGGCGATTAAGCGCTCCGCGGGCTTCTGCAAAGGAGAGTTTGGGGCAGTTGATTGATGAAGAGTATTTGCCGCCCTGTCCGCCAGGGAAGCACCGGCAGTGGGACTTGTAAGCCTGGAGGTGGAAGAGAATTGCGTTGTCATGTAGAATATACGAGTGGCGTCTGCCTAGATTTGTTGGTAGGCTTCACGCAGCTGCAACTCCAGTGGTACAACAGAAGACTTTCGAAGTGAGGGTTCAATCAAGAAATTCATCTTGATGGGGATCGAATCGAACCAGATCTTCTTGATGGTTTGTCCAGATTGTGCAAAGGTGCTCTCCAGGTACTGCCTAGACCAAACACTGAGGTACCAGGACGGGTAAAAACACGGCAAAATTGGCGAGTGAAATACACAGAAGAAAGCCCGCTGATTACACCGCGTTAGGGGTGTATTTTACATAAAAGTGCGGTGTATTTTATACTAAATAAAGGATATAATTAACACTTTATTATTCTATCTATTCTATCTATGCTATACAAATCATGGGTAGAGGGAGATAGGAAATAAGATGGGAGATGGACGATGAGATGGGAGATAGACAATAGACAATAGTTAACAACAAACTATTATAGATGATTAGTTCTAGTGTAAACTTACCTATGTGCGGTGTAAAATCACTGTGGCGGTGTTTTTAACACTGCGCTGGTACCTTAGTGAAAGGATCTGACAACGCATATTCGTGCCAAAGAGCCTTTTAGATGCCACTCCCTCTACCCACGCCGAAACCAGGCTGGGAGGCCTTTGTGGCTGTGCACTCGATTGGAGTACTCCTTGGACCAAGCGAATATTCATTGTTTGATCGCGCAGCTCTCGAGGCAGCTGTAGAACTGAAGAGCTATGCTTGGAGATCAGCGTCGTTCTGGATGTAATTCTCCCGTTCTCAGATCATATGAATTTGCTTCGGAAAGTTCACATCATACCTTATCACGGCCTCGCCATCCCAGACAGTACTTTTGGTGCTCTCACTAGCAACGGTCCTTTTTCCCAAAAGACCTATGTCTTTTGTTGCCCGATCCAATCTTTTGAGCGGGTTGTTCAGCGTCACATCGAAACTGTACAATACTGGTAAGAGCTCGACGCATCTCGTGGTATGTGAGGTTGAAAATCTGTCACTATCATTGCAAGCAATTCTGGGATCCAGTAATGAATGGCTGCGAAGCACTCCTGCGGCCGGTATTGTACCCACTCATTGGCAACCATCGTTCTGGTCTGGAGAGATCGGGGTTTTCGAAATTTATTAAACTGCGGCTTATCGCGTATGGCGAGGTGTAGACACTGGTGCCTGGAGTGAGAGGGTAGCCTAGCACGGGGCTGCTGTCATGCGCTATACGTCGTAGAAGTCCCTCAGCTATAGGTGGGTAAAGGCATAGGCCTTGCTTCAAGCAAGCGATGAGGTACGGAAGCTGTGCTAATCGTTCTAGAGATAATTAATCTAAGTGCTGAGAAGAACAGATCGTGCGCAAGAGTCTCTCCAGTTCTAGGTGAATCAGGAGGAGGTATGTGATGCCGCATAGCTGGGTTGCTATAGTCTCCGTGCCGGCACTCATAAAGACAGCTGCATTAGCGTGGATCTGGTTGTTTGTCAAGAAAAACTCATTCCTGGTCCCGATAAGAGTCCAGATATCCGGTTTGTCTCGGCCCCGCCCCAGTCGTTCATCAAGCAGACTGGCAGAGTTTTTCCAATGCTGGTCTCGGGCATTGCTGGCTTGTCTCGATGCTACAAGGCTAACGAATGGCCGAAAGGTACGGTGAAAACGAGCCGCCGCAAGGAAATTGGTCGCTTTGACGTATCCATAGACGATGTTTAGCCAAGGGTTGGACTCTCCGTTGTCAAGCATGTCGGTAGCCTGTCCGAAGGCAAGCTCGCTCATAACATCGAACGCCACGAAAACGTACATTCGTATCATATCAATGTTGGCGGACGGCTCTTTAGAAACAATTCCATGTATGTTGTGAACTATTTTGTCCACATAGCAAGAGATGAGCGACTACTGGAGCTTTGATCCGCGGTCAGAAAACGCACCAGCAATGATTCTGCTGACCTTCGCGTGGCTTTTATCTGTAACTCACCTTTTTTTCGGGGTCTACTGGAGAATCGCTAATCGTCCGGGGTCGTCTTGTACGCAGCATACGGGTAACCATATAACGTAGTTTACAAGCGAGTCGCGCGTACAAGCGAGCTGCGCACCCCACCAAACTTGCCCACCTCTTTCATCTTAACGTACAATGGCTCAACGCAGTGCTACTCAGAAAACCTCAAATGAAGCAGATATTCAGCTTGCTATCTTGTCTGTTACTTCTGGTCAATTACACGCTAATCGACGCGCTGCTAATACCTACAACGTTGCTGAATCTACACTGCGCAGCCGACGCGCTGGTGTACCTGCCCGATGCGATTGCCAGCCTAACTCAAGGAAGCTCACTCAGGTAGAAGAGGAGGTGATTGTTACCCATATACTTGACCTTGACTTGCGTGGGTTTGCGCCCACGTACGCAGCTGTACGTGATATGGCTAATAGACTGCTGGCTGCGCGCAGCGCTGGTGAGGTTGGGCAGAAGTGGCCTGCCAACTTTGTTAAGCGTACAGACAGTCTTACGACGCGTTTTAATCGCGCATATGATAGGCAGAGAGCTCTGTGTGAAGATTCAGTCTTAATCAAGAAGTGGTTCGAGCTGGTAGAGCAGACAAAGATCAAGTACGGCATCTGTGATGATGACGTCTGGAACTTTGACGAAGCTGGCTTCATGATGGGCAAGATTACGACGCAGCTTGTCGTGACGGGGTCAGAGAGAAGAGGCCGGCCAAAGGCTCTCCAGCCAGGTAATCGTGAGTGGGCGACGCTGATTGCTGGCATCAACGCTGCTGGTTGTTCTATCCCACCGTTCATCATCTTAACTGGCCAGTACCACCTCTCTGCCTGGTATGAAGACACAGCAATCCCACGCGACTGGGCGATCGCAGTCAGCGACAACGGCTGGACTACCAACGAGCTAGGAGTAGAGTGGCTAGAGCACTTCAACGCTCATACAAAGGCTTGTACAGTAGGAGCACGTCGGCTGCTCATCCTTGATGGCCATGAGAGCCACCACTCTCTTAAGTTCCAGGAGATCTGCAAGGAGAACAATATCTATACGCTCTGCATGCCGCCTCACTCATCTCACCTTCTCCAGCCTCTTGACGTTGGCTGCTTCTCGCCATTGAAGCGCGTGTACAGCCGTGAGATTGAGAGCCTGATCCGCGACCATATCAACCACATCACCAAGCTTGAGTTCCTCCCAGCTATCAAGGCAGCGTACGATCGATCATTCACGTCTACCAATATCTGCTCTGCCTTCTCTGGCGCAGGGCTTGTCCCTCTCCATCCAGATGTTGTTCTATCAAAGCTTGACGTACAGCTGCGTACACCAACGCCACCAGCAGCCCTGATAGAGGCTCTGTGGGAGGCTCGTACACCAAGCAACGTACGTGAGCTTGAGGCTCAGTCAAGCCTAATACGTGAGCGCATACGTAAGCATAAGAGCTCGTCGCCAGCCTCAATTATTGAAGCAATAGATCAGCTTAAGAAAGGGGCAGAGGTGATAATGCTGTCTGCTGAGCTAATGCGCGATCGGATCACCAACCTTGAGAAGGTAAATAAGGCAGCGTCTGCGCGTAGGCAGCGCAAGAGAAAGCGTATACAACACCAAGGAGTATTAACAATGGGAGCTGGAGAGGATATACTCGCTCAACGTGAGGCTGAGCAGCAGACTGCTCGTGAGAAGCGTCAGACAGGAGAGCAATCAGGCCTCAGCCGCCAGGCTCTGGCGCGCTGCAGCAAGTGTAGAGAGACTGGACACAACGCGCGTACGTGCAAGAAAGACACTATAGCTACTGCTTAATCTACTGCTTTAATCTCTATATATTATACTGTTGCGTTGTTGAGATATACGTCTAGAGAGGTGGGCAAGTTTGGTGGGGTGCACAGCTCGCTTGCGTGCGCAGCTCGCTTGCCACCTACGTTATGTCCGTCCATGCTTGTGGGTCAGTGAAGCTCAAGAATGTTAGGCATGTTCGCACAAATAGATTACGTTAGTTAGATGGCTGTGAAATCATACCATGGCCGTATTGTTCATGCAGGCGTTTATGCCCGTGTCAAGAGTCTCCTTTCACACTGTGATAAAGCCACGGGATATAGCTTGCTGCGGCAAAGAATGGTCATGGGACTATTGTGACTTCGTAAGGAGCACAATTTAAGCCACACTTTTAACACTCACTCTGTCGGAGTGAATGAAAACAGACGTTGCAAATGTACATGCATACTATCCATGTCGGGCACTAGTATCGAACATTTTAGCAACCATCAATTCAACTCTTAGCCAGCCGCGTCATGGACCTAGAACAGCCGAAATTCCCTGTAGGATATTTGATGTTGTAATCAATACAATTTTCGCAGATACAGAACTGGATACAGCCACGGATCTGGCTGGTATGGCTTGTTCCAAGTCTCTGCTAGAATCGTGATGATACATTGAAAGTTTGTTTGTCAGATCACAGAACCTTCACTAAGCTTTATACACAGAATTTCCTAGCTATCAAGTGTAGCTAACGCATCGACGGTAGCGGTGATTGCCCGTCATATAGTCCTAATAGTAGTGCATTTTCATTGCTGCAAGGTGATATTGATTTGCCGTCGTATCATTATCCACGAAAGCTAACAGGACACGACCCGAAATACGAAGTTGTTACCAGCAACACCATGTCAGACTCTGTTCACCTCAGGTCATGTTGTGCGGCTAAACCCCCGCGTCTCGGTTGTCTAGCTCGAAGATGACGTTCCCATCGACCGAAAACTCTTTCCAACAACGGGGTACTTATGCAGACCTCCATCCTGAGTGACTCCCTAATATCTCGTCTACCGGAAGAAGAGAAACTATCGGATCAAGCAGTCGTATGCGCGCCACATCAAGTAATTACTTCCACGTCCGGTGATATGCAGGTCTGTGACATTGCCGCAGAGCTCTATTACCAATGTTGTCAAACAAGCGATCAGATGGTGAAGGCTGATATTTTCTACCAGCATCCATCGCAATCAGTGCTCATTCAGGAAGCCGGGCACTCCAACGTCCAGCGGTGAGGGCCTATGTGGGATAAAGCACAGGAGATCTTCAGGAAGTGGAGCCACATAGAACTTAGCAGACGCTAAAATTGGACAACGGGGTTGGTTGAGACGAAACCTTTCTCCTGCTCACTAGTTGCAGCCGAGACTGAGATTATCGTGGTGAGATAATTTGTAATGACAACTTCTATGGGCAAGATGAAGTCCGCAAGAGTCCTCGTTGCAACAACGCTGTTGACTAGAGGGAAGCTACTAAGACCCTCGAGCGTGCTGCATGTGCCAAGAAAGACTGAACTTGCAGCAGGTTGAGAACGGCAAACAAGGTAAAGCAGTTATGGTTTGAAGGTATGCAGAAATTATGGAGCTCGATAAGGGTAGGGTTTGAATGAGCCAGGTGAGCAAATCGAGCTACGCCATCAGGCGTAGTAGATAGGACTTGAGATTTGCAAGAAGTGATTCGACACCGCAAAAGCGTGATGTGCAAGATGGTGTCTGGCCGAAGATCTTTGTTTTCCGTAGGTCGTTTGCTGCGGTCGCGATACACCACCTTTGGCGTTTCCTTCAGGTAGGAAACACATAACGAAATCTAGTCAACTTGCTGAGATGAGTACAAGTTCTGCTTCGCATTACGCCCGACTTCGCAAGGTGTACTTGAGTCTATGATTTCGAATCGGAAGGCGTTTTTGAAGACTTTGATGATCTCAAGAACAGTCACTCAACTGCTCGAAGACATACGCCGAATACTGCTCCTCGTTGGATTGTATAGCATTAATTGGGAAGGGGGTATCTTGTGTAACTAAACAATGACGAAGGTAAACCCAGCAAACATACAGAGGAGCGAACGACAGACTGAAGGACCTAAACCGAGCCCGTGCCCATATCTATATGTGCTTTTGTGCTTTTGTCCGACATCAGCGGACTATGTACAAGTGTGTGCGGCCGGAAGGCCGTTCTGGTGGTGGGAGGGGGAATGGGATCGTGTCATGTCTCACAGCGCATGAGGAGGTCCTGTCCTCCAAACTTTTCCGTCTCTTTTGTTGGCGACGTCACTTGCGGTGACAGTATTAAAGTGCATCGAGTGGTGTTCAACCTCCACTTTTGGTGTCGTCTCGTCGTCTCGATATTTACAATGCGTTTGTCACGCCCCCACGATTGAGGAAACTCAGAAAATGCCGATGCGTGGTCGCCAGTCGCTCTCAGCCGCAGCCTTCGGGTTGACGGTGATGTGATAAGGGAAAGGGTTGGCGTCCGTCGTCGTGATTGGGGGGATGTGATCTTTGTCGCGATTAACGATGTTGATGATCTTGTGCGCAGCCTTCTCGAGCGACTTGGTCATGGCACGGCGGACTTTAATGACGTCTGCGGTTGCGGGGTTAGTAAAGATCTCAAAACCAGAGCCGTGCAGACAAACCAGCCTCGGTCCTGGGTTGGGCGAGCGTCACATCCAGCGTCCACTGCTCCCAACACACATCCTCGTCTGCCTTTCCAAAGAAGTACGTCTTTCTCCGTCGCTTCTCAAAGAACTGTACGACAAGCTGTCCTCTCCCTCTCTGCTGGTGTGCTCCGTCTATTGCCCGCACTAACGCAATCGTCCGCTGGTCGATCAACGTCTCCAGATCAACATCGTCGATGGCAGGCAGGGTGAGATCGAGGAGGTCACGGGTGAGCGGCGATATGGAAGTAAAGTAGCGGTGGAAGAAAATCGTGTGCAGGATAGCTGTAGAAGGTCAGCCAGAATTTCACACGGGTTCAGTCCATGTCCGGACCGGACCGGGGGGGAAGCGGAGATTGTGGACAGTTTTCCCCAAACACAGCAGACGTAAGACTTTATGCAGGGCAAAAGAGTAGACTCACCCTTCACGACGTCCTTTACACACGCCAGGTCTGCGAAGATTTCGAGGTTGTACTCGGGTCGCCGGCGTTGCTCCATGTTTGGCATCAGCAGGTCCTCTGCTGGTACCACGCCACGCGGGCTTCCCGGTCTTATCTAGCCCTACAAGGCGTTTGGCGCTCGAGCAACGTCCGGCAATGTAGTGCGCAAAGTCGAGGTTTCCTGTACAGAGAGACGGAGAATAGAAAAAGCGCAGATGTTGGGGTTGAGGGGTTCGTGCTGGTTAATGATCGCCGGACCTCACCGTTAGCACTTCCTTTGACAGCCACGTTCTCCCGCAAGCCTATCAGCTCAGCCTGAATACATTCTGCGCAAGCGGCCTAACCACTTTTTCCCGGCTTGTCTCAGCTGTTTCAGGCGATGACGTTGGCAACCACGCGCAGCGGCAGACATATCACCTGCGCATCGAACTACCATCACGGCATCGTCGGGCCTGCTCGCGGCTGACTTCTTCAAGGCTGCAGCCGTCCGCTTATGGCCGGCCCGTGAACACCCTCATCCAGCAGCTATGTGGCGCTAGGTTCAACTCTGACATAATTGCAGTACATATCTAGATAAGCGTGCAGCTAGACAGAACACCTGTTCAGCTACGCATAGCCGCCAGCTTCCAGTTATTCCGTCGGTGTCCATCTGAAGCAGCTGCCTAGATGAGTATGTCCGTCTCATTTGCACTTATATGGGCACACTGATACCAAGAGCCCCGACACGACTTCGACGTTAGCCTGCATGGCCTATCATCACTATGCCTCAGCAGCCTTGATGCTTGCCTTCTCCCCGAAGATCTCCAGACCACCGTCGTTCTCGTCGAAGAACCCAAATTGACGCTGCATCTGCTCGATGCCATGTTCATCCAAGTACGGCAGCTCCTTTGCAGCCTTGACGTAGTTCATGTTCTCCATGTGTCCCTTCGCAAAGATGAGATCGATTTCTTCGAGCGAGCGCTTCGCTGTTTCGGGGTAGTAGATGTAGATGAACGGCAGAAAGCATGCATTGACGACAGCAAAGAAGAGGTATGTTCCCCAACCAATGTTCGAGATCATGATGGGTGTAATCATCCTGTCCTTGGTCAGTCACTGCTGTCCTTTGTATGGAACGGGCTTTCTCTTACACCACCAAGAAGTTGAACAGCCAGTTCGTGCAGGTCGACACAGCGTTTGCCTTTCCACGAGTCTTGATCGGGTTGATTTCAGCAGGATAAAGCCACGGGAGAGGCAGCCATGTAGCGCCGAAGAAGGCAATATACGTGAACAAGCCGACAGCTGCGCCCTTGGCTGCTTGTGGGCTGCCCGGAATCAAGGCACCAAATACGATGACCATTGACAAACCTAGATGAGACGGTCAGTCAAGTTGACTGTAAGCTTGCTGAGCTTCTTACCTTGGCCAAGAGAGCCGATGAGGAACAGCTTTCGTCGCCCAACGCGCTCAATGATGAACCAGGATGTAGTCGCAAATATCGAATAGACGATCATGTTGACACCGCCGAGCAGAAGCGACATGTCGTGAGACTGACCGATAGACCTCTCAAAAAGAATTGGGAAGTAGTAGATCACGGCGTTGCAGCCACCGATCTGTTGCATCAGCTGGGAAGACGCGCCAAGCATCATACGTCTGAAGTGCTGTGTCTTGCCGTTGGTGAACAGGGCGCTGAACGGTGTGTTACCGCCTTTGTGGCCAGACGCACGGAGCGAGTCCATGATGATGTGCGCTTCGAGCCGAGTCTCTTCTGAATCCAGCCGATAGCCGCGAAGTGCAGAGATGACTTTGACAGCATCTTCATGGCGATCCTTACTCAACAACCATCTCTGTAATAGGTCAGATACGCTGCGTTCCAAGGTGGGAAATATTTGTGGACATACAGGTGACTCAGGCAGGAACCATGGACCGATCAAGATGATCAGCGCGAAGAAAATCTGGAATGCGATTGGGAAGCGCCATGTAAGCTGATCGGGCCCGAAAGAGCAGCCATAGTCAGTCCAGTATGCAATTAGTGTGCCGAACGCAATGATGCCGCCTTCGATGCAGATCAAGAGGCCTCGATTCGAGGTCTTCGAGCACTCGGCCTGATATGTTGGAATTGTTGCTGTGTTCATGCCATTGCCAACGCCGGTGATGGTTCTGCCGATGATGAACTGCGCACCTGCGTTGTATCCTTTGATGGGTGTAATTTGGACAATTGTACCAAGGATCATGGTGATCGCTCCGCACATGATTGCCCTACGACGACCAAGGTAATCGCCGTACAGAAGCATAGTCACGGCGCCAGCAAGACATCCGATTTCGTAGATGGCAGTGACGAAACCTTCCATGGTCGAGTTATAGAGGATTTCTGGGAAATAGGCGTGGAATGGGGCGGCGCCGATGATGCCTGACATGACACCCTCTGGGCACGAAATCAGTGACGCTCTCTGCAGCAATGGTTGCACTGACGGTCATAGCCAAACAGGAGGAAACCAGTTGTAGCAACAACTGACACAGCGGTACTCAACGGCCGACCCGTCAGCCCCATGAATTTGGGGTGCTGATTAGCATCCTCCATCTTGAGAAGACAAGATGTTGTGAATCCGCAAAGTCTAAACAATGCTCAATGCAGAGTGCGAACGATCTGGGGTAATTCTACAGCGGGGAAAGTCGAGCTCTTATTCTTTTCCCGCATCTTCTCCAGATCTCCACAACCTTGGTCGCGCAGACATAGTGTGCTATCCTGGTACAAGGACTGCATGCTGCATGAGGCGTGGCCCGTCCGACGATGCAACGTCATCTCCATACTGCCCGGCCGCCTGCCAATGGTGCTGATGACACAAAGCCGCGGCCCCTCTCAGCCAGCATCTTGGTGCCTCAACGCTGCTGAAAGGTTGGTCAGTCAGATACGTCAGGAACTGATTGCCGAGGCAAGGCCGTTCGGAATCACTGTTTGAAGCGTGAGAGCGTAAGCTAAGGCGGTGGCACTAAGCCTCAACGGGCCAGCAGCGGGATGGCGCCGCAGATCATTTGGGCGCAAAGAAGCCTCACAAGCTACAAATTGGTGTCAGACACAAGCTCTACGAGCTCTGTCCGCGCCTGTAATCCAGCGGTGACTGTACCATGGATCAGGCATGGGAAGTGCGTCTGAATCAATACAGCGCGGTCGTGAGTTTGAGAAATCCTGTTGTAAGCCGCACGCTGCAGGCAGGACGAGGCTAGACGTCGTGTGACACGCAAGGATTAGTGCTCTAAGAAGTAGGGAATCGAGCAGCGGATTCTTCCCCAAGTGTGACCTTGCACGGCTGAATGGCCTGATGTGTGATAGTAAGATCTACAATGTGCGGGCATGTGAAGAGTCGAGAAAGGCTTGCGATGATCGTATCGTACAGCGGCAGTGTTTCTCACTCAGACCTGGCTCGTTCAGAGCAGTAGCTGTGAAAAGACAGACCATTTGGCTCTCAGAAAGGCCCGTATTTCGAAGGCGACGTGCGGGAGCGGATACGGGTCGAGTGTGGATTTCGCGGGGAAAGAACAACCGCTAAGTGGGCAGCCTCGCCAAGCGAAAGACCCCGGTCTTTTGATCACCGAGGCTGCCCCGAGAAGACACGCGCTTTCGACGCGTACTTGTGCACACGAGCGCACCACAACGACATGGTCAGCAGCAAGCGCCGGCGAGACGACATTGAGGAAGATGAAACACCACGCAAGTTACGCGCCCACATTGCTGATGATGAGACCGGCACAGAGTCAGACGCCTTTGAGGCGCAGACGCCCTCGCGGCGGGCCAGAAACCAGCACCTGATGGACTTTGGCACGCCTAAATCGATACTGAAGAAGTCTGGAATAGCTAACGGTGTCAATGGTATACATGCTGCGACTCCGAAGTCGAATCGAAAGCTTTTATTTGAAACGCCGACTAAATCTACCAATGGCGAGACACCGAAGGGGACACCAACGATTGTTCGCAACGCGGATCGCAGTGCAAGGCGAAAGAGCAACAGGCGGATACTCGAGCATGCTGCACACGGGGAGGAGAGCGATGAGGAGGCTTTCGACGAGGAGGAAGCACTGGCAGAAGAGATCCTCGAAGAGGATGGCGGAGCAGTGGAGACTGTTGAAGAGATCGCACAAGAGGAGGTACCCGTACCAGAGACACCATTAAAACGGAAAAGAGGTAGGCCAAAGGGCTCAGGAAAGAAGAAACCTAAGTCACCCACGCCGCCGGCCGAGCTCCCGGCACACGAGGAGTACTTCTGGCAGAACCGACCCGGTGGGCTGAAAACGTCGAATAACACGCTGTCCGCGCAGAGCTTTCTTAACCACGATGAATACTTCCAGGCAATTTCGAGCTACGCGGACCGCCACCAGACTGAGGTGGACCTCCTGCTGGAGCTGCACAGCCGTGCTTTCGACCAGTGGGTATTCGAGCTTGAGGAGAGCTTCAATATATGCCTCTACGGCTATGGGTCAAAACGCGCAATCACTGACAAGTTTGCGGCACATCTGCACCACCATCTCTTGGAAAGAGCACCTTGTAAGGGCTCGAAAAAGACTCCCAAAATCGCAGTAATCAACGGCTATGCTGCGGGCACTACGTTGAAGGAGCTGCTGACAACCATCGCCTTGATCGCAGTATCGAGTACCGCTAAACTGCCAAACCAGCCAGCAGTGTTGCTCGATTTTCTGCTGGATCATCTCTCGACGAGCCCACCTCCGCACCCGATACCCGTGATCCTCAACTCAATTGACTCGCCTTCCCTACGGAAAGCTCCAGCACCTTCCATGCTGGCTCGTCTTGCGGCACATCCATCTATCAACCTTATTTGCACAGCGGACACACCCAACTTCCCGCTGATGTGGGATGTGGGTCTGAAGACGCAATATAAGTTTCTCTTCCATGACGCGACCACGTTTGCGCCCTACGATGCTGAGATCGACGTAGTTGAGACAGTAAACGAGCTGCTTGGCCGCAGTGGCCGGCGCGTCGGAGGCCGAGACGGTGTGGGCTTCGTCCTACGTTCTTTGCCTGAGAATGCGCGGTCGCTGTACCGTATCCTCGTCATGGAACAGCTCGCTCTCGATCTCATGGAGCAAGGTCTTGACGACGACGACGACGACGAAGTCACTGCAACTCCGAAGAACAAGAAGGTTGCTCAGGCCAAGGTTGCTGCGCCCGAGTCGAATCAGGGAGTCGAGTACCGCGTGCTGTACCACAAGGCAGTGCAGGAGTTCGTCTGTTCCAGCGAAGTCGGCTTCAGGACGCTGCTGAAAGAGTTCCACGACCATCAGATGATTGAGAGTCGGAAGGACGCCATGGGCACGGAGAGGTTGTGGGTACCGTTCAGGCAGGAAGAGCTGGAGGGACTGGCAGAAGATCTCGCCAGCGATACATTCTGAGCAACGAGGTCACGATCAACACAGCAATTTTTCGACGAAGCTCTCCCTGCATACGACAATGAACGTGGGTGAGCATTCGATTCTGGTCATGTCCGGCATATTCTCGGCGTGCCATCGGCAGAAAGATCTTGCATCATCGTTCATCACTAATGCATGCCCATCGTCGTGAGTGGTGAGTAAATAAAAGCAGCTCTCGATGATTCATCTATGCAAATAATGTACGGTCGCTTAGCTCAGTTGGTTAGAGCGTGGTGCTAATAGCTTTCATCCTTGATACGCCAAGGTCGCGAGTTCGACCCTCGTAGTGACCATTGTTTTTGCGGTCTGCAGGATCCTGACCACAAACACACCGCCGGGCTCTCTATCTGAGTTCTATGACTTTTTGCTCACGTCATGGTGCTCTCAAAGATCGGCGTCGCAATTGACGTTCAGAAGGTGATACGATTTGTCGGTTACAAAGTGGGGGGTGTGCTCGATCGCCGTCTTCATGGGAAGAGAATCCATTTCTGCAAATTTCTATCGATAACTGTATGCGAAGAAAGCGACTTGAGTCTGACTTGCTCGGAAATTTGGACTTCGACTTCTTGGCTGCATATGGAGATCAAGCTTTTGCGTCTATTGAATTGCGCCTCTACTTAAGGTACATAGGATGGAGACACACAAACTCAGCACTGGTCAAATGAGGTGCTGTCTGCAGGAGTTTCTCGCATGTTGCATCGTGCAAGGTGCACTTGAAAGACGAACAATCCGTAGCCAGCACTCAGCATGAAGGACACTAGTGCCGTATCGAGCTTAGTTAGTTCCTGACTCCACGAGATCTAACTTCACATAGAATCGCCATCACGGAAAATCATACCTCACCACAACCAAGATAGCCCGCCATGGCGACCGCAACAATGACATATATGGACATACCCGTCAAGAGGCGGCTACCGAAAAACATCAAGCTGCCGCCGGAGAATGAAAGATACATGCGCGCGTGCGCAGACATTGCCTCTGCACTCGTCCAGGATTACGAGGCCCAAGCGGACGGCTCGAAGCCAAAGAAGGACCTCAACTTGAACCAACTGCGCGGGCAAATCGCAAAGCGGCATTACCTGAAGACGCAGCCACCGCTCACTGCCATCATTGCTGCGGTGCCGGAGCACTACAAGAAATATATTCTGCCGAAGCTGATTGCGAAGCCAATTCGTGAGTGCGATGACTGATCGATATGAATCTATGCTGATGCTATGTAGGAAGCGCAAGTGGTATTGCAGTGGTGGCGGTTATGTGCAAGCCACATCGCTGCCCGCATATTGCGTACACAGGAAACATCTGCGTGTACTGTCCTGGTGGTCCGGACTCTGACTTTGAGTATTCGACACAGTCCTACACGGGATATGAACCGACCTCTATGCGTGCTATTCGAGCAAGATATGATCCTTATGAGCAAGCCAGGGGCCGTGTTGACCAAATCAAGTCACTCGGTCACAGTGTCGACAAGGTTGAGTACATCATCATGGGTGGTACTTTCATGTCGTTGCCCGAGTCTTACCGGGACGAGTTTATCTCGCAGCTCCACAACGCGCTCTCTGGATACCAGACCAAGGATGTGGACGAAGCTGTTGCTGCTGGTGAGATGAGCAACACCAAGTGCGTAGGTATCACCATCGAGACACGACCGGACTACTGCCTCGACCAACATCTTTCCTCCATGCTGCGATACGGCTGCACCCGTCTGGAGATTGGCGTACAGTCGCTTTACGAGGACGTTGCACGCGACACCAACCGCGGACACACCGTGGCCGCTGTCGCAAAAACCTTCTGTCTCTCCAAAGACGCCGGCTTCAAAGTCGTCTCGCACATGATGCCAGACCTGCCCAACGTCGGCATGGAGCGCGACCTCGACCAGTTCGTCGAGTACTTCGCGAACCCAGACTTCCGCACCGACGGCCTCAAAATCTACCCCACGCTCGTCATCCGCGGCACAGGACTGTACGAACTCTGGCGCACAGGACGCTACAAAAACTACACGCCCAACGCCCTCATCGACATCGTCGCCCGCATCCTCGCACTCGTGCCCCCGTGGACCAGAATCTACCGCGTGCAGCGCGACATCCCAATGCCGCTTGTCACGTCGGGCGTGGAGAACGGCAACCTGCGCGAGCTGACGCTGGCGCGCATGAAAGACTTCGGGACTACGTGTCGCGACGTGCGGACGAGGGAAGTCGGCATCAACGAAGTCAAGCACAAGATCCGGCCCGACCAGGTCGAGCTCGTGCGCCGCGACTACACCGCCAACGGCGGGTGGGAGACGTTTCTTGCGTACGAGGATCCAAAGCAGGACATTCTGATTGCGCTGCTGCGGCTGCGACAGTGCAGCAAGGAGCACACGTTTCGGGAGGAGTTGACGGGCCAGTCAACGAGTCTGGTTAGAGAGTTGCATGTATACGGCAGCGCGGTGCCGGTGCATGCGCGTGACCCCAAGAAGTTCCAGCATCAGGGATACGGAACGCTGTTGATGGAGGAGGCGGCTAGGATCGCGGCGGAGGAGCACGGAAGCAGGAAGATTAGCGTCATTTCTGGGGTGGGCGTTAGGAGTTACTATGCGAAGTTGGGGTACTACCTCGACGGACCGTATATGAGCATGGACCTAGAGCCAGCGTGGGAGCGCGAGTGGTAGAGACATGGATGTATGGAGGATGAATGGAGTGGGGAGTGTGAGAAAACCAATAAGGTAGAAATATGAGGGTGTCAAGAAATATATTTGAACAGTCGATCCAACAATAACGCCTTCCATGCCATCGATACCCAGCCCCCGCCAATACCCTTTAGACAGTCCCTGCAATACTCAAATCCCGAATCTCCTGCAGGACTTCCTCCACCCGTGCATCCAGCTCGCCCTGAGCATACTGGTCTCTTGTATTCGCATCCAAGTACTGCTGGACCTGTGCCATGCGCGAGTAAGCCTCAGCGCAGAAGCGCAGCTGGATCTTGACGAGGGCCTCGAAGCTGGGATCGAGGTAGGGAACGCGCAGGTCGATGAGCTGTGGCAGCTCTGTGGTGAGGGTCTCGTTGAGCTGGTCGTATGCGGCCTTGGCGAGCTGCTCGTCCTTTTCTGCGCGCGGCAGCTTGGTGACGTCCTTGTCGGGCTTGTCGGTCAGCTTCTTGACCTGGGCGCGCATGCGGTCGTAGTCCATCTGCTTGTGCTCGCGCTTGGTGATGCAGGCGTTGATGTCGGGGAAGTAGGAGCAGAAGCGCTGGATGGGGTCGAGGACGGTGGTGCGGTAGGGCCCGTCGAGGGCCTTGATGGTCTCGGCGTCGAGGTCGGTGACGGCCTGTTTGTAGGAGCGCGAGACGCCGTCCTTGGTGCCGGCGTCGCCGTAGAAGGCGTCGATGGTCTCGGCGATGCGCATCTGGCTGGCCGTCATGGCGCGCAGCGAGTCGAGGTAGCCCTTGGCCTCCTTCTGCAGCTTGTTGGCGGCCGTCTCCATGGTGCGGTAGCGGCGCTGCTCTGTCTCGAAGTCGCGGTCATTTGTGCGCTCGACCTGGCCCGTCTTCATGAGCACCTGCGTTGTAGCGCGATTCACCCCTTTCTTAAATCCTGTCCAGCTCATCGTGTCACGTGATTGCGATTTCCTTGACCAAACCAGTCGTTTATTTCGTTCGTTGTTGTTGAGTATTCAAGTTGTGAAGTTGTTTGGGTCATCCGCCATGACGTTCATGCAAGAGAGGGGGCGCTGTGGCTTATTAGCGGGGCGCTAGCGGATAAGCGCGAACATCGAAGTCCGGTCACAGTAGTAATCAGTTGTGTTACCTTCTGGTATAGCAATCCCCTGAAGATTGAGAGCTTTTTGTTGTGCCCCTTTAAAGACCACCATTTAGTTCTACTACGATTGTTATCTATGCAACGGCATAGATCGTGGGGTGCTGAGCATCGTCGAGGGTTGTTGCTGTGGCTGCGAGTGGAGCTACGCTGACGCTGCCGCGCTTCCGCTGTGGCTGAGCAGACGGCGTCCAAACTTCTCTCTCCGCCGAGAGCTGCGTAATGCTCTCACTCCGCCCGCCCTCCGCAGCGCAATGCGCAATCCGCGCCCTCGCCCATAGCCGGCGCATCTCTTCCACTGCTTCTCGCAACAACCCCGCCAAGGTCGTCTTCTCCGGCATCCAGCCCACCGGCGTCCCGCACCTGGGCAACTACCTGGGTGCGCTGCGGCAATGGGTCCGCCTCCAGGATGAAGCCGCGCCAGACACGACGCTGCTCTTCTCTATTGTCGACCTGCACGCCGTCACCGTCAAGCAGGACCCCAAAGCACTGCAGCAATGGCGTCGTGAGATGCTGGCCAGCCTGATCGCCGTCGGACTCGACCCAGCCCGCTGCGTGCTCTTCGCCCAGAGCAGCGTCAAGCAGCACGCCGAGCTCATGTGGCTGCTTAGCTGCGGCGCCTCGATGGGCTACCTAAGCCGCATGACGCAGTGGAAGAGCAAGATGCAGCTACCCGAGTCCGCCTCGCCGCTGGCCCCGTCCACGAACCAGCTCAAGCTCGGCCTCTTCTCCTACCCCGTCCTGCAGGCCGCTGATATCCTACTCTACAACACCACCCACGTGCCCGTCGGCGAGGATCAGGCGCAGCATCTCGAGTTTACCCGTGAGCTGGCCATTGGCTTCAACCACCTCTACGGCCCGCTCCTGAACGTCCCGGAGACGCTGCTGAGCCCGGCAAAGCGCGTCATGAGTCTGGCAGAGCCCGCCAAGAAGATGAGCAAGAGCGACCCAAAGCCCAAGAGCCGCGTCCTAATCACCGACTCGCGCGACGCTATCCACGCAAAGCTCAGGGCTGCCCTCACAGACTCGATCGAAGGCGTGAGCTACGACCGTGAAGCGAGACCCGGCGTGTCCAACCTGGTCGACCTGATATTCCACTTTGACCAGGCGGGTGCTGCCTCGCCGGACGAGCTGGCATTGGACCTCAAGCATCTAAGTATGCGCGCTCTGAAGGAAAAGGCCGCAGACACCATAGATAGCAGCATCGCACCTGTCAGAGAGAGATACGAGGAGCTGATGAGCGGAGACCAGAAGGAGCTCGTCGTGCATGCCGAACATGGCGCTCACAAGGCCGAGACCATTGCCGAGACCACCATGCAGAGGATACGCACCGCCATGGGCATGGGATGGTGATGTCGTCGAAGCTGATTTGTATACCATTTGTACCAGTAGTACCATATGTAAGATGTTCCTCCATGACCTAGATATCCCGTACGCCATTCATCGCAAGACCCTGAATGTCATAACTTCCACCCCGAGAACCTCTTCACACCCCTTCGTATCGATAGCTTGTAGCAAGGCTTACTGCGCTACCCTCGGCAGCAAGCTTACCGTGCGTCTTCTCACCTCGCCCAGCAGGACCCCACAAGTCACCGAACACGCGGCCCGGGTGAAACCAAGTCAACCCGGCAACAGCAAGAACGACCATAGGCCCCTCAAAGACCATGAAGCTCGCTTCGTGATTCGCGAGATGTCCACCAAACCCCTCCCACAGCTCGGCAACTCTATAGATGCACCGCACAAAGATAAGCACCGCCGCAACGAACAAGCTTAGTAGAATCAGCAACAACGCCCCGGAGTCTATGTTGGAGCACTTACTCCACTGGAACCACCTAAAAGCACTACAGGCCTCCAACCCCGCATACATTCCCAATTTCCCCGTCGTCCTGCCCCGCGCGCGCCTCATTCCCAACTCAAAATCCGCCCAAAGCACAAGGAACAGCACCATGGTGACCACATGGCTGACCAGCCCAGCAATCATAACCCGCACGCCCTGGTCGCTGCTCCGCTTATCCTTGGCGGTAGCAGCCAGCGCGCCGCCAATCCCCTGCAGGACCAAAAGCGAGGAGATCACAGCCGAGAAAACGTACGTGTACACTTTCGGCCTGAGGTGCGCGTACGCACCGGCCGGGTCGCGTATGAACAAGACGCGCGAGAGGGAGAGGTATATGGCTGCGGTGAAAAGGGCGGGCGCGAGCGTAAGCGGGATGAGGTTCCTTCTGCACTGTTAGTCGTCTAACTAACTACCTCCTAACCGGGGCGTAGAACTCACACCAAGAAATTAGCCATCAGGAACGGATTCGCGCTCAGCATCACCCGCCCTGCATACCCTACCGTCTCGCCCAACAACGCCGTACCCAGCACCGCTGCGTATTTCCTTGTCTTGTGCCGCACGCCGAAGGAAGTCTGCGTGAGGAGAAGCAGGATGAAAATCGTCATGTAGTGGCGTTGCCGGGTAGACTGTGACAGTAGTCTATGACCTGCCGTGATGCTGGGCAGGTGCTGATTCTAAAGTTTTTGCGGGATGTGGCGATGGTGAGGGGGTCGGTTGTGGTGATGGTGATGTTGGTGGGGTCGATGCCGTAAGGTCGAGGGGCCTTGTAAGGAGGGAGGGTGGGAGGGGTAGCATACTGTAGGTCTTGGGAGTTGTTGACGAGGTGGGGTCATGGGTCGCGGTGTAGACAATAGATGTCTCAGTCGTGCTGATGATCGATCCGCAGATGAAGTGTTGATAAGATTGAGCTGCGTGTGCTTTACAATGTGAGTCCATGACGTTCTTATCCACACATATGCTTCCTCTCATCACATCCCGCAAGGCTTGCTGACTGCGGCCGCCACTGTCCCCGCCCACCTACGGCGCAGGTACGCCGCCGTGTAAGCTCCCGCCGGTCTTCCAACAGAATCTGCATGGAGACGGCGAGCGGGAGTATAGACTGAGCCGTTGCGTTGCCAAACATGTGGTTTGCGCAGCAGTGCAACATGTTGGTATGGTCGGAGTTGTTGCACGGTACGAACGCCGTACGGTCAGACGGCATCCTCATTGGCTCAGAGCACTTGATCGACTACAACACGGCCAATGGTGTGCGGTAGTGACTGTCCTTGTCTTTGGAAGAGATTATTATGATTGCTTGGGGCTTACTATCTCGCAGCATAACGCTGTTCGTGATATGCGCATCAAAATGCGCAGCGGAACCCAGTCCGCGCAAGACGCCGGAATGATAGGAAGACTAGGTGATCTATGGGGTATATGTATAGTATCAGACAAAATACATTCTAAAAGGGAATAATGTGACGAAGAATATGAGAAGAAACGCCAGCCATGTTTTTGTCCCCAACGCCGATTTCTCTCACTACTCTCATCCCAGACACAGCAGGTTGCGCCCTAACAAACTCGTGCTGCTCCTCGGACTCAGCATCTCATCCCACCAGCCGTCCTTCATCTGGCACATTGGGTCTTGCTGTGCCAACCACGTTCGCAAACCGCTCACGCGCTTGAGTACAGCTGGTATCGTGCTTTTGTCGCCCTCGCGGATCGGTACAACACGCTGGTACAGATGATCTCGCTTGTCCGAGTTGACAGTGACTGCGGCAACGAAGAGTGGCCAGGTTGGGTAGATGGCTGTGTAGAGTGCGCCTTTGACAGGAAGGGAGAGGACGACGGTGCATAGTGCCTCGGACAGATCGGTGACGGAGGGATGGAAGCGCGTCATGCTGGAAAGTGTTAGTCAGCATTCAAGTTGCGCTTTTTTGAGATGAGGAACTTACCCAAAAATGCGGCAGCGAAGGTAGACCAGCGCTGCTAAACGGAAAGCTTCTGCTGTCGCAAGCAGTATGTCATGCTCGGGTCCTCTAGGCTCAGTCGTCCATTGCTTTAGACTCTGGAGCTGTCCTTCTTGGGTTTGTGCATATACAAGTGTGTTGCTGTTGTGATCGCTGATCGCCAGAGAAGTAATGGACGAGATGATAGAAAGTAGCTGCGGTGACACTCCGATGATTGAGCAGATCTTCTGTGCATCAGTCGGCCGTATGCCCTCATGCCAAGATTGAGATTCAATTGAGTGGAAGTGAGTAGACCGCAGCAAGTCTGAGGTCTGTGCCGTGCGAGCGAGTGTAAGCTGGGCCCGCATGAAGAGCGCAGGGTCTGACTGGAGATCGATCATGTCATCAGGGACGATGTCGAATACCTTCGCGTGGCAAGACCAGCACAAAGACGAGTCTGGAGAGTTATTGAGAGCTCCTTGATGCATAAGCAGCATACTCGTTGCGAGGGCACCGTCATAATTCTCGCGGTTGGCAATTTGCGTTGCGAGAGCCTGGACAGCATGTGTTGAATAATACAACTCAGTATGATGATAGAAAGCTTTCTGAGAAGGAACATGCTCGGACATGTACGATGCGGACAGACTGAGGAGAGCACATCGTGTGCTCAAGCAGGTGTTTGCGACCTGAAGCAGAGATACGTAGCCGTTCAACTGCGTGGCTACCGTGCGTCCTAGACATATCCCATTGATGTAAAAGTCGATGAGGAGCTGTTCAATATCGCCTGACCACGCACTTGGTGATGGCACGTACTTGATCAGGCTCGTAAAGTCGGTTTCTTGTGACGAAGTGCTGTCAAAAGACTGGGTAGAGCCTGGAGTGAATGGACTGCTCGATCGTGATCCCGATGTTGATCTCGAAACATCGGCATTGGCCATCGGAGAGTCGACTGTATGGTCAGTGTATGTATCTTTGCTGAGGGCAGGTTCTCCCACCTTTCATTCCTGTCAAGTCAGACAGTTCACATAGAAAGTCCTGACACGCCTCCGCCTTCAATCTCTGGATGTGCTGCAGCCTCTGCAAGACCAGAGTGACGGCGGCTGTATCCTGAATGAGCGATAAGTACGGCTGTTGCTGCTGGAGTGTCGCTTTGAACTTCTCGAATTGCTTGCTGTTGAGCTCTCCCAGTCGCCAATACAGCTGTCCAAGAACTTCCAGAAGTACGACGCCCGGTCCTTCTGTGATCATCCACTGTCTGATGACGAGGAGATTGCGCCTGCTGTTTCTCTGATTCCCCTCTGTTGGTAGATCAACGACTCTTCCTACCAATCGGTCGATGTGATTGCAGTCGAGGCATGAAAAGTCGGGCGACATTGACAGATGCTGCAGTGCATCGCTAGCCGCTTCCAAGGCTTTAGTGAGTCTCCTGTCGGCGTCCATTGTGCTCCTTCGACACGCTTGCCCTGTCAAGTGTGGACTGTGCTAATTACTGAAGCAGCGCGGCTTTTTCGATGAATAAAGGATTGAAATGGCTTGATCTGTCTAGGCATCATCGCAAGCGAGTTCGAAGTACAAATATCGGACTTGTGAGTTTAGTCCAGAGCCCGCCGGCAGTGTATAGTGGTGGCCCGTTACAAGATACGTGAAACCGGAGTCTTGAACTTTTCCTGACCAAACCCATGAATAGCAGAGAGTCTAGGCAGCTTACGGTAATAGTTGATCGTGCGTTGATTGGATACATTTGAGATCTTGGGATCGAGATGTGCTTATCGAACAGGCTGCACAGCTATGGTCATGGGGTGGCATGCACTTTAGCAAAGGGCCAAGTTTCTGACTCTTGCGATAGTTAGTGTGCCGGAATAACTTGACTGATGATGCCTCGCTCCGAATGCTGGCCTCATCACAGCTCAAACCCCAAGCCGGGTTCGCTGCCGCAGCCCGTAGCGTAGCTGCTTGACAAGGCAGCCCAGTTCTTTGCTTGTCCTGAGGGACAGGTGCTGGCGGTACTGGCGAAAAGCGTCGGCTTGAAAGCCACAGTTCTCAAAGACTCTATTCGGGTTCCGTGATGCAGGCTGGGGCCAGGAGGAAGCTGCTGCGACTCCATGCAGGGGTACTAAGCGAGCCTGCCAAAGCATTCCCCGACGCTAGCTCCGGGAGATGAGTGAACGCCTCACCAAGAATCATGTTCACAGATTCAGCCTCTTTCGGTGCGAGATTCGGGCAAGGTCGTCTATTGTGAATATGCCCGAAGTCCGTCACTTGAAACGTGCCCTCACCCGCTGTTGTGCCGCGCGAACTTCAAGGCGAGCGCTGAAGACCGCATCGGCAATGAAGGACACCGGAAAGTTGTTAAGACAAGTCATGAATGCGATCGAAGATTTGTCGTCTTAAGGGGGTATCTTTTGAAGCAGAATGAAGTCCCTTGCTGGTCGCTCAGTCATTCCTCCACCCAACGTACACCTCGTCGGTCCTGAACCTCTGCGTGCAGGTCGTATCCTCCAAACCTGTGATGATTCCTGTTGAAAACTCCAGCAGTCCAGCATGTGCGATCATGATGCCGTTGTCGATGCAAAATCTTTCATCCGTAGCAAAGACGCTGCCGCCTCGATCTCTTGCCATCATTCCCATCATTTGTTGCAAGCGCTCGTTAGACCCAACACCTCCAACGACCAGCACTTGCTGCGAGCCAACGTGTGCCATGGCGCGCTCGGTTATCTCAACCAACATGGCGAATATCGTCTCTTGGAGCGAGAAGCACATGTCTTCTCTTGTCACCAGCTGCCCATCTTCAGTTTTGAGCCTCTTCTCGTCAGGCAGTGATTCATCCAACCCTCGCGCCAGGAGATCTGCCGCTGCCAATATGCCCGAGAAACTTGCGTCCATGCCCTTCACACCATATGGTAGGTCAACAAGGTTCTTGCCCTTTTTCGCCAGCTGCTCAACGTTGTATCCAGGGAAGGGATTGTTCGGTATCATGAGCGTTCGTGCAAATCGATCGATACAGTTGCCTATCGCAATGTCGAGGGTCTCGCCAAAGATTCGATACCGGTTCGCAGAGTAGGCAATGACTTGCGTGTTACCGCCAGAGACGTAGAGAACAACAGGATTGTCGGCGCGTGTTATTGAACGGCCCATTTCGATGTCTATCAACTTGTCAACCGAAACGACCGCGACACTTTGTTTGGAACTACTGACGGCCAACGCAGTGATTCACGCCGACCATAGGCTTGTTCCATAAGAGACTGATGGTGCGCGCTGCGAGCGCAACGCTCTGCAGTGGCGCACCCATGCCGGGTCCTTTGGTATAGCATATGCAGTCGATATCCTCAATCTTGACACCAGCCTGCTGTACGGCCTGCTTGATCAACCGGACAACCCATGCTCGGTGGTGCAATGCTGTGTCTTTTGGCAGGAAGCCTTCGCCGGGCGGGGAAATGTATGTATGTCGAAGATTAGAGAGGATAATAGGAGCTTTGTTCGGCGCCGAATGGTGGATCACGCCAATCCCTATCTTGTTCGCGCTTCCTTCTAACCCTATGGCGATCATTGTGTCTATGTGAGTATTGCGGTGAAACTTTCAAACGTGCTCAAGGTTCACACATGGCGGGGTCTAGCAAACGTTGCCAAGACTGGACTCGTTCGTAAGGCTGAGAGCAAGGTTAGCATCACCGAAGTACGCAATGTCCACCAGCCACAAATTTCGCACTTTCATCCGTCAAATATGCTTTATAAATTGAGTGTACGTGAACGTATAAGATTGCGCACGTTCACAGGTTAGGGTCACCCTTGTTACACCAACGTCACTTGAAGGCCCCGAGGTCTGAGCTTGGTCACACAGACTTCGAGCTGACACTGCTGCCAGTTCCCCTTTCCTTGGAGCTGGAAACTACATCTATCGCCCTTTTCAAGTTGAAATGTGACTTCCAAGCTGGCAATAAGTCACAGTCGTGAACGCGGAGACATGCGGCCGGCAGGTCGGCCAATAATGAGGACCTCGCTCGGTTCGCCCTGCTTTAAGGTCCGCCGCTAACGATCCATCACGTTTCCAACCTCCACTGCCACGAAGCGCTCACCACCTTTTCGACAATGGCAGACTTCGACGGTGCAGGCCAGGCTTTTCTGACATGGCTCCAACAATCTGGAGCGGAGATCAGCCCAAAGGTCAAACTCGAAGACTTGCGCCATGCGCAAGCCGGCAGAGGCGTTGGTAAGTGGCTGTTTTCTGTCATTTCGAAGCGATCAGTCCCAAGACACCAAGTGGTTTCTTACGGGCCTTCGATGTCATACGTCCGCAACATACTTCCACATAGTCAAGTACTAATATGGATCAGTCGCCACACAAGACATCGCCGAGCACGAACTCCTCTTTCGCATTCCGCGGTCAGCAATCCTCAGCGTTGAGAATTCGATCCTGTCCAAAGAAATCCCCGCCGCTACCTTCGAAATGCTGGGACCTTGGCTGTCTCTCATACTTGTCATGCTCTACGAATATTTGAACGGCGATGCTTCCAACTGGGCCGCGTACTTTTCGGTCCTGCCCTCTGAATTCGACACCCTCATGTACTGGGCTGAAGACGAACTCGCTGAGCTGCAGGCCAGCGCTGTATTGAACAAGATTGGGAAAGAGAGCGCGAACGAGATGTTTCTCGAACAGCTCATCCCTGTCATCAAAGAATTTGCACCGATCTTCTTCGCAGGCGATGAGCGCGCGCCACAAAGAGCAGAGGAGATGCGTGACGAGCGAAACCTCGCTTTGATGCACCGTATGGGCTCATTGATCATGGCGTACGCTTTTGACGTCGAGCCGTCGGTGCTGAAGAAGGATGTCGACGAGGAGGGATACGCGTCCGAGGACGAGGATGAGGCCTTGCCTAAGGGCATGGTTCCTTTGGCAGACATGCTGAACGCCGATGGAGACCGCAATAACGCACGCCTGTTCTACGAAGCCAGCTCCCTGGACATGAAAGCGCTGAAGCCGATTCGTGCTGGCGAAGAGGTATTCAACGACTACGGACCGCTACCCCGCTCTGACTCGCTACGTCGCTATGGCTACATCACCGACAACTACGCTCAGTACGATGTCGCAGAGGTTTCTATGGATACGGTGACTGATCTCGCCACAACAGCCGGCATTTACTCGGAGTCGCGCATCGAATACCTTGATGAACAAGGGATCATCGACACTGGCTACGATATCACAGTTAGCAACCCGTTCACGCTACAAGAGAGCCTGTCTCCGGAGCTTGTTGTGCTTGTAGAGATGCTACTGCTGCCGGATGAAGAGTTCGAGCGGCTGATGAAGAAGGGGAAGCTACCGAAACCCGAAAAGATGACCAGCAAAGGAGCCGAGTTCTTGCATAGACTTCTGCAGACGCGACTTGCACAGTACAGTACGAGCCTCAGTGACGATATCCGCGAATTTTCGGGAGAACCAAACGTTGCCAGATCTGGACCAAAAGGGCGACGCTTTGCCATGGCCAAGGCAGTCAGAATTGGAGAAAAGAGGCTGCTCAAGCAGGTGGAAGAAGCTTTGGCAGAGAGACTTGCAAGAGAAGGCGTTGTGACGAAGAGACCACGAGAGGTCGACGAAGAAGGAGATGTAGAGATGGGTGGCACTGGGAAGAAGCAGCGAGCATGAGAGGCTTGTCTTATGGTTAACGAAACCCGATTGACGATTCCACACAGGGTCACTGTCGTGCGACAGTGAACGAATCGACGTAACAGTGGAATCGAAAAGACGAACCGGATCATGGTTTGGTAAGTTTTCTGCTTTTTTTTGCTCAAGATGTACTCGGGACTGTGCCCTGTGCTCCCGGTTATTGCAGGTATCACACGTATCCAAAACCGACTGGAGAGTCCACTAACGACTATCCAGATACCGTCTTTGGCCCTCCCAGCCTTGCCTCCCTAACCGCAGAATGTTGTACATATCTCTAGTGCATCCGCTCTGCCAGCTGGACCACCTCGTTCGCGAATAAGAATCAAAGGGTATATCTGGCACAAAGCAACACATGTCGTCAAAAGCTGTTGTAAGAGAAAGTTTACGATGAAGCGCTGGGGCCAGGAGCCGATGTTGGAGGCATAAGGTGGCCAGATGCAGATCGGTTGTTGTTCTCAATCGATTTCCGGGTTGCGCCTGCCGCTTGCTGGGCATGCTGCTTCTCACCCTGGCGCTCGATCATGATACGATACCTGATGTGCAGATTGTCGGTCCAATCGACAGAATACGTCTGTTCATCTTCACTACTGTCTCCGGAGTACTTCCACCGGTCCGCGATACGCTCGTCTAACTGACTGTCTTCGAGCTTCTGGCGCTTGACACCACGTCGGTCGATCATTACACGCCCACCTCGTCCGATACGTCTTCGATATCGAGACTGGTCTTGGAATGGTACGTCATCTGGAGGCGTACCGAATCGAATCCGAGCGTTTCGCCGTGGTGTGTCTGGAGCATTTGTACGCACTACCGCCATGGTATCAGCACCCTCATCATCAGAAACGGAGGCTGGAGGGGTGGGCAGCTGCAATTCTGTGAAAACCGTACGGAAGTCCGACTTCGCCGCAGTCTGCTCCAGCGGTGGGGTGATGGGTCGCCACGTCGCATCCACCCAGCCAACATTCCATTTCTGATGCTTGACGAGGTTGTCTTCGATGAAAGTGTCGATGGCCTCCGTCTTCTTCGCCTGCTGCTCCTCGAGGTACACAAGGTCACTATCGACAAGACGTCCATCGGCACGGGTGACCTGAGGCTTCATGCCAGGGATGTTTTGGCGGACTCTCTCAAGATCGGGTCTGGGCTTCGGCTTTGGTGCAGGCTGGGACATGTCAGTCATGATCTGAGCTTCTGTGCTGAAGAGTAAGCATACCTTTTGTGTGATCAAGAGCTCTTCGTCATCGATCTTGATGTTCAGTCGCCTCTTGATTTCCTTGACAGCGTGACGCTGCTCGAAAATCTGCTTGTCATTGGCGAGGGAGTCCCTCATCAGAGCCTCCCGTCGCTTCACCTGAGCCATTAGAAGTCGAGCTTGTTCCAGCTCATTGCGAAGCTTCTTCAGCTTCTCGGTCACCTGCGCGTCCCTGCCTCGGGTCTTACGAACCTGTCGTACTTCACGGCGTCTAAAGCAGACATACGGATCTGCCTCGTCAGTCTCGAGGTTGGTCTCGAACTTCAGCGATGGTTGCAATGGCCTGTTGCCTTTGAGCAGACGCTGATTTCTCCAATGGGGGTAAATGTCCTTGGTAAACCTCCTCGCACTCTCTCCGATCGTCTCGTCAAAGTCAGACTCCAAATCTTCGTACGGAAGTACTGGAGCATCGCCAACTGCCGAGAAGGGCTGTTTCGTCTGAGCAGTCTCCTCGAAGAAGTTCATGACCTCCTCAAAATCATCCTCGGAGCAATGCGGACCTTTCGTCCGTTTTTGATTGTACGCCTTGAGGAATGCGGCATCATCACTGGTCATGTTGTACGGACATCCTGAAGTATCTTCAACGGTAGAAGAGAAACGGATGTACGTCGCAGGCTGCGTGAATCGCTTAGGGTACAACTCATCGTATACCAGGTGACTTTTTGTTGCTTCTGGTGTGGGGATGTACAGCTGAGCAATCTTACCGCCGGTAGCACCCTGCGCTGCAGCTTGCGCTGCAGAGATTACGGCTTGCAAATGATGTTCCTGTCACCAAGGTCAGTAAGAGTCATTCAGACATGATGGAGGTAAGTTGCTGTGAGACGTCTCCATGCTGAGCTTCACATGCAGGTGGGTGTATTGTCGTGACAACGACTATCGTGAAAGCCAAAACCGGCTAGTGCAAGACTTACAATCTCCTCTCCCTTCTCAACGCCAGTCTCCACCTTGGGAATATGGCGCGACACCTCGTCATCATCAAGCTTTTCGACCTCATGTTCGCGTACTACAGGTATGTTCTGTTTTGTAGACAGCTTGCGCTGGCGAAAGCGCTGGCCTGTTACGCGTTGCGTCATGTTGCTTCAGCCCTGCGAGTTGCAGTCGTGCACGTGACCGCAGACTCTGCCGTGGGGACAGGTGGCCGCCTCCGGCCCTGCGCCCGCAGTTTCGCGACGAAGACGCGTCGCAATAATGCCGATATGGGTCTCAAACTACTCGTTGAGTCCAGCGCATCAGTATCCGAGATGCATGTGATGGATTTTGATGATTGTGGTTGGGTTTTGGCGTTGGGGATTCCTGACGGGTTGGATGAGCGGTTTCTTGAGGTTGCGAAGGGGCGCGCAAAACAAGGGCACTGCGGCCGAAAACAAGGGTCGTCCACGGGTGGTTACAGCCAATCATGTTTGCGCTTGCCGCATTCAGAGCGCAACAGTCATCTTTTTTCTGCGTCTTGGAACGCCGGCAATGCAGCATGATTTCACCATTCACAAATCGAAGTTTAATTTTCGTCATTGATATGCGTATTCACTTCAGAAGTCACTTTTGGACTCCGCTTCCAAGGTTACCTGGGAGCAGTTCCATGTTCGGAGCAACGAATAAGGAAGGAACTAGTCTTCTCTGGGTGTTAGCGTATGCAATGATCTTCGTTAGACAAGACGCAACCAGCGAACAACCGTCCTCTCTCCTATCCGCTCATCCACGACAATATTTTCTATATCATTGTCAAAGGACATCACCTCCGCAGTCGCTGTTGTTGCAAATATCTTGTTGTGTATCGCGGCAGCGTAGCTTTCCAGTCCCCCTCGCAAGCCTGCCCATTATGCGTGCAGGCGTACAACACTCTTGTCGCTGTTGAGGATGCAACCGAGTGGTGATAATTGCAAAAGGGAGTCCGCGCTGTTTGGTACTAGCGTTGACGTGCAGTAAAACCACTTAATTAAGGAGATGGAGCATCAACAGCAACTTGCAGGAGTCAGAATCGTACCGCTATCGAGGAACTGATGTTACCCGGTTATGGAATGAGCTTAGAAGCCGGCCAGCTAATGGAATGTTCAAAAAAAGATAACTCCCCCACGAAGGATCGAACTTCGAATCTCCCGATGTGCCGTTAAGCGGTAACAGTCGGACGCCTTGACCATTGGGCCATGGGGGACTTGCAGGTATGTCTGCTGTCTTGATGAGTAATCAACGCAGTGCATAGATTATGTGGGGGGCGATTGCTTTTGTTAGGAGCCATTGTTCGTGCTGGAGTGGTCATGGAATGGGAAGGAGCACTCGACTTAAGTGGGGCTGGTGCTTCCTTACCGAGCCTCCAGCAGATACGGGCCCATGCCGCGTTGACACCTCACGAGTTTGTAGCTGCGCGCACCTGGCATCCCGGGCTTCTTCAGTCATGCTCGATGTTCCAATTTCGCTTTGATCACTCTCGTAGACGAAGTGGTCGATGCCAAGAGTCTCGACAGTCGCAATCGTAAACTGCAAGCATGCTTCGGGGACAGGCAACCTTCTTCCAGTCTACAACTAACCTTGAAGAAAGGTGCATGTAGCTCATGTATCAGATCAGGTTCATACCTAGATAGTGTTATCTGACAAGAGTCAGATCCGCATCGAGGGGTTCTTGTCGGAGAATGTCTTCGAATACGATGGGTCCTGCAGCCTTGTCCTAATTAAAGGCTATACTCTCCTTTATTATTCAGATCTTGGTTTGCATTCTGTGCTCGTTGTAGCCCGCACGTGAGCATGTTCGCTCTGTGAACGGGGTTCTCAACCGCACACCATTTCACTCCTCACGAACCCCTTCATATGTTCCCCAGAGCCCACTACGTCTGTTCCGCTTCCTCAAACGCTACTAAAGGAAGCCCGAATCAACCATGATGCATCCCGTTGTCCTCCTCTTCGGTTGCGTGTCAACATCATCTGCGGCGCATGCACTGCGACCCATCCCACATGACAACTTCACAGCTATCATCGCTGATATCAGTGAGCAAGTCGACCATGGATACGTCGAGAGCGTCCACAGTTACGCTTTGACCTGTGCTTGTAGACCAAGTGGTCGCTGCACAATCACATATTGCTACAACGACCACGTTATCAACGAGCAATTTCAATGGTATGTCAAGGAAGCCATCAAGCTGTGGGCTGATAATCTAGGAGAGCCCGGCAGTGACAGCAGAAATTGCGTCGAGTTCAGAGAGTTCATTCCCTTGAACGGCGAAAGCGATTTTTGCAGGGATGAAAACGAGGATTGGCATGATCATGTTCCCGCGGATACGCTAGAGCTTCTCATCGATCAACGGCAGGGCATAGTTTGCACAATGTCGTCCGATATTAGTTACGATGCGGAGTCAACAGCTCCAGGGCGTCACCAGCTGTTTGTCGATCCAGATCTCAATAATAACTCCGAGGTCCGGGTCCAATGATAGCTTCATCTCACCGGAAGCGGTCGCTGAAGTGGCGCATGGAATTGGGCACAGCTAGCACCTCTTTACAACATGCGTGGCCATGATCGTCTAACATGTCCTTAGTTCTCGGTAGGGAACACGAACACTAACGCAGCGACCGTAAGACAGACCGCACACTTTGCTGGACTCATATCACTGACCATGCTCCAGGAGAAAAGTATGTTGACTTCCAGTGTGATAAGCTCGCGGAATACGACGAACGAGAGAGTTATCTGCAACAGGTTGGACAACTGCTATATCAAGCAAGTGTGCAAGATCGGGGACCTGACCCGTGGTTTCATGCTCATTGCCAAGTCATACACTGTGGGCACCAACCCCATGGGCAGCATGGCTAATGGCGATGTGTATGATGCCGAGTCCATCATGCACTACCACTCTAGCCAGACTTCATACATTCGACAAGCCGGCACATGTCCATTGCCCTTGCTAATGTTTAAAATGTGCATGGGTGGCGATGCCCAGGGTCCAGAACCCGTGGCTCGAGCGCTAGCGTAAGGACTTTTATAGTTGCTGCCTTACTAGCTATATGCAGGCCGTTTTGTTCATATCTCTTTTATTGAGATATAAGGAAGTGGTACTTGCTTTGATAAATCCTTCGCTAGGACGCATGAGTCCCGCTTTCTATCTCTCATAACGAGAGATTTTGTAGGCATAGGCTCCCTGTATCTTGGTAGAAGAAGGTAAGACGGAAATCAGCCCGCTGAGCATATGCGTCTTCGATCTGATCGTATGAAATGGATGTTTAAGTTCCGTGCGCGACCCTGAAGATGTTTTAGGAACAATTCCGGATGTATCAGTTCATACTAGAACCGTAGTAAGGAAATATTGCTGCGCGGATGGAGCTCCGACAAGGGCAACACTGTATGGTTAAGTACTTTGCTTATTCCGCTAAATGCTTGCTGCATGCCGCTCGTGAACAGTTTAGAGGAACGGCTCTAGTTTAATGCTCAAACTGATCTGTGAATACAGCGCAGTTTGATAAACAAAGTTAAATGGCAGTAGGAAAGCGTCTGTAAATCCACGATGGGGACAGAGAGAGTAGAAATCTCAAAGGGTTTTTGGAAGACGGTCTGCGTTCTTCTCAACACAACCTCTCGTCCAGTCGACCTAGACAAAGGTATCCAAGTCAAAAGGGAGAGGGAAGAGATTGGGTACTGTTCAGGGTAATGGCAAGTGGATGAAGTTCTGGGTAATACGGCGTTCATAGCTCAGGTAACTTTAGGGGTAGAAAATGATCGTACCTGACAGTGAACGAATAAGAAGTTGATTCTGGGGCAGATGCTGCGCTCTAAAGGGGTCGGATTGCGCTGCAGCGAAAGCGGAGGTCGGCTGGTCAGCTCAGGATGCAAGACTGTGCTGCTCTGAACATATGTGAATACCTGACATTACAGCAATGGGCGTGGATGACACATTGGCGGTGTGATAGCGAAGGACATGCCGCCTGGCGGCGCAGAAGCCTCGCTGTCAACGGCTCGCTGCGACCTATCTCATTATACAGCTGGTTTCTTCGTTTCCGTCGTCATCCTAAGCGCCCGCTCTCCTCTGACTAGACGACGCCATGCGCCACGAAACCAGGACACCACAGTGTTATGGTGCAATACTTTGCATGCGACATGTGTCACAGCGCAGGACAACTTCATAGATGATCCAAGTTTAGATACGAGAGCAGACGAAGGGAACGGGATAAAGTGTGGTAGTATTGCATGATGATGTGACGAAGTATATAGAGAGTATATCTTAAGATACAACATATGTTTATGATGCGCCCAATAGACGGCTTCGTTGGGGAGTGATGCGCTTCTTCGGTCGCTAAGTGCACGCTGGTCCGGCCACTCAGATAGAAAGCCATCGAGAAAATGCCGCTCGCACCACAAACAGCTCAGAAGAAAGCTCCTCGTTCACTTCTGCCGCCTTCTGGAATGCTCTCACTATTTCTTCGACCGCCTGCTCGATCCATGCTGTTGGCAATGCGGTCATGAACACCTCAAGGCCCACGAGCTTGAGTACGAAAAGGTCTCGACCTGTCTTGTCGCCATAGGAGGTCAATGCCAGCTGATTGGCCCATGTATGAACCAGGATGTTATTTCTCTCTCCTGGTATTGAGCATATCCCATCAACAGCTCAGGCAAAGGGTGTCATCCATGTGTTCACATTCTACGTGTTAAAATCTACTGTAGATGTCTCGTTATTTCCTTTATATGGTACATCCCAGGCGAGTTGGTCCATAATCCAGCACGTTGCTGGACAGAGTCTCCGTGTTTGCGGTAGGAGGTCTTGTCCCGTGCGAGAAGCCTGGGAATGTAAATCCATGCTGTTGTCAATGAGAGACAAATCGTCTTGGTCGGGCTGAGCGTTCTCTTGATTGTTGTCGCAGCCGGCGACCAGACATGGAAAGCCTTGGTCAGATCCTGGAGCATGTCTGTCTCTTTCGTGGCATCGAAGAGCGACCTCAGTGGGATATGTTTTGTTGCAACCGGCAGCTTGACATTGAAAAGTCTGGCCTTCGAAAGTATCATGCTGCAACTGCACATGTCCTCGTAGCGCGGTGTTGGACTCGTAAAACTTGTTGCAATTAATGAATGTACACGGAAATCGTTGGCCTAGCCTTTCGCCATGCTGATCATTGGTGTGAACATGAAGGCCTTCTCTGTATGTGTAGACTCTACCGCAACCGGGAACGAGGTATGGCCACTGTTGGTCTGGTACTTCCACATCTAGGAGCTGGACTTGGAAGGTTGGCTCCTATTCTAGGAATTATGGCTGCTGGTGAGGGCTCTTGTGCTTTAGGCTGGGTTTCCACCTGAACAGAAGTAGGCTGGGTGCCGTTGAACATTCGCTTTGCAGATTGTTAGCAAAAAGTAAGCAACGAGAGTAGGATACCTCAGTTTCGATGGCACCGCCATTGCATCGGCGTAGTGGATCGATAGCGCTGGGCGATGGCTATGCCTCACCCTGATGCTTCACCTCTCTTACATACGAGTCCTAAACTCGCAGGTGGAGGTTAGTGTAGAACTATGAGTGTGCGAGTGTGCGAGTTTCGCCATGTGGTGGTCTGAGTGCCTGCCCAGGTGGTTCACGAGGCAGGTGCAAACACTATGGCTGCCACACCGCTCCCCACATATCTCATCATGGTCTTCATGTAGCCAACACCAATAGCAGTTGCTTAGCTACAGGGGTTCTTGCGAGCGCAAACCTAGTGTAAGTGCCGGTAGCGATCCAGAAGTGGCGCTCCGGTCCACTAGGTTCATCCCAAGGACCGCAAAATACCTCGACTTCTTCGCCCGTTTTCAGAGTTCCCGCAATCTCCGCTAATCACTCCCTCTTAATATGGACGCCGAGGGGTCATACCAGTCCATGTATTGGGCCAAAGCTGACCGAGCTAGCCTTCGAGCCGCCCGTTCGAAGTTCTCGTTTATGATGGCATCGAAATATGCACTCGACATCAACGATGATCAAAGCATTCGGGCCCCCCGGCCTGCAGAGGTATTCTCTCGAGTCAAGGCCTACTGCGGCTGTGAGTTGCATTGTTTCGAGGCGAGTGTTTCGACTTTGATCTGGTATGAGTTACACAGATCCCCTGGTCTCAAGCTGTGTTGTGATATAAGTCATCGCACTACCCCCTCAACCCCCCATCAATTTCCACCACCGCCCCATTAACATACCTCGCCCCCTCCCCCATCAAAAACACAACAACATCCGCCACCTCCCCCGGCTCCCCCACCCTCTCCAACGCATTCCCCACCCTCATCCTCTCCACCGCCTCTCCACCCCTCACCACCCCCGCATTACTCGGCGTATCAATATAACCAGGCGCCACGCAATTCACCCTGACCCCGCGTGGCCCCAACTCCAGCGCAAGACTCTTGCTCAAGCCTATGAGTCCGAATTTCGTGGCGCAGTACACGGATTGCTGTGCGCAGCCGCGGAGGCCGCTTATGCTGCTTACGTTTACGATTGCGCTCCCGCGGGAGAGGTGCGGGATGCAGGCGCGGGTGATGAGGAATACGGCTTTGAGGTTTGTGTTGACGAGGGTGTCCCAGTAGGTGTCTGAGGTTTCTTCGAGGGGGATGGAGGTTGGGTTTACGCCTGCGCAGTTGAATACGAGGTTTATTTTTCCAAAGTGCGCGATTGTGTTTGCGATGAAGGAGGATACTTGGTCTGTGTTTGAGACGTCGACGGGTTGGGTGTAGGTCTGTGTTTTGGTGAGGCTGGGGAGGGTGAAGAGGGCGGAGGCGTTGATGTCGCAGACGGATAGTTTAGCGCCGAGGGAGGAGAGTTTGAGGGCTGTTGCGCGGCTTTGATATTCAGATCAGTAGGCTTGGTTAGCGGGAGATTATGCTGTGACGTACCCTATGCCACTTGCTCCTCCGGTTATCAGCGCGACCTTGTCTTGAAACTCCGTCGCCATGGTCGAGGTGTGAGTACAGCAAATAGTTGGGTATCAGTCTGGGAACAAGATGAATATCAGGAACTAGTAATAACTATGAGAACTGCGCGGCAACTCAATCATCATGCATGCAAAGCTGTTATGTCGTCCGTCGCGGGCGGAGAAGTGGGGTGAAGTGGGATGGATAGTGCATGACTCGCGTATCGTGGGTGTACCTTATCTGCAAGGTATCTTTCGAACGCATCCTCTTCCTGGCTTCACATGACCGGTATTGAGGTGAGGATCGAGGGCTTGAGTGTCATGTTGCCGACTGTTAGCGACGATTCGACATCGGCGGTGACCTGCTCGATTTTGTGTGCGAACTGACTTATTGTTCTACATTATAAGACTGCCTTCACATAAGACACGGAACAAACGATCTCTGCGCATGTGAATAACATACAGAGGCCTTCACCAGTCATTACATGTGCAGAGCCATTTTTTAAAGATGAATAATCGACCAGGGGATATCAAACTCGAGCCGTACTATCATAACCGTCGCAGCACCAAGCCACAAATGCAATGCCGCCGTCTTTGCTACTCCCAATAACGCTCTACACCATGCGATGCAATGTCTACAAGCGTAGGGAAATGAAAAGCTACCCCTTCTGCTCACGCCTGTCCTTGGTCTTGCCCTCAGTCTCGTCAGATTTCTGCGGGCCCCGCTGACTCTTCCCGGAATCCTGTTTGCTCTGACTGCCATTACTCTGCTTCTTGTCTGGTATGGTTGTCGGTTGATAAAGCTTCGCGTCTTCACCCATCTTTATGTCGACGACTGCCCCTTCCACCTTCCGCGCTTCGTTTTCCTTCTCTCCTCTCCTTTCTTTTCGCTTGTCGCCAGGATTCTCAGCCCCTCTCTCACCGTCGACCTGCCCCTCACTTCTCCTGTCTCTTGTTTCTTGCTCTCCCTTCATCAACGACTCGTCAGTCTTCACCCCTTTGCTGTTGTCGACTTGCTTAGCTTCGTCGGCCAGTTTCCCGTCTTCACCATTGCCATCTTCACCTCCTATAGTAAGCTCGTCGATCTTTTTGACCAGAGCATCCACCTTGAAAGGTTTGCTGATGAGATCGTCCATGCCTGCTTCCCGCATGCTGGTCCGCTGCGCTTCGCGGACGTTCGCACTGACACCAAGGATTTTGCTGTAGCCGGCCTTGCCCTCGTCCTGCAGCTGCCTGATCTCGGATGTCGCCTGATTACCATCCTTGATGGGCATCTCTTGATCCATCAGAATACAGTCGAAGTAGTTCCGGCTGTGGAGATCCTCCGCGGCTGTCTCGCCTCGTTTGGCTACCGCGTCAATGGCTTCTTGACCATTGTTCGCGACGAAGACTTCGAACCCGCGGGTCTGAAGTTGGCGGCGAAGGACTTTTTGGTTTATAAGGTTATCCTCGACGAGGAGAAGGGTGCGCTTGTCGGCCTTTTGCCGAGTGCTTTGCGCCTTATGCACTTTATCAGCTGCTGCTTCCTGACGTACGCTTTCGCCGGTCTTGGAGTAAGGCACGCGACCATCGTGACCTTCCAAAGGAGGGCTGACTTCACTAGCAACCCCCTCTGTCTCTTTGTATCGATGGTCCTCGTTGGACTCGGGGTGCGATTCAGGGAAGTACTCCGTAGGAGGGTTCTTAAGCGACCAGTCGATGTTATCCGTGTCTACCCCTGAGTGACTCGTCAACTGATGATTAAGGTCTGGACGCTTCTGCTTGTTCCCATCCTCGGACATTTCGTCTCGGGCCTCATACTCGCTTTCTTTGGCTTCCATCTTGATCTGCTTCCTACCTTGCTCATTCCTTCGTTCTTTGATGTCTTGAAGGTTAGAATTACCGCGGCTGTAGCCTGGTCGAGGTGTTTGTGATCGTTGGTTGGGGGTTGCGGGAGTCTCAGAATTTGATCGAGATCCGAATGGCGGCCGGCCATCCTCGGTGCTTGCTCCGTCTGATCTGCGAACCTTGAAGAAAAATCCAAAGGTGGAGCCATCCCCTTCCTTGGAGCTGACGCCGATGTCTCCTCCATGCAACTGACACACTAGCATGGGGTCAGTGATGGTCGCGACAGTAGCTTCTTTCTGTACATACGTTTACGCGAGATAAAAAGTCCCAATCCGGACCCGCCGTACTTCTCCTGTGTTTTCGGTGTCGCCTGTCTAAATCGTTCGAAGAGCTTGGCTTGGTCTTCCTTGCTGATGCCAATGCCAGAGTCCTTAACAGCTACCATGAGGTAGAAGGCATCTCCATTACCCCACTCGGAGGACTTGGTAGAGTCGATGTGGAACGTTTCCTTGTCTTGGCCAAAGTATATGACGTTTGGAGGATATGATGTTGGACGTTCCGCCGAAGCCCCCATAGAGACCGTAATCTTTTTTTCTCCCTTTTTCCGCGACGTGAACTTGACTGCGTTTGTAATCAGGTTGACCAGCACTAGTCAGGTTAGCCAGGATCTAAGCATCAAGGGGAAACGTTCGTTACCTTGCTTCATCCTGTTAAGATCCGCGATGACATGATCGATTCCTTGTTCTTCGTATGAAATGTCCATCGCATAGTGGAACTTGATGCTCTTGGCCTTGAACTCGGATTGGAAGACTCTCAGAGCCTGCGAAAACTCCCATTTGGGTCGCACTACGCGCGGGACCAACGACAGCATCATTGAGTCCAATTTTGAGAAGGAGAGAATGTCGTCCACGAGGGTATTTTGATGTGAAACACAGAGCAATATGGTGTCAGCGGCATCCATGATATCGGAAACCTGCTCCCTGATGTCTTCATGGTTCAAGCCAATCTCGCGAGTAACGTCCTTGACTTCTTCGGCCAGATGCATGACAGCACTGAGCGGATTGCGGATCTCGTGGGACACCATGTCGATGAAGCGCTCTTGCTGCTCTTTTCTTTCTTGAGCTTCGGTCGCAGCCTTCTCTTGAGCCAGCTGGGCCTGCTTGATCTCAGTGATGTCGACCACGGCGCAAATGAACCCTGCCTCAGAATCTTCACTGAGGGGTCTGAACAGAAACAATCTCCACTCCCCCTCTTCACCAGTCGCTTCGCTTGTGCACCGGAATTCGATCCTAAGGTCTTCTCGAAGGGAAAAAGCCTTGCGATAGGCGGCCATCACTCGATCATAATCGTTTGGATGGATGCTCTCGGGCCACGCGCGGAACTCATTTGCCATCTTGTTCGTAGTAAGCCTGAAGAAGCCATCGTTAACGAATATAGCTTCAAGGTCTTTGTCCAGAATCGCGAGACCGTTCGGTAATAATTCGGCGAATCGTTGGAAAAGTTGCGTCTGCATAGCGTCTTTCTGGCCTGCGTTGCTCTTGCCATCCGGTTTCTCGTTGCCATACTTCTTGTCGGTCTTCGCAGGGTTTCGGTGGGCTAATTTGTCGAGGCCCTCGAGCGCTGTGTATTTCTCTACCGTATTGTTCTGCATGAGCTGTGCCAGCACCCCCTGCCGACTTCCGTTGGCATCAAGAAGGGTGCTGAGGAGGATTTGCGACTCTTGGTCTTCATCGTTGATCTTTCGCAGAAAGAACCTTGCGTCTGTGTACGTATGATGAGAAGATTGACTTAACTGGAAAGGCAGGGCATCATCCTTACCTACCTTGACGGTTCTGCCGCGCACGACTCGCTGCAGAGTGCTTAATGCCTCTGCTTTATAGCTGCGTAGTGCGCTTGTGCCCTGCCCGTCCAAATCACCCTGTGCTTTCATCCATGCCGTGTTCGCAATGACTGTAAGCTCACTGCCCCAGAAGATGGCGCAGCAGTGAGACATCGGCAGGACGCAGGAGTTGACAAGGCATTTGAGCGCAGGAGACCATGAGTCGCGCAGTCCCAGAGCCGTCTTGGACCTGCGAGGCGTTAGCTGAGAGAGTGGTGTAGAGCGCAGACCATACCAGTCAACGCCATCTATAGCCTCCGAGTTGACATCGAAAGGCATGTACGCGTCCATGGTCGCTTCGCGGCAACGTTAGGGTGAGAAAGGGTTCAGACGGACGACGGTTGCTGCATGGACACCGCGGAGCAGACCTCTGACGTCATATGGGTGGATGGGTTCAGAGTTCAAAGGCGATCTGCGACTGCGGTCAAAACGTGTGCCTTGCGCCAGAAGGTCGCTCGAAGGACTGGGGGAAAAGTCTAGACTTTACGCTCGCCGAAAATGACGAAAACTGGGACGATCGAAACGCGTGACAACCGTATTCTTTCCTGTTTGGTTAGTGCATGAAGCCTTTGCTGTCAGATCGAGATCCCAACGGCAATCGACCGAAAATGGTAACACCGAATTTCAACGCTGCAACACGTGTGTATGAATAGCGTGAAAGCTGAGGCCGTAGGGCTGTCGGTCCGGAGAGTGTACCGAACATGATCGACGAGCGGCGTTTCGTTTCATTAGGAAACACTCAGGAACCAAAATGGTGAACGTTGCTCTGGCGAAATCGGCAGCAATACTCAGTGCGCTTGCAGGCGTGGTCATCATCCGGCCTGCGTCGAAGCTGCACGCGGTAGCTGAGTTGCGGCGCTGAGCTCAACAGATTGATTGAGTCCACGAGTTGCAGGTAGAAACTGCCGAAACATTGTTGCGGCAGTCATGCAAATGGGGCGAGAAAGAAACACCTGCTCTAGAGGTCATACGTCATTCATACAGACCCTCCATGACCAGGGTCAGAACAACACGAATCAGCGGTGGGAGACCCCTGACCCGACACTACTGTGGTAGGCTGGGTAAGTTGAGTGGGTCCGGCACAACCGGAGCTTCTTATCACAAAATTACGTGTAACGCAGCCTGCTTTAGGATATTGTACACAGAGCGACCCTTGCAATCTGCTAAGATTATAGTCTTTAGTAATAGAAGAGTATTAATAACGCCTCAGCTCAGCGCCTGAAACGGCTGAAAAATATGACCGGAGACCCCTGTCATCGTCCCCACTCACAATATGTACCCATCTTACCACAGTAGGTCTGCTTCAGGAAGCAATGTGCTGAAAACGCAAGTTTCGGTCGCCCTTTGACTGTTGAAACAGTCGTCCTGCATCAAGGCCCCCGCCCGCGGTCTCCCGAGTAGCTTCCCAAGACCGTCCAGTGTTTAAAGAACGAGAAGGATCAAAGACTGGGTAATGGTGACTGAACCTAACGCGCACTTTGCGGCTATTATACTGTGCATGCGCATCTCACTGGCTTACTGTGTAGGCTGCTGAGACGCTTTCGCACGCGCACGAGAGCCTAACGCGTAACAATCTTCTGTCAAAGATCGCCCTTGGTGCCAACGGTCATTCCCGCTGTTGATACTATTCTTACCTTACGCGGGCCCGGAATAGTTGGAAGTAAGAGGCAATACAAGATTCTCCTGCGGCCTCAAGGCACACTTCAGCCAGAAGTCAGAAATCGTCGTGTTCCTCTAGGGTGCATCAGAGAGCATGCAGGTATGTTTCCTAGGGCGATCAGAGCTGTCCTTATGGTGTTGCTGGGGATGTATACCATTCTGTTGCTTGCGAGTTTCTAGCTCCGCGAGAGTCTCCAGTTGCACTCCACGAGGCGTACTTGGAAGTAGGCGTGGGAAACAGTGGAACGTAGTCGCGTTTTCTTGAGGCTTTGCAAGACATCACAAGCGGAACGTCCTGCCCAGCGAGAGCTTGCGCGTCCCCCCAAACCAGTCACTGCGCTCCATCCCCACGCTAGACACAATACTGGACGATCTCCAGATCTCCAGACCATGTTATTTAGCACAGCCGCACAAGACCCGCAGAGGACAGCCTTGCCTAGCGGCTCGGCTCTCTCGGCTAGCGGCATCGATTGTTCTGCGATACTGACACCGCGACTGTCAGGAGTCAGGACTTGTCTGGTGAATCTCGAAACAATGCGCTCTGCCTGGATATGCAAGGCTTCGTTGTCGATATTCGTATGCAGTGGCGTGTTCCTGGCACCAAGACTTGAACAGCCATACAGTCCACTTCGTTCGGTGACTTGGCACCGTCATTTCCCTTCTCGTCCAAGCATCCCAAGTTGGACGGCTATGCCCAAGCATTTCCGTAGCAGGATTGACAGCGAGGTCTGTGTTTGATGCACTTGGCGATAATTCTGGTCTCTGGCTGATCACAGGCTTGGATGTGAGTATATAGGGCAGTCGCATCTACGGCTTCAAGTGCATCTTTACCACTGAACAATACATTACATCCTCAATCAACACTTCATCCCTACACCCTATCTATCCCAACATACCGATCAATCACCTCTCACAATGCTCTTCCAGAAGCTCGCCATTGCCACAGCCTTGACCGCTCTCGTTGCGGCCCAGGACATCAGCCAGGACGACATCCCCCAGCAGTGCACCCAGATCTGCGCTCAAGTCGTATCCATCGCGCGAGAATGCGACAACCAGCATGGTACTTATTAAACTCCTCTCATTGCAAACTCCAACTAACACGCAGCACAGACAACGACAACGCCGAACTCGAGTGCATCTGCAGCGCCGCCAACGCCTCCACCCTCCTCCCCAACTGCGAGGCTTGCGTCGCACAGTACGACACCGACACCGACGACGACGACACCGTCAATGACAACGACGTGCGTGAACTGCTAACCCGCTGCAACTTCAGCGTGCAGAGCTCCTTCAACTCGGCCATCGCCAGCTCGGTCGCCTCCTCCGCTGCATCTGCTTCCGCTACAACGACCGGCAGCGTCGTTGTTACGCGGACTTCGGGGACCAGCGTGGTGACTTCGACGCTTGCGCCGAGCCAGGCGAGCCATGGTGCTGCGCCGGGTGTGACTGCTGCGGCGGGGATGGGTCTTGGTGCGCTCGGGTTTGCGATTGGGATGCTTTGAGCGAGAGATGTGTTGGTTGGCATTCGTGGCTGTGTTTTCCATCTTGGGGCGATAGTTTGGGATTGGGCGATCAGCATGGGACGATTGCGTGAGAAACACTCTTTGCTGGTTTGAACGTCCCTGCATATGTGTGTACATGATAGCGAATTTCACCTGTTTTGAGCAGTCTGGATGACCACCTGTCTGTAGCAAGTTCGGATCGCGTCAAGTGTGATGGCCGCTTCTAATCAAGGATATCTGCTCTGGTGAGGATACTAGACATCAACTCACTGGATACATATTTCGTACCCGTATCAACTTATCATCTTTGCTCTGTCCATCTCATCCTTCGCAGGACAGACCATGTGAAGACACCGGCAAGCGCAAATAGATGCGCAGCCGCATCTAACCTCGATGCCTCGTGTGGAGCCTGACCCTTATGTGTGCACAAGTCACCTTCCACAGCAAAGTGTCGTTTAAACCCGCAAGTAACCCCCTCAGAGATTAGAATCCCGACTTCTCCAGCTATATTTTCGGTTAACCGTACGAATGGAGATCGATGACGGGTGCACGCCCGTAGCCCGGAAGAGGATGTGCGTTGTGTATATAGAGAGGCACAGTCGGTTGCGGCGAGCTTGGTACAATTCACACAACACTCCTTCAAAAGTTCTCGCAACCACGCGTCAAGGTTCAGTCACGTACTGACTTGTGATAAACCCAAGACTTTTCGCGAATTAGTACGTATCTCCCGTCGCCATCTACGATATTCCAGCCTGCTCGGGGAGAAGTTGAACTTGCAATGCCACCAAATCAAATAGGTATGCCGTCTCAGTCAGACAAAAAGTGTTTCTGGGGCGTTTTTGGTTCATGTGTTTCGATGCGTGCGAGGAAAGGATTGAAATGGTATCTACCTCTAATCCCCCCCCGAGCTGTACAATGCCACAAGTCTACGCCTTCATCTTCTTATCCTCGCTCTTCCGCCTCGCTTTCTTATCAGCCTTGACGGGCTTGACTTCCGCAACGGCAGATTCTTCCTTCTTAGCTTTCTTGCTGTCCTTGACGGGCTTGGCCTCGGCCACAGCTACAACGGTCTCCTTTTTGCTCTTGCCGTCCTTCTTGCTCACTTTGACGTCCGCGACGACGACCTCGGCAGCGTTCTTGGTCTCTGGCTTGCCTTTCGTCGCCTTGTTATTGGCTACCTCCTTACCGCCACCTTTCTTCTCTTTCGCCTGCGTGGCTTTGCTCGGATCCGCCTTTGGATCGCGGCCCTTGCGGCGAGCGTCGCGCGCCTGTCCGCGCTGGATGTACGCCTGATCCTCTTCGTCGTCGAAGTCGGCAAAGTCGTCGGCTTCGGCCTCGTCCTCGGTCTGGATGGGCGTCTTGTCGACGTACTCGTCCTGGGCGGTTGTGGCGGCCGAGGGCTGGCCGTTGGCGGCGCGGTTGGAGTTGCCGACGGCGTTGGGTGGTGTGGGGCCGATTTTCTTGAATTTGGAGACGAAGAAGCCGTCGACGTTGTAGGTGTGCGGGTAGTAGCGACGTGTCATCTGGAGGGGTTAGTATGGATGGGGGAAGGGGGGTAGGTGTGGACGAACCTTCATCGAGGGGTGGAAGATTTTGCCGCCGATCTTGGTGAAGCCCTCTTTACCGAATGTCAGGCCGGTCTCGACGAGCTTGACGTTCGGGCGCTTGTTCAGCGCATACTGCACGACTTGCTCGTTCTCCTCGACTGTGACGGAACATGTAGAGTAGACGATGTAGCCACCGGTCTTGCTGTGGTGGTCGACAGAGTCGATGGCGGACAAGAGCAGTTGCTTCTGCAGGTGGGGAAGCTTCATGAAATCGGCCTCGGTCTTGTTGGTCTTGACGCTGGCGTCCTTTGCGATGACGCCTGTGCCAGAGCAGGGCGCGTCGAGCAGAACGCGGTCAAAGCCACCCATGACCTTGGGGAACTCGAGGGCAGAGTAGTTGCACACGATGGCGTTTCGGACACCCAGACGGTGGATGTTACCAATCAGACCCTTGGAGCGCTCTTTGCTTGCGTCGTTGGCGAAGATGCAGCCGGTGTTCTTCATCAGCGCAGCCAAATGCGTCGTCTTACCACCGGGGGCAGCAGCCATGTCGAGCACGCGCTCGTTTTCCTGGGGTGCCAGGGCCATGACAGGGAGGAACGACGACGCAGCCTGCAAGATGTAGTGGCCAGCCAGGTACTCGGGCGTGGCTCCAAGTGGGACGTGGGCGTCGAAGATCTGCAGACCAACCTTGGACCACTTGCCAACGGGCTCGAGCTGGACGCCACGGTTGATGAGCGACTGGGCGAGCTCACGGCGATGTGTGCGGAGGGTGTTTGTGCGGATGACAATGGGGCGGGGTGTCTCGTTGGCCTCGAAGAAGGCAAAGGCCTCGCGGGCAGGGAACAGGCCGAGGAGCTTGTCTGCGAGGAACTCGGAGTAGCCGTAGTACGAGCAGATGTCCTTGAGCAGCTGCGCGCGGTACTCGGCCCTGTCGCGGCCCGGCTCAGCGAGGTTCTTGAAGTCGTCGAGCACGCGGATTGTGTCGTTGAGCCGTGTGCGCAGCAGCTGGATGTCCTGTGTGACGAGGTTGGAGATCTTGCGGCCCTCGTCGTCCTCGTCGTCGTCCAGCACCTTTGGCCGGTCGCCCGGTGCAATGTTGGTCTGCATGTTGCCCTCCTCGAGCTCAGCCTGGGCCTCGGCCTCTTCGATCGCCCTCTGCATGTCGAGCTTGCGCGACAGACCTTCGATGTTGGCTGCCGTGAGCTGCTCCTGTGCGTCCTCGTCGTCCTCGTCGTCGGACCACATGGCCTTCTTGCCCGTCTCCACGTCCGAGTCGAAGTCGTCGTCGTCGATGTCGCTGTCGTCTTCCGAGGCGCTGCCGAGCGCATCGAGGCCAGAGACCTTGACGGCGCCGTCTGCGTCGTCCATGTCATCGTCGGAAAGGTCGGAGACGTCGTCCTCGTCGTCGGACGCTGGCAGCGGCGCAGCCTTCTTCGCGGGCTTAGCACGGTGCGCGGGCGTTGCGGCGCTCTTCTTCGCGGCGCCATTCGTAGCAACCTTCTTCGCGGCGCCATTCGTAGCAACCTCCTTCGCGGCGCCATTCGTAGCAGCAGCCTTCTTCGACCCAGGCACAGCCTTGGCCTTTGCATCCGTCCTCCTCCTCTTCTGCTCCTTGGGCGCCGGCGCCTCATAGTCCTTCCTCTTGCGCGTGACGAGCGATTCGTCAAGGGGCTCAGGCATGCCCTGCTTCTTCTTTCCTCTCATGCCACCCATACCTGCGATTATTTGCGTGGGGGAAAAGGGGGAAATTGGTCGAGGGAAGAAATCGTGTTTCTCCTCCAACTGTCTGTCTGTCTGCGCCGGGAAACTTTTTGGGCAACTTTCTTTTCGAATTTCGCGCACGGGCCGCTGGCTTTTCTTTGGCGTGCCCGCGGCCTGGCCCCGCAGCGCAGGCGGAGACGATGTCATTCGCCGACCGAGCTGGCAGTCAACACAACACACGACGGCATTGCGCAGCGCACGCTCTTGTGACAGTCCGGCCTCGTAACAATCAAACGCACCGCCGAGACTGCCTGCCGATCCTCGCCCGACACACAGCGAAACGCAACCATGTCCGAGCTCGCCTTCTGCAAAACATTCCTGGGCGCAATCGACTCGCGCCCCATCAAGCTCTCCTCCGACTACGTCTCAGACGCGCGCACCTACCCAGCAGCCGGCGTCGTACGCCCCTCCATTGAGCCCCCCACACACTGCAGTCCTTCCTGCTAACACCACCCAGCCCATCCTCCCCCGCCTGCCCCCAGGCCACCCCCAGCGCCCCGCCCCCAAAGCAGCCCAAGATGCTTCCTCCTCCACCATAAGCATAACCCTCAAGCCGCTGAAGCCCAGCGCGCCCACGCTCCCGCTCGCTGCCGTCGATGCGGGAAAAACCTCTGTCTACGAGCTGAAATCGCAGTATGCGGCTGCGACCAGCATCCCCGCGGCCAAGATCAAGATCCTGTACAAGAAGAAGCCCGTGGCCGACTCGAAGCTGGTGGGGGAGATTGTGGGCGCGGACGCGGGCGGTGAGGTTGAGTTTGGTGTCATGGTCATGGGCGGTGCGGCGCCGGTGACGCCAGGTGAGAGTCCGGCTGCGAGTCCTGCCGCGGCGGCGCCGAGTGAGAGTGATAAGGGCCTGGCGGGTGCTGGGGGCGCGGCGGCTGTGGGACCCAGTGGAAAGGATGTCGTGGCTACTGATGAGTTTTGGGGAGATCTTAGGAACTTTGTGCTGCAGAGGATAAAGGACGAGCACGAGGGGGAGAGGCTGGTGGGTGTCTTCAAGAAGGCTTGGGAGAGCGATCGATAGACATAGGTCGTGCTATAAAGAGCGCAGGAATGCATACACATTCACACATCACATCACCATCCCCTCAAGTGGTATCACATCACTCATCCCTAGTGCTATCACATCACTCATCCCTCAAGTGCTATCACATCACTCATCCCTCAAGTGCTATCACATCACTCATCCCTCAAGTGCTATCACATCACTCATCCCTCAAGTGCTATCACATCACTCATCCCTCAAGTGCTATCACATCACTCATCCCTCAAGTGCTATCACATCACTCATCCCTCAAGTGCTATCAATAGGGTCGTTCATATGTGATATTTCGCCAGTCTAATGCTCCAGACTCGACCCCATCCCTCCGCTACTCGCCTAGCACCATGCCATTTCATCTCGTCCAAACGCAATCTCGCTTCATTTCGTCATCGTCGTTGCCAAAACACAAACCACCCTGCTATTGGCTTTTGGGTGCGCGAAATCGACAGATACAGACCGACTCGCTTATCGGCCCTTGGACACGCGAGACTTGATGTTATCGAACTCGATGTCGTCGGCGTCGTTGGCCTGGATGTCCGCCGCGAGACCGTTGAGGGCGCGCTTGATGGCCTCCTTGGACGAGCTGTACATCATGCGGGGCTGCAACCGTCAGCACGTCGCTTCCATCTTTGCAACTTGAAAAACCTACGTATTGCGGCGCATCATCGGGAGTCCACGAGATGAAGGTGATCTTGGAGCGTGTGCCCTCGCCGTTCTCGAGCTCGTACTCGACGTCAAAAACAGCATAACGGCCACCGATGCCCTCCTTGCCCTTGCGGTCCTTGCTCTTGGCGTTGAGGAGCTTCTCGCGGAAGACAGACCAGTCAGCCTCCTTGGATGTCTCTTCAACAACAATCTCCTTCCAGTCGTCGCTGATCTTGTAGATGATCCACTTGGTGTCCTTGCCGAGCTTGAGCTCGTTGAAGGCGCTGATGCACTCGGGTGCGACGGAAACACTGGAGGCGTCGCGTTAGCGGGGCGTCAGAGAAACGACAGTGTGCATGAGGCGGTGAAGGCAGGCATGTGCGCCGAGAACATGAGGGGCGCCGCGACAGCTGTCAGGGTTCGCCATGCAGGAACCGTCGTACGTACCCGGACTGAGCCTGTTCGCAACGTGTTAGCGCTGGGTATCGTGCCTAGCATTGTATGCAGCCTTACCATGATGTGTTGTGTGTGGTGGGGGACCTGAGGAGATAGCGAAGCACAAGTGCTTTTATGTTCTGTGCTGCCTTGTCAGCGATTCGTCATCAGCTGCGCATGGTGGGCGCGACCCGGGCAATCGAACGGGTGCCTGAAGCTCGAGGGGGCGGCTTACGTCAATTGGAGAGGATGAAGGAGGTGCGAAAGTGAGAGAACTGCGGGAGACACGGCCTGACACTCGAGTTGGCTGTGGGTGGGGCCACGCTTGGGTGCAGGTCATGGCGGGGCAGGAGCGCCTCTTCACAGCAGGTTGGGACACCATAGCAACCAGAGCTGACATCCTTGCGCCCACACTGACTTATCAGGCAGCGTCACTACCCCGACAAACGCAGACACTCTTGATGCATTGTCTTGAACGGAACATCACTGCTTGTTGATTTATTCACATGCTTGTCGTGATCGATGCACGTCACATTAGACCGGTCTCTTAACATGCAGTCGCAACTCCCACTTATCTGTGAAAAGAGACTGCCGAAGACCTGTAGGTGGAGTGAGTATCAGCGAAGATGTGGGCTAGAGACCAAACAACCAAAGCATTGACACGTGGTGGGTCATGAGAGATGGTATACATGTACAGTACAGTATAGCTACAAACGGATCAACCGATCTTTTTCAAACCATTACGCCAGGCGCGGCCATGCTGAGGAGCGTATATCGTACAGAGATTACAGGTATCAAGTAAATAGAGCGTCAGAAAGAAGGGAACCAGGTACCTGGGGCCTTTTTACATGCCCATCATACCCATAGGGTTCGGCATTCCACCGGCGCCGCCGCCAGGTGGTCCCTTGACTTCGGCCTCTACGATGGCGACCTCAGTGGTACCAAGTAAGGACGCTACTCCCGAAGCATCGACAAGTGCTGTGCGAACAACCTTGAAAGGGTCGAGGATACCGGCCTCAATCATGTTGACGTACTCGCCCTTGGCAGAGTTGAAGCCCTTGTTGAAGTCGCTGCCGTACTCATCGGTGAGCTTACCAACAACAACGGAGCCCTCGGCACCGGCGTTCTCGACAATCTTGCGTGCGGGGTGGGTGATGGCGCTCTTGACGATGGAGATACCGAGCTGCTGGTCAAAGTTGGCAGCCTTGACGTCCTTGAGGGCGTTGACGGAGGCCTTGAGGAGACCAGTTCCACCACCGGGAAGGATACCCTCCTCGACAGCAGCGCGAGTGGCGTTAAGAGCATCAACGATGCGGTCCTTCTTCTCGCCGACCTCAACCTCAGAGGCACCGCCCACCTTGATGACAGCGACACCACCGGAGAGCTTAGCGAGACGCTCCTGGAGCTTCTCCTTCTCGTACTCAGAGGTGGTAGGGTCAGCCATAACGCCGCGGATCTGCTCGCAGCGCTGGGCAACAGCATCCTTGCTGCCATTGCCGTTCAGGAAGATGGTGTCCTCCTTTGTGATGGTGACAGCGCCAGTGGAACCGAACATGTCAGCGGTAGCCTTCTCGAGCTTGATCTCGAGGTCATCGTTGAAGACGGTACCGTTGGTCAGGACAGCGAGATCGCCAAGGATAGATTTGCGGTTGTCACCGAAGCCGGGGGCCTTGACAGCGGCGACCTGGAGCTGGCCACGGAGCTTGTTGAGAATACAGACAGCGAGAGCCTCACCGTCAATGTCCTCAGCGATAATGAGAAGAGGACGGCGCTGCTGCTGAGAAGCCTCGAGAGCGGGGATGATATCCTGGACAGCGGAGATCTTCTTCTCGGAGAGGAGGATGAGAGGGTTCTCAAACTCGACCTTGGAGCTCTTGGTGTCGGTGATGAAGTAGGGGGAGATGTAGCCACGGTCGAACTTCATACCCTCGGTGACCTCAAGCTCGTCTTCGGTGGTCTTGCCCTCCTTGACGGTGATGACACCCTCCTTGCCAACCTTCTCCATAGCGTTGGAAAGGAGCTTACCAATGTGCACGTCGCCGTTAGCAGAGATGGTGGCGACCTGGGAGATCTCCTCGCTGGTGGTGATCTCCTTCTTGTTTGCGCGCAGGTATTCGACGACAGCCTCGACAGCGGCCTGGGTTCCGCGCCTCAGATCCATGGGGTTGCATCCGGCGGCGACATTCTTGACGGTCTCGGAGAAGATAGCACGGGCGAGAACAGTGGCGGTTGTGGTACCGTCACCAGCGACTTCGTTGGTCTTGGATGCGACGTCCTGGAGGAGACGGGCACCGAGGTTCTCGAACTTGTCCTCGAGGGTGATGGCCTTGGAGACAGTTACACCATCTGTCAATCGTTAGAACCAATCCTTGCGATCTGACGTTGATAATAACGTACCCTTTGTGATCTTGGGGGAGCCGTAGCTGGACTCGATGAGGACGTTGCGACCCTTGGGACCGAGTGTTGTGGAAACGGCGCGGGCAATTGTGTCAACACCCTTGAGCAAAGCAGCGCGGCCCTCGACGCCGAACTTGAGCTCCTGTCATCATTGTTAGCTGCTGAAGCTTCACCAGTACGATTTGCGACAGTTTACCTTGTGGGCGAACCTCTGTTGCTGGAGGTTGAAGCTCCTGGCGCTCGACTTCAAAGCGGAAGTCCGCGCGCGGGCTGTGAAAGCTCTCTGCATTGTGATGGGATTGGATGTGTGTGCGGAAGGTGAATGTCAAGTCTTGCTCCCTGACTCCGGCCTAATGCAAGATGACGAGGAAGAGATGAGGATGCAAAAGAGGTGAGAGGATTGCGGAGTTGATAGCTGGAGTCCGCCGATGTTCTTAGAAATTTGCTGGAAACATCGAGAAGCGGTTAGACCAGACCGCGATCCTTGCGCGGGTATACCACCTCGGCTTTACAAGCATGTCCGGCTTCCCTCCCGACTGCACGCGCTTCATCCTCGCGCTGGAGACTGCTTCGAATCCATCTCTGACCGTGCTATGATTGAGCAAACGCATGGTGGTACTTGATCGAGCTTCTGACACATGCACTTGGAGCTCAGAACGAGCCTTCCCCGGAATGACCTCATCTTGACGGATCACTCCAGCGTTCAAGATCATCATCGACGGACTCGAATCTGGAGACTTTGCTAGTCCGCCGTGTCTGGTTCAATGTCTGCTCAATCCAATGGACCAGCTAATGTGTCCCTTGACCCTCGGTGAGACATGATTCGATCTTATTCATGGAGAGTACGCAGGATGAATCCAAAGTTAGCTGTCATCGTTACATGAGGCTTGTGTGACTATTCCCAAGACGAAGTCTTGCAGGATCGCATCAAGTACTCTGTATGACCACCTGGAAGAAAACAAGAGCTTCGCTTATGTCTAGTCAAGTATTGCTCCTCTCGAGTCGAACCGCCATACCCATGTTACGGCGAACGACATGATTGCCCCCACTTGATAGTCGCCTCAAAGTTTGGCCTTCTCTTTCCCACATCTAGGCTCATCGAATCGATATACAATCTGCTCGAATCCATCCGCAGCGAAAGCATAAAACCACACAAGATCCTCCACTCCGACATTCTCTGTCCCATGCTCCGCATCACCGGGAATCCAGACGACGCTTCCCTTGCTCACTGGGTGCTCTTTTCCGTCTATGGTCACCACGCCATTGCCTTGAGTGACATGGTAGATCTCTGCCTGCTTGTGGCGATGCAGCTTCAGATGGCCTCTACATCCGGCTGGTTTTCCTGGCGCACAAGTTGCTATGCCGACGGTGAAGGTGTCTGTTGCTGTCTTTGGCGCCGATATAAGAGTCTTCCATGAGACATCGCCGCCAGTACTGGGGTCTGGAAAGCTTTCGTGAGCGGTCTGCTTGATGTCGTCTGCGCTCAAGACGATGGCTTTCTTTGCTTTTATCTCAGACATGACGATGGCGTGACGTTCAAAGCAAGGACCGGCTCTCTGCGCTCAAATCAAGGAGGCGGCAGGGTGGTCTTCATATACACTATCCTTCTGTGCGCCATCGGAAGTACGTTAATCTGAAGTCAGTCGCCATGTGGGTGGGGCAAGTGGAGGCTTATGAGAATGCTGACCGTTGACAGGATAGAGAGGATCGCTTGCCTTTATGCGGCCTAGTTCCCCCTCTTCGCATAGCAGATACGACTCTGTTCGCGCGAATCCCGGTCACTAACGACGTGCACTAGTAGAGAGACTGTTCTGACAGAAGAACATACTGTTACTCATATTTCATATTTTGAAAGCGCCTATATGTGCTCAATGTCGCTCTTCAGCCGTCACTCACAAAGCGTGCATCTAATCTCTCAACGTCACTGTTTATTATTGTCTTTAATTGCAATGGTAAGCGTGACAGTATGGCGTGTAAAGACAAAAACTGTCATTATTACTGCGATATTGCTCTACTCATTTCAAGCATGTCTTCTAACTATGTTCGCCCGGGATGTCTCTTAGCATTGATCAAGTCTCTCGGCTCACTCTTCACTTCCCCCGTGCAACTGCTCTTCCAAAGTCATAGCCACCCTGCCTCCGGTGAGTAGACCCTGCGGGAATTGCTGTCTCTGTATTGCGCCTCGCTGTCGCTATTGTCTCCACTATTGTTGGTGAACAGTTCGTGGGCGACCAATCGACAGTGAGCTTTAAGGTGAATGGAAGCTTTTGGAGCATCTCTCGACCTATTTCTTACGACCACCTGACAGGACCCTCCACTACAACCCCAAAAGATAGGGAGGCTGGACCAATGTGATGCCTCAATTCCAGTGTATGCCCTCTCCACCCGGTGAATGCACTGACCTTTGAGGGCTGTGGAGTAGAACTGCTCTCGGCTTAGTCAAGAGCTCCCAGCCTCCTGTTTCTGGAGTACTTGAAGCCGTCAAAGTGCTTGTTAGGCTTGAATTTGTATGCTCTTTCTTAACTTCTTACGTCTATAATTTCTTAATTATCATTATTTCTTCTATCATGTCTTCCTCAGACACCTATAACTTCGTCGCTGGCGACGAAAACCTCGATCTCCACCGCCTGTTCAGCTTCACTGAAGCTGAAGATCTTGCTGTCGCCGCTCCAGCTCCCACTGGAGACCTCCTTGCTCCCCCTCTCCTCGGCTCTCCGTTCGCTGGGCCTCTCGAGGACCTCCAGGGTCAGCCCAGTTGGCTCTCGCCTTCCGGTGCTGACCCTGTTGATGGCCTCGATGCCGTCAACTTCGACGAGTTTCTGGCTCTCGAGAGCACCGACGACGTCTTGGCTCCCGCTGAGGAAGCCCTTACCTCACCACCACCACCACAAGAGCTGGCCGGCTCCGGCACCCCTCAGGGCGAGGCTATCGGCGCCTCAGAGCCGACTGGAGATCTTTCGGCTGCCGCGGAGCTGGAGGCTGTGCGAGATGAAATCGCACAGTTGAAGGCTGCGTTGGCGGCTGGATACCGTCAGAACAGCAGCAGTCCGCGCAAGCGGAAGCTGGATGGAGGTGAGGTGTCTCCACCGAAGAGGCAGACGACGAGCGAGATCGGGCCCATCGAGGCACTGTGGTCACGAAAGGTGACCAAGGATGAGCACCGCGCAGCCACCACCAACTTAGCTCCACCAGCGACGCCGGAACCTCCTTCACCGCAACTCTGCTTCACCGCACCTCCCTCCACACCCCCAATAAATAGCCAGGATGATGTCGCGATCTCACGTGAGAATCTCCTCTCTCTCCAACAATTTCTCAACGAGGATCCCGCCCTTGTCCACGAAGCATCTCAGCAAGTCGACACTTCAACACCACCCTCCGACATCAACATGGCACATCTCGTCAATACTAAGGCAAAGCGATTATCATCGAAGTCTGCTCCGAAGCGCGTGCCCAAGAACACCTCCAACATCCCCAACAAGGTCACCAAGAAGGTCAAGACCACACCGAAAAAGAAGACGCAACACCAGCGCAATGTCTCCACCGCTTCTAACATCACTCCATCACCGGCCTCTTCTTCTCACCGCACCATCGATGAGCTCCTTGCTGCTAACTTCTACTCCTTGGATGCGCAAGAGAAGCTTCGCCTCATGCTGCCCATGCTCCGCAACCTCGACCCCAGGGAGCTTGAGAACAAGCTCGCCGTACTGCCCTGCATCCAAGCCAAAGGCACTGGCCATGAAGTCACCGTCGCAAAGGCCATCCGAGATTCTCCTCCTACGCCCGAGGACGACTACCTTCTTGCTAACAAGCTTACTTTCGGCACCCGCTCGCCTGCTCCCGCTGCTAGAGGCATCTCTTCTTCGCCACCAGCTCCTACCACGCCTGCTATCCAAGCCTCACTGCTATCACACAAGGTCTCTCACGTCGAGGTCAGTGCTGACTATGGTGCGGTTCGTCAGCGTGAGGCTCTCGAGAAGGCTGCGGCACTCCAGGCGCAGGGTAAGCGGCGTTGAGCTGAACATCACTTCGAGGGCATACACTTCGGCCTTCTTTCACGACCATACCACGACTCGCGGCATTTGCTACATGCACGTACCTTCAGATGTGCATCGAATACAGTGACGGAGACCTCAGCTTCAGCACCTCATCACCCGTTCGATGGCTCCAGCTTCAACATTGGTGTTTTGAATTCTTGGTTTCACAGAAGTTCCGGCAGCCGCTGAACTCTTCACGACAGGCTCATGACTTCGTCAGTAGTCTTTCCCTTTTGGTATTCATATCGTCGACATTGCCTTTCTGGTCATCAGTAAGGTCTTGGCATCAGCTGGATTTCTAGACTCAGGGCGGATGACTTTGACACATTGTCGACAGCCTTCACGTCTGCTTCTCATCCATAGACTAATTTCATCATTTACGTGGATCATGCTCTTTACTCTTCTATACTTGTTCGTGCTGATGGGAGTACCCCATGTCCGCTTTGCATTCCATCCAACAGATGCGCCAGTGGTAATGGACTCGGCAAAATACCATTACTCCCTCCAGCCACCGCAGTAGAGCCATAATTACTCCAAGGAGCTATGTACGGCATGTCTACCATCACAGAGGGATCTTTTCGACGCGTTGCGCTAGACACTGTCCCATAGTCTTGGTACTTAATGTTCACTGCTGGCTGTCGATTCCCGTCTTCCACCCATGGCGCAAGGTACGGTAGCTCCACTGTCGAGCCGTGTCCTTCCATCGCAGTGCGCCTAGATAAGTGCGAGAAGGAGCTCGTCCAAAACTTGCGTACTCGATGTCTGAGGTTCTGGGGATGATGTGATACTTGGGAATGGGCATGGGTACCGGTGAAGAGAGATTGGTATGGGGCGACGCATGCGACCAGGATAGCTGTTCACTTTGTCAGTTGTCTGGGCTACGAATTTGAACAAACTCTGTACCGACGTTCAGCTCTATGCTAGTCCACAAGTACAACCAGAGGGGATCGATCTGGCGCTTGACCCCTGCGGTAGTAACAACCGCACGGACGATAGCGAAAGTCATAGTGATGATGACTAGGGAGAAGACAGCGCAAAGCACGACCTTTTGATGCGTGGATATTCGAACGCGCCGCAGGATGAGATACGGTATCGACATAACTGTTCCAGTACGTTAGTAATGAGGGAATGCCACAAGTCTCGATCGTTCTTCGTACTTAGACAGTCTGTGATGACATCCAGAGCAGTGTTGAGTTTCATGGCAACGAAGCTCAGTCCTTGTGTTTGACATTCATCACTGGCTGTTACTTCGAAACTGACGAATGTGCAGCGATACGGTAGAACCGTATAGCAAAGTAAGAAGGCGACGATGGTGATACCTAACACGCTCTTCCACCAGCGCCGCAGGCTCGTCACGTTGCGAAGTTCCAGTCTCCTAAAGAACAACAAGAATGCCAGTTTGATGCACCAAAGGCCGCCATAGAAGAACATAGGTATCGTAGTAAACACCCGTGTAAATTGCATGGTGATAACCTCGACGTTGGGCGGAAATGGCTTCAGATTCGCGCCAATGAGCATGAGCTCAATGGTAACTGGATGGAAGATTGTGATCGTAATTGAGATCGCGAGAGATATAACACAGGCGAAGGTTACGAGGAAGTCGTCCCAATAAAGGCGTTTTGTTGCAGTCCATCGAGCATAGAGTCGCGCGGGCAAGACGATAAGTGATAGCCCAGTAAGTGTCCATATTGTACCCTAGCGGACTCTCGTCAGTATAAGCTGACAAAGGTCGTCCCGTAGGATCAGCAATCGTACAAACAGCGTTCTTGAGGATACCGATGGTGCGAAGAAGCCAGCAGTATTTGCTCTATCCGTCAACTGCACCATAATGAAGGGAGTCGTAGTCGCCGTACTCCCATGTCGACAAAATGAGACGGACAAAAGAAGCAACGAGGTACCGGTACACTGATGGACGCCCTGCGTATTGTATACGTAGATGTGCACTCGGACTTAAGCTGCCGAGACCCGTAGGTCTTGAATCTTGACAGGAATCACTTGCAGCCGGCGCCGAATCTTGCATATCAAAAGAAACTTTGCCTGACGCTGCTAGTGGCCAGCCTCCAGATTTCAGTCATAATTCTCCATGTAACGATGTACGACACCTGGATTCCACCGTGTAAAGCCACAGGCAGATGTCGGCGACAACTCCGGCAGACACGCTCTGCCAAGCGAGGAGTGCGGACCGTTGAGGGAATTTTCAAGGAGATAGATGCACGGCAGCCTGGGTCTTAGTGTTTGACGTTGGTAGCCATGCCAGGACGGGATTGATGGCTAGTGGGCAGGGAAGGTGAAGCGACGCAACGCATATTGCTAACCAGCAACCGAACCATACGCCTCACCTCTGAGGTCTGACAGAGTCACGACATCCATCGAGATCGTATACGAGCTGTAAGCACTTGGGTAATATCGATGTACTAGAGCAATGACTTATATGTTCTAGATCAGCCTAGCTCGTCGCGTTGCGTAGCTGCCTCCGATGTCGATCCATCCTTCTTTCCTTCTCATATTCCCCTAACACCTTCAGACATGCTTTTTAAAGCTGTTCCCTTAGAAGTCACGGTAGACTCAGGCTGTAGGGTGACCTCAAGATGTCTGACTGTGAATTCGGACGACCTGTGGTCAAGATACACTGCAAGTGAAGTCAAGGTGGATTGCGCTTTGGGCCGTGACTGCGATTGAGGTAAGTGCGGTGGGGAGCCTTGAGCATGTGGAATTAAGCTCAATTTACATGCCATGTTGCTCGTACCTTCCTTGTGACATACAATTATTGACGACAAAGAAACGGAAAGCACCAAATCCATAAGCATCAGATAGAGACGCTTTGAGGCACCGGTTTTTTGTGCTTCCACTTCTTGAAAGTCTGCTGTGTTCTCAGAGCATCTTTTCCTGCCACTCGCCTCGCGCCCACTTCACTCTTCACCTTCACCTTGGCGTGCTACCACCTGGCTTTTCATCTGGCACCACGATTCGTGTCACGCTTCAACGAACACACACCGTACCGTTGATACCTTATATACCATGACAGAACCATTGCCTGCGCCGATAAGCAGTGCCAGGTACTACAGTGCGCATCGTGGACCAGTGTTCGGCGCAGACGGCAAGTTTCACCATTTCGCCAGGCAATGCGACCCAGTGCATCTGAAGAACGGCTACTGGAGGTTCAGCACTTGCACGGATGACCAGCGCGCGTACTTGCATGGATTTACAACCCCGGAAGAAGTTCTGAAAGCGCAAGACGCTGGCGATGGCGAGTACGATAATATATCGCTACTCTGGGTGCCAGGAGAGTTGGACACTAGCAACAGAACTTCAGTGGGGACAGCCGCAATGCACCTGCAAACCATATACAACGAGAGGAAGCTGTTGGGTAAGGCGCTGTCTTTCAGAGGCGCAGTGCCTCTGTACCCTGTCAACTCCGACCCGCGACTTCTGCGGTATAGACTTACAAGATATGGTATACAGAAGGGCAAGCTACCGCATGACCTGCTTTCGTCTACGTCCTTCTCTACAGACATGCGGTCAACGCAATCAACGTTGCCGGCGCCTCCCCCTTCGACAACAGGGACACCGATTGGACGTTCCTTGCGTGTCGAAGGTCATGTATCCAAGGCCGAACCCATTCTCGCGCCGACAGCCCTAGCGTCGCCCATGCAGAGCAAGCCTGTCCCGTCTACATTCTCCACATCAGCTCCAGCAGTCCCTTCCTTTGGTCAAGTTCCGCTTCAATCGAGCGCACCCGTTCCAAATGCCTGTGCTCTACAGACAGTGACTCCTTCGGATTCGGGTGCGGACCTCCAAGATTCATTTCCTGTACAAGATCTTGGTTTGCCGTTGGACTCGCCAGACATCAACATGGATCTTGAAAACGCTCTCGCCAAAGACATGGTAGAACTCTCAGGAACCGATCAATTAGAAGAGTCATTCTTGGTGGATGACAATGGAGGCTGCCATCTGAATGACAACAATGTAGCTTTCGCCGAAGATGCAGTGAGTACTGTTCGACATCTCTCGCTTGCAGCCGGGACGCCTGGGGATTTGTTCTACGCCCAGACATCATCCCTCCCGTGTATCGACTGCGGGCTGATTGGGTCTCATACCTCTGCTTGTTGGATCAATGCAGTCGCACCGATCAGGGCTGCCGAAGACTTGACGAGCTCTGAGCTCAGAACGCTTGTCCATCAAGTCACGGAATTTGATCCTGTGCCTTGGACGACGCACTATGGACCGCCAGAGCAGATCGAAGAAGATCCAGTGACTTGGTTGCGTAGTATGGCAGATGTCATCCGCAATCTCGACCAGACTGCAAAAGACCCGGATCTGCAAGGGCTCGATGATCAGCTAACCGTTCTGTTCGACGCGTTGAAATCAACTGGCGAGATACAAATTCTTGGAGAACATCAAGAGCTGTTTACCGAGATGCTAGACGCATAAATAGCATGTGCAGGAGTTGGATGGATTTGCTCATTTGTAGTTTATTGACTACACTAACGGCGCCTAGAGGTGAGAGCTAGTTTGTTTGTACTTCTCGTAGATACCCGCCTCGAAGCTGCGGTCCAACGCCGCGACCTTGGCGTCGCCAGTGGGCAATACCTGTCCTGCGTACAGGCCACAGATGCCAGTCTTGCGGTCGATCCACTGTTTCAGATTAGCTACATGTTGAGAGAACAGTTCAAAGAGCTTACCCAATTCAAGTTTGGCAAACCGCCCCAAATCATGGTACCAGCCGTCTTGCCGTCTGATTGGTCTTCCGCCAGCAGAAGCCCTCCGAGACCCCAATCCTTCTTGACGCTCTTTTCAGTTCCACCCATCGCATTGTTGATCTATACCGTTCGTCAGTAGAGGCAAAAAGGCAATAGGGTTCTACGCACAAAGTCGTCTTGCAGTAACCCATTCAATGCTGTCGCAGACGCCTCGCCCAGCTGTGGCTTGAAGAATTCATTCAACGTTTCCTTCTTCAATAGTTTCTCGTCGTCCTCCGTCGTCAAAACGGCCTTCAAAACCTTGAAGTACTCCTCTGGAGACCCAAATACGCCCTGGCCGCCAAGACAATCCTCGATCTCCGAACCGTCACTGTCTTGGTAGAGCTGTTTTCCGCCCAAGTACTTGACTGTGCTAGATCCTACCTCCCGTTCGCTCATAGCCGCCATGCGCTCCACCAAATCAGGTCGCGAGCTGAGCTTAAATGTCATGTCTTTGATGCCGAGTGGCTCCCACAGATTCTTGCGCATGAACTCCTCGAGGGTGACACCGCTGACACGCTCGATCAACAGACCTGCATAGTCGATGCTAGAACCGTAAAACCAGCCCTCACCCGGCTCGAAGGTAAGAGGGGCATCAAAGCGCTTCAACACTGTGGAGCCGCTGTTAGGTGTTAGCCCGTGATAAGCGCACCAAGCTAGCAACTTGGGGTGGAAGCTGTCGTAAGTGAGACCACTTGTATGCGTCAGGAGCGTGCGCAGTGTAATTGGCTTAGTGTGTTGAGTCTCGACAGGCTTGCCGTCGTTATCGAAGGTCTCGATGATCTTGAAGTCTTTGAGCTCAGGGATATGGGGGTAGACAGGGTCGTCCAGTGTAAGCTTGCCCTGCTCCACCAGCTTCAGGGCGCAGGTTGAGGTCATCAGCTTAGTGCAAGAGGCAATCCACATGATATTACTGGTCTGCAGTGGCTTGGGGTTCTCAGATTCCAGGGATGCGTGACCGAAAGTTTTAGTGTAATTGAAGGAGCCTGCACTTGATGAGTATGTATATTATGTAGGTTGAAGGATGACTACCATCGCGATTGGATGCATAGAGAACACAGCCAGGAATCTCCTTTGCATCAACGGCCTGCTGGATTGCTGTTTCGAAGTCTTCCATCCTGGAGAAGTCGCCGTAGGTATCTCGTAGCTTCTGTGATTCGTAAAACGGAACTTGGTAAAGCAGGAGCTGAGTGGGTGAGGCTCGAGAGGGAGGTACAGAAGAGACAAGCAGGTCAAGGCAACGATGAATATCTAGGACTTGCTGTCGCTGGAATTTAGTCCGTAGTTTACACGACTCATATGCCTCGGCCCACACTAGTGCGGGGCTTTCATCCTGATTACCCGTTATAGTTAGTGGATTACTCTACACATCGCTGGCAGCCTTAGTGCTCCACTGAGCTGACACTTGGGAGGTCTGATCACCAATAACACCTTTGTTTTCGAGTAATATTGGCCGTACGCCAAGGTCGTTGCTTCAGCTCTAAGACATGCTGATAAGCTGACAAGCTGACGATTAGCTCATCCGCACATTTGCACATCCGGATTGGACATTTCGCACATTTGCCTGTGTGCCGCTGAGTGGTTATTGCGTATGACGATTACGATCAGAAGTCAGAACTCACTCTTACTCCTCTAGTAGTGATAGATAAAATCGATTATTATACACAGTACACTATCATATCAAGGTGCTCACGCTACTACAAGTCGTGCGCACGAGTTGAGTGCTTACAAAACCCATTTCTGGAACCATTCAAGGATGATGGAAGTGGCCTCTGCCTCCTTGCACGTCAGATACTTATCACTATCGCCATTGGCGAAAGAGCTGGGCCAGTCGTGGAACAAGTTGGTGTAGTTGTAGTGGATAACGGTATCATCCCAGCTGTACCTGGTCACCAGCCTGCTTCCGCTGCACAGGTGAGACGTCTTGTTCGCGTTCACCTCAAATCCGTCCCGCTCGGCCCAGTCGTCTACCCAGGTGACGATGTCGGTCGAGTTTGCGTTACCTCGCGTGTTTTCGCCGCCCTTGTAGGGGATCGTAGTGTCCTTGTAACCGTGGAATTCCATGATTGGGATGGGAAGGCGACTAGGGTTGCAAGGCGGCAATTCTTGGTTTGAGTTTAGATATATGGCTCCTGAAACCGGTGCAAAGGCAGCAATTCTCTTGGTTGCCTCTGTATCGCAGGCGAGCACAGTTGTGAAGCCAGCTCCGTTAGACTTTCCGGTTGCCCAGATTCGCGACGTGTCGATGCAGTACGTCTTTTGCAATTCGTCGAGCAGCTCCAATGTGAAGGTCACATCATCAATTGACGGCGGAGAGTCTGGGTCGCCCTGAAACTGCTGAGTCCCTTTCGAGTTGTTCATGGCTACACCTTCGGGGTACACAGAGATGCCTTCGAATCCGTAGGTTGCATTCGAGAACTGGGAGAGCTCTTCCTGGAACTTGGCATCCTTGCCGCGACCGTGGAAAGACAGGATCAAGGGAGCCTTCTTGTTGATGTCGTACGAATCAGGTAGGTGAAGACGGTATCCGCGGGGAGAAATCCCACTGGCGCTGTCGATAGTGAGGTTGACGGACTTGCCCGCTTCGATGCCCTCAGGTAGGGAGCTGCCGCAACCACATTGCGCAGCTGCGCTCGATGCGGTGGCCAGAATAGCGACGTTGATAAGGAGCGAGGAAACCATTTTGGCCGGTACTGTGGTGCCGTACTGATGTCCTCCATTGCATAGGGGCTCGAAGATCTTAAGAAGCGCGTTTGCGCCTTGATGCGAGGGCCACACCGGCGGCGGTTAAGGCGTCCGACTTTTCATGCTAGTGGGTGCTCGTCTCCGCGCAGTACTTGCACTGGAGGCGTCGCTGGTGCTGACGCCATCACGGTAGTCTCTGAGTTGCGTGAAGCGACAGAATCATCGTGGGATGCCCCGACTTTAGGCACCTTCGTCGAACGGCATGGAGGGGCGCCTGCATGACCGCGCCGTAACTGCGCCGTGTGGAGAAACCCGGATCTCGGGACGTTGTGAGGCGTTTTCTTTGCATGACCAAGCCGCTAAGCATGAGTTTATAACAACCGGTCAGATCGCGATGATGGCCGGTTCCAAGCACCTGCTTGTCTCGCTGCCTGCGGTGGGCACTACCTCGAGTGACATCACGCTTTCAGGTGTCATGTTGGTGCTGCTTCCGCTTACATGCGGCCTCTGTGACCGCGCGAGATTGTGCGCATCAGCAGCATGACCAGCGATGATTTCCTGACCTTATCTCCAGAATCAAGTGTTGTCTTTTTCTCCGTAGTGCGCTATCGTTCAATCTGCGGCGCCCCGAACAAGCAGAGTTGAAGCCGCTCTCCTTCGCCCCGCGATCGGCAACAGTCTCGTCCCATTCCGATCCACTTTCAATCTAAGAGAGAAAGGTTGGCTTGCGGCAAAGCAAAGGTTGTTTATCCTGCCCACACGCACATGTCATGATCGGGAACTTCCTCTGTTAATCCAACAAGGATCGATACTAAAACAAACGTTTCATTGGCAGGTGTATTTAATTTTGGCCCTGGACTAACCACATACATAGTGCGGGTCGGCGACTACACCACAGTAAGAAAGGTGTATTTCTCACCCGGCCCCCTTGTGGGCTCAGACTGTGATCTTACGGCTAGATATCCTCTCCACAACTCCAGTCCTTCCTGCGTTCTCGGCAGTCCTACACAGTCTCCAAGATGCTGTTGCGCAGGTCCTTGGCCCTGACTGCCGCTCTGCATCTCTGGTCTGCCGTCGCCGCCACGAATTCCACCTGCTATTTCCCCAACGGCCAAGAGAGCAATGGTGGTGTGTGTAATCCAAACGCGGAGGTGTCTGCGTGCTGTGGCCCGACTTTCATCTGCCTGAGTAATGGACTTTGCAAGCCAGGACCGGAGTCCAAGAAGACCTACGCCTACAACTTCTACCGCAGTGCTTGCACAGATGCATCTTTCAACTCTACATCATGCCCTAGGTTTTGCAAAGATTGTCAGTCATCCAAAGGCAATTTCGTGGCTTACACTGACTCGCATCTAGCGCCATATCACACCGATCGCGGCCAGGGTGTAAAGAGCTGTGGCAATGATACTTATTGCTGCGGAGCGTCTGGCGACTGTTGCACAGATGCCTCTGGTGTCTTCTCTCTTGACGCCGCCGAGGTAGTCAAGACCATATCAGCCTCATCTGCGTTCATCACAAATGCCGCAAACGAGACTTCATCAAGAGAACTATTATCTGGAAGCAACAATCATGCCTTAGCGATAGGGCTCGGCGTCGGCATAGGGGTAGGAGGGTTCTTACTCATATGCCTCGCGGTGTTGTTCTTGCTGAAACGCAGGCGAAAGACCAGAGACAACGCTGGTTACGAGAAGAAAGAGGAGGAGCCGTCAGAACTAGACGCGCCATGGAGGGCCCAGCTGCCAGACTCGGTACCCGAGCCTGCACCGCCCACCAAAGCAAGCCACACAGAATCAGGAACTGGGGTTGTATATGAGATTGCAAATGGGAGAACAGACACCGTTCTTCCGCCGCAAGAGTTGGAAGCACATACGTATGATTGGGAGCCTCGCAATGAACCTGAGCCGCGAGATGGAGGATTTAGACCCGAGGATCCTGAGCATCGATCTGAAAGGTAGCTACACTTCTTGTACGTATAAATACTAAAGGTCAAGCTAAGCGCGTTACGGGCCATAATCACCAAATCTACTGTGCTATATGTCGTCAATCTTCACGCACCCGATGGACAAAAGCGAATCAAGGACGAATCACTTTATCAACAAATTGGACGCTAGAACCAAGACAGCAAGAATAGAGATGACAGAGGAAGAGCCGCGCTTCACAGCCCATAGCTTGAGAAACAAACCGAAGAAGATGCTAATGCCCTCTTCATCAAGAAGAAACCAAAAAAGGAGAAACAAGCTCAATAGACTATAAGGGCAGTGCTGCAGGCAAAAGCGAGGTCAGCACCGCAGACGACAACGCTAAGGAAATGGAAGCAAAGACTAAGAAGATCGGCGAGGATGTCGAGAAGAAGGCCCATGAAGAAACTGGTCAAAACTCAAGAAGCAAATCAGATCAAGAGAGCGCAATCTCAGCCCGGTGCCTCTTGGTCAAGGACACAATCGAAGAAGTGGCCAAAGACACCGCCACTAACAAGACCAACGATCTGCCTGAGATGACAGACAACAAGCCGGACGACAGCAACGTCGCTGCAAAGACCAAGGAAAGGAAGAGAGAGGTGAATACAAGGTGACCATCAAGAAGGAAGGCGTAGTTCTTGCTGTGCCTTCCCACCGGCGCTTTGCAAGTTCTGCAAGGACAGAAAAGGCCACTGAGCTGATGAAGCGCGTTAAGAGGACTAGCAGTGTCAACAAGGCGGGATCAGACCACGACCGCGCAGAGGACAGCGTCAAGCATGGTGGTACGTCTGGAGAAGAGAGTAACAAGGGCAACGACAAGAACACCGGCAACAGCAATGATAATGGCGATGAGGTGTAGATAAGCCCAGCAGATACTGCGATCACGTCCGTTAGCCGTTCAAGTTATACATGAAATACCATTTTATTCACACTGTGCGATAACACATATGATTAGCGGAAGAACGCTTACTCGCTTGTGACCAACTTTTCCCTGTCATGATTTCATAAAGCATGTCTGTGACTATGTATCACATGACATACTGACTCCTTACGCCTCGCTATGCCCAGCTCAGTCTGCTAATGTATGCTCTACCATGCACTGACCAAATCAATTCACTTTCTCCTCCGTTTCGGGCTCCGACGTCGACTCTCATCTTCGACTTCCTCCACGGTGGCCGCTGGTGAGGTGCCGGATGAGCTCACACTCTCCACTCTCCCGTCGTTGTTTTCATTGACGTGGAGAGTGCCATCGTCCTGCCCAAAATCGAATGGCTCAGGGTCACCAAAGCCCCCACTTGTCATGCCAGCATTCGCATCAGGCAAGTCGTAGTTGAAGTCCGGTAGCACACTCGAATCCTGGTTGCCATTTGCGTTGTTCGGGAAGTAATCGTTGTCCTGTACGAAGCTATCGAGATCGAGGTCGTAATGTCCTGGATCACCCATTTGGGTACCGAAATAGTTGATGTTGTCGTCCGTGAGACCTGGGATCTGACCTGAGGGGCTGAGGGGCTGGAGACGTTCTTGTAAGCTTTGTACGCGGCTATTTTGCTGATCGCTCATCTTCTGTAGCAATTCGAGCTGCTGCTGCGTCTCCTGGTATCGAGACAGATCGTGGAGAAGGGTGCTGATCTCGGGCGGATTGGGATTTGTGAGTGCGTTGTTCGTGTTGGAAGCTGCGGCGTTGTTGTTGGCCATCAGGCTGAGCACGTCGGATCGCTGCTGTGCGGTGAGTGGAACAGCACCGTCGGCAGTCTGATAATTAGATACTGCGGCGGGAAAGTCGAATTGCGGCGCTTGGGAGGTTGAGTGACCGGAGGCAGTGTTTGCGTTCTGGATTGCGGAGAGGATTTCTTCAGCTTCGGGAAGGGGACCCATAGTTTGAGGTGACTGCGGTTCTACCTTCAAGGGAGGCGCGGAGGATGTGCTATCCCGGCCTTGAGCTGGCATGGCGGAGGGCGTTCGGGTCTGCGAGGAGGGACGGAAAACAGCCTGCTGGCTGCCTTGTCGTGTGAGAGGCGAGGGCATTGGTCGTGTCGTGGGGCTCATAGTGGTTGCACGGCCTCCAGCCGGGGAAAGAAACTCCTTGCCAGGTACTGGAGCGGGCAGAAGGGCAAGAGGCTGCTTTTTACGCTGGAAAGAAGGTGATCTGTTCATCTCCGGTGCTTGGTAGTCCCCCACATCAACTACATTCCCGTGTGTTTGCTGCCGCGCTCCGGGAAACATGTCTGCCAGATTGAGACCTCCTGCTTGGCCTTCAAGACCGCGTTTGTAGAACGTAGCAAGGAAGGTAAGAATGGCATTTATGGAGTTCTCGTGACGATCATGCAGCGCTTGGAAAGATGTAGCTCGCGAGTACAGTTCGTCATTCTGCCTCTTGATTTGCCCCAGGACGTTGGAAATGAGCTTCTGCTGTTGCTGGAGCTCTCGAACTTCGTGTCGCAGGCTGTTGTATTCTGAACGTGGGATCATAGCCATGTCGTCATTCCTCCTGACCGGCGTCAGGTCTTCAACATAGCCACCGCCGCCTGTATCCTGGACATATTTGCGCTCTTCATCACTGTCGCCCTTGGCCTCGTCGTCGCGTTTCCGCTTAGGACCGGCCGTGGGGTTCTTAGGCTTCTGAATTAACCAGAGCAGCTCTGGCCGTCCACGCTTGAAGTACTTGTTGTAATACTCGCTTGGTGCTTTTGCCTTGGTCTCGCTCGCCTTCATCGAATTGTCTGAAAGCCCGACCTTCTTGTGGAAGCCGTACATATTCAACTGTCGAACAAAGGAGGCGTAATTGTTATGTTTGAAGAGCTCTGGGATGAGCGTGCGCGCGAACTCGTCTTCATCAAGTACAATGAAGGAGTTGCCATCGTCTGACCACCGGATAAGAGTCTCGTTCTTGTTGTTGTCGAGAAAGCTGCGAATAGATTAGCGGGTGTCCAAACCTGCGTAGCAGACTGGAGGCGTTCTTCCTGCGTATTGAAAGCATGCCACGTACGTACCTGCTCAGCTTCTGCACAAACGGGGGAATCTGCTTCCGTTTTGCCTGCGCCTCCTTCTTTGCCAATGCTGCCTTTTGCTCCAGCTCTTCATCGTCGTCAGCGATGTTCTCCCACTGCTGTGTAGGGCTTGCGTAGCCGTCCCACTGTCCCCTTCGCGGTGCGGGTGCCAGTTGCTGGTTTGGATTGCGCCTGACCAATTGCCCCGAGCTCATGTCCGGTGCGTCTGTCATACCATCCAGCGATATCACCCGGTTGTGCCCGCTATTTATCGTGTTTGTGCCGTAATTATCGAAAAGCGTTGGGTCGTTGAAGGCGCCTATGTCGGCACCCATGGAGGAGTCGTTCCAGTTCATGTACTGATCGGTCGGTGCGCTGGGGTCTTGCGCATATGTCTGCATCGTGGTTTGTGGTTCTGCGCCGGGAGCGCGCCGCTTGCGTGTGGACATTCGCGCGAGTTAATTGTGTGTCGGGAATCGTATGTTCTGCAGGATTGCGACAGCCTGAGTCAGACCCCGTGAATCGATGGAGCCTGGCGATTGTTCTTTCTCGACCTGCACCAGCCTTGCTTGTCCCTGCCTCGGTCGCTTGGGCTTCTGATGCACGATCAGTCCTCGACAATCGCTTCAGCTTAATCGGTGATGTAATGCTGCGGTGGAACCACAGTTAAGTACACGCTCTTTCCAGCTTGTTGTGTCTCGTTGAAGTGACGTAAAACCGCGGTGATAATTGCGTTCAAGCAGATCACAAACTCCACAAAGAGTACAAACAACGGTCCCAAAGAGCGCAACTATGCACAAGTCTCAGAAGGGTTGCTCTGGAACGCTACGGTGAAGGATGGAAGCGCCGTGGGAGGTGTGCGTAGTGTCGAAAGAAGGTATTGGCGATCCTCAGGCGAGTTTCCAGATTTGCGGGCGGTCAACGTGACACGTCGCGACAACAGTAATGGCGTGTATGTGGCATCTGCAGGCAGGTGTTTAGAAATTGTACAATAGGGCTGAAGGGCGGTACGGACGAATTCATTGATATCGCGAAAGGCAATGACGCGGGCGCGGGCACACGTTTGACCGCACTAGCCTGCATGACTCGCGGGCAGGCGCACCTGTCACCCAAAGCTGAGCAAAACCCCAGAGCCAGAACGATCTCCACCGTGACGCCATCGATCACCACATAAATTCCGATCCCGAACCATCACCAAGGGCCAGCTTGCGACGCCGATGCAAGCCTGTAGCATGCAAAAGCCCATCGCAATTCGGAGATTCCCATGACCATCCTGCAGCATCAGGAGAGATGTGAAGGGTACGATGGGCGATGCAGCCAATCGGCACTCTGTCCGAGGGCATTCTGTCACCATGTATTGGCCAGACTTACGGGCGTGAGACCCCTTGATGGAAGAATTTTGATAGTCGACAAGGACTGTGGTGGACTTCAATATTGCGCTCGGCCTTTTGACTGGTCACTGTACCCGTGATGCCCGTTGACGATCGAGATCCAACGCTGAAACTTGTAATTGCAGCACTTGAATAAGCTACAGGTTACAAGGGTGCCGGAGGTAGACTCCGGCGTGACCAGGCAAAGCTTTAGGGAAGATAGAAAGGTCTAGAAAGAAACCTGACAGTAGCGGTAGCATGCCAATGTGTCAAGCGAACTATCCTGAGGTAAGAGGGTGGGAAATGCATACTGGGACAGCAGTCAAGTACTGTGCGAAGACGGTGGAGAACAACCGTGGAATGATGAAAATCGGACAGCAGCAGATGGAGACGCACAACTGATTTTGGCATCATAAAGTCGTTATAGTAAGTGTGGTGAATCTCACACATATCCTGAGACGGTGACTCTTGCGACTCAGAAAAGAAGCTTGTGCTCGTTGAAACCCGCAGGGTGACTTTACTTGGGATGGCACTCTAACTTCAATCAAATGTATATGATACAGCTGAAGCGAGCCGGCGCTTGTGAGCCACGCATCTGAGAAAACCCATGCGAACTCAACAAGGTGATGTTGTGACCAAATGCGTGCAATTACCAAGTCCGTGCCATGTTCCATCAATCGTGCAGCTACATGATGCCATCCATGTTTAAGTGTGAAAAAAAAAAGCGCGGGGTATGATCCAGCTAGAAATGCATCGACCAACAAATGCTGTACTACGTTATATGTCCACAGCCGAATCGTGGCGGGCAGGATCCCAAGGTTTGCGAAGACGCTATCTGGCGAAAACCTTCACGATACCGTCGCCGCCTGCTGAAACCACAAGGCGACCGTCTTGGCTCCAGACTACGCTGCAGACACCCTCGCCTCGCATAATGCGGTGGGCAGTGATCTCTTGTGTGCAGATACGCTTGTCTAGGGACCAGAAACGGATCGAAGCGTCGTGTCCAGCTGAGACGGCTTCTCGGCCGTCTTTGCTGAGCGAGAGAGAGGAGATAGCGGACGGGTGGGCCAGCATGCTGTATGTGCATTGGCCTGACGCAAGAGTCAGTTGTGCTCGTAGAAATGTCGCTATGAAGTACTCACCAGAGTTGGCGTCGAAGAAACGGATGAACTGATCTTCATGCCCACTAATAATCACACCCTCGAGACCGCCACCACTATTGGATCCTGTAGGTCCATGGATGGCCTCATCATCCCCTCTTGTCGCATCCTGTGTGGTCGACTCGGTCTTCTGAGAGCTCGTAACCACCGAAGTGATACCCGTGGCAGGAGTGCCGTCATAGGTCTCGTTACTAGCCATGCCGATGAGCTCCTCTCCTGTCCTTGTGTCGTAGACCATAACTGATGCATCGGTAAATGACACCACAAAGTTCTCCCCGTTCAGCGACAGAGGGCTAATACACGTGGGAGATGAATGGGTGGCTCGCTCGATGGTATGGACGAGCATGTGATGGAAGGGAGTGGATGTAGCAACACTCGGTTGGGGCGACGATGGATAGTTGGATCCCGATGTCACCGAGTGTCTCCGACTTCCGCCACGTCGTGTGTTGGTCTGCGGCGAAACCAGCTGTGGTGGCGCGCTGACGGCCCAGATCTTGATGGTACCATCGGCCGAACCTGAAGCCAGCAATATCCGGTCGGGACCACCGTAGTTGCTGCAATCTGCGCCAAAGACAGAAGCGCATGTAGTAGGCAGTACACAAACGGTCCAGACGGCATCCTTGTGGCCATCAAGTGTGGCCTTGGGGTCGACTCGGCCTCTTTCCCAGACACGGATGGTGGCATCCTGACCACCCGAGAATATCCATCCATCACCAGATACTCGGCCTCCAGTCGCAAAGTGAGCGGAGGCAGGGCAGGCCGCCAGAGATGTGACTGCGCCCTCGTGTCCTCTGTGTGACCAGAAAGATGCAATATCCAAGTCGTTGTTCATGCTGTGTTGATTGGCGTAGCTTGCTGGTATGATCCATCTCTTGATCATTCCATCGTCGCCCGCGGTGCAGATCTCAGGTTCAGCGGGGCTGCCACCACCAGTAAAGATGACAGCGCGAACAACGTCAAGATGCCCGCGTAGTGCGAATCGAACCTTGAAGCTCTGAGGGTCGGTCCTTGCATTAGGTGCTACCGCGTTGAGGTTTTGCAATTCGCTGCTAGCTTTGCGCTTGTGATCGGCGCTCGCTCTTCTACCCTTTCCAATTTTCGGGGGGGATTTTGGTGGAATTTGATTTGCGTTGGGGAACATCTCTGTATCTGGTCTTCTTGGGCCAAGATTGTCCTGGGGGATCTCGCTGATGGACTCCTCGAAGTTCCAGCTTTCTGAGTCGTCAGCGTTGGGCTGCCCGATATTCTGATTGACATCTTCGCGGTTGGGTATTTGACGGCCGTGGTTGTCGTAAGTATGTATGACCTTCTCGACTTGCTCTTCAGGAACTGAGGAGAAGTGGTGCTGCTGAGGCTGAGCTTGCGGTTGCTGCTGGTGTTGTTGCGCTAAAAACTCAGAAGGAATCCCGGTATGCTGGGGCAAGGGCTGCTGTCCGGACGGCTCCCTAGTCATCTGGGGCGCGGAGTGTATTTGCTGGTGATGCGCGATGTTCTGGTATTCGGAGTTCACAGGCGGCTGGTGGTTGGGTATCGAGTTGTTTGGCAGTGTAGGCAACTGCGACTGCATCTTCTGGCGATGCTGTTGCATGTACATTTCCTCCATAGAAGCATCGCCGTGGTTCAGGAAACCGGCGCCGTTGCCCAAACCGTGCATTCCAGGCTGCTGTGATGGAGGCTGCGGTGGTGGTGTCAGGAGATATGTGATCTCTTCGACGCACTTTGTGAGGTACAGCTTTGACTTCTCGCGCAAGCCCTCGCGGTCGGCGTCTGGTCGGTCGAGGAATTCGGAGTCGACGTCGAGGAAGGAGTTGTGGTGCTTGTTCTGGGCTGTACAGTGTCAGTATGCAGCCCTGATCGTCCAACAAGCTATGGGACTGTTCGACGCACGCTTCACGCCGCCCTTCTTGCCCTTGCCGTCCTTCTTCTCGTCCGACGTCTGGGCTTCACCGCCGTTCTTGTTCTTGTTTCGTTCATTCGTCAAGGCGTGCTCGAGCATCCGGATGTGCTTGTTCAACTGGTCGTTCAGCTTCTTCGCGCTGCGCACCTCGCCCTCCTGCTTTGCGATCTTGGCCTTCATCTCCGCACGCTCAATATCCCAGGCATTCCTAGCGCGCTCGTGATTGTGCCATTCGAGTTGCAGGAAGCGCATTACTCCTGCAGCGTTGTTAGCCTTGCAGCGTTGCCGGGCATCGTGTGCCTTGTGTCCCCAGCCGGCGCCGTACCCTGCAGTGTGTACTCTGTCCCTGCCGGCGCATTGCCGTCTGCACCGCCGTTGGCTCCGCCTGCATTCATGGCTGACGGCGATTGCCATGCCATGGCGGTCCTGCGCTGCTGTGATATGCCGGTGTGGTGGACGGGCGGTGGGGATGGGGCATGCGACGTCGGGGGTCGGCCAACAAGCGCGGTGCAGTCGTCGAAGCTCCAGAACAGGCCTCAGAAGCTCGGATGATTTCTGTAATCGCAGTCCAAGCGCGCGGCCGGGCGGGGAGAGCTCAGACGCAATATGACGACCTACAAGCAAGGCCACGACTGTTGCGTGGTCATATAGAGAGTGAGCATATATAAGGAGACCTGCATTAGGTTCTGGCCTCTCCAACGCGCAGCGGCGTCGCCAAGCCGCTAGCGTTAACAGAACGGCAGCTAACGATTGAAGCTCTCGCAGCATCCCTATTGTACGACCACGCAACTTGGAGCTAGGAAGTGCACAAACACCCAGATCAGTAGAGGGGAGCAAGATAAGTCGTCCTGTATAGTTTCACCTGTTTGTTACGGCTTCAGTCTTGATCATGGCGGAGGCACAGCATCCCGCTGCTCAGCACTTCACAAGCTATACCTCTCGCCCACCTTAGACAGCGTGCGATAGACAGCCTGTTCATGGTAGCTCAGGGCTCGAGTTGGTAGCCTTTAAGCGTAAGTGCTCTTTTTCCAGTAATTTATCCTCATCGATCCATGGTCGTTTCTGTCTTGTCTATCTTTCCGTCATCTGTCCAGACACTTCCCTATCCGAGTTCCTTTTGTCTACTTCTCACCACACAAGGTAAGCCAGAGATGTAGCGGTAAGAACTTCTACTTTAAGTCCTTCTTATGGACCCGCTCCTGAGCTACTGGCAGACTGATACTTGTCTGAGGACCTGTACAGTCTGCCATTCACAGACAAGTACGTCTCACCAACAGCATTTCTGCCTATTCTTTTCTGGCGTCAACCCAGAAGGCAACAATATGAACTGGACTATTTAAGACTCCTCATATCTTATCCGCGCTCGTCTTGCGCTGCTCGCCACTGCCGTTGTCACACAGAACCAACGGCTCGTGCACGGACGCTTGGGCGTTCTTTCCTATTCGGCTAAACGCGCCTGTCACAACAACTTCTAGCTTCCTTGTCCAAGGCTTTACCTATCCTCGTCACCAACCACCCCCTCCCGCCAACGTTACAGAACTGTCCACGCCGTCAAACTTCGGCAACACGATCGCGCAACCCTACGCGTCCCATTCTTATCGGCATCCGTACCGATTTAGCTATTAAACATGCCAGGCGGCAAAGGTACGCGCGTGGTTCCGTAGCTCGCGTCATCGAGTTCCCAAGTCGCTGACTTTACGCGCAGGAAAGACCGGAGGCAAGACAGGTGGCAAGGGTGACTCGCACGCCAAAACCTCCAAGTCACATTCCGCCAAAGCCGGTCTTCAGGTCAGTACAGCTGGTTTTGCGTTCTCCGATGCTCAATTTACCTACCCCGCCGAGCGGGTCTTCGCCTTCACTGTAGGATTCAACGCGCTGACTTGGTCTTCTTGCACAGTTTCCTTGCGGCCGCATAAAGCGTCATCTCCGAACCATCACGCGCAACAAGACGCGCATTGGCGCCAAGGCCTCGATCTACCTGACGGCTGTCCTCGAGTACTTGACTGCCGAAGTGCTTGAACTTGCAGGCAACGCTGCCAAGGATCTCAAGGTCAAGCGCATCACGCCGCGCCACCTCCAGCTTGCCATTCGCGGTGACGAGGAATTGGATACGCTTATCCGCGCAACAATCGCTTTCGGAGGTGTTCTGCCACACATCAACCGCGCGCTGCTTTTGAAGGTCGAGCAGAAGAAGAAGGGTGGCAAGCCTGCGGATGCTGTTTAAGCGACGGTCTTTTCGTCACCTCTAGGCAGCGAAGCACCCAGAATCGGCATCAGCTGCGGGCGCTAAAGTGGATTGGGACGGGACAGCGACTACAGTCTTTCTTTTGTGCTTTGATCGACATTTTTTTCGTTCGACTTTCGTTCGAGGAGACAGCGTTTGGCAAAGGCCGAAAAGCCTTGAATTGCCCCACATATCAGCCGCGGACTGTTGGGATAGGGCTTGCGTACTAGGCGCGTGGTCAGGTGTTGAGTCAGGATACTCGGTTTTTACGATATGTAGCAAAACTCGATTGTTTTTCCGACTTCAGCTTCTTGCAGATCCTCAGCTCGCGCTCGTGTTACAGGCGATCATTAGCCAATCAGCGTGTAGTCTGCGCATACACACACCTAACAGCTAGCAGGATCGACGCAGCGCGATGCTATCGCTTGGCTTTCGTATATCTTGTCCTGCTTACCTCCCGCTTCCTGACAGTCTCTACCTCCGCAGCATCACCCCCCGATGGCCCTCTTCCTCCGAACCTGTCTCTGAGACCCCACCCCTCATCCCCAACAACCACGATCTCAACTTTCATCTCCCTCCGGCCAGCGTTGTAGACTTCACCCATGTGTGACAAATCTTCTACAAGCGCGTCTACAGGTGGTTCACACATACGACCTCGCTGCTCCACCTGCGCAGCGTACGGCACGCCCTTGCCTGCATAGCACTGCACAACCTGCTTCGTCACGTGCTCCAAGGCGACACATCCGGGGACAGCGATGCGCAGCTCTTCTCTCGCGCCGCGGAGCACGACTAGAATCCGCAGGTGCACCAGCGGTGGCAGGAAGAGCGCTTCGTCGTGCCGCAGGCGGAGCTCTTGCGCCGTGGGGCGCAGCATCGGGAGCGAGACAAGTGAGATGTCGGGCCGGGAGCTGAGGTCAGGGCGCGTATAGCGTCTTCGTGAGGGACGTCCTGGGATGTGGTCGAAATCTGAGTCGGTGTCCAGAGCGTATGTATCGTCCTGGTCTGAGGTCGAAAAGTTGGAGCTGGATGGTAGGTTGAAGGTGCGGAAGTGTGCGGAATGGGGCATCTTGGGCATCTTGGGGTGGAATGATTCGAGACCGCTGCGTGGCTTCGTGGCATACGGGATCGGGGCGGGTGGAGGGAAGAAGGGAAAGGAGCGCGGTGTGTCTGGCCAGCGATCAGTAGAGGAGCGTCTGTCCCTCGCGCGACGAGCGAGGTAGGGAAATTCGAAGGGGTCGCTTCCCCAAGGAGGACCGGGCATGGTGGGTGAGCTGGTTCTGTGCTTGGAGACGAATTGTTGAAAATGCTAGAGGGGGGAATCAATCTTTGAGGAAGTCGATGTTTTACTTGGAACCTTCGACGACTATTGTTGCGCAAACCAGCTTCCCGCAAACTCGAGATGCACGCTTGCTTGCTACATGCTGCATGGATGTACGACTCGACGCGGGCCGTCCATAGCGTGTAGAATGCGCTGAGGCCGAGGAACAATCACAAATGCGACGGACAGCATAGTCCAAACAACAAAAAGAAACGGAGCTGGATTGATGGAAAACTGCCTTTGATTGTCGTTCGTGTTCTCATGATTTCGTATGCCGCGCCGGTCAAACGGCCTATGCAGCGAGAGATTGTCTCTGAGTTAGGTACTCCTTACGGTAGTGGTTCGCATCCGTCTCCGCGCTCCTGTTCAGCGGGGTCCACTTGGGCTCTTCCTTGAATAGGCGCATAGCCTTGATGTACTGCGTTTCGTCAGTCAATCAACTCTCTTCTCGACAGACCTTTTTAAATGACAGAAACAGGTACCTACGTTCTTGTCATCAGTGGTGAACCGATGGTAGATGCCCGCCGGCAAGACGATCAAATCACCCTGCTCCAACCAGATTCTGACCCAGTCATCGCCCTCGCTCCGGACATCAAAGAAACCTGCTCCATCGAGAATGTATCGGATTTCCTCGTCCTCGTGCAGGTGCTCATGGAAAAAGCTCTTCACCTTCTCTTCGTAAATGTCGCCCATCTTCTCTGGCGACACGGTGATTTCATCTCGGTTCTTGTAGCTGCGCTCCTTTGCTAGTGCGTTGACGTCGTCGTCCGAGCTGACATGCTTGTAGATTACGCCAAGGTTGGCGAGATAGCTCGGGTCGACATTGCGCCCAGAGTCGTGAGGGAGGCGTTGGTCGCCCTGGGAGGTTAGTCATGTGAGTTGAGTTGGGTGTGGGGTGGCGCTACCTCGACGTTGTCAAACCAATAAGCTCTCATTTTGGTGTGTAGTGTCCGGATGGAACCAGTGTGTAGTAGTGCTGTGTATGCAGCTCCGAATCGTGCACTGATTGTTTACGGTTATATGTTGGGCTCAGCTGTCGCAACACCCAATTTGAGAATTGCGCGATGCCGCCGATGACGCACTATTGGTGGCGCGCGGCCAATCGGCGGTGGCGCTTTCTCATGCTTCGGCAAGAGCTTCCCCCTGCAGTGGCCTGCCGCCCCAGCACGTTCTCGATCAGGAGTATGCATGGTCCACGGCTGAGATGCGGACTTCGACGCTTTTACCGTGGATCTTGGCGCAGGCACAACCAAAAGAGTATGTCGTAAAAGACCTTGTGTCACAGATGAAATCAATTATCAAGGAACGGATGATGTTGCTCGAGGATCGATTGTAAACATGCAACACGGTTTTGCATGGCTGTTCTGCATAGTACTGTCTAGTCTGTCCAGTGCATTCTATCCCGTAAGGCAGTATCTCCAGCCCTGTAGGCAGAGGAATGCAATCCCTGCGCGGCGGCTTTGGTGTTGCTCTTGTCTGGGTGCAGGTCACGCACGAAGTTTGAGCAACCATACTCTCTATCGATACGGCCGCGAAGACACGCGTTTGCCTCGAGCGCCGCGGGGAAGCCTTTATTCCGGCAGCAGCGTTGACTTGGCGAGTTGACGCATCAAGGCATTCGAGCCGTCCGTCTGTGGTAGTTCACTGACCCCTCAGTCCCAGTCGTCGTCATTCTCATCATCATACTTGGCTGCCATCTTGCTCCTTTGTTTACGTTCCTCCTCGTCCTCTTTGGTGACCTTGTTTCTCGTAAACACGCCAGCGCGGATGAGTCGTGCCTCGAGATCTCTGACGGTGAAATTGTCTGAGTTGCGGCCTAGTCCTTCGAAGCCGACAATGCGGTCGGCACCGACACCGTCGATGAATGAAATGACGCATGGAAGTACCTGTACTCCTAGCCTCGTGACCAAAAAGGGACAATTGTCGACGTTGATTTTCATGATACGTGCCTCGTAGTGAGATGGGGCAAGGGACTTCAGACTGTCAGCCTGGATGGATTGCATGTTTGAACACAGCCTACCTCTAGATGTGTGTCCATGATGCGGCAGCGGTTGAAGTCCGGTTTGAAGAAATGTACGACGCAATTCTTGGTACTTGTCGTGATATCCATCAACGACTTCTCATCCTTGACCTCAGAATAAGTTCCATGCTCGCTGGCCTTCAATCGTCTGGCCCTGTCAAATTCGTCGTGTAGCTGCTGTATCCGTTGTGCTCGAAAGGCGTCTGATTCTGAATCATCTTCAAGCTGAGCGATGAGATCGTCCTCGTCGGATTCATCGTTCTTGGCGGCGCGGTCGATGACCGAAGCGACCTTGGAGTCTAGTTGGGACATGGTGTAACTTCTGCCTCGATGCCGCAAGCGAAGTGAGGGGCGTTGTAAAGTTGTCAGACCCTGGATTCAACGTCTACTAGCGCAAATCACGTGTGGCAGAATACAAGTGCTTGTAGACTCCTTAGCTATGCATTGGCGAAGTAGACAACTAGCGGCGACCAGCGGTACGATAAGGGACTCGCTGGCAAAGTCTGCCGCCTAAGGGAAAGGAGGCTTCTAGAGTTGTGCAGGGCTGCTGACGGCCACTTACGAGTGTTGCTGGTGTTCCTCTAATTTAAGCCCAGAACCAGGGGGTGCGCCAGAGCGGATCCACTTTTTACCGCAAGGACGCGCATCGCCATCTAGCATCTCCTCTTTTCCCCAACGTCTCACCTCTGTCCTTTTCTCGACACTGCTGCTTGCCTTTTGCACAGAGACTGCCCCGCCCGTCTGCCCCGGACCATCCGCTCCTTACAGAACGCAGCGTGCTTCTCCCCTCGACTGCAATTCTCGCTATGGCCGACGATAAAAAGAGCGATGACTACGGCATGGGCTCAGCAAAGGGTTCCCGTGCGCCGTCCCCGGTGACGCGCACGTCCAAGGGCAGCAGCACCTCGATCACTGAGAACCCCGTCGTGGCCATCCTGTCGTACTGCGGTTCCTCGATCCTCATGACGGTGACGAACAAGTACGTCTTGTCGGGCCGCGACTTCAACCTCAACTTCTTCCTGCTCTGCGTGCAGTCGGTTGTCTGCGTTGTCGCCATTTCCGTCTGCAAGGCGTCCGGCATCATCACATACCGCGACTTCAACTCGGACGAGGCAAAAAAGTGTACGTGGAGACATTGGCTTTTGTAGGCCCAGACTGACCTCGATAGGGTTCCCCATCGCTCTCCTCCTCATCGGCATGATCTACACAAGTACCTGGGCGCTCAAGTTCCTCTCGATCCCCGTCTACACCATCTTCAAGAACTTGACCATCATCCTCATCGCCTATGGTGAGGTGCTCTGGTTCGGTGGCTCCGTCACACCCATGGCCCTGTTCTCCTTCGGTTTGATGGTCTTGAGCTCCATCATTGCGGCTTGGGCAGACATTCAGCATGCGCTCACCAGCACGGGAGAGGCAACAAAGGCGGCGACCGAAGCTGTCTCGACTCTGCACGCCGGCTACCTGTGGATGATGTTCAACTGCTTCTGCAGTGCCACTTTCGTTCTTGCCATGAGGAAGCGCATAAAGCTCACCAACTTCAAGGACTTTGACAGTAAGCTCGACGTTGAAACCCTGCTTCATCACGCTAACAGTGACCAGCCATGTACTACAACAACCTACTCACCATCCCCATCCTCCTGATCGCCTCCATCGTCGTCGAGGACTGGTCTCCCGCGAACATCTCGAAGAACTTCCCCGCAGAACAGCGCAACGCAGTCATCTTCATGATGATTCTGTCCGGTCTCTCCTCCGTCTTCATCTCGTACACCTCGGCCTGGGCCGTCCGCGTCACAACCTCCACCACCTACTCCATGGTCGGCGCTCTCAACAAGCTCCCCATCGCGCTCAGCGGCTTGATCTTCTTCGACGCGCCCGTCACATTTGGCAGTGTCTCTGCCATCTTCGTCGGCTTCGTCAGCGGCATCGTCTACGCCCTCGCCAAGGTGCGCCAGAACGCCGCAGCGAAGGCAAAGTCCGTCCTGCCCGTGTCCAACGTGCCCGTCAGCTCCAGCAGCCAGAGCATGCGCGACAGCCTGAAAGCGTAGAAGCACTATCCTAGTGCAATGTACAATTACGCGAGACGCATGCAGATTTTCACGCATAGCTTTTCGCGTTCGCGACGCGGTTGGATTGAGTCCAGCATTTCATCGGTGGTTGCGGGTTTTTTTCGATTCGAGCTCTATTTATGTACGGCTGTAGCATCAGCGTTTGGCAACGATATTTGGCATTTTCTAGACTGGGAGGCGTTTGAGAGGGAGGCGTGATAGCGTCGCTGTGAGCAAGTGGGATACGACCGAGACACGATTATCTGTTCATGTAGTAAGCAGCAGAGTGGTTGCGACAATATCTAATATGGCAATTGTTCTCTTTTAGCATTCCTGTCTGTGATGTTTGAAGAGCATCGTATGTAAAGTCTGCGCGCAACTAATGGAGTCTCGGGACCCGGACCAGTGGTCCACCCAAAGGACAAGTCACCCACAGTTCCCTCACATCATATGGTGGCAGTCACGGCACTTTATCGAGCGGTATATTCATCGCTTCCCCCAAACCAAACACAACCCACACACCACTCACTTCCCCAGCGCCCTTCCCGCAATATCCCTCCGGAACTGCATACCCTCAAAGTGCACGCACTCAACCCCCTTATACGCCTTAGCAACCGCCTCCTCCAAACTCGCCGCCGTAGCCGTCGACGCAATAACACGCCCCCCAGCCGTCACAAGCTGGCCATCCTCAACCGCAGTACCAGCATGGAAAAGCACCGTATCCGCGGGCACAGCATCGATCTTCATCGGGGTGCCCTTGGCGTAGCTCCCCGGGTACCCGCCCGCAGCTACAACCACGGTTGCAGCGGAGCGGGTGCTGACCTTGACGTCGACATCGGCTAGTTTGCCGTCGGCGCACGCGGCCATGACGTCTGCTAGATCGCCTTCCATCAGGCACAGCAGGCTCTGCGTTTCGGGGTCGCCGAAGCGGACGTTGTACTCGAGGACCTTGGCGCCGGTGGGCGTCATCATCAGGCCTGTGAACAGGACGCCCTTGAATGTGAAGCCCTCGCTGCGCATGCCGTCGATGGTGGGCTGGAGGACGTCTCTGTCGATCTGGGCGAGCAGCTCGGGCGGCGCTATGCGGGTTGGGGCGTAGGTGCCCATGCCGCCTGTGTTGGGGCCCTGGTCGTTGTCGAAGATGCGCTTGTGGTCCTGGGCGGGCGGCAGGCTCTTGATGGTGTGGCCGTCTGAGAAAGTGAGGATGGAGAGCTCGTCGCCGGTGAGGAACTCTTCGATGACGACCTCGTCGCCGGCACTCCCGAATTCCTTGCTGAGCATGATGTCCTTGAGGGCTGCGTGCGCTTCGTCTTTTGTCTGTGGGATGATAACGCCTTTGCCGGCGGCGAGGCCTGAGGCCTTGATCACGACGGGGTGGGTGATGGAGTCGAGGTACTTTGCGGCAGCATCGTGAGAGGAGAAGTTTTCGTAGGCCGCGGTGGGGATGTTGTGCCGCTTCATAAAGTCTTTGCTGAAGGTTTTGCTGCCCTCCATTGTGGCGGCGGCCTGGCTGGGCCCGAAGGCCTTGATGTGCGGCGCATGCTGGGCGAAGTGGTCGACGATGCCTGCGACGAGAGGGGCCTCGGGGCCGGGGATGAGGAAATTGACCTTTTTCTCCTGCGCAAAGGCGACGAGGGCGGGGAAGTCGGTGTCCTTGACAGACGTCACGTTGGAGACCTTGGACGAGATGGTCGCGGTGCCGCCGTTGCCGGGGCAGACGTAGATGTGCTCAATGCGCGGGGACTGGAGCAGCTTCCAGGCGATGGCGTGCTCGCGACCGCCGTTGCCGACAAGGAGGACTCGCAGTTGATCAGCCATTGTGTCGTGTGTCAATTGTTGAGATTGCGCCGATCGCGGTGCTGAGAATTAAAAAGTTTCAGAGGCCAGGAAGGTACCCCGCGAGAGGGGCAGCCCAGCAAGGATCCGTCTGCGGGAGTGCCGCCTAGCGGCCGCATTATGACGGTGTGCCTGGCGCGCTCGCCAAAGTCTATCGCTGTTGTTAGAACACCAAAGTTACTTCTGGAGGACTTTGCGGGTTGTGATTGTAGATGCATTGGAATGCCCTGGATCTACCGATGACCAAAGCCCACATCCTCAACTTGCTTCACCTGTCCAGCAACAGGGCTGAGTATTCTGAATAGCTCGCAGGTCTGCTCTTCAAAAGTGAGTGCCAGTATCCAGTTGCCTCCTCAATGACAGCCGTGTTTTCTACCACGCACAACAGCATAGTCTGCAGCAGTCAAGCGAACGCCAAGTTGAACAGTTGTACGTCCCAGCTCGTGAACATCCAGCTCGCGCGATATAGCATGCTCATCACCGACATGATCGTTGGACAGCGCGTCAAGTCGATCTGCCCAGCTCCCTCTACTCGAGTCAGCCACCTTCGACCGTGAAAGGGTGTCTAGGCTGGGAGGAGAGTGACGGGCAAGGACCGCGTACGAGGACTCGATCTACTGTTTTGGCTGACTTCTTTGCTGTTTTCTTTGGCGGCTTGTGGAGCTTGGGCGGACCAGAAGACGCACTCCCTCGCCAGACAGGCTGGCTCATGATTTGATCGATCCGGTTCCGAGATTTTTCATGCCTTTGCTCTTGATTCAGACGTCTACGCTCCATTGTGACCTGCAATCTCATCAGCCAAGGCCGTTGTAGTTCTGCTTGGCATTGAAGAACAACTGGCCCAGCTCATCTTGCTGCGACTGGCCAGGATTGGGCGTCGGTGTGTAAAGTGGTTGCTGCGGGTGGCCTTGAGGATGGTGCTGGCTATGGTGGTCGTGAAAACTCAGTCCAGCGTCAGCAGGACGCTGCTGGCCAAAGAGCTCGCGGAGGGAGAGCTGGCGCCCCATGGGGGCAGATGTGGCCGTATCTACCTCTGCTTTGGTCTCTTGTGTGGCTTCGCGACTCAAGCGCGCCTTCTCTGCAGCCTTCAGGATCTTGTTGGCGGTGTCGGTGCGGCAGTCGGCGGTGGATGCGGGCGGTGGGTCTGCAAACACCCAGATGCCGTACACCTGGTCGCCCTGGAGAATGACATAGGGGTCGGTGAACTCCATCTCTTCTTCGCTGGTGAGCTCGAGGTAGAAATTGTCGAGGCCGCGGCGATTGAGTATGGCGACGCTGTAGCGGTCTGCGCCAACGGGCGACGGTGTCAGTCTGCAGAGAAACAGCGTGCCCTCGACGCCGAGCTTCTCCCACTGCTGCGTCTCGAGGCTGAATGTGTAGAGCGCGGCATAGGGCGTGACATGCTCTATGGCCGCCAGCTCGGGGTAGATGCGGCGCAGGACGGAGAAGTTGAGCTCTTCGTTGGACCGCGGCGGTGGGAGCGGCACGTCAACGGGCGGCGGCGGCGCGTCCGTCTCGTAGTCGGACTGCGGCGGGGGCTGCGGGTGGTGAGCGCGGGCCTTTGACTTGTGAGGCGCCATAACGATAGTTGTGGGCGGTCGGTGTTGATTGTGTGGTTGTCAGGCTCGGGAACCGCAAGGAGCATGGGCCCCGAACGGCGGGCGGCAGGCGTTGCAGCCACTGGCAGCCACGCAGAGCGTCATCGGCACTGCATACTTCACGAATGCCCCGTCATCCCTTGGGTGGGGAGTGGCTGTGTAAACCGCTTAGAACTGGAATATGGCTGGTCTCCATCGCCCGCCAACTCCACCATGGCCCGATAGCAGTCTTTAGCAGTCTCTCGCAGTCCCTTGCGCAGATCACGTCCGACACTCTGCCCGCGACACTCCCACCATGTCGACGGCGTCGCGCACCGGCTCTGTCCGCTCGAGCCACACTGCGCGCTCGTCTATCAACCAGCTTGACGCTCTGATTCCTGGCGCGTTCCCTGATCTGCGCTCCCCGAGCCAAGCATCCCTCACCACCCAGCAAGTCTCCCTCCAGCAGATACTGTACGGCCGCAGAGCAGAGTACACCCGCTCCCGCAGCGTCCGCATCAAGATCGGCTCCTGGAATGTTGCCTCCAACAAGGGGACTGAGCAGGATGTGGGAGCGTGGTTCGTGAAGGGCAAAGGCGTGGACAAGGCCCTAGCTGGCCTTGGTGTCTCTAAGCCAAGTCGCAAGGAGGATAAGCACAAGGAAACGGTGCAAGACCAAGAGTCGCGATTCGACAAGCATGCGCCTTCAGTGCCCTACGGCGACCTAGGCTCAGTGCCTGCTGATGACGAAGTTGATCTGTACGTGCTTGGTCTGCAAGAGATAGTGGACATCACATCCGCAGCCGAGGCACTGAAGCCGTACACCGATCCAACTGTGGCGAACAAGTGGAAAGCTTCTCTCGAGGCAGCGCTGCCCACAGGATATCAGATCGTGGCAGAGCAGCAGCTGCTTGGCTTGTGGCTGGTCATCTACGCTTCACCCGCCCTCTACCCGCAGGTCAAGAACGTCAGTACCACCAGTGTTGGTACCGGACTGATGGGCTACATGGCCAACAAGGGCGCAGTGACAGCGCGTATCGTCTTGGGAGAGACTACCCGCCTCGTCTTCATCAACTCGCATCTGGGCGCGGGAGCAGATAAGGCCGCTCTAGAGCGTCGAATTTGGGATGTCGCCCAAGTCACGCAGAGGACGCGCTTCGCACCTATTGTAGATTCCATGGGCACATCTCAAAACCAGGGTGAAGGTCTTGGAGACGAGGAATTCGCTTTCTGGTTTGGCGATCTGAACTTCCGCATAGAGGGCATGCCAGGCGATGACGTGCGCCGCTTGCTCACTGTGCACACGAAAGACATGGACAAAGAGGAGAAGCGTCCATCCAGTTCTGATGATTTAGGATATGCTACCAGAAAATCCTCAGACGATGTTGATGACGCCGTCCCAATTCCGCCTGAGCTGGACCCGGCCTCGCTACAGACCACCATATCATGTTTGCTCCCTCATGACGAGCTGCACCAACAGATGAAGTCGGGCAGGGCCTTCCACGACGGATGGGAAGAAGGACCGATCAGATTCCTGCCAACTTACAAGTACGATGTGGGCAAAGTAGGCGTTTTCGATAGCAGCGAAAAGGCTCGATGCCCAAGCTGGTGTGACCGCATTCTCTACCGCACCCGAGCGTCAAAGCAGCGGTACGATCAGAAAGTCAAGGAAGACGCAGACACTCGCAAACGCGACGAAGAAATGAAGAAGCTGGGAATGGACATGCCGGGTACCAGTGACGTGCTCTTCGACTACGACCCTGAGACAGACGGCGATAATGGCGAATATGATGAGAATGAAGACAACCAACAGGATCCAGAGCCAGAGCAGATCACGACAAAGGACGGCTTCTCGGAAGAGCTTCTGCTTGAATACTACACAAGCCATATGCGAGTGCTGTCTTCTGATCACAAGCCTCTAGATGCGGTATTCTCGTTGAAGTTTGACGCTGTGGTGCCGGATCTCAAGGCTGCTATCCACAGTGAGGTGGCTCGAGAGCTGGATCGTCAGGAGAACGAAGGCCGACCTTCTATCGCAGTCGTGGTGGAGCGTGCAACCGGATCATCAGCGCCATCTGACGAGAAGAACGCCACAGACAGCAGTTTTGATGGTGTTGATTTTGGTGATGTCAAGTTTGCAAAGTCAAAAAGGAGGAACATTACAATAGCAAACACAGGTCGTGTTCCTGCAACCTTCGGCTTCGCAGATCGGCCGATCGAGGAAGAGCAAGACCCCGGCCCCTTCCCTCCCTGGTTGAGCGTCACTTTTGACAAGGAGCCGGATGTGCGTTCCAAGTCAGGTCCTGATGACATCCAATACCGCTACACGCTTCAACCTGCTGAAGTAATCAACGCTGAACTCAAGCTCAAGCTCAAGGATGTTGGCTCCGTACGCAATCTGAACAATGAAACTGAAGGCCTGGACGAAGTTCTCGTCATCCGTGTCGAAAACGGCCGCGACCACTTTCTCCCTCTCAGGGGCCACTGGCAGCCGTCAGCCCTCGCGCGCACCGTCGACAAACTGATCAAGATTCCTGAAGGCGGTATCCGGAAGCTGCAGCACCAGAGTCCGAGCGCGAGCGAAACGGTAAAATGGTCGGTGCCGCGAGAAATATTCAGGCTGACGGAGGCGATAGAAGACTTGACCGAGCGCGCGATCGCGGAGTGGGATATGACCAAAGCCTCAGACGACGACCGTGCACCATGGATGGACAACGCGGGCTGGCCCTTCGTCAAGACTCACGCCCAAGGAACACTCGCCTGGCAAGACGAGCACGAGGACGAGCTCGCAGCTCTCTACGACGCGCTGGACACCGACTCTCCATTCGCCCCAGCATTCGACCCCGCCACCCCCGCGCCGGAAAGAGTCGAGCTCCTAGCCACCGTCCTGTTAACCTTCCTAACCAGCCTGGAAGACGGCGTCATCACGCCTTCCCTCTGGAAACACATCAACCACACCATCGCCGCACAGGAACGCTCAAAGCCCCCCCTCGACCCCTCTGACCAAAAAATGAGCATCCTGGAAATCATGGCCGCCCAGCCCCCCCACAACGCTACCTTCCTGCTGCTCCTATCCTTCCTGCAGAACCTCGTCGCGCAGATGACAAGCGCGAATGCGCCGGCCCCAGATAAACCCCGCAAGAGCGTTGAGATGCCGAGTAGTCCCCAGGCCAAGGTCAGGCGGCGCACGCTGAGCAAAGTCGCCGGCGAGGCGGTCAGGCAGTTGGTGGTGAGGAATTATTGTGTTGTGTTTGCGGATGCGATGTTCAGGGCTGAAGCGAAGAGAGAGAAGGAGAGGGAGAGGGCGGTTAGGAAGGAGAGGATGGTTAGGGTTTTGGATTTGTTTCTGGGCGAGAGGGAGTAGGGCATGAATGGATGGTGAGGGAAGGGACTTGATACCAGGACTGAATGAGTGGTCTAATTCGATATCCCGTCATTAGACCGCGCTTTCGAGCGCGACGGATCCTGTATTGCAACCATCTCCAAAGTCAGATCTGGATCTCAGTGCGGCGGAAGTGAGACTAAACACCAGAGCAGCTTCCTCATCGCCCTCTGTTCTTTGATCTTCGCCATCCTCCTCAGTGGCAGCACTACCAGCTATCGTCGGTGTCGAACGATGCTGCCGCTAGTCAATGAGCAGGATCGATGCCGTTCTTGCAGTGAGAGCGAAGTGATGGATACAAGCATCAACTGAACGCTAGAGAGCATGGTGAGTCGCACTCAAAAGACCCTCACGATTCCCCGCCGTATTACTCTGGAGTATCCCGCCCTCCAGGCCTGAACCATTCATTCCCATCCATGACCCTCCGGCTACCGCCAAATCTTCGACACCACCCAACGCGCACGCCGCCAAACCCACCCAAACCCCAGCATTCAGCCACTCACCACCCCCCACCACTCAGACCCCCCTCAAACCTCCTCCTCCTCCTCCTTACCACCCTCTCCCACACCCTCATCCTCAGCCCCACTATCCTTCTTCTCAGCCGCCTTCCGAGGCTTCTTAGTCGGCGTCTTACCCTCACCCTTACCCTCCTCTCCCCCAGCAGCAGCAGCGCGCTTAGCCGGCGTACCGGTAGCCCTGCCTTTCTTCGCGGGCGTAGCGGCGCTGGGGAGATCCCAGCCGAGCGACTCGTAGAGGTTCTTCTGCTTGGCGCGGAGGACGCCGATGCGGTTGCGGATGGCGCCGGGGGTGGCGCCTGGAGGTGTTAGTAGGGGAGGGTGTGGGGGGATGGGTGTGGGTGGAGAGATACGTACCGGGGAAGGCTTTGGCGACTTCGTCGAATTCGGAGGTGCCGATGTGGCGGCCGAGCATGATCATTAGGAGCTTTGTCTCGTTGGCGCCTTCCCAGATGAATTTCTGTGGTGGGGTCAGGAATCTGTTTATGTTGGAGATTGACAGGAGGGCTTACGCCGTCGCCGGCCTCACTGCTAGTGGCCTTCTTTGGTGGCATCTTGGTTGGGTGGTTATGAAAGTGGAAGTGGTGTGTTGTTGTGCGAGACAATGGACGTTGGAGGAAGAATGATTTAGAAGAGGAAGTCGGAGGAGCGGGTGGATAGGTCTTATCTACTCAGATCTCGAGCCTGGTTGCTAGCACGGCTGAGAGGGACGGTGAGAGTTCGCCTGCTCTTGTTTGGCAGGCAATGCTGCAGAAGGTCGAGCACTTCACCTTCACTTCAAACCCCTCACCATCACCATGGAGACGGTAAGGATCCCGCTGTATCTGGCCACATGGTATCAAGCCCGCTTTGGCGACACCGAGCCTGCTGTTCTCACCTACAATCACCTTGCCAGCGCGTGCCTCTTGAGCTCACCAACGCCGATGCAACCTGCTCGCCAGAAACCCCGTTTTCAGAACACGACAAAATGCCTCCCAAAAAGAAGACCGCAGACGCCGACGAAGCCGGTGGTCAGGCTGTAAAACTTAGCACTGCTCCAGCAGTACCCAACCAACACACCAATAGAAGCCATTCAGCTGGACCCCAGAAAACGACCGCACCGTACCCCCTTTTCGCTCAACAACTACTCTCCACTAACCACCACCACAGCTCCTCCTCCTCTTCCTTGGTTGAATCATCGGTCCAGCCGACTACGAGAAATTCCTCACTGCCTTGCCCGGTACGTTAACCCACTCTTCCACCTTCCCCCCCTAATCAACATACTACACCCGATCCATCCCCCTTCGAAAGCAGTACTAATATCCCGTCTCAGCCGGTGCGAATTACCAAGGCGTCCGGCAGCGCATCTCCAAGCTAAGGGTGGAGTAGAAGACAAAGTACAAGGAGTTGGGCTGGGAGCTTATGACTGAGGCGAGCGCGAAGGGCAAGGGTTCTGGTATGCCGAAGAAGCGTAAGGGGAGCGAGGAAGGCGAGGGTGCGCCTGTTAAGGCTAAGAAGCCGCGCGCGAAGAAGGGGGCTAAGCCTGAGAAGCTGTTCGTGATGATGATGAGGACGCTGGCGGCGTGAAGGTTGACGAGGGTGTTAAGGACGAGGGGGCTGATGAGAGCGTTTAGGGGATTGTCAGTGAGATGAGAAAGGGCTCGGATTTCGAGTGGCGAACTCGTCAATGTTCACGGGTTTGACGGGATATTGCACTTGGTTTGAGGTTGCTGGACAGCCCTGGACGTACCTTGGACACCTTGAGCACTTTCAGAATGGTATGAATGGTTGAGAAGTTTAAATTTGCAGTGACTCGTAGATATTCCAGAACGCCATGTGCTGATCCTTGTGGCTCGTTCCAGTTAGCGCCTTGCAATGCAATGTGATATTATCCGCCCATATGATGAGATCCCTATTTCAAGCCCTATTTATCGCCTTTCTTCTTTCGCAGCGTGTTGCCTGCGCCTTCGAAATGCTTCGACTCTTTCTGCTCACCCTCGTCAGCGCCTTCCTTGTCCTTAACCGGCTTGATCTCGTAGCCAAAGAAGAGCTTGCCCGGTGGCAATCTCAGTGGCTGTGGGCCGTTCGTACGTCGTACGGTCTTGGGCGGGTTTGTGGACTGTCCTGCAATTGGCGTGGAAGTTTGTGGAGTCGGCGCCTTACTGCCCTTCTTCGACAACTTGTGGCCACCCGTGAGGAAGTTGGAGGATACTGCTTTTGCACCAGCAGCCGCGCTCGTAGCTGAGGGAGCGATCGCAGAGTAATTGATAGCTTGAGCCATAGTACCCTGAGAGTGCAGTGTTCCGCCCTTGCCTGCCATGACACTGCGTGGCGTACTAGTCCCGCTTGTCCTCTCTGGCTCTTTGTATCCTACTGGTGGTGCGAAATCAACAGACAAATCCGTTTCGATTGTGCAGACCGCCTGGCTCGGGTGTTCCGGTTTGGTTTCAAGGACAGCGACACTATACACATTATCGTTGTACGAGAATGTAAAGATATCGCCTTTGGTTAGACATGCAAAGTTCCGGAAAGCATTCTCGAGCACGGCTTTAGGATCTGAGATCTCCAAGAACGACGAGTCCTGGGGTTGCAGCTTGATGAAAGTTCCAAGAGGGATATCAGTCGACTTGACTTGCAGGAGATCACCCGGTTCGAGAAGCAACGTTTGCATGATCTGTAGCTTTGTCAGTACCCCGCTAGCCGAGCAGTGTCCTAACAACGTACCCAGTATGGCAGATAGATCTTGCCCTCCTCCGCAATGAACTCGAGCACACCAGCATGTGTCTTCTTGCCGTCTTGTGCGCCATTTATCAGCTCGAAGAGCATAGGGTATGTGATGTGTAGTCGTGTGAGCTTGTCGAGTGCGCTGGGTGGGAGGAACACCTTGCCGCCGTGGTTGGCATCTTCGCGGTCTGGGCCGGGCAGCATCGCAATGGGATAGCATCGGAAATACTCATCGAAGCGGCGAGTAGGACCGCCACGGCGCATGGCTTGGTATGCGGCCATAGGGTCGTCTTCGCCGTAGTAGTTGGGGTTGAACTGCGGTTGTTAGGTGGAGGTGGCTTGAAAATGGTGGGAAAGCTTGCCATGATGGAGGCGAGCCTCCAGCTAAGAACAGTACTAGCGAGGTAGTTGTGGCTTTCACTGCCGCTGAGGAGGCGTACGGTACGAAGAAGTGCGATGGCAGTATGTAGAAAGTGATCGATAGGCGATGACGAACTACGTGACAGTCGGCGCAAACAAAGTCCGAGCTCAAGCTTCGGACGTCACCAGGATTACTGTGGTCTGCAACCGCCAACAACAAAACATATTATTGGACTCTCACAATGGCCAGCTCGAGCGGTAGATACAATCCTGCGCGGCCAAAGCGCGATGGCGACCACTTTACGCGCACACACCACTTGGGCGCTGGGGAACCTTCGGCGAAGAAACCTCGATTCGACCCACGCAACCCCTCCACGCTCGTGCAAGATGCAGATGAAGAGGAGGACCCTGCTCTAGAAGCAGATGTGATTGGGAAAGGCGCTGGTATCAAACGTAATGCGGTCAACATCGACGGTTACGACTCTGACAGCTCTACTGAGAACTTCGATGCGCGCGCCGAGGCCAAGAACAAGAAAGTCGCACCACCAGATGAGGATGACGACGACATGTTTGCAGAGGACGACAAGAACAACGAAGAAGACGAGGAAACCCGGCGAGATCAGACGAAGAAGAAGCAACTGAGGTTCCTGGACAATGACGAGATCGAGGGTCAGGAGGCGGACAGCAAAGCTGGAGGCCATGTCGCTGTAGACTTTACCGGAAAGGGCAAGGACACAGAAGATGTAGAGAGTAGTAGTGATAGTGGTGATGACGAGGAGCGCGACCGCGTCGATTCGGACATCGACGAGGAGGTAGGAGCTGGCGGCAAGAAGAAGCACGCGCCGAAGCTCGACGCCTTCAACATGCGGGAAGAGCAAGAAGAGGGTCGCTTTGACGAGGCTGGCAACTTTGTGCGCAAGGCATATGACCCAGAAGCAGCACAGGATTCTTGGCTGGAAGGCATCTCCAAGAAGGACATGAAGAGAGCAAAGGAGGCACAGGATATGAGGGATGCGGAACAGAAAGCACGCGAACGAGCAGAGGACTCGATCATCACAAGTGACGTCCTTTCGAGTCTCATTTCAAGACTCGACGTGGGCGAAACGCCCATGGAAGCCTTGGTGCGGTATGGCAAGGCCGCGCCCAAGAAACAGAAGCCTAGCTACAATAAGAAGAAAAGGGGGCAGGAGATGGAGGTCGACGAGAATCCAGCCGATGCGGCCTTGGCGGCTAGGGCAAAGGAGGCCATCGACACTATCACTGAATGCGCGAGCCGACTTGAAGACCGAGGTATGGAAGACATCTATGAGCTGGAGCGCGAAATGATCATGCGGCTCTACAAGCGCGACACGGGCGAAGACTGGAAGAATCCAAACTCAGAACAGGCACAATGGGAGTTCCACTGGCTCACTGCACCGGAAGGGGACGTCAATGGACCTTACGACCAGGCTACTATGCAAGCTTGGGAAGCAGCAGGACAGTTCGCTGCGGGCGCTGAGTTCCGCAAAGTCGGCGGGACTGAATGGTCACGACTCCTGGACTTTGATGATTGATAGCACAGCCACGATGCTTGGATAAGTACCTGAGCACCTCCTCGCCGCACATGCTCCGACGATGTCCGTCGATCAGAATAACAAAAACCGCCACAAGGATAAGCTGCCTTGGAATGTCGCAGATACGGCGCTTTTGTGCAATGTTGATGCATGCTACCGCGACAGCGGAAGCGCCCGGCTACACTGACAGCTACAACAATGCAGTGCTTCTCACAGCAGATAACGTGACCAGTATGCAATGCAGCTAAGCGATCCAGCCTGTGCATCTCCCACGCATACAGCCAGTCGGAAACAATAGAAAAGCGGATAGCGGTCGCGATCGCTCGGAGCGGCTGCGAAGCCAGTCTCTGAATGTTAGCTCATCGAATGAAATGCAATGCAGGCATGCGGTGCGACGAGAACTTTGGCTCACAACGTGACTGCTTCCGTGTACTTGTGCAGCAGGTGAAGCGGTAGTGACATCAACACGATGCGCCACGGATCTGCAGCGAGCAGTCATCGCTTCGCAGACGAAAGGATATGTCAAGCTCGTAAGGGACAATCTTGATTGCCCCTTGGGCTGCACCGGCAAGCAGAATGTGACTTGGACACTGCTTGGTGGCAAGGCCAGCTGATGCCACCACCACGGTGCTGGAGGCTGTCTCGTGCACTGGCCCAAGGTTCGCAGCACACCCTTACAGATGCTGATAGCACTGACAGCGAACACGGAACCCAATTACGATCTCAGACGTCAGAGAAAGAAGTCAAGGTATTATTCGTTGTGCAAATGAGCCTGAAGCGACCAGCAAAAGCAGCATTGTCGATGATAGGGTGCTGTCCACGCTCATGAGCGAGCTACAGGTGGACGGCGCGAGCCACGGCGGCCCGTTGACTTCCAGAAGCCAGGAGAAGGATTCGGGCCGGCGCTGGCTTGGAGTCGAAACACGCTGCAAGCCATGCTGTGCGCGCGCAATGTGCCATTCGACGCGCGAACCTGGTCAGAGTTGCAGGCTGGAAGCTCTCATTACATGGCAGGGGACCGTTGCGCAGGAAGGACAGGGCTGCAATGACCAAGAGTCAGAGACACATGATGCCGGCATCGCGAGCGTCCAGCTGCACCTCAGCGCAGGCGTTTGATTGGAGCCATGTCGTGAGAGCCAATAGTGCCCTTCACTGCGTGCCTCTGGGGCTGCAATGCCCCTCGCGCTGCCGCCGTCCCCGGCAGAAGCCAACCTTGCAAAGTTCACAGCTCTCAGACGTGTGCGCCGGTGGCAGCGGAGACAGAAGCGCAGTGTCTAGCTTTGGCTGCCGCCCCCCCGTGTTGGCTCGAACAGATTCCACAATGCACATGAACCGTCCCTCCTTTTCCGTCGCTGAGCAGTGAGCAGTGAGCACCGAGCACTGAGCGTCTGACCCCCCAACCAGTGACCAGCCCCTTGCGCGGTTGACTCGACGCGTGTTTGCTTCTCCGACTGTCTGACGTCTGCTTAGCCCGCCGCCCACGCTCCACTCTGCAGACGGCTCATTACCAGACATCCAGGCGCAGACGAGCTGGGCTCCGCAACCCGGTTCCGCTGCCAAACCACTCGCACGCCCACGACCGACTCGCCCGCCCAGCGCTCCGTGAGGTGCGTTTCCCCTATTCCCACAATCCCGACGCCGCCCTGAGCGCACCAGCGGCCCTGAACGGCCCTGACATCAATCTCGGACCCTGTCCGCTACGACTCGCGCGCTTGGCACTTTTGGCGGTCCCTTGAGCCCGAATTATTTTCCATCGCTGCAGCCATCGCCGCTCCACGACACCCACCCACCCACCATGTACTCGGCCTACGACCAGCAGTCGTCGCGGTCGCCCGGCTCGCACCGCAACCAGCCGGGCACCCTGAACAGGATGCCCTCGCGCCAGTTCGACGCCTACCAGCAGCAGCTCGGCCAGGCCGGCCTGTACCCGCAGCAGGACGACCACCACCGGGGCTACGACCAGCCGCGCAGCTACAACGACCGCCTGAACAACACCATGCACGCCGCCTACGGCTACGACATGGGCCCCCAGCAGGGCTGGAACTCGAACGCGTTCTCGCAGAACGGCCTGGGGTCGCTCGGCGGCGCTGCGGGCCAGAGGATGAAGTCGCAGACGCGCGGGGGCGGCCGCAGCGCCCTGCCTCCAGTAGGTTGCCCCGAGAACCTGACGTCGACAGAGCCATGGACTAACGCACTGCAGGGCTGGATGGAGCCGCCGCCGCCGCAGCAACAGGGCCTGCCCAGCTTCGCCCTCCCTGGCCTGGGCAACGGCGCCGCGAGCGCCATGCTCAACACCAGCTATGGCCACGACGTCGACGAGGAGCTCATCCCCACCGCCATCGTCATCAAGAACATCCCCTTCGCCGTCAAGAAGGAGCAGCTCGTCCAGCTGATGACCGACCTGCGTCTGCCCCTCCCCTATGCCTTCAACTACCACTTCGACAACGGCGTCTTCAGGGGCCTGGCCTTCGCCAACTTCACCACCGCCGAAGAGACAGCCGCTGTCATCGAGTCGATGAACCACTTCGAGCTGAACGGCAGGAAGCTGCGCGTCGAGTACAAGAAGATGCTGCCTCTCGCCGAGCGCGAGCGAATCGAGCGTGAGAAGCGTGAGCGCCGTGGTCAGCTCGAGGAGCAGCACCGGCCGCTTGGAGGTCAGCTGCATTCGCAGGCCTCCTTCGGCTCCCTGGCATCGCACTCTCACATCCCCGCGGCGTCTCCGTCACCCGTCTCTGCTATGCGCCAGCAGAAGATTGGCATGCCCCACAACGGCGCACCGGAACGCGTCACCAACGGCCCTGTAGACGTCGACCTCAACGACCCACAGATCTTGCAGTTCTACTCGCAGCTTTTGCTCTTCAAAGAGTCGCCTGAGCGCGACAGCATGACCTTCCCTCCATCCCTGGCACCTCCTCAACGCCGCATCATCCACACCCTTGCCCACCAGCTTGACTTGGCCCACGTCTCCAAGGGCTCCGGCGACACCCGCCAGGTCCATATCTTCAAGGTTCACAGCAACCAAGGCTTGAGCCCGCCCATGCCTCAGATGCCCACCAGCCACCCCGCTGAGCAGCCAGGACGTCGTGGTCTCAACCGTGCCGCGACCACAGATTTCAGCGATGTCCGTGCGTCTGAAGGGTTCTACAACGCTTTTGGCAGGCAAGCATCAGGGCTGCTCGGCTTCCCGGATTCTCCCGGTGGTCTGAACGCGGTCCCCAATCTGCGAGGTGCCAAATCTTACGCTGATCTCCGTTCGTACACTCCTTCGCCAGCGCCTTCGACAGCGAGCCACCCGGTCGGACGTCCCGGAGGTATCTCCCTCGAAGGCCTTGGATTCAGCGGTAGCAACACAAACCCCAATGGCACACCTACAGCAAGCTCAATGTCACAGCGTAATGATGGCATGCTCGAGAGGGAAATGGAGCGCATGACACTTGGAGCAAATGCATTTGGACAGAGCAGCAGCCCCCGTTCACTTCGCCAGATGACATCTTGGGAGAACCCCGGCCCCATCGGCGGCCACCGTGCCTTCAGCTCCAACTACGATGACCGCCCTTCAAGGCAACCTCGCGGCCCACTCCCTGAGCGGGGCCAGGGCTTCAGCCGCCCACGGCAGAACGGCCACCAGGGCCGCGGCAGCGACGAGCTCTCCTCGCAATCGAATGTTGAGATTCTCGTCGGCCAGTGAGCATCACATACACAGCTTTTGCACCACGATCCGCGCCACGACAACGTAACGCACCTACCGCTCATTAAACCGACATGATTCGCGCACAACCCACTATGAAAGACGATGACGTTTACGGCCAGCACCTCCGGCACCCACAGCACAGGATTGACTTTACGACGTACGACGCATACGAAGAATGATGCCACGAGGGTAGAGAATCAGTATACTACAGCTCAGCTTATCAGCTACATTGGGCCCGCTGCCCCAATTCTATTTACCGGCATTTTCGCTGCAATTTGGTTATCGCAGATGGTTCGTTGAAGAGAAGAAAAAGCATCATGAATATATATATCGATGGATCAGCTTGTCGGTCTTCAGTCTTGCTCTGTTGCAGGTTATCTGCTCTCAGCTCATGCTCTGTACCTGCAAGTTTTCCCAATATTTTGGGGTTTATTTCGTTCTGCTTGTGGCTTTGTCTTGCGATGTATTATCTGTTGTGGCATTCGACTAGCATTGGATACTCCCTCTCCCTTCTCCAATTGTCGTTCAGGCTTGCTGGCATAGTCACGCGTTATAGCGTGTAAGTATTAATTAGGAATCAATTCTAAAGTGCTTTAGCTTCTGAATGTTCGGTGTTCGGTGTTCGCTCTTTCCGTTTTCTTCAGATGGTATCTAGTGATGGGCAGGTGTTGGCTACGCTTGCCTGCTCGTGATCAGGCACTTTCAACTAGCCACGAACGAGCGGGCCCTGTTGAGCTACCATGGCTGTTCGCCTGTCTCACGCTACTAGCTTACTGATGCCGAGCTACAGCCGTCTTCGACTCTGTTCGTTGCAGCCTTCATGACGGCCATGCCAACGCCAAAGCTCTTTCCGGCACTGAACTTGCCACATGTCATAGAGCAGTTCAGCTGACGAACAGCAGGCGCGGCTCCCGGGCACGAAGTATACATGACAGTCTTGAGCGAAACTTGTTCAGATTCTTTAAGAATCACTGTGACATGATTAGCAGCCCTGCAATCCCATAGATCCAGCACTCCTCTTCTCTGCTAACCCTCCTACTCCCAAACACTCTCCCACTTCTCTCAGCCAACTAGCACACTCACCACCACCCCATCCACCTCACCACCCCACCAAGTCCAACCGAAACACCCAAATGCCACGCAACTCCCCACGCCATCGCAAACAAGTACTTCGGACTAAACACCGTCCAGATAAACAAATGCGTCCGCAGCGCCGTACACGCCGCCATAACACTCGCAAGCATAACGCACGTAAACAGCGTCAGCAGCGCTACATGATCCGTCCAGCCATCCCGCCCAATCTTCTCATCCTCAACCTTCACCTTCGGCTTCGCCAAATCACGGAGATGCGCGTGCTCGGCCTCGACCCAGCTCCTCTTCGGCTTCGCGGCCGTGTCCGAGTTTGTGTTCTTTGTGCCGTACCCGCCAAGCAGACACACGCCCGCGACGCTCCAGTACACGGGCCCCGCCCAGTTGGATAGGAATACGAGGAGGCCTACGGCAAGGATGTTGTATCCGCTGACGCCGTTGTAGGCGTTTGAGAGGTCGATGCTGGAGATGCTGTTGTTGAGGCCGAGTGCGAAGAAGGATGTTTGGCTCAGGAGGAGAGTGGTTAGGGTGGTTTGGGAGGGTGTGAGGGAGAGGAGGGCTGGGGCTGTTAGTGGTGCGGTTATGCGGACACAGAGGGAGGGCTTACAGAGCAGGAAGTATTGGATCCGGAAGAGGAGGTAGAGCGGTATGTTCTGCGCTTTGGTCTGCGTGAGCAGGAACAGCGTGAGCATGTCGAAGAAAGCGGTTGCTAGGTCTGAGTCGTCAGCGTGCGTACTCGGCATGGGTAGAAGGGAAACCAACGTACCCCCATTCCCTCGAATGCGTAGCTTCGCTCGGCGTGTCGAGTGTTGCCGCTCTGAGAACAAGATCCACGCGAAGACAAGCCCAATGCCACCAAACACCATGCGTGCGAGATCCACCAGATTCAGCATCTCAACCCGTTCTATTATCCCTTCCGAGATGCCATATGTCAGCTCCGGCGCATCTTTAACCGTAAACGCAAGCTTAAACACAACCGCCGCAATGCACAGCGGCGTCGCTATAAGCGACCCCATCATGCGGTGCTGCTGCTCCGGCTCCGCGTCCAACTGCGCCCCGGACACCGGTTTATCCAGCGTGACGACCGAGCGGGCAACGTGTCGCGCGATGCGATTCGTGACGTCCAGATACGTAGCCCCTATCAAGACCCACAGCAGTATGGAGTTGCTGCTGTGGAATACACCGCTGTTCACAACGTCATCTGCGCCGGCGAACTTTTGCCCCGTTTGGTTCCAGCGCCTGATTAGTCTGTGGATGGCGAGTGCGGCGAGAGCGGGGTGGATTATCCACGACTTGCGGTTCTCCTGGCGTAAGCTAAAGAGGTAGAGGGAGGAGAACCAGCCTGACGTGAGCCAGTACCAGAAATTGTGCTCTTCTTCGACGTAGGAGGAGGCGAACATGAGGGCGGCGTAGAGGGTGAGGGTTAGGGAGTAGTATATCCCAGCAGATGATATGGGACGGAGCGGAGGAATGTTGAGAAAGCTCAGAATGCAGGTGAAGATTGCGAGACCGGTTCCGAGGAAGAGGTGGGGTATGTTGTAGTTGGATGCGGCGCTGGACATGATGTCTTGAGCTTCTTGCATGAACTTTTTCTTGTTAGATGCTTCAAGTGTACGCGTTGAGATGAGTGGATGCTCACCTCGTTGAGATGCTGTTGCTTTGTAACATGGGAATCATTGCCTGGTGTGCGCCGTACAGCTCTGTTCCAGAGACAAGCTAGCTTATCGCCACCGTTCAGATGGCCGCATGTTAAGTTTTCTGTTTGCTTGGAAGGAGTCTCAGCCTCTTCGAAAATGTGGCTGCTGTAGGTGGCGTGCACAATACGCTTCATCTGCCTTGCGTTTCTGTACAAAAGCTGATTGCGGTCCGCGTCTTATCGGTTAGCTTCAAGTTCAACCTGAACAGCCGGAGTAGACTTACCACTATCCCAAAAGCCCAAGAACTCGCTGAGAAATACGCCAAGATTGTTCCGCGGCACTGGAAAGCCAAGCAGACCTGCAAGTGTGGGTGCGATATCGCTCTGCTCGACCGTCCTGTAATAGTCAAACTCGTCTTCCGTCTTGGGTCCCGCGGGACTCTGAACAGCTGCTTGAGTTTGGGTAATCTTGGTCAGCTTCGGGCTCATGAAGACTAGAGCCGGGGATGTTTCGCCGGGCGACGATCCTCCGTGGTTGCCACCTTCGTTCATGCCATGGTCGCCGCACAGCACAAAGAGCGTGTTGGACAGATGGTCTTCGTTCTCGATGGCTGTGTAGATCATTCGAACGATATCGTCCATTTCTCTCTGCTTCGGGACCATGTTGGGGCTGCGCAATGTTAACAGTGTAGCGCAATGCTCTGACCATCGCGAAGTACCTCTTGGGACCAGCTTTGTGCCCGATATGGTCCAGACCTAAGTAATGCATGATCATAGCATTCCAGTCATCGTTCAGCAGCTCGTTAGGAACATGCCTCGTCACGTTATTGTCCACTTCGGTGAAGTCCTACACAGTGATAATCAACATTGCATTCCATCTACGTATGTGTTTGTACAAGAGACTGACCGAAACGAAGAAACTGCTCGTCCCGTCTGCCCGCTCGAAGAAGTCTGGAAAGAGCTTCAACCATGTATCGTCGCCGTACATGACCAATTTCCCTTGCTTGTCCCCGAAGCGCTTTGCTTTGATCTGTGCGAGCCATGTGTCTTGCGTTGCAAGTGTGGAGGTCGTGTCCGATTCGGCGAAGTTGAGGATTACATCAAGAAAAGAGGGAATTGAGCCCGTAGTAATGGCTTTCACGCGCGGCATAGTTATTGTGGGAGAGGTGGCATGAGCGGTAAAGGGGAGTGCGGTGCCGTCGCGAATGAGGCTCGAGCATGGTCAGCGATTGAAGCTATGTGAGAGTGGAGACTCACCTCTGCACAAAGCTCATGCTGCTCTCCTCACTGTAGACGAAGTCGCTTCGCAGTGCATCGACGACCATGAAGACAAGCTTGTCGAATGGTGCCTCAGGAGGTTGCAAGTTTCCATTACTGTCTCCTTTCTCAGACATCCAAATTACATCCTCGTACTCGGCCAGGCCTGGCATATAGGGTTTGTACGGGAAGAAGCCAGTCGCAAAGACCAGGATTGCGACTGGAATCAGCAGATTGGCCAGCGCAAGCAGCGCCTTCCGTGGGGCCATGACAGTCGAACTTGAGGATGAGACCTACCAAACGTTCGAATTCGCTACAAGAAAATTGTTCTAAGGAAGGACATGAAGTGGACACAAGATTTGTGCGAGCCCATCACGGTGTCAGACGCGTAGACGCGACGTTGAAGCTTCAGGGTCCACCTCGGCAAGCGCACTAGCCACAATGAGTGACATCATCTTCTTCTCCATCTTGAAGCTTCACATCACTGCTCCATCGATGCCTCCGCGCAGTCAATTGGCCAAGCTCGCTACCCTCCCAGCATCCAAAACACCCTTCTTCGCACCTGGGAACGCACCTATTGAACGTCAGCTGTCAGCATACCTCCAAAACCAACGCCCTTCCACTCCGCACATGTCGTTCCTCCTCCCCGGTCTGCGCCGCGGCGCGCTGCTTGCAACGCCGCTCATTCTCTCTACGCCGTTGCTCGTGTACAACTTCCGCCATGCACAGGTTTTTCGCTGCGATTCGGTGGATCCGCTTGCGAAGTTGGGCGACGTGCGTAACACATACGCGCGCGATGCGCAGACACCTGTGATCACGCAGTCGGGAGCGCCGAATCCCAAGGCTGTGCGACAAGTCAGCATGGGCAGTATATTGGGTGTGATTGGGGGTCTGGGAATCAGTGTTTTCAGCAAGCCTTTGGCAATTCTGCTCGGTTTGGGAATCGTTGCGCTGCAGGTAAGTTACACTGTTGGAGGGAACGGATCTCTATAAGGTGACGAAGAGGGCTCTCATGTCACAGCAGAAGCCGGATGCAACCACCCAGAAGTGAAAGACAATGGGGTCCTCTGCGAATTCAGAGGCGTTTCGCAGATTGCCGAGTGTCCTGAAGTCTACAATACGTTTCCTGGTTGTATCCCGGTTTTCGGATCTTGGACTTGACAAGCTCGATGTTCAGTAGAGCTCATGCTAATCCATGCTCTAGATGATCGAGTCGAGAGGCATTCACATCATTCCCTACTCTTTCTTGCAGCGCCGCTTCAAGTCAATGAACGTACGGTCACTGGTACAGGATAACGTTGCATTCAAGCTGTCATTCGGCTTGACATTTGCGTTGGCTGCATTCGCCGAGTTCTAGTCCACCCATTTTATGTAAGCAGTACGTGCTACTGAGCGAGCTTGTTGCCGCTCCTGTACTAAGCAAATCGACCATGGCCTTGAGCCATCATCTGAGGTTGCAGCTGCATCTGGAGTTGTTTGCAGCTCTGCCAGAAGCCCTTGACGATGTCCTTGAAACCAGTCGAGCTCTTTGCGTTTCTGTCTATATATCAGTATTGAGCCACGGTAACAAACGATCAGTACGTACCTCATCGAACTTTCAATGAACTTTCGCACCAATTCCTGTACTGCTGGATCCTGTTGGAAACGCTGGAGGAGTGGCTGCTCCGCGATAGAGCTTGTGATGTAGGATCTCGCGTTCTTATCGGAGCGGATGAGTGCGCGAAGTGGTGCTACGATGTGCTCCAGGCTTGTGAAGTCGACTTCGCCGCAAACGTTGCTTATCAACGCAAATGTAACTGCGTAGCCGAAGTGGTTGACAATGTCCTGCGACGTGCCTTGGCTCTGTCCATGCGAGCTGGTGGACTCAAAAATGTCCTTCCACAGCTTTGCGGAAGCGCGCTTCGGTAGTACCTCTGGCGATTTGATGGACTCGATGCAGAAGTTGAACATGCCCTGCAAGGTATCTGGATGCTCCTGCGTGAGCAAGCGTAAATCGGTGTTGACGAATTGCTGGACGAGCTCGATACAGCCGACGGCGATCTCTGGGTCGTTTCTGGGATGCTGCAGCGCATGCATGATGCTCAGGTCATGTTGCAGCAGCCGTTGTGCCTGTACGACGAAATCGGCAGGGCGCTTGTGCTTGTGAGAAGAGAGCCAACGACATGCTGTCTCAAGTACGAAAGGTAGTCGTGGTGTCTGCACAGTCGTTTTGGTGATGAAGTCGACGGCGGCCGAAGGTGGCAACACGAACGGGCCAGGGATCGACTCCTTGAAGCCGGTTCTTAAGACGTTGCAGGCCGATTCGATGATCTCATCGTTACCGGGGAAGACTTGCGTCATGTAGTTGATCATGTTGATGACCTGGTTCTGGATCTCTTTGCCTGGTCCTTCTGACCAGAAGGTAGAAGATTCGGCTTTCGAGTCTGCTTCAAGGTCCACAACTTCTTCGTCGAGAGATTGTAGTGCGCGTCCGATACTCGACAAGCATTTGAGCGTGGTTAAAGCAAGTACTTGTCCTTGTTCAGGATCGTTTCCCTCCTTTGTGACTTTGATGGCGCCCATGGCATCTTGCGCGATGTAACCGAACAGCTGCCTGACACCAGCAAGTTGCTTCTCCTCAGAGTCTGTAGACTGTACGATTGCCGCGATGCCCTCAAGAACTTTGCTCTTTGTAAACTCTTCTGCTGTCCGGTACGTGAGGAATTGCTCGTACATCTGGAAGAACGAGTTGAGCTCGCTTGTGAGCGATTTCCTACACTCGGAACACAGCGAAGCGAATGATTTGGCTGCGCTGTGGGCAAGAGCGGGTTGGGCCAATGCTTTGAGCAGGAAAGGTAGCACCTGAGGCAAGAAGCGCGGATTGCGTAAGAAGAACTGGTTGAGAGCAGCAACCAACTCCACTGCAGACCTGCGAGCGATTGCCGGGATTTCGGCATCACCAGACATGGCTGTGAATAGGGGTTGTTCAAAAAGGCGGTTGAGGCGCTGGTCATCGTTCGCGTGGAAGGCGTCTGCAATAGAAATCAGGCAGAACAAGCCAGCCTCGAGCTCCAACCAATTGCTCGCCTCAAGCGCACGCAAGGTGAAGTCGATGAAGTTGTCTGTCATGACGTCGCGCAGCGACTCATACGCTTCCATGATAATGTCTCGAACGTCGATGCGGAAGACCTTGAATGTCTTTTTTGTATCCGAGTCCCATCCTTTGGTCTCGCTAGCCGGTGGGTAAATGATCTTCTGCGCCAGTTCTGAGATCCCTTGGAAGACGTTTGACTTGGCTGCGTCTAGCCAGGACGGTGGTGACACTCCTTCGGTGAACTCGAACGATTCTTCGGCGATTGCACTGATATAGCCACTCCAGAAGTCCAAGACGACCGGTGCAACGTCATCGTCCAATCCCACAGTTTCCGGGTATTTTAAAAGATCATGCAAGAACGCTGTCTATAGTCAGCTTGTTCTTCTATCGTTCCTTGTCTCGTGTCAACTTACACATGACCTGTTGGTTGTGCGCTGTTTCGTGCTCCCTGTACAAGGTCTTCGAATCCAGCAATATCTGGCCGTATGCGACGATGATCCTAGCAAGCGAGACCGTTTCGGTATCCTGCTCTCTTAGAATCTCCAGGCCCCAGGGTCCAGCTATAGCTGACCATAACATCTCTTGATGCTTTGCCTCAAAGAATGATGGATAGTTCTCCAGTACTTCGGCGACCAGATCCATAGCGTCCTCCACGTGGTACTCCAGACAAGTCAAAGCGAGCTCGGTGACAGATCGGAGATAATGTAGTTTCTCTGGCACATGCTTAAACTCGGATTGCGCGTAGAAGATCCAACCCTACCAGATCAGCCTTAATCTTCACATGCATGCAAAAACCTACAATGAAGCATTTAGACGCAGCTATGCATATCTTCTCTCCTTGCTGCACTGAGTCGTTGTAGCTGGGGTCGTTAATTGGCACCGACAGATACTTGAAACCACGGCCAAACGCAGTGTGGAGAAGAGCTTCTAGACTTTCGGCGTTGGCAATCATGTCATGATGTACTTTGCGGCTAACTGGCGTCAGCACGGACAAGATTATAGGCCTCAGAACGGGAGCCTCACTTTGGGCTCGCGGAGAGCTTCTTTGCCTCGTCTGCCAGGTTCATGGCAAAGTCCAACAGAACGAGAATCTGGTCGTCAGACAACTGAGGAAGTAAATCCCATGTCGCTGGATGACCTTCCAGACCGTCATCGAGCACGGGCTGTTGCACCGCGAACGATACGACGAGGCTGCGGAGGCACAGGCTCCATACTGAGATGGGTTTGGTGAAATATTGAGCTAACGTTGAGCTGACTTTGCGAGTTGCTATCGAAGAAGATGGTCGCGACACTAGATGGTGCTGTGCAAACGTAAGCTTCGATTGAAAGAATGTGCACCAGGTCCTACAATAAGGGTGGAGAGTAGCTGTGCAGAGTGTTCCTCACTCAGTTCGTTCCTACAGAGATCAGTCAAATTACCATAAGCCTCGTGGAGCTCACTCACGAATCAGCGTTGAGCTTCACTGTTAACGTGAGCGCTCCGAAAAACCGAACCTGCTCATCTTCGCTTTTCAAGAGTGCGTCTGCGATCTCCCAGCCCTGGGGCGAGCGTTGCAAAACTCGCAGCGTTGCTTCGTTCTGAGCAATCTTCTTTGCATGTCCCGGATCGTACAGTGACTTGACCAAACCTTCGATCTCAGCAAAGCTCATAGGAAAGCCTTGCTGCTGGTCACCATGTGCCGCCATGATCTTGACTCACTGTATTTTTTCATCAGCTGCTTGCTATACTGTTCGATCTCGTTATCCAATCATAACAATGCGCAAGGCACACTGGCAAACTTCCTTAAGAGGCTTTCACGACCAGAATCTATTTCCTGGCTGTTTGAGTGGAATGAAAGAACAACCGGCTTTGAGGACTGAGTGTTTGAGGTGAAAAATGTTGCTATACTTACGTCTGCGAGGAACAGAAAAGAAAATGGAAGTGAATGTGTGTTTTCGCCAGACACTCGTAAGTAGCAATACGAAATCTGACTATCCGGGCTGAACAGTAATGCTGGAGCTATGTATGTTGTTCGGGTGAAGGCCGGCTCGTCTACCTCCCACGATCGTCTGATGATTTCGCTAGTGACTCGCCACCTTGCGATCGCATGTTTTGCAGCGTTAACGACGATACTGTTTGCAGGATTTGCAGTAGGCTGAACTGCTCGCTTTCGTGATTATATTTGGGAACAGCCTGGTGCGAGAGATTGGCTCAAACGGCCTTGGCGTGCTTCCACCCTGAGATTGACGCTAGCCCCGCGGGCGCGATTGCCGCAATGCAGCTCTATCATTGTAGGTAGTGGGGTGTCCTGCATACCGATAGTAGGCGCTCTCTATGCTCCTGCCACGATCTTTGTTGCGCACACACGCAACGGCTGCAGCGCGTGTAGCCAGAAAGCCAAATTCATTCTCTAGAGCCCTCCACACATCTCCTACTCTACGTGCCATAGACATGGCTAAGGTCGACACCACCGAACGGCTGGCGGAGCTCCGCAAGCTCATGAAGGAGCGCAATGTCGATATCTACAGTACTCAACCCTGGTAAAGCACTGCCTTGACTTCGCTAACGTATGTGCAGTGGTGCCATCTGAAGACAGCCACCAGAGCGAGTACATTGCACCTTGCGACGCCCGCCGAGGTCAGGTTCCCCGCCGTCTCTCGCAGCACACCTATTGATTTCCTCCAGCATACATCAGCGGTTTCACCGGTTCGGCTGGATACGCGGTCATCACACACGACAAGGCCGCTTTATCGACGGACGGACGATACTTCAACCAGGCCGAGAAGCAGCTGGACGGCAACTGGGAGTTGCTCAAGCAGGGCATCCAGGACGTACCGACTATTCAAGAATGGACCGTAGACCGTGTGGAAGGAGGAAAGGTCGTTGCTGTCGACCCCAGTGTCGTGACAGCAAGTGATGCCAGGAAGCTCGCTGATAAGATCAAGAAGAAGGGCGGTGAATACAAAGCGATCGACGAGAACCTTGTGGACGCAGTATGGAAGGACAGGCCCAGCCGTCCCAGCGAGAAGGTCATTGTACAGCCCATAGAGTTCTCAGGGAAGAATGTCGAGGACAAGATCGCGGATCTGCGCAAAGAGCTCGAGAAGAGGAAAAGTTTAGGCTTCGTTGTTTCAATGCTGGACGAGATTGCCTGGCTGTTCAACATCCGTGGAAACGAGTATGTACACACGAGCACGCTGAATGGCAAGGATTCTAACAGCTTGCAGCATCCCATACAATCCTGTCCTCTTTTCCTATGCCGTCATAACCCCTTCTGCCGCCACGCTCTACGTCGACCAAAGCAAGTTGCCACAAGAGGTCAAAGACCACCTCGGCGATAAGGTCGAGATTCGACCGTATGAAGCCATCTTCGAAGATATCACCGCCCTTAGCAAGGCATCGTTAGAAGCCAAAGATGAATCTGAGACAAAGAAGAAGTTCCTCACCTCTAACAGAGCATCTTGGGCGCTGAACAAAGCCCTCGGCGGCGAAGACAAGGTCGAGGAAGTGCGCAGCCCAATTGGCGACGCCAAGGCTATCAAGAACGAGGTTGAGTTGGAGGGCATGCGCCAATGCCATATCCGCGACGGTGCTGCCTTGAGCGAATACTTCGCGTGGCTGGAAGACCAATTACTCAACAAGAAGGCAACGCTCGATGAGGTCGACGGCGCAGACAAGCTTGAAAGCATCCGTTCGAAGCACAACGGCTTCATGGGACTTTCTTTCGACACCATCTCATCGACCGGACCTAACGGCGCTATCATTCACTACAAGCCCGAAAAGGGCGAATGTGCAACTATCGACCCTAAGGCAATCTATCTCTGTGACTCCGGTGCGCAGTATCAGGATGGCACAACGGATACCACAAGGACTTTGCACTTTGGTGAACCAACAGAGATGGAGCGCAAGGCCTATACACTCGTACTCAAGGGCAACATTGCTCTCGAGCGCATCAAGTTCCCCAAGGGCACGACAGGGTTTGCGATCGACGCTCTTGCCCGGCAGTTCCTCTGGCAATATGGCCTAGACTACCGACATGGCACTGGGCATGGCGTTGGATCGTTCTTGAACGTACATGAAGGGCCTATTGGTATTGGCACTAGGATACAATACTCTGAAGTCGCACTGTCGGTCGGCAACGTAATCTCAGACGAGCCCGGCTACTATGAGGATGGCAAGTTTGGTATTCGCATCGAGAACATGATCATGGTCAAGGAAGTTGAGACTGAACACCAGTTCGGCGATAAGCCATACCTTGGGTTTGAGCACGTCACAATGACTCCTCACTGCAGAAATCTTGTCGACTTCAGCCTGCTCACGGAGGATGAGAAGAAGTTCATCAATGAGTACCACCAGGAGGTCTTCGAGAAGACGAGCGAGTACTTCAAGAACGATGCTCTCACCCTCAAGTGGCTCAAGCGCGAGACTGCACCTTACTAGTCTTCTGGGCGGGAACCAGTTGGGAGGTTAAGCCAGCATTGTGCCCTCAAATTGCCCATGGGCGTCAACAGCATCAAGAGCTCACCTGGGACACAGAGTTGGTATTTGAGTTGTATCCCATTGTAGGGATGCTGGTGCTTTTTCGGATCTTTTGGTACCTCTACGATACAAGGATGACCTGGATACGTATCAATTGGTGTTGTGTCCAAGCTATTGGACATGATATGAATGGGTGAGATGCCGCATTGCAGCAAGCTCGCGGCGGTACACGACGGCTCAGGAGAAAAGTCACTGCATGGCGTCGGTGTTAGAGCATGGTACTCTCGGCATCGGTACGAAATGAACTACCAGTCCCTGCATCCACAATTGCCTCTTCAGGCAGCTTGATTCCTAATCTGACCACGCATAGCAGAAGAAGTACTCCGCGGAGCGTTGATCGTTCAAAAGTCAGACCACCGGATGTCTTCAGCATTGCCATTCGGGCCCTTTGCGATAGAAGAGCCTCTTGGGGACTGAAACCATAAAATGTGAGTCTTGCCCAGCCCTCTGTACCTTTATCGAAGCGAGAACTGCATCTACTGGCTAAGTTGCGGCAATTCACGGTGAGGACCAACCCCGCTATGATTGGATCTGATGTGTCAAAGGGCGCGGCGCAGGGATCTAGAGCGCGTCACTACTCCTCCGGCAGCAGCTCCGGTGACTGCCCCGCCATCAGCCGCGGCGCCGAACCAGACGTTTGGCGGGATGCATGACCCTTGGATGGGCAAAAAATTGTTGCGATGCCGCTGCATTGTCTTGGTAAAGGGCATCGACTGGATTTGACTCACTCACGAGATCACTTTGTGATTTTTAAGTTTCTCTCACTTCGGTTCAATTGATTGACCCAACTCTACAACTATACAACTCTACAACAACGCTACAGTTTCGCTCTCGTGTAGATTTCGCCTCTGTCTATTGTTCTTCCTTTCTAGACCTTGATACCCAGACTTTACATTTGCAATGGCAACTGAACTCCCCACCACAAACGGCCACACTGCCCAGGATGGCGAGAACAACTTCGCCGTCAAGGCGGGTCTCGCCCGCATGCTGAAGGGCGGTGTCATCATGGACGTTGTCAATGCCGAGCAGGTCCGTCCAATTCCTCCCTTGAGCAGCACCCTATTCAGAAGCTTGAAGCCTGAGGCTCGGAGCTGGCGAAGTTGGTGTAGCATGATGCGTGGAGCAATGAGCTAATACAAACACAGGCACGAATTGCAGAGGAGGCCGGTGCCTCAGCAGTCATGGCGCTCGAGCGTGTGCCCGCAGACATCAGAAAGGATGGCGGCGTGGCGCGCATGAGCGACCCGCAGATGATCAAGGAGATCATGGAGACAGTCACCATCCCTGTGATGGCGAAAGCAAGAATCGGCCACTTCGTTGAGTGCCAGGTATGTCCCCCCCAAATGCCTACAAGGCGTATCTTCCTTCGTTCGGGACAATTCCATTACTAGGACACTGTCTTCGATTACGGATTTCCGTTCCAGTTCTTCAAGGACGCACGCAACACGCACTGACTTGCTGGCGCACTAGATCCTCGAAGCCCTCGGCGTAGACTACATCGACGAATCCGAAGTCCTCACGCCCGCCGACGCCGTCCACCACGTCGCCAAGCACCCCTTCAAGATCCCCTTCGTATGCGGCTGCCGCAACCTCGGCGAGGCCCTACGCCGCGTCGCCGAAGGCGCAGCCATGATCCGCACCAAGGGCGAAGCCGGCACAGGCGACGTGATCGAGGCAGTGCGCCACATGCGCACCGTGAACGCGGAAATCAAGAAGGCGCAGGGCATGGACGAGATGGAGCTGCGGGTGTACGCCAAGGAGCTGCAAGTCGACTACGCGCTGCTGAAGGAGACTGCGAAGTTGGGCCGCTTGCCGGTGGTCAACTTTGCGGCGGGCGGTGTTGCGACGCCTGCGGATGCGGCGCTGATGATGCAGTTGGGCTGCGATGGCGTGTTTGTTGGTAGTGGTATTTTCAAGAGCGGTGATGCGGCGAAGCGCGCGAAGGCTATCGTGCAGGCTGTCACGCACTACAAGGATCCCAAAGTGCTGATGGAGGTTAGCATGGATCTGGGTGAGGCCATGGTCGGTATCAACTGCGGTACTATGGGCGAGAGCGACAAGCTTGCCAAGCGTGGAAACTAGACGTCTTTCGAAGGCGATTGCGATGAGACATGACGGATGGACATAATCATCATTTACAGGCGTTTGGTACCTACATGAAAAGCCGGCTTCAACACTGAGCAATTACCCGTCTTCTCGTAAAGTGATTAGTTGCGTAATTAGATTCCAGCTCTTTGCTACATGTGGCTATTCGCCTTTGAACGATGACGACAGCCATATCTTCTTCAGCGGTGTCAAGTCTAGTACTGAATTCAAAGGTTTCAACTCTGGTACTAAAAGCAAGTTTCTTTTTGGAGTGATCTTGCACAGATGGTGAGTCATGTAAGGCATAACCTGACAAAATCGGAATAGACGGCGATCTCTTACGCAGAAGATTGAGTTTGGGTTTTTACTTTTTATTGCACAGCTATCGTGCGAGTCCTTTGGCGACTTTTGTCGTCATACAACCCAGGCCATACAGTTCGTGACGTGTATCGTATACCAGACTTGGTCTGGTATCATGCAGAAAGAAGGATGCCCGAACGTAACCCCGAACACCGAAATCAAACCTGTAGCATCTTCGTAGTGGTATGTACAGGCGAGCTGGAAGAAAGTGGAAGTTGCGAGCCGCTTAGCGGTCCTCGGCCCACTCGTTCTCGCGACGGATCTGCTCCTCCTCCTCGGGGGTGAAGTCATTCTGGATGTTGAATGTCTTGCGGATCTCATCGGGGGACTTGCCCTTGATCATATTGGCTACAGTCTTGCAACCAACGTCGAGGAGGGCCTTGATGTCGAGGTAGTTGGCAGCCTGCGATCTGTGTCAGTGCATGCTTTAATTATTGCAAGAAGAAAGGATTTACTTACAAGGATGATCTCGAAGAGCATCTCCTGATCGACCTGCATGAACTTCTGGTCCCACTCGTCGATGTCGGTGGACTTCTTGCGCGAGTCCGAGTCGTCGTCCTGAGAGGCAGGGGGATCGTTGCGGTGGTGGCCGCACCACTCGAGGACCTTCTTCATGACAGCCTCATTCACCTGCGATGTATTGATGAGTGCTCATCAAGATAGGTGACGTGAAAGGACATACGTTGGGGATGGGGATGGACTCCTCGTTGTCGCCGCCAAGGTCCTCAAGCAAGTTCTTGATAAGAATAGAGCGCTCGGCGACCTGGCGGTCGACCTCCATGTCGATGCTATCACTGGTGGTGATCTTGATCTTTTGCGAGCTCTCGCCGGAAGCCTCAGTAGTGGACATGATGGGTGGTATTAGGTCGAAGTGGGGTAAGCGGTGGTGTGCGGGTAGGTGTACGGTTGCGGTGGGTTGCGTGCGGTCGCAGTGGATTGCTTTGGATTGCCTCGGATTGCCTCGGATTGCACACGGTGTGAGTGAGAGGAGGACGGGTGATGAGGGTTTATATGGGACCCGAGTTTGTTGGTGAATGTGAAAGATGGGTAAAGGCACCAGGGCGACCTATGGTTCGCTTTATTCCGCCGCACAAGCTCAGGCGCCAGCACACTCAATGCGGGAATAGCGTAAGGCTGCAGCTTCCTCACAAACTTCTTTGTTACCGCAATTCACGAGCAAGGGCGCAATAATTGAACCAGACAATCGCCTTTGTGTGCCTATAGTCTCTGGCCTTTTGCTTTTGTTCGCAAATGACCCTTCTGCGTGCCTTGGGGGCCTACAGTGCGAACCGTGGCGCGACTTGACTCCGCACTGTGCCTCGACTGGACCCCGGCTCGAATGTGCCAGAAGTCCGGACTCGAGAGGACATACCCGAGTACACCGAGTCGGTCAGATCCATGAATGCGGCGCATACAGGTGGCTATGACTGGTAAGGGCCGCGTTGAGCGTACCGTGTCAAAGAGCGCCCGCCAGTTCAAAGCCAACGCGATCAATGCACGACTGCCTGAGGCGTGCAACACATTGTAGCCAGACAGCGGCTGAAACAAGGCTCAAAGGCACTGGTTTGCATGACACCAGGCCGCGAACAGCTCTGCTCGGTGCTCAGTGCCTGGCTGTGAAACACGAAATGCACACGTGAACGCGCTTGTTACGGCGTTATGGCTGCCGCAGGGCTAAAGTCCGTCCGCGACGCTCAGGTGTTGCATGCGGCCTGACCAGACAGTCAGACGATTTGCTGTCTCCCGTGAAAGCTGCACTTGAGCTGGTGCCTCGCAAAATGTGAAAAAGCAAAGTCTGAGGTGCTGCTCGTCGAATCACTTCGCCCCCGCCCCCCTTTCCACGTGGTCTAACGGCGTTGTTTGCGCACCTATCGTTTGTCAACACTGGCCTCGATCGCAAACTGTCTGCTGGCCTTGTAGAGATCCGCTTCACCTCCCCGACAACAGACATGCGCATCTGTTGCCTTGCCCTCTTCCCCAACGGCGCATTCAATCTGCAGTCACCATGTGGCGGCGAGTCTACTTCCTCTTGATCCTGGTGCGCATCTACTTCGCCCTGTCGCCGAGTTACCTGCACCCGGACGAGAACTTCCAGGGCCCTGAGGTCATCGCAGGTATGACTGCGCTGCACTGCCTTTGTGTGCAGTAGCAAAATACTGACTGGTCGGGCAGGGCGCGTCTTCAACTACCCCGTCCACGAGACATGGGAGTTCACCTCGGAGCACCCCATCCGGAGCGCCTTCCCGCTATGGCTCGCATACGGCTGGCCCATGTACATCCTGCGCTGGTTGTGGGAGGGCTTCGGCTATGAAGTCTCGCCGTCAGTCGTGTATTGGACGCTGCGAGTGCTCATGCTGACCCTCAGCGTCGTCATGGAGGACTGGGCCGTCCATGAACTGGTCGAGTCGCCCCGCGCTCGACGCGTTGCCGTGCCTCTGGTCGCGTCATCGTACGTGACCTGGACGTTCCAAACGCACACCTTCTCTAATAGCCTCGAGACGTTACTCGTGTGCTGGAGCTTGGTCTTGGTGCGGCGCATCGTAGGAGATAGGGTACGCCATCTCGGTCCGCTCCCGTCAAATATGCAGCTAACGCAAGCCGCAGAAGCGCTCCGGCATCTTGGCCTCGTCCATCCTAGGTTCCATGGTCGTTGTGGGAGTCTTCAATCGCATTACGTTCCCTGCATTCCTGCTGCTCCCTTCGTTCCTTCTGTTGCCGCACTTCAAGCGCAAGTGAGTTCCTTCTTCGTGTCCTAACACAGCAATAGCGCTGACAACCCTAGACCACTTTCCTTAGTATTTCTCTCTCTAGCCGCTCTTTTCACAGCTTTCGTAGCAGTCTGTGTCGATACCGCATCCTACTCACCCGGCGAATTTCACTTCTCGGGCGTCTTCAGCAGCCCGGTTATCACGCCTCTCAACAACTTCCTTTACAACTCGGACTCGACGAATCTCGTCCAGCATGGCATACACCCGCTGTACCAACACTTCCTCGTCAACCTGCCCCAGCTGCTCGGGCCTGCGTTCCCGTTGCTCTTCTTCCTCCGTCGTTCGCACGTCAGTCCAATTTTGGTGTCAGCTCTGTCAGGCGTAGCCCTTTTGAGTATATTCCCACATCAAGAAGCTCGCTTCCTTCTTCCCGCCGTGCCACTGATCCTATCCTCTATTCGATTACCTCATAATCCACGAATAAGAAAGATCTGGACTGCGATATGGATCATTTTCAACGTGGTCTTAGGTACGTTGATGGGGGTCTACCATCAAGGTGGTATCGTACCGGTGCAGATTCATATCGCAAAGACTCCTGAGCTTGTCACTCATGCATTCTGGTGGAAGACCTACAGCCCGCCCACGTGGCTTCTGAATGGCAAGAACGAAGAGCTCACAACCGTGGACTTGATGGGCATGCCCGGACCACAGATGCTTGATGCTGTCAAAGCTGCTCTACCCGCCTGTCAGACACGAAAACCGCCAAAGATCGCAGGTCAAGGCGCAACGTACCTCGTGGCACCGAGGTCAGCCTACTTCCTGAAACCATTCCAGGATCCTGCCGGACGCGAGGAAATTGAGCTCGAAGAAATCTGGAGCTACCGACAGCACCTGAACCTTGACGATATGGACTTCGGTGACGATGGTGTGTATTCGACTATGAGCAGGGTCGTCGGCGACCGCGGACTGGTTGTCTGGCGGGTAACAAGGAATTGCTGGGCCACCGAAGCACCAGCCGAGTGAACGGCGCATATTGTCGTCACTTTCCTTTCGCCGCAAAAGCCGTATTCAGACCTTGACAGCATCACTTTCTCCTTTACACTTTCACATCATGATACCCTTTTAGATACAGCTCTTCTAATCTCATGCCTCATTTGGTTGTATGCTCTATTTACTAGATCCACAAGCCCAAGCTCCACAGTTTCGCTAATAAGCATGCCTGTCACCCAGGGCATCTTGTGGCTCTCTCTCAAAACATCAGGACGGCTTTTCTTGACTGCAATAACCTGGCCGATGTTCGTTCGTGCCATGAGATCTGCACATAGTATGATCAAGCTGATTACAAATCAGCATGCATGAAGTCTACGTCTACTGTACCTGGGTATAGCTTCGGGGTTCAACACCTCAGTCTTCAGTGGAAGCTTTTTGCATATCGTCACAACTGGACACCGACATAGCAATGGCTCCAAGTATCTTTCTGTAAGAACTCTGCATCTGCCACCCAAAACGATGCTGACCACAACGCAGTACAGGCGGCACAGGCTACATCGGCGGCTCCGTCCTCCATACTCTCGCAACCGCACACCCAGACTGGTCCATCACTGCGCTTCTGCGCCGCGAGCCCCCAGCATTCAGTTCAACCTACCCGCAGATCAAAGTCATCCACGGCGACTACGACAGCTCAGACATCATCTCCGCCGCCGCCCAAGAAGCTAACATCGTCATTCACTGCGGCAACTCAGACCACGAAAGCAGTCTGCGCGCCATCATCGCCGGCTTGAAGCGCCGCGCCCAGCCAGGCTATCTCCTGCACCTCTCCGGCACAGGCATCGTGAGCGATTGGGCGCACTCGACCCATCTCGGCCGCCTCAACGAAAAAATCTGGTCCGACACCAACCCCGCAAACCTGGCCGAGATCAGGTCGCTGCCAGACCACGCGCTGCACCGCAACACAGAAAAGATCCTGCACGCCGCCGCCGCAGACAAGGACATCCACATCGCGGTCCTGTGCCCGCCTGATATCTACGGTCGCGGAAAGGGGCTCGTGAAGACGCAGAGCGCGCTGATTCCGATGTTTGTGCAAGAGAGCAGGGAGTTGGGGAGTGTGTTTTTCCACGGCGAGGGGGGGAATACGCGCTCGTGGGTGCATGTTGACGATTTGATGCGTCTGTACCTGCGCGTTGCGGAAGCGGCGGCGAGGAATGATCGGGAGGAAGCGAAGCGGTGCTTTGGCGAGAACGGGTACTACTTTGCTTCTACGCAGGAGCATTCGCATATTGAGGTTGCGAGGGCGGTGGGGAGGTTGTTGGCTGAGAAAGGGGTGGTGGGGAGTGCGGAGCCGGTGCAGGTTGGTCTGGAAACGCTGGATAGGATGGTGAATATATCGCGTTTTCCGAAGTTGGCGCGGTATTTGTATGCGAGCAATTCCAGAACGAGGGCTGAGAGAGCGGGTGAGCTGTGGGGGTTCGCGGGCGAAGCACCGGGACTGATGGAATTGTTAGCAGAAGATGTGCGTGATGCTTTGGAGGGAGGGAGCTAGATGGGTGTGTACGAAGCCAATCTTGAGCGCGGTGCGTGTCGTATAGATGGAGCCTGTAGCTCAGTGTGTAAAAGTAGCGAGTGGTCAAAACGCTTGACGTGTCGATTTGATTGATCGAATCTCGTGCAATATTGACTTGTGACTTTTGCATTACTGTCTACGCTACAATGCGCACAAAATACCACCCACATCCAATCCATAACATAACAAAAGAAAAGAATGCACGCTCACAATGCTGAGGAACAGCCCTTCTATCTACTCTCTATTCCCCTTTACGACACCGCGCACCGTGTAGCCTCCTAAGCCAGCCCCGCCTTCTTCCTCTTCGCATCCATCGCTTCTTGCGCCGTCTTGGTGAGATTCTCCAGCTCCCCACTCGTCTCACACATACTCCTAAAGCTCCCGCCTTCCTTCGTAACAAGGGTAAGCGGGTCGCCAAATTCAACAACCTCACCCTTATCCAAAACAAGGACTTTATCGTAATCGATAATCGTCTGGAGGCGATGCGCAATAGTGATAGTCGTGTTTTTGATAAGACGGATGGTCTCTTGAATCTTGGCGTCGGTGGCGTAGTCAATACTCGCAGTGGCCTCGTCCATGAGCAAGACTTTCGGGGCTTTGAGCAGCGCGCGCGCAAGGCAAAGCAGCTGGCGCTGGCCCTGGGAGAGGTTGGATCCGGACTCTGAGACGAGGCTGTTAAGGTTGCGGAAGGGGTTTTTGTTGTCGGCTTGCGGGGCAGTTTGGGCAGTCGTCTCGGTATCGAGGACGGTGCCGTTGGGTATTACGACGATGGTGTCATCGCCGGTTTCGCCGTGCGCCCACTCGCGGTTGGCGAGGATTGAGCCAGGGTTTACCGTCGAGGAGCCGGTATAGCTGGCGTTCACGTCAGCTACGACGGCGCCGCTTGTGGGTTTAGGGATCTCGATGGCGTTAGGAGGCGTAGTGGTTCCGGTGGGCGTTGCTGTGCCAGATGATGCTGCTGAAGCCGAGGCAATGAGGTGGACTTCGCGGAGAGCGGTGAAGATCTCCTCATCGGTGAAGACAGAGAACGGGTCGAGGTTGCTGCGGATAGTTCCTGTAAACAGTGTTGGGTCCTGAGGCACCATCACAATGCTCTCACGCAAGTCCTGGAGACCGATCAACCCCACATCAACATTGTCGATCAAGATCTTGCCCTTCTCTGCTTCCAAAGCACGGAACAAGGCAAGAGCCAAAGAGCTTTTGCCTGCTCCCGTTCTGCCCACAACGCCAACCTTTTCGCCCGGCAGAATCTTGAAAGTGACTTCCTTGAGAACAAGATCAAAGTCGGGTCTGTAACGAGTACTGTAGTTGATAAATTCCACAGATCCTTTGCTCGGCCAGTTGGAAGGAGGGCGAGTCTCAGGAATGACAGCTGGAGCTTCCTGATCGACATCGAGATACTCCTTGACACGCTCAACCGAGTTCATGTTCTGCTCGTTGGCTGAGTAGAGACGCACGAACCACAGTACGTTCTCCGTGAAAGTGACAGCGTAGGTAAGCGCCAGACCGGCAGCCCCTGCATCGATCTTCCCAACGCTCAGGACAACGAATGTGCCTGCAAAGAAGGCAACGAGAGCACCAACAACGTCCACTCGGAAAGCGAGCCACCTGTTAGCGGCCCAGAGGTAAATGAAGGGTCGGTGCTGTGTGTTGATCTTCGCAAGGTTCTCGCGAACGAATCGACGCTCATCTCCATAGGCTCGGATGGTCGTCATACCGGAAAGAGTTTCGCCAAACTGCTGGTACAAAGGACTGCGGTGAACAGACTCCAGACGTTTGAGGTCGCGGGAAGAGTTGATGTAGAAGCGACCGATGAGGAAGTAAAGAATCGAGATGAAGACACCAGCAATGAGGAATGCGGGCGTGATGACCGAGATCAGAATGACAATAGTGATGATGGAAGCCAAGCAGTGAACCACACCAATGGCGACAGGTGCGACTTCCTGGTCCACGGATTCGATATCCTTCGAAAACCTGTTCATAAGCTGACCTAGGGGGGTTTGATCGAAGAAGCGGAACTTGGCGTGAGTGACCTTCTGGATGAGGCGCTCATGTACGCGTCGTGAAGCAGCGAGCGAACCACCAAACAGGAAGCCCTCGCGGAGGAAAGTGATGAACATGAAGATCAAACCAAGAATAGCGTAGATAACAAGGAAATAGGTCGAATCAACACCAGAGTCATCCGAGCCGGCAAAGGTCGTCTGCATGGACGAGCTATAGATGTATGACTTCTCTTCAGGCTGGTTGAAGAACGGGACGTTCCAGCTGCAAGTACCACTGTTCAGGCAAGTGCTTGACCCAAACATCGTCGGGGCATGAGTGATAGGAGAGCGATTGTGATGGCCCATTGTCGAGAAGCCTTTGTCTGCGTATGCGTTGGCCCATGTCCGGATCCAGAGGTTCGTTGATACAGATGAGATCTGCTGTGCGACGAAAGCGATTGAGGCACCAACCCAATAGTACCACGGACCCATAGCCTTAAGGTACATCAGAATAATGCTCAGCTTTACTCCTCCTTCTGCCTTGGTCTCTTCCAGAGGGTTGTTGGCTGCCTTTTTGGAAACCTTGCCATCGGCTTTCCCGTTCGCAGTCCCATTTGTGTGAGAAACTTCCCCATCAGCCTCCTCGCCACCGACATCTGAGGGTACCTCAGACGGTGGCTTTGAAGCACCACGAGAAGCGGGCCTCGACTTGGAGACTTCCTCAGTAAGTTTGCCGGAGTCAATGACCTGGTCAGCTGATCCTTGAGCAACTACCCGGCCGTTCTCCAGAACGACAGCGAAATCGGCGTAAGGCAGACACAAGCTGACATTGTGTGTGACTAAGATGCATGTACGGTCGAGCATAAGCTGACCGTTGAGGGCATAATCGAAGATCCATTTGGCAGTGTGCGAGTCCACAGCGCTAAGAACATCATCGAGGAGGACATGTCGTGCTTTGCTGTATATGGCGCGAGCGAGAGAGATGCGCTGCTTCTGACCGCCGGAAAGGGTCACACCCTTCTCACCGACGATAGTCTCGTCACCCCCGTCGAGAATCTCGAGGTCGCGCTTCAGTGAGCAAGCCACGATGACATCTTCGTACCGCTGCGCGTCCCAGTCACCCGCGAAGACAATGTTCTCCTTGACAGTACCGTTGACCAGCCAAGCCTGTTGTGCGCAGTAGGCAACGCTCTCAAGAAGTCCGGTCTCAGGGTCGGGCCGGAGATCTTCACGACTGACACCTCCAGGGAGATAAACGTCGCCCTTCAGCTTTGTCATCTCTCCCAGCAGCGCCATCAGCAGGGATGTCTTTCCGGAACCGGTAGGCCCAGCAATCACATTGAGCTGTCCAGTGTTGAACTTGATGTCGATATCCATGAGCTTGAAAGCATCGGCAGAAGCCTGGTCCTTCATATCCTTGCCACCCCAGCTGAACGTGCCCTCTTTGAAGCCAATGATGCTCTGACCATTCTCATCCTTCTCTCCAGTAGTCAGTTGCGAATACTTTTCGGTCTCCGGCTCATTCAGGTATTCCTCGATACGGTCAACAGATACTCTCGACTCTTGAACGTGGGCGACCATATCAGCCAGCTGATCCAGAGGAATTCGCAGGATTTGGAAGAGCGAAAGCGCGGTGAAAGCGACCGAGGGTATCAGAGCCTTGTGTTCGATATTGGTGTAAACGAAAAAGGAGAGGAAAGTGATGAACACTGGTGACCCAGACCAGATCGTCGCTGCGATCGCCCAAAGAATGTAACGCCGACGAAGATGCTTCAGCTCCACGTAACGCTTCTCGTTGACCAGCCCAATGAACCGTTGCTCCCAAGCAAAGTACTTGATAATGCGGATGTTGGTCAGGACCTCGTTAGTGGTGTGGATACGAGCGTCGGTGGCCGCCAAGATGAGTTTTTGGATCTTAGAGAACTGGCTTGCAACGTACATGTTGATTGGGAGAAGAATGACCATCATGCCGATACCAGCAATACTACTGTATCCAAGAATCCGGTAGAGCAGTACAACTGCGACAACGACTTGGACAGGAGTGTTGGCCCATAGAAAGTGCAGGTAAGCACAAATCTCGCTAACTTTGAAGGCGTCGACGGCCATGAGATTGATAATGGCCCCGGTAGTGACTTGAGCGTCGGATTCGGGCTTAGTGTTGTCCTCCTGGTTCTGCTTAGGACCCTCGATAGGTGTCTTCTTCTTCTTTCGACCCCAGGTCATCATCCTTTTGATCGTGCCTTTCTTTTTGGGGTCTCCTCCCTCGTCGTTGCCTTTGTTCTTTTTCTCCTCGCCCAAAACCTTATCAGTTGTAGCCGCGGCTCGGCGTTTCAATGCTTTGGCATAGATCTCCCCGATGATGACTGCACGCAGACGGATGCAAATCTTGCGGCCGATCCACAGCGCTTGGCCGTCAGCAAGCGCCGAAAGGCAGCCAGAGACGAAAAGTAGGAGAACGTAGAACCATGCCGCATTTTGTGGCGTCAGATCTGGAGCCTCAACGTACTCGAGGATGGCTTTTAGAAGCAACGTGGGAGCAAATGTAAGGAAACCTGAAATTGCAGCCCAGCCAGCTTGGATGAGAAGACCGCGCTTGAAGTAACCCAGAAGATGGTAAGCCAACTGAGAAGTGCGCTTGACCTGGCGGTAGTTGGAGATGACCGCTGCTGCTTTGTCTTTTGGAGCAAGGTTCCAAACGTCTGACAGCTCGTATGTCTTCTTGTATCCAGTCCAAACGATTGAATCCACCCAGCTGAAGGTGGCAAGCGAGAAAACGCTAGCTATAGGTTCCCTGGCCGGCAGAATATCTCCCTCGTACTCTAATTCGACAGCCTTGTTCCCCTTCCTGGACCCTAGCGAGATGAAGAAAAGCAGCGAGATGAGCGCGAAGTCAGCAATGGCGAGCTTTTGCTGGACATCGGAGCGCGGGTGGATGATTGCTGAGCGAAAGAGCAGAGCCGAGAGTACCCATTGGGCGCCGTAGATGAACGCAGTGTGATACCATAGCTTCGGAAAGGACCACTTGCTCGTGCTAGAGAACAAAAGGCGAAGAGAGGCGAGTGTGGCGATGTACGACCAGACGGCAATGTTTGCAATGGCCGCCGTTCTCCCGCGCCGGCCCCACGCGCCTGTGAAGAAGACGGCGACATGGACTGCAAGCTGCGCAAGAACAGCCGCCTCTTCCAGGACTACTATGGTGACTTCGCCGCGCGGCTTGGTGACGGCGGTGGTGGACATGGTCTGGCGGCTCATGGTGGGTTGAAGCAGCGCTCTCTGCTCGTTCCGGTCGAACTCATCTTCGGAATCCGTGTCTGCCGCTTCGCCGTCGTAGTTAGGGCTCTGGAAGGACCAGACGTGTCGGGGGTCTTCGAGTGCCGAGTACGCGTGGTAGTACTTTGTCGCGGTGGCGGCGAAGTACAGCTGTATTAAGAGGTAAATGACGGACACGCCGCAAAAGAATAGCGGAAATAATGTCGAGAGATAGCTGTGAGACGGTCAGTAAGCAGTCCCTCAATGGTAGGAGGCAATGCGACAATCGAGCATGCGAAAGCAATGCCACAGAGCTTCACATCAACAACCTCGGCGGAGAATTGTTGGCGGCGCTGGAGACACTCACTCTAGTTCGAAGCACCTCGAAAAGTCGTCCACACCCCAGAAAGGGCCTTTGCATTGGGCGAACATGATGCTCTGCACTCTGTGAACGGCCGGCGGTGGTGTTCGCAGAGATTCCGCGGCGACAGCTCCCAACTCTGCGACTAACTACCAGCAGATATACACTCTCATCGAAAGGAGCTCAGCGGGCGCGTTGGCGAGGAGATTTCTAGGTGGACACTGCGCGGTAAACAAACACCAGCCTGAGTACCTGGGTGATCGCTGTTCGTGGGAAGGCGAGAGTTGCCCACTTCACTAGCGGAGCAAGAGCCTTTTGCACTGATGTTCACGCGCCGAATGCAGCGTGATGTAATCTTCAATTTCGCCGCCTGTCGAGCCGAAACCGTTAAAGCACAGGCGTTGATCTGATTAGATACCGTCTGCCCCGATCAGCGAGACCTCTGGCTGGAGCACTGGTGATGGAGGGAATGAGGCAGACTGGGTCTGCGTAACGTTTGTATAAGAGCGCTCCCACTCTTGATGCCGAGCGCGAGTCGTTCACGCGCTCCTGGCTAGGCGACCCGCTGTGTGTACACCGCTCTGAGTCACGGCCATGGGCTACGGTTGACCGTTGTGCAGACGCGGATGCACGAGCGGTTCAGCAATCGGCCATCTCAAGTTAGACGCCTGCGCTCTGCGCGTAGCTTGCCGGCGATCAAATGGTGCGAAGCTTCCCGCGAAGCACGCTATTGAGCAAACACGGTAGACGCCATGGCCCATAGCAGATGGAGTCTGGAGAGAAGCAATCTCGACAATGCGCTTCAACGAACAAGCTCACCCACTGCACGCGCAACAGCATGTCGCGTATCGTGAGGATCGCACAGCGTCCAATAGCAGCACTGCCAGTGTGCTGATGGGTGGATCCGGGGTAGGCCAGCACCTGCTCTAAACGGTGTCTAACCTCGACGGCCGTCGTATGAGGAAGCTCGTTGATAACAGTGGATCACGCTGCAACGTGCCTGCCATGCTCCCCGCTTCACTCCAGTTCTCGTGGTGCAGCAGCACGTGTCAGTTGTGCGCGGTTTCATTTCCTTTTGACAGCACGCAAGCTTGTAGGGTGTAACCATGGAACCGCCTGCGCATGGGTTGCTGCTGTGCACTGCTCCGCCATTTTCGCCGACTCGCGCAAGATAGCACGCGTCCGCCAGCATTGATTGTCTAGTGCGACCTGAGCTCACCCACTTGCATCCACCGGTCTCACATCGCTGCAAAGCTCCAAAATCGCGAGTCGTTACGAGTGCCAAGCAGGTACAGACCCCCAAACACACTTGCTTCGTTGTTTGCAGTCTGGTGATACCATCACGTCGTGCATCAATTGGAAGATGTGAACAAAAGCTTCGGAATCTATCTACCCACACCTTGACCTTAAACATGAGACGGGTACCAATGTTGCAAAGTGGTTCAATTCACAAGAAGACATGACAAGCTACATGCTGTCGAGCATTGCCGTTCCTGGAACTCAAAGTATGAGTCTTACTGTTAGACCACTGCCCAGAGGTCATTTATGAGCCATCGTGAGCAGTAGCGTATGCCTTACAGGGCGCGCATCCCTAGTGCGTCTACGTAAAGGGCGCAATTCTATGCGCTCATGAAGACGCTGAAAGTGGGAGTGACTCTGGCCTTTGATTCGTCCTGATATATATATTGCTAACAAAAAAACCCAGAAATCTACGCGCGTGCCTTGGCAGTCGGTGTCCACGGAGCGATCTTGTTCTTGACTCTGGGCCTTTGTCAGCAGACTTCAATTGATAGGAGCGAATTCCACATACGTGCTGTATGGCTTGTATCCGGAGCGGCTCCAGGTAAGGGTAGGCCTGTGCTCCTTGGGCTCCCACACGCGGACCTCACGCTGGAGGAGCTTGTCCTCAGCAGGCGACTTGTCAACCATGTAGGACATCCAGGCGTGCCAGCCGGGCTCGATATGAGAGCTGCGCGGTCGTTAGCCAGGCTCGCATGACTGTGTCTCGAGCAACTTAACGGGTCGAACTCGTGGTCCTTGTAGTCCACCCAGCGGGTTCTCACTGCCGATCGTCACTTTCTCGCCCGTGCAATAAATCCTCTCGCATGCTCACATGGAAGCTCCTCAGCAAGGTTCTCGTAGTACTTGTTGCCGTACTTGTCGAGACCGATGAAGGTTCCGGCCTTGGTATCACCTGCACTTGTTCAGCCCACCGTTCTCTTCCCCATGATTGTATCCAAGCATACCAATGTGCTATTCATGCGCGCACCCTCGGTCAGTCGTGTCCACGGGCGGTAATCGAAGCGTGGGGTCGAATGCGTACCTGCATCTGGTGGCCATACTCCTGTGAAAGAGGTCAATTAGCGCTGCAAATTCCACGGAAGCTGCGGGAAACACAAACCTTGAAGCCAATCTTGCGCAAGTTGCGCAGCGTCCTCATAAGTGTCGACATGGCGGCGTTGACTGTACTGTCCTTCCCGTCGACCAGTCGTGAAGCGTTCATTGACGATGCGCCAAGCCCCATATGCGCTTTGCTGGTTACGGCTTAGAATGGATGACCCCTGCTCTGGCCGAGCCTCAAAACTTCAAGAGGCTCAACCACAGCGCCTCAACCTCAAGACGCGCCTCATTGATCAACATGATACTAAGTGGGTGTATGAGATCGCAGTTACCCAGAGTTGCTGTAAAAAGGAGTTTGAGAAACTTCACGCGGCCTGTCAGAACAGCAAGGCGGTATTCGACCGCGAACGCGCCTCCTATGGCCGCAGCACCACAGAGTCAAGCTTCCATGCTTGCCACAATCACAACAGACCTGGACAGGATAGCGCCAAGATTCGAGATGCAGCCAGATCAGATCACAATCATACAAACACCGGCTGCATTCTATGAAACGCTCAAAGTAGGTTGATCGCATCTCCTTTTCTCATTTTCATGTCAAAGGTCGAGGCTGGCTGTTAGCCACTTGAGGGTCAAGCTGCTCGCTGTTCCAACTGTTATCCTTCTGTCATTTCATGTTCAAGGCTATCTCGATTCCATATGTCATATTCGATCGAGCGTCAATTGTGACCACCGGAAATGAATGACTTGAGCGACCAATGATGCAGTGTCAGACTGTAGGCAGAGCACAGAATGTCGTGTCCTCTTGATGTATGCAACTCTGGTCCTACCGCAAATCCACAAAAAATTTACTGATCAGCATCAGGCCAAGATCTCTCAGGCTCAACGGCGTGTCTATCTATCGACATTGTACATTGGCAAGACCGAACATGAGCTCATCTCCACCATCCGAACAGCACTCCAGCACAACCCCAGTCTGCATGTATCATTCTTGACAGACTCTCTCCGTGGAACTCGAGAGACCCCCGATCCTTCAAGTGCGTCTCTCCTTGCGCCTTTGATATCAGAATTTGGCGCAGAGCGAGTCGAAGTGCGCATGTACCACACACCCAACTTGACCGGCCTGCGAAAGAAGTATATACCCAAGCGAATTAACGAAGGTTGGGGCCTGCAACACATGAAGCTCTACGGAGTCGACGATGAAATAATCATGTCCGGCGCGAATTTAAGTTCAGACTACTTTACCAATCGCCAGGATCGATACCACCTTTTCCGCTCCAAGGACCTCACAGACTATTTTGCCATGATTCACGACGGTGTCGCAAAGCTGTCCTTCGACATTCAACCCTCAGCAAAAGAGGGCAGTGGCGGCTACACCATGACTTGGCCATCCAGTAACCCCGCGCCATCCCCTCTGGACTCGCCGTCAAACTTTAAGGCTAGCGCCTCAAAGCATCTGAGCCACCTTCTCACGCCCTCCAACTCTCCAGCGCGCCAGATTTCCGACTCAACAAGCACAACGACAATCTATCCCGTCCTTTCCCTCGTCCCACTTCTCAGCACCTCCACTGAGCTTCCAGCCCTCACGACAATTCTCTCCTCCCTTACACGCCCGCCCTTACACGGCTCATCGTGGACCTTCACAGCCGGCTACTTCAACATGACGTCCTCGTTTCGGCGTCTCCTGCTCTCGACACGGCCCGCAAGCGGCACCGTACTCACTGCGCACCCACACGCGAACGGGTTTTACGGCAGCAAGGGCGTGAGCGGCATGTTGCCAGACGCATACACGCACCTTGCGAAAATGTTCCTGCGGAAAGTCAAGTACGAGGGGCTGAGCGAGAGCGTGACGCTGAAGGAGTGGAGGTTCGGCAAGGTCAATGAGGAGGGTGGCTGGACGTATCATGCCAAGGGGCTGTGGGTATCATTTCCTCACGCTGGCGACGGGACCGCTGGGAAGACTTCTGCAGTCAGCGAGCGCACTGCTACTCCGGTCGCCGAATCCAGCTCGCAAGAAGACCCCAGTCTAACAGTCATCGGTTCCTCCAACTACACCAAGCGCTCGTACGAACTGGATCTCGAGGCCAACGTCATCATTGCGACCTCGGATCCTGGCTTGAGGCGTCGGCTGGGCGAGGAAGTGAAGTGGCTGAATGAGCACGCCAAGCCTGTCAGCGAGGCGGAATTTGAAAAACCGGAGCGGAAAGTCAGTTTGAGTGTCAGGCTGAGCATGTGGGCTGTGAGGGTGCTTGGCGGTGCGTTGTAAAGTCAGGCTCTCGGGCAGCTGAATCCCAGAAATCTTAGGAGGCAGTCAGTAAATTTCTGCGAAGCTCTCGCGACCTGATATTAGCTCTGGCAGCTATGACAACCCTATCGTCGCGACCAACTTTTCAGTGTACTTGAGACTGTTGAGGTTTGTACAAGTACGTGTCAAATATGTACATCCGTGGGTGCCATATGTATTATTACAATCAGGTTGCTTTTGCTCATATTCGCCGTAAAGTATCATACCCATGTTTCATCGTTTTTCCCAATTCCATATCTCATCTCAAACTCTTCTGGTCTAACGAAGTGCGACCACAGCGCCGACTCGTTGATCATACAAAGGCCTACTTATACAAGGCAATGTAGCCGACCAAAGAAATATCCGTGTGTTTGCTACCCACCAGCTCGCCAAAGTCGATCAACGCGTCGGTCTGGCGTCTCGCTCACGCTGCGTAGGACGCGGACGACCTCCAGCCTGAGCCTGCGGGTGAGGGCGAGGAACTGGTACCATAAGGCGCGGAGGAGCAAGACCCAGGTTGCGCGGAGGTGCCCGCATTGCAGCCGTATCCTGCGGGCGAGGGCGAGGAACTGGTAGGCGCGGAGGAGCAAGACCAACCGGATTATCGTTGCGGCGTTGGTCAAGCTGAACGCCCAGCTGCAGCACGCGATCAGCACCGAGGTCCCGCCGAGCACGCTCAATGAGTGCGTTGAGCTGGGCGTCGGTGAGGTTGTCTTGGACGAAGTTGCCTGGGTCTTGGGCAATCATTAGACGCCGCTGCGAGCAGCCCTCTGCATGGTCGTCGGTGTTGCCTCTGAATGGACCGAGACATTCCCAGCAGAAATGGCGATCGCAACTACCGCCTGTAGGTGGTCAGTAAATCTAAAGGAAAGGTGTCTCGAAAGGCATGGAAACTTACATTTCATATGATCACAACCCCCGTTCTTCTCGATGGTGGCACCGCACCCGGGGCACGGCTTTGCACCGAGATTCTTGATGGCTTTTTCGGACATTTTGTCCTCGCGCTTCTTTACGCTATCGCAGGAGCCTGAGTGCCACGGGCGGTCGCAGGACAAGCAGATTGTGTGCTCACAGTATGGGCAGGCTACCTTTTCGGGCTTGGTGTTCTCCTCTTGTTTTGACTTGGATTCGGATTTGGTTTTGCTGCTTGAGTCCTTGTCTTTACTACCACAGTGCTCGATGGAGAAGTAATCGCCGCACTTTGGGTTGAGACAGGCCATGTACGATTCGTCTGTGGCAAGGAGGTGCTTGGTGACAGCGGCGTCCCATCTGTTTGTTGTTAGTGCTTGAGCGCGATTTCTGGAGAATGTCAGTTACGTCTGGAAAAGGGCCTTGGACAAAACGCTCTTCAGTGCAGCAATGTCGAGGACTGCTTCACACTCTGGGAACATGCAAGGTAGGTGAGCGTCGATTAGCTGTCGCTCCGACATCTTTGTCTTGATCTGCTTCTGGACGCAAGTGTCGCATACACCTTCGAAGTGTCCGCATGTTCCCTCCACAGCAGATGCTTTGAACATGCGGTTGCTCTTAGAAGTAGCGCAGATGATACATTCGGTCTTTCCAATTGGAGCTTGTTTCTTGGATTTCGGCGGTGGCGTAGCCTTCACAACCTTATTGCGGTCTGATTTTGGCTCCGGATGGGCGTCTGACTTGATGAAGCGACCTTTAGCGTCGCGGGCAGGTTTATTGACAGACCTTCCTTTCGGCTTCTTCGACGATGCGGCTGGCTGCTCTGGTGGTGGCGTGTCTTCGAGCTCGATAGGGTGGTCTTGGGTTGATCCAGATTGCGTGGTAGCTGTGACATGGCGATGGGGTGTGGTATGCACAACGCGCCTACCGTAGCGTATGGAAGATGACATCACTGATGCAGGTCGGTTTGGTGGAGGTTGAAGTGGAGGATTGATGTGGCGAAGTGAGACATCCAGGCAGCTGCGCGACGTTATATAGGCGCAGCTACGGTTGGTGAAAGCGTTCGTCGTCTCGCACGGTGCGACTAGTGTGCATCTATATTGCCATTAGGAAGGTTCCTACAAAGTGAAAGTATTTTCACCCAGAGGCTGGATACCACTGAGGTTTGAGAAACAATGTAGAAATGATAATGTGAAAGTATAGCAAGAAGCAGAGCGGGCTTCTTTGGGGTAGACATGATTTTCCAAGGCTGACACGTCTGGATGACAGAACATACCTCGAGCGTCTTTGAAGGGCAGGAGTATGTATATTGATGGGTGTCCATGGTGCTGCACCCGCTGTGGCTTGTTTAGATCTCATGCAGCATGAGACGCGCGCTGGCGCGTCAAACAAATAGCAAAGTGCATGAACAGCGCTCTCCGTACTGACTTATGCGTGTTAGGGATCTCTTACAAGGTCTGAAGCATCTCTTAATGTCTAGAACATGGTGCAGAGTTGGTGGGAATGTTGTCACGACGAGTTGGTGGAAGTAATGTCAAGACGGTCTATTTCAGATGATGAGGCAGCGCACTCGTGCTTTCCCTCATATTCAGCTCGAGCGACTGTCACTCCAACCTATACGAAAGGCAAAAGAACATGGTCTGGGTGCTCCGCATCGAAATGTACCCTATGTGTTCCCCGGTTGAGCAAGTGCTCACTGGTTGCGAAATTGTCGACGGAGACTGAGATTCTCAAACTCTCACATGCCTCATACTCGATTCCCATCGCCCAAATGCCGATATCGAGCCTGATGGCTGTGCCTGGAGCAGCGTCTCCTCCATCTCTTGTGAGTATTTCCCCACTCGTTTGCTACAGGGTGCTCCTTAAACATCTGGCGGAAGCTTTTCACCCCGTTCTTGCCTTGTAGCATGTACTTGACGATTAGTTTGTCGAACCGATCACCAACGTAGATACCACTGCGAGCAAACTATTCACGGAACAGATCGCCGCATCCTTCGAACGGCGCGATGGCTATCAGACTTGGTGACCGTTGGGCGGCGATGAACCACCGTGCAATCGCAAGATGTGAGTTGCCTGCAAGACCGATGGATCCTGTACACCACGAGAGCTTTGCGAGAGCCTCAGTCGTGTCGTGTCCGTCCTCCGCCTCTTGTGTACCCAAGATCACCATGTGGCCGTCACTGTCGCCGGTGCCGCGTGTGTCCACGTTGACGATAGCATAGCCTCTTGGTACACAGTCAGTGGGGTCCAAGGCCTCGAAATTTTCCAGCCCGGAGAGTGCCACTTTTGATTCTGAGGTTCCATGTTGTAAAGATACTCAGAGTACAAGGGTGCGGTTGAGCGCGAGCAAGTGCGTGTTAGTATCCGAGTGTTTGAAGTGGCAGAAATGTGGTAAAACGAGCGGTTTGCTCTGTTTTGGAGTGGGGTGCGGTGCGGTGACTTCCCACGCTGGGGGAATGAGTTGCAGCTACGGTTTGATTTAATTGGAGTACTGGCATGTTGACTTTCAAAATTGGCCAACGACTTTTCATTTATGTATAGTGGGACTAAAAGAACAGGAATTAACCGAAAAAAACCGACACCTCGCTGTACAAGTGTGCACACCAAGAACCATCGTGGCATCGTGAGTTTCGTGTCGAACAACAACCAACAAACTATAATAGAAAAGTACAGCGCAAGAGGGAGATGGAATTAAACATAGGAGAACTGACAACATCATCAGATATACCTCAGCCTCCTAGCAACGCTCAAGCAGACCGCAACGAACATTGCGATCGTGCCGAGGATACCATAGAACCACGCCGGGCTGCCATCCTGTCCGGGGACGCGGACGTTCATGCCAAACAGACCACAGATCAAATTGAGAGGAACGAGAATGGTCGCGATGACCGTGACCTTCTGCAAGGTGTCGTTGCTAGCGTTGCCCTGGATGACCTGGTCGACCGAGATCTGCGCGAGGTAGTTGGAGTGGGCGCGACTCAGCATCTTCTCGAAATGGGCCAGGTTGGACATCATGGTGACGACGTGGTCTTGGATATCGCTGAGGTAGAGACCGACGTCGCCGCGGGGTGCGACGCTGTAGGATTCGTTGCAGCGCTTGGCGAAGCCCTTGATGACGTCTGCCTTGCCGCCGAGGAGGCGCAGCAGCTGCATGACGCGCTTGCGGGCGTCGCCAACAGCGCGCAGGATGGCGCGGGAGTCTTCGATACGGGCTGTGAAGACTTGGTCCTCGATGGCCTCGGCTTCGTCTTCGATGCCGCGGATGACGGGACCGAAGCTGTCGACGATGTCGTCGATGAGGGCGTAGCAGATCCAGTCGGCGTTGAGGTTGATGTAGTCGCGGAGGCGGCTGATACGCTTGCGCACGTTAAGAGTGTGAGGGCTCTCGGAGAACGTGAACGTCAACAGCCCCTCCTTGAACACTACTGCATAGAAGTTGAGCGGCTCCAGGTAATCCTCAGACTCCTTATCGGCTTGGTAGAAGGAGCGGAAAGACACAAAGTAGTACTGGTGGAACAGCTCAACCTTCTCACGTGGCTCCTGAATGCAGATATCTTCACGAGTAAGAGGATGCACACCGAACGCCTTGCAGATGGCGAAGACTTCCTCCTCAGTTGGGTTGACCATGTCCATCCAGAAGACGCCGCCATCTGGAGGGGTCTCGAAGAGGTCGCGGAAGCGCTCGCCGGGCATGAGTAGACCGCCGAGCTCCGCAGCATGGATCGTGTCGTCCAGCTCGGACGAGAAGAAAGTGAAACGATTGCCAGACAGGCCAGATGCGTCCTTCTTGTTCTCATTGTACATGTGCGCCAAGCCCTCCTCTGCAAGCTTCTCTTGAATGGCTGGATCGACATCCTTCAAAGTCGCAGTCTCGATGTCGTCCTTGCGGTTAGTCTGGCTAGACTTGGGTCGAAGGTCGGAGAAGACCTTCTTAGACATCTGAGACGCAACGCTAGGCTTGTGCCGCAAGTTCTGGGCAATTGGGGTCCTCTCTTGACACTCTGCCACGAATTCCTCAAGCTCTTCGTAGTCAAAGCGTGTGGTCTTGCCAAAGTCCTCTTCTACCGGAAAGCACACGTCCTCCTCGGCAGAGCTGGCGGCTGACACGGTTTTGACGCTCTTGACATCGTCGGGGCGCTCATCGCTGATGGTAGGACGGCGTGCGGTGGCCCTTGAGTGCGTCCGCTGAAGACCGAGCTCGACGAACGATGGCGGGCGACTGTTGGCAGTATTGGCGCGCTCACGGCGACGATTGGGCCCGGCGAAAGCATCCACGGAGTTGGGAGGGGATGTTGAGCGCGAGGTCGTAGAGGATGCGCGAGACCTGACGAGGCGCTCGATGGCCGGGTCGCGAGGGCGCCTGAAAGTGTCGCGGCGCAGAGATGGGCTGTGGGGTTGAACAGAGCCACGGCGGCCGAAGCCGTCGGGGGACAGGTATGGACCATCATCTTCTACCACCGCATTCTCCTCAAAGTCGCGCGCAGTGATTCCACCTGCCTCGAGAGCTTCGTTGACTTGGACGAGCAGGTTTGGGCGTTCGACTTGGCCGTTGACGCTAGCAAAGGTCGGCCGGCGCGAGCGAGCAGGAGGCGGCGAGTCGGCGCGAGGCATGGACTGGGGCTGGCGGCGGTGATCGTCGAGGTCGGAGACCGGGGTGCTAAACCTCGTCTCGGACCTTTCAGATCGTGGAGTGTGGGACATGTTGGCGGCTCAGGCTGCGAATGAGCTGGACTCAAAGGGTTGTGTTCCTTTGCTTGCTGAAGCCAGATTTGTTGTTGTGAACGGTCCAGATGAAGATCTCTTGCAGCGCAAGAAACCTCAAGGTTCGGCGAGTCGCTTGTGAGCGCTCACCTCTAAGGCGCGTTCAACTTGACTAGAGGCCTTGCGTAGGGTCCTCCCCTACACTCAGCCGCTGGGGGGAAATTTCCGGTAGCCAGACTTCCTGATTCTGAGGAACGAGGAAGGATTTGTAAGTACGTATAACAAGAGCGAGTGTGTCTGTAGCTTGATAAAGCCCAGTTATGGCGGCTTCTTGTAGTCGCCTCCGTAGACCCACGCCTTGGGGCCGAGAAGGGGACGGATGGAGGAGAACTTGTGAAGGTAAAGCCCCGCCAACTTGATGGTTTGTTTTGGGAGGACGCCGAGGCGTCAGGGAGCGAAGTGAATGGTGATGCTGATCGAAACGGGGGCCCCGGATCCGATCAGTCGCAGTTGTGGGCGGAAACGTCCACTGGAGGTTGAGGGATTTCCTGAGAGCGAGTCAGCGATGCAGCCCGTGACGTGCAGTCGCTGGTGTTGGCGGCGAGCGTACTGGGCGAAATCGAAAGCTGGTGTTTTGGCGTTGTTTGTTAGGGGGTTTACAAGGTCCTGGGGACGGTGCGGTGGTGTTTGGGCAGAGGTGGGCAGGCGTGAGGTTTAAGTGTAGTGCACGGGCGGCGGGTGTCAAGCTTGAAAAGCCTTTTTCTTGGGGCACCGGGACCACGGCCGAGAGCTGTCTTTTGGCTCGATGCTACGGCAACATGCGCTGAAAGTGACGCATCCAGACCAGGGCCTCCTGGATCGAGCAGCTGAAACAGGTGACTCCCTGTGGCGCTCTTACTGGCTTTGAGAATGCGCAGGCAGTGTTTGGCCTGTCACATGCATGCATGGGGGCGCCCGGTGCGTTGAGGCTCGTCCAGCCTTGCATCGCGTCCCGCGGGAGCGAGTGTGGCTGTGTGCGGCTGAGATCCCTGCGGGCGCGTCGCGGGCGAAGCTGCCACCTGGGCTCATCGGCCGTCGAAGCACCGCAGCGCCAGGAACGTCCTGGAACACTCGCTCAGTAACGCGAGGCAACACGGTTTACTGATCGCACCCGCAGCATCGTGACCAGCAACGAGACCAGCCACCAGATCAGCAACGTAACCAGCGACGTCAGCACGGCACATCGCCGCCATGTCCGAACAGATGCTCGAGCAGGTGCGCGAGGCAGTCGAGGGCCAGATTGTAGGTGCAGCGATTCGCCGACCGCTGGGAGGGAGACTGACCCGTGCAGGACTTTGAGGGCCAGCGCCTGGCGGAGATGCTGACTACAGTGCTGCTTGGGGCCGCAGGTGTATGTTTTGGTTTCACTCGACACAAGCTTCACAGCGCTCACCAGCCCAGATCATTGCCTTTCTCGTCGGCTTCGCGCAGCAGGACATCAAACTCGCGCTCTACATTGGCCTCGCCGGCACCGCCCTCACATTCCTCGTCGTCGTCCCGCCGTGGCCCTTCTACAACAAGAACCCGGAGGACTGGCTCCCTGCGCACAACGCAACAGCTTCGAGCTACAGCATCAACGTAGACGGCCAGAAGGTTGGATAGACGCTGCAGTGCAGAATTTGGACAAGTGCAGGCATGGATCAAGGCAATATCATGACCGTACTATGGTTGATCCAGTCGACGAATCGCCGGTGGTGCTAATCTGCTCTCGTGTTCTCATGACCTTTTGTAAGCCCAGTGACGCCAGACGTCCGTAATGAAACCCAGACCCAGCGCTGCTTGCTATACACAGTAGACGGCATCTCCCACCCTCTATCGACCGTACTTCTGGAACTCCCAGTCTCGGTTGTCGAGCGGGCAGACTTGTCGCGTCTTGAGCCATCGTGAGATGCAGTGGAAGTGGAAGGCGTGCTGCAGACAGTTAGCTATGATTACTGAGGGCGGCAGGACGCCGACGTACGTTGCAGATGCCCCAGGCGACGGTGCACTCTTCGCTGGTGGCAGACGCCTGGTTGGCCTGGCACTCGATGCAGAGGTCCATGATGTGGTTGCGGCAGATGGCGCAGTTGTCGACGACAATGTCCCAAGCCCAGAGAGCTACCGCGTTCCACTGCGCTCTGTTAACACACAGCCAGTCTGGGCTGAACCTCACACGCCGACTCACCTTCTTGACCTCGAAGCGCTTCTTGTCGCCCGTGTCGGTGCTGGCGCCAGCCTTGGCGACCTTGGTCTTGGGCGCGGGCGCATCTGCCATGTCGACGTCGGCCATGGCTGCTGACGATGTGGGGGTTGCGGGGAGTCGATGGAGCTGTTCGACGACGGTGGCGGCGGTTGACGGCGGTGTCGGCGGCAGTGGTGAGTGGGAGGACAAGGCGTGCAGCTCGTGGACGAATCAGGGCGCAGCGTAGAGGGAGGGAGCTGACTGCCTGGTCGCTGTCCGTTCGCAGTTCGAAGAGGCAACAGGCGGTCGTGCCTGCGGAGCTCGCTGCAGCACAGCACAGACCAGCGGCTTCGATCCGTTGGAGACGCCACAGGCCCGACAGAGCATGCCCTGGAAGCGAGGGCGAGCAGCCGTGAAACCGCTGGAACCGTATGCAGACACGCAGAGTAGTCGCCTGCAGACCCTTTGCCAGGGCTCTCGTTCACGCACACATTTTCTCAATGCGCGCTGCAGTCGCAGGGGCTCAAGATGGCGCTCGCACGCGCCGCTTGACCGCTTGCGTCAGTGCCTGGCCGAGTTCAGGCTGAGGCTGTGACGCTCGCTGCCCGAAGAACAAGGCTGCGCCAACTCCGCATAGGCACCGCCGACGCAACCGACAACGTCTCTCTCTCCACTCTCCGCTCTCGCCCCTCGTCCTCGCCCGTTTCACACGACGGCCCGCGCCCATCACCACGCTTGCGCTCTGGATATGAACCCTTCACTCTCTCGCACCCACACAACCACGCCTTGTCACACCCGCGCAACCGCCCCGTCCGCCCGCGACACCAGTTGATCTCGACCCCAGCCAACCGCACCCCGACGACGTCTCGCACAGTCGCCGCCCCTTCCACTCACACACTCACACACTCACATCGTGCGCCTGCCTTGTATGTCGACTGGCCACAGTATAGCCTCTCCTCGCGCCCCGCGCGGCCAGCGCCAGCCGAGCGCCGCTCAGCCCGCACAGGAGAACACCAACGGCAGACACTCACAGCGCCGGCCGAGAGGCGGCAGGAACAACCACAGTGCCGCGCATGCATCCCCGAGCAAGGCGCCGCGCGCCAACCCCTCGCTGTCAGAGGGCGCCGGCGCCTACACCACCGACGACGCCCGAGCACCCCCCCGCAGCGGCAAGAAGCATATACGTGGGCAGCAGTCGCACGACCGAACCTTCTCACCCATGGGCGCGCAAACCTCCCTGACCGACACCGAAGCTGCCGCGAACCGTACCTCTGCCACTCCGCTGAAGAAACAAGGCGCCTACGCCGGCCCCACCTTCCACGCATCTCCGGCTCCTTCGGCCCTGCCTATCCCCAAGTTTCTGTCTCGCTCGGTCCCGGCAAAGACAGCGGGTAGCCCTCCAACGCCGCCTCCGGAAAACAGCTCTGGCTCTGATTCAGCGAGCCCGACTCCTTCGCCGTCGCGAGCGCCCATTGCCATTCCTGCACGCCATGAAGACTCGCCTCTCGACATGCTGTTCAAGGCTGACAAGGCTGAGCGAGCCAAGAACCTGACTTTCAGCCCCACCCACCCTCCAGTTAGGCCCCAGCAACAGCAGCAGGAGTACAACGTCTTCCCTATCGAGCTCGATGGGGAGGGCAGGAACTCGCCCATGCATCAACCCCCTTTCCAGTCACCCGGTGGACACCGTTCTGTGACTGATCCCTCGAGGGTGCCGCAATTGAAGGATATGCCACAGACAAACAACGGCAACGATGTCATGCAGGATCTCATGAACAGGCTGTCCATGTCTCAGAAGAAGCAGCAAGCACCCATGGAGACGCCACCTCGACAGGCACCGCAGCCTTCGGCGAATCTCCAGTCGCCCCAGTTCACACCTTCTCCCTTCAACACCGGTCGTCCATCGGTCAGCCGTAGCGTCTCGCGCCCTACGACGCCCGCGCAGGCCCCTCAGGATGGTCCAGACTTCTTCTACGGCAACCGCAACCTTTCACCAATGTTCAAAGCTGCGCAGGGTGACACTCCGAAGCGCAACTCGGGCTTGCGCACCGAGGTCACTGCGGACTCTCCTGCAGTCCAACAAAACATGTTCCAAGACTTTCCTTCCATCCCCCCTGCCAATGCTATGGATCCCAATGCGTTTTCGCGTGGTCAGCCAGCTACCGACAATCAGGTACCGGCGAATGCGCGTCGTGGATCTGTGCCTTATGGCCAGCCTCAGCAAAGACAGCCCAACAAGCACGTTACGCAGACACCCGGTCGATACCAGCAACGCCAGGACAACCACCAACGCGGCAGGGGTAACTTCCACGGTCAGGGTCCAAGGCATGGCCGGCCAGCCGCCAATGCCCCTCCAGCGACCGCACCCAGACCTACCACGACTATGATGTCTTTTGTGCCCGCATCAGTATCTGCGAAACCAAAGGCAAAGCCAGCAGAACAGCTAGCTGTTTCTGCGCCTCCAGCCACCGCTGTCCCACCTCCCATGACCGCGACACCTGACACATTGGCTCTAGAGAAGGATCTCAAGCGCATGCTCAATCTCAACCTGGCCGGGGAAGGTGTTCGATAGTCTCGGATACCCAGGCCTTCTCCCAGTAGACGTGCTCACAGTCCTCGCAAGGAGTGACTGTGTCTTATTCCATGGCTTGCGGGCGAAGTATGGTTTGCTTTGCTCATGTTCATCACCTTCGTTTGTCTATATGCTTTTTGTTTGGGGGCTCTTGTCATATTCACCGTCATGTTGCATGGCGATTGTCTTTCTCTGCTTAGGCGCTACATGGGTTTCATACTATCAGGTCATGATTGGCATGTCATCTGGATTTATGGTGGATGCGCTATGGTTTCATCGGCTTACGCCAGGCTATGGCATGGCATGGCGGGCACATCTTGCAGGGACTCATTGTTTGCGTAAGATGCATGGCGATGGTGTTAAGAGCAGGAATGGCGTGGTTTATGGTACCAGGTTTGGTACTTTGTTGGTCTACATTATTCCCCTCGAGGTGCTCCGGCAGGCTTCTGAGCAGCGGGCCCTCTTTGCTAATGCTCTGCCATCCGCACCTGGACCCAGGCACGACTCCAACTACGGACCTCTACTCGAAAGAACATTTTTAAAAATCAATAAAATATATGGGCATAACGCTCGGCTCAGTCCCAGAGGGATTGGGTTTTATGCCTATAGCTTCTTCCTTGGTGCGGTCGGTGACGGTGAGGTGTTCTGCTGATGAATCGCAGGTGTAACACAAGATCAGCGCAGCGTGCAGTCGACTGACCAGACAGAGCAGTCGACCGTGAAATCGTACCATCTGTAGCCAGCAAGGAAAGCACGATACTTGACCGCCTCTCAGCTCAAGCTAGTGTCCGGGTACCTTAACACCTCAGCACGAGACTGGATCTGCCAACGCGTCAACTAAACAAATAGCAGTCGCACAGTACTGTCCATATGGTAACAACATCTCAGGCACTCCGGGATCGGTCCTGCATTCGCTGCACTACTGGTACAGCTAGTGACCGCCAGGCCGGTGCGTTTGCTCAAAATCGCCCTCTCTGACTACTATCTCCCACGCGAAACGACGTCACAGCCCATAGACCGACATGTACGACCGCAAGAAGACGCTTTCACTTCTCCTATCGCTAACCGACTCAAATCGACCAATCAATGTGACATCAGGCGCAGTGTCCCGTGCGGTGAATATGCCATGTGCGCGTCGCGCTCACTTCACTGTCACCAACAGCCCGCTACAGAAGGAGTTCCTATTTTGATCACGAACGCGATCCGGCCTGTCCCAACTTCTGCTTCCAGCTCTGCCAACTCAATCCTACAACTGCACACTCAATCCGTCCTTGCGCGCTCTTCATCATGAACCGGCTCAGGACCAAAAGTGAGTCCCGCGCAACAGGAGGACACAAAGACCGCGACTAACCACAATATAGCCTCGCAGTTCTTCAGGAACAGCCCGACTCAAGACGAGAAGGTCGCCATCACACCCACAGAGCAGGAGTTCGACTTCGATGCCGGCATTGAACGCGGTTTGAAGAAGAAGCGTGAGTTTATACATGGACAAGTATTTGACCATAGCTTACAAGCGCAGCATCTCGATTCTTTCGTAAGCAGAACGACAAGGCGCTGCCTACTCCTCCTTATATCGATCCGTCTGAAGGGCCTCCACCGCCACTGCCAAAGGATCATGACCGCGTTGAGCGCGCAGGTGCAACATCCGCCGTTGCGGTCGACACAACATCAAAAGACACGGATAAACCGCTTCCGTCGCGTCCAGCATCCTGTCTGTCAGCATCCTCTGAGTCTCAAACGACCTCAGGTGATAATGCAGTGTGCAAGACTAAGCAAGCAGATCTAAAGCTTAAGAAGCGCCCAAGTCTCGCAGCTCTGCGCAAGTCTGGTATGACAATGCTACTATCTGAATTGACATCAGCTAACAGCGTGTAGGTTCGCGCATTTTCCGCTCGAATGCAGGTGACCATAACGCTCCTCCGCCACCGATGCCACAGATCCCCATCGATGTGCCCTCGCCAAAGCTGCGTCGATCTCTTCTTCGAGCAGCTGAGTCAAACCGCTCTTCACGCTCGTCTCAGTCAAGCAAAGCTCGCGTCACCTCCATCTCCCGCCCGATCCCGTCCGCGCAATACCACCTTCGTCCCGACTTCGACCCAACGTACAAGCACCCCAGTCCCAACCCCAACGGTCCACCTCCACCCCGCCCAGCGCGCCCCGGAATTATCGATGAAGACCTAGCAGCCATGGCGCGCGATGGTGTTTCACGAACAATGGTACACACGCCAACCCGCGCCCGCACACTGACCGCCTCAACCGCATCCTCAGCATGGTCCCCCGCCCTATCACGCGTCAACTCAGAAGAAGCATATTCCCGGCTGGGTCTCCCATCAGGCCACTCTTCGCTCTCTCCCCCGCGAAGCCCCGTCTTCGACTCCCCGCTCTCAGCCAACTTCCCCATGGACCCGAGCATGCCCCTCCCGTTCCGCAACAGCGACGGCAGCATCCTAGGCTACGGGCGCTTCAGTGCGTATATCAAGGCGCGCCAGGGTTACGGGAGCGGAGGGTACGCGAATGGTGTTGAGGAGAGCGATAGGGATAAGGGGCCCGTGGAGATGTACTGCCAGAGTCGGTGTGCGGATTGGACGTTGGAGCAGCGGGTCAGTGGGAAGTTGGGGGAGCGGGGGATGATGTTTAGGGATCGGTGGGGTGGGTGGCATTTGGTCAAAGATATCTAGGGAGAACGGGGAGTTTTGATAGGGATGTGTGGATGGCACTATTAAATGGAGAGACGCGAAGCACTCCCCTATTGGATGGTTACGTATCTGATCGGAACTGAACCGATCCTTCCAACTCACCATTCTGGAGCATGTCACTCTCCCTCGCCAACACGTAACTCAGATCCTAGCACCCCATCTCAATCCCGCCCTCGCAAACCACAACCCCCTCTCCATCCCACATACAACCACAAACCCCCTTCACGTTCCCCCCAGCTATCCCCCCCCCCCCATTCCTTCAAAATCAAATTACCCACATCACCACCCCCATCAGCGCACACAATCCCATCCCTCCCCTTCATACATCACACCACCCGCCGTACGTCGTTCAACCCCCATGTGATTTATACACACTCACCTCATCTCATCTCATCTCGTCGATATTTCCCAACCCTCGAAGGAATCCGAGTCTTTCTTTAAATATAGATATAGATACTATAATTAACCCCAGGATATAGATAAGATCCAGGCGTAACTGATGCTTATTTAACGCAGAGTGTCATTGGACTGGGAAAGTGCGGGTGTTGAGTCCTCGAAGCTGCTCGCTATCTCCAGTCCGCTTGAGTCTTCCAGTGGGGAATGTTGGATTCAAGAGCTCGTCAGCATAAGCTTTCACATACGTGTTCCATCTTTCTGGTGACCCCTTGCATATATGACCTGAGAGGACTTTGACAAAGCACCAAGCTCGGAATTCCTCGTTGCAGCATACCAGGGTGCTGAGGTCCTTTAATTGACACCAAAGGCCGTAAACTACTTGTAGGGTCGTGGCAGACGAGTACAATGATAATGTGTCTGTCAAAACTTCCACAGAAGCGAATGTTGCACCGTGAACTTTAAGCAATCCTCCACTCATGACTTCTGGCTTACGGAAGGTTTCAGGAACGGGCAATAGCGCAGAACCCCAATAATGGTCGTCGCGGTAGGATTCCGTCTCGAGATAGTCCCAGCATGGGACCCAAGTTGGCAAATCGTCTCGACCAAGGACTTCTCCATGTGTAATGTATTCTGTGTGCGGGCAGAGGCCAGGCGTAGAAAAGAGGGACTAGGTTGTTTCCTATCTAATGAGGGGAAGAGGGAATATACACCCTACAGATGATTATGTAACAGAGCACGTGATGCTGGCTAACACACCCCCCCAGCTTGAGTGAATAGCAAGAAACGAAAGCTGTAAATGAGCGTCTTGCGTCTCCAAAGCTAGACGTCTTACTCTGTAGGACCCTCTGTTTACAGACCTGAATCTGATCTGTCTCGCAGTTTGGATGATAGATCGCTTAGTCCTAGCTGGCGTACAAAGTTGGCGTGTCTCTGACGACTAAGGATCTTCGTAAGGCCATCAGCTGGCATCTCTGCAGTAGCCTTCCAATCTACCTGCAGTCTGCCCTCTGCTACCTCCTGGCGTACCCATTGATGGTGTACGTCTACATGCTTCAGCTTCGTCTGAAGCTTGTCAGCTGTCTTTGTTGCGATTAAGACAGTTTGCTGGTTATCACACCACAGTGCTGGTGTTAACTCTGGGTCAAACTGGATCGCTTTAAAGAAGCGCTGCCACCACTCCATCTCTGATCCGGCTGTTGATAGAGAGAGTAGCTCGGCCTCTGTAGTCGATTTCGTGACTGATCGTTGGACTGTCGCCTTCCAATCAACAGGCAGTCCATACAGCTTGAAGATATAGCCTTGAGAGCTGCGTCGCGTCTCTGGCTCGTCGGCAAAAGCAGCATCTGATGCACCATAGAAGAGAGGCTCATGCTCGTGCTCTTGCTGGGATAGCATTGTGATGCTCGTTATGCCTTGCTGCTTATCTGCGGACGCTCGAATAGCCAAGTGTTTCGTGCCTATCAGGTACCTCCATACATGGCAAGCTGCGTACATATGCTTCTGCCCGGGATTCTGCAGATGACGTGCAAGTACTGAGTGTGCTCTCGCGACGTCTGGTCGTGTCGAAGTCGAAATGTAAGCCAGTGAGCCGACTAGCCGCTGGTACCTTTGAGTTCGCGCAGCACTTGGTTCCTCTGTTGATGGCAAAAGGGCATTGTCCCTTAGGGGAACATCTGGACATCTTACGCTTGACTTCAGGTCAAACTTTGCTGCAATCTTATTGATGAATGAGTCTTGAGTCAGGTAGATAGAGCGACTGAGCTCCTCGCGGATTACGCGGATACCAAGGAACCACTTCAGCTCGCCTAATTCACGGATCTCGTACGTTGTAAGCAGCTGCTGCTTGAACGTCTGGTAATAGCCCCTGTTGAGCGGGTGAACAAGAACGACAATATCGTCCACGTAGAAAAATACGATCAAGTGATCATTCGTGTATAAGCATGGCACTCCTGGCACTGGCTCTAGGCTAAGCTTCTTCAAGGTCGATGATAGCTCCTGGTACCAGAGCAATGGAGCTTCTTTGAGGCCATAGAGAGCGCGCTGTAGTTCAAGTAGCTCTCCAAGCTCGTCTGTAAATCCTTCTGGCGTACGGCAGTACATTTTGCGTGGCAATCTCGCGTTGAGAAAAGCATTCATGGCGTCAAACTGAAACATCTGTAGGTCGAATGCTGCTGCTAACGCGATGAGGGCTCGAAAGACTTTAATTGCTAGCGTTGCCGCGTAGGTGTCTCCCCAAGCCTCTTGCATGTCTCCTCGTACGCATATACGCGCTTTGAACTTGTATAGGTATCCATCTTCGTCAAATTTGTACGTGAATACCCACATCAAGGGTAGAACCTCAGCATCTGCTGTCGCTGCAGTTGCCTCTGTCTGATTGAAGCAGTCTTTTGCCCAGCAGCTATCAAGCTCAGCTCGTGCTGCCTGTGCAAACTCAGCGCCAAATGGATGATTGTTCAGATCCTTCCATCGCTTTGGTGGATCCGGCAATTGGTCGCGATGTAATCGTAGCTTTGGCATTTCTCCTGTGAGCTTTGATGGGGCTGTCGGGTTCATTGCTACTGCAAATGCTCTATAGTACGTAGCTAGAGCATGATCTGGTGGCTTCCTGGTTCTTTTACCCGTAATGATGTTGCTGCTCACGATTGATGGGTCTGCCATCTTTGGAGCGTTGTTCTGTCGACGATCTGGTACGTAGTCCTCGGTATTGCTCCATCCTTTTGCCCATGTTGATGGCTGCTTTCGTGGACGGTCTCGCTTGCTCGTCACAGCTGGCCGTAGTGGTCCGTCTCCGCTGCTTTTGGCTGTAGATCTATCATCTTCGTGATGCGTCTGCGGCTCATCAAGCAGTTGATCTTGAATCTGTTCCCCAGTGTCTTGATCTTCAGCGCCTTGCTGATCTTCCACACTGATCTGTTCTGCCGGCTCGGAAGCTCGGTCTAGATCTCTGTCATTGCCTGTCCACTCCTGAGGTGGTACAGTACCGCGATCTGACGGTTCTGGTGTGGGCAGAAAGCTCTGATCCTTAGAAAGCTGCTGACGTTGTTGTAGCTCAGTTACTACTTCCTGATCTGCCTCTGCCTCCGCTGTATGCAGTATATTGAGGATCTCAATCTCTTCTTGCATAATATCTTCTTTCTCAGCCTTCTCATGGTCGTTGTAGAGGCTGCTTCTCTGGAATATCACATCTCTCACACGTATCACCTGGTTCTTTTTCGGCAGCCAGATGCGAAAGATGTTTGATGAGTCATACCCTATAAGGTATCCAACGAATGTACGAGACTCTAGCTTATCTGCCTTCTTCAGCTTTTTGTTAAGCGTGTACGCTTTGCACCCAATCTGGGAGAAGTGCGCGACTGAAGGCTGCTTGCCGTGAACGAGTTCGTACGGCGTCTTCCAATCAATAGATCTCGTAGGCGTTACATTCGTGATCTTTGTCGCCGTGATCGCTAGCTCATTTGATAGAGACTTCGGTAGACCTGCCTTAATGCGGAGCGATCTTGCTTTCGTAATGATGATGTTTCCGGCTTGTTCTGCAGCTCCAAGCTGCTCAGGCGTGTCAGGAGCACGCAGCTCAATCTTGAGGCCTGCTTGCCTCGCGATTGTGTAGAGTTCGAGGCCATAGCCACGATCCCCATCGACTTTGAGCACAATGACTGTGTACCCGTATTGTCGCTCAATCTTGTGTAGCAGCGCCTTGAGAGCTGCTATCACTACTGGTAGTGACTTGTTCGCAAGAGTCACTGCTTCGTGCCACTTTGAGTACTCGCATACTGCATGCAGCAGGTAGCGATCTCCATTGTAGCATGTTTCTCCAGTCGGTATGAGCTGTACAAGATCAACGACTATTCGATAGAAAGGCCTTGTCGCATGATCATCTGACGCGCGTCTGCTGACCTGAGCTGCCGATTTTGATTGTATACAGGTCTCACACTCGTGCATCCTTGGAGCTCTGGCGTCTTTGTCAAGAGTTATACCCTGTACATTCCTACTCAGATGGTCAATCACGTCCTTGCCAGCGTGTGCAAACATCTCATGAGCTTCGACATGGGATGTGTGAATTGGACGTCGATCTTCTCGCGATGGCTTGTACGCTCGCCGTACTGTCGCCGCGAAGCTGCTCAGAGCTAGGCGATCATTTTCTTCAGCGTCGACAATCCAATGCCCATTTGCGTATTTAAGCGAACAGATGACGTTTGATGGATGCTTCTGATACATTGCATCTCTCCCTGAGTCGAACTGCACGTCTATCTCTCGGCATCGTGAGAGGCTTACAACGTTTGTAAGGAAGCCTTCTACAAGTGCGACGTTAGACAATTGAATCTTGCCTATACCGTTCGGCCGGTTAACGCTGAACGTCACCTCTCCCCAGGCCTGTATCGCCAAGGTTGAGTCTCCTGCTAAGACCATCTCATGAGGTCTTGCCTTCCGTGTCTCTTGCCAGCCAAATCTCGTCGAGTTGCATACGTGAATATTCGAGCCTGGGTCGAGTATCCATCGATTACGTATCGCTGGCAAAGCCTTCTGCTGTACCTGTGCGACAGAGAAGCTGTTGTAGGTGACAAAGCTTGCGCTGCTCTTCCCACCATCAAGTGTGAGCGTCTCATCTGTGCCTTTTACTCTCTTGCCGTGCCGAGCTAGGAGCTTATTGATTCTCTTAACTTGCTCTGGATCCTTCAAGGCTGCTGCTACTCGGTCTTGCACAGCTTTAGCCGGTTGAAAGTCCTCGGGTCTCTTCGGATGATCTGGAAACAGGTACCAGCACTCTCTATACCAGTGCTTGCTCCCGCAGATACATTCTGGCTTGTATGGAGCTGATCTCGATGATCTCTGCTCCTTCTGATGCTGTTCTGACTTGGCTGATACACCTAATGACGCAAACGTACCAAGTGATGCCGCAGTAGGTCCGATTCTTCGGTAATAGATTCTGAACTGAGCGATGTAGTCTGCCACCGGTTGAACTTCATTCGTCTTGCCTGCTGTCTCTTTCATGATTAAATCATGATGCGATGATCCTGCCCATTCTGGCGCGATCGTCCTGATAGCTGACAGGAAATCCTCCTGAGCTCGACAGCCCGTTGTTTCAGGAAGGTCTACTTCCCTGCACTGATTCGTAATGTGAATCCAGTCGTCGAGCCACTGCTCGAGATCGCGACTCTGAGGGCCTTCCTGCAGAGATCGATACTTGACGATTAGCTCTCTGGTTCGTGTAGCAGTTGTCGGCGCGAACTGCTTCTTGAGAGCGATCAGTCGATCGTACACCTCATCTTTTCCGTTGATGAGGTAAAGGTGACGAGCAGCAATCGTACGGCTGATATCCAAAAGAAGTTCGCCTTCCTTCTGCTTTTTCTTCGCGTACTCTGCTCTTTCATATCTCCAGTCGTGGAGGAGATCACTGTACACTGCCTGCTGGCCTGCGTCCAGCTGGGCAATCGCTGTCGCTCCAGCTCTGACATCGCTGGGCAGTGGTTTGATAGGTTCTTCGAGCTTCGGTAGCTCGCTCTGTGGTTTCGAGATGTCATGGTACTTCCAAATAGCATCTACGACGGCTTTCTCTCGTCGTAGCTGGAACCATGACTCCCAATCGACTGGTTTATCCAGTATAACGGTCACTCGTGTGACTCCAGCGTCGTTGTACGACATCGTGATCTTCGTGATTAATCACCAAACTGATCTCTGTACAGAGCAGCAGTTCTGGTCCGTTAGCGACACCACCTGATGGCTGTCGACTAGAAAGGTCTTTGACGCTGATCAGCTGTCAGTAGACAAAACGAGGTAGAAGTGAACGTAGTCGTTGTCAGTTACACGTCTAGAGCTGTTTTAGTGCTGAGTAGCGCAGTCTAAGAGGTGCAAACCGGGCTCATAACTGTGTGCGGGCAGAGGCCAGGCGTAGAAAAGAGGGACTAGGTTGTTTCCTATCTAATGAGGGGAAGAGGGAATATACACCCTACAGATGATTATGTAACAGAGCACGTGATGCTGGCTAACATATTCTAATAGCGTGACGCCACCAGTTGAACAGAGATATTGCTCAGCAAATTTGCAGAAAGCTTGATGAGAGTGCTGACCGTAGTCGAGGCTCAGATGCAGATGCTCGTTTGTCGCAAGATCAAAGAACGCAAAAATGCAATCGCGGCGGTCTTTGAACTCCAGGTATCTCCCGATCCAAAGATAATCCAATAGCCTATTCGGGCGCCACTCTTGTTCGGTAGAGAAAACTCGCATCCTGTCGTTGCACCGGTCAAAATCAGCGTCCATATGCACTATCAAATGTCCATATGATGATGGGAGAGAAGCCAATGTGGCACTTCTGCCATATAGCCAGGCACCAGTCAGCATTAAATCAGCCCAGCTGAATGTGCTGCTTCCCCACACCACTTTGCAGTCTTTCGCTAACCCGGCTTCGCGAACGACCCAGCCTCGCTGAAACCAGGGTACGTGAAGCAATGCCTTAAAAGAGCCCCATCGATTGTCAATCAAGATCGCGTCATCTGGGAAGGGATAGGGATAGGAACCCCATGTGCTAGCTCCACGCTTAGTAATCTCGCTGTCGAGACGACGAGACACGTCTCCTACCAGAGAGCTGACTCTTGATGCATGCCCACTATGGTCAGACCCCACCCATACGAGAACACAACGTGCTCCTGCGTATATGCGACCCATGAATGCCAACTGGTGTGTCTTTTCGCTCATATTTTCCTGATCAATGCAAATCGAGTCCGCCCACAAGCTTCTTGCTTGTGACGTGTGGAGCCTTGTCAGCGCATCATGTATATTCTTGGTGATCTTGAGCAGCCGTCCATCGCAAATGACGTCGTGGTCCCGGATTTCTGTTCCCCAGACATAGGATATAGCTTCGTAGTCGGCATGGACAATTGAGGAGGTGCGAAGAGAACATCGCAGTGGGTCTTCTCCTTCTCCAAGCTCCAGAACCAAGTAGCGGAAGGTCTCTTCTCGAGGCAACGGGGTGTACGTATACGATGCATCTTGGTGAAGAGGTTAATAGTCTCTGATACGAGGCGCCTGATTTATTGTATCAGCGGTCAGAGCATGCCAGAAATATATGAAGACCGGCTGGCTGCTGAAGACTTGGTCCAAGGCTGAGAAATGCGGGGCACATGTGGCAGCCTGATCGCAACATCCCACCCCAGTTCCTCGCTTATGCATGTAACGTGCAGCCTCGTGGCGACACTAGCAAAGGTAGATGCCCTGGCTTTCCACACCCCATTCTAACCAGTCTTTACTCTCCTCGACACCAAGACAGCTATAAAAGCCTACGCCATCAGCGTCAACATCAAGCGTCTTCTTACCCAAGACGAAGCTAGGACCTAGATAGGTGTAACGACGAACAGCACCGCTTTCTCGAAGGAGGCAAGGGCAGGAGCAACCAAAGATAATCGCGCACGAATCTCCTTCCTTAGCTACGGCGGGCGCGAGACCATAACAACCGCGCTCGGTGACTATGAACCTCTTGCCAGCGGTCGCAGACGTGATGAATTTGTGAACACTGCTCTCTTCGAGCATGTTGACTTCTATTGTATCCCACTCTATAGTGCCGGAGACGTGCAATGATGCCGAGAGACGTTCGAACATTTTGATGTACGCTCTTCGCACGTCGAGCCACTCCTCCAACTCCCCATAGAAGCCGGCGATTGACAACGTGTCGAAGAACGCTTCGAGTAGATATGAAGCAGGATAATGAGCCTCCAGCTTTTGTACCGAAGTCCAGAGCTCGAACAGTGCTGCTGCTGTCATCGTATCACTCTGTAGAACACTGGAAACGAAGCGTACAGAGTCAATGACCACACCTTCGACTTGTAAAGTTGTGCCATTTAGTAGCTTTGGTACAGAGCTGCGGCCTTCTCGAGATTTTAAGGGTGGGTAATTGCCGCTTGTCGACATGAAGCTGATGAAGTTGGCTTCTGCTATGCTCCAGTCTGGCACCCAGGACATCTCATTCGTGCCGAGAGACTCTTCAGTGTGCTTTACATAGTGTAGCAGGTCAACGTCACCCATTGCTGACACGTAGGCCATGGCAAAGTCACGGTAGACTTTCGATGGCGCGTCGCTGTACTTCGGCACAATAGTGAGTTGACGTGTCGAGTCTTTGGCGAGATCGAGAAAGGCAAATACTCTGTCTCGTGGGTCCTTCAATTGCAAGGCTCTTGCGAAGTGAATGTAGTCGAGGAGTGAACAAGGCTTCCAGGCTCCCTCTTGATAGAACGTGCAGATGATGTCCTTGTGCTGACTCTCGTACGCCTCGAGGTGAGATCTGAAGCGGTCTTCAGCTGGAATGCTGATCGTCTTTGCAGCTCTCCGGTGCCTCCAGACGAGAACTCGCATCAAGTCATGCCAAGCAAATTCAGTGTTGCCCCATATAACCAGCCCTTGACGTGCGAGTCCAGCTTCTCGAACCACCCAGCCTCGCGAAAACCACGCTTGCTCCAACAGAGCGTTGACGGACGCCCATCGGGGGTCGATCATAATAGGTGCATCCGCAGCCGCGAAGGGAAACCAGTCCCAGGGACAAGGGCTCCACTGAGACGACCATTTGCCGTCCCTTTTGACTTCGTCGACCCTTTCGTTAATTTGAAGTAGCGCAGTATCGATCACGCCACAAGCGTATTCAAGCAAAGCAACCAGGTCGGGCCCATACTCTTCTCCAATAGGTCCCATGCAGATGAGAACCCGTTCCGCGCTGCGATAGATATGCCCCATGAGGGTTACCTGTCGGCTCTTCTCCTGTAAATCCTCTTGATTGATGCAAACTGAGTCTGCCCAAAGAGTCCGTGGAGATACAGGAAGTCTCACTCGCCGAAGCACCCTGTGAAGATTGGGTGTAATCTGCAAGATCTTGCCATTGCAGATGATCTCACAATTCCGCTGATCGGTGCCCCACACGTACGACACAGATTCGTATTGGATCTCCTCGATGCGTGCTGTGTGAAGGCTGCACCTGAGTGGGTCGCCGTCGACTCCAGGAAGTAAGACCAGGTATCTGAAAGCGTCCGAGGGAAGCTCATCATATTCGTAGAGCTCCATGTGTAGGCGTTCGTTAGCGAAGCGGCTGACACTCAGACATGGATGGATCGACAGAAGACAGAAGCATATCGACGATGTCCTGATCTAATCTGAGCACTGTTATTGACTTCGCATATCGATGAAAGTCAAGCCTAGTAGGTCTTAATGCATCAAAATGGTCAGGCATGCGCAGATGAAGTGTTCGTGAAGTGACGCGCTGGAAATCGATCGTGCCTTTCCGCTTCGGGATTAGACTAGAAGCCAGTGGGGAAAGCACTCCCACCTCCGCATCTATCTCGGGCAGCGACCGCCACCAGCATGCTCGTCGATGGACCACAGGCCCTCAGCCCAGGTCACGAGCTTGCGCAGTCCGAATCACAATGTATCAGACATGCACCTAACAAAGCAGCTCTTTGATCAAGCTCACTCTGGCTACGTCCTGCGAACAAAGGACAGGCTACAGTCTACAACGAGTCTTGCGGTTGAACAAGTTACATTGTGACTGGATCGATTGCAGGCAGCTACTAAAAGGAACTCAGTCGCTCCGAAGTTGGACCAACAAAAACTCCATCTACTCACCTCCTACGCTGAGTTCCACCCCATTAATATCGCCTACAGCCTCGGTATGCTTGAGAAGCTTGTCCGTCGTCTTGGACTCGGCTCGCCCAAAACGCCTATCATTCCAGGCATGGAGGTCATAGACTGGCGCATCGACGAGCTGAAAAGCGGTAGCACAGTCGCCGCCCTCTGTCACAAGGACTCCAAGCTTTGCGTTGTGAGCTGTAAGCAAAGATGCCCAGACGAGAGGCAAATCGACTACATTGACCTGAAAACAGTGTTTCCCAGCTACAAGGCTCAATTCGCGCTCTACCACCAGAGGCGTCCTGAAGACAAGGGGACCGTTGCCGTCAAGCGAACACAGGTCCTCGATCTCGTTGCTGCTGCACAGGACCCATCTGGTGCTTGTGGGTTAGATCCTGGTGTCATCATTGAACACGAGGCAAGTATTTATGACCGACTGATGTCTGAACCTCACCCAAATATAGTGCATTTCCTGGGTGTCCAGGTACATGACGAGCTGATACTTAATCACGGAAAGGGCAAGATCCATGTGCCGCTCGCGAAGACAAGTGTGACAGGCCTTGTTGTTAAGAAGTACGATTGCACGCTGGATGAGCTCGTCATCCGTGGACACAAGGCCGACATCAAGCGGTGCCTCAAGTCGATCGCTGCAGCTCTTCAACACCTCCACAAGAAGGGGTACGTTCATGGTGGCCTAAGCCCCCACCATATCTTCGTCAAACGTGGCAACGACGAGAGTCATTTCTCCCTCGGAGACTTCGCCGGCGCTCAAAGCACCGGTGATGTGATCACTTGGAAGACCGGTGAGAATCAGTGGAGCGAACGCAAGATACGCGGGGTTGACCATGCGGAGGAGGCAGACGACTGGTACGCCTTTAGAAAGCTGACGGAATGGTTGATTAGGGAGACGGATGAGAAGATGGAGGATTTCGCCGACATCTGGGCGTTGACAAGGCACCAGGCTCTTGACATATGTATCGTAGACCTGTTCACGAATAGAAGGAATTGCAATGTAAATGCAACAAGTTGTTGCCGCAAACGGAAACTCTGGACCAACGGCAATGCGGATGCTGAAACGAACCATGCCCAAACCACCCAAGCGCCGCGCTCCGAATTGCCAATACTTTCCAATATTTGGCGGGACCGTCCGTCGCTCCACCTTCATCTCCAGCATGCACAATTCGACGCGACTACTAACGGCGTCCGCGCCTTCTTGGACGCTCGCCCGTGCCACATGTCAAATTGCTAGTCTCCTGCCAATCTCCTCCAGATATTCCCCCTAGCTCTCGTCCATGAATCTATATCCCGTTTCCTTGCTCCATAACAGCAGTACCGAAGCCGCCGCAACCAATCCGCACGATTCGCTACACGTCACCAGCACAATGCTCGACGCCCTGCCCAAGCCCACACGCAACGTGGCCGAACTTGCGCGCGAGGAGAAGAGCTTCACATTCGCGCATTTCACGTGCGAGCATGCCTGGGTCATTGGCAATATCCTGCGCAACACGCTGAGGTCCGCCGACGTGAGCGCACTCATACATATCTCGTTTGCGAACCAGACGCTGTTCCATTCGCCGAGCTTGCCGGGCATGATGCCAGATCATGAGACTTGGGTGCAGAGGAAGCGCAATACGGTGCTCAGGTGGGGTCACTCAACGTGGCATATGAACTGTCAATTCGATGGGGATTATAAGCGCTTTGCTGAGCATCACGCTATGAGCGGTGATGAGTGGGCGAAGTACACTATCGAAGGAGGTGGATATCCAGTCTTCGTGAAGGGAGTCGAAGGTTGTGTTGGTGCCATCGTCGTTGCGGGACTGGACGGCGAGCATGCACACATGGTCATCGCCAAAGCAGTCGATGAGTACAAGGTGTTGAGAGAAGGGTCAAAGAGCCCTATGCGCAGTCTGACTGTCAAATGACTAGATGGGCTGGGTAAGGGAAACGGACTTGGAATAACCTTGGAAGGGCTGGACCTAAATCCGCCGCGGCAGAGAGGAAAAAGCTGAGAGCATCTGGCACAGGCTGGGACTGAAGATTATATTACAAATGGGCACTGGACGTATTATCTATCGACCGGAAGCCAAAGCGCCCATCGACTGCGTCGAAGGCTATCGAATAGCTCCAGAGGAGGTTTCTCCCTGTATTGACGAACGGTGGCCGCAACGACGCCTCTGGGAAGACGTACGTTGGCTCTATCTGCGAGTCATCACCAACCACGAAAGAGTACGACATCGCAGCGTGCTCCAGCGATGGAAAACCAACAGAGAGCCTGGTGCCGCGCCGGACTCGCTTTACCATCTTCGCTCTACCATTGGGGTTCGGGTTTCGGATCGTCACGTTCGGTATTGTAAAGCCTTCCTCGGCTCGAATGTACATTTGAGAGATGCCTGTGTCAACAAGCCCGGGACCGCAATGTCTCCCCTTGCCATCAATGCTGAAACACATCTTGACCATGGCCCAGTCTCTTGGGTCATCTCTATGGGTCAACCCAGGATCGAGCCTTGTGAACCTGCAGCCTTTCACGACTGCTTGGGTCAAGCCAAGATGCACACCCTGAGATGATATCTCGTAGCCAAGTCGCATGGATTCAGGCGATACTATTCGTCCGTTGATGGACTCGATGTTCAGGAACGCGTTCACCTTTGGCGAAGCATAAGGCATACCGTCCTTTGGCCCATTTCTACCGAAGCCAACGCCCATGTACGTAATTTTCGATATATCCCGGACAACAGCCTCCTCGCCGTTAGGCCCTCGAGGACATTCGAAACAACCTGCTGGCGTGCTTGGATCATACCATGGACATGTCCAACTCTTGTCGACTAGAAGGATCGGCACTTTCGCTATGGCTTGAGAACCAGCTTCCCCGTGGAACGTGATTGGAAGCTCTACGAGACGACCCACGTACAGAATCTTGCTGCTGGTGAAGAAGTGGTGCGCTGGCGTTCCTATGCCCTTGTCGACATTGGGTAGTATGGGCGCACCGATCAGTGTCATAGTGCTACCGGTATCCACAGGCATCTCGATGTCCACATCCTCGATTGTCGTCTGGACTTGCGGTACATGCTTTGGGCTGAACTTGTAGATGTATGGCAGAAAGATGGATTGGGTGTATTGCGATAGATCGGCGTCTGCAGGGGTCATGTTCCTGAGAGTCGAGAGGATACAATAAAGCGCAGCAATGCACAATATGGCTAGGATGCGTTGAAAGAGTGTTGAACTCCCCCCAGTCTGCCGGCGTGATGTTGAAGATGTCGACGAGGCTGCCACCTCGGAAGGCGGCCGCGGCCCTTTATAGTCCTCGGGTTCCATGGCTGTTTAAAGCATGAGGCTTGCAGTTCCCCGCAATGTATCGAACAACTGCCGTCAGACACGTCAACAGTGCCGCTGAGACTTGACGTGTGTTCGTCGGGCGGGCCGTCGGTTGCCGCGTGCATTCGAGTAAGCGGTCATATTGACCAACGTCACCCTGGTCTCGGCGGCAAGAGCACTGGAGCCTCGCGACCACCCAGGATTTGAAGCTTGCTCATCAACAGCATGCATCTACATCGATTATCACAAACTGTGTAACTGCAGCATCCCTGTCAACCCCAGCCACCAGATGCAGATCACCATAGCACGTGATGCCGCACAATGCAGGCGCCCTGGCGCTTCCGCGTGCGCTCACTGGTGCCCGTGCAACAATGTACAGATGTGACTGAAATCTACACACATTTCAACGAGGAGGGAGCTTAGCATATTAGGAACCTCGCGCAACATGGGCGACATAGTTCATTCTCGCTGAGGGACCGTCCCATCTCAATTCGGTTTGAGTAGCACTTCGCAGCGCGCCCGCCTTCAGCTCTCGAAAACCATCGCATAGCAAACATGGGTCGCTCGCCCTCACGCTCCAGTGATGGCGGTGGTGCGACTCGTGTGGAGCCGCTCCTCCTCAACGCGATCGAGAAGAAGCGCTACATAGATGTAATTGCGATCATCGAAGAGGCCAAAGCCAAGGCGCAACCTATCGAGCACCTGCTGCGTATCGGCCTGATGCGCGCCGTCGAACAAACGAACGTCGAGATCACCGAATACCTGTTGGAAAGTGGAGCAAAGCCTGATGGCGCGCCAGGAAGCAGGGCATCGCCCGTGCTGAAGGCAGTCGAAAGGAACAGCCCCAAGGTACTTCAGTTGCTGCTGAGATGCGGTGGGAATGTGGACGCACACGATAAGCAAGGTCGCACTGCGCTTATGACTGCTGCATGGAAGAACTACTTCCACATCATGGATGTGCTGCTGAAAAGCGGTGCAGACGTGAACAAGAAAGACCACAACGGGCGACATATCCTACACAATTTAGCAGCCGACAAGGACTGCAATTGGGGCTCAAACGTGGTCGAGCTGCTGCTGCGCCACGACATTGCTCTTGATGGGCCGCGCGGGCAAGATGAGAGCAAGAGAACTCCGCTCCATTGGGCAGCAAGCACAGGCAAGCGTGAACTCTGCGAGATGCTGTTGAAGCGCCCGAAGCTGCCAAGATCAAACGTCAATGCAGCAGAGGGAAGAGGCAAGGCGCCCATCCATCTCGCGATTGCGCATGGACGAGACGATATTGTAGAGACGCTTCTCGCACATGGCGCAGACGTCATGGCAAAGAGTGACGGAAGTTGGACGCCGCTACACAATGCATGCGAGCAAGGAACGGTTCGGGTTGTCAGAGCACTGCTGAATGCTGGTGCAGACATCAACGCTCGTTTACTGAATGGCATGACACCGTTGCACGTCGCTGCGCAGGCTGGACACCTTGGGGTGGTTGAATGCCTCTTGGAACGGAGAGACATCAAACGCGCTGCGAGAGACTCCTTCAGTATTACACCATTCCTTCGAGCTGCGCAGAATAAGAGAAGGGACATCGTCAATCTGCTAGCTCCATCAAACAACGTAGAGACTCTCAGCGAAGACGCTCTGGGAGCTTGCAATGGATTCGATGCTACAATTGTCGACTTCGGCAACTTCCACAACGATAACAAAGTCAGCAAACGAACAGTGTTTGAAGTTCTGTATGGTCGAGATATCATCAACCCGAGGAAGCCAGCTGTTACAATATTGCCAACCGGGTCAAAGGCCACCAACTTTCGGTGGATCCACCTTCCGGCAAATAACATGGCTTGGGTTGAGGCATTGCTGACCAAGGCGTTCATCGAAGAAGGTGCAAATGACCACGAAGGCTTCAGAGCGCTCGAAAGATCCTTCACACACCAACATCGCGGCCAGCAGGTGCACTCGCACTTCATGCGGCCACTGTGTCAAAGCACGCCTCGAGCACCAAAGCACCATGATGAATCCGATCTATCTGACAGCGCTGAACATGGGCCGCCACAAATCGTTGTCAACAACGGCCTCGGTCTGAGCATAGATTCGATAGCAGGTCCGCAGGAGTCGCCGCTGCCTCCGTCCTCACGACCACCGGCACGGACAGGTACTTTTAGCACCGATCAGACTGACTGGACTACTGGATCCGGTACTCCTGCTGGGAAGGAAGTCAAGGGCAAGCACAAGGACAAGACTGGCAAGCTCCAGAAATGGAGAGGTTCCAAGCCGGCTGGAGGGCGGTCCGGTGGTACAGAGACGCCGACGAAGCATCACGACCACCAGCCACGACGAACGGTCAGCACGCCTATGGCCGACAGTGGTCGACTTCGCACACCAGGCAGTCCTGGACGGAGAGACCCTGCGGCTGTTGCGAAAGCGAATATCTTCACATTCATGCCGTACCTGCACTTCGAAACAGACGAAAGGAGGCAGGAAATGCAGGAAGCTATCGAACGAGCGCAGTCGCTAAAGGAACGCACTCGACAACAAATTCACATTGCGCCCCAGCCACTCCGTCGGGCGTCAACATACGATGAGATGTTGCTTCGTGCGCATCTAACGTCGTCGCAGGTCTCGCTACACGTGCGCCGAACTCTCGACCAATTTTTCTATCATAACATTGACACCCAGTCTCGCGACAGGGACCAGGTGGTGTACAGGTACCAGCGCAAGTCGACGCATCGCGAGCATTTGGATCCCAAGATCTTCATGGTTGACCAGCTGTGGATGTGGGTACTGGGTAAGGATTTGATTGTCACTGCGTTCCCTCAGCGATGGCAGCAGCCGCGAAATGACCCCTTGAATGTCCTTGACGGTATCATCGAGAGGCTCAACAGCAAGACGCAGGAGCCTATCCGCAATGTGTACGATCTAGCTACGATCATCACGGAACGCTGCAGTGGTGTCTTCGATAGGCATCGAGTCGGCGATGAAGAGTACCAGTTCCTGGACATGTTCGAGAGCAGCATCGGCGATGCCACAGAGATGGAAACGATGCTCTTCAAAGAGTTCAATACTGCCTCAGCGCAGGCCTCGGCCTGGCTGCAACACCACAGAAAAGCCAATCGATTCTCGCGACATCTGGAAGCAGAAGGCAGGCACAGAGAGCATCAGAATCGTCGACACATGCCTCACCATTCTCATTCCCACGCACTTGCCGATCCACCTATTAAGGAAGAGCATTTCGGGTATGATGATGACAGCTCGTTGGCTCATGCTCCTCTCTTCGTCGACAAGCTTCTTGACATCGGCGCCGAGACAGACCTGTTGGCAGAGACCAAGGACATTCGTGACGAGCTCAATATGATCGCCAAAGTTCTAGAGGACCAGCGCTCGGTGATCCCAGATCTTGAGGCTGCCATCATCGACATCTACAAGGAGGAGCGTAAAGCACAGCATGACTTGAAGCGGCATTTCAAAGACCAACTCAAAACGATTGACACTCATATGAAGGACTTGGAGAGGATGGACAAGCAAGCAGAACGCATCTACAAATCCATCACCGACTTGCTCGACCTGAAGCAAAAGCACGCCAATGCATTCGAAGCACGCTTCGCCCGTGACCAAGCCGCCGGCACAGCACGGCAAAGTCAGACGATCATGGTCTTCACGATCGTCACCATCATCTTCCTGCCACTGAGTTTCATAGCCGCACTTTTCACGATCAATATCGAGGAGTTCCCTCACAAGCCGGGCGGGACCGAGCCAAGTCTGCCAATATCTTACGTTTTCAAGTTCATGTTCGGTATTGGCCTCGCTATCTCGATCCCTTTCATCGCGATTGCGCTGTCTTTCGACGCCATTGGCGACTTCTTCAGGGAAGCACGGCGTCGATTGCGCGATCGCAAGGTCGATGAAGCCAACTTTGACAGGCGCAGTACAGCAGTCGTGAGCGATGAGAAAATTGGCATCGAGTACGCTGTCGACATGCGTGCCCTTGAGCAAGCGCTCAGCGCTGGACGGAGCAGTATGGTGCAGGCTAACGGGCGCCGAAGTATTGGGAGCTACCTGGGCAACGGCTATGAGCATGGTAATGGTACGACACTACGAACGGCTGCAAGTAAGAGTACAGCAGGCAAGGATGCTGTGCACGTCATTACACATGGGCATGGCATGACCACAGTTGGTGCGAGATTGAGTGCGGAGGTCCGACCGTCTCCTGCGGAAAGGATCATGAACACCGGATTTAGGATGAGGAGAAGCATGGATGTTGAGCATGTTTGAAAGGAGGTTGATCGATGACATACGCTTTTTGTGTTGCATATACTAGCTAGATACCCTGCGCCTGTGCGCGAAAACGTTACGTGCTTACATGCGATGTTGTGGATGCGGCTCGAAAACATGATGTACAATGCGAATGGACGCTATGCTGAAGCGATAGTCGGGACCATTGGTGCTGAGGCGCTCATCGTATACATCATCTGTACGCGGTCAGTGAGCCGAAGCGGCAAGAAATTACGTTGCACGTACTGGAAGTCTATGGCGTAGACAAACAATGGCAAGTGCGAACGATGGCAAGTGCGAACTCAAAGATTCGTCACATGTAATGTCGATCACCTCACTCGTCGTGCCGGCGCTTGGAGGAAGGTGCCTCAGCGACTGCGTCTCCTGCTGAGTTGTCAGTAAAGGCTGGAGTATGTCAAGGCACTTTTTACATACCACTGTCCCGCTCTCGTCGACGGCTGATGAGCTTCTCTGGCTCTTCTTCAATGAGCCGCTCCCGCTTCATCCTGGACACTTCCTCTCTTGGAGTTCCCAATGGAACAACAGCAGTGCGCTTGTGTGCAGTAAGGAGGGGTGCATCTGGATTGCTGGGCTTATCGTCCTCGGAGGCGAGCGAAACGTGCCCCAGAACGTTCGCAGGCACCCTCCAGTAAGCAATCCTCCCCTGCATGTAGTTCCGGTGAGCGTTCGTATCCCTCTGTCCTTTTTGACGGAAGAAGTCTGTGTAATCTACCCTTTGCATGAGCCCTCGCACGTGGTTCCAATGCAAGTTCTTCTTGGGCTTCTCGATTAACCCTTTGTGGATGAGCTCAAATAAGGTCTCCGCGTTTCGGTCGAACAGCTCCCTCAGTGCCACAAAGCGGGTCTTGTTGTAGGCATTGTCGAACCAAGTGCCCCCTTCAAAACGGAGTTTCGACTTGTACTAATGGACATTGCAGTTCCAGATCAGACGAGCCATGTCTTGTGGGTTCGTCTGCGGCATGTCTTGCAGGAACTGCACTGTACCTTGGCGATCACGACCGCCCCATGTCTCGTTTGAGATCAAGTATGTGACGATAGAGTCCATTGCTTTCTTGTCGTTCTCGGGCAGGTCAAACAGCCCCTTGAAGTTGAAGGTGTGGGGCTGGCTTGCGACGTGCGATTGGATCTGACGCAATAGTCCCAGGATTATTGTGTTGCCAAGGTCGGACGTACCAGCTCTGAGGCTGTTGTTCCGTGGTGATACCGAAGCATCTACTGCGGGAACCGCCAGATTCCGGACACGAGAAGCGGGGAGAGAAGCTGCTGGAAGAGAAGCCGTAGGAAGAGAAGCCGCAGGAACAGAAGCTGCGGGAAGAGAAGTCGGAGGGAGAGAAGTCGGAGGGAGAGAAGCCGGAGGAAGAGAAGCGAGAGGAAGAGACGTCGGCACTGCGTTTTGTTCCATAGCTTTGGTCATCTCCGCAAAAGCCATTTCAACATCTTCAGCCTCCGATGAGGTCGGCAATGGCGATGCTGCTTGCGCAGGAACCGATGGCTGCTGGACGGCAGGCTGACTTGCTTGCAACGATGACCCGGCATCGTTTGCATTGGCCATGTCGACATCAGGGGCGGCGCGTACCTCCATTTGGAGGTCGTCAGAGACTTGAGCGCCACCTTCGCTGTTGCTGAGAGAGTGCTCGTCACCTACAATACTTGAGCTAGGGATCTCGAGCTCTTGAATGTCCAAGATCGCTGCCTGCATTGCCCGGCGTTCCTCTTCGCGCTGTTCCTCTCGGCGGTCGACAAGCTCCTCGATGCTGTCGAGCATCTTTGTTGTGAGCCGGCTCTCGCGCTCGATCTGCTCGAGGGTCTTCAGCAGTGCTTTCACGCGCTCCATGGCGGTCAAGTGGGGCGGTTGGGAGGCAGTCATACTGCTGAGGAGATAGTAGGCGAAGAGAGAAAAGAAGTATGAAGTATGCACGAGTGGGAGACAATGTCAGGGATAGGCAAATGATCGGAATACCGGCGACAAAGCGGGAGACCAAGTCGAAGTTGAAGTTGATCTGATGGTGTGGTGATGAACGGTGCTAGACCGGTGGACTGGAGGTTAGCGCATATATAACAGCACTGCGGGAAGCTATGGCCACATAGGTGCCGCGGCGACGAGGTGACTTTCACTTGTCGTGTGCGAGCGAAGAGGAGGGTATACGTCATAGGCTGCCCAAGACACAAGTATTCGCATTCGAGTCATCCGAGAAGTTTCCTTCCTTCGAAAAGGAGCGTGACATCCAGGAAGGTCTTGATCCTGGCGTTGGCAGTGAAAGGGAACCGCACGTGACATGGGTCTCAGCCTCGGACCCAGAATCATCATTTGGCCCGTATCGTCCCTCATGGATGGTAGATGTAGTGCTGGCTCGTGTTTGCCCGTGGTGCAATGCTTGTTTGCCCGCATGGCGTTCTACTAGTCATTCAGGATAGCCGCGAGGTTTTGGCTTGGAATGAGTGCGAGTAGGCGAGTTGTATCAAACTGCACACGAGCTGCCTCTCAACCCAATCTACTCCTGCGTTCATTATCAGTATGTAACAAAGAGCTTGCATTGCAACTGCTGACCTCAGCCCGATTGATGTTCCTTTTGTGGCGCCTCTCGAGCTCCCAGCAAAGGTGTAAAACACTGTTTGAGCCACGGCGGGCCTAGTCAGTCTCTCGCATGAGAAGAAACTCCTCGAGGGACGAGATGCGCCTGAAAAGTGCCCGACGCTGTAGTCACTCTGATCTGACGACAGAACAAAAGGGTATGGGAGTATGAAAAAGGATTGACATATGACATCGCAAAGAAAGGCACAGTTGAAATTTCACGTTGTTTTATTCATCATTATGGTGACCGAGTTGATGCAGGCACGGTGCCTACCATCATGTTCGTCCGTCATGATCATCGATTAAGGCAAAAGCGCTTAGTCTGTGCCAGATGTCAGTATTGTCAAGTTAAAGATTAACGGCGTGACTTACTGTAGTTGAAGTTGCCGTCGTTGTTGGAGACGCGCTCGGCGAGATTGAGGTCACGCTCCTGTGGGTTGCCCTCCTGGTCGATGAGAGTGGCACGGAGGACAGGAACGGAGCCGTCGCCTTCGATGGTGAAGTGGATGTTTTGAGCAGAACCGGAGAAGCCCTGGCCATCCCAGAAGAAGTGGCCTGGGGGATGTCAGTAGGACCTTTGACAGCTGTGGAACTAGACGACTCACCGTTATCGTTGCCGATGAAGTTATCGAGGTCGATCTCGGCGTCGTTCCACTCGCCATCGGCACGCTGGAGACGGGCACGGAGGATGTGGCCGTCGTCAACGCGGATGTCCTCGGCAGAGTAGTGGAAAGACATTGTGAATTTGAATGATCGAAAGGTGTGAGTGAGAAGAGAAGCTGGAATGAAGATGGAGAAGGGGGTAATTGAAGAGATGAGGTCAACGTAGAGGGGAGCCACGGCCTTTATGTGGGGATTTACGTCAACCACATGTTCGAGACAATCGCAAAAGAGAGAAGTGGGTCTGGATTTGGCACGCCCCCCTACAAACAGCGTCACGAAATCGCTCGTCAGCTCCACTGTGCACTTGCAATCCTCGGTGAGCGAACCTCAAAACCTTGAACTGAGGCCCTTCGCCAGGGGCTGAGCGCCTAAGCAGCTGTCGTTGGCTATCTTCCTACCTCAATGCCGCAGATCCGGCTTGGGGATCGTGAGATTCCACAGCAGCTTCTCCAAACGAAGCAGTAGCATATCACGGGCTGCTGGACCCTGAGGTCACACCGTCCATTCCGTCGACCCCAGTGGCCGCGAAGTGGGCGCAGCGATGCAAGGCGCCACGCTGTGGCCGAATCACGCATGCGTGGCTGTGTGTGATTTGTGGCGGGACTTCGGGGCGCAAATCGAGTGGGTATCCTGGCTGCAGGTTGTTTGCTGATGCGCCGTTTACAAGTGGAGCTACGATGGGTCGAGCCGTTCCAGCGGTGACAGCCCACAAACATCAAGGACGACTGTCTTCTTGCAGATTGTCCCCCATCTCTTAGATGCCCAAGCGGAGCCACAAGTTGTCTTGCAGTATATAGATCGTGCTGCGGTCGTGGAAGAATTATGAAGGATCAACACGGAATTCGAGTTGCGACGTTGCCTGTGGCCAGGCGCCACTGTGGCGCCACGGGGCTGGTGAAGCTGTCCAGACCACGTATTAAACCCCGCAGTGCCCGATTCAGGCGATGCCCTCATGAACCCGGTAGAGTTACTTTGGCTGGTGCATTTCGGTGTATTTGAGATATCTGCAGTCTCGATCGGTTACGCCTAGTCCTGAGCTGGTGAAACGGGCGGATATGGTGTGTCGAATGCGTGTATTATGGCATTTAACTCTAGCATTTTGAGGCGTCGTGAAAAGGTACAAAAGCAACCCGTCGTTTGATATGCGTATCCATAACTCCATTAACCGAAATGCACCCAAACAACTCCGTCGCTCGCCGTGATGCGCAGGATTAAGCTCTTTTGATGGACCGACCCTTGTCATAGGGCCACACGGAAACCTCTTAATGTAAGGAACGCAATGATACAGTAGACAGACAGTGCGATACTCTCATCGACACGTGATTAACGACCAGACTGTCCCTCCAAGACCGAGGTCATGTTGGACAGCTCGGACAGACGCCTTCTCCTGCTCGGTCTCTCGACCTCATCATAAGAATCATCGACATCACGGTCCTTCTCCTCATGGATGCGAAGAGTGAGCCAGGCGGCAATGATGGCGCAAAGACCGCCAAAGCGCAGCACCCAGGCAACGCTGTCGTCGCCAGCAATACCACGAGGCTTCTGGAGAGCCCTGAAGATGATGGAGCTGACAAGTGTGGCAATGACCTGAGGGGCGGCGATGGCGACGTTATGGATACCAAGAACCACTCCAGCGGAATCCGCATCTCCAGCATCGGCGCCCTCGGCAACGGCCTGCTCCTCCGCGCTAACAGGCTTGATAGCACCACGGCGGATGGCGTCACGCTTGGAAATTTCGGAAGCGATGATGGAGAACGGTGCCCAACCAGTCAGACACCATGGGACACCAATAGCGCCGACGAGGATGGTAGCGCCCGTGGTCGACTTGATGACAAAGGTCAGGCCCATGAGAACGGCGAAAAGGATGTGCGAGATGAACCATGAGCGACGGAGAGTGAGCGACTTGATCTGGAGCTTGTCGAGTGCGGCGTTGAACTTCTCCATCCTGGTCTTGGCTGGGCCCGTACGCTTCTTCCTAATCGTGAAGTAGCCAGTACCACCCATGGAATGAGGAGTAGCAGGCGTCAGAGGCGTGGTGGGCCTCATAGGTGTGCCAGGTGTTGCTGGCTCGGGTTCAGGCTCAGGAGCCTGGAAGGATGGCGGAATGATGAATGGGAAGATGACAGAGCACAAGAAAGTAGTGACGGCAAAGACTAAAAGAGCACGAGTGCCTATTCTGGTCGCATCTTCCCAGACTTGGTCGATCTCTGCGTCAGACATGTGGGGATTGGCCTCGAAGAACGGATCAGCGTAGATCTCGCCTACGTAGGTGGTGATGTAGAAGAGGAAAGGGAACCATCCGATCCAGGCGAAGAACTGGACTTCGCAGACACGCTTGATCTGGTCTGGGAGCCTCTTGACAGACTTAGACAGGCCCTTGAAGAAAGCAATGACGCCCTCCTTCTGCTCCGCGGGAGGAGGGTCACGAGTGGGGTCGCGCTCGCCAGCGGTGCAGCTAATACCGACGGTGAGAGCCATGATGAACGAGGCGATGGCGCAGAGCACCTTGAACTGAGTGTCGCCGAGAAACGGGAGGTACAAAGGAAGGTTGATGTATCCAGCCAAGTAGCCAGCAATGTTTCCAACACCAGCGGACCGCATAAGCCACGCATTGGCTGATTCCTGCTGGTGGGTGGGCGCAACGTCTACGATGTAGGCGCGGATAGCGGCCTGGATAACATTGATGGCGAAATCGAGAACGTAAACCAGGAGGACAGCGAATATCATGGTGCTGTTGACGACGTAGTAGTTTTCACTGTCAGCGCCGAAGAGGCTGCTGATGCCACCGACGATCTCGCGCGCCCACCCAAGGAGCATGAGAGAAGCGATGGTTGCAATAGCGCCTCCGATGATGAAAGGACGTCTCTTGCCCCAGGTGATCCTGCAGTTGTCACTCTTCAAGCCGACGTATGGCTGCACAAGGACACCGGAGAGAGGACCGGCGATCCAGACGAGAGCAAGCATGGACTTGCTGAGACCGAGGGACAAAAGGTAGGGCTGCGCAGTTAGGTCAGCATTTGTGACATGTTTGAAAATGGCAGAACACATACCGAGCCATTGGAAGTCTCAACGGACCAGCCAATCTGAAGACCAAGACCACCGAGAGTCAAGAGGAACAGGAAGAAGCTGCTCTTCGTCTCCTCAAACTCGGGGAAATAATCGTCATCCTCCTGGCCGAAACTTGGCGCGACAGGCTCCTTGAGCAGGCGGTCGGTCTCGCGAGCGCGGTCGGCGGGATTGATGAGGGGCGAGGACTCGGTGAAGGCGGTCTGGCGGTTAGGAGAAGGTCCCAGCTCCGAGTCGCGTCCAAATGAGACAAACTTGGGGCGCGGGCGACCAGACTCAGACAGCCTGGTGTCGATTGGCGGAGGGTTGGGTACCGAGCGTCTTGAGGAGATGGAACTCGCCTCGGAGATGGTGTCGTCGTTGTCGCGGCGGCGCGTGTTGGACGGCATGCTGGCGGTGGTGGTAAACTGCGCTCGAGATGCAGGCTGCGCCGGCTATACGTGAGCACGCTACGAACGCAGCGATCGAAGGCGATGGTGCTGCCTCAGTTGAGCAGTGCAGATGGTAAACAGACTCGACGAAAGTTCAAGGGTAGGCAGATGCACTACAGATTTAAGCGCAAGCAGATCCTGCCCTATGAAGTCACAGGAAATAGCCACTGCCTGACCCGTTGAGGCAAGGGTCCCTTTGCGCACGTACTTGGCCTGTCAACCGTTAAACACCTGGTGCGCGCGCCAGAAAACGCAGAAGCGGGAAAGCGAGGAGGTAGAGCAGCGAGCGGTGCAGCGTGGCCTGGAGATTGTTCACGGGGATGCACTTTGTTATGGGCCAGAAGGGCGGTGAGCATCAGGTGCAGCTAGAAGGTTCATCAAGCAGGGCAACGGTTCCGTGGAGACGGGCTGCAGTTCTGTGTTCTCCAAGTGACGTACGTGAGGCTCGGGAGACTAGGCCGCAGTGGGCAGGCGGTGGGCGGGAGGCCTGGATTGAAACCACCAGCGTGAGCCGGCCAAGCAAGCAAGCAGCTGTCAGCGGATGTGCAGGTCAGGAGCTCCATTAAGTCGAAGCTCGAGATCGCTCATTGCACGCATCTTGTCGCAGATACCCTGCGGCCTGATCAGACTGCCTGCACGCGTGCGCTGAAACTGAGAAAGACGGCCTCGCAACTGCCGCGAATCGCGCAACGTGGTGCCTGAGACAACCACCGATCAATAGCTCGCCGCCCTTGGTGACACCGAGCATCAAGACACCGAAGCCACCTATCCTTCGCACCACCGCGACACACCCTGCATATCCTTTGCACGCGCTTTCTGGCGCCCGCTGCTGATGATAACGCGACCCGCGCCCTGAAGTCACCATGGTGTCGACAATAGCATGGGCCGTAATGGGCCAATTGCTGAGTATGCGCCCGCCAGCCTACATGGCCGTTTCTTGTGCAAGTTTGCTGACTCGATGTGCAGAGCGAGACGCCGTCGACGCAGACCCAGATGGTCAGTCCCTCCACCGTGCACACACCCACGATCGTCCAAATGCTGATGCGCCGATACAGAAGAAGCCCCAGAGGCAGGACAGAAGGAGATATTCACATCATGGGCGCTCTCAATACTGATTGTGCTGCTTATCATCGCGCTCTTCACGAGCTACATCATGCAGACGCGCAAGATTCAGGCAGTCCATGAGACGGTCCTGTCCATCTTCGCAGGTGCGTCGAGTGTTGCCTCTGCGGCCCACCTCGTAATCCTCCGTGCTAGAGTCTCGCTAATACCCATCAGGTATGGTTGTCGGCCTCGTGCTGCGACTGACGGCAGTTGGATCAGTTCTAGATGCCGTCAGCTTCGACTATCAGATGTTCTTCAACCTCCTACTACCACCTATCATTCTTTCAGCCGGATACGAATTGCACCAGGTGCGCCATACTGCTTGCTGCACCACCACCACTGCATGCTGACACGCCCAGGGCAATTTCTTTAGACACATTGGCAGTATTCTCACCTTTGCCTTCGCTGGCACGTTCATATCTGCAGTATCGCTCGGACTGATCCTGTTTCTTTGGACACGCATCCCCCTCGATGGGTTCAAAATCAACTTTGTCGAAGCCATGTCAGTTGGCGCCACGCTATCGGCCACCGATCCTGTGACAATCCTCGCAATCTTCGATACGTATAAGGTCGAGCCAAAGCTATATACTCTCATCTTTGGCGAGTCCATTTTGAACGACGCCGTTGCTATCGTGCTTTTCGAGACTGCACAGAAGTACAAGGTTGGCGCCGAGACATTGGGCATTACCAGCTTGTTCGAAGCCTTCGGCATTTTCTTCGGCGTCTTCTTTGGAAGTCTGTTCATTGGTGTCATGGTTGGCATCGTTGCGTCGCTGACGCTCAAGTTCACATACGTCAGACGCTATCCCAAGACTGAAACCTGTCTCATCATCTTGGTAGCATACCTTACATATTTCTTCTCGAACGCCATTCACATGTCCGGTAAGCTATTCTCACCTCTGGAACGTGGTCGCGCTGACGCTTCACCAGGCATCGTGTCTTTGCTTTTCTGTGGAATCTGCTTGAAACACTACGCCTACCACAACATGTCTAGACGCACACAGTTGTCGACAAAGTTCGTCTTCCAAGTGACCTCGCAATTGTCGGAGAATTTTATCTTCATTTACCTTGGACTGTCGCTCTTCACGGACAAGCAGCTCGACTTTAAGCCTCTCTTTATCCTTATCACCGTGTTTGGTATCTGTGCCGCTCGATGGGCAGCTGTGTTCCCGCTGTCGAAAGCCATCAACGCTGTCTCGAGGTACCGCCGGCGACGTCGCGGTGACGATACGGCCGAAGAGGAAATCCCATACGCCCACCAGGCCATGATCTACTGGGCAGGACTCCGTGGTGCGGTCGGTGTTGCTCTTGCAGCGGGTCTGACAGGTAGCAATGGCGACACGCTTCGAGCCACAGTGCTTGTTGTGGTCGTGTTGACAGTCATCATCTTCGGTGGAACCACAGCTCGTATGCTAGAGATCATGGGCATTCGCACCGGGGTTGTTGAGGAAATCGACTCCGACGACGAATTTGATATAGAGGTGGTCAACGGTGGTACCTTCCAGCGCAACGCAGGCGCAGGTATTGGGCACACACCTAAGCCTAGCCAGAACGGCTTTGGGCTAGGGAACGTGAACGGCGCATACTCTAGCGGTTCGTTGAATCGCAACAGCCCGCCCACACGACCCAACGGACAGACGGTGCGACGCAACTCTAGCAAACAGCGATTCGCAGATGGTGCCGATCAAGGTCTGCTCAGCCCGCACGACAGCAACTCTGCCGACGAAGACGATGTAGACCTCGACTTGCCACCGAGCGCGCATAGATCGCCGAATCGACAGTCATCCCCACTTGGCACGACCATGGATCCTCTGTATCCGACCTCAGGACATAGGATGGCCGAGACTGGGCCAGCAGAAGGATCGAGCAGAGTAGCCACAGCGACAGGTGCAGTGAAGCAGCTGTTCAACGACCTCAGCCATGACCCGGCGAACGCATTCAAGCAGATTGATGATGGGTTCTTGAAACCGCATCTGCTTCTCGACCCTGGGCATGGAAAGCCGGGGCCAAGCAATGTATGAGCATTGAATGTTGCGGCATTTGAGCATCTCTGGCGTTATTGGGAGTGTACATGATTACATCGTTCTGCGGAACTGATGATGCACTTATGAATGCCGCGGCTGCAAACACTCGCGGCGCATTTAGGCTGTAGCATTGTGCCTGACCCGAGTTGGCAGGCTGTTGAATTGACTTGTTCACTTTGCATCGCACATGCGCTGACAGCGTGACAGAAGGTACATCCAAGCTTTGCACGATCCGACGAATCGCTAGACAAGGAGGCTTGCAAGATCACCAGGCAAGGCTTGAGTGTATCAAGTCGCTTTACCCCGTGCTTGTTCGGGCAGTGTCTAAGCCGCTAGCGTGCCTTCCATATTACTCCAGATTAACCCACTAACAAACATCAAACCAGCTCACCAAAGCCAACCACTCAGCTTCAAAGATCACGACATTTCACTTCCGGAAAACGAGCGACATGGCGGAGCCCCAGGACTTTCAGCTTAAATGTCATTGCGGGGAAAGTGCCTCATTGCAGACGAGACATGCAGCCTCTGCGCGGCTCAAATTTAGCTAATCTATGACTGTTTAGTCACAGGTCGCATGCAAAATTTCATCCATTACAACGAAAGTCTGCAATCGTCTGGACCTGTGAGCGAAATATGCAACACAGCATTGATGCTGGAGACTTGCCTTTGGAGCAGTCTACTAAAAAGCAAGACAGGACGCTAGCAATTTCACTCCTTGCCCTAAAGTGGCGCGCTTCAGAAGCAGGTCCGAACTTCCGTCACCGTAAGATGAGACCTTCGCACACTACCGAGCCTATACCAGATGACCGATGATCATACTATAGTACGAACGAAGGCGACCTGCAGCAGGCACTCATTTATGTTTCATCTCTTGGGCTGCACAGACCTCGAAGATCACCAATTCGCGGTTTACGGGCCTGTTTCCTGATGAGCCGCTTTCGGCAGCCTCAGATACCAGCCAGCAGCTGGATGGGAGAAAACAATGATATAAAAGGCTTTCAAGCTCTCGGAACGTTAGTAGCCACATCCACAGTCCTTCACTACTTCCACCACCGGCAACATGAAGTTCACCATCTCTGCCGTAATGGCAGCCGTCATTAGCGGCGTCTTCGCTGCTCCCACGCCCACCGAGCATGGTCCCATCACTGCTCGTCAGGCTGCTACTGCGTGTGCCACCGCTGTCACTCTCTCTGGCAACCCCTTCTCTGGACGCTCGATCTACGCCAACAAGTTCTACTCATCCGAGGTCCTCTCCGCAGCTGCCTCGATCACCGACAGTGCATTGAAGGCCAAGGCCACCAAGGTTGCTTCAGTTGGAACATACTTCTGGATGTAAGTAGTCTCGTGTATTTTTCGTCTTCCCACTAACCTGTCCAGCGATACTCGCGCCAAAATCGCCTCGATCGAAGACAACATCAAGAATGTTGGCTGCAACGAAATCGCTGCCCTCGTCATCTACAATCTTCCCGGTCGTGACTGCGCTGCCAAGGCTTCCAATGGCGAGCTGGCTGTTGGTCAGCTTGATGTCTACAAGACCCAGTACATTGACCGTAAGTTGTGTCTATGTTACTGAAGTGCCAATGCTGACTATAACAGCCATCGTGGCTATCTTCAAGAAGTACCCCAAAACCGCTATCTCTCTGGTCATCGAGCCTGATTCCCTTCCCAATCTCGTCACCAACAGCAATGTCGCCGCCTGCCAGGCCGCCGCCGCCGGCTACCGCGATGGTGTCGCTTACGCACTCAAGTCGCTCAACCTGCCCAACGTCGCCATGTATCTTGATGCTGGTCACGGTGGCTGGCTCGGGTGGCCTGACAACCTCAGTATGTATTCTCGATACAACTTCATTCTAGACTAACAATCTCTGCAGAGCCCGGCGCCCAAGTTCTCGCCGACGCTTACATTGCTGCTGGCAAGCCTAAGGCGCTCCGCGGTATCTCGACTAACGTTGCTGGCTGGAACGCCTGGGACCTCACACCTGGAGAGTTCTCCACAGGCGACGGCCAGTGGAACAAGGCGCAGAACGAGAAGGCTTACGTCGAGCTGTTCGCTCCTTATCTGCAAGCCGCTGGCATGCCTTCTCAGGCCATCGTCGACACTGGCCGCAATGGTGTCCAGGGTCTGCGCAAGGCGTGGGGTGATTGGTGCAATGTCAAGGGTGCTGGCTTCGGTGCCCGCCCCACCACCAGCACTGGCTCGAGCTATGTCGACTCCTTCGTCTGGGTCAAGCCTGGCGGTGAGAGTGACGGTACCAGCGATACCACTGCCAAGCGCTACGACTCTTTCTGTGGCTTGGACGATGCGTTCAAGCCCAGCCCTGAGGCCGGATCTTGGAACCAGGCATACTTCGTGCAGCTGCTGCAGAACGCGAAGCCTTCTTTCTAGATCAGGATGAGGCACTGATGCTTCTTGTATATAGATTGGCAAGACTCTGAGAGGATGAAGGACGACGGAAGGGCAAGGAAGCAGTGCAGGCACTACCTGAATGACATTCGTTTAAACACCAGAAAGCTCCCTTGGTAACTGCTCAACGTTCGTATGCTGCTATTGCGATGCAGTAGTCTATCTATTACGTTCCCCGAGCGTACTCTGCGGTGCCTCAAGTTGAAATGGCAGCGGCGAGACGGCCTTGACCGGCCACGTGTGCGTCCTGACATATTCCGTCTCAAACGCCCACCTCCCAGTACCAACCGTTTCCTCTTCTCTCCCCTTTCCATCTGGGATGCAGACCTCCGCCGTAACGCCCTGCGGCAGCACGACCTTAATCCTGAACTTCTCCTCTATAATCTCCCACTCTACAGACACCTCACCGTAAGGGGATAGGTGACTCGCTTTCGCACTCGTTATATCCCCGCCAATCACAGGCTCGATTCGCACCCTGCGCCACCCAGGCTCCACACTCTTTAGCCCTGCAACGCTCTCGTGCAGGAACGTAGCTACTGCACCATACGCATAGTGATTGAAGCTCGTCATATCTCCGGGATTCACGCTTCCATCGGGCAACATGCTGTCCCATCTCTCCCACGTCGTCGTCGCACCCATCTTGATTCCGTACAGCCAACTCGGACACGACTCGTTGAGTAGCATGCCGTATGCTACCTCGGCATGTCCCGTTTGGGTGAGCGCGGTGAGAATGTAGGGTGTCCCTGCAAATCCGGTGCCGATTTTGAAGGCGTTGAGTGCGACGATGTGGGCCAGCCTGTCGCCTGCAAGAGCGCGTTGGTGAGGCGCGAGGAGGTCGAACGTTAGTGCTAGAGCATAGGCGGTTTGTGATTCGTTTACGAGTCGTCCGTTTGGGCTGATGTATTCATCTTGGAACTGTGAGTGTGCGGCAGTGGAGTCTGCTGAGTATGTTTGGGCATCTTTGTCTTTGCCGAGAAGCGTTGCGATCCGAGACAGGAGACGAAGTGTTTGCACCAGGAAGGCATCAGACGCGAGTTTGCTATCGGTCTTGCTTTGCCAAGGGGCGTCTGGAGGTGCGGCTGGGTCAAGCCAGTCCTGTATCTTTGTCAGTGTGGCTATCCTCTTGAGAAGTGGAAGTACATACCCCAAGCTGGAACACTTTTGGGTGCCAGAGATTCGGCGTCTGGCTCCCTTCATACCTCTGGATCTTCCCGACCCAGCCCTGCATGCTTTCATACTGTGTACGCAGGATCTCGATGTCGCCCGTAGCCAGATAGATCGCCCAGGGCCCAAGCACAGTAACATCGTGCCAGATGGCGGTGGGTATGTCTAAATCCCAGAAGCGATCGCCCTCGAGAACATCCGGACACACCATTGGCGGAAGCCCATCTCGTCTTTTTTGGCAGATTGCCAGATCAAGGTGCCAGCTCTTCAGAAGCCCAGTACAGTGGTAGATGTAGGCGGCCGTTGGAGCGAACAGTGCCAGATCGCCAGTCCAGCCCAGGCGCTCATCTCGCTGCGGGCAGTCGGTAGGGATCGACAGGAAGTTGCCCCTCATGCTCCAGCACACGTTCTGGTATAATTTGTTGAGTTTGGTATCGGAGCATTCGAAGTGGCCAGTCTTTTGCATGTCTGTGTGACACACCACAGCTTCGATGGAGTTCATCAAGGGACAGTTCGCGGGCCAGTTGTCGACCTGAGCATATCTGAAGCCGTGGAAGGTGAACCTGGGCTCCCACGACTCGCCATCTGGAGAACCTCTGAATGTATACTCATCTATGGCTTTGCAGTCGCGCAGAGGCCTTGTGCCAAGCTCGTCGTGCTCCAAAACTTCGGCATGTTTCAGGGTGATCTTGTGCCCTGCATCACCTTTGACGTTCTTGATTCTTAAGTAACCGACAAGGTTCTGTCCAAAGTCCAGGATGGTCTTGCCTGAGGGTGTAGTGATCTGTTCGATCGGCTTGACGGTTTCAGTCCCCCGCACAGGCTCTCCATAGCCAGCTACAAGCTTTGTGCGTTCAGGCAAAGGCTCAAGACTTTCGACTGGCTGCCATGCCGCTCCACTATCATGCCCCAGAGACCATCCATCGACCTCTTTGGTTGCGTCGTACTTCTCGCCATCGTAGATCTCGGCTAACTGGCAGGGTCCTTCTGTGACACTCCAGCTCTTGTCAGATGCGACTCGTTGCACCTCCCCATCTTCGAAAGTGATCTCCAATTGCGCAATGAGCGTATTTCTGTCACCCCAGATGCCACGCTTCCCTCCCTCGAACCCAATACGTCCGTTGAACCAGCCTTCAGCGACTCGCACACCAATGCAGTTCCTGCCCTCTTGCAGGAACTTTGAGACGTTGTAAGTTTGATATTGTAGTCGGTCTTTGTACTCTGTGAATCCTGGTGCGAGAAAATAGTCTCCAACACGCACCCCGTTTATCTCAGCTTCGTAGACACCTTGCGAAGTGATATACAGGCGTGCTGATGCGATTGGCTTGTCGACGCTAAACAATCTCCGGAAAAGTTGCTCTGGGTGTGACTTCGTTGGATCCCTGACGTTGGGTCCGGCGATACGCTCTGCAATCCAATCCGAGGAGCTCATTAGCCCAATTTCTAGGACGCTTGGCTCACTCCAAGGTGTGGTTTCTCCTTTGTTGGATACACCCTGAACCCTCAGGGACACGCGCTGCCTCGACTGCAACGGCTTTTCGTGTGGCCATGGCTCGAGCTGTGATGTTGCAGAAATAACATTGGTGCTACCCAAGCCTTTAACCTCTCCAGTAGTTGATATCTCGTTGATCTCGATCTTGTAGCTCTGCTGCTGGAAGGGCTCGCTGCATTCATACGTCCAAGATATCCGCGGTCTTGTCTCGTGAACCCCCAAGGCGTATTCGGAGCGGTAGTGCTCGAAGCGTACATTCCTGACGAGAGCCATGGCTGAAGCTTTTCAAATTCCACTGATCGTCGGATAATGAATGGTGTCAATCTGGTGACAATTGTTCGTCTGTGAGACGTGTCAATTTGGGATAACAGCAATCACGAAGATCAGTCCATCCCACTACGGCTGGCACATCTTCGGCAGGGTGCGTCTAGGATTTCCTCCTTCGGAACAGGAGCCTCAAGGCGGAGGTGCTGAGTCGGAGTACCCCACATTTCTGCGGCATTGCTCAATCGTGATTGGCGGCCCCAGACTCTCTCAATCGCGCTTGTCCACTTCTTTCCTAACGTCGGGAAAGCCTCGCTCCGAAGATGATGCGATGGAATTGTGGATATCCATGGGCACGGTAGGACACATAGAATAACGCAGATGCCTTGAAGCGAGCTGGCTCCCAAAGCTCGAAGATGATTGATGGTTCTAGCTTGTCACTTCTCCGTATGAATACTATCGCTGCCCTGATTGCCAACGCGACTTGGCTGGCCCTGAGGCCCATCTTCGCACAGTCGAAGTCCCAAGCCGAAGTCACCGGTACCCAGGTCTACAGGTGATATGCTGCCTAGTACTACTCATAGCCCCCGTCGCATCAGATCTTCGACAGTATCGACAACCTCAATGAAAGATCCTCATCATCCTCACATGTCCTGGCTTCCTAGTAGACTTCCTGGGTGTGGAGTCACGCTGGTTTGATCTGCTGTGAGATAGAATCGATCCACAGGAGCAGTCAGACTATAGATGTAGTATTGCAGAAGCTGTCGACGGCGAAACAACTAAGCGTCGCTGCTGATATCACGGATCATGCTTGGGCTGATGATGCATGGCTGGTTATCTGAACTAGAGTGAACCTGGTCTGATATCAAGTCATTTCTCTTGTAGGTCTTAGGGCTTTTGTGTGATGTTACCACCACACCTCAGGCAGCCACCCGGCTATATCCACGCACACGTGAGGGGTAGCTCCTTCCATTGCCCCGCCTTGTGCCTCTTGTCAGCTTACCCCGTGTACACTTTACACTTCCTAGTGCTCTCCGAGCTGTCTGATCATTGATGGTGTATGCATCCAGAGCAGCTTCAGATGACTACTCAAGCTAGAAATCGTTCAATTCAATACCTATCCATCTCACAGCACGCATCGATAGTTTAGGGGTAGAATTGAAGCTTCCCATCTCACCATGGAAGGACTTGCTTCAGGCACGGGTTCGAGTCCCGTTCGATGCAGCGGGTTATCTCTTTTGCTCCTTTGTGTGGACTGCTGGAAGAAAATTATTGCTGGTCGACGAAGCAGTGCCGGAACTCCTGGCGTGTCGCTCCCGGCCGATGATTGGCCACATGTCCTTTTTGCTGCTGCGAGATGCTCAGAGATGATCTGTGGTTAGTAGATAGACGTCGGCAAGCCCACTGTACAGAATTCTTGTGTCTTGTGTGAGGTGTTGGTCGTGGCCGCGGATGGCAGGTGCAAAGGTCGCGACTGCAGTTGAGTGTTTTAGCGGGGTGCACTAACCTGCGTCATTGCGCCTGAACGTCAACACAAACCGTGTGCATTCGACTCGAGATAACACCCTCTCGAGCTCTGTCACCTTCGCCATGTCCGCCAAGATCGAAAAGACAATACAACGACAGAAGGAGAGGTACTTCAGCTCCTCCAGTGGCCTTACCCCCTGCTCACATGTTCAGGATCGCAGAAGGCCAATACTATGAAGCCCACCAACAACTCCGCGTAATCGCATCGCGTTACACCAAATCCCAGGACTGGATCTCCGCAACCGATATCCTCTTCCGCGGCGCACAATCTCTCCTGCAGGCAGGTCAAGGCGGTTCCGGCGGCGACCTTTGCATCTTCCTGCTCGATGTCTTCAACAAGAGCGAGACCAAGCCCGACGCCAGCAGCAAAGGCAAGCTGATCACTCTACTCCGCGCATTTCCACCAAATGAGCCCACAAAGAAGAGGTTTGTTGCCGAAATGGTCGGCTGGAGCGCGAAGTACGGCGAGTATCCCGCGGGCGACCCTGAAATCCACCATGTCGCCGGCAGCGCATTTGCTGAAGGTATGGTTCCTGCGTTCACAGACCAGATGAAAGAGGTTTGGACTGATTCTCAATACAGATCTCGAGCCCTACGACGCAGAGCGCCACCTCGTCCTCGGCACCAAAGACTCTCCCGAAGCCCTCGCTAGCCTCGAATACGCCTGGTACTCCACCGACGACTCACACACCGCCCCGCTCTACACCGCGCGTGGTGTAATCCCCTATTTGCTTGCAGGCAACCTGCGCGCAGCGAACAAGTTCTTCCTACTTTTCACCAGCAGGCTATCCTCAAAGCCCGGCTTGCAGACCCAGCAAGTCTCGACCTCGGCGTCAGATCTACGTGTCTACCCTTCGCTACCGCTGTTGAACTTCCTCGGGCTGCTGTTACTCAGCGTGGAGCGTGGCGACCCAAGTTTATTCCGCCAGTTGAAGAGCCATTACGCGGCGCATCTCAAGGATGTGAACTGGGATGAGGCGCTGGATCAGATTGGCGAGATGTACTTTGGGATTAGGATACCGAAGCAGGGGAACCCGATGTTCGATATGCTGGGAAGTATGTTTGGAGGAGGAGGCATGGGTGGAGGCGCGAAGAAGCCCGCGGGTGGGAATAAGACACTGCCACCTACTGGGGGCTTGGACTAGGTATTCGAGAGGCGTCCGCTATGAATGTGAATCGATCAGCACGACAGAATACGTATATACCAAATTCAAAGAAGAGCACATCGCAGCACTGAAGACACATGATTTGGGCGCGAATGTGAGTTGCTTTTGTCTACACTACCGTTACCCTTGGAGTCCTTAGTCTATGATCCGAAATACATCCTGAAGCGACGCACCGACTTATGCGGCAATGGTCTTCTCCCTGAAACGGATGTTGTACTTGTCCTCGAGGACCTTCATGAGCGGCCTGCAGATGGCAGGATCCATGGGCGCAAGGATACCCTTCTCCTTGATTGTGCCATCAAGAACCTGCTGAACAGCGACTGCGCAGGGAACACCGACAAGCTTGGCCATGGAAGAGTAGCCCTTGGGGTCACCGTAGTCAGCAAGGGTAGATGTGCGGATGACCTTGCTGCCGTCCTTGTTCTCAATCTCGAACTTGTGCTGGAGCATGACAAAGTCGCGCTCATCCGATTCGTACTGCATCTTCTTCTCGAGCGTGGCGCAGAGAGTGTCGAGCGGGTTGCCGCGGGGGATGATCTTCTCGTCCGAGAACAGACCGATCCATTCGAGACCGGCGATGATGCGCTCCTTCTCCTCGGTCGAAGGGAACTTGTGGCGCGAGCTGATGGCCCAGACAATGTCCTCCTTCTTGTCGCTCGATGAGCCGACGATCTTGGCTGTGGCGTCCTTCCACGAGCGTTGCTCGCCCTGCTTGAGGAAATCCTTCTCGTCCTCGACCAAGAAGCCGATGTCGACGAGGGTCTTGATGTACTCGGGGAAGCCCTGGTAACGGAGAGTACCACGGACGATGGTCTGTGCCTCGGGGATGTTGTAGCGCTCCTTGTAGGGGGTGGAATCACGGTTAGGGTAGGCGACAAAAGCGTAGCCAGGGTAGATGAAGTAAGGCTTGGCCTCGGCCATGAGCTCAGGTCCCTCGACCTCCTTGACCTGGCCGTCCTGCCAGTACTTGGCGGCGTTCCTCAGTGCCAGCAGGACACCGCGGGAGCTCCACGAGAACTTGTATCCAAGAGGGTTGTCTGAGGACTCGGGGGCGGGCAGACCACCGCAGTATGACTTGAAGGACAGAATCTTGGCGCCTTCCTTATGGACATCGTCGATGGTGATGACAGCAGACAGGTGGTCGATTCCGGGGTCAAGACCGATCTCGTTCATGACAGTGATGCCGGCCGCCTTGGCCTCGGCGTCGAGCTCCAGCATGGCGGGCGAGACGTATGAAGTTGTGACAACATCCTTCTTCTTGCGGATGGCTGACTTGATGACGGTCGCGTGGAAGGTGTAAGGGATCAGGGAGATGACGACGTCGACCTTGGCGACCTCAGCGTCGAGGGCCTCAGCATCGTTGACGTCGAGCTGGAAAAATCAGCTTCTATTTTGTACCGTTGAGTGGATGGTACACATACGCTGATGGCGACGGCGTTGGGGATGCCCTTGGCAAGAGCCTGTGCCTTCTCGAGAGTCCTGCAGGCAACGATGACCTTGACGCCAGACTTGCCGAGAATCTCAGCTGTCGGGCGGGTGACGAAACCAGCACCAAGCAGCAGAACCGACCTGGTGAATTGTCAGCTCAGGTTTCGCAGTATGTATTGATCGCACTCACTTTCCGGTAGAGTTGACTCCACCGAGTACGGTTTCGAACTTGTCTGCGATAGTCAGTATATGCTTAATTGGCATGCTCGAAGTACTCACTGATGATCGCCTCCATGTTGTTTGATCTGTTGAATTTCTCGAGATCAGAAATGTGGTTGAAGATATAACACTCGCGAGACCTACCGATAAATTCGTTTTCACTCCGCAAGTACGCCGCGGGGTACTCGTCATACGTAACCGCCGCAAGGCGACCGACGTTCGGAGCATTCATCGGACAAGGGAAGGTGGGGCTCAGCCTTACGTGCACGTGATGTGCCGGCAACGGCTCCACTTGGCCTAGCTATATTCAGGCTAGACTTCCTAGGTGCGCCAGGTACGGTCCCAGGAACGTGCCTATGCATCATCAACCACATACAGCGAAGCACGACGTCGACATTCCGATTTCAGCTCAGCGACACGTCAAAAGTAGTCCGCACCGTGAAGGCATTTGACCACGGACCGAAACTCGGATTGGGGCGCGCAAAGCGCTCGAGACAGCTGTCATCATGCCGTCTGCACTAGACACAGGCGATGACCTGCGAATAGCAATCAAACAAGTAATGACACGCGCATGTCGAAGCAAAGCCCTTTCGTACTGACATGTGAAAGATCTCCCAGTCGTCCGTAGGCTCAGATTACATCGACCAGTTGATCCCTATCATGAAAGATGCGCGCTACTCGAACCAGTTGCAATTGGCATTCGATCAGTTCTCAAGCGATCGAGAGGCCGAGATTGAGCGCATTTGTAACGCAAACCACCAAGACTTTGTTAGCTCGGTTGATTCTATGCTTCGTATTCGAGACCAGACCGTGCAAATGAGTGGAGAGATCCTGCAGCTGAACGAATCTATCCAGGAAAGTATTGAGAAACTGGCGACCCAGAAGAAGGCGCTGGTTGACTCCCGCGGTGTACGCCAGAATATCAATGAAGCGACGCAGGCTTTGAACGCGTGCTTGAATGTTCTGCGGATAGCAAATCAAGTCCAGGACATGCTGCGCGAGAAGAACTACTACGCGGCCCTTCGTGCATTGGACGAATTGCAGACAATTCATCTCAAGGAGATCAGCCGCTTCAAGATCGCAAATTTGATCGAGAGATCTGTGCCGCAGACCCAGGAGCAGATTCGAGAAGCGGTCAAGACAGACTTGAGCACCTGGCTATACCGAATCAGAGAATCATCACAATTCCTCGGCGAAGTATCGTTTTACTATACCGACGAACGGAGAAAGCGGAATGCGGATCGTGCCGAAGTCGACCCCCGGTTTGGTCGCTTCAAGCTCAACTCATCAATCGAACTTGTTGCCGATGAAACGGACGAGTTTGATATCCTGAACAACGAGGAGGCAGGAAACGAAACAGACTTCTCGCCGCTATTTCTTGCAATTCACATTAACGAGACGCTGGGCAAGACTGACCAGTTCAAAGCCGAATATGCTGCGGATCGGCGGACACAAAAAGACCTGATCATACCCAGCAAACTCAATCTGCTGCAAGATGAGTGCGACGATCTCAGCAGTCTTCTCGAAAGCATTGCAGGGTTTGCGATCGTCGAAAAAGCCACAATGGCCAAGACGACAAATCTGCGGCAGCAGGCTGATGTAAGTCAGAATTGCTACCAGAAAGGCACACTGCTGACATGACCAGGTCGACGAGCTCTGGGACTCGATGTGTCAGAGCGCAATCAAGCTCATTACTGGCTCCCTCCCCACAGTCGAGAGTGACGAACTATTACTCAAGATCAAGGGTCGGATAGCCTTGTTCATGCTTACGATGGAGGCAAGGCACGTCTATCCGTCCTTCCTGGCTCTGCTGACACCGTTCAGAAAATCGGCTACTCTGTCGCAACTATGAACGACCTACTCTTGACGTTGTTCTCGAAATATTCGGAGCTTCTCAAGAAGCGATTCAGCGACGATTTCCTCGAAATCGTCCAGACTGATGACTACATGCCAATGCCCATCGCCAACTTTGAAGAGTACGATAAGGTGGTATCCGTCAGTTGGTATGCTCCGGACAAGAGTCGCGAAGAGCTCGACTTTCCTTGCGTCCTACCTTTCTCTCAAATGTATCCGCTCTGCTGCATCGACATCCGCAATTTCCTCAACCAGATCTATCTCTTCTCGGACGACTACTTTCAGAAGTCGACCATCATCGATGAAACTCTCCGCACCTCGCTCGACGAGCTGCTCTGCGAGAAAGTTTGCCAATCTCTTATCGAGCGCCTCTCCTCGCAGTACCCCGGCCAGATCGTGCAGATCCTGACCAACCTCGAGCACTTCGAGACCGCGTGCGTCGAGCTGCAAGATCTTCTCTTCCAAGCCCGCAGCTCTCCGTCTTCATCAACACCCGTCATACTCTCTGCGACCGAGCAGTTCAAGATCGCAAAACGGCAGGCTTCGGACCGCATCTTTGAGCTCGTAAACTCGAAGATCGACGATCTAATCGAGACCGCAGAGTACGACTGGATGACCACGAAACCCAGCACAGAGCCTAGCGAGTACATGCTTGAGCTTACCCGCTACCTGAGCAACATCATGAGCTCTGTCTTACTTGCGTTGCCGACAGAGGTCAAGGAGTTTATCTACTTCGACGCGCTGAGCCACGCTTCGACCGCTATCCTTGCGCTTACTCTCGACGAGGGCGTAAAGCGCATCACGCCGCCCGCCGTCGCAAGCTTGTCCCTAGACACCCAGTATCTTGTGCAATTCGTTGAGAGCTTGAACAACCCCATTCTAATGGAGAATCTGGACGAGCTCACGCAGACGGTGGCGCTTATGGGCACGGATGATAGCCTGGAGTTTTACGACATTAGTCAGAGGAATAAGAAATATGGTAAGGTGGATCAGCTCAAGGGCGCGATTTTGCTGGAGAAGTGTCAGGAGGGCGCGCAGGTTGCGGCACAGAGCCCGACGAAAAGTGCACCGAGTGAGCGATTTGGGACATTGGGAAGTCGATTCGGGCTGGGCAGGAACTAGCTGGGTGTGGGTATCGAATGGCTGTGTCTGTTTTCTCTCAAGCAGTATCCTCGGACTTGTCCTTCTCATCTGCCAGCCCTGCTTCTGTTGATGCTTGCGTCTTTTCTCCTTGTCCTGCTTGCGCCCCAGCATTCTTCCTCCATGCCAGAAACTCTTCGCTCACGATTCCGCCTGTCCCATCGCTCACTTTCCTCACTTCAACCACCCCGCTCTTCTTCCTCAAGACTACACTGTACACGCCATCCCCCTTTATGGTTTCCTTCAGCCACCCCAAGAATTCTGCCGCAAAATTGATGCACACGTTACCATCCCAGCACCCCGTACCCCTCCTGACCATACCCGGCAACTCATGCGTATTGAACGTCTGCAAGCCCCTCAATATGCCCGCCTTACTGCGGAATCCAACGCATATCTTCGGAACGCCGAGCAAGAAGCTCTGCGCCCAGAACTTGAGCAGCTTGCGCTCGAACTTCAAGATGTCGCGGTGCTGCTGCCGCTCTCGAGGTGGGAGTTCTTCAGCGGTCTTGAGCTCTACCCAGGGTATGGGGTCATCGGGGTTCGACGGCTTGGGCGAAAGGAGACCGTCGACTTCGCCGCCTAGAAGGAGCGTGTGCGGGCCGAAGCACGTATGCACGATGGAGCAGTGTTGTGCATGGTTGGAGGTTGCGGATTGTTGATGCTTGCGGATCTGATCTGGGGGTGTCGTGGAGGGTGGTGTAGGGATGAGTGATAGCGTCTCAAATTTGTAGCCCCAGTACGCCATCATGGCTTGCGATTGCTGGTCGGGGTGCTGATAGCGCGGGGGAGGGCGTGAGGATTCGGCAGCTCGTGAAGCAGCGCGGGAGGGAAAGTCTTCCTCTATGTAGATCGTACCGTCATGCAATGTTGCAAACATGCTGAACTCGGCGAAGTTATCGTAAGGCGCAGTCATAATCTGGATGGTGTTAGAGATGCGAGGCTTGCTCAAGGTAAGACTACGAGCTCACCTTGTCATCCTGAACCTCTGAGGGAATCAACTCACTTTTGTCATCATGCCTCTCCAGGTCACAAAGTCTGCCTCGATCCTGGGTGCCATTGCATCTTTGCCTTCCTTGTGTACCAACGCCTTGAGTAGGCTGTCTAGGTGTGGATCCTCCTTGTCCTCGTAGTGCTTGAACGTACTGAACCCTTCCTTCAGGTCTGAACCCATCGGTGGAGGCACATAGTAATTGATACTCGACTCATCGTCGCGGTATTCGTGGTTGTCGTCGTAGGAGAAACGCGCAACCTCGCGAGGACGCTTAATACTTGCTGAGGCGCCTTGAAAACGATTGAGCGGCTGTATGGAAAAGCGATCTGTCTTCGAAGTTTCCATCGATGTTGGCTGTGTAGCAATCATAGGATCAGGCTGAGCTTCGGTTCGAGCGTGAGGTTGCGGCGCGAAGTCTACAATAGCTAGGTTCGGGACTGCTGTCGGCGGTGGAGCTTTGGTTCTCGGTCGCTTTCGAGGTGGTGGATCTGGCTCATCCTCTGGCGATCGTCTGGCAGTATTCTGATTCGGTTCAATAGAGGACGATTGTGGTGCATGGTCCGCCATGCTAGAGGTATTCGTGCAGGAATGCTGTGGAATGGCTTGCTGGAGCAAATGCAGCTGCGTTTTAAGGCGACTTTGATCGATGACGCGGTCCAAGGGTTGAGGGGAATCTTGCTGGGGGCATTTAGAGATTGTGATGTAGTTCCAGCGCGTATTCTGACGCGTAGATCCAGATTGGAATTGTCGCTGGAGTGCTGTTGCGCATATCGTCACGAAAGTTGAAGCTCGACGAGCTCCGCTTCCCCGCAAAACCCCCGACGGCTCACGTCAAACATCATCTCGACGAGCAGTCGACCAAAGGAATTCAGAACTCAGGACACTTTTCAGACGCGCTCGTTCGACGAAAGTTCTTCTTGTGGATCATCCTACTCCAATTCCACTCGAAACGCCCAGGATTCTGCCAAATTCCAGCCATGGACCACACACGCGCCGTTCGACCACCCCCTGGTGCCCGTCGTAACCTATTCCAGGGCGCGCGTCGACAAAATCCCACCGCAGTCCGTCCAGATACAGCAACAAGCTTCCAGCAACCCATCGAAGACGAGATGGTCGAGCGGAAGCCAGACGGCGAATACGCAATGTTTGCGCCACAAACAGCCTTCAAGCACATGGCGCTGGGCTTGGGGAATGGGAGGGACAGTGACGAGGAGACCGGTGCGTTGTGTCCGATCTGAACTTCGATATATACGAACAATACGAGCGCTGAACATTTGTAGAGCAGGAGAATCAAGTCATTGAGTTGTACGGGCAGAAGAATGCACATTGGGACAAGGAGGCTGTTGAGGCGGAGGTCAGGGCTGCGCTGAAGTCGAGCTTGGCGAAGAAGGTCGCGAGCATAGAGGATGATAAGTGGATGTTCGTGGGTGACGCGGATGCAATGGGGAAGACGTGATAGATGTGAGGATTGCGAGGATACGCTGGCGCCTTGGTTTCATGATACCACTGCAGCATATATAGCCTAGCATAGATGTTTCTCTTTGTGAGCTCTGGACAGCACCAGATGGAGATTTGATTAGCTTCATGTCGTCAGGCTGATCCCAAGGTTGTCGTCTGCTTTGTCGGCCGTTGCAGCAACTCGGTAGCGTCGCTGGCAGCACCAGCCTGCGGGTTGCGAATAGGTGTTCGCTCAACGAGTTATGCCGATGCACTGGAAGCCTTAGCTACGTCGGTAGTGACGAACTGGCTTGACCGCTTATCTGACTTCGTGTGCTGTTCGTCAAGCACCCACAGCGAGCATGAGTCTCTCGTGGTTGAGCTGTTAGCGTGTAGCACGTTGCCCGCAGGCGCGCAGCCAGCTCTCAAAGCATACAGCTTGTCCAAATCACCAAGGTGCGTTCAGCTTGTCCAAATCACCAAATTACGTACAGCTTGTCCACTCGTGCGGGGAAAATTGGAACAGGAGTGTCGTAGTTTTGTAGCCCATGAGGAAGCGTTTTGACCGCTGCCGTACCTCGCGTTCGACAGCCTTAATATCGAGCGAGGGGGCTGCTTGCTATCTCATTCGATGTAACGTCGACATAGAGCCTTGTGCAAGCCGGGCATACCGTACGAACTACTCTTTCGAGCCTCGTTCGGAAGATGTTGAACAGCCTTTGGTGATTGCAACGGGAGCTCCTGCCAGCTCAGTGGCTCACTCATACTACAGATTTAACGATAGACACCCCTGAGCTCGTAGAAATGAGTGTTGAGTATGCTCCTGTGTTCATCAAGCAGCATGGCATTGACATATTGGCCCCTTGAATTCAGCATGCGGTCTCACATCCACCACCGTCCCCTTGCACGCCCTGTGTGCACATACACGGCTTCGAATCGCCTACAACCTCATTGGCCCAGCCCCTTGATCCTCTCAACTCGTGGACGCTCACCATGAGGCGAAGCTTCCCTTTGCTGAGCCTTGGCTTGGCTAGCCTCGGAGCTGCTCTTTCCTGCTTGAGCGGGCGGTGACCAGGGCCGAGCTGCGAACTATCCTGGCCCCACCGGTCCAACGGTCGTGGTGTTGAGGAACACCAAGCTCTGAGGCAGCCTTGCAACTTGAGTGCACGCTCCGCCACTTAATCGACTCACGTTCGTGAAGTTTGGAGGTTGTAGAGCTGGGTAGGGGCTTTCGTTTGGTATCCCTCTCAGCAGTGTCACGCTTGCCGTGGTCGAGATCTTGATGCCCGTGGGTGAGGCCTCGTTCCATGAAGGCATTCGATCCAGTCGGCGAGGGCTTTCATGATGACTTCCTTCCCCCATCTCTGATTGATGAATGCACAGACAATCGGCAGAATCGCATTCTGCGTGCTCTGGCGAGGTATAGCGCCTCGTGGGCGCCAAGACGAGGTGGTTCATAAACCTCTCCTCCACCGCAGCTTCCTTCTCTTCCATTGCCCACACGACACTTTGGTCATTCGATCTTCTCTTTCTGACACCTTGTCCTTGACCATACCTCTTTGGTCACTACCCATTCATCGTATCCATCGTTTCTGTACATCGGTACTACACTTGTTCAGCATTCGTTTGCCATGTCTCACTCACCCCAGTCCTCTACTGGCGTTGGCTCAGCTTCCAGCCCCTATGCTGGCACTGACCCTACCTTGTACTCACCTGATCTCGCACGCTACACGCGCTCGACTATCTCCAACCGTCGCAACGCCCCTAGCCAGATCACTGTCACCGACAACGGCAAGGGCTTGCTTCACAACACAGGTGCTGCCTCTCCCAAGTACAAGGGCGTCCTCCCATCCCCTGCTCCTTACTACCAAGGTCTCTTTGCCAACGAGGTCTCTGAGGATGACAAGTCATTCATCTCTCGCTTCCAGTTCGTCGCTCAGCTCCCTGATGGTACCAATGCCGGCGTCGACTCTGAGCATGAGCTCTTCAGCGTCCAGCATCAGATGAAGCTGGTAGGTATCTCTCTCACAACTCACCTCAGACATACTGACCTTCTTCCAGTACCAGTGCTTCTCAAGCTGCGTACCGGTCTACACTCGTGGCGTTCACCTCCGCTACGATGATCTTCGCGAGGCCGCTGAAGCCAAGGACGTCCTCTCCCAGCACGGGTTCGTCGTTGACTGGATCTCCGGCTACGAGTTCGCGCTGGCCAAGTCACAGGACACAGCTCAGCTCAACGAGTTCGAAGGTCAGATCAAAGTCCCTGTCACCATTCAACCTTACCATGCCGCCTTCGAGTTCACCGACGCCGACCTTGTTGAAGTCGTCCAGGCCATCGAGATCACAGCTGGCATCTTCGGTACCGTTCGCAACTGCGTTCACGTGGAGACTCATGACACCGAGATGACTCTCGTCTTCCGCGTCGAGTTCCATTCGGTCGACGCTGCCACTCGAGCTGTTCAGAGCTTGATCGCTGACTCTGTTTGGGGCGTCAATAACTCGGTAAGTAGTCCTTCCCTTGACAGATCCCGTGCAAGTACTGATACCTTTCCAGAAGACCTTCCGTTGGTCTCTTGCCGAGCCTGTCCCCTGGTCAGGCGAGCGTGCCATCAACTCACCTCATCGCACCAAGCCCCGCATCGATGATCAAGGCCGATTCGTCGGTTACCGTCCTGCCTTAGCGAACTTCAATGGCCCTTACCAGCGTCACCCAGCCGACCAGCACAACCGCGTCCGACGTGAGCGGATCCTCGATGGCAGTGATGTCCGCACCACTATCATGTTGCGCAACATTCCCAACAAGATGGACTGGGTAAGTTGACTCTCCTCTCTTGGTTCATACCTCCGGGATCCGCTGACCATGTCTCAGATGTCACTCAAGACCCTCCTCGATGAGATCTGCTTCGGCACTTACGACTTCCTCTATCTGCGCATCGACTTCAAGTCTGGCTGCAACGTCGGTAAGCCCTCACTGCACTGCATCCTCTGTAAATTCCACATCATCTGAGTGTCTCCACACTTGCCTATCTGCCTCTACCTTCTTCGTCAATCATGTGCTAACCCTCTCGCAGGCTATGCCTTCATCAACTTCGCTGACGTCAGCGGTATGACCGCCCTCATCGACCGCCTCGAGCGTCGCAACTGGACGGCTTACCGCTCTTCCAAGGCTGCCGAGATCTCTTACGCCACCATCCAAGGCCGCGAGGCTCTGGTGCAGAAGTTCCGCAACTCTTCCGTCATGCAGGAGACTCCTTTCTGTCGCCCTCGCCTCTTCCTCACCTACCTCGACGCCGACATGTCTGACAAGCTTCGCGCCACCGGCACCGAGCAGCCTTTTCCTCGTCCTGACAACCTGTCTAAGCTTCAGCGTTCCATGGACAGCGCACGCAGCATTGGCCTCTATCCTCCTCATGGATTCTCCGCTGTATCTGAGCACCGCAACCGTGCCAGCGCATACGATCGCGGCACTCCTCGTGACATGCTCCAGGCTGCCGTGAACTTCGCTCGTCAGCGTGCTGCTCCCGTTCCCCTTCAAGGCCTCAGCGACTTGCAGAAGCACGACGTTGAGGTCTGGTACTCATACAACTACGGTCAGGGTCAAGTTGGATACATCCCCTTCAACTACATCCCCATGACCCATGTCGCTCAGTACTTCGCTGAACAGCAGGCTTCTCCCAACTCCGTCGCCGTCAACCACCCCGGTGTCATCGGCGCTCCTGTCGTCAACACTCCTTACAAGCGCGAGCACATTGGCACCACTACTACCACTCCCACTCGCCGCTCTCGCGTCAACGGCAGCCCTTCGTACGGTCGCTCCAGCCGCCGTGGATCGGCCAACGGCAACTTTGCCTAGAAGTTTGCAGATTGCAGCAGGCCTCCACTGTCTCCTTCATTGTTTCGATTTGTTACCACCTCACTGTCAGATCAGAACGTTCCGCTAGGACTTCTTCAAGTATGACCATGGTTTAACAGTTCCAACATGATACAAATTCGGCGTTGGTGGCTTCTTGATGAACTTCAATCCGACCTGGATCTCGGTATGATGGTGGGTATGGATACAATCTCTGTGCCAGATCATGTAGTTTAGACGTCGTCTCCATAGAAACAAAAGCTTTGCTTAACTTCATTGTGTGTTCTTCTGTTCGTTGTGACTTGATTTTGCCTCAATGATGAAGTCGGTGATCCAATGACTGGCAAGCAAGTCGACCTGCAGGTTTGGTGATTGAAGAGTTGCTCAAGCAAGATTGCGCAGGCAATGGAGCAAACACTCCATGATTATGATACTACGTCCCCTATCATGATTAAAGCTACACAGCTCGACTGGTATACAAGCTCATCACCATAGCTGTGTAGCTATAGGAAAGGATAATGAAGTACTTGCAGCGGAGCCGTACGCCATCTGCATCACCTTGGTGGATGACGGCGTGCCACATCATGACGAAGTGCTCAGAGAGCACCCTAAGCAGCATTTTTAGATGCTCATCAGATGAACGCCTTGATGATATTGGCCTTTCCGCGTGGCTGCAAGACCTTCGCAAGGCGTGATAGAGCGCCATTCGCAGCTCCGCACATAATTGGAACCACCTTGCGAGCGGCTCTTGAGGTACAAGCGCCTCTTGGTGATGCTGAAGCTCGCAAGGGCAGTTCTGAGCCTGTGTAGACAACTGCTCGTGCAGATGGAGCTCCCCAGGCTCAGCTCATCTGCCTTTCGCCCCGCCGCATACAGTGCTCTGGGAGCTACAACGCAGCAGCGGTGGTGAGCGCACGGACATGAAGCTCGCCGTGTGTATGGTGGTGGAGTAGCCCGCAGCGTGCCTCTGACCAGCTTCTCACAACAACAACAACACCACACCAAGCACTCTTCTCAAACAACTCTTGAAGCATACAATCTTCTCAGCCGAATACTCCGTATCAACATGCTGGACGACGACGTTCTCAACATGATGGCTTTCGCTGTGTTGACTGGAGAGTACGCGCTCGCCCGCTGCCGGACTCTTCGAGACCAAATCCGCGACTGCCTCCAGAGGATTGGCGAACTGTACGTGCTCGAGCCCGTCGACAGGAGCATTGACACTCAGCAAGAGTATTGGGCAATCTATATCGGGCTGAGGTGCCTTCTCGTCGAGCACGTGGCCGAGGAAATTGTCTGCAGGTTCTTCTACACCTGGGCGGTGACCTACCTCGACGTCATGTCAATGATGGCAGAAGAAGGCAGCCAGTAAGAAGAAGTTTGCGACTGACAGTGAGCGCTCAATGGTATGTGGCCCCTAGAGTGTTGTTTGCCTGATTGTTTGGCTTGCGGAGACACCTACGGAGACCCCCGCACTCGACCGCAACGATCATGCGATCTGCAGCCCTGCTCTTGCTGGCATCAGAGACATCCGCGATAGACTGCTTACGAGTTCGTATGCTGATGAGATCCTCTGGGTCGGGTCAGGTGCCAGCCTTGTCGCCTCGATAGGAGCTTGAGATGCCGCAGGATCATGCCGCTCCTTGTGATTGATCGAGATAGGACTCGCTGACGGCATCCAGGGATCAAGATAACGAAGAGAACGAGAGCGAGAGAACGATACGAGCGACACCAGCGCTGGACCTATGCTGTCGACAAGCACCCTTCGTGGAGAACCCCCCCCCCCCCCCCCCTCTTCTCGTCACCTTCGGACATGATACCGGCGTTTCGAGACCGAGCCTAGCCCTCTCGAGCTATCGTCAGGCGGCTTCCGGCGAACATCCATCTCTTGCAATAGAATGGCCCTAAAATGGATATGAGGGCATCATAGGGCTGTATGGACGTACGATACGACCTCAGATGAATCTTGAAGCCATCAGAACGCGTCAGATATCCTGTTCAATCCCCTGCCATTGGCCGAAACTTGCAAGAATCACTGGTAGAATGCGCTGGTCCAATTGAAAACGACGACGTCTTCTTCGGACATATCACAAGAAGTGTCGTTGGCTGTTGTACAACGACTGCAACCCCGTCCCCAGGCCAAGTTCGGAGACACTAGCAGCTGGGAAGCTACATGACCCATGGATCCATGCATAAGGCTTTCGGATGCTACGACGAGCTGTGTTCCGCCTCTAGGCTTTGCAAGACCATGTTTGCTTCACCTGCAACTCTATTACTTCTTTCTTCGCGTATGGGCGGGTGCAGGGCACTCTCCGCCGCCGTTAATGTTCATTTCTCATCAAGACAGGGACCTTGGAAAGTACTGTTCCGGTTGAGCCAGCTGCTCCTTGATGTCACAGTGTGCGGCGAATGAGCAAGCCATGACTGTTACCCTCGAGGATTCGACAAATTCTTGCGGCCCTCTCCAAAAAGGTCCGCCCAGCTTCGCAGCTCAATACAAGATCTGTTTATGAGCCCGAAAGCGTTATAGCATCGTGAGACGCTTTGAATTCAGTATCGTGGTGGTGAGGTTCGAAGGCCGTGGGTGATGCTCTTTCGCGGACGCACAACTCGATCGACTCAACGATGGGCCTCCCGGAATCTACAAGGTCTCCTCGCAGCTCGAGACAGCTCATATATGTATCTGCTGAACGTCGTGTGCCGCTCAGGATCCGTCCCAACGGTGTGCCGAAGAAAAGCGCAAGTATCTTGCTGACACATTCGGAATCCCACGCAACCGCATGTTCTCCTCTCGCAACACGCGCTTCGCAGAGGAAATTCGACATGAGACCGCCGTGCCCGGCGTTCAAAGAGGTCTGTGAGATGTACGGATCGTTCGATCTCGCGCTCTTGCCGATTGGGTGCTTCAAGTCGCTCGTGTTGTTAGCAGGGTGAGGTGGTGAGCGAGGGTAGAGGGTTGGGATTGCATGCGTGAAGAGAGGCGGTCAGCCCGGCTGCAGGTGCTTCTCTACCTTCAGCATTACAGCTTCCTCTTCGGTCGCCTTGCATGGAGAAAAGCCTGGTTTTGATGGTGGGAGGGAGTGTGCGATGGTGGAAGGAGCTACCCACAACTTCAATGGCGCGCCGGGGAAGCTGCGGAGCGGGACCATGCACCAAAGCTCCGAATGCAAGGCTGCCAGCCTCCACACTCTACCGAGCCCTTGCGAGGATTCCATCAGACTGGCGAGCTGGTAAGAGGCACCCTGAACGTTCTCGAGCTCACCGTACAGATGTCGTAAGCTTGGAAAGAGTGTAATGGCAGCTTTCCTGGCGAACCTCAAAGCGGCCTCCCCAACCCCTCCGCAGCAGCTCACTGACCGCATCTACGCTTGTACTACCACCGTGCTGTAGTCGTCTCGATCGCAGTATCCGGTAGAGGGTAGTTGCATCCCCAGATCTACGGTTCAGGTCTACCGCTGAGGCAGAAGTAGTACAAGTGAGTTGTCACGCGCCCTCTCCGCATCTCGACAATTCCGGGAGACCCTGCGATATGCCTCCACCCCGGATTTGTGCTACACGCTGCTTGCATCTCACATCAGAACACGACTAAGGTATCACATTCGCTGAGTCGCTAAGCGTCGTGGATGTTGCAATACATTGCGAATGACCCCGTACTAGCAAAGTCTTCACCGCTTGCAGATTTTGACCGGAGGTTTCTCAAATTGATAAGACCATCTTCCCCATCCACGGTTCGTCTGCTGCAGATTCCCGTAGGATCAGGACCAGGGCTGTCGATATCACGTGTCGGGCAATGCAGTCTGCCTGAGCATATCGTTTCGCTGCTGGATCAGGGCTCGAGTACGCAATCAACATTGCGATTCAACACACGCGTCAAACGCGTCTTCTTTCTTCACCTTCAGTCTGCTTTCGCCATTCAGGCCCTCTCCCTCACCGCCAGCCAAAGCATGCAAATGCCTCTTACCTCTACTACAACATCATCACGATCAGAGCGACCTCCGCTGTGACGGCAAACTGCATTTCCGGCCGTTTCTATACCCTGACTACTCTCAACCCGCCTGCCAGGCAGGACGTCCGCATCCGTGCCCGGTGACCCGCAGAACGTCAGAAGTCCGCAAACTTGCCTCTTGAGCCTGATCGCGAGTTTTGGACATCCGCAGCCCTTCAAAAGCTGCCACCCAGCACCCAATTAGAACTTGGCCGCCTACAAATCTCGCAATGGCTCCCATTACCTCCCGCCAGACTATCAAGATGGCTACAGTTTCTCCTGACACTATCCTCAACGCCTCAAAGCATGAGAAAGAAATGCTGATCGACATCTACGAGCTCCTCAACAATCTTTTCGCCCGCAATCGCAACCAGCACCGCCGTAGCCATTGGTGGAAGAGCCTTCACGCTTTTCGCAAGCAACTGGCCCTGCTCCTTTCAGAGGTAGACACTGGCAAGAAGTCCGAGCGCCCCAGCAAAATTGAAGCTAGGCTCAAGTACTGGGACGAGAAGTGTGTGCATGTCTGGTACTGGTAGGGATCATCCTATCTCTAAGCATATAGCAAGCCTAACAAGCAGCAGCCAATTCTCTCAGCTCATCGCTGTCGGACCTTTCGCCATGCTGGGCTTGGTACTGATGGCTTCTGTCGCACGTCTGTGCCGCATCACAGGCATCACCACGGCGTACGAGGAGATCGCCTCGGCCGACATCAAAGGTGTGCTGACCGCTAACGACGAGCTTTCCATGTCAGACGAGTTCGCAGGCGTCATCGATGAGGATCACGGATGGGATGAGGGCGTAGTGATCGAGAGAGAGGATTGAAGGGGCATCAAAACGTCAAACAATAGTTTGCACAGACAGGTCAATCAGCGGCATGATACCGGAACAGGCGTTCAGGAGGATTTCATGCATTCGATTCGCTGCTATGCTCAATTACTTAATTTTCGTCTTCCTCACCCACGTACAAAGTGTCACTTTCGTTTTCCTCGCCATTTATCCATCGCGCTGCCACTCTACCCGTCTCCTCACCAAGCTCCCGCATCTTGCTAGCTGGCCTGGTGTTCATTCCGTGATCCGCCTCTCTCACTACTACCAGTCGTGACTTTGCCTGCATCCTGATTCTGACTCCATCAAGCAAGTCGAGCGGACACATCGCGTCCCGGTCTCCTACGACGAACAGTACATCCGTCTCTTTTGGCAAATCCAACAGTATCTGATCCCTGACATCTTTCGGTCCCTGCAGCGGGTAGCTCACAAGCACCAATCTCACCCTCCCCACCAGCTTCTCCTTCTCCGCAGCAACGAGCTCCGTCGCAGCCATCACAGCAGCTCGTGCGCCCATACTGCGTCCGCCAAACACGACATCCGTTGCTTCACCGTCTAGATGTGCGCGGCAAGCATGGAAACCTTTCGTACGTGCGCCGAGACTTGAGGAGCCTTGGAATACTAGTAACGCGGTGGAGGAAGTTGCTGAGAAGCCGGTGCAGAAGTTGACGACTGCGGGCGCGGAGAGGGTACCGCCTGCGCCGTGGGTGAATATGAAGGGTACTGAGTTCTTGGGTGTTTTCTTTGCAGTGGAGGGACGGTACTGCTGGCAGATGATGGGCTTGTTGACGAGATCAGAGTTGATGGTGAAGGTTGTGGTTGGCGTGGATGCTGGGGTTGGGCCATGACCGTCTGCTGGAGTTGCCGCTACATTGTTCGAGTCTGGCTTCGATTCGGACTCGGCCGTTGTCTTTGTGCTTTTCGACTTGGTAGCCTTTGTAGCTTTTGTGCGCTTCTTCTCCACCTTACCCGTTTTGTGGGCTTTGTGTTGCTTTGTGCTCAGGTCATCATTCCGAGACTGTTGCGTCTGTGAACGAGTCGAGGATCGTGTTGCACGCGTTGATTTCGGAACATCAACAGTGGGCGCCATCCTTTGTTCAATGCGTAAAGGATTTGATGAACTGTGCTACAAGCTCGAACTGGGCGATTGTTTTGTACTGGTCGACATGTAACGTTGTCGAGGAGAGAAGGTACGTCATCGGCGCGCCTGGCACGCGAACGCGTCCCGCTACCACTTGCGATCTCACTTGCTTTCTTAAAGTCTGTGCACAATTGCAGTGCGCTCATTGGAAGGGACTTTGATCGTAATGAGTGGTTCGTTGGCGAAACAAGTGGATATTACGTCCCTGAACCAACATGACCATTCCAATCAAGCTGCTATCTGCAATACCACGACTTGATCCAGAGACCCAATGACCCGTGGGGATTGGGTCTTGCTAGTGTTTCCGTCGTACTGCATGCATATATAAGACCCATCAACTCCTGCACAAGATGAATCAAAATACACATATCTATCTTGGACTATCCACCTACATCCTTCGAAGATCCTGCTCCAAAGAACACTTCCGCATTTGCCCTACTGCTCCCGTATGATGGCTCTCACGTGCTTGCACTGGTGCATCCGGAGTACTTGTGTACCTCCCTCCATAGCTCAGATAGCTCCTCAGGACTATATACATATTCATGATACACATACATCTCCCAATGGCCCCCAGCTTGCCTATACCAGACAAGAACAAAATGCCGGCCATCCACCGAGCATGCAACGAGGATTTGGAAGCCACGCTTGTGGAGTCTCGCTCTAAAGTTGGACAATCCCACCATGAGCGTTCAACCACCGATCCTGAGCACTACGACAGACTATTCATCAGCGTTTCGCTAGGAACTCGGATGTTCGCCTCCAACCCTGATCCGCAAGTGCAGACCAAGCCACTCTCCATTCCGCTGGAATCCAATCCGCTCACCAAAAAACTAGATGGCCTGTCCTGATGGACTAAGAGGACTGGTCAATATTGATTATGTCCCCTATGCAATCGACGAAGAATCCAACAGGCACGAACCCACTAGGGATTAGGTGCGCGCGGGAATCATACACAAGATCGCAAAGTCTACAAAACAAGTCAAAAGTCCACGAATTTGGTATTCGACTGAAGTAGCAGCGAGCGCTGGAATCTTGAAAGAGGTGATGGAGGTTCTATACAGGGAGAAGGGGTGTTTAGGGTAATGCCCTACGACGAAGAATTATTCTCAGTGGGCTTCAGTCAGTGAACCAGACAGGTCCGGAAGGATATGAGCTGACCACGTGGTGAAGACCTCCCTCCCAGTCTGAGGTTCGCCATATAGTCTGGGCACAGAAGGCTGCGATCGAATGCTGCTGTCTTTAGAACTGGCCCTTGCAGGGGTTACTAGCGTGATGACGTTCGCTTCCAGAAAAAAGTACCGTTCCGCGATCTCGGAACAGCCTCAACAACGCAAGATGAATTCGACACTGCGCAGCATACGGCCGCTCAGCAGGTCCCTCGGCCTTCAAAGCCCTGCGACGCGACCACAGCTCAGCAACGCAACATCGTTACAATCATGGATGCGCTCATTCCACTCCTCCGCGAGCCTGCGCGTCGTCGATCTTGCATACAAGCTTCACGATAACAACGGCAAAGCGAAGGGTGACCCAATTGTGATCATTCACGGTCTCTTCGGCAGCAAGAGGAACAATCAAAGCGTCAGCAAGTAAGACTGTCTTCGTTTTAACATGCGATAATGTGCTGACCACTCAGCGTCTTTGCGCGCGACCTCTCCCGCCCCGTCTACGCCATCGACACGCGAAACCACGGTGACTCGCCACACGATAAGGTCCACAACTATATCGCGCTGGCCGAAGATGTCGAAGCCTTCCTAAAGAAGCATAACCTGAAGAACTCGACCCTCATCGGCCACTCGATGGGCGCGAAGACTGTCATGACAATGGCCCTACGTGACCCCTCGTGCTGCGCCAACATCATCCCCGTCGACAACTCGCCAGTCGATGCTGCCCTCTCATCCGACTTCCCCAAGTACGCAGAAGGCATGAAGGAGGTGGACGAGGCCAAGCCTAAGAGCCAAAGGGCAGCGGACGAGGTCCTGCAGCCGTACGCCAAGGATCTGCCCATCAGGCAATTCTTGCTGTCGAACCTGGTGCGCCCTGCTCCCGGGGAGCCTTTGCAGTGGAGGATCCCGGTCAACATTCTCGCCAAGTCGCTAGACAACATGGCCGACTTTCCGTTCAACAACCCAGATCAGCATAGCTTCAGCAAGCGCGCGCTGTTTATTCGAGGCACCAAGAGCCGTTACGTCAGCGACGAGACACTCCCCATCATCGGCCGCTTCTTCCCGCGGTTCGAGCTTGTAGACGTTGACTGCGGGCACTGGGTCATTAGCGAGAAGCCGGAGGAGTTCATCAAGGCGGTCGTTGACTTCCTGAAAGAGGAGCAGTAATTCTAATACTACTTAGAGATGGTTTGATGGATTTGGTGGCATTTCTGGATATCAAGAGGCGTTCACATAGACATCTGCGGCAAATGCCCTGTTCATACCCATAGATTTCATACAAAGTCAAGAAAAAGAAAGAGTTGGTTAAAAAGGCACACTGGAGAGAGGGCTGTTATAAGAGTCTGCGCCGGATATCCACGATCCGTCAATGACGTCCATGCAAATGACATGGCACAGATTAGCCCGCTAGTCTTTGTTACTCAAAGATTGTTCTACCGGATATATTTTGTGGGGTTTCAGAGAGTAAGACGCAATTCGGGTGATTTGCTACAAGTGTACAGAAAGGATCGACGGTTGGCAGAACCAGATCTGCTCCTGTTGAACACCGGCTCAGAATACCAGGATATGAGAACGTCATTGCATTGACCAGCGAAAAAAACAAGAATCAGAGGCATTAGGGCTACTGCCTTACCTGGATCGTGCCGCAAAGGTACACGGTTCAGTCCAGTAATAAGGGAAACGGCGTAGACAAACGCACCTTCACGACGTCGAAGTGCTGTTTAATAGCTCCATGTTGTAAAGTCTAAGCATTTCCTCCATTCCTGGGAGATAGCAGTCATGACATTCGCGACCTACTTCTTGATGGCGTTCCCATCTTATATTCTTATTCACAGCGCACATGGGTTCATCGATGTAAGATCTCGCAAGTATTTCCCGAGTTTTACTCGAGTAGGTATTCAGGATATCTGTCCCCTTCAGTCACATCGTCTACGTCTAGCGTGGAGCCAGCCGGCCTCGCTGTCCTTGACGGTTAAGTCTGCTCACCGTGAGGCAAGTCTGCTGCCTCATGTGGGTCCACTTATTGCGTTTGCAGGTGAAAGTGAGTCGTCACCTAGCAGCTACCTCAACTGGCCTTGACACGGGATCGGCAGACTGGGATGATCTGGACGCCGTTGATGAAGATGTCTCCCGGCGCCACAACGGTCCGCCTCCTCAGCGCTGAGCGTTCTGCCTCATCACAACATTCTGATTGACTGGCAACCCTCTTGTTATCTTCTGGCAACCCTCTTGTTGTCTTCTGGCAACCTCCTGTTGACTTCACTGGCAACCCTGTTGATTTCACTGGCAACCCTGTTGACTCACTGGCAACCTCCCGTTGTCTTCATTGGCAACCGTAGTTAACTTCGCTAGCAACCGTAGTAGCTCCGTAGATTGAGACAAGCCCACGTATTGTCAATGACCGATACCACTACATACTTTTCAAATTTACATCAACTGCTTCGTAACAAATATGCTAGATCATGTCTTCGCACAGTGACGCTCGGTAGTCCGACTCCTACCAAGACACCTACTAACCGCGCTACTCCATGAGAAAGGACCCACAGAATTGCCATTCGCTGATAAGTTTCAACAAGGCCAGCAGGCACATGCAAGTCGTTTGTCCGCTTTGATGATACTACTAAGCTCGTCATTGACTATAAGAGTATCAACAACGAAATCGATGACATCGCTGAGTCTATTGCAGAAGGATCAATGGCCCAGAACTCAAGCAGTACTACTTCCGTCATGTTATGCTGTCGGCAGAACTTCGTTAGCCTTACTCGGAGCGCAGTGCGCATACGCCAAACTGAAGTCTTCTCGCTCTTCCACTCTGATATCGATGGCAACGCCAAATATGCCCGTCGTTACGGAGGTACATGATATGAGCATACTACGGCCTTATGAAGGCTTGACTGAGGGCGGAGGTATTCACGTCGATATTGAATGACGAGGTTCACGACTTTATTAATCACGGACTAGTCCACTATGTTCGTTAACTTTCGTCTACATTCAGTCTTTGCCTCAGACCGTGTAGGTTTTTGTCGATTAGAAGCGGGCTATTAGCTTGTAAAATTATCCAGGGGACGTATGAGAGACCGTGAGATGTACTTGGGACAGTGGATGATCAAGGTAGGACCACTACAGGGAAAAGAGAGGGTAACGCTGTTCACGCAGACCGACGGTGATAGCACAAAGTAGGGGAATACATTTCATAGTACTTGAGAAATTATAGTATCTTTGCGCCAGCTCTTCCGGTACACCACCACGCATCTTGATCACTATGTAGTGTACAGAAGACCATAAAACTACCTTGGGCTGTTCACAAGGACCAGCAGGAGGTCGTCCAGATGGACGACAAGAGGTCGATGAATGATAAACGACAATAGGTCGATAAATGACAATAGGTCGATAAATGACAATAGGTCGATAAACAACAATAGGTTGTTCAGATGAGCAGCAAGAGATCGTCTAGAAGAAGGGTAAGTCAAAGTAGATGTCGAGTTCAGACACTTAAGCCATCCAAAAGCCTTTATCTCGCCATGAAGCAGACCTGTCCCGGACGTCTTCAGGTAAAGGAAAGAAGACCAATATGTGCTTTTCTAAGCAATCTTTTACAAGCGTAACACATGGTCGAGGATCAGCCGCGTTGCAGCATGTCTGGCACGCCACATTGTATGACCTTGCTGCCATATTGTTTGACCTTGCTTTAGGGAAGTCTGATTTCCACATAATATTCTTTGCAATGCAGACTCCAGAATTGACGACTTTGTTCTGATTCTCGGGTGCCAGCTTCCTGCACGCCTGATTATGATACTTGTAGTCATTGAAGAGCTTGTTCAGAAAGGAGGTGAACTGGTCATGCAACTCTCGTAGGAGAGCGGTCAAGGGTTGACGCAGGTATTCACCGGTAGTTCCTGGGGCCCAGATGAAAACACTGAAGGCTGGCATTGTTGTTGCCTTCTTTTTTGTTCGTTTCGACGTTGATCGAAGCGGTGCCACGGCAGTTGACATATCAGCCAGTCGCGGTGGTGGAATCCTCGTACGGATGGAGCGCCTATCGCCCGTATATCTGGAGGCTTGAATTGACCCGGGTCTGTCTGAGGTGAAGGACTCATTGATAGCGAAGCCATCGTCATCGATAACAGGAATGAAGTGGTCCTCTTCGACAGGCACCGGGGTTGACGGCGGACGCCGGATATCTCGAGACGCAGAGTTTTGCTGAGGAGATAAGCTATGATGCTCTTGCTTTGTCATCGAACTCCTGTGAGGTTGGCGGCATGTTTTCGCTTCGCTCACGAAGACTAAGTCGCCGTCATCGTCACCAGGCACAGCGCGGCTACGTTGGCCTGTCATTGGGATAGCGGAGTGCATATCATCGCCTACTGAGTACATGGGATCTGCTGATAGATTTCATCGGCGCTTGCAACCTGTCCCAGGCGAGCGTGCTCTTATCCGAGTTCCTCGATGCTCACCGGGCTGCCGTGGATCCAGTATCTGGTGAGATGGCGTGCGGGACCTGTTTTTGAATTGCTGAGTGCTGGTCGTCCCCCGATGCGGCGATTGAGTCCTTCCCGACAGCCGCTGCTGTCGAAGATCTTCTGCCCGTTGTTGCAGATCATCCGCCTCTTGATGGAGTGTCAGCACCTGCTGCAAGAGCCTGCGCTCGCAATCTCTGCTGCGTTGCGTCTGCCCCGGCGATGCGAGTTGATGGTGCAGGTCCACGATGGAGTGCGGTGCCTGTCGTGTATGATTGCCTGAACGGGGTGTGGCAGACGGCTGTATGCTATGAACCAGACCTTGCTGGCGATGTTGTGAAGCAGATGTGAGCTGCTGAAAGAGAAGTGCGCGAGAGTTGCCCGGAGGGCGAGGTGGTGACTCGTGCTCATCCATCTGTGACTTCAGTCAGTGAGAGGAATGAAAGCAGGTATGGAAACTTACAGCTGATGGTGACTGCGGTGAGTTAGCGAGCCACAGCGTAGCTTCTTGAACTTTTATCAACACTGCGCCAAGATGTGCGCGTTCAGAAAGGCGCAAACGGCAGGTACGAGTACATCTTCACCTCCACAAAGTAACCCCTGGGGATCAATCACAGCGCCAGCTCAAACGCATGCCAGCGTTCTAGTTTCTAGATGGCAGATGTGGTGCTCCTCAGGAGCCATGCATCCTCTCCCAGAGGTAACTGCAAGGAGCTTAATAGGATGGCAGAGTCTCCCTCTTCCCAGCACACAGGGTCCCCAGACTACGAGATCCCCCAGCAGTTGTATACACGCGCTCCAAGACGGCCCCAGGAGGACATGCAGCACCATGCGCCCCTTCTGAGCAGCCAGAACCCCGGTGGGGGCGCTCCCAAACCTCGAGTCTCTGATGCCGTCCAACGCCACATCGCTGAGACTCAGCAAATTACCCAGCTATGGAACACCATCACTACTGCCTTCGCAGCAGCCGTAGATCAACACGCACAGGGCTACACTAACCCGCAAGAAGCCAGGATCGCACAGGAGCTGCAGCAGAGGGTCGTTCACGCGCTGACCTCCCTCTCCCCAAGCAACTCTCCCCCTAGCTCTCGCTGGAGCAGTGACACTAATCACAGCAACCCCGGGAGCCAAGAGTCAGGACGCCGCTCTTGGGCGGACGTAGCCAGAGACCCCCAAATCTCAGATAGGGGTGCCAACCGACCCCTGATCCCTGCTAAACCCCGGCCTGGTCCGTCGGCTAAGCCCAAAGAAGACGATCGAATCTTCATAGCCATCTCCAACCCAACAATGCGACTGCAACAACCCTCACCATTTGCGGTAAGACAGGCAGTTTGCAAGAGCATAGGAGGAATCACCCTGAGGGACATACCTGCCGCATCACCAATCAAAACAGGCTGGGCGATCACCCCAGCTAATAAGTCTATCCGGGACCAGCTTCTAACCCAAGAAAACCAGGAACTTCTAGCGAGAGCACTAGACGGAGACGCGGTAAGGGTCCCAGAACGCTGGATCAACTACGCAGTACAGGGAGTACCCAGTTCCCTTCGAACCCTCGACGGCACAGAACTACCCACGACTATCCAGCTAGTGGAGGAAGAGGTATGCTCGCAAACAGGCAGGCAGCCGGTCAGCTGCAGGGCCTCACGACATGGAGCCAACCACCGTGGCCTTACCACCTGGATCATCTCTTACAAGGAGCCAGTCCGCTCGTTCCGCCTTTTTGGTATCAGCGAGTACTCCAAGGTGATCAACAAGCACCCTACCATCCAGCGCCACAACCCAGGCTGCCAGGGCTACTGTAACGCTGCCCGATGCACCCAGGTAGCGCGCTGCGTGCACTGTGGAGACCGCACAGACAGACACCAAGGACCGTACGGGGACAACTGCGCCCACAAAGCCGTGTGCGCCAACTGCCACGGACCACACCCAGCTAGCCACGCCAACTGCCCTGCAGCCCCTCGCCGGGTCAACGGACACAGCATCAAGCCTACAAGAGCCGAGCTGAAGGCTATCCGACGCGCAGGCAAGATAGCACAGCAGCACCTCTACAGGACAGTCGAAGAGACCCTCAGACAGGCAACGCTTCAGCCTGAGACTACTCCTCTAGAGGCATCGGAGACAGCGCCTCCCCAGCCTCCCACCCAGAGGCAAGAAGGAGATAGCAGGGCTTCCGCATCACTTCCTACAACGACTAACTCCTATCCATCCTCCTCTTCCACTGGCAGAGCAAAGAGACCAAGGCGGGCCGCCACAGGCCAGAGAAGCCTCAATGTAGGACAGCTGTCTGCCGGCAGCATCCGCCCACAATCGACTATCCACACTGACCCGTCCACCTCGGAGAGGGAAGACACCAGCATGAGCGATGACCCGCCATCGTCATGCTAGAACACCCCTACAACATACCAGCCCACAACAGGCGTCAACAGCACAGTCTACCAAGCAGACAACTCCGTGTATGCTGGGCCAACGTCGGCAGATGCTCGCCCTGGCACATCACAACACTAGAGCTGGCCTTCCAGAAGGGCATAGATGTTGTGTGTGTTCAAGAGCCCTTCGCATGTGCCAACTCGAGAACATCCACTCACCCTGGTTTCAAGCACCTAGCACCTATCAGCACCTGGGACAGCCCCAACACACCAGGCTCAGTCCGCCCTAGAGTGATGACATACATCCGCAGAGGCCGCCACCTACGGTACCAGGCTAGAGAGAGTCTCAACCACCCAGACATGCTATGGGCGGTAGTAAATGGAGTCGCCATACTCAACTGCTACAGACAGCCACACACCCCAGACGTCATTCAATACGTCACACATCTGACACCCCCTCAGCTCTGCCTTGTCGGGGGCGACTTTAACGCCAGACACGAATCCTTTGAGCCTACCATCACTGCAGCCAACGGAGGAGTGGAGCTAGCTAGATGGGCTGCCAACGCGTCTATGGACTACATTGGTGTGCCAGGGCAGCCAACACACTGCGCTGGTCACGTTCTTGACCTCACCTTCTCTAACATCCCGTTTGCCCAGTCTGCTGTCGATGCTAGCATGCACAGCGGCTCAGATCATGAGACGATAGTGACCTCTGTCCCCATCTCCACACCAGGCACTCCGCAACTAGAACAGTACCGCTACAGAGTTCCAGAGGCGAGCCTAGCTAAGTTCGCTGGGCTGGTAGAAATGGGTGCCCAAAACATCGCAGACCCGCTTGCAACACAGGATGCAGCACAGCTAGAAGAATGCGTCACGCTGCTCACAGAGGCTATACAGCACTCTGTACAGGCAGCAGGCAAGCTCAACCGCAAGGAAGGCCGCGCTGCACCATGGTGGACCGAGGAGTGCAAGACCGCCTACCAGGCCTACAAACGTGCTAGACAGCTCTGCTCTGGCAGTCTACCAGAGGAGAGACAGGCCTTCAAGACTACCGTCCGACAGGCCAAGAGGCAGTACTGGAGGCACGTCATCGATAACGCTAGAGACGACAAGGACCTGTTCAAGATCATTGCCTGGCACAAGCTCACGCCAGAGAACCAGGACACTCCCCTCGAAGTGAACAACAGAACGATATCAGACCCCCTAGAGAAAGCAGAGGCACTTAGACAGGAAGTTCTCAACCGCTACACAGCAGAAGATGACCTCGGACAGCGTCCAGACCAGGAGGCTGCAGCCACCCTCCCGTGGAGCACACACATCTCACTTGAGGAGTGTGAGCGAAACACGATAGGGGTGTCAAGCACATCACCAGGTACTGACCGCTCTACAGTGCGACTACTCCGCGCCTGCTGGACTCAGGTGGGGGAACTCGTACGAAGGATCTTCCAGCGGTGTCTTGAACTCAACCACTTCCCGGCGCAATGGAAGCTTGCAGAGGTAGCCATGATACCGAAAGTGGGGAAAACAGACCGGACATCGCCCCGCTCCTGGAGACCGATAGCGCTTCTGTCTTGTATTGGAAAGGGACTCGAACGAACTGTGGCTAGACGTATTGCATGGACTGCCATGACACACAAGATCCTCAGCCCCCAGCATGGCGGCGCGCTTCCAAAACGCTCTGCAGCAGACCTCACTGCAGCGTTCACCCACGACACTGAAGCAGCATGGGTGCTTGGAAAGCACGTCACTATGGTCACCCTAGATGTGCAAGGCGCGTTTGACGCTCTCCTGAAGAACCGCCTGTTGCATCGGATGGCCCAACAGGGCTGGCCACAAAGGACGATCCTCTTTGTAGACTCATTCCTAACTGACCGGAGGGTGCAAGTCCGCCTTGGCCAGGTCACCACTCCTAGCTACGCAGTTGCCTGCGGCACACCCCAGGGGTCGCCTCTCTCACCCGTCCTGTACACACTGTACCTGGCAGAGCTACTATCCATGGACACTGAACGGAGGTTTGGGTACGCAGACGACATATGTCTATACCAGGCCTCACACTCTATGGACGACAACGTCGAGCTCCTCGCAGAAGACCTAAGGGAGATCAGAGCATGGGGTGAGGCTAATAAGGTTACCTTTGCTCCAGAAAAGCAGGAAATGATCCACCTGACCAGACAGCGGAGCAGCTATGCGCCTCCCTGCGTCGTAGATGAACAGCTCACGATCTATCCAATCCTCCCGGGTGGAGAGCACAGTCAGCCAGCCCTGCGCTGGTTAGGCGTGTGGTTTGACCGCAGACTCACCTTCCGACGGCATGTAGCTACGCGCACGGCAAAAGCTGCCAAGGTAGCCTATCACATTCGCAGCCTAGCTAGGACTACCTATGGACCCCCAGCCAGCTCCCTCCGCAAGGCCACTGTTGCCTGTGTGTACCCATCACTCCTGTATGGAACTGAATGCTGGTACAGAGGCCGCACCAAAAAGCCACACACACTTAAACCAGGCAGGCCACAAGAGGTCAGCGCTTACATTGGGTGGCACATAGCTGCCATAGACAAAACACTAGCCATAGCGGCAAGAGGCATCCTACCAGCGTGGAGAACAACCCCTATAGCTGCACTCTTCCGAGACGCCGGACTGCTACCGGCAGCAGTGGCACTCGAGGAAGCCAGACTCAGATTTGCAACCCACCTGCGCACTACAGATGCAGACCACCCTCTCACTAGGCGCACAGCAGTACCTATCGTAAACAGGGGCGTAAAAACCGGACAACCCCAGCGAGTCAAGACGAAAGTCCAACAGATGGCATCTCTTCTACCAGAGACCCCCAGGACTACACTCTCAGCCCCTCACTACTCGACTGGCTGCCGAACAGACCCGACGCTTGGCCTAGACAAGAAGACTGCAGCTAAGGCTTTTAAAGAATGGTGGGCCCAGCTCTCACCACTAGAAGTCACTATCTTCTCAGATGGCTCTGAACAGTACACAAAGGAAGGAGAAAAGCGGGTTACCTACGGCTTTGCAGTGTATCAGAACGGAAAACAACTGCACACTGGACGCGGGTCACTCAACCCTACCTCGCACGTCTTTGACGCGGAAGTAGTAGGAGCATGGAGAGGCCTCCAGCATACCGTAAGGCAACCAGAGCTCCGCACCCGCCGAATCTGGCTGTGCATAGACAGCACCTCAGTGGTCTGGTGCCTCAGGGGCGACGCACCTCCTACCTCTCAATGGGCCTTCCTGGAGTGCCATGGCGCCATGGAGACACACGACGTCTCTATCAAATGGGCCCCTGGACACCTAGACATTGAGGGGAACGAGGCAGCAGACAGATTAGCCAACCTAGAAGCCCAGCACCCCTCACCCCCGACTGGAAAAGCCGCTCTGCCTACACTCTCAGGCATCAAGACGATAGCCCGCAAGACACTGCGACACACACAACAGACCTGGTGGTCTGACAAGAAGACTAAGCTCTCGAAATGGTACAAGAGCTGGGACTTAGACTATGCACCACGCAGCAGTCCAAGGGAACTAGACCTACCAAGGGCCACGTTAGCCAGGCTCCTCTCCATCCAATCTAGGCATGGGGACTTTGCCTGGTATCACCGAATGTACAATCACAAGGATGCAAACCTTAGCTGCTCATGCGGGCGCGACAAGACGCCAGAACACCTCGTGCTCTGCCGCAAGACCCGCGGGAGCTTTAGCAGATGGCCGCTGCGACCACCAATACTACCATCCAGCCAGGCTGATGGCCTAGCGTACACTGCAGCACTAGTGAAGGAGCCAGAGGCCTTTGACGCCTTTGTCAAACTTACACAGTACTTCACCAAGATCTGCCCCCGCTAGCTCCTGCAGCCCTGCAACAGCAGCAAACACCTGCACCTAGTTCTGCTAGGTCCAGCACAATCGATGCAACACTCTTCACCCCTCCACCCCTCCACCCCTCCACCCCTTCACCCCCTCCACTCACACGATCTCTCTTTCTCTCTCTCCTACGGCACATATATGCCTCAGAATGCAAGGAAATTACCCTAATATACATACATCGCTTAGCCTCCCCAACTGGACGGGGAGCTGTAGTTCTGAAATGGTAGCAATACCCGCGCAGGCAAGAAATGCTTTCTAAGGTAGTGTATCAGCACTGTAATTCCATAGCTTAGCACGTCGTACATGCCCTTCGGGAGGCGAGATGATGGACTTATTCCACATCAACTAGACGAAAAATGAATACCAACCAACCAACCAACCAACCCAGAGGTAACTGGGTTCCAAGAGCAATCTCATCTCTTTGCTTGCCAGATCCCACACGATACACTACAAGTTCTGACCCGCGGTAGTATGACTTTACGAGACAGCATAACTTGAAATGCATGGATGTTATGGCCATCACGGCGGAGTCATGTTCGAACCCGAGAATTGATCGTTGCGGAGATAAAACATAAAAGCGATTTAATGTGCAGAATAATAGTCAAATTTGAAAGCAATGACATCGGAAGGCAATGGGATCTGCGCAGGGATCACAAAGTGCTAATTTTGCGTAACCAGAAAACCTCGCAACCTTACTGTTGCGTTCGGTCCCTGTTGCTCATCTGCTCCAGAGCTGCTGTGAATCGTCGTGCGGGGACTGCTGTGTACTGCAGAACGTTTGGCAAAGGCCACGCCAGCATCTGACCCCTATCTTTGCTGCAATTTCCTTCGGATCCACTTACTGCTCAAGTCTTTTTCTTTTGTAAATCCTCCCTCTATTTCTTGAGTTCTTGAGACTGAGATGGAGTCTATAAGCGACCCAAGCAGATCGCTGCCGAATCGATTTAGCGTGATGGATGAGTACAAGCAGGTAGGCACCTTCACGATAGCCTCGACTAGCGCATCGCTAACGATGCAAAGCATTTAAACGTCTCGGAAAACAAGCGTTTAAAGCGGAGACGAAGTTGGACGGACCAGAATATGGCGTACCAGAGCTTACCTCATGGCAAGACCTACGCTGTCCTTGCAGCTGAAGGCATCGTGGCCCGTGCGAAACAGGTATGGTCGGCGACCGGAAACTCCTCAATGACCATGGAGGACTGGCAGTAACAGCTTGCAGATTCTGGAGGAAGACGATGAGAGGAGGAAGTCGTCGTCGACAACGAGCTCGGCAAACACAAGCTCAACGCAGAGCTAAAAGATTTTACACCCTTCGTTTCAAGGCATGGCGCACGGAGTCCCCAGAAGCACAAACACGGTGTTCCCTTTGTCCTTAGTGTTCGGCGACAGAATGTAGATGAAGTCTGCTATTGCATGAGAGGAGATAGATGAGGAAGGTAATGAGAAGGGCGGAAGGGCGACGTTTGCGCACGGCATCCTCCACACCGAGCTAGGTCTGCTTAGTCATGCCCCATCCATTAGGCATCTACTTTTGTCCAAACACATTTACACGCTCCGATCTTAACTGTGAGCTCCGGCATTCCCAAAGTCAACATGTCAATCATAGTGCGTGATGTCTCCGACAACGAGCTCCACCGCGCCTGTATTATCGAAGCAGCGGCCTTCGCCGACAGCGACCTGAACGCCATCCTCTTCCCTGGACCATTTCCTCTGGACTCTCAGCAAAAGCGCGTGGATCAGCTCATTCAAATGCGCAAGGATGACCCAACGGCAATCTACATGCAAGCCATCGATACAACATCAGGGCGCATGATAGCCTCTTCCAAGTGGCACATATACAAAACGCCTGAGGAGACCAAAAAACCAACCAGAAAGATGGAGTTTGGACCCGGGACTAACGCAGATGCCTGTATGGCTTTCTTTGGAGGCATGAAGGAGAGGAAACAGGAGATCATGGGTGGTCGACCCTACATCTGTAGGTTGCAGCTGCGCATGGCACAAGGATCTTATTGATGCAGGTCAGATCTCCACATGTTGCACACGGATCCCGAGTTGCAGGGTCGCGGAGCTGGTAGTGCGTTACTTGACTGGGGGAAGAGGAAGGCAGAGGAGCTGGGGCTGCCTATCTATCTGGAGTCAAGTGCTGTGGGTCATGGATTCTACAGGAAGCATGGGTTCAGGGACATCGAGGTGATGGATATCGACTTCAGTCCGTTCGGTGGGCCAATCCATAAGCAGCCTCTGATGATTCGTGAGGCCGCTGGGACAGCTTGAGGAGTAGAGTTGCGATTGGAAATCGATTCAGACGTCAGTGGCGTTGAGGTTTCACAATGTATCTGCCAATCTGCGACGAATGCCTCCCTGAGATCTGGGTTGACTGTTACATGCATTGATGTGTGACCTTGTCAAAGAATCATGCTCCGATTGACGGGCAAAGCAGCTATCTGTGCTTCGTCTCAAAATTCGGAGAGAAGACCAAAACGGGAGGAGGTCGTTTTCGATGACAGCTGATACATTGTGTCCTCTACGGAGGCTACATCTGAACTTGCACACACACACTCCCCACTAGATCAGTACAATATAGGTTAGTCATAGATGAAGTTTGTAGATCAACGTTGCCGGCCATAAACCTTCTTCGGCTTGCTGACCTTGGTGGGGGAAAGTGGCTCAAGGACTGATCGACGTCCCTGGGGCTGCTTGAGTGCAGAACCAACCCAGTCAGGATCCCTCGTCTTAGGTCTCTGTGGCTTCAAAAACACCTCGGGAGGAGTCTCCTGAACTACGACCTCGTTTTCCACTTGTGACTTAGGCTCCGCCTGTGTATCATAGTGGAACTGCGTACGCGGGTATCGATGCTGCCACCATTGCTCCACGCCCTCGTGAGCTTCACTTTCTCCAGACGGGGTCTTCGGTACCTGGACTGTCTCCTCTCGGCGAAGATTGCGTAGATTTGTGCCGCCATCTCTAGTGTTATGGACTGGGGTATCGAGGTCGTCGAGGTCGACTATCTCCCTCTGAAAGTACCTACCTCGCGTGATCGTACTTACACGTTGCAGCTGCCCGGAACCCCCTTCGATGGGGCCTTCGTACCTTCTAGATTGCGGTCTCGAAGGACCATACTCTCCTAGCTTGTGGTCTGTTTTTTGTTCGTCAGACGGCCAATGACGCGCAGCATTGAAGTAAGCTTCGGGTTGTGTAAGTTCGTCACTCTCGCCGTACGTACGAGACTCTTCATCCGGAGAAGAGTGCGCATGGGAGGATGCTTCAGGCTGGCTTGCGAACTGAGCGTTGCACTGCGGCTCGTCGGTGAGCTGGAAATTGTCAACCAGGCTCTCCTGAGAGGACAGTCGCTGATAGGTGAAGAAACGTGAGGCTATGTCTTTAGTTGAGATATTTCTGAGGGGCTGTACTGGCGTCAAAGCTGACTTCCAAGTCGGGATCTGTTCGATGAGCTGATTATCCTTTGGGCGCGGATGCCAGTCCCTGACAGATCGTTCGTACTGAGCTTCGAATTCGGCCGCCATCATTGGGTGGGTGAACCAAACGTGGTGCAATGCTTCTGTTGCCGACATACGATCTTTCTCGTTCAAAACTAGGAGTCGCTTGACGAAGTCTTTGGCTGCTGGCGTAATCGGACCCCACAATGGGTGATACTCGTCATCCAGAACGCTAAGGTCACATTGCGCGGCAAGCCGGAGGATGACACGTCGAGCGTCCTCTTCGAAGAGACCATTCTGCCGACAGCTAAAGATTTGCTCGCCAGTAAGTACAGCCGCCGTGATTGACCCGACAGACCACATGTCAACGCTGAGGGAATAACCGCAACTCTGGGGTATCTCGTGATTGGCCTTGTGGACCTCCGGTGCTGTGTATTCCAGAGTACCTACGATGCTGAACATGCGCCTCAGCTTGCTGTTTGTGTAATCACGTTGTGAGTGTGCATTTGGTAAGAAGCGAGCATGGCCAAAGTCGGTAATGACAACGCGCGCACCACTATCGAGCGATGTCATTAGAATGTTGTCAGGCTTGAGGTCTCTGTGTACGATATCTTGGCCATGGAGGTACTCTAAGCCAATCAGTACTTGCCGGATGATGACCGCCGATTCAATGCTCGGGATTTTGCCCTGCTTGTATTGGATGTACGAGAAAAGATCGCCGCCTGTGACGAGTTCTTGGATCATGTAAATGGTGTGTGGACTCCAGAACACCTTCTGTATGTGGACGATATTTGGATGACTGAGGTCTTTGAGGATGTCGAATTCGCGAAAACAGCTCTGGACCTTATCTGGAAGTTGATCGATAGCTTGACTCGAGGTCCGTTGCGCAGTGGATGCACGTAAATCAGCGCGCCGATCGTAGAGCTTTTCGAGATTGACGATCTTGCAAGCAAGCTGGCGTTGATTACTCTGGTCAATCCCAATGAGCACTTTACCGTATCCACCCTCACCAAGCAGCCGGCCAGTGACCAGGTATCGAGATGCAAGAATGGCTCTTTCACGCTCCTGAGTCGCAGTGAGTGAACACTGCTTGACCTTGCCAGACGAGCGATACACGAGCGTGACGGTCTTTGAAAGTTGCAGCTCATCTCCATGGTCGAGGAGGAATGTGCCATTCTTGCCCATCAAGATCCCTCGACCTTGGGAGCCAGAACATTCTTCGTTGCTTTTCTTGAGATAAGTGCCATTAGCTGAGAGGTCAGTCGCATAGACGAAAGGAGCAATGTCAGCAATTGGGTCTTCTTCGTAGAGGATGCAATGGACTCGGAGATGCTCTCTGGAGATGGTGTAGTCCTCGTGCCAGCTGTAACGGCTGGCATTCGGGTTAGTATTGCGAACAGCTTCAATGAAGAAACCACCACTCTCACCACTTCAAGTCTCTGCCGAGCGTGAACTGCTCATTACCGCATACTTCGATAGTACCATGGGTATCTGTAAGTGTGAGCATGGTGTCACTAATCCACATCCGAACGTCACCGACTGAACGGATCACAGCCTGCCAGCTGGATGTCGAATAACGCAACAATCTCGTCTGCCATATCATACAAGGCCTATGGTCTCTACTGCCGCCGAGCGAGATGAATGCACGCTGGAAGGTGACGCGACGTGTGACCATGCTTTCCGTGGCTAGCGTGCCTTTCTCACAGCTCGCTTAGCTCAACTAGCGTACTTGGCGCCCGCACCACAAACCAAAGCCGCGAGCTCAGCAACTCTTCTCCTGCATCCCACGACACTCATCTCAAAGCAACGTAAGTTAATATCCGCGCCCAGCAGTATACCCCCAATGCTCAATTGAGCACGGTGAGGCGATTTGTTCTTTGTTGAACATTCGCTTTTCCGCCGCAACCCCGCATGACGCACAATGGAGCTACAGCTACTAATATCAATCGCAGTCAGCCGACAAGATGAGAGCCAAATGGAGGAAGAAGCGCGTCAGGAGGCTTAAGCGTAAGAGAAGAAAGACGAGGGCTCGTTCGTAAGTTGCACCACATGCTTCCCGCACAATGGCACATGCTAATACAGCCTGCAGCAAATAAGCGACTCGCCCCCAATCTCAGCAACCACCACCTCAGTCTGAACGATAACGATCACTGAACGCACCGATCCGCGCATCACCTTCTGTCCGCTCAAGCCAACTGTTTACTCGACTACGCTGCCCAGCTACGTCACTCGGCAGACACGCGACTCGAGCTTCAGCCATCTCACGGAGGGCGATTGCAAGGCTGAGAAGGCAAAGGACGCTGGTCAATTCACCTATTGAGGTCCCCGGACGTTTACTTGAACACGATGGCCACTCTAACACCGGTCGCACTTCACCAGCGCTTCGCTCATGTGTTGCACTTCTGAAAACGGCCTTTGACTGGCACATCTCCGTGTGGAGACATGATATCGAATGAGAAAATGCTTCACGACAAACAACTGTTCCCTGGTGTGATTTTGTGATATGCTGCTCCTGATGTGCGCTTACCGAGAGCTTCCCCGCATTTTGACGTGTGACGACATCCGTCGCAAGTTTGGGCCGGGTCGGACGTCCAATGCGCCGTGATGGCAAGGCTTAGTCGATATCTTTTAGAGAGCATTTGCTTCGGATGGACATGGTGCAGCGACGCAGCCGGCATGAGCAAACCTAGCATCGGAATAATACTCTTTGCATCGCATCATGGATTGACAAATCATGTCGACAAAATCTACGACACGTTTAGCTTCTAATCTGGGCACATGAGTGTTGACTAGAAGAAGTATTGCACTACAGATCTAGACTCTATGGTGCGAAATACAGGTAGGATTGCTCAACTACTTCTAGTCATACTACAACTTGATCACACGCTCTTTAGTCGAGATGGCGATGATCAGCTCCTTGCTTAAGACTGTGTACGGTGAGAACAGTTTCCTCTCGGTCATCCACCATTCTCGAGGCAGATTGGTGCGAGGTGCAAAATGGCAAGAGAGCTCGGTTTCAGGCTTGAAGAATACTGGATCCAGCTTTTGGGAGTGTTCGTTGGTCTTATGGCTGAAACCTTGGGTCTGAGGCCCTGGATCTCACAGCTGCGATTTTGCATCTGAGATGCTATCGGCTTAGCGTTTAATGTTACCGTCGGTCGAATGCATTGCTTCACTATGCATACTGAACCTCGATTTGTTTCCAGGCAATCCTGTTCATCCTTCGATGGCTCTGTGTAAGCCAGGGTTGGCAACAGACTCGCTGCAGGTGCTGAGTGGTGGACCCCACAGCTGCAGTGCATTCTGCGAGTGCGAAGAATGACGCCAGCACGCGGGTCTATGCACTTCGCATCTGTTACACTGGCGACCTCGCGACCCTCTTCAACATGTCCACCGCCCCCGATCAGGGGTTGAAGACGAGCCTGGCAGGCGTGCCGAACCCCCAGCAGTCGTCTGACACAGGCGCAGGACAGTCGCGCCTGAATCGAGGTCACGCGCCGCCGAAGTCAAGCCATGGCCGCTTGGCCCGCTCCCTTCCCCAGATGATATAACACAATGGACGCGCCGGCGTTTCGCCCCACAATGCCCCGGACGTACTCGCCGCTGCGACTTTCCAGACCCGGCACATAGTCTGTCCTGTGTGCTCTTCTGCTGGGCGTCATGGCAAAGTCTGCGCGTTATACCTTCGATGTGCGCCCTATCGCGCACCCCGATGCCATTGTTGCTGGCGACAAGTACCGCTTTACCATCCTGACCGATGGCCTGCTGCGCTTCGAGTGGTCTGAAGACGGCAAGTTCGAGGACCGCGCGAGCACCTTTGCTGTCAACAGGAAACTCGCTGTGCCGGACTTTTATGTGTGGGACCGCGGCCACGGCATCGAGATCGTCACAAAGCGCTTCCACGTCATCTACAACAAGAAGAAGTTCAGCGCCGACGGGCTCAAGATTAACCTGAAGGGAAATGTGACGGGATCGTGGACATACGGGCAAGAGGTGTCCAATTTGGGCGGGACGACGCGCACTCTCGACATGGTCAACGGCCGGACCGAGCTAGGACCGGGTGTCTTGTCGCGTGAAGGCATTGCCGTCTTGGATGACAGCAAGTCCATGCTCTTCGAGAAAGATGGGTGGATCGCGGGGCGCAGGAACCGCAGCGATATCGACCAGTACATTTTTACATATGGCCGCGACTACCGCGAAGCCGTGGGCGCGTACTACGCTGTCTCTGGAAGCCAGCCGTTGCTGCCACGATACGCCATGGGCAACTGGTGGAGCAGATACCATGCCTACGACGAGAAAGAATACCTGGATCTGCACGACCACTTCGACAGGGATGACGTGCCCATGAACGTGGCTGTCGTGGATATGGACTGGCATCTCGTCCACAACTTGCCAGATGGGATTAACGGTTGGACCGGATACACATGGAACAAGGAGCTGTTCCCAGACCCAGACGCCTTCATGAAGAAGCTCCACGATCGTGGCATGAAGTTGACACTGAATTTGCACCCTGCAGACGGCTTCAGATGGCACGAAGCGCAATATGCCGAGGTCGCAAAGTACATGGGCGTGGATCCGGCCAGCAAGAAGACTATCGAGTTCGACTGCACAGATAAGAAGTTTATGGACGCATACTTTGACATCGTACATCACCAGCACGAAGACCGTGGTGTTGACTTCTGGTGGATCGACTGGCAGCAGGGAAACACGTCAAAGATACCGGGCGTTGATCCGCTGTGGGTGCTGAACCATTTCCACTTCCTGGACAATGGGAGAGGGTCCCAAAGACCGTTGATCTTTTCGAGGTTTGGAGGGCCGGGCGCACAGCGTTACCAAATCGGCTTCTCTGGGGATGCTATCATCACATGGGAGTCGTTGAACTTCCAGCCAGAGTTCACAGCTACAGCATCGAACATTGGGTATGGCTGGTGGAGCAATGATATCGGTGGTCACACACACGGCTACAAGGATGATGAACTGACGACAAGATGGGTACAGCTCGGCTGCTACTCACCTATTCTACGACTGCACTCGGACAACAACCCTTTCAACACCCGCGAACCCTGGCGTTTCAATGAAGAGAGCCGTGTGATCATGAAAGACACCCTGCGCTTCCGCCACCGCCTGATTCCATACCTCTACACCATGAATGCTCGCTCAGCATCAGACGACGAGCCTCTAATACAGCCTATGTACTGGGACCACCCTGAGGAAGACTCAGCCTACAACGTGCCCAACCAGTTCCGCTTCGGCAGCGAGCTCATCGTAGCTCCAGTCACGCAGCGCCGCGACGGCACAACGCACCTCGGCGCCTCCAAGCTCTGGCTCCCCAGCGGCCGCTACGTCGACATCTTCACCGGCGTAGTCTACAACCGCAAAGGCGACCTGCAAGTCCACCGCCCACTCCACCAAACCCCCGTCTTCATGCGCGAAGGCGCCATCGTTCCCCTCGACGGCGCATGGCGGCCCAAGAGCGGCTCACCAAACCCCGAGTCCATCGAGATCCTGCTCGCTGTCGGCGCCGACGGCTCTTTCACGCTCATCGAAGACGATGGTAGCGGCTCGCAAGTCGACGACGGCGGTTTCGCAATGGTAGAAGACGACGGTATCGAGGCTGCAGCCGACAAAACAGTGCATTTTGCATACACGCCCGTCACGTACAAGCAGGCCACGGGCGTGCTGAAAATCGGGCCCACGAGTCCGCCGAACAAGTCGGTGCCGAAGAATCGCACCTGGACGATCCGACTTCTAGCTCACACCCCGAGGAAGGACGTCGAGGTGCGGTGCCTGAGCGTTGCGCCAGGCGCGAAGCGGAACGCGCGACCGCTGTCTTTCAGCACAAAGACAGAGAGCAACGCCACAATCGTCTCGCTCGGCGCCGTGCCCAGCGAACACGAGTGTATCGTTGAACTAGGCACGGGCTCGTCCGGCCCGCAGTTCGATGTCGTCGACCCAAACCCGAAGATCTGGGATATCATCGACAAGGCGTGGATCGAAATGGATCAGAAGTGGGATATCTGGAACTGCGTCAATAACACCGAGCCCGTGCTCAACAAGGTCAGGGCGCTGTCGAACCGTGGGCTGAAGCAGGAGTTGCTGGATGCGATTCTGGAGCTGTTGCTGGCGGATGAGAGGTATGCGGGGGAGGCGGAGGAGGAGCTTAGCATGCGGTAGATGGCATAATGCGTGCTGTAGGTATTATTCTTGGATCCCTTGCTAGTCTTAGAATTCACGTCTTGTATCTGACATGTTCTTCATTCATTTCTGTCATTTCCTGCGCGCTCAGCCTTCCCGCCTGCAGTGCCTCGTCGCCCATCTTCTTCACACTAGGACTGCATTTACAACTCCCACCAAGTTCAGAAGAATCCAGTAGTGCGTCCTTGAATTCCTTCTCGCCCATACCAAGCAGCACGACATCGAGCTGCGCATCTAATCTACACGCGACACTCCCCCATCGCCACCGCCATAGTCCCAGCTCACGGCGCCTCGAATGAGGTATTCTGCGTCTGTTTCCTGGCAGAGTAGAGGCCCGCCGTTGTGTCTGCGGTGCCCACTTCCACAGGAGTAGTCCACTGCCTTGCCGGACTGGTCGGCCATGATATCTGTCTGGCGTTTGACAGAGGTGCCTGTGCTTTTCGCACTGGACATCATGGTTAGAAAAGACAGTCGTGTCCTTTTCAGTCTGGGGTCAAAATCTAATTGTCTTGCAGAGGCTCGCCGTTACACCTCCGATGCACATTTCCATACCAGCACTGCTGTACCTCGTGATCTCGTCCGGGATGCCCTCTCTATCCAACCAAGCTAGGACGGTAACAAAACCGGCGTACTGGCTTGCCTTCATTGCTGAAGAGTTCAGATGACCGCATCCGCTAAGCTCTGCACATCGGAAGAACCTGAGCCTTGTCCCTGTACTTCACGCTTTGCTGCCTGTTCTTTCTGCCTCTCCTTTACCTTGCGCGGCTTCTTCGCCGACGTAGGTCCATCCGCATCACGGTCTTTCCACTGTCGTGCTGTCAGCACCGCTATTCCAGGCCGTACCCGCATCCTTTCAAGCTTCAATGTCTGAATCCGGGATCCCAGATCGGAACGTACGCACCATGCCGCCGTATCTATAATGCGGATACTGCCCCTCAAACCCTTTTGCGTCTTCGACGCCGCCGGAGACGGAGACCCAGCATTTCCCGGGGCAGACGAAGTTCCATTTTTCTGACGAGTCGGTTTGGCAACGCACGAGGATGCCGCGTGGGGTGTGGCATAGTGTGCATTCTTTGGGTGCCATTGTGAGGGACTGTGATGTTTGAAGGATACGCCTTGTTTGGAGCACTGGAGTAGTGCTCTGGTGTCGTAGATGGGTATCTACGGAAGTTTTGATGGTAAGGTGTGTGGGCGTTGGGAGTGATGACATCATGTATCGTGCCGGAGTGGAACCTCGTCTTGGAGCATAGCTGTCGAGAGTGCGAGAGGAATGTGAGCCATGGAGTCATGAGATCCAGAAGATTGACTACAAAGAACCATGGATGCTAAAATCCTGCCAGTCTGCGTAGATAGAGGATTGCATCCGTATTGCTTGTCTGTTTCACCACCGCCGTTCGCAATCTTGCAAATAATTCCTCAAAAGCTGTTGTTATCGACAGCATCTTCCAAACGGGTGTAATCAGAGAGCATGATTTAAGTCAATTCGCTACTCAGCGTGGTCCCCAATACAGAGCAGGCTCCTCCGCTTAATTTGTGCGAACAGGAGGCCCTTCATCATCGAGCACCTTGGGAGAAATGAGGCGGCGAGTAGATGGGCATCATGAAGCGACTCCTTCGTGAATCTGTATGTGCCGCTTATTAGCACGATGGAAAAGTCGCTCTCAAACATCTGCATCTGCGTGCTGGCGTCCAGGCTTTAGTATGCTCAAATGCTGTATTGCACATCTTGCTACATATTTGTACAGTTCCACAAGCTCTTCCAACTCCATGAATGCGCATATCATACATCACCCTCTCTACCTCCTAAAGTCAATCTTCTCGGGAGCCTTGTACCCCTTCATCGCCTCCTTGAAGCCCTTGCTGTTCAAGATCTCATCGACCTTGGCCATGACCGGGCCCTCACGCCTCCTGCTCTTATCATCCGGCTGGATCGCCTCGCCAGCACGCGTCGCCGCCTCCAGACCCTCGTACTCCCAGATGTTCGCCTTCATGCCCACACCGTGCATCTGGTGCTCTGTCAAGAACGCCAGCCACGCTTTGACGACATCCGGGTGCCCGTCTTGAATCTGGATCAGCCGGCGCATGGTGATGCGCTCAAAGTTCTCCTGCGACTTCTTGAAGATGAAGACGTCGCGCGGCACTGTCCAGCGCTCGGTTATGCGCGGCAGGGGAACGGGGCCGCGGGCTACGAGGCCCATGTAGTAGGCTGCGCGCACGGCGAAATCGGCGAAGAGCGTCAGGTTTTGGACCGAGTAGGTGCGCAGTTGCAGATCGCAGACAGGGACACCGTACTGGGGCTCGCGGCGCAGCGGGCGCATGTTGACGGCGCGGACGTTGAGGGGCTGGCGGAGTTCGTCGAGGGCGGCTTGTGTTTTGGGGTCGAGTGGCTCTTTCTCGTTTGGCAGCTTGATGCCTCTCTGCCTGGAAGTTGTCAGCGATTGTGAGTGCGTGGCTGTATGGAGACGCACTTTGCCAGCTGGATGGGCTCGACGCCGCCGCGCTTGTACGTGTCCAGCAGCGTCAGGTCGTCGGGCGTCGACTGCATCTGCTTCCACATTTTCTGTGCCTCCTCGCGTGTCTTTGGCTCGCGCTTTGCGGTGGCCTTTTGTGCCTTCCTCTGGCTGTTCCACAGCTCCTTGTACTCGGCAGGATCCAGGCCCATCTTCTCCAGCTGTTCGTCCAGCGGCAGGTTCCCAGCCTCCACATCAGCCATCAGAGTAGCCATAGTCTTTGGCGGAGCACCATCTTCGGCGTCGCTACGTGCAATCGTTGTCGAGAAGGGGCGGGCGGCATGTGTGATCTGTATGCGTGAGCTCTGAACATTCAAGTATTCCTCGCGATTGCGGGACCGCGCAGCTGCTAGTCCCCAATCCACGCTGCCATCTCACCTTTATCCGCTTTGCCGGCCCCAGGAAGGAGCGCATACATCTCGGCGCCGCCATTGCTGCTGTCGTCGCCGCTGGTGCTGAACTCTTCGTCTCCATCAATTCACGATGGTACTAGCCGCTTTCGGCCACCGCCCGGCGCGTCGGATTCCGCCGTGACCTTCCCGCGGGGTGATAGTTGATATCCACAGTCCCGAGATACTCTGGAATCTTGTCTCGGTGTGTTTCTGACTCTTTACACTTACTTCTATTTCTATCCTGAATCTCCGAAAGAAAGAGCGAGGAATCATGGCTTCACTCGATCAAGTTGTTGCACCCAACGCCTACGTGCGGGCTACCGAAACTGCGAACTATGTACGGGACCAGCTGCCTGAGAGCCTCAAGAGCCCAAAGGTAGCAATTGTGTGCGGTTCTGGGCTCGGCGGACTGGCAGATACAATTGAAGCTGAGCCCAAGATTGCTCTCGACTATGCGAACATCCCCAACTTCCCTCAGAGCACCGGTACGTGAAGCATGAGCAAAGTCAATTGAGAGTGTCGTCAGGCATGCTGTATCCAGAGAAAGAGACGGACTTGGAAGGTGTCTTCCAGAAGCTTTGTCTTGTTTGGAAGTGCATGTATTGAGAAATGATTTTTCGTCGTCTTTGATGGGCTGTCCTGTGAAACGAAAGAGCCAAATTAAGATCGAAGCATGATAACACAGAACACGAGCTGACGGTACATCACAGTGGTTGGTCATGCAGGCAAATTCGTCTTCGGCCAGATCGGCCCTCAAAAGACGACAGTCGCCCTCCTTGTCGGCCGTGCCCACTTCTACGAGGGCCACTCCATGGACGCCGCCACCTTCGCAACCCGCGTGTGCAAGCTTCTCGGCGTGGAGACGATTATCGTCACAAACGCTGCTGGTGGACTGAACCAGAGCTACAAAGTCGGCGACCTTGTCTGCCTCAACGATCACCTCAACATGGCCGGCCTTGTTGGCATTCACCCTCTGCGCGGTCCTAACATTGATGAGTTTGGTACGCGTTTCCCTCCTCTGTCAGACGCCTACGATCTTGACCTCAGGCGGAGAACGCACAAGGCGTGGACGAAGCTGGGTCTGGACAAGAGCTCGAGGAAACTGCACGAGGGTGTGTATGCATTTGTTGCGGGGCCAACGTAAGTTCATCCTTCATTGTTCTATATTGTCTACTTGAGCTGATGTGTCTAGCTATGAGACACGCGCCGAGTGCCGCATGCTGAACATGCTCGGCGCTGATGTGGTCGGTATGTCGACGGTACCTGAGATCATCGTCGCGAGGCACGCAGGCATCCGCGTCCTGGCCTTTAGTCTGGTGACCAACAGCGCTGTGTTGGAGGCCGGATCCAAGGGCAGCGATGCCGAGATTCAGAACATGAACAGGGCGGAGCTGACAGCGCATCTGACCAAGGGCATGGCAAACCATGCCGAGGTCTTGGATGCGGGACAGGAGGCGGCGAAGGATATGGTCGCCTTGGTCAAGCAGGTGCTGATCGATCTGCATGAGGAGTAGAACGAGTCGAGTGATCGATAAATAGACACTGCTTGTCCTCCGCTGTGCTGAGGTGCGACAAGAGAGCGTCGGCAGGACGGGCTTGCGGTAAATGACCAGCAGAGCCTGCCACAACGGATAGAGAAAAGCTTGATGATCAAGCCAATACGACCTTTTGCTCAAGGCTTCGTGACCCTGCCCTTGTTGCGCTTCGCCTGCTGTTTCTTGTAAAAGTTCTTGCCACCGCTTGCCTTCTTGGTCGAGATATCGTTGTACTTGCGCTTGAAGCGACCACAGTTCTCCTCTTGGTTGATGACTTCCTCCAGGAGGGTCTGCTTGCGATCCTTGTTGTTCAAACGGCTGCTGAAGAACTCTGTAGGGCCCTCGATGATAGTGCCCACCTGGGAGAAAGCAGGAACATCGTTCTTCGCGTTGTCCTTCTTGTAGTGGCGCTTGGGATCCAGCACATTCCTCATTTTCAGAAGCTGCAGGTCACGCTTGAGCTCGGGAGTAAGGTTGGTCTTGGGCATGTTGAACCATTCAGCGCCGGCAGTAGCCTTCTTCTCCTGTTGGCTGTCAGCGTGTGGTCAAAGACATAATAGTGGACAGCAAGTGTGTAATGTGAAGTGCCTCAGTGTAACTATGAATAAAAACCATCAGATGGTGCAGGAAGACGTCCAAGACGGAGCCCGAGTCTGCGTCAGGAAAAAGTTTGGGATAATTATCATCACCGGCGGGGAATAAGAGTAATGGTTGTAACGTACCTCTTTGCGCTTGCGCTTGTCGGCGATGGGGTCATCGATCTTCTTGATACCGTTAGCAAGAGCCAGCTGCTTCTTGTCGATTAGCTTCGAGTGATCAAGACGAGTGATGTTGCCCTCGGTCTTCTCGTATGTGTCGGCAATGTGCCCGGGTTTCAGCTTGGGAAGCTTGAAAGGCGCCTCGGGTGCAGCAACTGGCTGCAGGGCTGCCTTTACGCGCATGCGTTCCGCAGCCTCGTTCAACAGCTCCTTGATCTGCTGATCAGAGAGCTCCTCATCGGTGTCATCCTCGAGGAGAGGCTGATGCGCTGGCAATAGCTCCATATTGGCGTTTGCGTGGGATGCACAGAGGTTGGAGATTTTAACATGGCGAAACTTTTTGAGGGTCAACGCTTGGACCAGATACCGGCAAGAGCAACCTCCGTCATGCCCGGGCCGACCGAGCTCAGAACAGCACACAACCGCGAAAGCAGCCGAAGCTTGGAAGCCTGGTCAGCCCGCTTCACTATTCAATGTTGAGAGCTTATGATGCGAGTCTGCATATCTTCGGCTTCTCTTAGGTTTAGTGAAGCCAGCGCACAGTAGACGGCTCGCGGAGCCAATCAGCATCCTGCTACTCTCCCCTCGATCCAATCAGATGTCAGGACCAGGATGCTCTTGTTTTCAGCAATGTGCTTGCATCTGGAAGGCTTTGCTGTCGTTGAACTCTTTCGAGGGCGTCAGATCACGATGGCTGAGAACCAGAGCTTTGTGTAAGGCCGAATGTGACGCGCATGCATAGGCGCAGTGCTGCGATCGTGCTGTCAGGCCGGGAGCTGTGATGGCTATTTCCTGTGCAACGATCACGGCAAAACGCATATAAGCATGGCCTCAGGCTTGCTGCCATCGCATTGGCTTTCATACTCACTGCCGAACCCACTGTGCTTCCCTCTGAGATTCGAAGCGTGTTTGTTTCCCGAGTGATCGACGTGATCGAAGACTAGGCTCAGCGCGGACACCAGCTTGGAGTTCGTCACCCCACCCAAGCTTGCTGCAGCTCCCCAGCCATTCAAAGCACGCCTCGGAACCAACCACGACCACCTCCAGACACCACCACAGCATATTCACGAACGACTATTGGACGTCACACAGAAAATCTGCAAACACCTGACCATACACGTCGCGATTAGTATCCACATTAGCTGATCAAACGCGCCTTGTTGTCGTTGCGTAACACTGCGCGACACGGCAGCCATGGACCAGCTCCAAGGCAATAATCAGCAGCGGGTGCGCGCTGCGCCAGCTGCACCAAGACGATACGATGGACAATCGGGCAATCCTCTGTATGACCCCGCTAATGGCGGACACTATGGTAAGTGTGCATCCTCTTGTAGCGCAAAGGCGCAACAACGCGCTCTGTCGCATTGCGGATACATTGGGCTGACTGTCTCCAGGTGCCTCTGCCGCTGTACGTACGATCGCGCAACCGCGCATGGTAAACGGCAAATCAGAAATTGACATTTGGACCAGATTGCTGCCCAAGGCCACGCGCCTGACCCACAGCTGTTCACTCAGTCATGGCAGAACGTACGATGTCCCATTGCATTCACGACGCACCCCGAAAGCTTACATACACACAGGTCAATCAAGGCCTGACAGGAAACTACCGCGACATACTCAACACATACTGGCAACAACAAGTCACGAAGCTCGAGACCGATGAGCATGACTACAAGCTCCACCAGCTCCCGCTGGCGCGTATCAAGAAAGTCATGAAGGCCGACCCTGAGGTCAAGATGATCTCGGCGGAGGCTCCGATCTTGTTCGCGAAGGGCTGCGACATCTTTATCACAGAGCTCACCATGCGCGCATGGATACACGCAGAGGAGAACAAGCGCCGAACGCTCCAGCGGTCTGATATTGCATCCGCGCTCAGCAAGTCTGACATGTTCGACTTCCTCATTGATATAGTTCCACGAGAGGAGGCGCACCCTCACAAGAGGAGCGGCGGCCAGGGCACTGCTCCAGTCCAGTCGTCCGCTGCCCAAGTGCCTCCTGGTGGCCTGCAGCAGCAAGTGCACCCACAGCACCAGATGCCTCCCCCAGACTACGGCATGGGTCAGCACATGCAGCCACAGGAGGATTTCCGTCAGCCCAACATGTACGCAGGCGCAGTGCAGGCCGACCCCAATGCCTACGGACAGCAGCACATGTTCGACCAGGGAGTATATGGAGGGTACCCCATGCAGCAGCAGGTGAGTTCGATGAGGCAACACAGATCGCGCAGCATGCTAACAAATGTCAGATGTATCCTGTCGGCCAACGAGGCCCTGATCCTGCGGGAGCGGGCGACCACCAAGGCTACCGTGGTGATGCCGAAGCAGATGCTGATGCCGAAGGCGAGAGGGAAGACTTCGGCCCTTAGTCCAGGCTGACTTCGCTTTTGGAGACGAGTCAGACTGTAACATTCCGATACCCATTGTTAAATCTTGCTGTATGACTGTAGTCGTTCTGACCAAAGTGCTCGGTTGGCCAAACAGGCGTGAATATTTTAGTGATGGTACATCACAGGCACTCCGTACTCTCAAGTGATGTCCTTGGGCGACTAGTCTCGGACAATGTTTCTCTCGGGCTGGCGTTCTCGTGGGGCTCTGCAGCGGCAGCTCACACGGCTTGGTATTTCTACAGTGTTTGGGAGCTATGGGTCTGGTATTGGCACGGCCGCGGATGGCCTGACGGAGTGTTGGCGTTCTCAGGTACATCATAAAACGAGCAGACTGAACATGCTTCCCTCCCGTTTCACGCGCATGCGTTTTGCGGCCGCGCGAGTGTCCGGCCTTTTCCGAGCTTCTGAAGGTGGGTAGCCATCGATGCACCGAGGCTCCCCGGAATGTCATCATCGTCATGTGCAGGTGTGAACGATAGCTTCATGGACATAAAGAAGCCCAAATGCCCGTCCAGGATGAAGATGTTACGATCTCCGTTAGTCCGCATTCGCAGCGTTCCTTGCCTCAAACCCGCCTGAACGGCCCCGCCAATCGCCCCTGCCCGCCAAGTCAGCTCGAACGCCATTCACCCCGTCTCGTGCTACAAGCTTGCGTACCTAGTACTTAAACTTCGAGGCTTCTACTTCTACCGCTTCTTCAGTCTTTCTCCAGCTTCACCTTGTTTCTCTCACCTCACACTTCGGTGCTTCAATTGCTCTTCCCAAAACCCCGCAATCCTCGGAGCTACCCCGCTCAGTCAACAAACACAGCACCACCACAGCACATATCCCAACAAAATGGTCAAGGCAGTTGTCGCAGGTGCCGCCGGTGGTATTGGTCAGGTAAGGGTGAAGTTGTAGAGCTTGAGAATCCGTCTGACCGTCCACAGCCTCTGTCGCTCCTTCTCAAGTCGAACCAGCACGTCACTGAGCTCGCCCTCTACGATGTTGTCAACTCGCCCGGTGTCGCTACCGATTTGTCACACATCTCGTCCCCAGCTGTACGAGCTAGCCCCCACGCGTCATATACACTGGCAAGAGCTGACAGGCAGCAGAAAGTAACAGGCTACCTCCCCAAGGACGATGGCCTCGCACAGGCTCTCAAGGGCGCCGACATCGTTGTCATCCCCGCTGGTATCCCCCGTATGTAACCCCGCGGCGATTGGACCGGCAATTGACCGAGCTCTCGCTGATTGTCCGCAGGCAAGCCTGGTATGACCCGTGACGATCTGTTCAAGATCAACGCCGGCATCGTCAAGGGCCTCATCGAGGGTGTTGCCCAGCACGCCCCCAAGGCATACGTCCTTGTCATCTCCAACCCCGTCAACTCCACAGTTCCCATCGCCGCCGAGGTCCTTAAGGCTGCGGGCGTCTTCGACCCCAAGAAGCTTTTCGGTGTCACCACACTCGATGTTGTCCGTGCTGAGACCTTCGTTGCTGAAATCACTGGCGAGAAGAACCCCGCAAACCTCAACATCCCCGTCATTGGTGGTCACTCCGGCGAGACCATCGTTCCTTTGTTCAGCCAGGCCAAGCCCAGCGTCAGCATCCCCTCTGAGAAGCTCGATGCTCTTGTAAACCGTAAGTCCATAACTCGAGAACAACTTTCGACACGCTAACAGGAAGCAGGCGTTCAATTCGGTGGTGACGAGGTTGTCAAGGCCAAGGATGGTGCCGGTTCCGCTACTCTCTCCATGGCCTACGCTGGCTACCGGTAAGGATGAAATGATCCTTCTCGGATTGACCCAGCTGACCTCCTCAGATTCGCCGACAAGGTCATCAGGGCCTCCAAGGGCGAGAAGGGCCTCGTCGAGCCCAGCTTCGTCTACCTTCCTGGTGTCGAGGGTGGCGATGCCGTTGCTAAGGCCACAGGCACCGACTTCTTCTCCGTTCCCATCGAGCTTGGCCCCGGCGGTGCCGAGAAGGCCATTGACGTCGTCAGCAGCGCCAACGAGCACGAGAAGAAGCTGCTCCAGGCTTGCTACGACGGCCTGAAGGGCAACATCTCCAAGGGCGTTGAGTTCGCTCAGAACCCTCCTGCCAAATAGGCTATGATACCCTGATGGATGATGAGCGACGAACGCAAACTGGAGCATTTACATGGACGTGCCCACTTGACTGCATGAAGAGCTACTGCAGCTCCGTCTAGATAGCCCAATGGAATCTACCGAAGACAATACCCTGCCTGACCTACGACCTCGTGGTTGACTCGCTATGCCCTGAACGCCGCCCGATGCCGCTGAATTACACAACATGCCCTATCGCATTGACCTCAATTCTTCGCACCTGCTGTCCTGATCTGGAATGTCGCGCTCGGCAGCGCACTGCATTCCGCCTGCACACTCGCCCTGATTCCCAGCCCTTCCAGGCACCCTCTTACGACACCCGCTGGAAAATACAAGAACGGCTGCACTCTGCCAATACTATTCGCTTCGCGCCCGAGTCCCATCTCATTTATCCCGTTCCCGTCCGCATCACCCTCCCTTAGCATGCGCTCCGCAGCCTCGTTGATGCGCGCTTGTACCTCCGGGGTGTATTTCTTCGTGTCGAAGCTCATCCGTGTGAGCGGTTTGAAAGTATTGTCTGTCAGCACGTAGATGCCGCGGTGGTTAGTCTTGAGGTTGTCGATTTGCTTGCGGAAGAGCAACGTCCAGAGGTCTTTGCAGAGGAACTTTATGCAGTCGAGCGGTGTCGTTGGACGGGGTGTATCGCGGGAGAATCTCAAAGGCAACATGTCAGCACTGGCTCTGGAGACGAGGTGTAGTGTCTACATAGGGCAGTATAGGGGTTTGCTCGAGTGTGGAGAGCCATACCGTTCTACAACTCCAAGACCAACGCGGTACCCTAAGCTTTCCAGTCTGTGAAATACAGCCTCTCGCGATTCTTCCTCGTCTACTGTTACTGTCCCGCCTGCGCCCGTCGTCCCTACGCCCGCGCCTGCTGCTGTGCTGCTCGCGTCGTTGCTGTGTGATGATAGCCTGTTTGCTTTTGTGGTCGATGTGCCTGTCCACTCCTCTTCTCGCGCTGCGAGGTCGGCTGTTATGCGGTACGCCATGGGCACGAGCTCGATCAGGAGGAGGTCCAGACACGTCGAGTTGAGGAGGGAGAAGGTGGGGTCGATGTACGATGTGGGCGTGTCGGTCGGTGCTTGTACTGGCTGTGCCATCTTGGGCGAGATTTTTGTGGTTGCAGACCTTGACAGATCCTCCGATTGCTGAGCTGGTCCTGAAGATGCGCTGGTGGGGAGCTTCGAGATGCTCGAAGAGACGTGGTGTTGACGTGTGGCTGCGCGAAGTGCTTCGCGGTGGATCTGGCGTAGGCTGGATGGAGTTTCTAATGCGTGCAAGTAAGTTGCTTAGCTAGAGGCGCCACAGTGTTGTCTCTCCGATGTCGTGTTGTCACTTGCTACAGTTGAGCCGCGGCCGATCATCCATGTCAGGGTCCGATGTCATGGCTTGGCGAAGAAAGAGCGTCGACGCGTCGGCAACTGCAACGATGCGACAACCGGTCCCATCCGTTACAAGGATCGAGACGGTGACCACAAAGGGATCTATCCGCAATTGAGTGACCCGAAACCGTGGCTTATTTTTAACAAGATTCTGCCAATAACTTTTCTCACACCCACAATGCTGTCCAGCATAAGCACGTGTAGCCGACTTTCCTCGTCCCTATACGGCTCAAGGATTCTGCCGTCCAAACTCAGGCAACCAAGCATAGGCTCCTTCTTTCACACATCAGCAGCGCGCTCTCAAGAGTCGCCTTCGTTGAACTATCAGCAAATCGTTGCCCCGGACATCATTCGGAAGAAGCTAAAATGGGGGTTCAATATCTACAGGTGCGTTGAAGGAAGAGCAGCCAAGAAATATCACTCAATAGCGTTGAGGAACCTATGTTGATGCAAATCAGGTGCGACTATCAGAATGACGATGCATGGAGAGCGTTCATGCGGCTCTGGGACGAAGAGGTGACCAGCGCTGTGCGAGGACTCTACGTCGATGGCAACCGAATTGCAGGTGCGCTCGAATTGAGTGCATACAGCGACAAGAAGATGCTGGACGGTGCCACTGTCGAGCAGGTTCAGGCCCTACACGCAACACATACGAAGGAACAAGCCAGGCTTGGCCACGATATCTACTTCCATGATTATTGCGTTCAAATCGACACCGATGCACTCTACAGCTGCCTACGCGTTCTCCAGCTTCCCGAGGAGCAACAGCTTCAGTTTGGCATGACGAAGCAGTATCCCCGGGACCCAGCTCTTGGCAAGAGCCCCTACGTCAATGTCATACGGCCCCCAAATCCTCTTCATGACGGCAAGGATGTTGCCGAGGACAAGAAGCTGCCAATCTCGGTCAAGGTGTACTTGTGGACTGTGCTGCCAAGCATGTACGAAAATATCGGGAAAGACTGGTTTTACCAATCCGCCATGACAGACTTCACTCAAGACCAGGACGGAGTTGTCGTACAATAATTCTCGGCCTATCGACATCATCGACCTGCCTTCCCGAGCCGCCGCATCGCAGAGGAAGCTATACCCAAGTTCGGACGTTCCAGAAGGGAAGGGAATCGGTACCTATCAGTGATCTCTTGTTGGCTACAATGGACCCTTCTCAGGTGCTCGATGTCCAGCCTTTCCTACGACGCGAGAGCTGCCCTACTGAATGACCAGGTAATAGAATGGAAGGATTTTTTGTCATCTCCGGCGCTCTGCAAGAATTTAACCAATACGGCTGAATATGCAGCAGTAGCTGCCAGACTCTCGAAGGGCCTTGCTATGGTCGTGGATGTAATCAGACCCAGAAACTGGACAAAAGCGCCAATAATTATACTCGGCCATGCTTTCGGTCCGTTCGTCCCTTCAATGCCCGCAATGGCACACAAGATGCGTGGAATCTACCAGACAACAGCATGCGAGCTATGTTGAGGGTTCATAAACACGCGGGGCTTGCATAGCCTTGACTACATTACCACGGGCGAGTTCAATATCAGTGGGTCAATCCATGTGCGACGCGGTACTTGCATATACACCCAGTCAAGGATGCAAGTGCTGCTCAAGATATGTTTGATTGCGTGGAGCAGTGACTGATGTATACAGAACACCGCAGAGGCCGCACATTTTCACGCTTTCAGCGGATCGCTTCGGGAAGGAAGCCAGATGAACGAGGTCGGAAGAAAGGGCTTCATGACGAGTGAAAGTGTCGGTACCCTGGATGCGTACCGGACTTCTCATTTGCGGGGCTCAATCGAGTGCATCGCAATTTCCCCTCACCCACGACGCAACCGTTCGCAACAACTCCGCTCGCATCCGCATCTCAACTCCCCCACGATGGCTGCATTCGCGCCGCCAGTACAGCGCGACAAGTTCATCTACAGCTCTGTTTTGTATGCAGAGGCAGGAAACCACAACCGTCATCCACGCGCCAGCATTGCAGAACTGACCGCTCTGCTGCGCCCAGAAGCACCTCAAGGCAAAAAACCGAAAACGCCAACCAACACTCAATCATCGAATGACCCTCCATGGCATTTCTGGACTGCGCAGCTGATCCATTACGGTCTTATACCGACCAAGGACAAAAATGCTGCCAAGATTCGACTCCTGAGTGCGCCCAATGAGAAAAAGCTTGAGGTGCCAGGATGGATCACCAGGATGGAGACAGAAGTTTAGAACGAGTGGGAGACCGAGAATAAGAAGCTGAACAAACCCACAAAGGCATCAGGAGCGCCGCGAACGCCAGCGAAACGGAAGGCGGTCAAAGCACACTCCTCACCACTCAACATAAGCGTCAATATAGAGCTGTCGCAGGGTATAACAACCATACGCTCGCGACTCCATCTGCGACACCCAAGAGCACCGTTGCAAAGCGCAAGCGGGATCATTCAGGACCGCCAAGTACTGCCACTCCAGCAAAGAAGCCAAGACCTAGGGTGAAGAAGGAGCCAGCTGTTCAAGCCGAGCCGCACTCGTCAGGTTTGATGGCAGGACTCGGGCTAGGTGGTATTGTTCTGAGCGGTACATACGATATCCAAATCGACTGGATGGAGCATCCAGTCTTCGCTGCCGACACTGACGGCCCCTTTCGGCTCGATGTCTTCATGGACGGAGTCACTGGTATCTGGTGGGCAAAGTTTCATTGGGCCATGCTTGATGGAATCATGAAGATGGACCCTGGCCCAAGCTACGAAACGGCTACGCACTTCCACACGCTCGGCTGGCGCATTCGTAATGAGGACACGGGCAAGCTCACCTTTGGCCGGACCTGCACGGGGAAGATCCGCTTTGATGAGGAGACGGGAACGCTGGAAGGATACCTTTACTATGTCCCGGAAGCAGGCAGAATTGATTTTCAGGGAGACAGGGTACCAGGTCCAAGAAGGGATGGAGACTTATCAAGAGAATGGGATCACTTCGCGAAAGAAGCCTACAGATCGACTCGCTACTAGTCGCGAGGACCTAAATCACGTGTATCCACAGCGCCGAGATGTTTTCCCAGCAGCCAACGTCAAGTATGGAGTCAAAATTGCAAGGTTTCCCGTCTTGTGCACTGTTCAAGAACGAGATTCTATTGTTACTCCACACGCCAACGTGATGTAGCTCTCTTTGTCCAAGGAATTTGGCGCAAAATTTCATTCACACAATGCAGTTGTGATCCAGTTCACACGTTGTGGGAATGCTGAAGATCCGATGTCGCTGTGTGGATAGCGACTTTTGGCATAATGAACATTGTTTGCTCGCGTTTCTGGGGAAGCTCATATACACTGGAATCGCATCGACGCTGGAGGGCTCTAATTTTCAGACAAGCAAAACTGACAGCATATCTGTTGACACAAGCATAGTCCACCACGAAAGGCCTATTCCAACATCTCAGCGCAGGCTTCCGACACTATCTCTGCAACAATGCCCGTCAAGAAGGGTCCTGATGGACGCAAGTTCCATATGTCGAACACAGGAGTGGATCTTGTGGTAGATTCAAGCGAGTCGGAAGAAGAAGTTCCGCCTTCTCGTCCAGCTACAACAGGAAGCGTGACCTTTGCAAACGTAATAAACGAAGCAAAAGCAGGGACCAAAAATACTAGACCGATCACGAAAGCAAAGGCAATGACAAAAGATGCTAGATCGATCGCAGAAGCGCGTCCTCAGAACACTCCGGCGAGCCGCAGTCATTTCCAACCAGGACTGGCAGCTCAGGCAGCTGTCCACAATTGGATGCCTGAATCGCATCCAGCTGAAGGTACTCAGGCACACGCGACGCTTGAGAAGAACATTAGAAAGAATCGCGATGGCCTCCTGCGCGCAGCTGTCAAAGTGTGCAAGACGGGGCACGTTGTTCTTGTCATGCACTGGTCCTCGTCTGATCCTTTGAACCGCAGAGGAACATGGTCCCTGGAAGTTTTCGACTGTCGCCTGGAGCTATGGGGAGATTTTGGCATAGAAGCCCACGAGCAGTGCAGGAGTCTGAGCACAGCGGATGACATCGTCAGGGCGCTCGCAAAAGCCATGATGGAAAAATGGGAACCAGTTCTGCCGAATCTGCTCATAAACAAGGAAAAATCTAAACCTGACGACGACAAGCGGGAACTGTTGAACGAGAAGTTTAATATAAGGTCGCTACCCTCACTCCGGGAACTCGAGCGCGAACTCCGTCGTCTAGCAGTCTATGCCGTAGGCCAACTTCCTCGTGGCCAGGGTGGGGGCCATGACGATCAGAATGACAAGGACGAGAACAACAAGAAGAACAATGGGAATCAGAAAGACCAGAAAGCCACCAAAGACGATTTGCAGGCACAAAGAAAGGCTGCCCAGGAGCGAGCACGGCTGGCCCACCTTAGAAAGATAATGGATGATCGGAAAGGTCGCCAAGATCTAGACAGAGATCATCTTGGGAAGCTCGATGTGATTACGCGAGAGGCGCAAAGAAGAGCGAACGGCACGGGAGGTGTGTGGAACAGCGACAGCCGAAGCTTCATCCCGAGGTCCAGTGTCCAGGGCGCAAGCTTGACCGACGAGTTTGAACATGTCCCAACGACGCCCTCGAGAACGAACACAGATGGACAGAAGAACAAACCTGCACCAAAGAAGGCAGCAAAGACGGACGAAGAGGATGCGGACCTGAAGCGCATCCGAGCCGCGGCGCGGAAAGATCGCGAACGAGAAGAGCAAGAGGAGAGAGCAGAGGAGGAACGGCAGCGAGAACTGGCTACCCAGAAAGAGGACGCTGAGCTGCGGGAGCGAGCCGCACTTGAAAACACGGACTCCGACGACGAAGATATCAATGCTGCAGTGGTGGACGCTCTGGAGAGTGGCTCCTTTGAACCAGAGGAATCCGAGAATGAGCCTTCCAGGATAAGTCAAGAGGAAACCGATGAACAAGAGTCTACGACAGCTTCCTCTATCGATGAACCTGGACCGAAGGATCGCAAGCAGAGACATGAGCCGCGCGCTTCCACCACTCCAGTCACTCCTCACTCATCCGAAACCAACAGCGTCAAACCACCTCAGCCCAGCACACCCATCGAGACCGAGCCCAAAGCAAAGTCCAAAGCAAAGCCAGCCAATCCCAAGGCAACCAATGAGACCAAGAACGTGAAAACCACTAGAGAGTCCCAGGTCGACAAGACAAAGAACGCGAAGACAAAAGAGCCAAATGCCTCAAAAGCCGTAGAGAAGAAGAACCACAAATCCGAAGAATTCATCAGCACCAGCGATGTCGACGACGACGAGACCAACGCCGTCAAGCTCTCCAGCGACACGCTGCAGGCCGAGAACCTAAGCGTCGAAACCACACAAACCACCAGCACTACCGTCCATAGTACGCACGGCACCAACCCACTCCCTTCCACCTCCCCCCCGCCATCACCAGCGCTTAGTCTAAAAGACAGCTCCAACACACCCACCACCGCCCTCGACATCTCAATCGCAGTCCACGCAGCATCCGAGCGCCCCCGCGTATCTAAAAAGCACAAGGACCCATCGTGCGTTGGGCAGGGGATTCCATCTCCATCTCCGGCGAACAAGAAGAGGTGCAGGATCGCCCCGTCTTGCTCTTCCGCTTCCGTGGAGGGCGCGACTGCGTCCGTTGAACATGCGACGGTTTGGCGTGCGGGATCGTGCGGGGCCGAGACCGAGACGGGCAAGAAGCGCAGGTTGGAAGGGGTGGGGAGTAGTCCTGGGAGTAAGCGGATGAAGGGCGAGGAGTCGTTATCCAGCGGCGTTGCGGGGGGTGAGGAAGATATGGTTTACGCCGGGCTAATTGTGGGGCTGGATGATGTGGAGAAGGGTGAGGGTGGGGATGGCGATGATGGGGGGAGTTGGGATTCGCTGTTTGATGAGTGAGGAGATTTGAGTGAGGTTTGGAATGATGAGTATGGTTTTATATTTTATAGTTTCTGCTGAGCGCGGGGTATGCCTGTGCCATGCTATGCTGAACGCTCGTTTCATTTCAGTCAGGTACGAAGGAACGCTAGAACAGGCCAATGGGGCTATCAACCGCGTTACCCAGCGGGCCCTTGCCACGAGGGGCAAACATCCTCTTGGTGCTCTGCTGGTTACCGCACGTGTTGACGCGAATGCAGATACCATACCCGCAGCACGTATCCTTTGAGCAGACCTCGCTGCCGCCGCACTGCGAGTCCTCGCTGCACTTTGTGTACTGGGAGCACGAGCCGCTGAGATCGCCGCACATGCTCTTGCCGGAGGAGCCGGTGATGCAGTAGCAGAGGCCGGCGTTGTTGCAGCGGCCCAGGCTGAAGGTCTGGCAGGTCCTGGGGATGCAGTCCAGGCACTTGCCCGCGGAGCACTGGCCGCTGTTGCAGACGTTGCCGCAGGTGCCGCAGTTGTTGGCGTCGTTTTGGAGATCCTTGCAGGTGTCGGGGGTGGAGCCGCAGAGGGCCTGGGTGCTGGAGCAGGGGCAGACAGTGGCTGTAGCTGTGGCGGTGGCGGTGACGGTGACGGAGGGCGTGACTGTCGTGGTAGCAGGGACGGTAGTGAAAACAGTCTCAGTCAGCTGAGTGGTGGTGGTGAAGAGCAGAGCCTCGGTGACGGAGAGGGTCTCGGTGAGAGTCGTGGTGGTGGTCTCCCGAGCAGTGGCCGAAGCAAGACCCAAGCAGCCGCAGGCAGTGTAGATTTCATCACAGGCGTAGCCAGTCTGGACCGCCGAAGGGGCGGCCTCGCAGGACGGAACGAGGGTGGGCGTGGGCGTAGGAGAAGGCGTGTAGATGGAAGAGGACACGACCTCGTAGACCGAAGAGCTCGCGATTTCGCTGGAGTAGTAGACCGAAGAAGAAACGGTCGGGTAGCCAGCGTAAGAGCTGATCAAGGAGCTGATCTGCTCGTAGATGCTCGAAGTGGTCGGGTACTCCTCGTACGCAGCGGAGGAGGCCTCGGGGTAGGAGTCGAAGTAGACCGAGGACGCGCCCGCAGTCGAGTAGGCAGCGGAGCTGGAGTTGTGGTAGTAGCCACCAGCGGCGGTGGGGTAGACCCTATCACCCGAGTCGGTGTAACGAGGAGCAGAGTAGCCGCCCTCTGCGGCCTGGGAAGGATAGGCAGCCTTGGAGGCGTCAGATCCGTAGTAGCCTCCCTGGGAAGATGCGCCATGCGAATAGGCAGGGTGGCTGGCGCCATAGGCGGCAGAGGTAGTGTACTGCTGACCCGTGCTCTTGGTGCAGGAAGTGGAAGTCACGACCGGAGTGGGTGTAGAGCTAGTCTTGCTCTTGGTGCACGAAGTTGAGCTGGGCGTGGGAGTGCTAGTCGTCTTGCCCTTGGTGCACGAGGTCGACTTCGCCTCGCCATACTCGCGGCGCTTGAGGACGGTGGTGCAGGAGTAGACGGTGGACGACTCAGTGAGGGTCTCGGTAGCAGTGGCAGTGGCAGCAGTCTCAGTGACGAAACCATCCGTCACAGTGTCGGTCTGCGTCGTGGTGACGCTGACGGTGACCTGGCTGGGAGTGGTCATGGTCGCGGTCTCGGTGGTGGTGGTGGACTCAACAACGGTCTCGGTGGTTGTGCCGATGTCACGAACAGCAGAGCAGTAGACCTTGCCGTCGTCGGTGTTGAGGAGAGCAGCCACATGCGCGACGTGCTCGCATTCAGGCGCCACCTGAGCAATGGCTGCGCCGGCCGAAGCCAAGAGGATGAGAGAGCGGGAGAACATTATGATTAACAATTAATTAAGAGAAGCACCTAAAGAGTGGAGGTGACTTGTATAGCGATTGACTGGAGCTGGACAGCTAAAGAGTGTTGATGTAATGCCGCACACTGTATCAATGGAGGGCCTCCATCTCCTTCATATACCCATAGCAAGGAGGCTGGTGAGGGCAAGCAGCCTCACGCTCGGTCTCTTTCCGTGCATTCTGGCTGGGCTCGGGGCTGAGTGCTATTGTTCACGACAGCCTCACATCAGCTCTGGACTCGCGTGGTGGAGATGAGATTTCGCGGGACTGCCGATGCGCCATGCCTCGTTTGGTAACGTCAGACCCACTTTGCGAGCATCCGAAGAGATAATCGACTCAGATCCTACACTAGATCTTTCGACTATGCTTTTTTGCTGTAAACTGTGGCTTTCTGGTGCAGTCTTGTTGCGGATTAGCAAGGGGAGAAAGTCGACAGCTGTTGTCGCCGATCCCCTGGCGCTGTCCCCCTTCGAGCTGGTGGCAGCTGCAACCGAACCTATCGTGCTCAATTGAGTCAAGCAGCAGCACAACTCTTGCTCAACTTCATAACCCACTGACTTTTGTTTGTTTCTCCGTGCACGTCGGTGAGAGCGTTCAGGCCCGCTGTGTGGGTAGGGGTGAGCGACAGTGAGGGTCTGTTTTTGCACTCGGGCTCCATCGAGGTTGGAGCTTTGACTGCAGGAATTCTTTCTGCTCTCGGTGATGTCGTACGATTTGCTGGTGTGATGTGTCCTCGTACATGACATGCTCTTCGTCAGGATGCTTGCCGCTGAACGACCACCCACGCCTGCCATCAATGCAGACTTTGCGTTGACAATCTTGCATTCCGGTGCGGCAGCGAGGGCATCGCAGACTTAGAGCATAGATAGATGTTCAAGTTTAAGATTGGTAACATGCTGGCAGGGATCAGGGACGAAGCGGGAGTGTACAAAGTGGTGCGCGGTACGTGGTTGAATGGGGATGAATAGGGTATAAAGCCGTCTACGTCTCGTCAACAGGTATCCAAGATGATCTATCTACACGCATCCGTCTTCCAATCAGTAACTCTCCTCGAGGTCTCGTCCAATCAAACGCTTCAACTCTTCCTCTACGACTGCAAATCCAACCCACTATACCTCGTCCAACGCCGCCTCATATCCCAAACCGCGCTCGCTACTCTGTGTCAGCAAGCAAACCCGCCTACAGTAGGCGGAGAACCCTGAGAACTATAATTACCAACTGCGCCAGCACTCTCAGAACCATCAGAACCGCGCCCAGCGGGACAAACACGGTGAGAAACTCCCACCAGAACTTGGGCCGGACCTCTGTCTCGATCCAGCCCGCGCCCTTGATCAGGGCACCGCTGTGGTCGACGCCCTCGCCCTCGTCGGCAGGGAATCTGCCGTGATCAAGGTAGTGCTGCATCAAGGCGTCTTTTTCCCGCCACCGTTCCAGCAACCACTCGCCAAACACCTTCTCGTCGCCGAGCGGGATGTCTTTGACGGCGAAGCGGCGCCAGTACATGTTGACGCTCTTGGGCGGGCGGCCTTGGAAATAGCTCCCGCGGAGGGAGAAGAGATCTTGTCCGTACTGGCCGGCGGGGACGCCCTCGTAGGCGACGGTGCAGTCGTACATGTACTCGACTGAGTCGCGGAGTTCCTGGAGACAGTAGCTCAGGCCTGTTGAGCGGGGGAGGAGGGCGTGTTTGAGGTCGGGCATGTTGTTCTTGGCTGCCCATTTCGTCGAGGCGACGCGGCCGTTGTGGCTTAGGTTTGTGCCTTCGGGGAAGATGAGCAGCCACATTGGATTTAAGCCGCGGGGGTTGGAGGGTGTGACGGCCTCGGGGGTTGAGGTCGAGAGCTTCTTGAGGCGGTATTGGAAGCGCTGCTTGTCGGTTGCCCATTTGCGGGACAGGAAGATGAAGCCGTAGAACATCATGCCCGTGCCGAGGATGGGGATGTATTTTATCGACTCCTTGAGGATGATGTACAGGTGGCCGTGCATGCTCGACGTGTATGCGATCCACCACAGGTAGACCCAGTCGGTGTAGATCTGGGCTCGTCAGTACACGGCTTCAGAGTGGTGGATGTCGGGAGCGACCTGGTGGTTGCTGATCAGGACGAGCCGCTCCGGGAAGTCGGTCTCTATGCGGCCGTCTGGTGTCTTGCGCATCTGGCCGCGCACGCTGGCATCGCCGCTGATGCGCATCTTGACGGGCGCCCACCAGTATGTCATGGTTGTGACGACGATGCCAAAGTGCTGCTTCGTCATGGCCACCCAGGCGTAGAAGAGGTCTTTGCTGTAGTAGTAGAGGGGCGCGCCGAGGACCTGGGTCACGAAGATGCTGTAGGGCTGTCAGTGACGTTCTTGGGGTAGTGGTAGTCGCAGCGATCGCACCCCACGATGCTCCCGTTGAAGTAGGCGGCAAAGGCGCACATGCGCAGGAACTGCATGACGGCGCCATGCTTCACCTTGCCGCCTGGATGGTTGGACGACTTCCGCGAAGACAGCTTGGGGCGACCGTTCTGCTGTGTGTGTTCAGAGGGCACGGATGCTGGCGGATGCCGCTGCCTCAGCCCCGCGTCTGGTGTGGTGTCCATGGGGGCGCTCGCTGCGGTGTCGAGACTCGAGAGGACGGTGGGAGGGCACGAGTGCAGAGGAGACAGGTGTGCGCGAGGTCAGGCACTGGGTATGGTGGACGGACGAGTGGAGCGGCAGAGGATCATATGTGCAGTGCGGCGGTGGAGCAGGAACGCAGGCAGTAGTCATGTGGGTTTGGGCCTACGTGTAGACGTGTGGAGGGCCTGGGGGGAACCGTCTGCAGCCGTCGGTCCAGCGCGCCGCGTCCATCTGGTCCCGGTTGGGGCGAGAGACGGTGAAGGGCGAGCTCTCGTGAGCTCTCGTGCCCTCACTGGCGCGCAGGCGTCCCCGTTCGTTGCATGTGATGCAGACGGCCATGACACCAGGGTCCCACCGTCAGCTGCAGGGATGCCCCGCGGGCGGGAGGGCTCGCGCCAAGCCGTCGTCGTCGGAACTTTTGTCGATCGGGAGAGTCTCTGCGCGACGGCCAGGCCAGGCCGCCGCAATGTGAGCATCGTCTTGTCTGCGTCTGCGTCTGCTGTGCGGTGCCCATGAAGATGCAGCCCCGAGTCCTGCCGTGGCGGCTGCTCGTCCCGGCGTCGCATGGGCGGCACTTTTCCACGACGCCGTCCTGCCGCGAGATCAGGCACATCGCAGAGCTGCCTGCGCGCATCAAGCCCTCGTACGTGCAGTCGCCCGCCAACACGCTGCTCAGCCTGCAGTGGCCGTCGCCGCCGCGCAACATCCTCATCACGAAGAAGAAGCGCACGCCCAACATCACCGCCTCCGTCGTCGAGTTCGCGTCGCACGTGCTCTCGACGTACCCGGGCATCAACGTCATCCTGGACAACGAGTCCGCCCTCGAGATACACGAGCAGCTGAGCCTGCCCGTCCACACGTACCATGGCGCCGTGCAGCAGCTCGCGGATAAAACCGACCTGGTCTGCACGCTCGGCGGCGACGGCACCCTGCTGAGGGCCAGCAGCCTCTTCAGCCATGCGCAAAGCGTGCCGCCGGTGCTGAGCTTCGCCATGGGCACCATCGGCTTCCTCGGCGAGTGGAAGTTCAAGGAGTACAAGCGCGCCTTCCGCGAGATGTACATGAGCGGCGCGCCCGACACCTACGCGACCCTGTCCGACTCCCTGGGCACCAGCCCGCCCGCGCTGCCCACCTCGCCCGACGACCCGCTCGACAAGCCGCTCTCGTACGCCGACATCCGCGGCAAGGCCATGGGCACCCACCGCAGCGCCCGCGTTCTGCTGCGCAACCGCCTCAAGGTCGGCATCTTCGCCCCAGACGGGACGCGCATCCGCGGCACAGGCTCAGCAGACACGTACGCGCTGAACGAAGTCACCCTGCACCGCGGCTCCAGCCCGCACCTCAAGATCATCGACGTCTACATCAACAACCGCTTCCTGACCGAGGCTGTGGCGGATGGCATGATCATCAGCTCGCCGACCGGCAGCACCGCCTACAGTCTGTCCAGCGGCGGCAGCATCGTGCACCCGCTCGTGCCTTCTCTGCTGCTCACGCCCATCTGTCCGCGCTCACTGTCCTTCAGACCGCTCGTGCTGCCTGCCGAGACGCCCATCACGCTGAAGCTGGGCGAGAAGAACAGAGGCAAGCAGGTCGAGGTCAGCATCGACGGCAACACGGTGACCGAGGGGTTGGGCTCAGGCATGGAGGTGCGAGTCATGGGTGAGGATGTGAGGACTACCACGGGCGAGTGGCACGGTGGTGTGCCTTGTATTGTAAGAGCTACGGCCGGCCGTGATGAGCAGACCGAGGATCACTGGGTCGGTGGGCTGAACGCCTTGCTAAAGTTCAACTATCCGTTTGGCGATCAGGATGCATAAGCAAGTACATGAGACGCAATCTAGCTTGAGTGTGTAAGATATCAAGAGTTGGCATAGCGGTTGGCGTTCCCCCAGAGCTTCCATCATCTTACGTACCATGCTCTGCACCTGCCTCACCCCCCTCCCAACTCCAGTCACTGCCCCAGCCTTTAGCAAGAGCGCCCACCCCCCACCCATCAAAACCCCATCCCTCCCCATCTCCCTCCACCACACGCACGCCCACCACCACGCTGCGCACACCACTTATCCATTCATTGCCCAGCACCCAACATGCCATCCTTTATCACTACGCTCCTCCTCGCAACCCTATCCTCAACCCACGCCTTCCTAAGCGCAAACACCCTACAACCCCACACGTCACACGCGCCCGCCACAACATGCCTGACGCGCTACACAACCTTCTTCGAATCGGCATACAGCGCCATTTTCTTCAACCACCCGGACGAACCGCACTTCAACCTCACGATTCTCACAGCGTACACGCAGTTCTACCCGCGCACGCTCGCGGCGTGGCTTGCGGAGCGGCGGTTTGCCGTGGTCAATGCGACTGGCGTGACCGACGACGAGCTCTGTGGGTGGGTGGACGGGGGCAGTGTGGAGGTGCGGGGCCGGCGGCATGGGCAGATGGGGTGGAAGCGTGTGCGTTCCGCTGGGAATGGGACGGAGGGTGGACAGTATACGCCGCACGATACGCCCATCAAACCCAGCCACGCGACCTTGGACCATGTCGTGGCTATCCTAGGCGAACACTCGCCGAGTGCCGATGTATACTATGCCCGCTGCTTTATGCTGCAGGTTGGTCTCGGATTGCTGGGCGGCTGCTTTGCGTACTTTGTCCTTGTTAGCTTTGCGATCCAGAGACAGCGGAGGAAGGAGCGGAAGGCTGCCAGTGGTGCCGAGGACATCGAGCTCGAGCATATCAAGGTGCACGATCTTTCTGGCGCGGGCATGCAGCGCCTGGACACTGACGGTGGTGCCGGACCTGGGTTCGGTATTGAGATTGCGAAGGCGAGTCCGTTGGCGACTAGCAGTCTTTCTGGACCGCCGCCCGTGTACTCGATCGATGGCGCTGGTCGCTCGGCGGTGAGTGTGAGGGACATGGTGTGAGGGTTCTGCAGGCGTGTCTTGTCGCTTTCTTGGTCCGTTTCGTCTTTTGGCTGTTCAGTTGTTCTTCTTGATCCTTTCAGTGCTTCATCTTTCAACTCAATCACACATGTCCACTTCGCTATGCTCATCTGAGTGCTTGCATCGCTTCCATTCTTCGGCCTGGCATGACAACTAGCCCTGCCGTATCATAACCCCCCTCCCACGCAAAATAACGTCAAACATCTAGTAGAACATGATAGCACGCCGTGCGCCCTTTGCCACTTGCCCTGGGTATTGGTGACTTGCTTGAGCGGGGCCATGGCTTGCCAGAACCAGAACCAGAACCAAAACCAAACCGTACCGAAAACGCCGCTTACATCGCTTTGCTGAAGACTCCAACGTGTTGCTTTTGCTGTTCCTGTTCCTGTTGCTGTTGCCGTTGTTGCTGTTGTACAAGGATGCGCTCAACCACATTACAAATGCACACGCATCGTATCGTTGCTGCCAAACGCCTTTCCGCAGTTTGGACACTTGCGCGCGCGGTTCGTGAGGCGGTCCTGCACGCAGTCGTGACAGAACAAGTGGCCGCACGTCTTGATGCACGTATTCTTGACGCGGCTCTTGCAGATCTGGCACTGCAGCATGGATTCCATGAGCGCGGCTTCGGCGCTCTGCTCGCCTTTGCTCTTCTTCTTCCACACTTTGATCTGCTCGGTGAGACCCGAGACTTGCGCGGATAGGGCGTCGCGCGCGGTGCAGGCTTCGCGCTGCGAGTGCCGGGCGGCGAGGTAGGCGGCGTCTTTTGCTTCGACTAGTTTTTTGAGGTCGGCGATTTGCGAGGTGTGGGATTCGGAGGTGAGGGTTGCTTCGGTTGCTTTTTGGGTGAGGATGCGGTGCTGGATGGAGAGGTCGTCCATTTGGGAGCGCATTTCGGCTGTTTGCTTCTCGAGCTTGTCGACGAGGGAGCGGCTGAGCGAGTCTGCTTCTTTGAGTTGCGAGACGACTTCGGTGGATTTTGTGGCCTGCAGGCGCAGGATGCGGATCTGTTGCTCCATTTCGCCCTTGGCCTTCATGGCGGCGAAGAACTTTTGGTCTGCTTTTGCTTTGTCTGCGTTGGCTCGAGCGACGTTTTCTTCCCAGGCTGCCAGGTCGGCTATCTTCTTTCCTGCGATTGCTTGCGCCTTCTTCCACGCAGCTTCCATCGACGGCAGCTCGCCACTCAGGAGCTTGAGCTGGTTCTCCAGGTTGGCAATCTTGCTCCGCAACTGCTCAGGTGTCAAGTCGTTCGCCTCCACCGGCTCTGCTTCTGGCTGACGTTCGCCGATCTGCAGGCGCAGCCGCTCGCACTCCGACTCAAGGGCCGCAATGCGGCTCTCGCAAGCACTGACAAGCTCTTTGGACTGAGCGTTTGAGGCTTCGCTGTCCTTGTGGCTGGCCTCGAGGGTGTTGTTCTTGGCTATCAGCTCGTCCCGTGCGTTCCGGATGCGTGCAAGATTCGCTTCAGCCTGTGATACCGCGCTCTCAGATTCAGCCAACGACGACCGTGACTCGTCGTCGATTTTTATCCGGTACGCTGTCCGCTCAGCTTGATATTTCTGTGCTTCTTCCCTCAGCTGGATGTTGGTCGCCTCCAGGTTATTGATCCTTTTAATCACGTCCTCGTGCTGTGACTTTAGTGCTTTGAAGAGATCCGTTTTGGCGTAGTCGTCATCAGAGAGACCGGTCAATTTCACCTTCAAAGCCGACAACTCCTCGGTCAGCTTCTTGTTCTCCTTCTCGACATCCTCGAGCTGTGCCTTACGCTTGGACGCTTCAGCCACAGCCTGAGCCTTTGCAGTCTCCAATTCCTCGCTGACGCCTGGCTCTGGGGTGGTTCCATTGGTGGCTTCCTTCTTGACTCGGGCGGACTGTGTCTCCTCCTTTACTGCGGATGCGACTGCGGACTGCTCCAGTTTCTGGACCTGCTGGCTCTTGAAGCGGTCAATCTTCTTCTCGGCGACCAGGTAACGGTGTGTGGCAGTGTCGAGACGATCAGAAAGCTGCTCCTTTTCTGTCATGATCTTTTGACACTGCGCAATGTGCTGCTTCTGGGCGGCCAGCAACTCAGACAGCTGGCGCTCGAGGTCTGCAACATCGGGGGTCCTGGGGGGATACTTTGCGAAAAGGCCAGACAGAGAGGACAGGATGGTTTCTTTCCGTTTCGACAGGTGTTTCCTGAAGGTTTCGCTGTCCTCGAACAAAAGGGATGCAGGGACCTCTCGCGATGACGAGTCACCTGACAACCTCTCCCCACTCAGGATTTTGATCTCATCGACAAGCTGGCAGATGGTCAGCTGGGTTTAGTGTTTCGCTCGGGGTGCACTGACCTGGTCGAACCATGCATCGATGGTCCGCAGCTCGTCGTCATGGTAGCGGGAGCGGGCCTCGACCTCGTTGAGCTGGGCCTCGAGCGTCGTCTTCTCACGCTTGTACTCGCGCATCTGGCGCAGGATGGCATCTTTCTGGTAGGCCTGCACATCAATGCGGTATTAGCGTGTGTTGGGGCTGCCGCGGCAGAGTGTTCGTGCGGATCGGGGGGCGAACCTCGATGTCATCTTTCCATGGCATGTCAGCGTCTGGATGCGAGCGAGCGCCGTTGACGGTCACGGCTTGCCTTTTCGCAGGCGGGGCAGAATCGTCGTGCCCGCTGGGCCTCTTGCGGTCCTCCATCTTGACGTGGTCAAGCGATGGGGGTGCGACGGTTCTGGCTTCGAGCCTCATCGGACAGGCGACGCAGAGAGAGGCGCGCGCAGCTACTCGGTCATCAAGGAGCAGTGAAATGAGGGGAGAGAGGGCAGACGACGGAGGGCAGATGGCAGCGGGCGGCGGGCGGCAGAGAGAGCGTGCGGGGTGTCGTGTGAGCCCGGGGCAGAGTGAGCGAGGAGAAGAGTGGCCTTGGAGAAGAAACGCAGACACGCCAAGTCGGGAGTGGCGCGTGGGTGTGATTGGCCGGGGAGGGCTGGGTGGGGCCGTAGTCGACGAACGCGACTGCGCGTGGGTGGTGGATTAAGATTTGTAGACGACGGTCCAACGGTCCAACGCTTCTACGCCTCCGTGTCGCCATAGCAGGCCGCCGCCGCTGCACCGAGCAGCCGCCCGCGACGACCATGGCCGAGGACAGCGGGACACAGCCGCCCGCGACCTTCAGCTCCTTCATCAACAAGAACACGACGGGCAAGAAGTTTGCGCCCAAGGCCGCACGCCGACGACCAGCCGCGAAGCCTGCAGGGACAGAGTCTACGCCGACTGCGAAGCCTGCAGGGACAGAGCCTGTACTGGCCGTGCAGTCCGAGCCTGAGACTGCGAACGGCCCTGCTGAGTCAACTCCCAGTGCCTCTGGCACCGCCTCTACCACCGCCTCTGCCGCTGCACCGCTGCCCACGCCTGCGACCCAGCACGATGTCACCAGCACCCCAGACCCTGCGCCCGTCCCCGCCCCAGCAGCCCAGGCGCCGCAGCCACCGCCAGAATCCCAGCATGGCCCCCCGCCTGCCACACCCCGAGTCGTCGTACCACCTTCCACACCCCAGATTGCCGCACCGCCTCCCACATCCCAGATTGCCGCACCGCCTCCCACATCCCAGATTGCCGCACCGCCTCCCATATCCCAGATTGCCGCACCGCCTCCCACACCCCAAGCCGCCGCGCCGCCGTCCGTCGACGATGACATCGAGGCCGGCCGCTCGCCCAAGCGGCGTCGCATCGAGTCTCCCCCGCGGCAGAGCACACCGCTGGTCCCCGTCGCCGTCATGCTCCCCCCGCAGGACGCCCCCACTGGCGAGACCGGGCCCCAGCAGCCAGCCCTCACCCCTTCTGCTGAGCTTGGAGAGTCCAGTGCCAGCACAGGCGTCACCCCACCTACACACCCTGAGGACCCTGCGCCGAAGCGAAGACGACGAACACTGCCATGGGCGGCAGTCAACCACCCACAGGAGGAGGGCGCCGAGGCCAGCGCTTCTGGCCCGCCTGCGAAGAAGAAGCGGGCGCCTCCCAAGCCTCGAGGGAAGAAAAAGACAGCCGAGGTCGAAGACGAAGAGCCGCAGCAGACCGCTGACGGAGAAGAGGCTGCGTCTACACAGAAACCCACAAGTGCAAGAGCGAGAGGGAAGCGGCGCACGGCAGCGCCAGAAATAGGTGAAGATGGCCAGCCAGTGGAACCAGCACCGAAGAAGCCGCGGAAACCGAGAAAAGACAAGGGCAAGCAACCAGCCGTCGAGGGTGAAGGAGGTCAAGAGAGCGAGCCAGTCGAGGGTGAAGAGGGTCATGTCGCAGCCAAACCCAAGCCCAAACCACGCGCACCGAAGAGGAAAAAGTCCACACCTGCCGAGGGCGAAGAAGGCTCCGTCGAACCAAAGAAACGCGGTCGCCCACCGCGCGAGGACACTCCGCCTGAAGCCGAAGACCATGTCATCGACCCAGACGCAATGTGCATGGACGACCTCGCCTCGCGCAACATTCGAGTAGGCAAGCTCTCGCGCCGCGAAAAGGAGATGCGCAAGATCGACTGGGAAGCCGTCAAGCAACGCCGCCGCGAAGAAGACGCCCGCCACATCACCACCAAAGAAGCCCAGGCCGCCGTCGATAAACTCCTCGAGTCGGGCGAAGCCGAGCAAGTCTCCACCGGCCCGCGCTACCACGTCGTCGACGGCCGCATCGAGCTCGTGCAAGACTCCGGCACCATCGACCGCGAGCGCGACGCCGACCGCGAAATAGAAATGATGACCATCACCGAAGAAGACGACCTCACCACGCGCATCACCAGTCGCAGCTTCATGAAGAACAACAAGCGCTTCCCCAACGAATTCGTCCTGCCCGGCCAAGGCAAGCGCTGGAACGCCCAGAGCACTGACATCTTCTACCAGGGCCTGCGCAGCTTCGGCACAGACTTCCAGATGATCGCCCACATGTTCCCCGGCATGACGCGCCGCTCCATCAAAACAAAATTCACCCGCGAGGAGCGCGAGAACCCGGACATCGTCCGCGACTGCCTCCGCGGCGAATCCACCCTCGCCTCGCACTGGGGCGATTTCCTCGAAGCCAGCCAGCTCCAGGACGACAGCTTCGCCGACTCGGACCGTATCAAGCGCGAGCTCGAGGAGGAAGAGGCCCGCATGCGCGAGCAGATCAACGACGCGCTCAAGGAGAAGCAGGAGCGCGAGCACCAGAAGCGCCTAGCCGGCGTCGCCGACGACGGCGACGCGAATGAAAAGGACACCGGCAAGAAGAAGAAGAGGAAAAAGGACAAGAACGTCACGTTCCACGAGGAAGGCGTCGAGATCCTGGGCGAGCTCGACGACGATCCGAATTGGGGACAGGAGTGACACATCAACGATACCCATATTCATCAAATGAATCATCCATCCAATTTCTTCTACCAGCGCAGCTCTACACCGTATACCGCGTCGTACTCACATACCCCTTCCCTGGCCCCTCAACATCATACCTGACTTCCCACCACCGCTCCCCCTCCTCCTCCTCCTCCTCCCCAAGCATCCCCCGCCCAAACCCCCACCTCGCAGCATACACATCCTCCCCGCACAAATGCCTCGCTCGATTCACCGCCTCCAGCTCCGCGCTCACCCTGCCCATCTCGACAAACACACCGCCGACGCCCTCGCCGCTCTCGCTGATACCGTCCCGACGCGCAGCGTCGTCGAAGAAGCGGATGCGGATAAACGGCTCCTCTTCCTCTTCTCCTTCTCTCATATCCGATCCTGGCTGCGCAGCTGGGATGAGCTGGTACACGTACCGTCTCCGCGCGGCAAACCTCAATCCAGTGTCTGTCACAAACTCCCCCGTCTCGCTGTACAGCAGCGTATCCGCAAGACACGTTGGCGTGAATCTCGCAGTGCCCGTTACACAGCCCGAAGGCTGCGATGGGTGCGCGGAGCGCAGCGTGCGTGTAAACCTCCACGGGGACGCTTTCAGGGCGGCGAAGAGGGTGGGTTGTATCGGTGGCGAGTGCGGTGCTGACGTCCACTCTGCGTCGAAATCCGCGGGGTTCCTGGGCTCTGCCAACGCGGCGGTGGTGGGGGGTGGGCTGGACATCAGCGCGCTATTTACGCTCTGCAGGGTTGCGCGGCTGGGGTTCAGCGCGGGGTTGCTGGTCGTGATCCAGCTCAGGCGCTGCTTGATGAAGGGCTTGTCGATGTGTCGCTTTTCACGGTTCGGTGTCCCGTCGTCGGCGACGTGCAAGCACAGGTATGCGAGCGCGGTGCCGACGGCGAGGTCGGTGCCCGTGGGGCAGCAGATTAGTGTCGTGCCTCGAGGGAGGGGGCTTCGCAGCGCGGCGAGCTGGGTGCGCAGGTCGCGGGAGCCGAGCTTGCCGGTTTGGCAGGGCAGGTGGAGGTATGTCTTTACGGCTGCTTTTTTCAGGAGTGGTTGCGGGAGTGGTTGGGGCGTGCAGCTGATGACTGTGTCGAAGGGTGTGAGATCGAGGTTCTGGGCTGCGGATATGTAGAGGTTGGTGGTTGGCTTGATGAGTGTTGTGATTGCATCCGTGATGCGGTCGTTGCTGATGAGCGAGGCTATTTTCGAGGGCAGATCTTGCTCGTTGGTTTGCAGGAGGTCGTCTTTGTTGCTCCAGAATAGCGCTGGAGTCAGGCCGTGGGACCATGCTTCGTGGTCGTCGGCTGCGCCTTGGATGTAGCCGCCTTCTGAAGCTTCACCGCCGCGGACGCGTCGAGATGCGGTGCACAGAACCACCGGATGGAAATCCGGAAAGTCCGGGACGGTGTGTGGCAGCGTCGAACTCTGCGTGACCCATAGCGGACGAAGAGGCTTCTTGAGTTTCGCCCGCAGAGCCAGAACGTCAGGCTTGCATATATCCTGCCATAGTGAGCAAGCTTATCAACCATCTCCACTATTCTCATCAACTCCCTACCAAAAACAGCCTCACAAACCCATCTACCCTCCTCTCCATCTGCCCCTCCTCACTCCCCGAAACAATACCCGGCGGCGTAAACAACCCCAACGCCCCCTCCGGGCCCTCCCCCCTCATTTCCCCACCAAACACCGCCCTATTCACCACACAGCACCAAAACGGCACCGTCTTACTCAACGCATCAGGCATACTCTTCCCCCTCCTCGTCGAGTCCACAACAACACACCCCCCATACTCACCAACCACATCCAGCAACTGCAAATTCAGCCGTCGCAGGCTAAACGCCCATTCGCCCGCGTGCCCGTCCGTGCTCTTGAAGTACACACTCGACGCTTTGAGGGGGGGTGGGATGTACCAGCTCCCACAGCGCTCGTTCGCAACGAGCGGTAGAGCGTATGCGGAAGCTACGCTGGTCACGAAGGCGCTGTCTGCTGTGATAGAGGTGAGGCGGTTGGTGAGGGATAGTGCGGAGCGTTTGAGACTGGAGAGGGTGCTGGAGAGGGTTGGGGTGTTGGATGGGTGGGGGAAGATTATGGAGGATTCGGTGAGGGGTTGGGGCATGGTGGTTTTTTGCGAAGGGAGATGGGGCGATGGGGAGAAGGTGTGATGGGGAAAGTTGAGTGGATGGCTTGAGGTTGATGGGGTTGGGGTTTCGGCTAGCTTTCTCCGAATACGCGGTTCGATACTATGGCCAGAGCGGATGAGTTGGAAATGGCGATTTTGAGCAAGACATGGTGCCTGAAATGTCAATGTCTGGCCTGGTGTAGGAGGAGGTGTGGGAGATCCACGGATGGATGTCAAAAGAAGCAAGAGGCTAACTGGTACTGGTCTAGTGCGGCACAGAAACTGCAGGCGCAATAGAGGAGCAATATGTTACGATAATGAGAAGCAGTAAGACAAACTGTTCATCATATAACCTCTATGCTACCTAGCCCTTTTTGATCAACAGCGCGGGCGCCACTTAGCTCTGCTATGCGCTTACAAAGGAAATGGATGTTGCCGGTGTGGCTAATGCGCCGGCTGGCGGTTCATGTCAACAGCAGTCAAGTGGGGTCCATTGAAAGAATGAGAAGAAGGATACAACCCCTTCATTCACGAGATTGTAGCTGGCACTCTTCTTCAAGTAGTCTACAGCCTTTGTCTTCTTCTACTGCAGCTATTTTCCAGCAGGGCTGGGTTAGGTTCCTCTGCAAGACTTGGAGGGTTCAGCAAGGTCGGTAAGCAGTGAGTCAATGCGTTATCTTTGGCTAGCAGCATATTGTGGGTTACTGTGCTATTCGTGTCCAAGGGTACCGTTGTATGGTGGCTGTATGGCAGTGCATCGAGATGTCTCTACAGAGCACATGCAGCAATCAGAAGATAGCGTACGTTCGGCTCCCCAAAGACAACGATACCCGACAAGATGCTCAATGTACTGTTCAATATGGTCAGCGGCCTCTGATGTCCTCTCACAGCACGCGAAACCATACAAGGCTCTTCAAGCTGATCCGGAAGAACAAAGTTCAATTATTCAAAAATGACCCAAACATGAATTCCATTAGACCCCGCTTAGTGTATTTTGTACTCTACAGATCTAGCCTATTCCATGCACTCGATCAAACAGTGCTGTTGCCTGCCTCAATGAACACGACTTCTGGGAAGTCTGCGCTTGAAGGATCAATCCACTTCTTCTCCCCCGAGGCGAACTCTAAGAAAGCCGTTACAAGTCTGTTCATTATGAAGTCCATTCTAGGTGCCCAGATTGTCCCCACAGATAGCGGAGTCGTCCTGTTCCTCAATCCAAGGAGGTCCACCCAGTCGTCTAGATCCGCGAAGTTCTGGTGGCCACTGCCCGCTATGTTCAGCCACCGAAACCAACCGGTCTGTCTTCCGGCGAATGAAGGCCAAGTTGGCTCAGGCACATCTGGAGTGTGTGCTTCCTGGCCAAGCATCAAGAAGGGCTTCTTGACGTCAGGAATGTCGAAGAAGGTGCCGTCGAAGTTGACGCCGGCAAGGATGGAAGGCTCAAGGGACATGGCGCCAGCTGCAGCTGCGCCTCCCAGGGAATGTCCTACAGCGAAATAGTGTGTCGAATTGAACGGTGCGCTTGTGCTTTTGACATAAGCAGGGAAGAGGCCCTTCACCATCGCGACGATGTCGGCGACTCGAACGTGGTAGATGGCTTTTGCGAAAGTCGTATTCCACTCCGCCTTGATGTCAATCCCGTATGAACCCAGCGTATCGTCTGGCAGCTGGAGATAAGGTGCCTCGCCTACATGATCGAGCGCGACGACTGTGTAGCCCTGAGATGCGAGTTCAGAGCTCAAAGTGCTGTACATGATGGCGTTTTCGCCGGCGCCTGGCGAGAAGATTACGGTTGGCTTTTGCGATCCGTTGCCATTTGCTGCCTCTAGAGGTGGAGCTTGATGGATGTTCCAGGTCGTGAGGCTCTCAAGCGAGCCATTCGGGAAGTGCCAGTTTTCACCCCAAATTCGAGCTGTTGTATGATCAAGGTATGGCGCTGTGTTCTCTCCGGGTACTGGTATTGTCAGGGTCGGGTAGTAGATGGTTGCCAGCAGAGTCGATGATATGTTCTTTGGTGCCAATAAATCGTTTGGAATGGTTCTGCTGAACGTATGTTGTGCATATCCAACATGGTAGGGACCAGTCGGAGGAGGGAACGGTGCCGCAGCAACAGCTTGGACTATCAGAGCCGCAGCGATGGTTCGCATCATGGAATGGGCGAGTATCGAGGTTCAATCCCAGCATGCGACATCCGGCGCGTCTAAATACGTCTTGCCTGGTTTGCAGCAGCATGGTTGCAATCCTTCCCGTATATACCAAGCCTTTCGGGTCATCATATGGAAAGTACCTGCTGTATGCGGAACAATGCTGACAGACTAGTTACATCACGTCCGACTCGCCAAGAGTGCTAGAACATCATCCAAAGATATTGCCGTGATTCGGGTTTCCGCGACCCATTCTCACTATTGCGCACACGACTATAAGTCGCTATATCGCGTTGCGGCTATTGTGGAGCGCGACTACCATGGGACATGCTTCTTGACAACAGTGAGCCTACCTTTCACAGAAGCAAGCAAAGGGCACTTGCATGTAACGAAACTAATCAGTGAAGACAGTAGGCGGAGGCCAAAGAGCAGAAAATAAGTATACAGACACCAGCGGGTACCCATGGTATTTGCTGGTGGTCACCCACCTAACTACCAATCGACCAGTACGTTGCTAAAATAGTGATGAGTAGACAGGAGGTCATGTCGTCTTGTGATCTATTGCTACTGATGTTCCTAGTCGGGTACTACGGGATTCAACCCTAGGAGACGTGTAATTACGCACTAACCCAATCTGGTTGTCTTACTTGGTTAGCTCGCGCAGCAACCTTGTGATGAGATATTGTCGCACGGTTGGGTGCGGGGGCTGCAGGTATAGGATCTCAAGAAGAGTGTGTATGTTGTTGTATTGTTTCAGCATCATAGCTCAGCTTACCGTGTCCGTGCACTCAATGCACGCCGTCAGTCAATGCACGCGATCGCGATTTCGTCCCAACTTCGCACCCCCCACAACTCAACGCCACGATGACTATGGAAGAAGCCCTTGCAGAGCTAGATGCTCTTAACTCTAGCGAAGAAGTTTGCTACGCGACAATAGCTAAAAAGCATAGTGTTAATCGCTCAACGTTGTCGCGCAAGCACCGAGGTGTCAGCGGGTCGCGTGCAGAGGCAGGTTTAGCACGTCGCAATCTTCAACCAGAACAGGAGGCAGAGCTTGTGACGTATCTGGAGGGATTGACAGAGCAAAAGTTACCTCCTACAAGAGAGATGGTGCAGAATTACGCGTCTGATATCGCTGGACACCCTGTCTCCGAGAGCTGGGTCACACGCTTCCTCCACCGACACCAAGATGAGCTTACATCCCAATGGAGCACTTCTATGGATCGACAATGCCACGCTGCTGACTCTAGTGATAAGTACAAGGTGTACTTTGAACAGCTAGGCAGCAAAATCAACTTCTACGAAGTGGAGCCTGAGCATACGTACAATATGGATGAGAAAGGCTTCATGGTTGGAGCCGTTGGCAGACAGAAGAGGATCTTTAGCAGGAGGCTGTTTAAGAAGAAGCAGTTTAAGCAGATGCTGCAGGATGGTAATCGTGAATGGATAAGCTTGTTAGCGTGTGTATGCGCTGACGGCACAGCGTTGCCGCCAGCTCTCATTTACGCAGCTGACTCAAAGAACATACAAAACACATGGGTAGAGGATGTGAAGGTAGGAGAACATATGGCCTTCTTTGGAGTATCAGGCAGTGGCTGGTCAAACGATGGGCTTGGTCTTGCCTGGCTCCAGCAGGTGTTTGAGCGCTTCACAACAGCCAAAGCTCGGAGAAAGTACCGCCTGTTGCTTGTGGATGGCCACGGGAGCCACCTAACAGAAGAGTTTCTGGAGTATTGCCACAGGCATAAGATACTGTTAGGTATCTATCCACCTCACAGCACGCACACGCTGCAGCCGCTTGATGTGGTAATGTTTAAGCCTCTCAGCACAGCATACTCAAAGAAGCTGGCAACACGCCTTCACAAGCATCAAGGCCTAGTGCCTGTAACTAAAGCTGACTTCTTTGGCCTGTTCTGGGATGCTTGGGCAAGCAGCTTCACTGCAAAGAATATCTTTAGCTCGTTCAAGGCGACAGGTGTACACCCATTTAACCCCAATGTTATACTCGATCGCTTCACCAACGACGACTCAGACACCTCTAGCAACGCTTCAGAGGAAGCTCCTACATACGGCGGCGAGGCATAGCAGAAACTGAATACAGTCATAAAACGCGCGTTGAGTAGTGCCTCAGAGAAGGACGCATCTATTGTTCGGCAATCGCTCCACCACATGGCCATACAGAACACCCTTCTACAGAGCGAAAATGAGGGCCTGCTTGACGCTCTTACTGTTAAGAAAAGGAGAAAGATGAAGGGCAAGTCTCTAGACCTGCTGCAACACTATGAGTACTGGGGGCCTTCAATGATGTGGACTCCTCGGTCATTCAGGGAAGCCAAGACCCGCATGAGGCTTGCAAGGGAGGAGCGAGAGGCAGACGAGAAGGAGAAAGCTGACATGAGGGAGCTTGCTAAGGCTAATAAGCTATACAATGAGAAGATTGCGCAGGAGAAGCGTGATGCGCGCGCAAGGGAGAAGGAAGAGCGTGACCAGCAGAAGGCTAGGAAGGCTAAGGAAGTCGCTGAACGCAAGGCTGAGAGAGAGCGTCAAAGGCAAGCTCGCAACTCTCAAAAAGCTATACGAAAGCCCTCTATAGGCAAGCGCAAGGCTCTGGAGAAAGAAGCACCAAAGAAGAAGCAGAAACGTAGTGCTGGGGATGATGTAGCTGGTGCCTCGCGCATAGCGCGTACGCCAACACCTCCACACCAAACCAACACTCGCGGCCGCAAAATCCTTCGGCCAAGAAAGTTTTGGTAAGAAAGTTTGTTCTATAGGTTGATAGAATGCTCCACTAAGTTATCCTGTAATACAAGCTGTTGTGTGTGGCTCTACAGCCTCAAGTCTCTGTAGCCCGTTTTGGTGATGCGCGTGCATTGACTGACGGCGTGCATTGAGTGCACGGACACGGTACCGTGTCCGTGCACTCAATGCGCGCCTTGGCACCTCACAGGAAACACAAAAATGAGGCTATGAGCCACCTACAATAGCTATTATCACAAGATCTTGTAGTGGAGTAGTATAGCGATGCTTGCGATTAATTTGGCTTATTTGTATTTACTTGGAAGCCTGACGTTGCGGCCGCGCGACGTCGTGATTGGTGTAGGGGATAAGGTGACGTCCGCGACGTTACCACCACCTATAGCATTACTAACACGTTTCTGACGCTTCTTCTTCTGTGTAAGTGCTGTTAAAGCTTTACGCTTACCCTTTTGGGATAATTGTATAGCTTTAGTAGCGTTGTAATCCTCTTTCTGACGCTGTTTTTCAGCTGCCTGTTCAGCCTTCTCCTTTACACGGGCTGCCTTAGCTGCTGCTGCGGCCTCACGCTTCTCCTGAGCTATCTTCTCATTGTATAGCTTATTGGCAGCCCTAAGCTTCTTCATCTCACTCTTTTGGAGTTGTTGTTCAAGCTTCTCACGCTTATAGACTTGTTGACGGTACTGTGACTCCCTGACCTTTCTTGGGGACCAAAAGATCGAGCCACCGTGATACTCCTTACGTTGTTGGAGACTTAGGGGCTTGCCACGCTTCTTGTGCTTCTTTTGATCTAGTATGTGCTGCTGGAGTCCCTCGTTTTAGTGTGTAAGAAGATTGACACGGGCTGAAAGTGTGTGAATTGCTTCAACAAGCCGGTGTACGTCTTTATTCTGGTGATCCTTGACCTGCTCATTGACTATACGTCTCATCTTCCTCCAATCAGACGCGCTGAGTACTAACGTTGAGCTCTCTCGTGAGCCTTGGTCGTTGGAGGTAGTGTTGTCGAACCTTTTGAGTATAACAGAGGGGTCAGGGGGCCATATACCAGTGACTTTGAAGGAGTTGATTATAGTAGTTTCCTTGAATGAGGACTGCCACGCCTTCCAGAATAGGGGGAAGAAGTCTCCCTTCTTTATAGCTGATAGCCCCTGGCTTATTTCAAGGAAAGCTGTGAGCTCGTTGGAGTAAGCCTGTGAGAGAGGCTTAAACAAGCACACGTCAAGCGGCTGCAACGTGTGGGTTGAATGGGGAGGAAAGATAGCCAGGAGTATCTTGTTCTTGTGACAATAGTCAATAAAAGCAGGTGTTGTATGTGACCCGTGCCCGTCCAGTATAAGTACCCGGTACTGACGTCGAGCTTTGTGCTTGGTGTAGCGATCAAACACCTGTTCCAACCAAGCAAGGCCAATATCGTCGTTCGTTCAGCCGGAGGGAGATGAGCTGACTAATACTGAGTGTTCCCCTGGCTTGATTTCCTCCACCCAACTTGATTGTATATCATTGCTGGCCGACGTGTAGATGAGGCTTGGCGGCAACGCTGATCCATCGGCACACACACACGCTAGGAGGGTTATCCACTCACGAGAGCCATCTTGTATAGCTTCTCTGACCCTATTTTTAACCCACATCTGCTTACTGAACACCCGTTTTGAACGACCTGTGACGCCAATCAAGAAGCCCTTCTCATCTATATTGTATGTGTGCCGTGGCTCAACGTCGCACTCGGCGAATTTGGAGTGTAGAAGACAAAGTAGAGGCTATACTTAGCCCCTGAGTCAGCTTGGTGACGATTGCGATCCATGCTGGTTGTCCACTTAGAGACTAGTTGCTCAGGGTGACGGTGGAGGAAGCGGGTAACCCAGCCTTCGGAGATAGGTTTTTGAGCAATCTGGGACGCGTATTTTTGTACAAGAGGCCTTCCAGGAGGCAGAACTCGCTCTATTAGCTCTTGTATGTGATGTATAAGCTGCTTCTCTTGTTGTGGGGTGAGTTTTCGTCGTTCTATTGACGCGGCTTTGCGGGGTTGTGAAAGGCGTTGGTGCCTCCGCGTCAAAGTTGAGCGTACAACACCATGTTTTTCAGCTATCTTTGTATATATTAATTCCTCGCCAGGCTGTAGGGCGTTAATCTCAGCAAGCGCGTCATCAATTGGAGCCATAGGTGTAGTGTTGTGTTGTGAAGAAGTAATCGCGTTTTTGGGTTATCCGCGCGTTGAGCGTCGGCGCGCATTGAGTGCACGGACACGGTAACACAGTTTAGGTTCACGACAGCGCTTGGCCTGCGACAGATATGCTCTCGCTAATCCGTGACTCTTCAACGATACTCCATCATCTTATGGCATCTTTTCGATTCATTAACATTCGTCTAGCTGCTAATTCGACCTATCCTTACTTCTCACGAGCGGTCGCATCTCTTAGAGCCAGGTCTACTTTCACGGCGTCTGTACACTCCCTTGCGAAATGTTCAATGGAGCCAGACTCTGAGCTGTTTGAATACACATCGGGGCGATAGATGTCAGTCAATCACATTCTCACAAAGCTCGCTCTCGTTACTAACGATAGGTAAAGCTGGAATGACGCCTTCAAACAATCAGAACGAAGACGGCTTTTCAACGCGTCAGAACTGAAGTGGCTTGCGGCATCGGCTGTCAACAGAAGCCCAGAAGATGTGGTTTGGTTTGAGAAACTTGGCGAAGGGGGTTTCAATCGGAGCTTCTTAGTTACCATGCACGACGGCTTTCAGCTCGTCGGACGAATTCCATATCCCGCAACAGAGCCGAAGCAGCTAGTCATTGCCAGCGAGGTTGCAACAATGGACATTCTCCGTATTCACGGCATACCGGTACCGAAAATCTTCAGTTACTCTGCCACATCGGACAACCCGGCTGGTACTGAGTACATCTTCATGGAGCTCGTACAGAGAACCAATCTGGGCGATATCTGGTTTGATCTACCAGAAAAGGCCATAATCACCGTAGTCACTCGGCTTGTCGAGTTGGAATCTCGACTGTTCGCTCTTCCGTTCTCGGCAAGTGGTAGTCTATACTACACCAAGGACCTGGACGCCAAAGTTAGGAAAGCCGAAGTTTTTACGACCAACGCCTCAGACAGAGGTAGTTTCTGTATTGGTCCCGATACAAGACTTACTCTATGGTTCGGGAAAAGGTCGAAATTGAACCTCGATCGTGGACCATGTATGTACCCGTTTTTGATTTCACCCCGTATCACATATCTAGACTGGTTCTCTATTGATCAGCAACCTTTGCTGAGTGTATGAAAGTCACAGATTCAGCAGCTGTTCTTGCGGCCGGAGCCAAGAAGGAGATTGCATATCTGACCAAGTACGGCCAACCACTTCATCCCTTTGAACGTCTGCGCCGAGAATTGTACAACTACCAGAAAGTATCGCCCTCTGAGCATGTGTCAAATCTAGACAGATACCTGCAGGCAGTGCCTCACATCGTACCAAACGGCGATTCCACTGCTACTCGCCCAACACTAAGACATCCTGACCTCCAACCCCACCATGTTTTTGTTTCGGACGATCTCAGTATTACTGGTCTCATTGACTGGCAACACTGTGCGTTACTGCCACTTTTCCTCCAATGCGGCATTCCGAACAGTCTCCAAAACTACGGCGATAGCACCTCTGAGTCGCTCATACGACCAGAACTACCGCAGGGTTTTGACAAAATGGACGAGAACGAACAGTTCAAGCAGGTCTTACTCCTACGTCGGCGTCAGCTACATTACTTCTACGTCGCCGCAACGGCGAAATTCAACCCAATCCACTACGACGCTCTGACCCGGGAATTCAGCACACTGCGACATAAACTATTTGATCATGCAAGTTCTCCGTGGGAAGGTGATAACATCACTCTCAAGGCCGACTTGATCGAGCTCGGGCAGAACTGGTCTAATGTGGTCAAATCGAGTGCAGACACTAGCGATAATACAGAACCTCTTTGCCCGATCAAGTTCTCGGAAGAGGACATTAAGCAAACCTTGGATCTGAACACTGGGCAGCTCGAAGCAGATGAGCAACTCCAAGCGTGCGGGGATGCTATTGGCATCGGCTCCGAAGGTTGGGTACCCTTGGATCAGTATGATAAAGTGAAGCAACGTGAGATTAAGCTCAAGGCGGACGCGCTTGAGGCAGCTGAGTCCGACGAGGAGCGCCGGATGCTACAAGAGCATTGGATTTTCGATGACTTTGATGAGGGCGAATACTCATAAAGTGCCGCATGCTGAACACGAATTCCTGACCTCTCAAGGGAAGCTTACTGGCACGCTACCTGTATACGGGGGAGGCAGAAAAGAAACGACTCTGAGCATGGAAATGTATGTTGTGAAGACTCTCCACTTCTCGAAAGTGTCAGGCATGACTAGGGACCACAAAGTCTCTGTGGGCGCACTCAGACGGCATCTAGGTAGAGGACACTTGGTGATAGTCAGCGAGATACTCAATAAGACTTGCCTTGGGTGTGCTTGATTCCAGTTAATGCCGTGCACGGTCTTGATATGTACTGCCACAAGATCTAGAGTAGCTTTAGCTCATGGAGCAGACTCCAGGCGTCCGAAGGTATGCATCCTTCGATGCTTGCAGAGTACACGTGAAGGGTCTAGAGTGGTGGATAGAGTCTATACCGAAAGAAGAACTTTTTTGAGTATGAATCCGGGCTCAAACTTGGGCAGGGACAGACAAAGATGGAGAATTCAGTGCTCAATTCCCATTCCGACAGTGGCACGATGCACACTAGCAGTGCGGAAGAGCGAGCGCAACGAGCAATACAACAGCTAGTATTTGCACAGCAGAATCTCACTGATTTGAGTACAATTGCGGGTCGCCTCTCAGGCAGTCACTCTGGCTAGGACTTTCAACGGCTATCGCTGCGTATGAGCCTTCATCACCACAATCACTTCAAATTGGTTTGACCCCCAACTGATCTTGCCTCGAGATACAAATTTGCTGCATGATCGACGTCTCTTATGCCCTTTCACATTGTGCCTTAAGGTACATGATATTGTGATGCTGCCAGTACTTACGAGGACTCAGCGGCCCCTTTCGCCACGGATGACTGTTCGACTCATCCTGGCAATGGGACAGTGAGAGATCGCTTGTGAATATATGAAGACATGCTCACTATACTACCCGAAGCCTCAAACAAGATCTCTGCAGTACATGAACAGACTGTGCCGTCTACAAGTTCCGTATGGAGAGATTGGAGGGGCACCTGCTCACAGCCACTTGCCTCCAATTTCAGTCTGGATTGGTATTGGGATTGATCGGCGTCTGAGTATCCTCACTGCACGTCGCTCTGTCCGATCGATCATGTGACCTGACTGATCTACATTCTCCCTGTGCTGACTAGGGACATTGCATGCAGGAGATAGTTTCACTTGTCAGCATCAGATCACTCTGCCAGTCGGGGAATCGCTTGCTTATCTTGTAAGCACTGGTCAAACTTTGGTGCAATCCTGCAGCGTCTGTATGTGTCGAAGCTTCCTGGGAGTGGCAAGCTTAGGCGACAAAAATGCAAGGTGAACATTTAGAGGAGGCTCGATGCAGACACCGACCACTATTGCGTTGATCATCGAAGCGGTTGCCATCGAATTTCACAACCACATAAGCTGGAGTCCTTAAGGCGTGCCGTCACCCAGAGGTACAATTTCGTCTACTTTCGAGCCTGCCTAGAAGTGTAGCATGTGGGCTCTTTGCGGCCCTCCGGAACCTTCTGTTCACGACCTGGTATCTGAGGCTGTGAGCATGCGCTTCGGGCGCCTGTGGCCCTTCACGGCCGCTGAAATCGTCATCTGTTACAAGGTTTGCATGACGGTGATCTGCACTGTGAATTGATATGCCCTGTTTCTGGCACATACAGTCGCTCCCCCGCCGTTATTCCCACCGTGCCCTGAAGTGGCAAAGAAGTGAAACGGCGAGACCTTGCCCAGATCTCAGCTTCTGCGAGCAATCACTGTTTAAGGACGATTGCGTCCTGATCTATCCACATTCGTGTTGTTGGCCTCAGAAAGAGGTTCGCGTGTTGTTGCTAGCTCAAGACTAAATTCAACACAAGAGAGACGGACACAATTGTCCCGTTACGGACTTTTTCTGGTCCCTCTCACGGGCAATGATCGGGTGTTCGAGCTGAGATGTTGTTCCGACGAACTTGGCACGGTCGGCTCTGTGGGTCGGAATTTGGCCAAAGCTCATACCTGTGGCTGTTTTGGACTTGAGCCGCGCTTCAAGTTTCTGCATAGGCCGACTAGCTAAGCCACAGCGGGCGGATGCTACCAAGGTTCTGCCAGAATAAGCTACAATCTCAAAGAGGCTCAGGTACAAGCTTGATTCTGGGACCATCGTCAACTTCGCCCTTCTGTCCGACAGTCATGACTGGGACCGCGAATGTTGCCGTGCATTAGAAGAAGCCATTGTTTCTCGTATCAAACGCTTCTACCATGTGTGAAGTCTCCACTAAGTCGAAAAGGAAAGTTAGGGTGCTTTATTAAGAGCTGGCACGTCTGTGGCGTGAAACGGTGCTGGTTGCATGTTTCGAGCATTAACGTGGAACCATTCCAACGTCTCTGCGCAAGATCACAAAGAATTCTTGGAGTTGGATGTCATACAACTGATGGCCTTTGCCCGCGGACCTTCTGCCGCTGTTATCTATACGTAACTCATGTCAATGCATTATCGACTGATGCGACTGAACTAGCGGGTACGGTTAGTGAAACTGTTGACTGGCAGAAGACTAACTGCAACTTGTAGTGCATCATTGTCCCTGAGTCATACGGCACAGCAAACCGCTGAGTGACTGCAATACCTGAGTTGGGATGCAGGTTCTGATGTCACAGGGTCTCGTAAATGCAGGTCCGTGGGAAGTTGAACTGTGTTCTCGAGTTGCACAGACCGCAGTACGGATTGACTGGACACATCAAGTGGCCGTGCTTCGCATAAGAGGGATCTACGGTAGTCCCAGACGATCACTCGTGGCACTAACCGCTAGGGTACCACCTTTCGTCTATTTGGCCAACACAGGCCATAAACTTTGAGAACGTGACGGCACAAGCCTTCCTCTGTGCCTGCCCGCAGTGGTTTCCAAAAGAATGACCGACACCGTTTGTGGGTCATGTCGTTTGTAGGAAGTATTGATAGGCGTGGCTAGTCATGGATAATTGGCCAAAGGCAAGGAACTCTGTAAAGAACGCATGAACGCCGGAAGAACGTTTCCTGGTGATCACATAATGCGAGGCTTCTCAGTTTGGAAACATACCTGCGAGATTTATGCAGGTCGATGCATGCTTCCCGGGCAGGGAAGCTCATTCTTCGGGAAATATCTTTATTCTCCTGAACATCATTTTTCAATTCTCCGAGGGGCACTGGAAACCCGAACGACAGGTTCTTTTGTTAGTAAGACCAACAGCGGTACCCAGGGTTTCCGTCGCGTGGCGTCCGCGATCACGTTTTCAGCTACAGTGCGGCCCGGTGCACCCACCTCGAAGTGACAAATGAAGTGGCCGAGGCGTTGCCCAGCCTGAATTCATGGTTTGGTTCCTAAGAACGGCTGGAATCATAGCGTTCAAGCTGAATACGAGGCAGTCATTTCGCATGTGCTTGCAATTGCTAATGCATGTGGAGAGGCTAGAAAATCACGTACCTACTCTACACTAACCGACCGGCCGTATTGCCGAAATTGTTCATGATAGACGGATCTGTCAGATAGATGGCGCAATAACGCACGAGAGATCTGTATATCACAGGCTCTTATCTCCATAGCGTAACGTCGTGACGTCCGACACCGCATGACGATGACGATCTTATGTGATCCGAGGATTTTATGAAGCACGTGAGAGTTGGAGGTCGTCCGCAGGTGGGTCTGGATATGCTACCGAGGCTGAGCAGGTGTTCCAGTGCTGCACCAGTATCACGCTGATACCAGTCAATACGGATATGCGGAAAGAAATTGGAGCAGAAACCGGGGAAGGGTCGGGACTGACTCAACCGTAAGGACGCGCTAAGCAAGACCCTGTAGAAACTCGTCTCTGTGATGTGTGGACTGAACAAGTGACGCCCTTCTTGGTGAAGCAGCCGACACCGGCTAAGAGCTCATGGAACTGTGCGAGCAATTCTGATTCGTGGCGTGCAACAGAACTCTGCAACCCTAGAGATGGCGGACACGAAAGACTCGTTCTGGACAACCGCTATTCATACCATGTACTGAGAACTTCTACTATGATGCGTGAACTGCGTCAGTCGTGATTACGACTGCCCAGTGGGTAGACACAGTCTCAATCGGGCCGCGTTTGTGATGATGAAGAGCTACTACTGTAGGATGGGCGACTTCTGCAGCTGACGTGCAGCAGCAACAGTTCGATCATGCGGTGCCGTCGAAACGATGCTCTTGACCTTGCGTACAAATCTTGTGCGGTGCTAGTATTGTCGCTAAAGGTAGCGTTTATGAAAGCGAGACCGAGGGGACCAGCCGCAGTGCGACGTCTAAGCATGTTCGTGAATAGCGCCCGTGGTGTCGCGCATGATACGTCTTGAAACTACTTGTCAAAGTATCTGTTAGCTGGATCAGTATTGCGGAGACTTTGAGGCAGCTTGAAGAGAAAGCGCATTTTCGGCCAACGAATAGAAGAAGACTTTACCCTGGGGCAGTGGTGTGTCATCGTACGTGTTGTCGTACGTGATCACAGCAGAAGATCGGGATGAGAGCAGGCCGCCCACTCGTCACGAGGAAACGAAAGCGAGCATTACCAGCACTGTGGACTAATGATTTTCAACCCAGACGAGCTGGGCACTTACAAGTCGATAGTCTGATATCAAGAAATCCTCAGCCTGAGCACAGATCATATACATGTAGTGTTCGGACCCTATAATTGCTCTTTTAAGCAACAAAGAGCAACGGTACTCCTAGCAACAAAATGGCTGTCTTAGCACATCCGACCTGCTGGCGCGCTCTCCGCCTCCCTAGCATCATACCAAAGTCTATCTCAACGTCCATCTTAACAGCTGTAATATTGAGACGGAGACACCGTGAATCTACGAACCATTTGGACCCGATAAGTGGAACAAGTGTAGGCCAAAGCTGATCGAGTTGAGAGGCGGCCGCTGCCACGAGGGGCCAAGAGAAGCTGATGCTGGATTGGGAGGGGCAGGCGAGTAGACCATTTAGCCACATTGGGACTCTCTAGCCAGCCGCAAAGAGACAAGTGCCTGGATGCACAGGCGGGGATGACCCTGGGAGCACATCACCTTACGACTCGCGAGTCAGTAGCCTTCCGGTCGATCCAATTTTTGGCAGCCAAGCCACACATCACAAGCTGGCCCTAAGCTGCATTTGACGGCATCGTAATGGATCGTCATTGCTGACTGCGATGTTGCTGTGCCCGGGCGATTGTCGCAATTGCACCTCCGTTGTTTCCGTGTTGTTATGACGATGTTCAAGGCAGGTAGAGTGCAGTCTGCCATTCCAGCCGTTCTGATCCTTACCCCTGATCCTCAACGGTCCAGGATACTAGGGCGATTAACCAGCTGACTCTATGCAGCAGGCTTGCTTATGATGCAGCAGCAGCTCCAGGGCACAATTCTCCCAGTCGCATTGTCGTCACTCACAGCCCCGAGCTATCTCACCTGTCATGCCGCACTAGCATCTATACTTCTGTGTTCTGAATACGGTAGGCCTGGAATCATCGTTGCTCAAGGCAGGATGGGGCCGAATCGAAACGGACAACTGACGTGCGGGGCCTGCTGATCGTGAATGGATGGCATCTACCGCTATTGAAGGATGTGCACACTGCCGCGACTGCATTGCACAAGGTGAAGTCACCACATCTGCGCATCTCGGGCAGCGAGACGCAATTTCAGCGATGTCAACGTCGTTGACGGGTCACGTTGCCATGAAAGCTGCGGATTTGGACGATTTGTGTGTGATAGCCGTGCATGATTTACGCCCGAGCTTTGCGAATGGAGCTATCCGGATGGCACGTGCACGATAGCCTTCTTCGGCGTCCTCGCGTTCCAAGGTTGACGAAGGTCGACAATCGAAGCGCGTTCCAGAGCGCCGACCATCATCGCTGCGTTCCGAGCAACAGCACCGTGCCCCAAATTGCATTTTACTCGGAGTTTGTTCGACATATGTTGCTGACAATCGCGGGGAATGTGTTTCCGTACCGCAACAGTGACTGTCAACAATCGGGGAAGTAGACGCGAGCGGGTGAAACATAGCGCATCGTCCCGACTCCGCGAATGTTAGCCCTGTCGGCGCAGACCGTCGCATCCTATCGCGCTGAAGACAGGCCGCACTTGTCCGGGAGCGGAATTGCATCCCAGCTCGCCATGCTTGTCGCCTCTGCAGAGGAGTGCCTTGTCCCGCACGCATCCGTTCCTTGTGTTTCTCCGCATCGCTATGCCTTGACCATCCGAATCCGAACTCGAAGCCTGGAAGAAGCCATGCAGTGCCACACTGCGGCCATGTGGTGGTCATCTTCCGGCCTCGTACATACAGTACGATGCGCATTGCTATAGCTGTTCCTGGATGCACAGTGTCACAGCCGGAGGGTTTCAGGAGAGTGCCTCATCTGCGGCCGCCGTGCAGGAACGTGAAGCCTACGCTGTTTTCTTAGCCGTCAAAGACCGGCTGGCGTGAAGTAATGGATGACTAGCTAGCCGTACATGGTGCGGTTGTGGAAGTGGAGAGCGCAGAGAAAGCGTCTGTGAGCTGCGCCGATCGTCTCAAGGGCCAGAACCCATGAACGGGCAGACGGGGCTGGCGGCGAACATCCACAGCAGGGCTGCCTCATGTTCAAAAGTCTCCCCCTTCACGAACTAGCAGGGTCCTCAGCAGGGGCGATCGTTACGCTACCTCTCGCCAGCAACTGTCGGCCAGCTCAAGCTGGTAAGGCCCTCCCAAGCCGCCAGAAATCTAGCGTGTCGTAGCCGCAGAGAAAGCTGCATCTCCCCTTAAGCACCTCACCACTACGTCCAGCGTTTGTTCACTTCTGTCGCATCTCGTGCATATCACCCCCTCACGCTTCACCTGCCATACATATTCTAGCCCTACTCAGGCAACGTCAAATTTCTCCGATCCTATGATCCCAGGCTGTCAAGGCTGAGATTAGTGTCTCTTCGCGTGGTTACAGGACTATGCCTGCTCGTTGAAGCCGCCGTCGCCGTTGCCACTATTTCCTCCCCTTTCATTATATCGTCAAGGACCCGCCTGCTTTGACAGCCAGGTAGCCTTACAATTCGCCGATACCGTCATCAAATAGCTCTTCAACCCAACTTGATCACTCCGCGATACACCCGCTCCCGCTTCCTTACCCTGTCAACTCCAGGTACGTGCACCATCCGAATACCACATCAAGTGCACTGCCCGCATCATTGAAGAGATCTCTAATTTCTCGATCAGTCCCAACCAATTTGGAGACCATCGTCGGGATCATAACGTCGGACCTTTCATATCTATACTCCATCTCATCCCATTCTTAGCCCGCAAGGAGGGTCTCGACTCTTCCACTTGTAAGCGTCAACGCCCAGTTGGGCGCAAATCCATTGCTGACATTATTTAAGGACTTGTACGGAGAACGTTTAATTCTAATGTTCCCGGAATCTGTCACGATTTAATTGACTGTCGAGACGCCGAGCTTCTAAGTGACTGAGCTTGACTGGTCCTATTTCACAGCGCAGTTCCGCAAGCTTTCCTCATGTTGCAAGGAATCCGGGCATCGACTTTAACGATGCCTCCTTTCGGACACGACTTGTCCATCGGTGGGGTGTCGAAGGTTGAGAGCTTTGGGGACAACTGGGCTTGGTCACAGCAGCCATCCCCGTATCAGCCCAACTACACGAGCACATTTGACCCCTCTCTGTACGCAAATGCCAACTTCACGACTCACCTACAGCCACAATCTCGGCCGCAGCCGCGTCACCACTCGATCGCAACGTCCCATATTCTCTCCACCGGAAATGCGACGCCCCCACCTCCGAGGCATCAGGTAGCAGGAAACATGGTCAAAGCGCAACCTGCCTTCAAGCCCACCTGGACAGGATTCCTTGACACCACTAGGGATGCTATGATGGTCGTTGAGGCAGCGTTGCAGGGCCGTCTCAACCATATCAGTCGTCGACCTCACGACAAAGAAAGGGCAGAAATGCTCACCTCTGGGACTGTGCTAGTGTACGAAGAGAACGCATCCGGCATTAAGCGCTGGACAGATGCTGTACACTGGTCTCCAAGCCGAGTCATGAACAACTGCCTCATCTACCGACAACTTATGCGCGCCTTGAAGCCTGAAGAGAAGAAGACTGCTCTGAACCCGTCTTGTGGTACGAAGCGCAAACGTAAGGAGAGCACTGGTCCATCGGTCACCAAGAACGGCGACAACGTCAACAACTCTGATGATGAGTACGAAAACCCTTCGCTTGAGGGGGTTTTCTCAGGCGAGAACGACTCTGCTGGCAAGGTCTACGCCAACTTTGCCCAAAGTCTCACGCCAGATCAACAGCGCCGTTTCTGCGGTTCCCTCATCGATAGCTATGAGTTCAAGGAGGGTGGACTGATGAAGAAAACCATTTCGGTCAAATACCAAGGCACCCACCATCATGTCATCTCGTACTACAGCTTGGAGGATGTCGTAAATGGCAAGCTCAAGCGACCATTCCAGGATCCCAGGCTTGAGCACATACAGCCACGGCAGGAGCTGCTCAATGGCTGGAAGGTCAGCTTAGAGGACGAAGAGAGCAAAGACATGCCGGTCATCGCGGGCTATCCCCCGCACATCCAGCCTAGTCACGTACAGCACCATGCTATCACTGCCGTAACACATTCGGTCGGTCCTCATGGGATGATCCAGAGCCATGCTCCGCCCCAGCTGCAGGTCCCGGACTATTGGCAAGGTGGACATATTCAACAGTATGCACCAAGCCATCAGAGCTCACAACACTACGCATCACCTCAGCCAACTGCAGCGAGCAGTGCACCGGCACACCCATATCATTATCCTGCGCAGGCGCCGCCAACACAACAATATGTCCAGCCACCTTCACCCCAGCCTTACCCATCACCGCAATCCTCCAACCAATCCTATCCTGCCCCGGCAAACCCATCCCAGCAATACGTCCCACAAGCCCAAGGCAGCCGACATTTCTCCATCGACCAACAGCAGCAGATTAGGCCTCAGTATCCTCCTCAGATAGCTGCACCACACTATGCAGCTTCCCATCATTCGCAGCCCACTCCTCCACCGCCCGCCCCCCAGTACGCAGTGCCCTCTGCTCCAAGCTTTGAAGTCCAGGTCCCCGTGTCTCAGAGCGCAACCTCAGCGCAGCCGCCTCCACCTGGCTCAGTTTCACAGCACGACCCTCAAAGGAGGGCGTCGGCTCCTGTGTCCCTTCGGTCATACACTCAGGCCCCGTACCATCCGGCGCCTCCTCACCCAGCAGCGTACTATGTCGAGGATGCGAAATACCCACCCAACACTCAACACGGCTATTAGGCTGTAGTAATTTTTGATATCGTAATAACTTCTTTACGGCGCATTGCTCAGATTGAAACGATATACCTCATACGAAGGCAGTCACGGTGGATGGTTCTGATTGCGATACCCCTTGGGCCTAGTCACTGTTCGCTGAAGGCGGCACCTTGTTACTAACGCACATTGTACTTTCTGGCACTTGTTGATCATGCACATTTGGCGCTGACGGGTTGCTCTTCTACTTGTTCCTAACAAATGTTCTCATATCCAACTTCTTTATCTGTACGCCGCAAGTTAGTGGTCTTCACGAGACGCATCCATCTCCTTTAGTCTATGCTGTGCCAATACGGTCAATTACGCATTATTTTGTATAAATTTAACAAGTGTAACGCCAACCACCACCGGATGGCGCACCCCACCGGAATGGCGCACCCTGTAGCAAATTTATCTTTACACCTCAATATTTCAGCACCACAACAAGAAATTTAAACGTACAATAGCTTAAATTAATCCTCTATCTCTATTACATCTTGCTGGCAAGTGCGCTTATTATGCCCTATCCTGCCGCATGTTGTACAGCACCGTTTAACTTTACTACTGCTACCTACCTGCGCACCTTCTCCCTTAGTCTCAGCCTTAGCGTCTTTCTCCTTTAGTATTTCCTCTGCCTCTGCCTGCGAGAGAGTCCCGCCTTCCTGAATCCGCTTCTTTTTACGCCTCTTACGCTCAGAAGCAGCCTTGTTTGCCTGTTCAAGCTGGGCTATCCTTGCCTCAAGTAGCGTGTGCGAATAGTCCCTCTTTGCAGACCCCCTTTTAACCTGTAGGACCATCTCAATAATTGAGTCAGGAGAGGAACTCCTATGTTCTCTTATCCTCTTAATAATAAGAGTTGTTTGGCTATCAATTTCAATCGCGTTGGTTGGTGTTTTAGGTTGCCAGTTGGTAGGCCCAGGCAGAGGCGGTGTTGGCGTACGAGGCTTAACTTCAAGCCTTGACAGCACCGCCTCTGGGTCAAGTGGGACCAAGCCAGTTGCTCTAAAGCTTGATAAGATGTTGCTCTTTGAGATTGCCTTGTTGTATACTGGTTGAAACGTTGCTAAGAAGGCCTTTTTGTCCACGTGGGTAATGTAACTGTCTGCCAAGCTTTTGATCTCCTTCTTGTACGCCTGCTTCAGCGGGGCAAAGCACCCAACGTCAAGTGGCTGCAGGATGTGAGAGGCGTGCGGAGGCATACAGAGGGCAATAATCTTGCTTTCCTCGCAGAGATTCTGGAATTCGAGCGACTTGTGACTCTCGTGGCCATCGATAATCAGCAGCCGATGGCTACCTACAGTAGCAGCCTCTGTGTGCTGGATAAAGTGCTTTAGCCAGGCAAGGCCAAGCTCATTAGTAGTCCAGCCATTCTTGCTAACCCCAATCCTCCAATCTTTTGGGTTGTTAACGTACCAGGCCTTGTCGTGGTGCTTTGCTTTGAGGATGAAGAAGGGTGGGACAGACCAGCCCATCGCGTTGATACAAGCAATCAAAGTTATCCACTCACGATCGCCAGGCTGAAGGCTGAGTGGTGCACGACGTCTCTCAGACGCAGTCACTACCTTAACTGACCCTCCAACGCCTATCTGGAAGCCAGTCTCGTCAAAGTTGTAGGTATCTTGGTCCAGGATGCCGTACTTGGCTTTAACGTTGCGTATAAGGTCGAACCAGGGACTGATAATTGCTGTATCGCTGCACAGAACTCTCCGGTAATCTCTCAGTCTAGAAACCTGAGACCTAACCTCAGGTTTCCGCTGGATAAACCTGTAGGTCCAGTTTTCTCCAACCTTGCCCCCATCGCGAGCAGCCAACAGTTGATCAGCCATCTCTCGCACATAAGTAAGCGTAGGAGCAAATCCTCGCGCGTCAAGCTTTCTTATATGTTGAACAAGCACCTCCTCTTCTTGCTTTGTAAGCCGAGAGCAATTGGGGTAGATAACGCGTTGAGAAGCTGGTTTGGCGCGTTGCCTTCGAAGAGTACTTTCAGGCACGTTGTAGACAGCAGCAGCGCGTCGCTGGCTTAGGTTCGCATTAGAATTAATAGCTCTAATAGCAAGCTTAATTCTATCTTCACGAGAAAGTAATTCAAGATCAATTTGTTGCGACATCGTTGGTGGTGGTCAAAAGAGGTGTGGTCTTGGCAAGGTGCGCCATTCCGGTGGGGTGCGCCATCCGGTGGTAGTTGGCGTTATACTTCAAGTCTTGTAAGTAGCTAAGCTTTAGCTCTTCTAGATCTAGAGCTAACGTACATCACATGCGAGCGGAACACATGGGCGAGCGGAACACTTTTGCCAAGACCCTACCAAAATCACCCACGTTATGGCCAAGAACACCACAAATTGGCCCTGCACGAGGCAAAACAAGCTGTATTGTTACTAAGAGACCTCTTCTGCTCTATTCTCGCACGTTCGCGCGTTGTGCCCACTCTCTCCGCACCATCCACAGCGTCGTTGGGATGGTTCACCTCCGTCACCACGCACCTGCTTCTTCTTCTTCTTTCTATTACTACGCGCGCCAAACTCTGACAGAGCAGTTAATCGCTGGCCCTTTTCAACTGTAAGGCTTCCCTCTGTCTAGATATGCCTTCTTTTGCGCGATTTACGTTCTGTAGCAGCTGCTAGAGCTGCGTGAAGTGCAGCGTTCTCCTGTTGTGCCAAAGCCAGCTTGTGCGCAACTATTGCTGCCCCCTTTGAGACCTTCTCAAACGCTTCAACTATAGAGGTAGGTAAGCTGTCTACATGCCTCTGAATCCTCTTCTTTACAAGCGTTGATTGCGACCTAAATTCTAGGGTATTGCTTGGGGTTTGCGACTGCTAGAGCGGGCTGTTTTGGGGAACTGGTGGCGATGGGGTGCGCAGCTTCACGTTGAGAGCCGATATGACGCGATCTGGGGCAAACGGAGCCAATCCGGCCCCTCAGAACCCTCCTTAAATGTTGCTAGAGGTAATGGCTTTGTTATAAGCCGCTATGAAGCATAGGAGGAACTCCTGCTTTGTAATGTGGGTGATCCGGTTGTGTATGAGCCGATTGACCTCATCCCCGTACGCCTTCTTTAGAGGGCCAAAACAAGCCACATCAAGTGGCTGCAGGAAGTGCGATGAGTGTAGAGGCATGCATAGACCTATAATATTGTGATCCTTGCAGTATTCCTTGAATTCCTTGGAGTTGTGGCTCTCGTGGCCGTCGATAACCAGCAGTCGGTGGGTACCAACAGTACGCGTCTTTGTATGCCTGTTAAAGTGCTTCAACCAGTCAAAACTAAGCTTATTGGTAGTCCAGCCGTTCTTAGAGACAGCAACAGTCCAATCCTGGGGCAGGTCATCGTCTTTGTACCAGTTAGACTGGTGGTGGCGGGCTTTGAAGATAATGTAGGGCGGAATGGCCCACCCTGTGGCATTGATGCTCTAGATGACCGTTACCCACTCGCGATTGCCTGGCTAGACTGCCTTTGCCCGTCCACAGTTCTCTGAAGCTGTAACGACTGCTCCGGAGCTTATCTGGCCCATCATGAAGCCTGTCTCATCGAAGTTGTACATGTTGTCGTCCTAGATGCCATACTTGGCTTTGGTATTGGCTACAAGGTCAAACCAGCCCTGTATGACCTCAGGATCCTCACAGAGGGCTCATTTGTAGTCGTACTTGCGATTGAACACTACTTTGAGCTCCTCCTGACGCGAAACGAACGTGCTGGCCTAGTTCGAGCCAACAGGGGCCAAACCGCGCTCTTTCCGCAGAGAATTGGCGGTATCAGTCACATCTGCAAGCCGGGGGGGTCGTCCTTGCTTAGCTAGCTCAAGTATATGCGTAACAATCATCTGCTACTCAGTATTGGTCAGATTCCGTGAGTTGGCCATGGTATCAACGCGTGAAGGTCGTCCGGCGCGTCGATGAAGTAGCGTGGTCAAGGGCACGTTATAGATAGCTGCAGCGCGTCGCAGGGAGAGTTTTAGGTCTTGTTTAAGAGCTTGGATTGCAAGCTGTATCTAAGCTTCTTTTAACGCGTCTTTCTGTAGTTTTCGTAGAGGCATTAGTAGAGGTTGGTGTTTTGGTAAGGTCTTGGCAAAAGTGGGCGACTCGCCCGTGAGGTACGTTATAATACCGGTAATAGTAATACTAAGTACTACTACTTTAATATTAACCGCGAAGCCTTCCACATGAGCAATTGTCTGGGTAGTTTCATAATATACGTCTATCGTAGGCAAGAATTAAGATATTGCGTCTATAAAATCTTCATTAGCCCTTCATAGTCTCATAATCCGAGCTCAAAACCAGTCAAATCGGTTCCACCCATGCAACAAGTCGAAATGTACCCACGCATGTCTAGGAAGAAATGAGAGAGAATGCCTTTTGAGCCAGAAGTTGTGCCGTCAAAGCAGGACCCATGAAATCGGATGTAGGGATATCAGCGCCCAACTGCTTGTAGCACCAATTTCGGAGATCTGTGCCTATCATACTATCCATACCATAGCTCGAAAGCGGCTTGGTAGGATCAATGTCGTCAGCCTCAAGACTGAAGGTTCTTGCAAACTTTGCCACAACTTGTTCCATGATGCCGGGAAGGTCGAGGCTGATTTTTTCTTTTGTAGCACCTGCATCGCCTTGGCCAGATGCAAGGATAGCATTCAGGAGCGGTCCAACACGCGGTTGCAGCCAGAAGCGGAAGTCGTCGACATCGATATCGGACGAAAGCTTCGCAGGCTCAAGTCCAGAGACAAGGAAGCAGCTGGCGGTCTGGTCGAAGAGCCATTTCGGCTCCGGTTGTGAGGCCACCCCCGCTTCGATAAGGCGAATGAAGTCTTTCTCGTCAATGCCGTGGATTCCGGAGCGAGAGATACCCTGTTCAATTGTGAGACTCTGGCTGACAAAACCGACTTCGAGCACCATGCTAAGTGCAATCGTGGTTGCAGGAAGACCCTGCTGTTGGCGGTACCGGGCGAAGAAATCAAGGAAGGTGTTTGCAGCACAGTAGTTTCCTTGAGTTGGGGCGCCAGTCATTGCAGAGATCGAGCTGATCATAATAAAAAAGTCAAGAGGTTGGTCAGCTAGGGCATGGTGGAGGTTCCAGGTGCCGGCGACTTTAGGGTCGATAGCATAGTTCCAGCTGTTGATGTCGTAACTGGAGAAGAGTCGGTCCTAGGTGAGAGAATGTTAATCGGGGTTTTCAAAGCATTACTGGGTCGGGAGGTTCTTACATCGAGAGCCATTACACCTTGCAGGACACCCGCAATGGGTACCTTAGCGGCTCGGACGGCTCGAAGAACATCCTCTTTCTTGCTGACGTCGCCTTTCACCACTTGAACATCCACGCCTTCGCTGCGCATGCGGTTTACCATAGTAGCAGCCTCAGGTTTGTCGTCGCCAGAACGGCCGAGGAAAATCAAATGGCGAGCACCTTGCTGGACCATCTCCCGAGCGAAACAGCGTCCCAAGCCACCCAAACAGCCTACGAGAAGGTAGGAGACGTCTGAGGAGTAAGTTGGCTTCTTAGATGCGGTGATGATCTGCACAGAAAATAAGCGTTGAGCAACAGGAGAGGGTTAGGTGACAATGACTTACTTCCGTCTGATCATTCTCCTCAAACTTTACAACGACTTTACCGATACGCTTGGCATTGTTGAACTGCATGAAGGCTTTGGCAACCTCGGAAGCTGGATAGACTGAAGATGGTGATAGGGGCTTGATCTTGCCTTCCCAGAGATAGCCAATGACCTCCTTCATGACAGCCGCAGCAACATCAGGAGTCTCATCAGCCACGACTCCGAAGTCGAATGCAGAGAACGAAGCACCGCGCTTGAAAACGCTCATATCCAGATCGCCATAGTCAAGTATATCGGTGAGGCCAATTTCAATGTGGCGACCTTGAGTGGCAATGCATGACCAAGTGGCATGAAGCTGTTCTCGAACAAGCGAGTTCAAGGACACATCGACACCCCGACCATTTGTAGCCTTCATGATGGCATCTGCGAATGAGGTATCGCGAGAGTTCAAGATCTGATCGTAGGGAAGGCCGTAGGTCTCGTGTAGGAATCGTCTCTTGGTATCCGTACCGACAGTGGCGAAAATTTTCGCGCCAACCATCTGAGCAATCTGAATGGCGGCAAGGCCTACGCCTCCGGTACCTGAGTGAATCAAAACCGTCTGGATTGCGCAAACGCTGTTAGCCAATTACATAATTAACTGGGGTCCGGTCTGACTTACATTTCCCTTCTTAAGGCGACCGAGATGGAGAAGACCATAAACGGCTGTTGAGAAAGCAAGCGGCATCGTGGCTACTTCTTCAAAGGAGTCTGCATGGGATATCCTATGCAAGAACTTTGACGGAAAGACTTCGATGTTCTGGAACAATCCCTTCGCCATCCAGCAGACTTTATCACCGACTTGAACGTTGGTAACGTTAGCACCGATTTTGCGAACAATACCCGTGCCTTCGTGGCTGAGCGACAAGGAGTTGAAGTTGCCTCGGAAAGTTGCAACTTCCTTCATGTTCAGTCCGATCGCTTTAACCTCTACCTCAGCTGCATCAGGATCAATGCTGTCATCGTGGGGCACAGCCTCGAAATGAAGTGATTCAAGCAGACCAGGACGTTCAATCCTGAGACGCAATTTTTGATCTGCGGTATACTGTTGCTTGATGGCCTTATTGTTTAGGATGGCAGAGAAGGCGTCGTCGTGAGCGCGATCATCGGATAAGCGACTGACATAGAATGTGTCCTCCTTGACCAAGTACTCTCGATCAATTACGGGAGCGGTTCCTATTGTCTGGAGGATGGTATGTATCTGGTCAGCAAGTTGATTTGCTTGCTTGTGATCGACATCCAAGAATATGAAATCCAAAGTTGGATATTCAGATTGCAAGCACCTTCCGAGACCCATGACTATGGCAGCGTTGGGATCGGCTCCCACGAGTAGATCTCCATGAGTGACCCAAAGAACGGTATTGGCTTGTTCGGCGATGCGTTGCAGGTTCTTCAACTCCTTTTCAGTCATCGACTGATTGAAGAGGCTGCAATCCATCTCGGCAAGAACAACGACGGTTTTGTTGTTGCAGACGACACTGCTATTGGCGAGAGAAGTACTTTCAATAACTGAGCAATGCTTTGAAAGCTCGTTGGCAACACTCAAGACGTTCCCAGCGCCTGGCAAGCGTGCGACTAGCGTTAATCCGGGCAAAGAAAGTTCTGAGCGTGACTCCACTGTGTTGATCAAAGCAGCCCAGGATCCCTCTTCCGAGAAGCTTGTAAAAACTTCCAATCCCAGATTTTGGAGGGGAGCAGTCCAACCATTTGACGGCTCCAGATTTCCGTGCAGAAGAATGCGTCCGCTAGCACTCAGGAGCGGCTTCAACCTGGAGAAGGTCTCAGAAAGATCTTGCTGGGCATCTACAATGGCGAGATCGATCTTCTTTTCACCCAAGGCGAGGTTCTCTCCAAGGAGTTGGCCGATAGCGGGAGTTGTAGAGATAGCTTTCTCGAAGAAAGGCAGCTCCTGTTCTGTGGTCAGTGCCAAAACGGATTTGAAACGTCTCATGGTTGAATCTGCTTCCAGAATGGAGTACAAGAACTCTGGATTTGCAGCACCTGCAATCAGAATCTCCATAGAAGGATACTTATGGACCAGGATATCGAGGAGAGCGTCAACATATGGCGTTTTGTACGGTTTCTGTTCCGAGAAGAACTTCTGCAGACCTCCTGATGAGATCTTCTCGATATCAGGCTTCCAATGGCAGCGGAGGTACGGGTGTCGGTTCAGTTTTGGTTCAGGATTAAGATCCTCAGCATAAACGATGTTGTTAATCTTCTTGGCTTCAAAGACAGGGTTTCCGTTTACAAGGAGCTGGCAGGAGCCATGCAGTGCGCGTAGACTGCTCACGGTACCGTCTGCGAGGATTTTACCAGATGCCGGCTGGAGGGATGGAATGTCTCCGCCATGCATGGACCAAATGGAAACACCCTCCATGCTTACAGGGACAAATGATCTGTTCAGGTCTTTCAAGGATCCCTTGTGTGCGGCAATGAGAATTGCCTGAACACAAGTATCCATTGTCGTTGGGTGAACGATATAGGCAGAGTCTAGCGGGTCGACACCTTCGGCGAGCATGGGTGTTGTTGCCACACACTGTGTCAATGCAGGATCGGTCATGATATCCGTCAGCCCAGCAAACGGCGGTCCGTAATTCAAGGAGATTTTCTTGAAACCATTGTACCATGTGTGGGAGGTCTTCGGCTCGGCCAGTAAGGTTTCATCAAAAATGGGTTCAATGTCGACAACAGCCTGGCGCTGTATAGTGCCAACGCAGTGCTCTGTCCATATAGACTCGAAGCACGACGCAATGGTAAAGCTGATCTCATGCTTGGAAGAGATCGAGTCCGAGACTTTCTTGAACCTCACGCTCGTGAGAACTTCAAGGCTGGTTCCTGCCGGCAGAAGATTCAAGGCCGCTTTGATAGTGAGGTGAGGGAAGAAGTACCGGAAGGGTCCATCGAGCTCTGCTCTACCATGGAAGTATTGCCTGGCAGCTTCTACCGCAATAGCCAGATACCCTGTTGCTGGAAGAACGGGCTGCGAGCCAAGCTTGTGCTCTTCCAACCAAGGAAAGTTCTTGATATCCAAGAGGTTCCTCCATTGTCTTTGGCTGTCCATAGCACCGGGAAGGATGCTTCCCAGAAGGTCGTGATGAGGAAACTTTCTGTGTCTGACCTCACTGTTGGGCCGATTTTCTAGGCGCATGTTCTTGGTATCTGTGTAGTTCCAAGAGTATCTTGGTAAATCGATGATCGTCTTGCCATACGTGAGACTGATAGCACCTCTTTGTGATGTTTCAATAGCATTGACACGGCCAAGATCAATGGGGTAGCCCTTGATGAACAGGCCGCCGGCTGTGGTAAGTAGCCGTGTGACCGAGCTCTCTCCACGAACCAAGGTGGCAGAGTAATCTAGTTCCTTGGAGGACCTGCCCAAGCTGTCACGGATCTGTCGTAGAGGACCTGCTAAAGCGGAATGAGGTCCAAGCTCAATGGTGTGGTTGACGCCCAACTCTTCTGTTGAAAGCATTGTAGCCATTGCGGTAGTGAATCGAACCGGCGACTCAAGGTTGGCGCGCCAGTACGATGCACCTGGCTTGAAAGAACTGTCCATAACCTTCCCAGTCACAGAAGAAACGAAGGTGGCCTGTCGTTTGGAATTCGAAGCTGCAGAGGTTGGAAGCTTTCGAATAGCAGCCTCGGCGCGCTCCTCGTAAGTAGTTCCAACCTGCTTCATGTGGTGTGAATGGTATGCCCTGCCACCGGTCTTTACTTCGCGCACGAATATCTTTGCTTGTTCTAGTGCGGATTTGACTTCCAAGACTGGCTTCGAGTCACCACTGAGGGTGACGCTATTGGGAGAGTTGTAACAAGCGATGAGAACGCCCGGTCTGAGCAAAGGCTGAACTTCTTCAGGGCTAGCACCGACAGCCAACATGGTACCTTGGCTCTGTAGCTTTCCGACGGCCCAACCGCGGTAGTAGGCAAACACAATAGCCTCTTCTGCGGTCAAGAGACCAGAGGCATAGGCAGAGCCTATCTCACCAGAAGAGTGCCCCACGCAGGCCTGGGGCATCACACCCCATGACTGCAAGAGATCGACCAAAGCAATCTGAACAGCAGTACAGAGAGGCTGAGACAGTTCTACATTGTGAACCTGGCTGGTCGCGGCTGGCTCCATAAGAGCCCCCTCGATCGTCCAAAGCGGAGAGTCTTCGCCCAGGTTGGCAAGAACACTATCGAGCTTGCGAATAGTTGCGATGTAGGAGGGGAACTGAAGCATCAACTCCTTGCCCATTTGGGGGCTTTGCGCACCCTGACCGTTGAAGATGAAGGCGATATTGGCTCCATTACCGCGTTTTCCATAGACCACTTCAGCATCGTCCAAGTCGTCGACTAGGGAATCCCGATTTACGACAGCATACGCACGATTAAAGAATCGAGAACGGCGTTCGCTCAGGGTAAAGGCAAGATCTGAAACATCATACTCCTCAGCCACATCCCGGATGCTTGCCAGGGAATTTTTCAGGGTGGGAAAGTCATGTGCGGAGAAGGGGAGGAGAAACTCCTCACGCTCCATAGATTGTACGCTGGATCCGTTGACACCGATCATGTCAAAATTCGATGTAATCGTTTGTGCTTTGGTCCCTTTCCGGACGAAGGATTTGTAACCAGGAACAAGCGAGTCGGCAGCTTCGATGATGGCATGGGCGTTTGCTCCTCCATAACCGAAAGAGTTCACACTCGCACGACGAACGGGAAAGCCCTCAGGCCACGCAATGTTGTCCTGCACAACCTGCAGCTTTCCGCCACGAAAGTCGATCTTAGGGTTGTATGATGTGATACCGATCGTTGCCGGGATAATGCCTCGTTCCATAGCCATGACAACCTTGATGATACTGGCCATGGCACTAGAAGCCTCGCCGTGGCCGATGTTGGTCTTGACCGCTCCCACGAGGAGTGAATCTCTAGGCGTACCGTCCGGTAGGAACACATTGGATATTCCTTTGGTCTCAATGGGATCTCCGACAGCGGTACCGGTGCCATGGCATTCGAAGTAAGATGTGCTGGCAAAGTCAAGGTTTGCAAAGCGATAAGCCTCTCGCATCACAGCTTCTTGTCCTTTGGCGCTGGGTTGAGTGATGCCACTCGTCTTTCCGTTTGAGTTGGCTGCCGTTGCCCGGATGATCCCGCGTATAGGATCATTGTCACGGATTGCATCGGAGAGCCTCTTGAGGTACAACGCACCGATTCCTTCGCCACGACCGTATCCATCTGCCTCTGAGCTGAATGTGTGACAGGTGGATGTGGGTGAGAGGACGCCCATCTTGTCTGTTGCCATCTGAACCTCGACAGCTAACATCAGATTTGTGCCTCCTACTACGGCGGCATTGATCTCACCGCTCTGTAAGGCTCGAGCGGCGACGTGGACGGCGTACAGAGATGAGGAGCATGCGGTATCAAGTGTCAGGCTGTAAACTTGTCAGCATTGTTCAGCTCCCAAGATTCATCTCTTATGGCATCGGTGAACGGACCTAGGGCCTTGCAAATTAAATAAATAGCTTATGCGATTACTGAGAATTGTGACTCCAGCTCCGGTCATCGTGTAGGGTTTCGGGTAATCGTGATCTCTGACGTTCATGAGACCGTAATCCCAGGTGAAATTTCCAACATAACAGCCAGTGTTGGAGCCGGAGACTTGGTCTAAGGGAATGCCGCCCGACTCAAACGCCTCAAAGACACATTCTAAAAGTTTCCTCTGCTGAGGGTCCATAGCAGATGCTTCACTTCGGGTGAGACCGAAGAAAGCTGGGTCGAAGTCGAAAAGGGACTCCGAAATGAAATATCCGCCTTCAGGCCGAAGTGAACCAGGACTACTCTTTTTGGAATGGAAACCATCGATGTTAAAACGTGACAGTGGCGGCCTGGAGAATGCTGACTGTTTACGCAGAAGGAAATCCCAAAACTCATCTGGAGAGTCTGATTCACCAGGAAATCGACATCCTACGCCCAATTAGCAGATGGTCAAATCGCATCTATATTGGAAAGATGCTTACCAATGCCAACGATAGCAATGGGCTCCGGATCACCCCATGCGGCACCAGCAGAGTCAATAGGTCTGGATATGGAAGGCATTCTGAACTTTGGTTCTATTCCACCGCCGTAGGAAACAAAAGATTGGGTATGATGTGGCGGAAGACTGTGAACCTAGAGAAGAAGAGTGGTAGTGATCCCAAGCATGTTGAGATCTGTATATTTATGTTCAATCTATCATACCTCACAAGATAAAGACATATCTCAACTTCCTCACGTCCGTTGGGTCACTGCATCGGCACCCGACACGAGTGACCATTACTCGCTTGCCTCGCTACCAGAGACTGCACGCCAAGCTGTAAGCGAACCAATAGCAATCGTCATATGTAACCAGCCGAAGCGTAGTTTTGAGGCCGAGGAGCCGCCGCTTTCGGGAACCGAAACTGGCGTATGTGGTTCTAGAGCTACGAATGGCGTTTACTATTCTACTTTGATTGAACAGGAAATCGCAATATTGCCTGACATGTAAAATCTATGATCGGATTGGTAATGTGTCCTGATCTCGAATTGTGTAGTCAGAGCATAGAGCCTTTCGGCAACCTCGTGGTCGGGTCAATAAATTGTACCTTACCAGACTTCGACTTCAGACGGCATTATAATAGAATGCCGTGTATAGCATGATATCCAGCGCAAGCAAAAGTCAAGTTCTTACCTCTCACTCTTCCCGACACGATGTCGCGTACACTCCTCCTTCTCCACGGCTATCAGCAAAATGTCGACATTTTCAAGACGGAGACCACTTCAGTTGAAAAGGTCATCCACGAAACCTTCAAAACAACAACACGTATTGTGTACGTCGAAGCTCCCTTTCAAGCCGGCGAAACCATGTCCGGCATTCCTACTCGTTCATGGTGGGATCCGAACGCCTTGGAAAACGTGGAGCGCATACACGACACGCTTCGCCACATGGCTAAGGTGTTAAAACAACATGGACCATTCGACGGCATTATAGGTTTTTCTCAAGGCGGAGCACTGGCTGCAATCATGGCTGGGCTTCTTGAGCTTCCAGTAGAGAGTCGGCCTTCTTCGTTCAACACGGCACATCCTCGCGTCGGATTTGTCGTCTCTTACAGTGGCTACCGGGAACACTATGCCGCGTTACAGTGCTTTTACGAACAAAAGATTCACACTCCTATCCTTCATTTCATCAACCCAGAGGATCCTATCGTCACAGAAGATCGCTGCATCCGCCTTACCGAAAGGTGCGCAGATATAGATGGACGCATAGTGGCATATACTTCTCCATTCCACCGCATTCCAACATCTAAGCAAACCAGGCTGGCGTTGAAAAGATTTTTGTCTGAGTTTTGCTAGAATCGGCGCATGGATACCTCTGCTTAAATCTAGTAATCTATCTTTTTAGTTTGCGCTGGACATGTATCTTGCGTATGTTGTGCAGAAGTTGTCTGTAGATATTTGGAACTCACCCGAAGTGACTGATAAAAGCGACAGAATTATCTGATAAACCATCGCCCAACTTTGGATTTTTGAGTGCATCGTTTCATATTCTCTTATCTAAGCCACCGCTGGGCAAACTCCCAATCTGCCACCATCTGTCACAATGACGCACCCATTAAGATATCTTCCACCTGAGCTAGCAAGATACAGGGCGGTACTCGCCATGTCCCTTTCCTCCCCAAAGCTTTCCAGTGGAATCTCAGAAGCAGGGATACTAGGTGGAAGCTGGCTTCGATTATTCTCGTCCAAACCCTTGCTGCCAGCGGATATCTCGGAAGGGTAAACACCTGGTGCAATCACGTTCTTATCGGATCAATCCAGTCAGCGAGGGTAATTCTGACCGACAGTCATGTTCGTATGGAGGAACTCACCGCGCGAATGCCCCATTGCACGAAATTTGTCGCAAACATCTTGGCCAGATGGTTTGCAGCCGCCTTACTAGGGTTGTAAGAGAATGAAGTTCCTCCAACCAACCTTGAGAATGCGCCAATACTTCCAACAGTGATGATTTGGCTTTTTGCGGGGAAGTTTCGCTTCTTGTTCCCCGCATCGAGCAGCTCAAGGAAGGCAACAGTTGTCAACCAAATGCCCATCACATTGACGTTGAATACATGGCCCCAATCACTTGGTTCATCCTTCCAAAGAAATTCTCTAATGCCTCGAACAGTCGTGAAGTCGCTATCTGGCTCCGTGTTGATGAATGCTCCAGGAAGTGCTGGGAATGGCGACGGCCGTGGAAGCGAGTTGTGTCGTCGTCCAATGATACCGGAGTTATTGACTAGCAGATTGATGTAGCCAACGTCACGATGTACAATGTCCACTGCATTTTGCAGAGATGTCTTATCTGTGACATCGGCTACAATGTAACGGATGTTACCAAACTATAACATGAATCAGCGATATTGTTCTTGTGAGATGTAGATTTTGATCTTGGAGGTACCTTTGTTTGCTCACAGGCAGTCCGTAAAACCTCTTCACGGCGTCCAAGAATGTAAACAACGGCCCCGTTATGCTCCAGCGCTTTTGCTATCATGAGGCCTATTCCAGTCCCACCTCCTGTGATGACTGCAACCAGTCCTTTGACTGAAAATAGATCAAGTATGGATAACGACATGACGCTGGAGAGCCGAAAGCCTGAATTATTTTCAGAACCCGCCCCGAGCTAATGTATATGAAATGCGAGCATCAGGATTATCCAGTCTCTGCTCTCGACGAACACAAGACAGCTCGGAAGCCGAGGCCTGAATGCTGAAACGAGCCGGCCGGCCCACGAAATGATGTAAGCCTAAGTTTGGTAAACTACTACGCACCATCTTTAGTGTTGCTTATGTCTTTGATACTTGTATTGAAAATAAATCTACTACTGAGGTTGCTTTAAATATTCGACTGATTTGAATATTACCTGTATAAAGATAGACTTTGCCGAGAGCATTGTAAATTTACTAAACTCCTTTTAAAGAAAGCTTGTTGTGTTACGTATTCTATAATACTTTATTGTTGCAACAGCTGTTATGAATCAAGATTATAGTCTGTACAAAAAATAAATAAGGTCCCTGTGGTCGAATACTATGCGACGCCCAGCCCGGACTTAGTCGGTCCGACCAGTGCATGAGCCATGCTGGCGTGACAGCTTCGGGGACTTTCCTAGCCGAGATCACTGAATTACTCATACATTATCAACTCCGAATCTGAATCGGGGATTCCACAGTCTATATGTCTATAGATATGGGGCAGATCGTGCGCCACATTAACGCCTTGTCGAAGTTGCTCGTTGTACGAGATTGCCAGATCTCAGCAACGTCATCGAAGCTCAAAGAACCGCAAAATCCCCTACCATTACTATTACTAGAAGTCTGTCAGGATGTCCGCCTTCGATTTTGCTCCAGATATTATCAACGGCTATGACAAGCTTCCGCCCTTTCCGTCTGACCTCGAATCTATCGAGTTCGAATCCATTTCGTTCAAGGCTCTACTAGCCAGGGACCCAGCAGTAATTCGTACGATCATCGACTCATGCAAAACTGTCGGTTTCATCAGACTTGACCTTTCCGATACTCCAGATGGTATGCGCTTGTTAGCTGGTGCTAATGAGATGTTCAAACTTTCAAAAGACACATTTAGTCTGTCTGACGAGGTTCTTCTGGCAGACGACGTCTTTGCTAATGGAGACAGCCTACTCGGGTACGTCTCCAAGGATCAACATTGGATCAATCCAGAGCTAATTCAGCTTCTTGTAGCTACAAAGGTCTAGGAAAGTCGGTTGTTGACAAGACTGGACGAAGAGACAACAATCAACAGTACTACATTGGCTGCGGTGACCTTGAGGGCTTTGGGCGCTCCAAGGCCAAGTACAACGACATCTTACACGCATCCTTTCCACAGATGAGGAACTTCGCGTCCCTCGGCAGATTTGTAACAAATGAACTGCTTGATGTCCTTTCCGCCGACATGGGCCTTGAGCCTGCGAATCCGCATTACCTTCCGAAACTCCACAGTCACAGCAACAATTCCGGCACCCACGTCCGGTTGTTGAAGTGTCCTGCCTCCGCGGGCGAAGGCGCGAACCTCCAAGCTCATACAGATTGGGGATCGCTTACGGTACTTTTCAACGCCATAGGTGGACTTCAGCTATACATCCCAGATAATCTTATCCCCGGCCAGACCGCTGGCTGGAAATGGGTGAAACCTGTGCCTAAAACCTGCCTGGTCAATCTTGGCGACGCAATGGTCAAATGGTCTGCTGGCGAGTACAAGAGCAACATCCATCGAGTTTCTACTCCGCCAGGCGAGCAGCACGCTTATGCCAGATACAGTTTGGCTTACTTTGTACGCCCGGATAACGACGTGCCTCTGCAGCCTCTGGGGAAACATCAAGAATCATACCCAACCTTTAAAGAGTGGGCGCTCCGAAGGGCTATGGCTGGCAATGCTGAGACGTTTAAGGCCGGTGACTGGGAGCTGGGACAAGGAACCGAAAGTGTAGTAAGTGCGGCAGCACGGGCTTGAGATCATCTCTCTACCCCAATATCGCAGCTACTCGATTTTGTAAACCAATGGACTTTCGAAATTGTGAAAGCTCAGCTACAGCAGCAAAGCCCAGTTTTTTTTCTCCATGGCAAAAATAAATATGATTTGCAATGCTCGATTCATAATTCGCATCAGTAGCCTTTCGTCGTTAATCGCAATACATAATGCTAATACCGAGATGAAGAACAATTTTTGTTGGGCCCATAAAACCTGTCAACACAGCTTAAGCTTCCAAGAACGACGGCTCTATGTTCATCATTGGTATTTGACGCCTTATGGCCCAAGGCAGCTGCAGTTGAGCAACGGCCTGGTTGCATACACCAAAACCGTACCAACTCCTCGCTTCCTGGGGCTACGTCCTTCACAACATCACCTTGTTTTCCTCTTCTTAGTGCTGGGCGAGCTGATGAAAGTCCCGTGAGAAAGCCACGGACTTGGAGGGGGGGGGGGGGGGGGGGGGGAGCGAGCGATCTTACATAAGGTATTTGGCTTCTCATGTGACGGAACTCACGATGGAGAAATGGTTCAAGAAATATCCGGGAGGGAGCGCGGGCATGACTTACGTGTCCATGCCTCGGATACCGACCCAGACAGTACATCCTGGTCTCTCAGTAAGATCTAAAAATAAGACTTGGCGGTCGGCCGGTACGGCCGCTTTAACACGTGGCAACCAGACCGTGTAAGTAGCGGTGAAATACGTGAGCAGTGATTCGACAATTCATTTCGCTGTCTACGAGAATTCGCACCCAGCTTGTGCTTTCAGGTAACTCAGTTGCGGTGTCAGCAAAGGAAGTTAATGGCCGGATCTGACTACACCGACTTAACCAAGTAGCCTCTAAAGTACGAAAGCTTTTAAAAACACCACAGCCTGCACCTGATAATGATATTGGACTAAGTTTACATCAAAACTTACGCATCTCGAGGTATCCAGGGTACGTACACATACATATGCACTCTAAGTTCCAAACCAAGCTGTCAGCCCTACACAGTGTCGGATTCCGACCAGACTTGCGGTATTAATGATGATGGAGTGGACTGAGTTGTTCAATCAGTGATGCTTACATATGCCCTGTTTTCCCTTTGGTCTTGTGGGGGTCGGCTATCTACAAACTTCTTCAACATCTGGATAAAACACTTACTTTTCGATCACCACACGACTCAACACGATCAAGATCAGTACAAGGTATAATCTGGCTTTAAGTTCTGTCATCAGTACTGCTTTGGCTCCTACTCTTAGTTTCTGTGGATCGCACTGAGCACAATATGTCTGCCCACATGAGCATACACAACATCACGGAATCACCTACATATGATAATGAGACACTTCCGAGCTATTGGAGTCAGTCTGCGCATTCTGCTATAATCTATTGGCACATAAGTCTCAGTATTCTGGCCTGGGCTGGGATTTTGCCGGTCGGTAAGTCGAATCGACGTTGTATGAGATTTATATACTGACTTACTCAGCCGTGATGCTGAGCATTGCTCGCTCACGCTTCACATTTCCTCTTCAAGCCACCTTCTGCCTTCTGAACGTTCTGGCCTTCCTCTTCGGTATCTTTTACAATGCGAAGAGTCGAGACCTCTACAAAAACAATGCACACAGTCATATAGGATGGATCGTAACTTGTATGGCGTTGGTATGGACTCTGCTAGCCATCGTCAAGACTCTCATGGGGTCTCTAATCATACCATTAACGACAATCAAAGGTCTATGCAAGTACAACCGAGTCGAAGAAGAGGAGCCTCTGGGTACATCCCAGTGGTCGGGTAACTTCCACCAGGGTCATATACTCGACCCACTGTCCCTGGAAGGTCGCTCTTCACATTCCAGCATGGATTCGGTTCTTATCCAGTCTGAGATAAGCCTTGATGAGTTTACGTTGCAAAATTCCTCGCGCCGCACCTTTACCGGTCGATTGTCTTCTTATCACTTCGTCAATATTACTACAGATAGCGCGGCAAAGCCCGTACAGCTCTTCTATATGGTTTTGGAGCGTACACTACTGCTTCAAGGGTTTGTTGCTGTTATGTCAGGTACCATTGTATATTCTGGAATAGGTGTGAGTAATCGAGTCTTCATGGGCGTTGACCTGAGATTGCTGACACCCTGCAGCGCGGCGTCCACGTCTTCAACGTGGCAGCACACTATATCAAAGGAAGCATCTTCTTCCTCTATGGCTTACTAACTCTTGGTCGATGGATGGGCGCTTTTGCTGAATTCGGATGGGCTTGGAACGTCATTTCGCCGAACAAAGTAGCGACGCCAAGTGCAGAGTTCACAGAATCATTCGTCATCTGGTTATACGGCGCTACAAATGTCTTCCTGGAGCATCTATCCGCATGGGGTGAAGCATGGAAGGCGCGCGACTTGGAGCATGTCTCGATATCTTTCATGTTTTTTGGGGGTGGACTAGTAAGTCGTTGACTTCTTCGTACAATCTCTACTGACAGGACCACAGCTAGGAATGATAATCGAGTCTAAACGAATACGCGACATGCTCAGCGCCTCCTTGGTTGTTACACAGGCGCGCGCAGACTTCGATGAAAGACCAGGTGAGCCTCGTCAATACGGCTTCTCGATGAACCCAATGCCTGGCCTTGTTATCTTCCTCACGGGCAAGATGATGAGTTCCCACCACCAGGGTTCGATGATATCTACATCAATCCACTCGCAATGGGGCAATATGCTGATGGGTTTTGCACTCGCCCGGTGTATCACCTACATTACCACGTACATCAATACGCCTACCTCCGTCTTACCATCGCGCCCTCCGACCGAGATAATTGCCTCATTTTGTCTCATATCGGGTGGCATTACCTTTGTACTTAGTAATAGGGATACGGTTGCATCGCTACAGGCCTATGACCTTGATGCGATGTTTATCTTTACTGTGGTTACGGGTATTGCCACTCTGATTATGGCCTGGGCTGTAATTACCTTCTGCATCAAAGCTTGGGCTATTCGGAGTGAGAGAAGGAGAAAGTAGACGAAATATGTCTCCAGTCACTTCCGCAGAAAGCTATCTGGCGCCTTGGCGTTGACATCTCTCGTCCGTCAACAAAGCAATCAGGGCCTTCTTAAAAAGACCATTGATCTACAGAACAGATATCGATAGATTATGCTAGAAATTCTCCAGAATGAGCTGTACTGTGAGTTAGGGGCCCCGTGTGCTCTTGTGGTACATAGAGCAAGGTCAAATGCGGCCGGCCTTTTCCAACGTCATAGGAAAATCTCGCTATCTTATAGTCGGCTAAGACGACTCAATATACATTGCAATAATGAGATTGCAGCACATGGCAGGGAAGCTATCAGGTTGACGACTTCATCTGATCCACTATCGACGCTATCTTTTCTCTCAGTTCCGCGATAATCCCAGCGTAGGCTTCCTGACACAAGGAGTTTGCTGCATCTTCCCGCTGAACAATAGTGTTCAGCATGAGCATGACTTGCTCCATCTTTGTCAAACGCTGCATCATGAGCGTTTTAAGTAAAGCGCGTCGATCGGTCTTTCTTACTACATAGGTTCCATACTGCATAAGAAACTGGTCCTCCTCTGCTGAATCCGTGCACCACAGAACTTGATTACCAATATTGTTCTCCCAGAGCGTTCCTATGCCTAGTAGAACAGAAAGCTTGTCCATGGCTTGACATACCAGCAATGCCGAAGAAGGCTTTGGCCCACACTGTATGCAGCTGAGTATATTGAAGCATTGGTCGAGCAAAGCTGTTGACCATTGTAGTGGAATTGGGTGGGAGCCATTGTGATTCATGCGGTCTGTCGTCTGGATGTTGGTCGGAAGACCAGGCGATTTGGCGAGCTGCAGCATAAGCACGGTGGAGCACAGGCACATTCTAGACATAGTGATTGATTCGAGCGAAATGTCCTCACTCTGGCTGAATGTTGCGGTGTGTGAGTTGGTCCAGGTAGACTCACTACTGCTGCCGTAATACTCGAAGTTGAGCAGTTGGGAAATGTCGGTATTCGAGGTTGTTTCCGATGGGCCGAAGATGGACATAGAGGCCAGTGCCGAGTTATCGCAGTGTAAGGTGCCAGCCGTCTCATCGAAGAAGGGTAAGGTGGGAAATGATGAACTCCTAAGATCCGATGCTACCCCCGAGTATGTCCCGAGTGCCTGGTTCTGTTTTTGGACCCCTGAATAGATTGAACCTTGTAGATAGTCTTGGGAAGGTTGCGTTTCCTGGGAGAAGACGTCGATGTTTGTCATGTTTGAGGAATGTGTAGCAGCAACGATGGAGGGATTGGGTAATAACAGTTCAGGTGTAGGAACTGATTTCGCACAGTCGTCCGGGACAGGCGATGTAGGTGTAGACGGCGCTATTTGTCTTTGATCGACTGGTGAGCGCTGCGATACTTCAAGTGAAGTCGGCCCAGATAGTGTTCCTGAGCCCGTTCTATTGGATCTCGGGCGTCCGTTACGGCGAGATATGCTGTACACACAGCTCAGGTTATGCTTGACGCAACGCCGGCATGCAGGGCGCTCTTTTCCGCAGCGAATCTTGGACGTTTGACAGAGGTCGCAAGATTGATGGACTTTAGGAGCCCTCACTTGCTGATTCCCGTCCTTATCCATGATGAGACTCTTTGGAACGACGGCACCACTACCCGCTTTGCAGCTTGATGACAACACTGAAGCCTCGATGATTGGGCACTGAAATGTAACGGTGTGTCAAGTGAATCTCCAAAGATCTTCTAGAGAAGGTCAGGTTTGTAAGGCGTGCGATATGTGCAGTGTGTGGGTCCTCGTTGCGTATGATAAGTTGGGGAGATTGGACAGTGCCATAGAACATTGACAGCGGATTCTGTGTGGGGTAACTAAGGTTGAAACTTGGAGTTCGTTGATCCTCTATTTAAAAGTCCGTGCTATTGAACTTGACGCACTGAGAATTGTAGCAAAAAGGGTGAAGCGAGTCCTCTGTAGTACGATACAAGGGCTCGACTCAGCTCTCGGATACACTTAGATGAGTGGCGATCATAGCGCCACTCCGGACGAAGAAGAAACCGACAATTGATTAATCCGCTCAACCAGTTGCCTCAGTTGTCTAACTTGAGAAGAGATAAGGCTGACGCAACGCTTTGCCTCAAATGAGTCCGTGGCCGAGATAGCGTCTTGGTGGAGTTTCATGACTTCGGAAAAATGCGACAGCTGCAAGCTTATCAACTTGCGACTCAAAATCATACTATCTGCAGTATCAAGATCGTATGTGCCAACAGAAACCATGTGGTCTGCGCTACTGTGAATCAGGCCCTCGGAGACCCACTCTCTTTGGACCCAATTGACTACAGCGATGCTGACGACAGTAACGATAGCGGCCGAAAATCGGTGAGTTCGACAAGTAGCGCAATTCAGAACTGCTTGACACCGCATCTCTGTGTCTTGCAAGAGCTCTAGTGACCTCGGAAGGTCTATTGCTTCCGTCCCGAGTTGTTCAATGCGCACTAGGGTCTGGAGTATTGATAGCCTGCAGTCACAGGTCACTGTAGTCATCTTCATTTGGAGTCCATTAGCAGTGGTTTGGTGTAGGTAGCTCAAAGTTAGACTCACTGCTTGATCTTTTCTGTGTGATATCAGGCCTAAGGGGGCATTGAAACCTACTACCTTTAAGCCACGATGTCAAGATCGAAGCCAGTTGTCGGCCACCGATCCTTCGTCTATGTCGAGGTGTTTGACTCTTGGCGCGGCGAGTGATTGGCCGTTCGGGCATATCTCGTTGCCGCCAAGCTTACCTTTCCTACTCGACCGGTGTGCGCAGTCGCACCTAGCGATGGGCCATATCCGTAATAAAACACGAAAAAGCTTGGACAGGCTTAAAAGTGGGGCTATCTTTGCCCGAAACCCTACTTTAAATCAGCGCGCTAGGCTTTTTTAAGCGAGAACAGTTGCTTTGCCAGCACGCTAAGCCTACAATAGTCCTGTACTCTATTCATCTATCCCAAGAACGTTGGATATTCACGGGATATCCGGCTTATCCCGAATTTGGGATAGTATCCAGCCCATCGGTAGTTGCACTGCAGAAATTGCGGACGAGCGGAAGGCAAACTAGCCGTAGCCGCTGACCTTACTATTAGGGTAGTAGCACGATCTATCTCATATTTCTCCCATCTTCACCAACTCAGCTGTAGTACCGACTTTGAATCCCTGCATCTTTATTAAGGGCTACCCTGCTGATCCCAGAATGATACTTGACCGCCACGAGCAGATAGCTGAGGCACCCGTGGACCCTGGGTCTCGTGATGAGACCATGACCAATGCAAGTGTTCACTCGAAACGACATTACCATCCCTGACCTAATCCTCAACTATCCCTACCCCTACCCCTACCGGCTCCGCAGGGAGCTAGCGTTAGCCGATTTTCTAGGTCCATCCGTTTCTGGCGTGGTTTTCTGCAGGGTCGAAGTGTGAGCGTCCGCAGACGCGACCAATCCCTCGATGCACACACTCAAGTGACAAATACGAGATTTTAAGAAGCCGATCGGTTTCTAGACTTCATTTTAAATGCAGGAGAATGCACAATCAATTTGTGTCAAAGCATTCTATCCTTTGTACGACGGGGTGACGCACCTCACGGGCGAGCGGACAACCCGAGCGAGCGGACCACTTTTGCCAAGATTACACCACACTCTGCCACATTGTGCCCTAGAACGCCGCACTCTGCGCCTGTTTAGGCTGTAACGCGCTGTAGTATTACTTAAAGATCTCTTCTACTATATCCTTATATATTTATATATTATCCCTATTCTCTTTATATATTCTATAGTATTATTATAATAGCTTACTTTCTTTAGTATATACTTTTTCCTTTAGCTTCTTACTATTACTATATATACTAAACTCTTTTAAAGTAGTTAATTACTAGCTTTATTTTACTATAAACGTCTCTTCTATTTAGATTTACCTTCTTTTATATAATTTATACTTTATAGTAGCTACTAAAGCTACTTAAAGCTTAGTATATTCTTATTTAAGTAAAGCTTTCTTATATACTATATATATAGCCTTCTTTATAAAGTAATTAGGTATATTTATAGAAGAGTTTAGTAAGCTATCTAACTTTTTCTTACACTAACCTATAGTTAAAGTTAATTTAAAACTAAATTTAGTAATATTTTTATAAGATTATAACTACTAAAGCTTATTATTAGTAGATTATTAAAGTAATAGAGTTTATAGCTTTAGATTAAGAGTTAAAATAATATACTTTAGGCTAAAAAAGACTAGCTTAGCTATTTAGAATCCTTTCTAGATATTACTAAAAGTAATAGCTTTATTATAAGCTTTTTTATAGTATAATAGAAACTTATACTTTATAATAGAGTTAATTTAGGTAAATACTAGTATAGTAACCTAGTCTTTATATACCTAATCTAAAAAAGTAAAATAATTAATATAAAGTAGCTATATAAGGTATAAAAAGTATAGAAATATATATAATATATTATACTACTAAGTTCTATACTTTTAGAAATAGAATACTTATATAATAATATATAATACTTTACTTATAATATTTTTTTAGACTTTATACTAAATTAAATATATAGCTTACTATAAATAATAATATAGAAACCTAAATTAAAAGTTTCTAATATATAAAAAGAGTTTATAAAGTACTAAAATATTTAATTTAATACTTATATAATAGAATATACTTTTAATATAACTATAAGCTAAATATAAAGTAACTAATAAAGCTAAAAAAAAAAGATTAATATAGTTAATAAGTAATTAAACACCCTATATAAGTAAATATTCTAATACTAATATATAAATATTTATTTATTATTATATACTTTTATTTTAGTTAATAAAGTATTATAATATACTAAACTAATTACTAACGTACATGTACAACGAGCGGACCGGTCAACGAGCGGGCCACTTTTGCCAAGACCACACCAAAACTCCCCCTATTATGGCCCAAAACACTACAAACTGGCGCTGCATAAGGCAAAACAAGCTGTAATATTACTAAGAGACCTCTTCTACAGCATTCTTGCACGTTCGCGCGTTGTGCCCACTCTCTCCGCACCGTCCACAGCGTCGTTGGGATGGTTCACCTCCTTCAGCCCGAACCTGCTTCTTTGCCTTCTTACCATCACTACGCGCGCTAAACTCCTGCAGAGCAGCTATCCGCTGGCCCTCTTCAACCGCAAGGCTTCCCTTAGCTTGAATACGCTTTCTTTTGTGCGATTTACGTCGCGTGGCGGCCTTATTAGCCGCTCGAAGCTCAGTAATCTCCTGTTGTGCCAAAACCAGCTTGTGCGCAATAATTGCTGCCCCCTTTGAGACCTTCTCAAACGCTTCAACTATAGAGGTTGGTGAGCTATTAACATGCGTCTGAATCCTCTTCTTCACAAGCGTTGATTGCGACCCAAATTCCAGGGTATTGCTTGGGGTTTGCGACTGCCAGAGCGGGCTGTTTTGGGGGAGTGGTGGCGATGGGGTGCGCAGCTTCACATCCAGGGCCAATATGACGCGATCTGGGGCAAAGGGAGCCAATCCGGCCCCTCGGAACCCTCCTTGAATGTTGCTAGGGGTAATAGCTTTCTTGTGAGCCGCTACAAAGCATGGGAGGAACTCCTGCTTTGTAATGTGGTTGATCCGGTTGCGCATAAGCTCATTAACCTCAACCCCGTACGCCTTCTTCAGAGGGCCAAAACAACCCACATCAAGTGGCTGAAGGAGGTGCGATGAGTGCGGAGGCATGCATAGGATCACAATCTTCTGATCCTTGCAGTATTGCGTGAATTCTGGAGTGTTGTGGCTCCCATGACCGTCAATAATCAGCAACCGGTGGCTGCCAACAGTGCGCGCCTTTGTATACCTGTCAAAGTGCTTCAACCAGTCAAAACCAAGCTCATTGGTAGTCCAGCCGTTCTCAGAGATGGCAATACTCCAATCTTGGGGCAGGTTGTTGTCCTTGTACCAGCTGGACTGGTGTTGGCGGGCTTTGAAGATGATGTAGGGTGGAATAGCCCATCCTGTGGCATTAATGCCCTCAATGACTGTTACCCACTCCCGGTTGCCTGGCTGGACCTGCTTTGCTCGTCCTAGTTTCTCTGCATCTGTTACAACAACTCCGGTGGATATCTGGCCCATCATGAAGCCTGTCTCGTCAAAGTTGTACGTGTCGTTGTCCTGGATGCCATACTTGACTTTGGTAGTAGCTACAAGGTTGAACCAGCCCTGTATAACCTCAGGGTCCTCGCAGAGGGCTCGCTTGTAGTCATACTTGCGATTAAAAACTGTTTTGAGCTCCTCCTGACGCGAAACAAACCTGCTGGCCCACCTTGGGCCAACAGGGGCCAAACTGCGCTCTTTCAGCAGAGAATTGGCCATATCAGCCACAAATTCAAGCCGGGGGGACTCTCCTCGCGTAACCAGCTCAAGTATGCGCATAACAATCACCTGCTCCTCAGCGCTGGTTAGATTCCGTAAGTTGGCCATAATATTAACGCGTGAAGGTCGTCCAGCGCGTCGTTGGTGTAGTGTAGTTCGAGAGACGCTGTAGATAGCTGCAGCGCGTCGCTCTGAGAGATTCGCGTCTTGTTTGAGAGCTTGGAGCGCAAGCTGTATCTGACGCTCGTTTGACGCGTTAAACTGTACTTGTTGTGGAGGCATTAGTGTAGGGAGGGAGTTTTGGTGTGGTCTTGGCAAAAGTGGCCCGCTCGTTGACCGGTCCGCTCGTTGTACATGTACGTTAGAATTACTACTATTACTTATACTACTAATCTTAACTATATAGGTATAGGTATTATACCTAGTTCTTTTAAGATACTTATACTATCTTTTTCTATATACCTTTTTTAATATACTCTTTCTATTACTATAGCTACTACCTACCTATTTAGCTAATAACTTTTATATTTTACCTACTTTAAGAGACTTATCTATTAATTTACATTATTACTTATAGCTTTTATACTAATTTAATTTATCTAGACTCTACTAAAAAATAGCTATATACTTTATTATTAGGTTTATCTTATATACTTTTTACTAAGCCTTTATACTTAATAATATAACCTTTTTATTAAGAGAATATATAGAGAAACTATAGTACTTTCTTTCTTACCTTTTTTTAAATAGAAGTACTTTAAGCCTTAAATCTGTATATATTATATAGTATCTATACCTTTTAGGTACCTTTCTACTATAGTAACTATATAGGCGTCTATAGTACTATATTAAGTATTATTAGTATAATCTATAAGTTATATAAAACTAGACTAGCGCTTTTAAAACTAGCTTATATATTTTTCTTTATAATAGACTACTTAACGTACCTTATAGGTAAGCAGCGTATATAGGTAAGTAGCGCACTTAGTTTTACTAAGGAAAACTAAATATCTAGATACTAATAACTCTAGAACTATTCTAAAGAATCTTTTATAAATTAAATATATATATTTTATCTAGGTATGCTTTAAGCCTTATAAGTAACTAAGCTCTAGCTCTTCTAGATCTAGAGATATAGAAAAGTAGGTCTAGATAATTCCTATATTTTATATTTTCCTTTATAGCTAGTCTTCTACTCTAGCTTTAGCTTCTAGATTATAGAAAAAGCTTTTTTATATACTTGCAGCTCTACTATAAAAAATTTAGAATTTAATACCTAGAATTAGAGGACTTATCTAGAGGTAAAAATAGAGAGTTAACTAGTAAAACTAGGTACGCCGCTTGCCTATATGCGCTGCTCGCCTGTAAGGTATATTAAAAGTAGTCTTAAAGGCTAGTAGAAAGTACTTTTTGCTAATATAGTTAGTATAGTTATATACTAAGCCTAAAATAATATTACTATACTAATACTTTTATAGTAAAAAGTAATTAATATTAAGAAGCTACAATAGGTATAATAAGTATACTAGTATATAAAAAAGAATAATATTCTTTTTTTATATAGATTTTAAAATTCTATAGAGTAGTAGCTCTTATAGCTATTAATAATAAGTAGTTAGTATCTACTTATAGTACTACTCTTTATATAAATATTAAAAGACTCTAATTAGGTGAAAATAAGCTTATTATTAGTTTAGCTATTAGTACTAACGTAGTTTACAAGCGAGCCGTCTAACCTAAGCAAACCGTCTACTTTTCTAAGGTCTATCTATTGCAAAGCACCTCCTGCAACACCACCACACAATTTACTACAATTTGTAGAACACAGAAATACTATTCAGACGCGTCGCTATTAGGTGCATCTGCAATTTCTACTGCACAGGTGCGAGCGTTGTGGCCAGTCTCGCCACAACGTCCACAGCGCCTCTGCCCACGCACCTTCTTTGCAGGCTCCCCACCATCTTCCTGCCCACCACCATCCTTTTCAGCTATCAAGTCAGCTATCTCCCCTACTGTGAGCATCTCAGCTGTCCGAATATACTTCCTCTTACGACCCTTCACCTCTGTTGCTATCTCTACTGCCTTGCGAAGCCCTGCCATTTCCTGTCGCATTAACACTGTTTCATGACCTATCTTTGCAACACCCTTATTAAGCTAATTAATAGCTCTAAGCAGTAGAGAAACTGGAGAATCTCTGTGCAGTCGTACACGCTCGCGAACTAGCGTTGACTAAGCCTCTACCTCACGGAGTTTGCTTGGTGTTTTTAATTCCTATGGGGTGTCCTCTGGCTTTAGTAGAGTTGGCGTGCGAAGGGCCACATTAAGCTTTAAACTTATTACTCTTATAGCTATAAATATTTAGTAAATAGTAGGTACTAATATTATATATTTTTATGTACTTATTTAAGTACTTTAACTAGTTAAAATTAAGCTTATTAGTAATTAAGCTATTTTTAGAAATAGTAATAATTAAACTCTAGAGTAGGTTATTTTCTCTATACTAGTTAGACTAGTAGTAGTAGGCTTTAAGAATAATATAAGGTAGAATAATATATATATATAGTAAGCAGACTATATAGGTAAATAGACTACCTAGTTTTACTAAAAAAAACTAAATATCTAAAGGCTAATAACTCTAGAACTATCCTATAGCATCTTCTAAAAATTAAATTTATATTTTTTATATAGGTGTAAGTTTAGCTTTATAAATAGCTTAGCTCTAGCTCTTATAGATCTAGAGGTATAGAATAGTAGGTGTAAATAATCTTTATAATTTACTTTTTTTCTAATTACTTATTATTAACTAAGGCTATACTATTTAAATTTTAAGGTTAGCTTCTTTATATACTTATAGTTCTACTATTAAAAAACTAGAAATTAATACCTAGTATTAGAGTAGTTACTTAGAAGTAAAAATAGAGATTTAATTAGTAAAACTAGGTAGTCTACTTACCTATATTATCTGCTTACTATATTTATATATTAGCCTACTTTATAATATTAATACCTTAAATAAGTATTAATATATATAATAATAATATAAAATTAGTTTCTAAGTAATATTATAGCTTATTTTATCTTATATAGTACTAGTTTATAGTATTTTAGGTTATAATAGAATAAGTTTTAGTAGAGTTTTAGTAAAAGTAGCCTTTAAGATATAGTAGCCTATAAACCTAGAATAAATATTACCTACTTATAATTACTTAGCTAGACTATCTTTACTTATTTATAGTTTTTAAAAGCTATAATAAATACTTTTAACCTTATTTAGTCTATTATAAAGCTTTTTATCAGGCTCTACCTACCTAGTAGTATTTAGTAGAGGTATAGCTAATAATATAGTACTATTCTAGCTTATTAGAAATAGTTATAATTTTTTTTAAGCTTACTAGCGTAGATAAGTTAAGACTATACTTAGTATCTATTTTATTTAAGTTATATTTATTATTATTATATATACTATCCTTAGTTTTAATATTAGCTATTAGATAGAACTAGCTCTATATAAATTTAGAATCTTTATAATAGGCTTACTTATAGTTATACTTATAATTAAATACTACTTTAAGCTTTTTTTAATATAAAATAAGTATACTAGCCTACTTTAAGCTAATAGAGGCTAAACTATACTTTTTTTAATTAAAAATTAGTAATATTAGTTATATCTATAAGCTAGAAAAGCTACTTTTACTTAGATAGCCTAAGTATATATATTAATTACTTACTTTTAAGTATTAGTTAGATTCTCTAAGTTAGCTATAGTATTAATATATAAAACTTATCTAGTATATTATTAGTATAGTATAGTTTAAGAAATACTATAAATATTTATAGTATATCACTCTAAAAGTTTTAAGTTCTATTTAAAACCTTAGTATATAAGCTATATTTAATTCTTTTTTAATATACTAAACTATACTTATTAGAGTAGTATTAGTATAAAAAAGTAGTTTTAGTATAGTCTTAGTAAAAGTAGTTTACTTATATAGTCTACTTATTTATACTATATATTAGTTTAAGTCTTATAAGTAGCTAAGCTTTAGAATTTCTAAATTTAGAAGTATAGAAAAGTAGGTTTAAATAGTTCTTATAATTTATATCTATTTTAGGAACTTATTTTCTACTTAAGCTTTTTTTTTTAAAATATAGAAATAGCTATTTAATATAACGTACCTGTTGAAGTCGTACTTTAAGCAAAGCTCGTAAGCACTAATTCTATTGGTTCTCGGGGATGAGTACGGTGACAGGAAGCCGAAGGGGTTGGTTGCAATAAGGTGTACAGATACGATCTGTCAGTCTTGAGAGCAGGGTAACGATGAGTAGTACAGAGTAGACTGTCTAGCTCGAAGGTTGGGTTTGAGATCCAAAGACAAACTTGATAACTTAGGTTGAACACGAACTATAAGGGTTGTGTTCCTATATGCTATATACTAAAGAGATATGCAGTGTGCTCAGTACCTGTAAGGTACTGATCATACTGATCGTTGATCTCACTGATCACTGATCGCACTGAGCACTGATCACACCGATCATTGCCAAGACTTTTGATCAGTGTCACGTGACGTGATGTCGTTCGCAGAGTCGAAGCGTTGCCCTGTCTTTCCTTGTAGTTGCCCATGCTGCCAACTCCTGCTGTGCCGTACTGGGGTGTAATACTCGTTGTGATCCTTCGTGTTCCGCGGATCGTAACAGTACCTTACGGGCGAGCAGCGCACATAGGCAAGCGGCGCACCTAGTTTTACTAGGGAAAACCAAACATCTAGATGCTAATAACTCTAGAACTATTCTATAGAATCTTTTAAAAATTAAATATGTATATTTTATCTAGGTATGCTTTAAGCCTTGTAAGTAACTAAGCTCTAGCTCTTCTAGATCTAGAGATATAGAAAAGTAGGTCTAGATAATTCCTGCATTTTATGTTTTCCTTAATAGCTAGTCTTCTACTCTAGCTATAGCTTCTAGATTATAGAAAAAGCTTCTTTATATACTTGCAGCTCTACTATAAAAAATTTAGAATTTAATACCTAGGATTAGAGGACTTATCTAGAAGTAAAAATAGAGAGTTAACTAGTAAAACTAGGTGCGCCGCTTGCCTATGTGCGCCGCTCGCCTATAAGGTGCGTTACTTATAGCTTTATTATAAAGATTTTAGAATTTAATCTCTAGTATTAGAGTAGTTATTTAGAAGTAAAGATAGAGATATAACTTCTAAAACTAAGTATACTACTTACTTATTAATACTACTTACCTATAAGATATATTATTATTTTTAATATAGAAAAAATAGCTATAATATATTATTTAAAGAGCTTATAGTCTTATTTAAGAGTTATAGGTACAAGCTATACTTAATATTTACTTAACGCGTTATTTTAGCTCTATTTTTAAGGCATTGGTGTAAAAGGGGAGGTTTAGTGTAGTTTTGGCAAAGGTGGTCTTGGCAAAGGTGGTCCGCTCGCTCGGGTGGTCCGCTCGTCCGTGAGGTGCGTTAGCTTGTGAGTCCTCGAATACCAAAAAACCTACGATTCCCTCTCACAGAGAAGATTTTTTTCTATACGCAAGCTGACTCGCTTCGGTGTGCAGCAGTGTTCGTTTGTATTGCGACCCGCGCAGGTTACCCTCTTGTAGTATATCTGAAATTACAGAAGTGTACAACATTGCTACAGCTTAACCCTCCGCAGCTTGTCCAGCTTAAACATTCGGGTGAAAATTCTGGCCTAAGGTCCACGTAAGCAACACGCATTGGTCAGAAAGACGGACACGTACCCAGACACTTTGCAACCCGAACGTTTCTAAAATCCAGACTGCACGGCTCCATGGAGCAATCCATAAGTTCATTGGAGGTGCTGCTACCTTTGCATAGACTGTCTCGGCGAACTTTTCCCGTGAAAGGGTTTTCACGCCATCTACAAGGGTGAGGAATCAGCTGGCTGCATAGAAACCATGCTAATCTGCTTACGATCTTTATGAGCCATGCGCGACCTAAACTCCGCTTGCACAGGTAGATACAGAGATGTTGACGGAAGGACCCTAGTCGCACGGGTCACGAGACCGCTCTCGACAGGCCCGCTGAGGATCTAAGTAAAATTCAACATCACTCGTTGCCAAAAGTGTACGACGTTGGAGAAAGAGTAGCTTACTGTCATAACCTTAACACTAGGAGCTCTACGTTAGCGAGGGAGAAAGGGATGGGCTTACACATTACGCTTACTCGAAAGGACTGAGTTCAATACGGAGTGTATTGCCCATGGCAAGGAGAGCAGCCTTGCTGCCGTTATACGCAGCTGGATGGTGGCTTGAGTCAGGACACGAATCTTTACGCGGTCAGCAAGGGTTCATACCTCCAAAAACGTACGGGCTGTATGCTGCAAGTGACCCGACGTTAATTATAGTGCCTTTAGTCTGGATTAGTAAGTCCGAAACAGCTTGAATGACTCGTATCGTTCCAAAGACATTGATGTTATAGATACGCTGCAGCTCGCCCATGTCAAGATCGAGCACAGGCATGACATAATCTTGGCTCACTTAGCATATGGCTATTGTCGTTTGGTACACCAACTTACTGATTCCCCTGTCGATCAAGTCAGTTCCCTGAACTATACGGGTCGTTAGAATATTCTTACTTACGCTGAGTTAATCAAAACGTCCAACCTGCTGAGATGCTTGTGCAGAAAGATCGAAAATTCAGCCACGCTAGCGTCACTGGTGACATCGAGAGGGCAGCAAAGCATGCCTAATGCCTCCAGATCCGGAAGCGTTTCATGAGGAAGACACGTGGCGCAAACGAAGTAACCTGGAAAACTACCAATTATTGATGAATACAGAACATCAGAACATTTATTACCGTTCTTGTGAAATTGCAGCGCCAGAGCTTCACCAATACTGTTTGGGCTGCATCTGTAAATTACAATTAGCGCAAGTTGTAATTATTGTTGCTGTTTCTGATCTTACCCCGTGATTAACACAGACTTGGTGTTTTTCTCCATTGTGGCAGGTCTTCCAGACAAGCAAATCTGTTTGCAAGGTATATCTAGATGCAATTGCATCCAAGATTTGTGTGCGGTGTCTTTATAAAGCAGCAATGGGTACGCGTATAAATTTCCCCTTTGGATATTATGTAACCATAGGATACGCTCGTGAGCCGGGAAAAAAAGTACACATGCAGCTCACAGTTCTCTCCATCGCCGAGGTGCATCATGCAGGAGAATCCGGTGTGCAACATTATACAATTCGATCGGGATTCCCTGTCATACTGTGTCGTCTATCGAAGCTTATCGCAGCCACTGCGGAGAATTTTACTGGTAGCGGGCCGTTTCGCCACGGGCCGCTCATATCCGAAATGTCAAGTCGGGTGCCGACATGTACATCGGCTCTTTCTGTGTCATGAATCAGGTCTGCGGTAGTGACGGCCACCGAATTACACGCATGCATTACTACAAAGGACTATCTAGTCTGAGGGTTTGACACAAAACGCCCGAATTTGCACTCTTCGAAGGGGTGACTTGCATCTCGGAGCGCGGCAGTGCTGATTCGTGCCAATCGTGCCGATTCGCGCCAACTAGCGCCAACTCCGTCCACTCTACCCCGTGTTCTGACTCGAGTCTAGACATGCTCGGTTTCCGGACGACTTCGGGAGTCTGTCGAAATATATTGATAAGATGGAGTGCTAAGTAGAGATGGAGTATCGAATGATACGAAACCCAGAGCGATCTCAGGACGTATCGAACGTCAAACATCACAGAACATGGGACACGAAGCGAACGATGTAGGTTCGCAAGACATTGGTGTTCTCGATGCGGGGTCACGCACCGCCTCTTCGGCTCCAAACCTTGTGACGTGGACAGGCCATGCAGACCCTGAAAACCCACGGTAAGTTGAAGCCATGACAGCTGGCTCAATTCTTGCTAAACTTTCCACTAGCAATTGGAGGCCACTCCAGAAATGGCTTGCGTTGTCTACCATCTCTTTTCTTGCGTGCATAAGGTTCGAACAACCTAGTTCGGCTGAGCCCTACCATGCTGACTGTCGTTCCAGCCCTTTGGCTTCTTCTATGATTGCTACAGCTACACCAATGATCAGCAGGGACTTGAACAACAATTCGGACACCCTCTCAGTTCTTGTAGTCACTTTTTTCATTCTTGGATACGTGGTAAGCGAGACTTGTGCTTCTGTGGGGTCCCGCACCTTTGATGCTTATCTATCGTCATTAGTTCGGGGCGCTTCTATTTGGTCGTTTAAGTGAGATCTACGGCCGCCGTCCTGTGAGTGGATATCTCCTCATCTGACAATTGGTCGCCTAAAGCTAACCAAATCCAGATTCTACTGGCGTCTACTTTCATCTTCTCCATCTGGCAACTGGGATGCGCCCTATCCAGCAATATACAAATGCAGATGGCTTTTCGCCTGCTCGCCGGCTTCGGTGGCTCTGGCTGCTTGTCCATAGGTGGGGGAGTTATATCTGATGTCTTCGATCTTAAAGATCGAGGCCTTGCTGTAACGATATTCTCGGTAGGCCCTCTGATTGGACCAGTCCTTGGTCCTATTGTGGGCGCCTATATAAACGAAGGCTTAGGGTGGCGGGCAGTAAGTGGTAGAATCCTTTAGTAGGATCCGGAAGTTAACCAGCCTCTAGATCTACTACTTCATGTTCATCACGTCTATGATAGCAGAGATAGTCTCCTTTTTCGTGGTTAAAGAGTCAAATCCGAGGACTATACTGGCCAGAAAACGGGACATCCTACAAAGATACACTCCTGAAGTTCTGTTCCTCGAGAACGAACTTCTTGTCATCCCCACGAAATCGCCTATTTATGATTTGTTCATGTCTACCATTCGACCGTGGAAGGTGAGCTCGCACAATCATGCCATACACGTTCGCTTACTAACACTTCGACCAAGTTGCTCTTCTTCTCGCCAGTAAGCGCATTACTCTGCTTATACATGGCCTATGTCTACGGCCTTTTGTACCTACTCTTCACGACAATCTCCACAGTTTTCACAGGAAGTTATGGATGGTCAACAAGTATGTCAAGTCTGGTGTACATTTCGATAGGAGTCGGATTTATCATTGGGCTCCCAATGCATGGTTTTCTTTCCGCTGCGATGTTGAGAAAATCTTTGAAGCTCAGTAATGACGTGTTCGAACCGGAGATGCGGTTAGAGGCTTGCAAGATCATGGGCCTCATGGTACCCCTGTCGTTCTTTTGGTACGGGTGGGCCGCCGATAAACAGACACACTGGGCCGTCCCTGTGGTTGGCCTCCTTCCCTTTGGTATCGGGATGATAGGCATCTTTCTACCTATCCAGAATTACATGATTGAGGCCTTTCCAGAAGTCTCGGCTAGTGCGACGGCTATCCTAGCATCCTCAAGGAACGTGGTGGGGACATTCCTGCCGATTGTTGCGCCAAACATGTGTAAGATGTCCCCCTTCTCTCGATTACATGACCTTGATCTGGAGCACTGCGCAATGGCTAAGCAATAAGATAGACCGAAAGATGGGGATCGGATGGGGGAATACTTTGCTCGGCTTTCTCTCAATCGTTGCACTTCCACTTGCCTGGATCGTGTCAAGGTAAGAGACTCCCACGATCACATCAAGTTGCCTTGGTCCCCCCTCTGACGACAAAGACAGGTACGGAAAGCTGCTAAGAGACAGGTACCCTGTCACATTGTAGCGAAGAAACATCACCCTGATGTTTTGTTTTAGAGTTGGTTCTGCCCAGAACAGAAAATTGCTGAGACAACCACCAACACGGTGTTTCTTCCATAACAGTCTTTAGTACCGGCATAAGAAGCATATTCTACCTCCTCGGACACTCAATTTCAAGGTTGAGTCCCATTTCACTATTCAAAATATGCAACATTATGATTATATGGCTTTGATACTGGAGCTAACATGCTTGTTTATCGCTGACGTACTTGATAGTGCTCTTGTGTCCGCTGATCATGCTGATAATCTCAGCCATTCGCGCAGCCTTGATTTTCCCCGAACGAAGCGCAATAATCTTCTAGGAGAGACCCGAGGGCGATTCAACTACAGCGAGTGCGCTGTGCGTCAAAAATTAGAAAATGTATCTGATTGGAGTCGTTTGTATTCCTATCCAGAGACCCAGGGTGTTCATGCTACGTGCACAGGGCGATATAGACCTCCAACTATACGCTTCCCAAGTAAGGCCCCTCTTCGACCTTGACGCTGACGTTTTTCTACGAGGGTTCGTGGTACGAACTAGTCTAAAGACTCGGAGGATGCATAGTTAGAGTTTATTACATGCATATGATGCGAGGAATGGAAACTAAAAGGATCAAGATGTACAATGTGCGTCCGCTCTAGACGGTCGTAGCCGTAGATTCGTTTGGCATGGATAACGACGCCACTTTTGCTTGAAGTTCCAGTATCTGGTGCTTCTTTCTGTAGTATTCATTTGCACTTCGATGGTCTGGACGACAACCGTGTCGTCGGCGATGATGTCTTTGGCGGCCACAGAGGGTAGTTCTTCGCCTGTCGTTTCTTCGGGGGACTCGCGTTGCCCCCAGAACATTGCTGACTCTTCAATTAGCACTGCCTCTCCAACAAGGCCCCTGGCCATTTCCTCATTTTTTTTCAACAGCATGTCCAGATCTGCTACTTGCCCCTCCATCGCTTTGCGTAAAATTGATGCCATTGCGCTGTTTGACGGAAATCCTTCCATGTTTACCTGAGCAAGTTCTCGGGCAGTGCGAGGGGTCCGATCTCTCAAATCGCTTCTCTCATTAGCTTCGGAAAGAGATAATTCCCGAGGGCTGAGATATTTCTGTATGTTCATAAAGATATCTGCACCGTGTTCTAGTAGCACGCTAACTACTTTGACATTGTAGCGCCTCACGGCCAGAGCGAGCGGTTTGGCGAGGAGCGTATGCGCATCATTGGATTCTTGAGTTCTCCAGTGCTCAAGCAATGCGATGCACATGGCATGGTTGTCCTCCCTAGCAGCACACTCTCGAGCAGTCAGAGAGAGGATAGGATCAACACATGTAAGACTCGCGCCATGTCGAAGAAGTAATCGCGCCATCTTTTTTGAGTCAGGGACTACTGCAATTGCCAATGGCAAGGACCCGATGGAATCGATGGCATTCGCTAAGGTTCCATTGCGGAGGAGTATGTTGACAATCTCCTCGTGTTCGCACAGGACGGCGATTCCCATGGGCGAGATCTTGCGCTCCTCGGCTAGTACACCAAATCACGGAGTGCTTGCTCGTCCTGCGTAAGGCTTGTATGTGCGTTGTTTAAAGCGAGTGAGTTTTGAAGCTTTGTTGACAACGCGGAAAGATCTGGAGTCACCTTCGCCAAGTCATCGTGCTCAGCTACACTGCCTGAGGTCGATTAGTGGATCTCGTTACCCTTTGCGATTATTTTCAGTGTGAAGTCGACGAACTGAACGACGTTTGCCGCGAGTCCCACAGCTGTCAACGAGTCAAGCATCTTCGGAGTGAAAACGGGAACTCCGTGAGCTCGCTGCAGTCCGCACGCAGCTGTCGGTAGAGATGGGGCATGGAGAGGGTTGACATGTCTTCACTTTCAACGTGCATAGTCAACCAGGCTGTGTTGCTGTGTTGGCGACACTGCCTCGCGCGCAGCCGAACACCACAGGGGCCGTGAGCCAATAGTCTCTCAGGCTTCAGAATCTCACGCATTGTTCCCTGTTGCACGGTTGGGTGCAGGAGTTGCAGGTATGGGATCTTGAGAAGAGTGTGTAAGTTGTTGTATTGTTTCAGCATCATAGCTCAGCTTATATCTAGGCCCTTGCGCGGCACGATTAGTAACACAGTTTAGGTTCACGACAGCGCTTGGCCTGCGACACACCCCCTCAGAGCTCAGTCAGTCTCAGATGAGGTCTGATTGTCATCAGAGTTAGCCTCTTCGTGTCGACGCGCTGGATCAATCTGCGATGAGATATCAACCAGGCCTAAGTGACGTACGAATTGAGAGTGCTTTTCTGCTGAGAGTGGTTTGGTGAAGCCGTCCGAAGGCATTTCAGTCGTTGGAACCCATTGAACTGTGACTGTGCCGTCTCTGTAGACCTGCCTCAGCCATAGGCTATGGATGTCAACGTGCTTCAGCTTTGACGACGCTTGGGGTCTGTCCTTCTGGATCAGCCCTGTGGTCTGCTGGTTGTCACAGAGTATGCGAGGTTGCTGCTCGGGATCAAACTGTATCTGCTTGAACAGCCGGTATAGACCTATTGTCTCCTTCGCTGTGTGTGACAGCGAGAGCAACTCAGCTTCAGTTGTTGACGTGGTTACAGTCTTCTGTTTCGATGACTGCCACATAATCGGCCCATTGAACAGCTTCATGAGGTAGCCCTGCGTGGATCTTCGAGTCTCTGGATCATCCGCGAACGATGCGTCGCTTGACAGCTGAAGTACCTCTTCATCGCGTGTCTCTACTTCAGTGGTTGTTTCCACTGAGCCCAAGAACTCGATGGCATAGTACTTCGTGGCCAGGAGATATGCGAGAACTCGATTCGCGTAACGCAGGTGCTCTGGTGAAGGATTCAATGTGAACTGACTTAACTGGCTGGCTGCAAAAGACACATCGGGTCGTGATACGACTGCTGCATACAGGATCGAGCCTACCTTTTCTTGCATCTCTGTGATCTGATGAAGCGTTGCTTGTCCCTCGTACTGATGAGGGCGATAAGACAAGAGGAGAGGCGTTGTAGCCGTTCTTCCAGTGTCGTCTATGCCGAACTTGGTACAGATCTTCTTAATGTACCCGTGTTGGCTGATCCAGAGCTTCTTGTCTCTGGTGTTTCGGAGGATGCTGATGTTGAGGAAGGAGACTGCTTCGCTTAAATCCTTGATCCCGTACCTGCTGTTCAATCTTAGCTTAAAGTCTTGAATAAGGTGAATACATTCCGGTTGTGCAATAACAAGCATGTCGTCTACGTAGAGAAACAGGATTAGTCCTGTTTAGTTGTTATTGAGTATGCATGGCTCATCTGGGCAATAATCAAATCCTAGACCCTTAAGGAACGATACAAGCTCATTGAACCATAGTATAGGTAATTTGCGTAGTCCGTACAGCGCCTTTCGCAGCTTCTAGACTTTGCTTGGAGTATAGTACCCTGGCGGACAGGCAGTATATACCTCTTCGTCCATGTCTGCATTAGTGAAGGCGTTCTTAAAGTCGATTTAGTGACACAGAAGCCTAAATGCGCAGACAAGGGCTATTAGGATGCGAAAGCTGCGGTATGCTCCTGTTGCTGCGTATATATCGTCGGAGACGTGGTGTTGAAGATTACCTCTCACGCAGATCCGTGCTTTGTAACGGACAAGGTAGCCGGCGTCGTCAACTTTGTACGTAAACACCTATTTAAGCGGCAGTACTTGCTTGCCTTCTGGGTAGTCCACCAGCTCGAAGGTCTTCTTGTCCTTAAGTGACGTAAGTTCAGCGTCTGCAGCACGCCGGAACCCTTTGCCTTCAGGATGTCGCTTCAGCTAATGCCAGAAGTCCGGTGGCGGTAATAGGTCTTTCCGATGCATGCGTATAGACTGTGCTGCTGCAAAAGCGTGAGCTACTTGCTGACCGAGTTTGGCACGCTCGAGTAGTAGAGCATGAGCTTGCCGTCTTGCTTTCTTCTTACTATAACGCTGCGTAGCGTGAGTTTGTTTGGCACCGACGGCGTCTTGACCTTTCTGCGACAGCCGAATGTTCCGTCCGGTACTGGTACGTAGGTTTTGGAGGACGGATGCGTCAGTAGTAGCGCCTATCCTGTGACCAAGTACCTCTTTCGTGGTACTTCTCTGGTGCGGACCTGAGCCTAACGATACTGGAGTTGGGTATGGCCATCGCGCAGGTGCACCCCGAAGCATGACTTGCGGAGGTGTTCCTTGTAGCGACGCTCCATCTCCTCCTAAGTCCGCGGGTGGAGCCTCATGGCCTTGTGCTCCAGTTTGTGCTTCCACTGGCTCGCAGTGTCGCTCCTAATGAGAAGCACGTCGTTGTCTGACTCGTCTATATCGGCGTCATTGAGTGTAGCAGACAGAGCTTGCTCGCACTGTGGAGGATCCTCAGAGTGTTGTGGACCGTACGTGATATTCTCATCTATGCGTACGTCTCGTGATGTGATCACGCGGTTGGACTGTGGTATCCAGATCTTGTGGATGTTGGTTGCTTCAGTTCCAACGAGCCATCCCATGAGCGCTTTCTCCTGTAATTTCGCTCTGGCTGGACGATCTCTCCGGTTCTTAATCAGTACGTAAGCCCGCGATCTAATAATCTTTAATTGCGAAAGGTCGGGCTAACGACCGTGCACCATCTCAAACGGTGTTCTCTAGTCTTTGCGCTGCACCGGGATGCGGTTTAGAAGACGTGTAGCGTGTGCAACTATGTGTGGCCATAATCTGTGAGGCAATCTGCTCTGTATGCGAAGTTTTCGCGCCGTAGTCATGATCACCCCCCCCCCAGAACGTTCGGCAAGACCGTTCTGATCTGGAGTGTCTGGCGGAGACGGTATAAAGGTGATGCCCTTTGCAGCTATTATTTCCTTCCACTTATTGCCTAAGCCTTTTTCGCCGTCTGATCGGATGTATCGTGTAGTGAATCCCCAGTTCGTGTTTGTGATAGCTAGAAATTCTGTAGTGACAGACACAAGCTCGTCTTAGGATTTATTTAGGAGATTAAATGATATGTGGTACGCCAAGTAGTCACAGTAGAAGTGAACCACCCATGAATCAGCGTTGAATGCTTGTTCTATGTCGATAAGGTCCATGTGAACCTTCTTGAAGGGGTAGGTTCCTCGCCATGTTGGAATCCTTAATATTTGTTAGTGAGCTTGCGCGAGCTCGCATGTCTTGCAGAGCTCTGCTTCCCGCTTAAAGTTGTGCATACTTATCGCCACACCTTTTGTTGTTTTAGGCATCTGCAGGAGAGCTTCTTTACGAATGTGTCCTAGTCTTGCATGCCAGACGTCTATTAATGCTGAGGCGTTTTTAGGAGTTTAGGAAGTCTTCTTTGTAGAGGAAGCGTTTGCTGCTTTGTGAGGTTCGTTTGAGTTCGGAGGAGCTCTAGTTATACTTGGCTCGATAACTTGGAAAGCGCCTTGCTTTGTTACTTAGAAGGCTCTTAAGCTATCTGAGAACTCCATCCAGCACGTTCGTGTATTGAAGAACATGCCTTGCCTCTCGAGCGCGTGCGTGCTTAGGAGGTTCCAGTGAAAGCTAGGTACGTATGCCACGTTTTCCAGCTGGATAAGTCCGTGACCTTTTGGTGTTGTGACATCGATGCTGACGTTTCTAACGCCTTTGATGCGCGTGTTAGTATCCCTAAAACAGATAATTTTATCTTGTATTAACTTGTATTGGGTGAAGCGCGACTTGTCATTGCAGACGTGTGTATCTGCGCAGTTGTCGAGATGAAAGTAGCTATCTTTCTCATAACTTCGTGTAGTGCTCAGTGCGCACCTGGAAGTGGCGAATGAAGCTCTAGGCCTAGCTTGTCGTGTGCTTGTGACAGTGACAGAGCTGGCTTGGCTTGCCGCTTTCTTGGATTGTTCGTCTGCGTTCCTGCTTGGCCAGAAGCCAGGCAGTGCGATCTTGCTGCGAGAGAAACTTCTCTTAATCTTCTCGCGCTGGCGATGACTTCCTGTGATAGCTGTAATCACTTTCGATTGTATATACACCTGTGGCCTCCATCTAGCTAGAGCTTTTGCGGGGTTGAGGTACCAACAGTCAGCGTACTTGTGTGCTTGTCCGCAGACACAGTCTTAAAGACAGCTCGGCTGGGTTGCAGAGACCGAACTCGATCCAATCGCCTCTCGCTTCCGCCGTGGCTGCCCATCCTCCTCGTCTGACGTCTTTGGATCACGACCGTGCTTTCTGCCCTGAAGCGTAGCATGAGCTGCGCGACCTCTGGCGATTTTCTCGCTCGGTGCCATGCTGCGGTACTGCTTGATGCAGAAGCTTATCGTAATCCTGTTGTCAGAGAGTGTTGGCTTCAGCCTACGAAAGGATCTGAGGGTCCTGTTAATCGTGTTCCGTGCTCTCTGCACCGCTGGAGCATCGACTTCGTCAACCGCATCGTTAGAGTCAGCATCACTCGAATCGCCTATCGCTATGGGACCGTGGCTCACATGTTCTGGACTGATCGTGTTTAGCGCAGAAATGAGTGCATCGGAGATTTGCCTTAACGCCGTTTTAGTCTAATTAATTACTAACGCTTAGCTCTCAGTTTGTGCGTCTTTCGATTTCATGTAGTTGTAGAATAGCGGGTTAATGTTTCAACATGCTTCTACAAAGGCTTCGCATATCTGCGGCTTGCTAAGGTTCTTAATCGTGTACCGTTTGGCACTGTTTACGAGAGCAGGCCATCAGCTAAGCCACTTGTCCAGGCTTGTGTTGCCAGGTCCTTTTCTAAGCCTTTCGAACTCAGTTTAGATGTCTTGCCTTTGGTCTTTCGCATTCGGTTAAATACTGTCTGAGAGGGCGACAAGCTTGCTTCGCACGTCGTGCTTGCTAAGGTAGTGTTGCTTGAACTCTTGACAGACGGTGTAATCGATGCGATCAGATACCTTGTCGTACTTCTTCTTCTCAGAGTCGAAGATGCTCTGTAAGCTTTAGAACTTCTGGATTGTATCTTTGCTTGCTAAATCTGATGGTTTCGTTGACGTGAAGACGAGGTTCTCGATGCCTAGTGGATCACAGTACTTCCACACTTCGTTCCGCTTAGCGAGGTCTTCGATGGAGTTGTACTAGTCGATCAAATCGCTACGTGCGTTAAGCATAGGAAGATTGTGGTCTCTTAACGATGACATCGTGAACGTCCAACAATAATACTTAGTGTTCTTTAAAGCGGTTGTGGTTGTGGTTGTTTAACTGTCAATCTCTAGGCAAGTGCGGGGTTGCGGATGCTGCGGATTGACCCCTCATTTCTCGTTAGAACCACAACAACTGTCGCGACCAGCAACGTGCTTGCGACGAGCAATTAATGGCAATAAAAGTATCTGCATAGACTAACGTACATGTACAACGAGCGGACCGGTCAACGAGCGGGCCACTTTTGCCAAGACCACACCAAAACTCCCCCTATTATGGCCCAAAACACTACAAACTGGCGCTGCATAAGGCAAAACAAGCTGTAATATTACTAAGAGACCTCTTCTACAGCATTCTTGCACGTTCGCGCGTTGTGCCCACTCTCTCCGCACCGTCCACAGCGTCGTTGGGATGGTTCACCTCCTTCAGCCCGAACCTGCTTCTTTGCCTTCTTACCATCACTACGCGCGCTAAACTCCTGCAGAGCAGCTATCCGCTGGCCCTCTTCAACCGCAAGGCTTCCCTTAGCTTGAATACGCTTTCTTTTGTGCGATTTACGTCGCGTGGCGGCCTTATTAGCCGCTCGAAGCTCAGTAATCTCCTGTTGTGCCAAAACCAGCTTGTGCGCAATAATTGCTGCCCCCTTTGAGACCTTCTCAAACGCTTCAACTATAGAGGTTGGTGAGCTATTAACATGCGTCTGAATCCTCTTCTTCACAAGCGTTGATTGCGACCCAAATTCCAGGGTATTGCTTGGGGTTTGCGACTGCCAGAGCGGGCTGTTTTGGGGGAGTGGTGGCGATGGGGTGCGCAGCTTCACATCCAGGGCCAATATGACGCGATCTGGGGCAAAGGGAGCCAATCCGGCCCCTCGGAACCCTCCTTGAATGTTGCTAGGGGTAATAGCTTTCTTGTGAGCCGCTACAAAGCATGGGAGGAACTCCTGCTTTGTAATGTGGTTGATCCGGTTGCGCATAAGCTCATTAACCTCAACCCCGTACGCCTTCTTCAGAGGGCCAAAACAACCCACATCAAGTGGCTGAAGGAGGTGCGATGAGTGCGGAGGCATGCATAGGATCACAATCTTCTGATCCTTGCAGTATTGCGTGAATTCTGGAGTGTTGTGGCTCCCATGACCGTCAATAATCAGCAACCGGTGGCTGCCAACAGTGCGCGCCTTTGTATACCTGTCAAAGTGCTTCAACCAGTCAAAACCAAGCTCATTGGTAGTCCAGCCGTTCTCAGAGATGGCAATACTCCAATCTTGGGGCAGGTTGTTGTCCTTGTACCAGCTGGACTGGTGTTGGCGGGCTTTGAAGATGATGTAGGGTGGAATAGCCCATCCTGTGGCATTAATGCCCTCAATGACTGTTACCCACTCCCGGTTGCCTGGCTGGACCTGCTTTGCTCGTCCTAGTTTCTCTGCATCTGTTACAACAACTCCGGTGGATATCTGGCCCATCATGAAGCCTGTCTCGTCAAAGTTGTACGTGTCGTTGTCCTGGATGCCATACTTGACTTTGGTAGTAGCTACAAGGTTGAACCAGCCCTGTATAACCTCAGGGTCCTCGCAGAGGGCTCGCTTGTAGTCATACTTGCGATTAAAAACTGTTTTGAGCTCCTCCTGACGCGAAACAAACCTGCTGGCCCACCTTGGGCCAACAGGGGCCAAACTGCGCTCTTTCAGCAGAGAATTGGCCATATCAGCCACAAATTCAAGCCGGGGGGACTCTCCTCGCGTAACCAGCTCAAGTATGCGCATAACAATCACCTGCTCCTCAGCGCTGGTTAGATTCCGTAAGTTGGCCATAATATTAACGCGTGAAGGTCGTCCAGCGCGTCGTTGGTGTAGTGTAGTTCGAGAGACGCTGTAGATAGCTGCAGCGCGTCGCTCTGAGAGATTCGCGTCTTGTTTGAGAGCTTGGAGCGCAAGCTGTATCTGACGCTCGTTTGACGCGTTAAACTGTACTTGTTGTGGAGGCATTAGTGTAGGGAGGGAGTTTTGGTGTGGTCTTGGCAAAAGTGGCCCGCTCGTTGACCGGTCCGCTCGTTGTACATGTACGTTAATAGTGCTGCAGAAGGAAGGTTGACCGGGCTTATAACTGTTGCACGGTTGGGTGCAGGAGTTGCAGGTATGGGATCTTAAGAAGAGTGTGTAAGTTGTTGTATTGTTTTAGCATTATAGCTCAGCTTATATCTAGGCCCTTGCGCGGCACGATTAGTAACACAGTTTAGGTTCACGACAGCGCTTGGCCTGCGACATTCCCTTATCACTATTCAGCCTCGGTGGCGTCCTCGACCGGTAAAGCTAGTCAGACAACGTGATCTGCGACTCTGGGACGCGTTGGGACGAAAACGCGACTTGGCGAGATTGACGCACGAGCTAAGCTTTGCTGTGCACAGCCCTGTTATGCGCATAGTGGCGTACTGCGCCCTTTAAGTATTTTAAAAACGCTTGTACAACACTTAGCGCTATAGAAATTCTAAGTTAAGTAGCTTTTAAAGTTATAGAACAAGAAGTTATTAAGATATATACGTTTGGTGTAGTTAAACACTCTTCCTAAAGGTAGAGACGCTCTATAAAATCTAGAATTTTAATTCCTATCTATTCTTACTTATAATTATATATCTTTATAGCATAACGTACCTCACGGGTAAGTGGGCCACCCTGTCTAGTGGGCCACTTTTGCCAAGACCACACCAAAACTCTCTCCCTACACTAATGCCTCAACAACAAGGTCAATCAGACGCGTTAAAAGAAGCTCGGATACAGCTTGCACTTCAAGCTATCAAACAGGATGCGAATCTCTCCCTGCGACGCGTTGCAGCTATCTTCAACGTGCCCCGAACTACACTAGCCCAACGACGCGCTGGACAGCCCTCAAGAGTTGATTCTATGCCTAGCCGACGGTATCTGGATGAGCACGCAGAGGAGGCGATTGTTGATCACGTTCTCTACCTTATACAGCGAGGAGAACCCCCTCGCTTGTCAGATGTGGCTGATATGGCCAATTTGCTGCGACAAGAGCGTGGAATGGCCCCTGTTGGCCGAAATTGGCCCAGTACGTTTGTAAAGCGTCAACCAAGGCTAAAAGTAAAGTTTAGTCGCAAGTATGACTACAAGAGAGCCCTCTGCGAGGATCCTAAGATAATACAGGGCTGGTTCAGCCTAGTAGCTAATGTCAAAGCTAAGTACGGCATTGTGGACGAAGACACGTACAACTTTGACGAGACTGGCTTTGCAATGGGTCAGATTACCCCTAGAGCAGTGGTTGCAGACGTAGAGAACCGAGGACGAGCAAAGCAGATACAGCCAGGCAATAAGGAGTGGGCTACGTTAATCTTAGGCGTAAATGCTGCAGGGTGGGCTATTCCACCCTTTATTATCCTTAAAGCCAAAACCCACACCACCAACTGGTCTAAGGACAAAGATCTGCCCCAGGACTGGGTAATTGGGGTCTCTGAGAACGGCTGGACCAACAACGAGCTTGGTCTTGACTGGTTGAAGCACTTTAACAGGCATACTAAGGAGCGTACCTATGGGACCCACCGTTTGCTACTTATAGACGGCCATGAGAGCCACCAGGCCGCAGCATTCACCCAATACTGCAAAGAGAACAAGATTGTAACTCTTACAATGCCTGCGCACTCATCGCACCTCTTGCAGCCGCTTGATGTGGGTTGTTTTGCCCCTTTGAAGCGGGAGTACGGGCATCAGGTCAACAAGCTCTCGCGCAACCGGATCAACCACATAGACAAGCAGTCGTTCCTAGTATGCTTAAGAGCAGCATATAACGCGACTATCACCCCTAGCAACATCCAGGGAGGGTTCCGAGGCGCTGGATTGGTCCCCTTTGACCCAGAACGGGTCATATCAACCCTCAATGTGAGGCTGCGGACTCCATCACCCCAACTACCTACCAACAACGAGCCCTGGCAGTCCCAAACCCCCAAAAACCTGCTTGAATTTCAGTCGCAATCAACTCTAATTCGAGACAAGTATAAGAGGCAGCAGGGCAGCTCACCTAATTCAGTGTATAGCGCGCTAGAGCACTATGCAAAGGGGGGAGCAAAGGTAGCGCACCAGCTTGCGTTGATGAGAAAGGAACGTGATGAGCTTCGAGAGGCTCTAGCAGCTGCAACAGAGCGCAAATCACATAAAAGGAAGCGAATTCAAACAGGAGGGAGCATAACAGTTGAAGAGGCACAGCGTTCAACTGCTCTAAAGGAGTTTGGCGTGCGTGGTGATGGTAAGAAGCCAAAGAAGAGGATGCGCGCTGAAGGAGGTGAACTATCCCAACGACGGTGTGGGACGTGCGGAGAGACAGGGCACAACGCGCGAACGTGTAAATAACACTTATCTACTATAGACCTTGCCAGGACGTCTTCCTCAGAACCCCCATACGCGAGGTGCTGTTACTATACTACAATTTAATGTGAAGTTTGGTGTGGTCTTGGCAAAAGTGGCCCACTAGACAGGGTGGCCCACTTACCCGTGAGGTACGTTACTCTACCTATAATTACTAATCTAATCTACGCGTAGCTATAGGTAGTGAATTATAATAAACTTAAGCCGAATAACGCCAACTACCACCGGATGGCGCACCCCACCGGAATGGCGCACCTTGCCAAGACCACACCTCTTTTGACCACCACCAACGATGTCGCAACAAATTGATCTTGAATTACTTTCTCGTGAAGATAGAATTAAGCTTGCTATTAGAGCTATTAATTCTAATGCGAACCTAAGCCAGCGACGCGCTGCTGCTGTCTACAACGTGCCTGAAAGTACTCTTCGAAGGCAACGCGCCAAACCAGCTTCTCAACGCGTTATCTACCCCAATTGCTCTCGGCTTACAAAGCAAGAAGAGGAGGTGCTTGTTCAACATATAAGAAAGCTTGACGCGCGAGGATTTGCTCCTACGCTTACTTATGTGCGAGAGATGGCTGATCAACTGTTGGCTGCTCGCGATGGGGGCAAGGTTGGAGAAAACTGGACCTACAGGTTTATCCAGCGGAAACCTGAGGTTAGGTCTCAGGTTTCTAGACTGAGAGATTACCGGAGAGTTCTGTGCAGCGATACAGCAATTATCAGTCCCTGGTTCGACCTTATACGCAACGTTAAAGCCAAGTACGGCATCCTGGACCAAGATACCTACAACTTTGACGAGACTGGCTTCCAGATAGGCGTTGGAGGGTCAGTTAAGGTAGTGACTGCGTCTGAGAGACGTCGTGCACCACTCAGCCTTCAGCCTGGCGATCGTGAGTGGATAACTTTGATTGCTTGTATCAACGCGATGGGCTGGTCTGTCCCACCCTTCTTCATCCTCAAAGCAAAGCACCACGACAAGGCCTGGTACGTTAACAACCTAAAAGATTGGAGGATTGGGGTTAGCAAGAATGGCTGGACTACTAATGAGCTTGGCCTTGCCTGGCTAAAGCACTTTATCCAGCACACAGAGGCTGCTACTGTAGGTAGCCATCGGCTGCTGATTATCGATGGCCACGAGAGTCACAAGTCGCTCGAATTCCAGAATCTCTGCGAGGAAAGCAAGATTATTGCCCTCTGTATGCCTCCGCACGCCTCTCACATCCTGCAGCCACTTGACGTTGGGTGCTTTGCCCCGCTGAAGCAGGCGTACAAGAAGGAGATCAAAAGCTTGGCAGACAGTTACATTACCCACGTGGACAAAAAGGCCTTCTTAGCAACGTTTCAACCAGTATACAACAAGGCAATCTCAAAGAGCAACATCTTATCAAGCTTTAGAGCAACTGGCTTGGTCCCACTTGACCCAGAGGCGGTGCTGTCAAGGCTTGAAGTTAAGCCTCGTACGCCAACACCGCCTCTGCCTGGGCCTACCAACTGGCAACCTAAAACACCAACCAACGCGATTGAAATTGATAGCCAAACAACTCTTATTATTAAGAGGATAAGAGAACATAGGAGTTCCTCTCCTGACTCAATTATTGAGATGGTCCTACAGGTTAAAAGGGGGTCTGCAAAGAGGGACTATTCGCACACGCTACTTGAGGCAAGGATAGCCCAGCTTGAACAGGCAAACAAGGCTGCTTCTGAGCGTAAGAGGCGTAAAAAGAAGCGGATTCAGGAAGGCGGGACTCTCTCGCAGGCAGAGGCAGAGGAAATACTAAAGGAGAAAGACGCTAAGGCTGAGACTAAGGGAGAAGGTGCGCAGGTAGGTAGCAGTAGTAAAGTTAAACGGTGCTGTACAACATGCGGCAGGATAGGGCATAATAAGCGCACTTGCCAGCAAGATGTAATAGAGATAGAGGATTAATTTAAGCTATTGTACGTTTAAATTTCTTGTTGTGGTGCTGAAATATTGAGGTGTAAAGATAAATTTGCTACAGGGTGCGCCATTCCGGTGGGGTGCGCCATCCGGTGGTGGTTGGCGTTACTAAACTTATTATACATAACGTGTTTCATAAGCGAGTCGCCCACCCAAGCGAGTCGCCCACCTAACGCCGCCAACCCGCCTGCACAGGAACATCGCGCAATGCAACAACAACGCCAGCCTCTACAGGCACATACTGAATGCGATATACAGCTTACTATCTCTGATTATACCTCAAATCAATTTCAAAGCCTAAGACGCGCTGCTGCAGTCTACAGTGTTCCCCGAACAACAGTACGCGATCGACGCGCCGGACGACGCTCTCGACGCGACTGCGAGCCGAACTCAAAGCGCCTAACAAAGCTAGAAGAGGAGGCGATTGTTGAACGTATACTTGAGCAAGATCTACGAGGGATATCCCCATCAAAGCTTCTTGTACAAGATATGGCTGATAGACTGCTCCGCGCACGCGACGCGGAGCCTGTTGGCAAGAACTGGGTCGACAACTTCATAAAACGCACACCTGAGCTGCAAAAGCGATGGACCCGCCCGTACGATCGCCAGCGAGCTGCCTGCGAGGACCCGGCGGTTATCCAGCCCTGGTTCACACTTGTTCAGTTGATAAAGGCAAAGTACGGTATTATAGACAAGGACATGTACAACTTTAACAAGTCTGGCTTTCTAATAGGCAAGATCTCGTCGCAACTAGTAGTAACGGGCTTAGAGAAGCCTAGGAAGCGCAAGAAACTCCAGCCTGGCGATTGCGAGTGGGTTACCCTGGTACAAGGCGTCAGGTCGACAGGGAAGGTTATCCCACCGTTCCTTATCCTTGCAGGCAAGGTTCTTATCTCTAACTAGTTTACTAAGGACCTGCCACAGGACTAGGTTATTAATGTTAGTCCTACTAGCTAGACTAACAACAATTTGGCGCTTGCCTAGCTTAAACACTTCGACTTGCATGCAAAGCTAGTTAGGGTCTACCGGCTACTTATAATTGACGGCCATGAGAGCCACTGCTCAGTGGATTTCCAGGATCTCTGCAGAGAGAAGAAGATAATCACTCTCTGTATGCCCCCGCACTCGTCGCACCTGCTGCAGCCACTTGACGTTGCCTGCTTCTCGCCGCTAAAGCGCTTGTATGGCGACGAGGTTTCGGCCTTAGCACGCAGTCGTGTCTACTATATTAACAAGGAAACCTTCCTACCAGCTTTTAAAGCAACGTTTGAGAAGACGTTTACAGCAGAGAACGTTCGCGCAGGCTTTAGAGGTGCTGGGCTAGTCCCACACAACCCAGAGGCTGTGCTATCGAAGCTTGATGTGCGCCTGCGCACGCCAACGCCACCAAAACCCAGCGACGTCGCCTGGGAGCCGAAGACACCACGCAACGCTCACGAAGTAGAGGAGCAGTCAACTCTGATCTAAAAGCGGATTCAAATTCATTAAGGGTCTCTAGCAAGTTCTTTAGATGAGCAGGTTAAACAGTTAGCAAAGGGCGCTTAGCAGATAGCTTATAATATAGTGTTAATGCAGGAGGAAATAGGCCGCCTTTAAGACGCTGTAGAAGCGTCTACAAAGCGCAAGACCCGTAAGCAACGTTATATACGCGCAGAGGAGACCCTTACAGTTAGTGAAGTAGCTGACTTAATTGCTAAAAAGGAGGGTAAGGGTCGTAGTGAGGGCGAGACGCCTGCGAAGAGGGTGCGCGTTAGGCAACGCTGCGGGCGTTGCGGTAAGATTAGACACAACTCCCGTACCTGCAAGGTAGAAATAGAGGACGTAGATGCTAGCGATGCGTCTAAATAGCATTAATATACTCTATAAACTGTAGTTAATTGTTGTGGTGTTGCGCAAAGTCGCTGCGTAGGCGGGTTGGCGGCGTTAGGTGGGCGACTCGCTTGGGTGGGCGACTCGCTTATGAAACACGTTATACAGTAAGCAGACTATAACGTACCTCACGGGCGAGCCGCCCACACGGGCGAGTCGCCCACTTTTGCCAAGACCCTACCAAACCTCACCCTGTTATGGCACAAAACACCACACTCTGGCCCTGCACAAGGCAGAACAGGTCGTAATATCACTTAGAGACTACTTCTACTTCACTCTTGCACGTTTGCGCATTGTGTCCGCCCTCTCCGCACCGTCCACAGCGTTGTTGGGATGGTTCACCTCCTTCAGCGCGCACCTGCTTCTTTGTCTTCTTTCCATCACGACGCGCCCCAAATTCCGCTAGAGCCGCCAGCCGCTGGCCTTCCTCAACCAGAAGGGATCCTCCCTCCTGAATTCGCTCCCTTTTGTGCGATTTGCGTCGTGTAGCAGCCTCAGTGGCTGCTTCAAGCTCACGGATCCGTTTTTGTGCCAGCGCAAGCTTATGCGATAGGATAGCTCCCCCCTTTGCGTAGTGCTCAATCGCACTGAGAACAGAGGTGGGCGAACTGCCCTGTTCCCTCCTATACTTGTCTCGAATTAGAGTTGATTGCGACTCGAATTCTAGGGTATTGCTTGGGGTTTGCGACTGCCAGGGCTCGTTGTTTGTGGGGAGTGGTGGTGACGGAGTGCGCAGCTTCACATCAAGGGTTGATATAACCTGTTTCGGGTCAAAAGGGACTAATCCGGCCCCTCGGAACCCTCCTTGGATGTTGCTGGCAGTAATAGTTTTCTTGTAAGCCGCTTTAAAGCATGGCAGGAACTCCTGCTTCGTGACGTGGGTGATCCGGTTGCGGATGAGCTCATTGACCTCATCCCCGTACGCCTTCTTTAGAGGGGCAAAACAACCCACATCAAGTGGCTGCAGGAGATGCGATGAGTGCGGAGGCATACATAAAAGTACAATCTTGTGATCCTTGCAGTATTGCGTGAATCCTGCAGAGTTGTGGCTCTCGTGGCCATCAATAATAAGCATGCGGTGGGCTCCAACAGTACGTTCCTTCGTATGCCTGTTAAAGTGCTTCAACCAGTCAAAACCAAGCTCGTTGTTAGTCCAGCCGTTCTCAGAGATGGCAATAACCCAGTCTTGGGGCAGGTTGTCGTCTTTATACCAGTTGGACTGGTGGTGGCGCGCTTTGAAGATGATGTAGGGCGGAATAGGCCATCCAGTAGCATTGATGCCCTGGATAACTGTTACCCACTCCCGGTTGCCTGGCTGGACCTGCTTTGCTCGTCCTGGCTTCCCTGCATCTGTTACGACTTTCCCGCTGCTTATCTGGCCCATCATGAAGCCTGTCTCGTCGAAGTTGTACGTGTCGTCGTCTAGGATACCATACTTAGCTTTGATGTTAGCTACAAGGCTGAACCAGTCCTGTATGACCTTCGGGTCCTCACAGAGGGCTCGCCTGTAGTCGTACTTGTGATTGAAGACCACTTTGAGCTCCTCCCGACGCGAAACAAACGTACTGGCCCAGTTTGAGCCAACAGGGGCCAGACCGCGCTCCTTTCGCAGATAATTGGCCATATCAGTCACAGCTGCGAGCCGGGGGGACTCTCCTCAGGCAACCAGCTCAAGTATGTGCGTAACAATCACCTGCTCCTCACTGTTTGTCAGGCTCCGTGAGTTGGCCATAGTAGTGACGCGTGAAGCCCTTCCGGCGAGTCGGTCGCGTAGAGTAGTTCGGGGCGCGTTGTAGATAGCTGCAGCGCGTCGCACAGAGAGCTTTGCGTCTTGTTCAAGAGCCCAAAGCGCAAGCTGTATCTGACGCTCTTTTAACGCGTTAGGCTGGTGCTGTTGTGGTGGCATTGGAGTGGTGATAGTGTTTTGGTGGGGTCTTGGCAAAAGTGGGCGACTCGCCCGTGTGGGCGGCTCGCCCGTGAGGTACGTTATGTACAGCAAGCAGCGCGGTTAGCAAACAGCGCACCTTTGCTAAGACTACACTAAATCACCCTTTCTATACTAATGCCTTAATAACAACTATAATTTAACGTGTTAAAAGAGTGTTAGATCTAGCTTGCGCTTTAAGCTCTTAAATAAGACACAAAACTCTTAGTGCGACGCGCTGCAGCTATCTACAGCACCTCCGAAACAACACTCCGCGCAAGACGCGCTGGACGACCTTCACGCGTCAATACTATGGCCAACTCACAGAATTTGACCAGCGCTGAGGAGCAGGTGATTGTTACGCGCATACTTGAGCTAGTCACGCGAGGAGAGTCCCCCCGGCTCGAAGCTGTGGCTGATATGGCCAATTCTCTGCGAAAAGAGTGCAGTTTGGCCCCTGTTGGCCCAAGGTGGGCTAGCAGGTTTGTTTCGCGTCAGAAGGAGCTCAAAACAGTTTTTAATCGCAAGTACGACTACAAGCGAGCCCTCTGCGAGGACCCTAAGGTTATACAGGGCTGGTTTAACCTTGTAGCCAATACTAAAGCCAAGTATGGCATCTAGGACAACAACACGTACAACTTCGACGAGACAGGCTTTATAATAGGCCAGATATCCACCGGAGTTGTTGTAACAGATGTAGAGAAGCTAGGACGAGCAAAGCAGGTCCAGCCAGGCAACCGGGAGTAGGTAATAGTTATTAAGGGCATTAATGCCACAGGATGGGCTATTCCACCCTACATTATCTTTAAAGCCTGCCAACACCAGTCTAACTAGTATAAGGACAACAACCTGCCCTAAGATTAGAGTATTGCCATCTCTAAGAATGGCTAGACTACTAATAAGCTTGGTTTTTACTAGTTGAAGCACTTTGACAGGCATACAAAGGCGCGCACTGTTGGCAGCTACCGGTTGCTAATTATCAACGGTCATGGGAGCCACAACACTCCAGAATTCACGCAATACTGCAAGGATCAGAAGATTGTGATCCTATGCATGCCTCCGCACTCATCCTACCTCCTTTAGCCACTTAATGTGGGTTGTTTTAGCCCTCTGAAGAAGGCGTACGGGGATAAGGTTAATAAGCTTATGCGTAACCGGATTAACCACATTACAAAGCAGGAGTTCCTCCTATACTTTATAGCGGCTCACAAGAAAGCTATTACCCCTAGCAACATTTAAGGAGGGTTCTGAGGGGCCGGATTGGCTCTGTTTGCCCCAGATCGCGTCATATTGGCCCTGGATGTGAAGCTGCGCACCCCATCGCTACTACTCTCCCAAAACAGCCCGCTCTGGCAGTCGCAAACCCTAAGCAATACCCTGGAATTTAGGTCGCAATCAACGCTTGCGAAGAAGAGGATTCAGACGCACGTTAATAGCTTACCAACCTCTATAGTTGAAGCGTTTAAGAAGGTCTTAAATGGGGCAGCAATTATTGCGCACAAGCTGGTTTTCGCACAACAGGAGATTACTGAGCTTCGAGCGGCTAATAAGGCCGCCACACGACGTAAATCGCACAAAAGAAAGCGTATTCAAGCTAAGGGAAGCCTTGCAGTTGAAGAGGGCCAGCGGATAGCTGCTTTGCAGGAGTTTAGCGCGCGTAGTGATGGTAAGAAGGCAAGGAAGCAGGTGCGCGCTGAAGGAGGTGAACCATCCCAACGACGCTGTGGACGGTGCGGAGAGAGTGGGCACAACGCGCGAACGTGCAAGAATGCTGTAGAAGAGGTCTTTTAGTAATATTACAGCTTGTTTTGCCTTATGCAGCGCCAGTTTATGGTGTTTTAGGCCATAATAGGGGGAGTTTTGGTGTAGTCTTGGCAAAAGTGCGCCGTTCGCTGACCGCGCCGCTCGCTGTACATGTACGTTAGGGATGTCCTAGAGGGTAATTCCTTCTATGCTCCTGCATACGGCCTGCCTTACTGCAAATAGTAAGGGTTGTTGCAGTCGTATTGCTAGGTTAGAGATGGCAATAAAGATCTGATTGTCTTCTTTTGGCTTAGCTAGCGGGGCAGGCCGCGGTCTAGCAGGGATCAGGGGTCGGCTAGTGCCCCTATCCAACGTTTGGGGGTCTCTGGCTACGTTCGCCCAAGAGCGGCGTTCCGGGTCCTGGCTCGTGGAGTTGCTGTAGCTGGCATCGCTGCTCCAGCGGGAGCTGCTGGGAGAGTTGCTTGGGGAGAGGGAGGTCAGGGCGTGGATGACCTTCTGCTGCAGCGCCTCTGCGACACTAGCTTCTTTGGGGTTAGTGTAGCTCTGCGCGTGTTGATCTACGGCTGCTGCGAAGGCAGCAGTGATGGTGTTCCATAGCTGGGTGATCTGCTGAGTCTCGGTGATGTGGCGTTAGACGGCGTCAAAGACTCGAGATTTGGGAGCGCCCCCACCGGGGTTCTGGCGGCTCAGCGGGGGTACCTGGTGATGTCCCTCCTTCTGAAGCCGTCTTGAGGCGCGGGTATTAAGCTGCTGAGGGGACTCGGGGTCTGGGGACCCCGTGTGATGGGAGGAGGGAGACTCTGCCATCCCATTAAGCTCCTTGCGCGTCGCGCAGGGGGCCTAGGCGGACGTTAGAGGTACTCCCAGAGTGGCCGCAGTGAGCCGGATTGTTTGCTGTGATTTTTGGGGCTTCTGTGAAGGAAACCCAGAAATCAAAAGATTAGTGTTCGGTGTGGGCTGAAGGGGTTGGTTGGTTGGGTGGTTGGTATTCATTTTACGTCTGGTTGATGGGGAATAAGTCCACCATCTCGCCTCCCGAAGGGCATATACGACGTGCTAAGCTATGGAATTACTGTGCTGCTACACTACCTTAGAAAGCATTTCTTGCCTGCGCGGGTGTTGCTACCATTTCAGAACTACAGCTCCCCTTCTAGTTAGGGAGACTGAGCGATTTGTGTACATTAGGGTGAATCCTTAGTGTGTGTTCAGAGGCATTTGAGCGCCGTAAGAGTGGGAAAGAGGGGGAGGGAGAGTAGAGGAGAGAAGAAGGGGGGAGTAAGAAGGAGAGTAAGAGGGAAAGTAGGGAAAGAGTACGGGTGTTTGCTGCTGTTGCAGTACAGGGTAAGCTACCGGAGGCAGACCTTGGTGTAGTACTGTGTGAGTTGGGTAAAGGCTTCGAAAGCCTCTAGATCCCCAATCAGCACGGCAGTGTACGCTAGGCCATCGCTCCGGCTGGATGGTGGTATGGAGGGTCGAAGTGGCCATCGGCCAAAGGCCCCTAGGGTCTTGCGGCAGAGCGCAAGGTGCTCTGGTGTCTTGTCAAGCCCGCATGAGCAGGTGAGTGTTGCGTCGTTGTGACTGAACTTTCGGTGGTACTAGGCGAAGTCGCCGTGCATAGATCGAATTGCGAGCAGTCTAGCCAAGATGGCTCTTGGTAGGTCTAGTTCCGGTAGTCTGCTGTAAAGTGAGTAGCCCAACTCCCATCTTTTGTACTATGTAGAGAGGCTTTCTTCCTTCTTAGACCACCAGGTCTGCTGTGTATCGTGCAGTGCTTGGCGGGCAACTGACTTGATGCCTGAGAGTGTAGGCATAGCGGCTTTTCCAGTCGGGGGTGATGGGTGCTGGGCTTCTAGGTTCGCCAGCCTGTCTGCCGCTTCGTTTCCTTCGATGCCTAGGTGTCCAGGGGCCCATTTGATGGAGACGTCGTGTGTCTCCATAGCACCATGGCACTCTAGGAAGGCCTACTGAGAGGTAGAGGGTGCGTTGCCCCTAAGGCACCATATCACTGAAGTGCTGTCTATACACAGCCAGGTTCGGCGAATGCAGAGCGGTAGTTGTCTAATAGTGTGCTAGAGGCCCCTCCACGCTCCTACTGCTTCCGCGTTAAAGACGTGTAAGGTAGGGTGAAGTGACCCACGTCTAGTGTAAAGTTGTTTTCCGTCCTAATATACTGCAAAGCCGTAGGTAACCCGCTTTTCTCCTTCCTTAGTGTACTGTTTAGAGCCATCTAAGAAGATAGTAACATCTAAAGGTAGGAGGTGGTCCCACTATTCTGTAAAGGCCTTAGCTGCGGTCTTTTTATCTGTGCCTATTGTTAGGTCTGTTTAGCAGCTAGGTGAGTAGTAAGGGGATGTCAGTACTGTCCTAGGTATCTCAGGCAGAAGAAATCCTAGATACTGGACTTTGGTTCGCATTCGTTGCAGCTTTCTAGCTGTCCGGCCTATGCTCATCCTTATGGCTGCTGTGCGGCTAGCTAGTAGGTGTTCTGCATCTATAGTGCGTAGATAGGTCGCAAAACAGAGTTTGGCTTCTTCTAGCGCAGTGGCAGCTGAGGGTAGTCCGGCGTCTTGGAAGAGAGTAGCGGTAGGGGTTGTTTGCCATACGGGGAGAATGCCTCTTGCTGCTATAGCTAGTGTTTTGTCCATAACAGTTATGTGCCACCTGATATAGGTGCTGACTTCGGCTGGTCTGCCAGGTTTGAGTGTGCGTAGAGGTTTAGTACGGCCTCTGTACCAGCACTCGGCCCTATACAGAAGGGACGGGTATACGCAGGCCATAGTGGCCTTGCGGAGGGAGCTGGCCGGTGGTCCGTAGGCCGTGTTTGCTAGGCTGCGGATGTGGTAGGCTACCTTGGCCGCTTTCGCGTTATGTGTGGCTACGTGTTGCTTAAAGGTAAGTTTGCGGTCGAACCAGATCCCTAGCCATCAGAGAGCTGGCTGGGTTCTTAACCCGCTTAGTAAAATTAGGTTAATTGTAAGCTGCTCGTCTACCACACAGGGTAGCGCGTAGCTACTCTTCTATCGAGTGAGGTGGATTATTTCCTGTTTTTCTGGGGCAAAGGTGACCTTGTTAGCTGTGCCCCATGCTCTAATCTGTCGTAGGTCTGCTGCTAGGAGCTCAACGTTCTTATCTAGGGAGTGTAAGGCCTAGTGCAGGCATATGTCATCTGCGTATCCGAATCTCTTCTTTGTGTCCATAGACAGCAGCTCTGCCAGGTACAGTGTGTACAGGACGAGGGAGAGGGGCGAGCCCTGCGGTGTGCCGCAGGCGACTGGGTAGCTAGGGGTAGTGGCTTGACCTAGGCGGACTTAGACCCTTTGATCCGTAAGAAAAGAGTTAACAAAGAGGATGGTCCTTTGTAGCCAGCCCTGTTCGGCCATCTAGTGCAGTAGGCGGTTCTTAAGGAGAGCGTCAAAGGCGCCTTGCACGTCTAGGGTGACCATTATGACATGCTGGCCTTTTGCCCACGCAGCTTCCGTGTCGTGGGTGAACGCTGCAGTAAGATCTACAGCAGAGCGCTTCGGGAGGGCGCCTCCATGCTGGGGGCTGAGGATCTTGTGGGTCATAGCAGTCTACGCAATTCGTCTAGCCACCGTCCGTTCAAGGCCCTTTCCGATGCAGGAGAGCAGTGCTATAGGTCTCCAGGATCGGGGTGACGTCCGGTCTTTCTTCCCTACCTTAGGTATCATGGCGACTTCTGCCAGCTTCCATTGTGCTGGGAAATAGTTGAGTTCGAGGCATCGCTGGAAAATTCTTCGTATGATTTGCCCTACCTGCGCCCAGCAAGCACGGAGAAGTCGCACAGTAGAGCGGTCAGTGCCTGGTAAGGTACTGGAAACCCCTATCGTGTTCCGTTCGGCTTCCTCTAGTGAGATGCGTGTGCTCCACAGGAGAGTGGCTGCATTCCCCTGGTCTGGGTAGCATCCGAGGTCATCCTCCGCTGTGTACCGGTTGAGGACTTCCTCTCTCAGGGCCTCAGCCTTCTCTAGGGGGTCTAAGATAGTCGTGTTGTTCACTATAAGAGGAGTGTCCTGATTCTCTAGTGTAAGCTTGTGCTAGGCAATAATCTTAAACAGGTGCTTATCGTCCTTAGTATTGTCAATGACATGCCTCTAGTACTGCCTCTTAGCCTGTCAGACTGTAGTCTTAAAGGCATGTCTCTCCTCTAGTAGACTGCTATAGCAGAGCTGCCTAGCATGTTTGTAGGCCTAGTAGGCAGTCTTGCACTCCTAAGTCTACTATGGCGCAGCGCGTCCTTCCTTGCAATTGAGCTTGTCCGCTGTTTGTATAGAGTGCTGCACAGTCTCTGTTAGCAGCGCGACACAGTTGTCTAGTTATGCGGCATCCTGTGCTGTGCGCGGATTAGGGATGCTCTGGACGCTAATTTCTACTAGCCTAGTAAACTTAGGTAGGCTTGCCTCTGGCACTCTGTAGTGGTGCTGGTCTAGGTGCGGAGTACTAAGTGTGGAGGTAGAGACAGAGGTTACTATTGTCTCGTGGTCTGACCTGCAATGCATGCTAGCGTCAACAGCAGACTGGGCAAATGGGATGTTAGAGAAAGTAAGGTTAAGGACATGGCCAGCGCAGTGTGTTAGCTGCCCCGGCACACTAATGTAGTCTATAGAGGCGTTAGCAGCCTACCTAGCGAGCTCTATGCCGCCGCTGGCTGCGGAAACAGAAGGCTTAAAGGACTCGTGTCTGACGTTAAAGTCCCCTCCTACAACGCAGTGTTGGGGGGGCGTAAGGTGCGTAACGTATTGGAGTACGTTAGGGGTAAGTGGCTGTCTGTAGCAGTTGAGTATCGAGACTCTGTTCACGACAGCCTACAGCAGGTCTAGGTGATCGAGGCTTTGTCTGGCCTAGAGCTTCAAGTGGTATCCTTTGCGGATATAGGTCATCACCTAAGGGCAGGTAGCGCCTAGTGCGTTAGGAGCGTCCTAGGTGCTAATGGGTGCAAGGTGTCTAAAGCCTAGGTGGGTGGAGGTCCTTGAGTTAGCACAGGTGAAAGGCTCTTAGACGCATACAACGTCCATGTCCTTCTGAAAGGCCGCTTCTAGGATGGTAATGTGGCAGGGTGAGCTCCTGCCAACGTTGGCCCAGCATATGCGGAGCTGGTCTCTCTGCTGGCCTCTCTGCTGGCCGGGCCGTCGTTGCCTGTTGCGGGCGGAAGGTGTGTGTTGGCGTCCTAACATGTAGATGGTGACTCATCGCTCATGCTGATGTCCTCCCTCTCTGAGGTGGAGGGGTTAGTGTAGATGGTTGATCGTGGGAGCAGACTGTTGGCCGACATGTCCCTCACATTCAGGTTCGTACGGCCTGCAGCGGCCCGTCTTGGTCTCTTTTCTCTGCCAGTGGTGGGTAAGGATGCTTGAGAGGCGCTGCTTGTTTCAGTTGGAGCTGCCCTGCTATCCTCTTCTAGTGCCCGCCCCCGTGGAGGAGGGTGGGGGACCGGCATCTCCTGCGCGGCCTCCAGGGGGGTATCTTCATGCTGAGGCGATGCCTGATTAAGGGTCACCTCATGCTGCGGCGATGCCTGGTTAAACGTCTCCTCTACCGTCCTGTAGAGATGCTGGTATGTTGCTCTGCCTGCGCGATGGATAGCGTTTAGTTTAGTCTTAGTGGGCTTGATTATGTGTCCATGCACCCGGCGAGGGGCAGCGGGGCAGTTGGAGTGACTAGCTGGGTGTGGGCCATGGCAGTTGGTGCACTTGGCTTTATGAGGACAGTCGTCCCTATAGGGCCCTTGGTGTCTATCTGTGCGATCCCCGCAGTGCGCACAGCGGGCTAGCCGAGTACAGCGGGCGGCGTTGCAGTATTGTTGGCAGCCTGGGTCGTGTCGCTGTATAGTAGGGTGTTTGTGGATTTCTTTGGAGAACTGGCTAGTGCCAAAGAGCTGAAATGAGCGGACTGGCTCCTTGTATGATATGATCCAGGTAGTCAGGCCATGTTGGTTGGCCCCGTGTCGGGAGGTTCTGCAGCTGACTGGCTGCTTGCCTGTTTGTGAGCAGACCTCCTCCTCTACCAGCTGGGTGGTAGTAGGTAGTTCGGTGCCGTCTAGTGTGCGGAACGAGCTGGGTACTCCTTGTACAGCGTAGTTGATCCAGTGTTCTGGGACTCTGATTGTATCTCCGCCCAGGGCTTTTACCACAAGCTCCTGATTTTCTTGGGTCAGAAGTTGGTCTCTACCGTGTCTGTGCACCTCGTGAGCCGGGTCAGTGCGTGAGCCACCCCACCAACTTTGGACGTTACTTTAAACCCCCTACAACTCAACGCCACAATGCCGTTAAAGGAAGCCCTTGCAGAGCTAGATAATTTAAGACCTAGAGAACAATTCTCATACCGGGCTCTTGCCAAAGAACATGGCTGTTCACGCGCGACGTTGACCCGCCAGCACAGGGGTGAAGTTACCCCTCGTAAAGAGGTCACCAACAGCCAACGGCTCCTCCACCCACGTGCTGAGGCAGAGCTTGTACAATACATTAGAGGACTTACAGAGAGACACCTAATGCCTACAAGGCAAATGATTATTAATTTCGCGACTCCTTTGTGCCGCTAGGAGCCTTCTGATAGCTGGGTTACTAGGCTGTTAAACCGGAATCAAGACCACCTTATTACTGCCTGGTTAACTCCTATAGAAACTGTACGCTACAAGGCTGATTCTAGTGATAAATACAGCTTGTATTTCCAGCTCCTGCACCTTAAAATTAAGGAGCATGAAGTATTACCTAAGAACACATACAACATAGATGAAAAGGGATTTATAATTAGGGTAGTTAGAAGGAGCAAGAGGTTGTTTAGTAAGGTACTGTACTGTAAGAGGCAGTTTAAACAACCTACCTACGATAGTAATTAGGAGTAGATAACCGTGGTTGCTAGTGTATGTGCTGACGGTACCTACCTCCCCCTAGGGGTTATCTTTCCAGCCAAAGGTGACGCAGTACAAGCAAGCTAGGTACGCGAAATTAATCCAGCCAAGCACTTAGTTTATTTTACCACGTCACCTACTTGTTAGACAAACAACAATTTAGGCGTTGCCTGGTTGGAACAGGTCTTCGATCGCTACACCAAGAGGAAAGCTCGGAGAAGGTACAGGCTACTTATTATTAACAGGCACGGTAGCCACGTAACAAAGGCCTTTATTAATTACTGTGATTAGCACAAGATTCTGCTGCTTATCTTCCCTCCACACGCTACCTACACGCTTTAGCCGCTAGATGTAGTGTGCTTCAAGTCGCTAGCTTAAAACTATACCAACTAACTCGTTAAACACAACCACACAATGTAGGGATAGTACCTAGTAACTAAGGCTAACTTTGTAAGCCTGTTTTGGCCTGCCTAGGTTCATACTTTTACTAAGGCGTTAGTAGAGAGTACCTTTAAAACTACAGGTATCTACCTACTAAACGCCAACGTTATACTTAATTAGTTTAGAACACTAACACCTCCGCTACCTGCAACACCTCTAGAGCAAGCAGGACCTTAGGCGGCTTCTCCTAAGCCTAGTTGGTTGAAGACTAGGTCACTGCTAAGGAGCGCTGTGAAGGATAAGGACCTTGCTGCTGCAGACGCAGTTAAACAGAGAATCCACCACCTCTACGTGCTTAATAAGCTTACCTAGCACAAGATTTAAGGCCTTAGAGAGGCAATGGCAGCTAAGAAGAGGAAGAATAAAAAGAAGAAAGCACTGCCTCTAGCTGCAGATAACCTTAATTTACAGGGTGGTGCTACCTGGTGGAGCCCCTAATCGAAGGCACGTGTCGATTAACGCTAGGCGGCAACTAAGCAGCAGCAGTTAGAGGAAGAGGCTGCAAAAACCACTAGGCGTGAAATTCAGCACTAGAATAAACTGCTTAAGGCAAAAGAGAAGGAGGATAACTGTGTGAGGCGGTTAAGGAAGAAAGAAGAGCGCGATCGCAAGGCTGCTAAATCACGTGCTGAAATTGACGCACGCAAGGCAGCGAGAGCAGCTCAGAAACGCGATCGCGACGCTCAAAAAAGTCTCTAATTACCTAAACAGGCTAAGGGCAAGGTCTTACAGCAGTCGCAGTTAAAAATAACAAAGCAACGTGCTGGTGCTGCCGTGCGCAGGCCACGCGTGGTTCACGCGCGTTCCCTAACCCCCCCACCTAGATTAAGCACCAGTGGTCGCATAATTACCGCTACAAGAAAGTTAAGATAGCTAAAATATACATAATAGTTAATAGATTAATCTGCTAGCTTTCCTTATAATAATCGCTTTTGTGTGTAGCTTAATAATCTTAATTCTTTCTGATGCTCAAAGGTAGTGGGGTGGCTCACTCGCTGACCCGGCTCATGAGGTGCACGGACACGGTACAGTCAACGAGCCACCCCACCAAACTGCCGCATCGTGAACCCACCCACCTTTGACGCGTCGTAACTCCACAACCATGGATCCGACTCAAGAAGCGATTGAATATATCGAATCGCGTGAGGCTGGAGATAAATTCTCGTACCGCCAAGTTGCAAAAATATTCGGAGTTGATCGAACGACGCTGTTGCGACGGCACAAAGGCGCACAACCGTCCAAAGCCGAACAAGCTGCCCAAGACCGCCGAAATCTCAACCCACAACAAGAGCATGAACTTGTGCTATACATAGAACGTTGTACTCGCCGAGGGCTTCCTCCTACGCGTGAAATGATACAAAATTTTGCGGCGACGATAGTCAAAAATGAGGTTTCCACAGCCTGGGTTTCCCGCTTTCTGCATCGCCATGCCGACGAGCTCACCATCAAATGGAGCACCGGGATCGATCGCAAACGTCACAACGCTGATTCAGAAGAAAGATACAGTCTATAATTCGACTTGTTGCATTTGAAGATGCGAGAGTACGACGTTGACGCGCGCAATACCTACAATATGGATGAGAAGGGCTTCTTCATCGGCATCACAAACCGCACAAAGCGCGTCTTTTCTAAGGCACTGTGGGCGTCGGGAGAGATCAAGGCGGCGATACAGGATGGCAACAGAGAATGGGTAACGCTGCTGGCTTGCGTATGCGCTTCTGGTGAGGTATTGCCGCCCGCCATCATCTACAAGGGCACCGCCGGGATTCAATCGAGCTGGGTTGACGCCGTTGAGGTCGCAAAACATGAGATTTTCTTCTCAAACTCAGCGACGGGATGGAGCAACAATGAGATCGGCATGGCGTGGCTTGAACAGGTATTTGAACGCTTCACGAAGCCAAAAGCAAGACGGGATTACCGGCTTCTGATCCTTGATGGCCACGGCAGCCATGTATCAACTGATTTTATAGATTTCTGCGATGGCAACTGCATCTTGTTGGCTATCTTTTTACTCTACGCAACCTACAGCTTGCAGCTACTTGATGTGGTTGTGTTCGCTCTGATGTCGAAAGCATACTCGAAACAACTCGATCGCTACTTCTACGAGTCCCACGGCACGGCAAAGGCAACAAAAAGAGAGTTCTTCAGCTTCTCTTGGCCTGCTTGGAGCTCTACAATAACTCTAGATCTCATCAAGAAGAGTTTTCAAGTTACTGGGGTGTGGCTGATGGATGCTCAGGTCATCTTAAAACGCTTTAACAAACACTTACAACAACAAGATGAGACTCTAGAAATTGGGCAGCACGGCGACGGTGATAGCTGGCGTGAGCTGCGAAAATTTTTTGACGCTGCGGTTAGGGATAAGTCAAAAGTTGAAGCCCAGCGGCTTAAGGCTTCATTTTGGTCTCTACAGGTTCAAAACGAGCTTCTCCACCACGAGAACGAGTATCTCAATCGCTCCCTCAACACCAAAACAAACGCCAAGAAGAAGAGCAAGACGCTGGACCTTCAACAGCGCGAGGAGTATCACGGCGGGGCAGTATTCTGGTCCCCAAGAAAGCTCCGCGAAGCCAGGTATCGCGAGAGCGTACGAGAAGAGCAAAAGAAGCAGGAACAACTCCAAAAAGCCAAAGATAAGGACCTCAAGGCGGCGGCAAAGCTCTACAATCTCAAAATTTCAGAAGCTGCAAAGGTTGCTCGACAAGAAGCCAAAATAGAGCGTGAGCGCAAGCAGAAACAGCGCGCTGAAGAAAAGGCAGCTGCCCAGGCGCTCAAACAGCAACAACAACAAGCTGCAACACCAAAAAAAACTCACGATACAGCAAATAAGCGTAAGCGAGAAGCCTCAGCCAAGCCAGCAAAAAAACCGGCAAAGCGTCGTCGTGTTGTTGCTCCATCAAGCCAGGTGGTTGAGGGTCCGCCTCGGGCGCCCTCCCCACCCAAATTTGGCCTGCGCAACCGCCAAATCAAGACGCCAGCGAGATACAAGTAGTGCAAACGCTTTAGTAGCGTCTATATAGTAATACACCAAAAAATCTCACGATAACAGCTTTTGTGGGTGGCTCAATAACCTCATCTTTTTGGTCGTCCGATCTTGGTGGGGTGGCTCGTTGACTGTACTGGCTCGTTGGCTGCGCCCGGATAGTACTGATCCCGCACGTTAAAGTGTCAAATAGGCGTCGGATACCCCCCATTTGACGTCAAAGTGACATGCCTGACAGTAACGTTTTGCCTTCTCCGGTACAATACCAGCCAAAGAGCCGAGTGGGCAAAGCGAAAGTAGGGAGGTTGTTCACAATCGTTAAGGCTAGCGGATGAATCAATATTTGAGGAGTAATTGGCATCAAATTCATCTTCTGAGGCCAATAGTGGTTACGAAGGGGTGCTCCCAAAGACTGCAATCGCGCATTGTTTTTGTGGACGCGGGAGGTCGCACCAGGTCAATCATAACGACACTGTGCGGAATCACTAGACTAGGTACCAGCAGCTGCGAACGCGATCAGAGCAGGTCTATATGTTGCTTCTTGTACATGGTTTACAGCGAAGTATCGGTACATTCAATTCAGTGGATTTGAGCTGAATACAGGTGAGTGAGAGATTGCAAATGACCAGAAAGACTCGAAGCGAAATTACGACTTAAAACAGCTTAGCAGGGTGGTTCTAGTACAAAACAGGGCAAAAGGGATCGGTGCTGGCAATCCAACCTGTCGGATCGCTGCCATATTCCACGTGCTTCCGCTTCGCACGGCCTCTGAGCAGAACCTACACAGGATAAGGAAACGCAGTATCTTAACAGATGATACTTGATCCGACGACACAAGACGATGCAGATGGTTCCTTCACCGTTCTTAACCTTCGCCTTAAAATCATATCACTGTCCTGGAGTCTATTATGAGCAGAAGTTGACGACATCTTTTCACATGCGATGCAGGAGAAGCGGTAAGAGATTCGTTCAAGAAATCCGCGATCGCACCATCGCGATGTATCTGCACGAAGGCTGTCTGCATTCCCCTATAGAAGCAAGGCATGGGCCCAAGAGCTGGGTTGTGTACGAACATAAACCTCCGACATAGTGCCAAGATGCCGCCCTAGCTTGATGACCGCTACATCTGCTCTTTACGCAGTGATACACACGAGGATACTGCTTCACACAGTGAGATATGTGGATCCGCCGCATCGACGCTCCATTCTTCGTCGTGCGTCACCCGGCGGGGTAGATGCGAAGAATGTTGCTATCGATTTCCCCTCTCAGACTATGCGAGTCAGGCAAGAGCTCGTTGCTGATACATAAGTGCCTCACTACTCTCAGACTTAGCTCACTACCTCATCAGTACTCAGCTTGTTACCAGATCCTACCTTACCGACTCCTAAACCCAAGCGAAGCTCAATACAATGGTCGCCTTCGGAAAAATCCTTGTTTCTGCTGCGGCTCTCGCAGTGCCAATCAGCGCGATCTTGACACCGGCCGAGCTCGTTGTAAACATCAAAACCCTGACGAGCAAGAGTCAGTCGCTTGTAGCTCCCGCCGAGAGCATTACTATTGTCAATGCTCCTTTGCTTATCGTTGGGCTCGGTCCGTTGCCGGTAGGTACTCACTCATGGTTTCCCAAGACAGCAGATGTCGAAATCGGCAGTTGTCGCGATTCGCCCCCTCACTATCTTCACCTTATTTGGAAGCCTACCCAACGACACTGTCGGACAGACAACCTGTAGCTGCTATGTTTAGCACATCTGCTGATGATCACCCAGAAAATCATCGCTGGTTTTACGGACATTGTCGCTACAGCCACACTGGCAATCGCGAAACTTCCAGGCACGTCTCCTGTGCCCGCTGGAGCACCCAGCGATGCTATCTTCGACGCCTTCCGCGAGGTACGCTATCCTGCCCGCATTACTTCAAATAGGCAAATTTGCTAAGCGAATTTTGCTACAGTTCGTCCGCGTTCACCAGATCCTCCTGAACATCCTCATTGGCAAGGCAGGACTGTTCAGTGCCGTGCCAATAATTGGCGCCCCTGTCGCTGCCGTCTTACGCCAAATCGAGAAAATCGTCGATGTGAGTGCTTGTCCTGTGACAAATTTACAGTCGACGTCGTCGTCCCCTACTTCCCGTGTACTGATACCTTCTAGACAATCGCCTTCGGGCTCATTGACCTGGTGCAATCCCGTGCTGCAGACTTGAAAGTCCAAGCTCAATCGCTGACCTTGACCATCGATGTTGCGGTAAAATCATACAGCGGAGTTTCAGTGGGCAAGCGCGAAGTGGCTCGTCCTCTCAGGTTTGCGCGCGGTGCTGTTGTCGCACCCGTTGGTGCTTAAATGACGCCGGTTGTGATTCCAAGAAATAGAATCTTGCCGGATCTGTGCTCCATTTTGTGCTTGCACGCGTGTAAATGAAAGCGTCTGACATTCTGTAGTCTCTATGGGGAATCATAATCGCAGTTGGTGGGATTGGTAGGATCGGTGGGATTGGCGGAGGATGTTTTTTGGTGCCACGTCAAATTTGGATACGAACAAGACAGCCCGTGCTGCTTTGCGGTAGTTTTACGCACATCACTGCCTATCAGGGTTTCTTCTGTTTAGAGCAATGCAATCTTGAGAGATTGTAACTCGAGCCATCGCTGCTTGTCCATGCGGATCTAAAAGCACATCAGACATACTGAACACAGTCAACTTCAGATGCGGTCCAGTCTTGATATCTACAGGGTAGGAAATTGAAGCAAAATTAGACGAATGAACCTAACAATTCATGAGCTGAGCCTGTAAGCGCGCTAGCCAGACAGAGGAGGATGGATGACGATATGGCAAAGTGAATGAAGCTAGGTAGGGATGGTAAAGCTGTGTGTCAGCATTTCCCTAGGAGCTTATGCCGAGGACTAAATGCAATGAACGCCGACCCAGTGCTCTATGCACACACATAACATGCGATTACTAATTTCGGGCAATTTGCCACTCAAGTAGCACCGAGTACAATCATGTTCAGCAATAAATAATGCATGTCAGAAGTTTGTGGTCACATAGCGGGCGCTTGGTACCACGCAGGGCGATTGCGACAGCAGAAATCGCGACGAGGATGCGCGAGACGATCCGCGACGTGCCAAAACCGAAGTCCCGTTTCCGCTCGCTTTTGCCTGGCGCAGCTTACCTCCACCATCGCCTTGAAACCATGCATTAGGCTGTCGCCCCGCGGCTGGATTCTCGCAAGGGGAAATGCTAGCACGGACCGCTCATGCGTGACGTCGGCTCAGCGGCTCGGCCCGTCCCGCGCACCAGCCGCGGGGCCTAAATCGCCCAGTCGCCGCTCAACCCAGAATCGGCTCTTCGGGCGAAAAACTATCGACGTGATACATCACCTTTGCATCTGCGCAGTCTAAGTAATTAGATACAGGCTAATGTGTTGAGGAATTACTTGTACGTGGGACGATGCAGGCGTCAAGCAGTCCCGGTCTGCGAGCCATCAGCCATGAGTACCGCGATGTTGCAGGCCAAGCGCTGTCGTGAACCTAAACTGTGTTACTAATCGTGCCGCGCAAAGGCCTAGATATAAGCTGAGCTATGATGCTAAAACAATACAACAACATACACACTCTTCTTGAGATCCTATACCTGCAGCCCCCGCACCCAACCGTGCGACACGCGATAACGGGTACAGTCACCCCTTCCTGGATGATCATGACATGGGAAGAAGAGGAAGAACTCTGTCTGGCTATACCTCAGGACAAAACAAACAGCGCACTACCATCAAAAACCCCGTTTTCCAAGTCCCATCTGCCTATATCACTTCCACACCCTTATACCCGCAACACCAACCCCCATCTATCGAACCTCCCAAACACACCCGAACTAGAACCTACCCCACGCCTCGTCCTACAAACAAACACCCCATCCATAACAACTACAAAACATCGCACATCAGTCTCCCCGCGACATAATCTCGCTCTCGTTACCAGGCTTGTCAACAAACAAAACAAGTCAAAAATGAGGCTGTGATTTGACTTGTTCACTGACTAACAGCCGTGAAGTTTTGTTTAATTAATCAGTTGATGTTTGATAGTGGGGGGGCAGGGGTAAATGTCAAGAGGACTCAGGGGCTTCAGCTTTGATTAATGTAACTTGAAAATTTATAGGCCCCCTATTTATTCAGTTAATATGCTCAAATCAAGTCAAATCAAACAAAATCTTGATCACGATGTGGTTGTTCACAAGACTGCTCGTTACCAGACCCACCATCCAAAACCCCCCATCTCACCTCCTATCCACCAACCAACCCGCCCGCGCCAAACTCGTAAAACCCCCACCCCCAGCCCCAGACCCCACATCTTCCCTCTACCCTTAATCCGCGTATCCAAACCGGCGCTCCCTATCCCCCGGGTGAAGAATTAAGCCGCAGAAAAAGCGTGCGCGACGCCTGGATATAGTGCCCCTGCAGCTCTAATTCTAACTCTAACATGTCGATTCGCGTAAACACCTACACTGATGCATTGCCCATCGACGACTTATCCGGGAGATGAAGGGGTGGTGTCTTTGTCGTGGCTTACGGAATGAGAGGGGAGGTGCGGTGATGGACTGGGTAGGGCGGTGTGTGGAAGTGTAGCGTGCGGGACAGCGTGTTTCGTGCTGTGCATGAATGGAATCCCACGGAGTGAACAATTCCGCCCGCGACTCGAAATCGACGCATACAACATGATCTATTTTTGTCTATATCAACAACACACAACCTCGCCTGCACCTGTGCTTCAAGTCTACATCATCATGCTCTCCTGGATGACCTTGTACTGCTTCCTCACCTTCCCCCACCTCTCCCCCCCAACCCTGACCTTCAGCACGCCGAGCCACTTGGCCAGCCCAGGCAGCAGATACCCCTCTGCGAGCCATGCGACGGCGAAATTCCCAACGCCGAGCACCAGCAGGAACACCTTGAACGGGACGTCCATGGGGGTGAGTTCCATGGCGGCCATGACCCAGTCGGCGGGGTCGAACAGCATGTAGGTGCTGAGTGCGAGGGCGAGGAAGATGGTGGTGATGAAGGGGGTGTTGCGGGCCATGGGTTCGCGGTAGGGTTTGCCGACGCTGAGGACGACGGCGGAGAGGGTGTACTGGAAGCAGCTGACGAGGAAGAGGGCGGTGTTTTGGCTGTTGAGGCTGTTGGAGTGGTCTGGGTCGAGGACGGGGGGCTGGTACCAGGGCTGCTGCTGGACGAAGTGGAAGGCGAGGTACTGGGTGAGGACGCAGAGGAGCATTTGGCCGAGCAGCGGGGTGAGGACTTTTCTGCTGACGAGGTTGGCGGTGGGGCGCTTGCGGGATAGGGTTGGGTACGCGGCGGACCAGCCCATGAAGATGGCGATGGGCAGGATGAGGGCGAGGTCGATGAAGAGGAACTGGAAGTCGCCGAGGTTGCTGGCGGATGCATACAGGAAAGAGACGGAGCAGAACTGGATCGCCGAGTAGAGCGACATGTACTTGAAGCAGCTGAAGCTGGTGACGAGCGCGGCGCGGCCTTCCTTGATGACCTGCGGGACGCAGGAGATGTCGAACTGGCGCGAGGTGAAGGGGGCGGCGACGCTGGCTTCCGCCTCGGAGAGGGAAATGCCAACGTCGGCGGCCTTGAGCGCGCCGCAGTCGTTTGCGCCGTCGCCGCAGAAGCCAACGCAGTAGTCGATCGACTGCAGTTTCTCGACGAGCTCGTGTTTCTCGTCGGGCGACATGCGTGCGAAGACTTGGCCCACGACGAGCATCTCGCGCAGCACCGACTCGGAGGCGAAGTCGACGATCCAGCGGAACACGTCACCAGACACGGCGAGCGAGTAGTTGCGGAGGTTCGACACGTCGTACGGCAGCGAGACGTCTGCCTCGGGTGGCGGCGGGAGTGGCTTGAGCGTGTGCTCGTCGAGCTTGAAGACGGTGTCGTCGACGGACTCCCAGGTCAGCTTGGACAGCGGGTTGCGGCTGTCGCCCTCTGCAAAGTGTGGGACGAAGCAGTGCGCCGTCTTGTTGATGAGGCCGCACTCGCGCGCCACGCTGATGGCGGTCAGAATGTTATCGCCGGTGCACATGACTTTGCGGATGTTGGCGCGCTCCAGCTCTTCAATGACCGGGGCGGTGCTGTCCTTGAGCTTGTTCTCGAAGACGATGAAGCCGATGAAGTCGAGGCTGCTCTCCGCTTCTTCGCGCTTCATCTTCTGCACCTTGAGCCAGTTGAGCTTGGGAATGGACTTTGCGGCGCAGGCGATGACGCGGAAACCGCGGTGCGTGTAGAAAGCCAGCAGCTCCTCGTAGTCGGTGGGAAAGCTTTCGGGATTGCAGATATCCTTCATGACCTCCGGCGCGCCCTTGACGTAGATGTCGCCGCTCTTGGAGCCAAAGCGGCGAACGATTACACTCGCACGGCGGAGCTGCGACACGAATTCGAACTGCCTCAGCACGCCCAGCTCTACGGGTTTGCGGTTGTCTTCTGCGTCGTCCAGGTCGTATTCACGCCCAGGGGGCGGGCGGGCGACAGACGGTGAGAGCTTCTGCTCCGGATCGTCGTCGTTCCCCGACCCGTCGCCCTCCTCGTAGCTCCAGCCCGTGAAGTCGAACATCTTGACATCGAGCGGGTCACCGACAAGCTCATTGTCGATTTTGCGCAGCGAGTGGCACGTCGCCATGGTGTACAGGATGGTCTTGTGAGCGACGTATTCGACCGTTGGGTCGCGGTCGTGATGGGACGCCGGCAGGATGTCGTACGGATCAGCCAGAATCTCGCTGAACCTGTTCCTCGGACGCTCGACGACGCGGACGCCCAGCACATCCAGACCTTCTTCAGTGAGCGTGCCGGTCTTGTCGAAGCAGACCACGTCGAGCTTGCCGCCTACGTTGACGCGCTGGGGGCTGATGCAGAAGATTTGCTTGTGCTTGAGGCGAGACAGGGCGAAGGAGGTGCCGATTGTGAGGGTCGCTGGCAACGCCGGCGGAACGACAATGGTGATGAGGTCGAGAGCGCGGACAACGATCAGGTGCCACGCAAGACCCAGATGGACAAAGTTGATAAAGGACGCGACGAAGCCAATCAGGGCGATGAAAGCCATGACGGAGATGTAGCGGAACGAGTCGCGGTAGAACTTGAAGCCCGAGGGCTTGGGGAAGAGCATGGAGCGCACGAGGGCGCCCTTTGTGGTGTTGAAGCCAGTGCGCACGACCATGGCCAGGGCGGCAGCTTCGTCGTCGACGTGGTCCTCGTGGGGGCGGCGGGCCCGGATGATCTTGGTGCCGGAGAAGAGCATGTGGCGGGCGACGTCGGGGTGGACGGCGGAGGCGCTCAGGTCGAGCAGCTGCAGGGCGTGGTTGGAGACGGGCATCTTGGAGACGGGGATGGACTCGCCCGTCAGCATGCTCTCGTTGACGATGCAGTCGCCCGAGAGCAGCAGGCTGTCGCAGGGGAACTGGGTCAGGGCCGGGTCGGTGACCTCGTAGACGTCGCCGGGGACGAGCTCGCTGGAGTCGACGTGGGTCCAGAAGCCGCTGCGCAGGACACGGATCTCGCACTCGAAGCGGGAGACGTCGCGCAGCCGCTTCATGGTGGCCTTGGTCTCGATGAGGGTGGTGGTGATGCTGATGACGGAGATGAGGAAGATGGCGGCGGCGTAGTAGTAGTACTCGTCGACGGACCACAGGAGCAGGCTGGCGATCTGGAAGACGTAGAAGGGGTGGAAGACCTCGTCGACGAGCAGCTGGGCGAGCGTCTTCTCGGCGATGTCGATCTGGTTGCGGCCGAAGACGAGCTCGCGGTAGTCGCGCTCCTCGTTGTCGAGCCCGTCGCGCAGGGCGGCGACGTGGGTCCAGAGCGGGTCCTTCCAGGAGTTGGCGAGGACGAACTTGTCCTTGATGGGGTGGTAGACGAAGCGGATGTAGCGGTAGTCGAGGCAGCGCAGCTCGGGCATGAGCGGGTCGTCGTCCTCGTCCCAGTCGCCGCGGCGCGTCTTCTCGGCGTCGCCAAAGACGGTCGTCAGCGCGCGGCCGTACGCCTGGCGGCCGACGGGCTGCACGGCGAACTCGCCCCACTGGTTCTCGACGACGACCCAGTCGGCGTCCTTGAGCGGCGCGGGGCGGCCCGTCAGCGCGACCTGCCAGCGCGGCATCCAGCGCAGCACCAGCCAGACGAGCCCGAGCGAGGCGGCGCACAGCAGCGCGTAGGCGGCGAAGCCGGCGGGCGAGGTGCGGAAGCCGGCGACGACAATGGTCAGGTCCTCGGTCAGGATGTAGATTTTCTGGCTGGAGCGCCGCCCGCGCCAGCTGCCGGAGCCCGCGCTGCTGGCCGACGAGCGGCGCCGGAGCAGGGGGCGGTCGACGCTGCGGCGGCTCCTGCTGCCGCTGCTCTTGCGGCGCGACGGGCTGGCGCTGGCGCTCGCACTGGGCGTCGTGCTGGGGCTCGCACTCGCCGCGTCGCGCAGCCGGCCAGCCTCCATGTCGTCGAGCTCGGCCGCCGTGTAGCCATCGTATTCCAGCTCGTCCTCGTCCGCGTCTATCAGCACCGCTCCCTCGCCCTCGCCCTCGCCCTCGCCCTCGCCCTCGCTGTCCTGCTCCTCGTCATAATACGCAAAGCTCGTCAGGCTCGCGCTGCTGTCGGCGCGCTCTCGCCTCCGGTGCGAAAAGGCCGACACGCTCGTCGGCACGCTCTCGCTCATGCCCGGGCCGGCGAAGATCTGGATTCTGGCGTCAGTTGTGCCAGAGGGCGCGCGCGGCGGGGTCACGGGGGCCAGCTCTACCTCGTCCTGCGCCATGTCGACGTCTTCCATGAAGCTGGGCGCGCTGCATCGTATTAGTGCTGGAGAGATGAGGAGAGTAGAAATGGTCGCACTCGCTCATGTTACTCTCCCGCCGGTACAGGCCCATGCTCCTGCGCCGCTGCTCGGGGCTGCCGTTTGCTGCCATGTCGCTGTCACGCACAATGAAGTGTGTGGTCGCGCATCGCCGCCGAAAACCTGGGACACTCGACGTTGGCGCGCACAGATAGCGATGACATAGCGCAAACTTCCGTGCAGGGGTCAGCCCTAGCCGAGGCCTGGAACAGCATCTGATGCAACCAGAGCGAACTACTCGACACTGAATGATGATAGCAGTACAAACAACACCATACTCACTCACAGCGTCCACGGCCACGACCTCCTCCCCAACTCCCCTCCACAACCCCACTCGCCCTCTCTCCACCCAACACCCTCACAATACGCCCCACTCCTCAACCCCTTCTCGGCCCGCCTTTGATTTCAGTATTCTTAACATCACCTTTCCCTCGAAAACTCACAATCCCAACACCTATCACACAAAGTAAACACCAAAAATTCAAAACTCGCCATATATATCACGGGCTTTGCTTTCGTGATGCGTCATCGGTGCGGTGAATGGCTGTGTCGAGTTCATCACTGAATGGCTGTGTCGAGTTCATCACTAGACAGCGACGAGTTGCTCCATCTGTGCAAGAAGAATGCCATCGCAAAGTGCATAGCGGGTTACTATGAACCACAACAAGGCCTGGCGTGCAAGAACACTCAAGTCACAGAGCAGCGCGTCACGTGCCTAGCAAAAGTAAAAGGAGAGAGAAGCATGCATTTCTATTCCCGCCCAATCTTCGCCTTGACAAACGCAACGCTATCCCTCAACCCCTCCTCCACGCTCGGAATCAGCCCCACCGGATTTCCAATGAACCCGTGCGGCGCGCCGTTGAAAATCTTCACCACCGCCTCGTGCCCCCACATCATCCACTTGGCGCCCATAAACACCGTGTCGTCGAGTAGCGGATCCTCGCTGCCGCACGTGAACAGCGCGGGCGGGAGCTTCAGGCCGCGCAGGTCCCTGAAGAACGGGGAGATGGACGGGTCGCGGCGCTGCTCCATGGTCGTGTTGGGCAGCAGCGCGGCAATGTACGCGGCCATGACGTCGTGGTCGATGACGAGGTGTTTCTCGTGGTGCACCACGTGTGGCAGGAAGCCCGAGAGGTCGAAGCAGCCAAAGTGCAGCAGCAGGCCGCGGAACGCGAAGGCGGGCGTTGTGTCGAGGAGGTGGAGGGCAACGAGGCAGGCGAGGTGGCCGCCAGCCGACTGGGACACTAAGTAAGGATTGAGAGGGAGCAGCTACGACGACGTACCTCGCCACCGGTGAACATGAGCTCGCCGCCAAAGACGGATGGGCCGTTCGCAACGAGCCATTCTGCTGCGTCGTAGCAGTCTTCGCCGCCTGCAGGCCAGGGATGCTCAGGTGCGAGTCGGTAGCCAACCGAGAAGACCGTCAGCTCGTAGTGGTCGGCCATGTATTTGAGGTATGTGTCTTGGCTGCTTCAGTCAGCTAGGGCAGACTTTGCCTCTGTCGTCCCGTACTAGTGTTCCGACTGCAACACCCACCCTCCGCCGTGGATGTGCAGATGTATGCCCTTGCTCACGCCGGAAGCAGGCTTGAACACGCGATACGGAATCTCGCGCCCAGCCTCGCGCGACGGTATTGTGCCATTGATGCCCTCGGGCAGCACAACTGGCTTGGGAAGCGGCGTCTTGCCTTCCCATCGGAGCTTGCGGTACTCTTCTGCGCCAACCTGCAACCATAAGCTGAGCTCGCCCTCCGCTCGTGCATCGCCATACCTCATACCACCGTGGCCCGTCGGCCCAGATCTTGATCAGCTTCTCATTGAACTCTTCTGTTTGTTTATCGGCGAGTTTGCGGTCGAACTTGGACGCGTCGATGGTGAGGTCTGACTTGAGCGACATGACGAGACGCGTCAATGATCAAAAAAATACAGTAGAGAAGGAACGAGGACCCAGCAAAGGAGATGAAGGTGTCTTGCACGCGACGGTGTCGAATGTCGTTGGTGAGTGGGGGCGGGGTAGCAACGAGCGGTGACTTGACGTTGTCAGGGTCCGGATTACTGGATGCGATAAAGCCGAGGATGATCGCCGTGAGGTTGCATAAGCAGTGGATCTGAGATAAGGCGTACCTGATTGTAAACCTGGGATTGTAGTCAATGACTTCGAGATTAGCTCTTCGGAGATATGTTGCGAAATCGGACCTCAGCAAGCAAGGCAAAGAACCAGACTGAGCAGAGAAATAGGTGTATTAGGTATCAGCAGGTGGTGTCACCGTGAGCTTTTTGAATGCACCCGAGACGTCGGTACTGACGAATGGCCCCTTCCCTGCGCTCTGACTCGTGTCCGCGACTGACGGTCTCCATCCTTGACAAAGTATGACTTGGTCTGAATAGCGACTGCCAGGGCAGTGCGCAGAGGGAACAAGACAAGATCCCACGTGGTCTGAAGAACGTTGGTAGTAGTGTTCATGGACCAGCTGACCATGGCAGAGATGAGCCCTGGACGATGACCGGTCCTCGCCGCCGCCGCCGCCAACGACAGGCTGTCCTGCAGGCGAAGGTTGACTTCGTGGAACCGCGCCTCAATCTGTATTGACGACGCGATTGACTTTTTCTCGTACTTGCGGATGGCTCGTATGATGGCGTCGAGCTGTGTCTGCATGCTGTCTCGCACTTCTGCTGCAATGCGTGCCGACTCGAGCTGGCTGTTCGCTGGGGTCCCTTCGAGTCTTCCCTCAAGCAGTGCAAGTCGCTGCGCCATAGCCTCGACACGGTTGGAGTTGATCAGGTCGCGAGGGTCGCTCTTGACAATGCGCTGGAGATGGAACATGCGCTGCTGCTGCATCTTCATGAGGCGCATGATGGGCCGGATCTCGGCGACCATGATGAATATAGTAAGGTTCAGGTCCGACACCAGGACCTCTGCGCGGCTGAGCTGCCCGCGGATGATGTGCAGGAGGTACGCGCCGGCCAGGGGGGCAAGGATGCAGGCAGCGAACGCCATGCGCTCTTCCTGCCTCAGCGCCTGACGGGCTTGGAGCTGTGCCGCCGTGGCCGTCGCAGTGGCCGGGTCCTCGTTCGCTTTCGTCTCTTCCGCGCTCGATTCTGCGTTGTCGTCGTGATCAAAATCGGCGTCCTCGTCGCCTTCTTCGTGGATGGTGTCGTCGAACGGCGTCTCCTCAGGCTCGATGTGGCGCTGCTGCTGCGCAGAATAGTACCAAGTCCTGGTTGCTCGTCAGCCGTGTACTGCGCAGCGTGCCGGTCAAGACGGACCAGGGCCATGTGCAGCACCAGTGCAGAAGCCACGCCGCCAGCGCCAGCGTGAACAGATCGGTCAGGAATGCGGCGCCGTTCTGGTAGAGCAGCCCGACGACGGCAGGGACGACGGCGAAGACGACAGGGCTGGACAGCCAGTGGTGGCCGTCCTCGTCTGCAGTCGCCTGGCCGAGTCCATCTGCGTTCTGGGCGAGGCTGTCGGTCGACGATCGGATCGAGTGTCGCGTGTCCGACAGGTCCGACAGCACAGAGCTGCGGCGGCGCAGAGGGCGGGGCGGTGTCGACTGCACACCCTCAGCGAACGGTGCCGCGCGGCTCAGCATCCTCTGGCGGAGCTGCGAGGGGATTCGGGGGTCCGACGCGTTGCTCTCAGCAGGCGCGCCCTCCATGGTGCCGTGGACGCCTTCTCGACGGCCAATACCTAGGTAGTGGGAGCCCAATGCGCCGTGGCATCAACCTTCCAGCCCTCGTGTGTGTGGCCGTTGGCAGCTGTGCGGAGGGCGGAGGTCGGACGTGGTCGGCGTGGCCATGGGCGACGCCCGAGTCGCTGTCATGTCTACGTATCGTCACGAACGGCTTCGCGTGCCGTGCATTCTCTACCTCGGGACGCCACAACGCTTGTGTTTACGTCACGCGCTTGCCGGTTCGGGACAATTGTATACCCCATCCCTCTCCCGAACATCTTCATCCCCGACACCGTCTTTGACCACATTCAGTGCGCCGATTACAACACGCTCTTGTCGTGTCTCGTACCACCTGGGGATTCTTGTGTCTCTCAGTGCGGCCACCTGCATTTCGTTCACGTCGTGCACAGTAGTGCAGAGTGCAGACGCCTGCACCGGCTCATTTTCGGTCCGGACTGCGACTTCACGGCATCAAACGTCTGTTTTTCTGCATCAGTGGAATTTCTTTTTCACATCTCCGTTTGCCGCTGGCGAGCGCATCAACAAAATTGTATTCAGGCCCTATTGAGGACCTGTTCTGGCGAGCCCACGCTAGGACCCCTCTGCCCCAACACCAGCCCAGAACACACATCAACCATGGCGCTGGGTAAGACCCCGGCATTGCTGTCGAACATCCTCCATACAATGCTGCTGTCGCCGCGAGATCTGTCGGCGAGCTGCTTGCTTTGGACGTGATAAACTTACTTTCACCTACCCGACCTGTGCAACAACCTACCGTCGCTATTGAGCGGTATTGACAACTGAGACAGCTATTCAGTCAAGACAGTTTAATTATGAGGAGAAGTTATGGGGCAGCGAAGCTGATCACACCTGTTGACGGCGGTCCTGGTTGTCTTTCTATCAACCACTTCTCTCAACTACTCAAATCATCAAGTCAGTTTCTGACCCAGCCCTCTCATCGAACAAAGAGCGCTCAGACCTCAGTCATACCAAACTTCCAAGGCCCAGACACCAACGACATTCTGGCAGCAGTCACAGATTCATAGCCGCTGACGCCACGTTCCCCGCAGCCGGTGGAGCCATCAAGATCCTGATCGATTCCCGTTCCCTGTTCGACCGCTTCGACTTCGCAAACAATATGCCTGTCGAAATACCAGAGTATCTTGGAGAGTACAATGACACCGGCAAGATCTACCCCATCGCTATCCTCTTCTCCACACTCGCCTGGGGCTCCTGGCTGCTGTGCGTAGCGCCACTCGTCTGGCACATCTCCCAGCGAAATGTCGCAGCTGGTTCACTCGTCCTCTGGATCATTCTCTGCAATTTCTCGCTCGGCATCAATCCCCTCATCTGGGGCCGCGACAACATCGCTGACTGGTGGGACGGTCGGGTCTGGTGTGATATCAATGTTCGCATCCAGATTGGAGCCCAGGTTGCCCTGGGAGCATCTGTGGCAATGATCCTACGGAGACTCGCTAAAGTCATGGACACGCGCAACATTACCGTCTCGCTCAGCAGGAGTAGTAAGCTGAGGGGCCAACTCATCGAGGCGGGCTGGTGCTGGGGCTATCCTCTCATCATCATCTTGCTCTACATACCATCGCAGTCTGCCCGGTACAACCTCTGGGGCATCGAGGGCTGCATCTCTGCCTACCGACCGAACATGCGTAGTTTGTTCTTGATCGTCATCTGGATGCCGGTCACTATGATGGTAGTGCTCTACTACGCAGGTAAGCTCTGAATACCCATCTTCTCACCGTATACTAACTAGGTCCAGTCTTGCTTCTCGTTCGCCTCTATCGTTACCGCCGCGAGTTCTCCCGTCTTGTCACAGCCCGCAACACTACTCGTTCGCGTTTCCTCCGCCTGTTCCTGATGTGCATGGTGTTCCTCGTCGTCGTCGTGCCCTACTCCATGTACCCATTCTGGTACTATTGCAACGAGATGGTCTTGAGCGGTGGCGACTATACGTATTCCCCTGGCACCATCTTCACATTCCCTTCTGGAGGCGAGGTTCACATCGACAAATGGGGTCAGATCGCGATGGGTTACGTCGCCTTCCTGCTCTTTGGCACTGGTACGGATGCGTACAATACCTACAAAAGGATGCTGCTCGCCATCGGGCTGGGCAAAATTTTCCCAAGTCTATACGTCATGCGCGAGAGCGGCTCCAGCACACCGAGCAGCTTCATCTCAGCGCGTACATGGACGTCGTCGTGTTTCAGCAAAGCGAAGAGCTACCTCTCCAAGGGTAGCCCTCAGTTCAGCTTATTCGGAGGAAGCACCTTTGTCAGCACACGTAACGACTCCGTCGCGTTGGATAATATGGGCACAACCCTCCGCTCCGTCTCAAGTACTACACCCGTCCTCACTGATCACGAATCACCCGCAGCCAGCCCCTCACTGCTCAAGGCCCTCTTCTCACGCAACGCACGTCCCACGACTATCCTACCTCTCTTCTCGCAGAGGTCTTCAACTTCTCCATTGGCCGACGAGAAGGACGCTGCTGAAACCATAACCGTCACCGAGGGCTTTTCAGCGCGCGCTTGGGCGTCCGAGGCACCATGCAGTCGCCGTAACAGCGAGCCTGTGGGCGTCGTGGTGTTCCGCGAAGTCAAGGTCGATGAGGAAGTGCGCGATAACGCTGAGCGGAAGAGCGCAGACAAGTGGATGTTGTGGTCTTGAGCGGGGTCAAAGAGGAGGATTTAGGCTCTTTTGTATAGGATGTGATGAGGTTGTGATACCCGCGCTTATGAGCGTCGCCGGCGTGCGAGGGATATAATCGCCTTTTTTCTGTAAGCATCGATACTTCTGACAATTGAGACTCGTCAATCCCTGGGATGGCCTCGCCATCGCCAGGGCGGCTTTTTTTACCAAGCGACTGGTTCTCATTTGTCGGAACTGCTTAAAAAGACTAGCGCGAAATTAGCCTATGATCTGTCATGACTTCAAGATTCACAGCATGATGGTGCCAGCCTTCAGCATCTCGACGATATGACATCTCAAAGCTCATGGCCAGTCTGGGTTCCATTCAAGTCGTGGAAATATTCTCCTTCCCAGAAAGGTTCCTTGTACGTGACACTCTGCTCCTAGATGTAGTGACATAGGTCTAAAGCCGTGACATCAATTTCTTGGAGGTCTGTACATTCTGAAAATCTTACACGCTGTCCAAAAAGATGTGGAACGCGATTGGCAGTAACACACGCTACCACCCTAAGGCCAGTCATCATCAGAGAAGTCTTTGCGCCGATGCATGACTCTTCATGTAGTATGTTTAAGCGGACATGATGCACATACTCATCAGGTGACAGAAGCACAGATCCAGGAAACTGCAAAGAACGCACCTATTTGAAATTTTCATTGGCGGTCCCCATGCACCGGCATCTGTGAGCAACTCAACCTGCACGACGATTGATCGGCTTACACATTCCGACGACTTGGCGTTTCTGATTAGGCGAAGAATGTGATGTAGCCGACTGCTTTCGAGCAGCCCCCTGTCGAAGCATATTCAAGATAATAACTGCGCCTTAGCTAAAGGTGGTTCCCCACGCTTATTTCAATTTGATGTCTGCAATCGTTAGAGTATCTTCCGAGCCAAGTACGTCCTACAGAGTCACAGCAACGTCAGCGCCGTCATCTCCAGTCTTCCGGCTCACCACTCTGCCACTGCCTCGTCTGGTAAAAGCGTACCCTTCATCATGGCCGTCGCTGCAAATCTCCTATCATCTACTGCTATACCGACGCTGTATCAAGCCAGTGTCGTGTGGCCAACGCCCAATATCCAAGCTTTGCCTGTCATCGAACCGCTGATCGAGTCACCGGATCTCGCTCCAGCACAGCCCACCAACTTCGCAATCTCACCAACGTATCAGCCCCTGACGGATCCGCCCTTCACACCAGACCCCGTCCCTCCAGAATTGCCGACTCAAGACATAAGCATGGGCCAGCTGGATCCGTCCTCAGCAGCAGACCTCGACCCTACAACGCTCGACCCCCCAACTCTCGACCCACCGTTCGAGTCTCCCCTAGACCCATATCCCACGGAACCAGAACCATTCTGGGCCGACTTTTCTAGCTGGTTCGAGCCAGAAATCTGGCTACCCCAACCCATATACCTGATGTCCGCACCTCAGGGGGGCTTCCCGATCCTCTCCTCTGCACCCGCAGACTCGCCCGAAGATCCATCCGGCACACTCCCAACCGCGATGCCCGCTCCTCAGCCCGACTCCCCGAGCCCTGAGGTCATCGAAGCAGGGCGCGCGATTGACAGGGCGTATGACTGGGCGTTTCTTGATTCGGGGGATGTGGCGATTAACGGGGAGATGCTGGGGCCGGGCGGTGGGGGCCTCTACAAGTGGATATCTGGCGGGACTACGTATGCGGGCTTGTTCAATGATGGATTGCTGATTGGGCCGTATCTTGTGCCGTATCCGGAGGAGTATAAGCGGTGGATGCGGGAACATGATATTGTGATTTGGGAGTAGGAAGACTGAGTGCGAAGATGCTTTGAAGAGTAACGATCCCCACGCCGCTTCTGTCATGGTTTTTTATTTGCTGGTTGTGAGACATTGCGGGTGCAGGAAGTGGATGTAGGCAGTTCATCAAGGGGAGAGTATGCTGCTGTACTTTGATGAGTAATTAGGGATGTGGAGGAGTGACGATTATGTTGAAACCGCAGAAAGTGACTAAGCAAGGGTTGCAGCGTATTGAGAGACTCTTATCTTCAACAGTTTTTAAGCAGTAGCTATGTTGTGCGACCGTACAAGCGTGGCGGAAGGAGGATTACGCCAGCGCCTCTGGCCAATCATAGTCGCACTGGAGCGAGCTATCCAATGAGAACAGCGTGGGAAGTCCGTTTTACACCCTCGTACCACGCTGAGTATACACAAGCTGTTACTTCCCCTTCGATATCTCATGGGTGACCATCTCTTCGATTTGACATTCAGCATTGGTCGTTCTGTGTATGCGCCGCTGTGATGGCCGTTGGAACGCGCAAGACAGTTCGGTCAGGATGTGCTTCTTGCAGGCAAGCTGGTCGGCCTTATTATTCGCCGAGGAGAGCTCGTCACTGGACAGGGTTGGAAAAGTGAAGTGTGACGAGCTCAAGCCCGTTTGCCAACGGTGTCGCTCCACTGGTCGTGTATGCGAGACCTACATCATCTGGGGCGGAGGAGGGGGTAGATACCATCAGTGCTATTAATACTATAGTGTATAATAAAGAGAGTTTAGCTAATATTCTAGCTAGTTGTTTTTTATTTAGAACAAGCTTCTTTATAATATCTTATATAACATTAGAGTGCTTATAATAGAAGGATAGATCTTAATATAACTATACCTAGAATAGGGCTACGCTTATTGTCGCAGGCTAAGCGCTGTCGCGAACCTAAAATGTGTTACTAATCGTGCCGCGCAAGAGCCTAGATATACCGAGTCCGTGCGCGTGACGCCCACCATCGCGTAACGCCCCGCTGAGATCCTATCGACTTGTTGAAAAATAAGGTTACTGAGCCACCAACAACAGCAAATATTGTATAATATTGTAGTAGAGTAGTAAATAGACCTATGTGAACTACTTGTGCTACTTGTATTTACTTGGAAGCCTAACGTTGCGTCCGCGGCGAGTAGTGACTGGTGGAGGAGCTGAGGGTGCCTCAGGGGCTTCTTTCGCACCACCAGCATCACCAGCTTGTTTCTGACGCTTATTGCTACCTGAGGTAGCTTTTAAGGCTTTACGCTTACCCTTTTGGGATAATTGGATAGCAGTAGTAGCTTGACGAGCGTCCCTTTGACGCTGCGCTTCAGCTGCCTTCTTAGCCTTCTCCTGCACCCTCACCTCCTTAGCTCTCTCACGCTCTGTACGCTTCTCCTGAGCCTCTCTTGCTCTCTGAAGCTTAATTGCTACTTGCTCTTGCTTCTGACGTAGCTTTTGAAGATGCTGCTCCTCCTGTTCTTGCTCATTGATCTTCCGACGATAGTGTGCCTCTCTGACCTTCCGAGGAGACCAAAATACAGGTTGACTTTGGTACTCCTTCCGCTGTTGGAGACTCAGGGGCTTACTCTTCTTATTGTGCTTCTTCCTGTGTGCAAGAGACTCCTGCAGGCCTTTGTTCTGCTCAGTAAGCAGCTCAACCTGGGCAGTAAGAGAGTGAATTGCCCCTGTCAGCTCCCGCACTGCCTCACTGTCAGGTTCCTTCACATGATCCTTAAGTACCTGCCTTATACGCCTCCAGTCTGTTGGTCTAAGAGCTCCTGATTGTTCTTCTTTGTCTGTATAAGTGTTGTTGACTTGTTTGAGTACAGCAGAGGCGTCAGGGGGCCATATCCCTGTGGCTGCAAAGGAGTTGACGATTGTTGACTCCTGAAATGAGCTCTGCCACGCCGCCCAGAACAGGTGTAAGAAGTTTGATTTAGTGACTGGAGAGGTCCCCTGACTGCTTTGGAGGAACTGCGTAAGCTCATTTGAGTATGCTCGTGCCAGAGGTGAGAACAGGCAAACGTCCAGTGGCTGGAGCCTGTGTGTTGAGTGAGGGGGAAGGATCATCACGAGTATCTTGCGTTGGTTGGCGTACTCAATAAAGTCAGGGGTAACGTGGCTCCCGTGGCCGTCAAGTATCAAAAGACGATACTTTCTCCGTGCTGTGGCCTTAGTAGCGCGATCGAACACCTGTTCAAGCCAGGCAAGAGCTATCTCGTTGTTGCTCCAGCCTGTACTAGATGAGCTGACAAAGACTGAGTGTTCCCCTGGCTTGATATCCTCCACCCAGCCTGAGTATATAGCTTGATTGGCTGCTGGGTATATGAGGCTTGCTGGCAGGGCTTCCCCTGAGGCACTTATGCAAGCAATAAGCGTGATCCACTCCCGTGAGCCGTCTTGGAGAGTACCTCTGACTTGCTTGCTGTCCCACAGTGGCCGGGAGAACACTCGTTTTGCACGTTCAAGTACCCCGATCATGAAGCCCTTCTCATCCATATTGTACATGTGCTGAGGCTCAATGCTGTACTCAGCTATCTTGCTGTGTAGAAGTGTGAAGTAGGCCTCAAAAGAAGCCCCTGAGTCAGCTTGGTGGCGATTGCGATCCTTCCCTGTTGCCCATTTGGTGACCAGTTCAGCTGTGTGACGGTGGAGGAAGCGAGTAACCCAGCTATCAGAGACGCTGCTACCAGCTACTTTAGACGCGTAATTTCGGATTTGAAGCCTGTTAGGAGGGAATCCGTCCTCAGTAAGCTTATTAATAAGCTTAATAAGCTCTTGTTCTTCAGTGTTGTTGAGTTTCCGTTGGTTAACTGCTTTGACCTCCCTAGAAGTTGAAACCCCTTTGTGCCTCCGCGCTAACGTAGACCGATCAACTCCCTTTGCTTTAGCAAACTTTGTGTATGAAAGTTGTTCTTTATGATTGCGCAAATCGAATTCTGTAGCCGCTTCTTGAATTGAGTCCATATTGACTGAGCTATGGGGTGTTGAAGATGGGGTGCGATTTGCTTAGCGGGGCGTTACGCGATGGTGGGCGTCACGCGCACGGACTCGGTAAGCTGAGCTATGCTGTTAAAACAAGAAAAGAATATACACACTCTTCTCAAGATTCCACACCTACAACCCCCGCACCCAACCGTGCGACACTTATCTATTACAGTCTAATAGCCCAGTAGTAGCGGATTACTAATGCGACACTATATCCTGAACTAATTAATAACCTTGAGGTGCGCGCTACAGCAGGCTGAGATGCACTTGCAAAGCGAACTGCGGCTGCTGAAGGATGCCCATTGTCGCTTATGGATCGACATGCAGGATACAACATTGCTGAAGCGAGATTTTGGTATAAGTTCTGATCAGGTCAAGATTCTGCAGGGATTTGCTTTGTTCCACCTCGATTCGCAGCTCTTGGGGATGAAAGCACCTGGTTTGGACATTGTTGTGCAATCTTCTGAGGAAGATGTGCCAACACACGCCCTCCGGTCGATCGAAGCAGCACTATACACATTGAACAAACATGTTCACGCCCTTTTGCTCATCTCACGAAAATTCCACCGCACGAGTGCGACAAAACGGAGTAATCGGCTCCAGAATCTTGACAACCATAATCAAACGTTCTGCTCGCTTCAAACATGGCTAAAGACGTACAAAGCCACAGATTTCTCCAGAATGCAGACAAGCAATAACGACCGATACGCGCGTAGGGTTTTACTCCAGCAATACGAAATGGCGTTCACTGAGTGAAATCAGAGTGGCGGCACTCCCGAATCTGGATATACGTCCAAAGACGGGAGATTCCTCCCAATACAGGATCGTTCGGCGGGGATGTGGCATGTGTGCTCTTCACTACCTGCAGCTAAGGGTGCTAGTATCGGCGATGGATTAGCTACCCCGTTTTTCTTACAGCTCTCAAGTACCGTAATCGCAGTATTCTATTGCAAGCATTTAGGCTACTTAGTATGATTCCACACACACACAGAGCAGCTGGAATTGTAGATTGATGTCCAAGATTGTCATGCAAGTTGAAGCCTTGGTTGAAGTTGCGTACATCGATTGCTGCGAAAGGACCAATCACCAAATCAGCAACATAGCGACGGGCACTGGCATCGAGGATTTGCCGCACTTGACCTTGAATATGATTCGTGACGAACAGATCGGTTCCTGAGACGTCTCCGCGAACGCATTGAACCTTCGTTGCAAGAAGTGAAACGACAAAGGCCAGATGGAAACGTTTGACCACTACTTCAAGCTTGCAAGGTAGACTGAGCCAACATAGCCACTCATATTGCCGCTTGGCGAAGTCATCATGTACCTTAGCGGTATACAAAGCTTGACGCTCGAGGATATCGTTTCTGAGTTCTTCCTGCGTCCAATTTCAAAGTTTCTCTCCCAACTCTCGATCCCTGGACAGCGCGCTACCTTTGCCCAATACACCAACATCCATGATGACGTCGACTCAGACCAGATCAAGAGGTTCATATCGCTTCACCCCGATTCGCGGCCTTCTGGGACGACAGTCCTTAGTATAGACTTCGTGTTGTAAGTATTTGGTGAAGATATCTTCGCGATCAGAATAAATACCTGGCGAGTTGAAGGGTGGGTGTCGTGGGTCATGTGCGCGCGGTCGGCTGAGGTGAATGTGGTTAAAGTCTATCATAGTGGACTGAAAGCGTTTTGTAATCATCTGATTACTTATTTGCATAGTACTGAAGGCATGTTGTCGTCGCGGAACGCAGCGTAGGTCTTACCGTCGTTATACATGAGCTCACAATACCGCCTCATCGACTTCCCGATGTTCAGATGGCTATATTTCGCCAGTGCTGTGTTCAAGTAGATTGTTCGACGTAACGTCTTTGCAATGCAGAGGGGAATTTGTTTCAGGGCTTGGCGGGTACGAAACATGATGTCCGTTGGCGTGCCCGTCAAGCGGCACACCTAAGGGATCAGGCATGACAGCCAATAGTCCTTTTAGTATCTAGGCTTCGTTGCCCCGATTACTTAGCCTGTACATAAGTACTTTGAAGCTCTACTTCGTTAGTACCACTGTGCTAGTGCACTTGGACCTGACAAAGCCTTAAGACCCCTCCCTATACCTAAGCACAAAGTGGACTAGAGCTAGGCCTAAATCTGGATGACTCATCAAAATCACAAGTGACTCACCTCGCCATGTTCTTAATATCAACACTTCCGATTTAACCCCTTATTGTCATCCGGTCACTGACTTCCTCCTTCCAAGACCTCTGGCTCCTACCTAGGTAGCAAAATGCCGACTTACACCACCCTGATAATCCCCTCGTCTCTATCTGCAGAATCTCTCACCCTGCTCGCCCACAAGCTCCGGGCTTTTAAGCTCCACGCCCTCCTTTCAGACCCAAACGCCTTCTCCCAATCTCACGCTACGGAGTCCCAGCTCACGCCTGCAGCATGGAAAGCCCGGGTTGCGGATCCGGATTTCAGGATCGTGGTGTGTATCGTCGACAATGCTGGTTCACTTGACTTGCAGTCTGGTGCTGGCGTAATCGACTCAGGGCCAAGTAGCCAGGGTGTACTAGAGCAAGACTTGACAGTGCAACGGCTAGTGCAAGCCGAGTGGGCTGGCACATTCACGCTCGTTGGACCCGTCGCGCGCGAGGCTTGGCTGTACCCGGGCTCCGGACAGCCAGAGCCGGCTGCGGACAGCGCAGAGACGCGCTGGCATCTGACGAGTCTGTTCGTGCTGCCGGAGCACCGTGGGCAGGGGCTGGCGGCTAAGCTCACGCGAGCGGCTGTACAAGCAGGGTCCGCGGCCTCTATAGCGCTGGCCAGAGAAATGGAGAATGAGGGCGCCGATGGGAACGTGAGAGCGCCAACGCGGTTCAGACTGATTGTGCACCCAAAGAACAAGCCAGTGGTGGGCTTGTATGAGAAGTTGGGGTTTATTGTAGGTGGGTTGTACACGCAAAAGGAGGCGATGACGGCTATGAGGGATGCAGCTGGAATTTCCACAGGCGTTGGGAGCGAGAAGTGGGACACTCGGTCAGCGATCGGGATGGAGTATTTGATCTAGAAGAACAGTAGGCGAAAATGCATAAAACAAGTACTTATGCAAACATAGACATATATTATAGCAGCACAATTAAACAATCTCTATAGTACTAAGATATTTAAAATTTTATTTGTTCCTAGTTACTTAGTATAACGTACCGTGTCCGTGCGTCAAATGCGCGGATTCATCAAATGCGCGGAATTGACCTCACCCGCATCAGATAGTATGAGGCTCGTGAGCCACCCACAACAGCTATTATCGTGAGGTTTTGTGGTGTATCAGTAATTCATTACTTGCAAAAAAGATGCGCTACTTGAATTTTGCTGGAAGCTTGACGTTGCGGCCACGTGATGTTGTTTTGTGTGACAGCGATGGGGGCGGCGGCGGAGGAGCAGCACCCACAGCATCGTCAATATCGACACATTTTTGACGCTTTTTTGACCCAGTAGCTTGTGAAGCCTTCCTCTTGCCCTTTTGGGGCAATTGTATGGCTTTTGCAGCGTTGCGCTCCTCCTTCTGACGCTGTTGTTCTGCCTTGCGTTCAGCGACTCCCTTGGCGCGCTCTTCCCTCTCCTTCCTCCGCACCTCAGCAGCTGCTTCACGCGCCACACGCCTCTGCTCCTTCTCCGTCTCCTTCACAAGCCTCCTAGCAGCTGCTACCTCCCGCTCGTCTGCTTTCCTAAGCTTTTCTTCCATATCCAGGCGCTGAACGACGTCATATCGGTGCTCAGCTTCACGGCGCTTGCTCGGTGACCACAAAACAGCTCCACCATGGTATTCTTGGCGTTGTTGGAGAGGCAAAGGATACGACTTCTTAGAGTGCTTCTTCTTCCGTTGTAGCGAGGTTCGGAGGCCTACAATCTCGTTGTGGAGGAGCTCGTTTTGTATAGAGATGTGGTGGAGTGAGCGCAGGATTTTCCGCGTATCCTTACTGGTCTGATCGGTTGATATATTGCGCACAAGCGATTCAATCTTAAGCCAATCCTTGCCACTGTATACTGAGGTACCTGAGCTAGCTTCGGATGAGTCCTCGGAGTCCTCGTGGGTGAATTTGTCGACGATAATGCTAGGGTTGAGGGGTGCTATACCTGTTATATAGGAGGACCTCAAAACCATCTCTTTTGTGAATGTAGCCACCCAGGCCTTCCAAAACAGGCCAAAGAAGTCGCTTTTCTTTACAGGGAGCAAGCCCTGGCTCTCATGTGTAAAGATGGTGAGGTAGTGCTTGTAGCTAGATGACAACGGCTTGAAGCACACAACGTCTAATGGCTGAAGCGTGTGAGTTGAATGAGGAGGAAGGATACACAACAGGATCTTGTTGTCATCACAGTAAGTGATAAAATCCATTGTTACGTGTGACCCATGGCCGTCAAGGATCAATAGCTGCCACTTCCTCCGTGCTTTGGCCTTGGTGTAGCGATCAAACACCTGCTCAAGCCAGGCAAGTCCTATATCGTTGTTTGACCATCCCGTAGGGCTCGTTGTGAAGTGTACTGAGTGTTTTCTGGGATCAATATCCTTCACCCAGCTCGATTGGACATCTTTTCCAGCAGCGGCGTAGATGACTCCAGGCGGCAGCACTCCTCCATCGGCACACACACAAGCTATCACTGTTACCCAATCGCGATTGCCATCCTGGAGGGATGCTCTGACCTCTCCCTTGTCAAATTTCCTCTTACTAAACACTCGTTTTGACCTGCCGATAATGCCAGTCATGAAGCCTTTCTCATCCATGTTGTACGTGTGTGCCGCCTCAACGTCATATTGTTGAATCTTGTCATGCAGCAGCTTGAAGTATTGCTCATATTTAGCTGCAGAGTTAGCGTTGTGACGAACAGAGTCCATAGCGGAGTTCCATTGTGATGTGAGTCGGTCATGGTGCTTGTTGATAAAGCGCGTAACGGCACTCTCGGAGACCTCCTTCTGAGCTACAGACGACATGAAGTTTTGTATCATCTGCCTTGTAAGTTGTAGCCGACGCTCTGAAAGCTCTTCTATGTATCTTACAAGGTCCGTCTCCTGTTGTGGGTTGAGGTTTTGCTGCTCTGTTGAGACCTCGTTGCGCGGGTGCGTCTCAGCTCGGTGGCGGCGCGTCAAAGTTGAGCGCACAAAACCATACTTTTCGGCAATTCTCGTATACGGGACCTTTTCGCAAGGTTTCAATTCAGCTACCTCTGCAAGGGCTGATTCGAGTGACATGGTGGCGTTGAGTTATCATGGGTTGCAGTATCACGCGTTTGGGAGATTCCGCGCATTTGGTGAATCCGCGCATTTGACGCACGGACACGGTACCCCACAGGCGAGCGGATCAACGGGCGAGCGAATCACTTTTGCCAAGACCCTACCAAAACCGGACCCATTATGGCCCAAAACACCACACTCTGGCCCTGCAAGGTGCTGCGCGGCCTAGAATATTATTCAGAGACCTCTTCTACATCTTGCTTACACGTTCGCGCGTTGTGCCCTGTCTGATTGCACCTTCCACAGCGCCTTTGGGTTGGCTCACCCTCTTGACCGCGCACCTGCTTCTTTGCCCTCTTTCCACCACTACGCGACCTAAACTCTTTTAGAGTTGCTATTTGCTGGCCATCCTTAACTATTAGTGTCCCTTCCTTCTAAACCCGCTTTCTTTTGTGTGATTTTCGTCGCATAGCGGCCTCATTAGCCGCTCGAAGCTCGCTGATTTCCTGCTGAGCCAAAACTAGCTTGTGCGCAATAATTGCAGCCCCCTTTGACACCTTCTCAAACGCCTCAACTATAGACGTAGGGGAGCTATCTACATGCCTCTGAATTCTTGTCTTTACAAGCGTTGATTGCGACCCAAGTTCTAGGGTATTGCTTGGGGTTTGTGACTGCCAGGGCACGTTGTTGGCAGGGAGTGGTGGTGATGGAGTCCGAAGCTTCACATCAAGGGCTAATATGACCCGTTCTGGGTCAAAGAGGACCAATCCAGCACCTCGGAACCCTCCTTGGATGTTGCTGGCAGTAAATACTGCATTATAGGCTGCTTTAAAGCATGGCAGGAACTCAGTCTTAGTAAGGTAGGTGATCCGGTTGCGCATGAGCATTTCAGCTTAGCGCCCGTATGCCTTCTTCAAAGGGGCAAAACAACCCACATCAAGTGGCTGTAGGAGGTGGGATGAGTGTGGAGGCATGCATAGGGTAACAATCTTGTTATCCTTGCAGTATTGTTGGAATTGGAGCGATTCGTGGCTCTCGTGGCCGTCGATAACCAGCAGTCGGTAGGTACCAACAGTACGCTCCTTTGTATGCCTGTCAAAGTGCTTCAACCACTCTAAACCAAGCTCATTAGTAGTCCAGCCGTTACTGGAGACTCCAATGACCCAACCCTGGGGCAGGTCTTCCTCCTCGTACCAGCCAGAGAGGTGTTGGCGGGCTTTGAAGATAATGAAGGGCGGAATAGCCCATTCTTTGGCATTAACGCCCTGTATGACTGTTGTCCACTCGCGGTTGGCTGCCTGGACTGTCTTTGGTCTTCCTCGTCTCTTTGAAGCTGTAACAACTGCTCCTGTAGAGATCTGGCCCATCATGAAGCCTGTCTCGTCGAAGTTGTACGTGTCGTCATCCTGGATGCCATACTTGGCTTTGATGTTGGCTACTAGGCTGAACCAGCCCTGCACAACCCCAGAATCCTCGCAGAGGGCTCGCTTGTAGTCATACCTGCGATTGAACTTCACTTTAAGCTCTGGTTGACGCTTTACGAACGTACTGGGCCAATTTGTGCCAACAGGGCCCAGATTGCGCTCAGCGCGCAAAGAATTAGCCATATCAGCTACAGCAGCCAGACGAGGGGGAAATCCTCGCGCTACCAGCTCAAGTATGTGATCAACAATCACCCGCTCCTTAGTATTGGTCAGGCTCCGTGAGTTAGTGTCGCACGGTTGGGTGCGGGGGCTGCAGGTATAGGATCTTAAGAAGAGTGTGTATATTTAGTTTAGTTTAGTTTAGTCATCCTACTCGGTTTCAGCCGCGTACTGCGCAGCTATGTCCGGAGTGACAGGCTGTGGCAGACAGCGGACGCGGTGCGGACGTTGATCCGCGCCGCCCCACTTCATCCCTTGAACGAGACCAGCTGCCCCCGTAACCTGCCGTTTTCCATCAACCACTATCTACAATTTGCCTGGCAGCTCATCTAGATACTGGTTCTACTGACTGTATGCCGTGATTCTAGGCTCTTAGAGGCGCGTTGCCTCGTCTATCGCGTCCGCTGTACCTACAGTCTCCCCCCAGCGCTCGGCGTCGTCTGCGTATCTCTAATCCCCATATGCCCAAGGATCTGCGTCTGCTTCATATACTGGACGGCTTTGGTAGCTAGCTGCGGCGTGCTCAGGATGGTCCTGAGGCTGTGTCGTCCGGAAAGGTTGGCGAAGATGCGGTTCCGGAGGTCCTTGTGCTTGCTGCAGCGGAGGAGGACGTGCGCGACGGTCTGTCGCCTCTCTCCGCAGCTGCAACGGGGGCTGGTGATGTCCGGAACATGGCGATTGAAGAGGAAGTCGTTGAGACCGATCTTCTCGGTCCGCAGCTGCACCAGCAGCGCGCTCTCCCGCTTGCTGAGCCTCTCGTGGAGCTGTAGCACCTTCTTGGTGGGCACTGGCGTGTGTCTGTACGTCGCGCGGCCTTTCTTGTCTTCCCTCCACGCGCCGATCCACGCTCTCTCTGCCTGCGTCTTGCACCATCTTCTGAGCGTTGTCCTGAGCGGGTATAGCTGTGCGGGCGTGTCTGCTGGCTGCTGTCTGCGGCCGTTCTCTCTCCATCCGGTGGCTTCCTTGGCAGCCTGGTCGGCGGCCTCGTTTCCAGGTATGCCCACGTGGGCAGGGATCCATCGGACAGCCACTGAGTATCCTTTGTCCTGGAGCTCCAGAACCTGTTGCGCGATGTCCGCGAGGATGTACGCGCCTGATCGCCCTTCGGCTTTGGCTATTGACCAGATGGCGGCTTGGTTGTCCGTGTATATGGCAATTTGTTTTCGTTCGCCGTCTCTGTCTGCATACTCCTGCGCGATCTGCAGTGCGAGGCTGATGCCTTGCAGCTCCGCTGCGTATACTGTCGACAGTGTGTCGGATCCCATATGTACGGATAGCGTCTGTTGTGTTAGCAGGCACACTGCTGCGGAGCCGATCTCGCCCTCGATGCCGCTGCCATCTGTATAGATGCTGAGGCTCTTGTTTGCTGCGCATTCTCGATTATGGTGCTTACGGGCCTCCTCCGCATCGTTGTCAATGTAGGTGTGTGGCCCTCGCTGCCACGGCGGTGTGATGAACGGAGGGATGGGCTCTTGCTTGTCAAGATCGCGCACCTGCTTGCTCCTTAGTGCCTCGTAAGCTTTTTGCCAGGGGCTCTTGTGTGCCCTGTAGTTCTTGTCAATGACCACTGGTACCGGTTCGCGTGGCTCGTAGCACGCAGTCTGTGCGATGGTCCTAGACGAAGACAGTCGAGTGACGACGTCCGCGTTGTGCTTCCAGATCTGCTGCTCGATGGGAAGAAGGAATGTCTCCACATCCAGTGCGACCCTTGATGTCGCTCTGTAGGCGCCGCATATGCTTCTTGCTGCTCTTGCTTGTATGCTGCGCAGGGCGTCGACCGTCTTGTGCGTGTAGCCGCGCTTCTTGTCGTTGAGGTTGGCATTGGACCAGATGGAACACGCGTACATCATCTGTGGCAGCGCGATGGCTTCGTACAGTCTGCGCATGTCTTGCAGTCGGACGCCCCAGGTGGAGCTGCCTAAGCTGCTCAGCGTGTGCACTGTGCGAGTTGCCTTTTGTCTGACCGTCTCTACATGTTCTCTCCACTTCAGCTTGGTGTCAAGGGTCAAGCCTAGGTACTTGCACGTTGGTGACGGCTTTATCTCGCCCCACTCTGTCTGGATGGCCGCGTCGACGTTGATGCGTTTGCGCGATCTTGTGAAGTGGGTCAGCTGGAACTTGTCAGGAGCGAACACTGAGGCATGTGTGGTTGCCCATCGCTGTGCTTTCTCAAGTGTTGTGCCCAGTATCTCGCACGTTCGTTCTGTGGTCTTGCCCCAAGCGAGGATGGCCACGTCGTCAATGTATCCTGTAGACATGGTATCTGTCTGCTCGTTGCACTGGTCGACCAAATCGGCGTTGTAGAGGATATAGAGCAGAGGGGAGAGGGGCGAGCCCTGCGGAATGCCCGTGTTAATTGCGTAGTCGTTGGACGTATATCCGTCGACCAGAATATGCGTGTGTCTGTCGCTCAAGAAGCTTGCTATCCAGCGCACTGTGTTCTCGTCGACCTTCCGCTTTCGCAGGTTGTGAAGCAGCCGCTTGTGAGATACGTTGTCGAAGGCTCCGGACACGTCCAGCAACAGGAGGCTGGCCACCTGGCCGTCTTTGCCGTTGTTCCACTGTTCGTAGATCTTCGCTGTGACAGCGTGTAGTGCGTGCTCGGTAGATCGATGCTTCCTTCCACCCATGTGGGTCGGTGGTAGCACGTGGTGGGTCTCAACGAGGTAGCTCAGTCTCCGTGCCACTACCGCATCCATGACCTTGCCGATTGTGTTGAGCAGTGCGATGGGCCGGTATGCTTTAGGTGCTGCGTAGTTGGCTTTACCAGGTTTGCGCAGGACCGCTGTGATAGAGGCTCGGAACGAGACCGGGCAGTAGCCCAGCCGTAGGCTTTGGTTATAGATTCTCGTCAGGTGGGCTGCAATCAGATCGATGCCGGCTTGCAGCGCTTTGTTTATGATGCCATCCGGCCCTGGAGCCTTGAGGGGCGATGCCGCTCGTATCGCTGTGCGCACCTCCTTCTCCTCAATCAGTGGCATGTCAATCTGGCCGCTGTACGCAGCGTGCTCTATGTCTCCCAAGTCTGCTTCAGGTGGCGTTGGAAAGAAGACGTCTCGAAACAGCTCAGCTTTGTCTGCAGGGTCGATGAGTTCTTCTTGTGTGTCAGGGTGATGTATAGTTGGTATGGATCTGGTGGACTGGTCGTGCCTCGTGCGTGCCCACTTCGCTAGCTTCCATAGCGCGTCTGGCGACTCAGATGCCCGCTCAATACGGTCTCTGTGTGCTTTACGCAGTGCCTTTCTAATCGTCCTCGCTTTGTGATTCCTTGCGGCGCGGTATGCTTCCCACGTCTCTTCTGTGTGGTGTCGGCTGTGTGCTCTCTTCAGTCGTTTTGTCTCAGCGAGCACTGCTCTGCATTCCTCAGTCCATCCCTCGCGTGTATAGGTGGAGGGATGAGTCTCGGGCACTGCTTCGTGTATCGCGTCCTGGATTGCTGCTGTCACCTCAGCCGTGTAGGAGTCAAGCGCTGTGTTTGTGAGTGGTCTTCGAAGAGGAGGCAGAGAGCGCCTCAGCGCTTTCGTATACAGTTTCTCGTTCAGTCTTTTCCAGTCTTTCCGCGGCTTCTTCTCAAGACATTGCACTGTGAGATCTAGCGTTGTGCTTATAGGCAGATGATCTGAGTCGTGGTCTAGGCTCCTGTCTACTTCGCTTTTGATGACTTGCTCAATCAGCCCTGTTGTAACAAGACAAAGATCGATTGTAGACTGCGATCGGCCTTCTTCGTACGTTACTGTGCCTGGTGGGAGGGTGTTGTGGAGCGCAAAGTCCCCTATGATGTCTATTAGGTCTTCTGATTCAGGATTAGTGACCTCCCTGTTTAGTCCTCCCCATAAGGGGTGGTGCAGATTGAAGTCACCAAGTAGCACTTGTTCGTTTGTCTGGTAATGCCTTAGCGCCTCCCGCACCTGCGGTATTGCACTCTGCCGGTTGTTTGAGGTCTTTGGCGGGTTGTAGACGTTGTGGACAATAAGCTGCTCTTGGCTTTGCTGATCGTCTGTTAAGTCTATGTTAATAATAATAGAACAAATGTCTCTTGTTCGCTCCTCAAAGCGCCACTTTGTCTGATCTATTCTCTTGTTAATGAAGAAGCAGACCCGTGCTTGGCCTTCCGCGTCTCCTGCTGGGTAGCAAAGGTGGAACCTATCCTTGGCTGGGTGATGAGTGGTGGCGGAGTACGGGTTCCTCCACGGCTCCTGGATGGCGATGATGTCGAAGTCGTAGATCGCCTGATCGCGCAGCAGCGACGCCATGACCATGTCTCTCGACTTCCTTACGTTGTACTGTAGTATGTTCAGTCTGTTGTGTCTATTCATGCTTCGTTGTCAGAGTCGATTTCCATGTGCTGGCTAGTGCCGCTCTGTGTCTGCTGCGTGCTGTTCCCGGTAGCTTCCATGGCCCTCCGGGTAGGTATGACGTGCCTCTGCGGCCTTTGGCTGCCGTTCGCGTGTGTTGGCTGGTTGTGCTGCTCTGCTGAGTCAATGGTAGTTCCTGCATTAGTCCTCTTCTGTCCTCGTCCAGTTTGCGATCGGTTCCTGGTGATTGGTGCTGGCTGCGTCGATGCGGGAGCTTGGGCGAGTCTACTCCGTCGGACAGAGGTGGCCGACGCCTCCAGTGGGATGTTGTTCCTTGGTGTCTCCGCGACTGGGTGGTAGTATGGGCGTACGTCGTATGCAGCCCTTGCTTTTGCCCTCTCCTCCTTCCTGGTAGGGCACTGGTAGCTCCACGCTTCGTGTTCGCCTCGGCAGGCGGCACACTTCCTGGGTACGTTCCGGTCGAGCTTGGACGGACAATCCCTGCTCTCATGTTGTTGCGCGCAGTAGCCACATGCGATTGTTGCCTTGCACTGGGTTCCTATGTGGCCGTAGTGTTGGCACTTGAAGCACTGCTTCACTCGGCACTGTCGCTCGTATCGCTCGCACTGGAAGACCTCGCCCTGCCAGATGAGGCCCTCGTCAATGATCTTGTTAGCGTCCTCTGCCTTGCTGAACTCTATGATGACGCTGGAGGCGGCTTTCGTGGGTGCGTTGCGTGTCAGCCACCCGACGTACTTGATCTCTGCCTGTGGGATGAACGGCTTGTTGTCCAGCAGTAGCTGATCCCTCGTCTCCTCAAACCTGTCCATGTCTATTGTGCTGGTGCGCATGCCGTGTGCGATGATGCCGTAGGTTGTAATCCGCAAGGTGGCCCTGTTGCCGATGCGGTGGACCCAGTCGTCAGCGAACTGCTTTAGTGCTTCTACTTCTTTGTTGGTCGCCGTTCTGATGCTAAGGTCGCCGCTTCTTAGCTGGTTTGAAGAGAGCACCTTGATGCTGTTAATGTTTTCGTTTCTGCTTTGCGCGATGGCGCGCTCTACATGCGCGTTAAGGTTGCGCGGGTTCATCGCCCGCAGGCTGAGCACTGTACTGGGGTCTCTAATGGTCACAACGACTTCACGCTGCGTCTGCATAGGAGCCATTCTGGGAACTTGTGTATTCGCTGTACTTGCTAGCGGTGCGCCCCTCGCCGCCATCGCAGCGTAGCTGAGCACGCCACCAGTCTGTGGTCCTGCGTTTTTGATCTGTCTTGCCATCTGCAGATTGGCCTTACCTACCTCTACCGCCTCCTTGGCTGCAGTCCTAGCTTCCTCTCCGTTCCTTATGTTTTGTTGTACGTTTGTGGCGATTGCGTAGACGGTATTAGCGGTGTTCTTTATTTCGGTCTTGAGTTCCTGCTTGACAGCATTAAGCATTCGCGTGGTGTTGTCGGAGGACGCCTTGGCCTCAGTTTGCAGGATGCTAAGCGCGTCGCACACCGTGCTGAGGTCAGGCGTGTGTTGCACTTTCAGTATAAACGTCAGCGTGCCGTGTATAATGACCTTGACGAGGTCTGCTGGCACAGGCTGGCTTTGCGTGCGATCGATACAGGCCAGCGCGTCCTGAAGGTAGGTGCTGAGGCGTGTAGCGTGCTCGCGGAATGGGGTGGGCCACGTGGGCTGCTGAGGCCACGGTGTCGCCATGGCACGTCAGACGCAGTGGGCTGCTGCGGCTGGGTGCTGGCTAGTCAATTGGCGTCAAGAGCGACCGTTTGAGCGCGAAAATACGAGTGAATTCCAAAAATCGAGTTCTCGCTATGTGTGGTGTTTTCAGTGTGTATATTGTTGTATTGTTTCAGCATCATAGCTCAGCTTATATCTAGGCCCTTGCGCGGCACGATTAGTAACACAGTTTAGGTTCACGACAGCGCTTGGCCTGCGACAGTTAGCTATAGAATTGGCTCGTGAAGGTCGTCCGGCGCGTCGGTCGCTTAGTGTCTGTAGGGGAGCTCTATATATAGCTGCAGCGCGCCGTAGGGAGAGAGTTGTGTCTTATTTAAGAGCTTAAAGCGCAAGCTGTATTTAGCGTTCTTTTAACGCGTCTAACTGGTGTTGTTAGGGCGGCATTGGTGTAGTGAGGGTGGTTTGGTGGGGTCTTGGCAAAAGTGTCCGACTCGCCCGTGGGGTACGTTATTAGTAGAGGAAAGGTATATTAGTGTAGTCTTAGCAAAAGTACGCTACTTGGTATACTGCGCCGCTTAGTGTACATCTATGCTAGGTAGTAGATTTATATAGCAAGATTTTATTAACGCTTTGTACGGCTGAATGGCGCACCCCACTGAAATGGCGCACCTTGCCAAGACCTCACTACTTTCAACCACCACCAACAACGTCGCAACAAATTAATCTTGAATTGCTTCCTCGTGGAGAGAGAATTGACCTTGCTATCAAAGCTATGAAATCAAACGCGAATCTAAGCCAGCGACGCGCTGCTGCTGTCTACAACGTGCCTGAAACTACCCTTTAAAGGCAACGCGCCAAACCAGCTTCTCAACGCGTTGTCCACCCTAACGCGTGTAAGCTTACAAGGCAAGAAGAGGAGGTGCTTATTCAATACATAAGGAAGCTTGACGCGCGAGGCTTTGGCCCTACGCTTGCCTACGTGCGAGAGATAGCTGATCAACTGCTGGCTGCTCGCAGTGCAGGCAAGGTTAGAGAACACTGGGTCTACCGGTTTATCAGACAGAAACCTAAGATCAAGTCTTAGATTTCTAGACTAAGGGATTACTGGAGAGTCCTGTGCAGCGATCTAGCTATTATTAGTCCCTAGTTTAACCTTATACGCAATGTCAAAGCTAAGTACGGCATCCTAGACCAAGATACCTACAACTTTAACGAGACTAGGTTCTAGATAGGCGTTAGAGGGTCAGTTAAGGTAGTAACTACTTCTAAGAGACGTCTTACACCACTCAGCGTCCAGCCTAGCAATCGTGAGTAGATAACTCTGATCGCTTGTATCAACGCGATGGGCTAGTCTATCCTACCCTTCTTTATCCTTAAAGCAAAGCACCACGACAAGGCCTAGTACGTTAACAACCTAAAGGATTAGAGGATTAGGGTTAGCAAGAATGGCTGGACCTCGAATAAGCTTGGCCTTGCCTGGCTAAAGCACTTTATCCAGCATACAGAGGCTGCTACTGTAGGTAGCCATTGGCTGCTAATTATTAATAGCCACGAGAGCCATAAGTCACTCGAATTCCAAAACCTCTGCGAGGAAAGCAAGATTATTGCTCTCTACATGCCTCCGCACGCCTCTCACATCCTGCAGCCACTTGACGTTGGGTGTTTTGCCCCGCTAAAGCAGGCGTATAAGAAGGAAATTAAAAGCTTAGCAGACAGTTACATCACCTATGTAGACAAAAAGACCTTCTTAGCAACGTTTTAACTAGTATACAACAAGGCTATATTAAAGAATAACATTATATCAAGCTTTAAAGCAACTAGCTTGGTTCTACTTAACCTAGAGGTGGTGCTGTCAAGGCTTAAAGTCAAGCCTCGCACGCCAACACCGCCTCTACCAGGGCCTACTAACTGGCAACCTAAAACACCAACTAACGCGATTGAAATTAACAGCCAGACAACGCTAATAATTAAGAGGATAAGGGAACATAAGAGTTCCTCTCCTGACTTAATTATTAAGATGGTTCTGCAGGTTAAAAGGGGGTCTGTAAAGAGGGACTATTCGCACACGCTGCTTGAGGCAAGGATAGCTAAGCTTAAGCAGGTAAATGAGGCTGCTTCTGAGCGTAAGAAGCGCAAAAAGAAGCGGATTTAGGAAGGCGGGACTCTCTCGCAGGCAGAGGCAGAGGAAATACTAAAGGAGATAGACGCTAAGGCTGAGGCACAAGAAGGTGGTGCGCAGGTAGGTAGCAGCAGTAAAAATAAACGTCGCTGTAAGACGTGCGGCAAGACTAGGCACAACAAGCGCACCTGCTAGAAAGATGTAGCAGAGACAGAGGATTAATCTAAGCCATCGCACGCCTGAATTGCTTGTTATAGTGTTGAGATATTAAGGTGCAAAGGTGAATGTGCGACAAAGCGCGCCATTTCAGTAGGGTGCGCCATTCAGCCGTACAAAGCGTTAGTAAAATTATTAAATAAGCTGCCTATTAATCTAGCTGAAGGTTGCTACTACTTATAGTTCCTTAATCTTGCTTCTAGTACCTATATTAATCTACGTTGTTTTATCGTATACGATAGTAAGATTGTTACTCTTAAGGTGCCTCGAATAAGTTGTGCCATAGCTGCGCTCGCTAAAGGTTTGATCCATGTCACCAAACGAGTAGCTGTTGTTTGGCTTATTCGAGTATGACGCCTGGCCTATCTGTCTGGTATCCAGAACCATCGGTCCACTCACCAGTGTATAGGTTGACAAGTCTGGCCTTCCCGAGGATGAAATCTGCAGACCACGATCAAGGGACGCATCGATCGTCGTATTGGACCCTGAGAAGGTGTAGGTTGTGTTGACCGTTATTGGGTAGGTATAGCTGAGTGTGTTGCTGAACTTTGGTGCACTCTTAAGAACGGTGGCTGAATTTCCGGCAGTTCTCTGGGTGTTCTGCTGGTGCAAGCCCTGATCGTCTAAGAAGCCAGTGTTGGCGTAGTCGAGACTTTGTATCCAGCTGCCAAAGGAGGATTTCACAGTGTGAGCGCGTCTGGCCGTCACACCGTAGGCGAGGGTTTGATTCGTACCATTGCTGCCTGTGAAGGAGGAAGTCGTCTGCACCAGAGGCGAGCTCGAGATGACAGGAGCTTCATGCGTGCCGTTGTACGGCTCGGAGCCGTAGAACAGGAATAGCTTGCCTGACACCAACCAGTAGCTATTGATGCTATTCTCAGAAAGGGTGGCCGGTCCGTTGCCACCATTGTCATCAATGCCTACAACCTTGATGGCAAAAGTGTGTGCATTCCCATCAAGAAGGTACGGCAGGAACGGAGTAATGTCAATCTCATAGTCCCGCAGGTCGTACGCATCTATACCAACTATGGGTCTCCAGAAGCCTGGCGCGATGCCTCCAGTGAAGACTATCGGGAATGGCCACGCTACTCCAGCCATGAGGCCGTCAATGAAAAGCTGGACCTCGCGGAAAGGGCCATAACCAATAAGACTGCCAACAGTCGGGTCGAAAGTGTCAACATCAGATTGGAGGGCATTTGTATACCAGAACTCCTCGTTGCTCTGGCCCGTAGCAGCGATGGAGACGGAGGCGTGAGTAACGTTCAGTGGGAGTACCTGATCTACGGTCGCATTATCCCCTGGAAGTGTGAAGATACTTGGCTGCCCACTGGAGCCTAGCTTAGGCGATATCGGTAAGATCAAATCAGCGTACGCGGAGGCATTCGAACCATAAGAGAACGTTGCAGTCAGCGTCGTGTTGAAAGCTCCGGTGTATGTCGAATCATATATGTTGTTCAAGCTGAAGATGATGTCTTGTGGCGACTTCCAGAGACTCAGGTACATGCTCAAATCTTTCTGGTACTTGAAGATGATGCCCGAGGCAGTGGGCTCGGCAGTTGAAGTACGCCAGACTTCGATGTCGCCTAGGTACATTTCTGCGAGCCGATCGAATTGGCGACCCGCGACTGTGACAGTCCAATCGATGATGATGCTATTGAATTCGCAGTCGGGTGGTGTGTACTCTCCAACAAATGGGACGCCGTAGGAGCTGGCAAATGTATGCACCATTAGGGTTTGCTGCACGTGACATTTTGTCGACTTAGGAATTGCCACTGGTTTGTACAGCTGGATAACATCCAAAGGACCTGCAGGCGCCGATGCAGGGCGGTTGGTGGTTGCTACTTCAAGAACCTTTCTTGGACGCGAGTGATGCGCGCTTGCTGCCTGCAACAGCAGAGCGAAGATTGAGAGCGAACGGAACCGCATTGTAAGTGCGACTCGAGAATATAATGATCGATTCTGGTTTGAATACGGTCAAATTTATGGCGATGAAGATAAATGCGACATACTCCAGCTTTCCATGTTTACTGCGCGTCAAGCTTGATCAATATAAGGATTATTGCGCGATTGCGAAAGAGGAAGGCGATAACAGTCTGATAAGTAATCCTGGAAACCGGAAATAGATAATGCTCTTATTTCGGCTGCGCGACGGGTGCAATCCTAGAAGAGCACCTGCACTTACGCTTCGTGATCATAGATGAGCAGTGGTGGCTATGTCGACGTATTGCCGGCGCGTTGTCGTAAAAGAGAAGGCGAAAATCTGGCAGCGCAACGCAATGCGTCGTTAATTACACCTCGGCAAGTGTGGGCTCCGTGTGGCGCTAGCGCCGGATGATCGACTATGAGGGCGCGTAGGCGAGCGTTATCTCTCCATCCAACTTCACACGTGCCTTGCATCTGCTGCACGCCATCCTGATTGTAGAAGGTAACATCTATAGCATGACGAATCAAAAATGCTGTGCACGCCTACCTTCCGCTGGGAGCTAAGCTGCCGACACGACCGCGTACTGCAGATCAAGCAACCGCGACAAAAGCATCGCGACCACTCACGGAGTACACACTCTTTGAGGCGACTATGACACTATATAAGACGGAAGGATTTCAGCCAAGAATCTCAAGCTTCGACAAGACAGCTAAGCTTTGCTCCACACCATTGCAGCAGTGATGTCTTCCGTACTCGCACTCGGCTTGCTTGTCGGTTCGGCAGCCGCTGCGGCATCCGCGTGCTCGGCATCTGCACCGCTCAGCTGCCAGAGTTCAGGTACCATTCAGAACACATGCTGCACGGAGGTCCAGGGACAGGTTCTGCAGGTACAGTTCTGGGACTCCAGCCCTGCTACCGGTCCGGCCAATTCGTGGACTATCCACGGCTTGTGGTAAGTGATCAACGTCGCGGTTGGCCCTTGTCGTTGTACTGACCCTGTTTGCAGGCCCGACAACTGTGATGGCACATACAAATCGACATGTGACAGCTCAAGAGCCTATACCGACATCAGCTGCACGCTCCAGGATAGGGGTGCTACGGATATACTCAACTACATGGAGAAGTACTGGAAGGACTACCAGGGCAAAGACGAATCATTCTGGCAAGCCGCTTGTCCCAACCCTGATCGCAACCCCGCACAACGCTAACGATATCCAAAGGGAACATGAGTGGAGCAAACATGGCACCTGCTACTCAACACTGAATCCTGGTTGTTATACCAATTACAAGGCTGAAGACGAGCTCATCGATTTCTTGAACACAACTATCACCTTGTTCAAAGACCTGCCCACGTACCAGGTATTGAATATGTATCCCTGATTCGCATTCGCCAGCTAAACCTCTCAGTGGCTTGCAAACGCCGGCATTACCCCAAGCTCCAGCAAGACCTACACCAATACGGCCATAACCAGCGCCCTCAAGGCCAAGTTTGGTGCCACGCCAATCTTGACTTGCACGAGTGGCGAATTGAATCAGATTCAGTACGCTTTCAATGTTCGCGGCAGTGTTGCGCATGGCAACTTTGTCCCTGTGAACCCCACTGGAACATCCGGCAATTGCCCAAAGACAGGTATTAAGTATCTACCCAAAGACCTCTCTACAACTCCTCAAGCCGACGAGGGTAGTTGTGGTTGAGCTGAGCGTCAGTGTAACTCACGGTACTCGTCCATAGTTGCCGTTGTTTTCATAGCACACCGATAGTGGTAAATGCAATTCTGAACCTCCACTTGATCAGGCGCAGAACATGACGCACTTAGTGTGAGGCATCCAACACCAACTAGGCAACCCCCTGATGCAGCCTGGGCCTAGGCTAAAGTGGCGAGGATCCGCGGAAGCAACACAGAACAGACACTTCAAATATCACCATTCTCACGACGTCTTCTGATGCCGCATGGAAGAGAGATATTCCCACCATGGCCCAATTCCGGACAACAAAAATCACTTCCCGTAGATTAACGGATCTCCCGCTGTTCTGGCTTGTGCAGAGCGATGACGAGCAAAGAGCAAACATCGAGGCAGCGCTAGACAAGCTCGTTGAAAAAATCATGACCGCAGATCCAGAGATCAAAAAGAAGAGGATCATCAGTGTGCCCTGACTGCGGAACTACACTGCGACCGCGGCTGATGTTCTGGCCACAGCTCGCGGGTTCGAAATGGGCGAGGGCCATATCCTCGGCATTGACGCACAAGGTCTCGAGGATGGAACGCTGTTGGTGTTCCATTATCTTGGTGAGAAACAGCAAGAGATCGGACGTGCAGGTCGTGAGGAAGCACTCCGCGTCCTCCTCAAGGTGCGACTCTACGCGTTCACGCTCGCAGAAGCATTCCGCGGTGCTCAATGGACAGCAATCACCATTCCGGATCGTAGCCTGGAAACAACATCCGAAGCCAATTACACGGTCTACACTCTTCCATCACACATCCCGGGCGTCACGAAGCTTCGAGAGAGTGGACGACATAATATTGTTCTCCTTTATCAACTTGACAGAGGAAGAGATGTGTGTGCTCAAGCATGACATTGGAGGTACCGCTGCCGAAGTAACTATCTACAATTGGCCACACGCACCTCCTGCGTCTCAGGCTGAGTCGTACAGCATCTTCCAAAGTGTGAAGCCAGAGGTCCCAGTCCAGGATGGTCAGACATTTGTCATGTTCATCGACGCTGCCCATCTCTCTGGACTACAACGTGCGCCGATTGTGGTGGTCGCTTGCGAGTCTGCGACGGAGGCTGCTCGCCAAGCTGGGAAGGATGTCGCCGATGATGGATCGCGCCTCTCGAAGCTGGAGCAGATGCGCCACTGTCACATCTACTTACACGCAGAGTACGCACCAGCGGTCAAATCACTCTGGCCGTTGATCTGGCCCCCACCAAAACGAGGCTATGTTAATAGTATTGCTGTCAATTACCCTCTATTATTGGCAGTAGCCATCGCTTCTTTGATCCCACGGGTTCTACTGCGACTGATTGGGGACATCCTGTCACGCGCTACCGTGTCCGTGCACTCAATGCACGCCGTCAGTCAATGCACGCGATCGCGATTTCGTCCCAACTTCGCACCCCCCACAACTCAACGCCACGATGACTATGGAAGAAGCCCTTGCAGAGCTAGATGCTCTTAACTCTAGCGAAGAAGTTTGCTACGCGACAATAGCTAAAAAGCATAGTGTTAATCGCTCAACGTTGTCGCGCAAGCACCGAGGTGTCAGCGGGTCGCGTGCAGAGGCAGGTTTAGCACGTCGCAATCTTCAACCAGAACAGGAGGCAGAGCTTGTGACGTATCTGGAGGGATTGACAGAGCAAAAGTTACCTCCTACAAGAGAGATGGTGCAGAATTACGCGTCTGATATCGCTGGACACCCTGTCTCCGAGAGCTGGGTCACACGCTTCCTCCACCGACACCAAGATGAGCTTACATCCCAATGGAGCACTTCTATGGATCGACAATGCCACGCTGCTGACTCTAGTGATAAGTACAAGGTGTACTTTGAACAGCTAGGCAGCAAAATCAACTTCTACGAAGTGGAGCCTGAGCATACGTACAATATGGATGAGAAAGGCTTCATGGTTGGAGCCGTTGGCAGACAGAAGAGGATCTTTAGCAGGAGGCTGTTTAAGAAGAAGCAGTTTAAGCAGATGCTGCAGGATGGTAATCGTGAATGGATAAGCTTGTTAGCGTGTGTATGCGCTGACGGCACAGCGTTGCCGCCAGCTCTCATTTACGCAGCTGACTCAAAGAACATACAAAACACATGGGTAGAGGATGTGAAGGTAGGAGAACATATGGCCTTCTTTGGAGTATCAGGCAGTGGCTGGTCAAACGATGGGCTTGGTCTTGCCTGGCTCCAGCAGGTGTTTGAGCGCTTCACAACAGCCAAAGCTCGGAGAAAGTACCGCCTGTTGCTTGTGGATGGCCACGGGAGCCACCTAACAGAAGAGTTTCTGGAGTATTGCCACAGGCATAAGATACTGTTAGGTATCTATCCACCTCACAGCACGCACACGCTGCAGCCGCTTGATGTGGTAATGTTTAAGCCTCTCAGCACAGCATACTCAAAGAAGCTGGCAACACGCCTTCACAAGCATCAAGGCCTAGTGCCTGTAACTAAAGCTGACTTCTTTGGCCTGTTCTGGGATGCTTGGGCAAGCAGCTTCACTGCAAAGAATATCTTTAGCTCGTTCAAGGCGACAGGTGTACACCCATTTAACCCCCACCGAACACCAATCTTTTGATTTCTGGGTTTCCTTCACAGAAGCCCCAAAAATCACAGCAAACGATCCGGCTCACTGCGGCCACTCTGGGAGTACCTCTAACGTCCGCCTAGGCCCCCTGCGCGACGCGCAAGGAGCTTAATAGGATGGCAGAGTCTCCCTCTTCCCAGCACACAGGGTCCCCAGACTACGAGATCCCCCAGCAGTTGTATACACGCGCTCCAAGACGGCCCCAGGAGGACATGCAGCACCATGCGCCCCTTCTGAGCAGCCAGAACCCCGGTGGGGGCGCTCCCAAACCTCGAGTCTCTGATGCCGTCCAACGCCACATCGCTGAGACTCAGCAAATTACCCAGCTATGGAACACCATCACTACTGCCTTCGCAGCAGCCGTAGATCAACACGCACAGGGCTACACTAACCCGCAAGAAGCCAGGATCGCACAGGAGCTGCAGCAGAGGGTCGTTCACGCGCTGACCTCCCTCTCCCCAAGCAACTCTCCCCCTAGCTCTCGCTGGAGCAGTGACACTAATCACAGCAACCCCGGGAGCCAAGAGTCAGGACGCCGCTCTTGGGCGGACGTAGCCAGAGACCCCCAAATCTCAGATAGGGGTGCCAACCGACCCCTGATCCCTGCTAAACCCCGGCCTGGTCCGTCGGCTAAGCCCAAAGAAGACGATCGAATCTTCATAGCCATCTCCAACCCAACAATGCGACTGCAACAACCCTCACCATTTGCGGTAAGACAGGCAGTTTGCAAGAGCATAGGAGGAATCACCCTGAGGGACATACCTGCCGCATCACCAATCAAAACAGGCTGGGCGATCACCCCAGCTAATAAGTCTATCCGGGACCAGCTTCTAACCCAAGAAAACCAGGAACTTCTAGCGAGAGCACTAGACGGAGACGCGGTAAGGGTCCCAGAACGCTGGATCAACTACGCAGTACAGGGAGTACCCAGTTCCCTTCGAACCCTCGACGGCACAGAACTACCCACGACTATCCAGCTAGTGGAGGAAGAGGTATGCTCGCAAACAGGCAGGCAGCCGGTCAGCTGCAGGGCCTCACGACATGGAGCCAACCACCGTGGCCTTACCACCTGGATCATCTCTTACAAGGAGCCAGTCCGCTCGTTCCGCCTTTTTGGTATCAGCGAGTACTCCAAGGTGATCAACAAGCACCCTACCATCCAGCGCCACAACCCAGGCTGCCAGGGCTACTGTAACGCTGCCCGATGCACCCAGGTAGCGCGCTGCGTGCACTGTGGAGACCGCACAGACAGACACCAAGGACCGTACGGGGACAACTGCGCCCACAAAGCCGTGTGCGCCAACTGCCACGGACCACACCCAGCTAGCCACGCCAACTGCCCTGCAGCCCCTCGCCGGGTCAACGGACACAGCATCAAGCCTACAAGAGCCGAGCTGAAGGCTATCCGACGCGCAGGCAAGATAGCACAGCAGCACCTCTACAGGACAGTCGAAGAGACCCTCAGACAGGCAACGCTTCAGCCTGAGACTACTCCTCTAGAGGCATCGGAGACAGCGCCTCCCCAGCCTCCCACCCAGAGGCAAGAAGGAGATAGCAGGGCTTCCGCATCACTTCCTACAACGACTAACTCCTATCCATCCTCCTCTTCCACTGGCAGAGCAAAGAGACCAAGGCGGGCCGCCACAGGCCAGAGAAGCCTCAATGTAGGACAGCTGTCTGCCGGCAGCATCCGCCCACAATCGACTATCCACACTGACCCGTCCACCTCGGAGAGGGAAGACACCAGCATGAGCGATGACCCGCCATCGTCATGCTAGAACACCCCTACAACATACCAGCCCACAACAGGCGTCAACAGCACAGTCTACCAAGCAGACAACTCCGTGTATGCTGGGCCAACGTCGGTAGATGCTCGCCCTGGCACATCACAACACTAGAGCTGGCCTTCCAGAAGGGCATAGATGTTGTGTGTGTTCAAGAGCCCTTCGCATGTGCCAACTCGAGAACATCCACTCACCCTGGTTTCAAGCACCTAGCACCTATCAGCACCTGGGACAGCCCCAACACACCAGGCTCAGTCCGCCCTAGAGTGATGACATACATCCGCAGAGGCCGCCACCTACGGTACCAGGCTAGAGAGAGTCTCAACCACCCAGACATGCTATGGGCGGTAGTAAATGGAGTCGCCATACTCAACTGCTACAGACAGCCACACACCCCAGACGTCATTCAATACGTCACACATCTGACACCCCCTCAGCTCTGCCTTGTCGGGGGCGACTTTAACGCCAGACACGAATCCTTTGAGCCTACCATCACTGCAGCCAACGGAGGAGTGGAGCTAGCTAGATGGGCTGCCAACGCGTCTATGGACTACATTGGTGTGCCAGGGCAGCCAACACACTGCGCTGGTCACGTTCTTGACCTCACCTTCTCTAACATCCCGTTTGCCCAGTCTGCTGTCGATGCTAGCATGCACAGCGGCTCAGATCATGAGACGATAGTGACCTCTGTCCCCATCTCCACACCAGGCACTCCGCAACTAGAACAGTACCACTACAGAGTTCCAGAGGCGAGCCTAGCTAAGTTCGCTGGGCTGGTAGAAATGGGTGCCCAAAACATCGCAGACCCGCTTGCAACACAGGATGCAGCACAGCTAGAAGAATGCGTCACGCTGCTCACAGAGGCTATACAGCACTCTGTACAGGCAGCAGGCAAGCTCAACCGCAAGGAAGGCCGCGCTGCACCATGGTGGACCGAGGAGTGCAAGACCGCCTACCAGGCCTACAAACGTGCTAGACAGCTCTGCTCTGGCAGTCTACCAGAGGAGAGACAGGCCTTCAAGACTACCGTCCGACAGGCCAAGAGGCAGTACTGGAGGCACGTCATCGATAACGCTAGAGACGACAAGGACCTGTTCAAGATCATTGCCTGGCACAAGCTCACGCCAGAGAACCAGGACACTCCCCTCGAAGTGAACAACAGAACGATATCAGACCCCCTAGAGAAAGCAGAGGCACTTAGACAGGAAGTTCTCAACCGCTACACAGCAGAAGATGACCTCGGACAGCGTCCAGACCAGGAGGCTGCAGCCACCCTCCCGTGGAGCACACACATCTCACTTGAGGAGTGTGAGCGAAACACGATAGGGGTGTCAAGCACATCACCAGGTACTGACCGCTCTACAGTGCGACTACTCCGCGCCTGCTGGACTCAGGTGGGGGAACTCGTACGAAGGATCTTCCAGCGGTGTCTTGAACTCAACCACTTCCCGGCGCAATGGAAGCTTGCAGAGGTAGCCATGATACCGAAAGTGGGGAAAACAGACCGGACATCGCCCCGCTCCTGGAGACCGATAGCGCTTCTGTCTTGTATTGGAAAGGGACTCGAACGAACTGTGGCTAGACGTATTGCATGGACTGCCATGACACACAAGATCCTCAGCCCCCAGCATGGCGGCGCGCTTCCAAAACGCTCTGCAGCAGACCTCACTGCAGCGTTCACCCACGACACTGAAGCAGCATGGGTGCTTGGAAAGCACGTCACTATGGTCACCCTAGATGTGCAAGGCGCGTTTGACGCTCTCCTGAAGAACCGCCTGTTGCATCGGATGGCCCAACAGGGCTGGCCACAAAGGACGATCCTCTTTGTAGACTCATTCCTAACTGACCGGAGGGTGCAAGTCCGCCTTGGCCAGGTCACCACTCCTAGCTACGCAGTTGCCTGCGGCACACCCCAGGGGTCGCCTCTCTCACCCGTCCTGTACACACTGTACCTGGCAGAGCTACTATCCATGGACACTGAACGGAGGTTTGGGTACGCAGACGACATATGTCTATACCAGGCCTCACACTCTATGGACGACAACGTCGAGCTCCTCGCAGAAGACCTAAGGGAGATCAGAGCATGGGGTGAGGCTAATAAGGTTACCTTTGCTCCAGAAAAGCAGGAAATGATCCACCTGACCAGACAGCGGAGCAGCTATGCGCCTCCCTGCGTCGTAGATGAACAGCTCACGATCTATCCAATCCTCCCGGGTGGAGAGCACAGTCAGCCAGCCCTGCGCTGGTTAGGCGTGTGGTTTGACCGCAGACTCACCTTCCGACGGCATGTAGCTACGCGCACGGCAAAAGCTGCCAAGGTAGCCTATCACATTCGCAGCCTAGCTAGGACTACCTATGGACCCCCAGCCAGCTCCCTCCGCAAGGCCACTGTTGCCTGTGTGTACCCATCACTCCTGTATGGAACTGAATGCTGGTACAGAGGCCGCACCAAAAAGCCACACACACTTAAACCAGGCAGGCCACAAGAGGTCAGCGCTTACATTGGGTGGCACATAGCTGCCATAGACAAAACACTAGCCATAGCGGCAAGAGGCATCCTACCAGCGTGGAGAACAACCCCTATAGCTGCACTCTTCCGAGACGCCGGACTGCTACCGGCAGCAGTGGCACTCGAGGAAGCCAGACTCAGATTTGCAACCCACCTGCGCACTACAGATGCAGACCACCCTCTCACTAGGCGCACAGCAGTACCTATCGTAAACAGGGGCGTAAAAACCGGACAACCCCAGCGAGTCAAGACGAAAGTCCAACAGATGGCATCTCTTCTACCAGAGACCCCCAGGACTACACTCTCAGCCCCTCACTACTCGACTGGCTGCCGAACAGACCCGACGCTTAGCCTAGACAAGAAGACTGCAGCTAAGGCTTTTAAAGAATGGTGGGCCCAGCTCTCACCACTAGAAGTCACTATCTTCTCAGATGGCTCTGAACAGTACACAAAGGAAGGAGAAAAGCGGGTTACCTACGGCTTTGCAGTGTATCAGAACGGAAAACAACTGCACACTGGACGCGGGTCACTCAACCCTACCTCGCACGTCTTCGACGCGGAAGTAGTAGGAGCATGGAGAGGCCTCCAGCATACCGTAAGGCAACCAGAGCTCCGCACCCGCCGAATCTGGCTGTGCATAGACAGCACCTCAGTGGTCTGGTGCCTCAGGGGCGACGCACCTCCTACCTCTCAATGGGCCTTCCTGGAGTGCCATGGCGCCATGGAGACACACGACGTCTCTATCAAATGGGCCCCTGGACACCTAGACATTGAGGGGAACGAGGCAGCAGACAGATTAGCCAACCTAGAAGCCCAGCACCCCTCACCCCCGACTGGAAAAGCCGCTCTGCCTACACTCTCAGGCATCAAGACGATAGCCCGCAAGACACTGCGACACACACAACAGACCTGGTGGTCTGACAAGAAGACTAAGCTCTCGAAATGGTACAAGAGCTGGGACTTGGACTATGCACCACGCAGCAGTCCAAGGGAACTAGACCTACCAAGGGCCACGTTAGCCAGGCTCCTCTCCATCCAATCTAGGCATGGGGACTTTGCCTGGTATCACCGAATGTACAATCACAAGGATGCAAACCTTAGCTGCTCATGCGGGCGCGACAAGACGCCAGAGCACCTCGTGCTCTGCCGCAAGACCCGCGGGAGCTTTAGCAGATGGCCGCTGCGACCACTAATACTACCATCCAGCCAGGCTGATGGCCTAGCGTACACTGCAGCACTAGTGAAGGAGCCAGAGGCCTTTGACGCCTTTGTCAAACTTACACAGTACTTCACCAAGATCTGCCCCCGCTAGCTCCTGCAGCCCTGCAACAGCAGCAAACACCTGCACCTAGTTCTGCTAGGTCCAGCACAATCGATGCAACACTCTTCACCCCTCCACCTCTCCACCCCTTCACCCCCTCCACTCATACGATCTCTCTTTCTCTCTCTCCTACGGCACATATATGCCTCAGAATGCAAGGAAATTACCCTAATATACATACATCGCTTAGCCTCCCCAACTGGACGGGGAGCTGTAGTTCTGAAATGGTAACAATACCCGCGCAGGCAAGAAATGCTTTCTAAGGTAGTGTATCAGCACTGTAATTCCATAGCTTAGCACGTCGTACATGCCCTTCGGGAGGCGAGATGATGGACTTATTCCACATCAACTAGACGAAAAATGAATACCAACCAACCAACCAACCCATTTAACCCCAATGTTATACTCGATCGCTTCACCAACGACGACTCAGACACCTCTAGCAACGCTTCAGAGGAAGCTCCTACATACGGCGGCGAGGCATGGCAGAAACTGAATACAGTCATAAAACGCGCGTTGAGTAGTGCCTCAGAGAAGGACGCATCTATTGTTCGGCAATCGCTCCACCACATGGCCATACAGAACACCCTTCTACAGAGCGAAAATGAGGGCCTGCTTGACGCTCTTACTGTTAAGAAAAGGAGAAAGATGAAGGGCAAGTCTCTAGACCTGCTGCAACACTATGAGTACTGGGGGCCTTCAATGATGTGGACTCCTCGGTCATTCAGGGAAGCCAAGACCCGCATGAGGCTTGCAAGGGAGGAGCGAGAGGCAGACGAGAAGGAGAAAGCTGACATGAGGGAGCTTGCTAAGGCTAATAAGCTATACAATGAGAAGATTGCGCAGGAGAAGCGTGATGCGCGCGCAAGGGAGAAGGAAGAGCGTGACCAGCAGAAGGCTAGGAAGGCTAAGGAAGTCGCTGAACGCAAGGCTGAGAGAGAGCGTCAAAGGCAAGCTCGCAACTCTCAAAAAGCTATACGAAAGCCCTCTATAGGCAAGCGCAAGGCTCTGGAGAAAGAAGCACCAAAGAAGAAGCAGAAACGTAGTGCTGGGGATGATGTAGCTGGTGCCTCGCGCATAGCGCGTACGCCAACACCTCCACACCAAACCAACACTCGCGGCCGCAAAATCCTTCGGCCAAGAAAGTTTTGGTAAGAAAGTTTGTTCTATAGGTTGATAGAATGCTCCACTAAGTTATCCTGTAATACAAGCTGTTGTGTGTGGCTCTACAGCCTCAAGTCTCTGTAGCCCGTTTTGGTGATGCGCGTGCATTGACTGACGGCGTGCATTGAGTGCACGGACACGGTACCGAGTCCGTGCGCGTGACGCCCACCATCGCGTAACGCCCCGCTGAGATCCTATCGACTTGTTGAAAAATAAGGTTACTGAGCCACCAACAACAGCAAATATTGTATAATATTGTAGTAGAGTAGTAAATAGACCTATGTGAACTACTTGTGCTACTTGTATTTACTTGGAAGCCTAACGTTGCGTCCGCGGCGAGTAGTGACTGGTGGAGGAGCTGAGGGTGCCTCAGGGGCTTCTTTCGCACCACCAGCATCACCAGCTTGTTTCTGACGCTTATTGCTACCTGAGGTAGCTTTTAAGGCTTTACGCTTACCCTTTTGGGATAATTGGATAGCAGTAGTAGCTTGACGAGCGTCCCTTTGACGCTGCGCTTCAGCTGCCTTCTTAGCCTTCTCCTGCACCCTCACCTCCTTAGCTCTCTCACGCTCTGTACGCTTCTCCTGAGCCTCTCTTGCTCTCTGAAGCTTAATTGCTACTTGCTCTTGCTTCTGACGTAGCTTTTGAAGATGCTGCTCCTCCTGTTCTTGCTCATTGATCTTCCGACGATAGTGTGCCTCTCTGACCTTCCGAGGAGACCAAAATACAGGTTGACTTTGGTACTCCTTCCGCTGTTGGAGACTCAGGGGCTTACTCTTCTTATTGTGCTTCTTCCTGTGTGCAAGAGACTCCTGCAGGCCTTTGTTCTGCTCAGTAAGCAGCTCAACCTGGGCAGTAAGAGAGTGAATTGCCCCTGTCAGCTCCCGCACTGCCTCACTGTCAGGTTCCTTCACATGATCCTTAAGTACCTGCCTTATACGCCTCCAGTCTGTTGGTCTAAGAGCTCCTGATTGTTCTTCTTTGTCTGTATAAGTGTTGTTGACTTGTTTGAGTACAGCAGAGGCGTCAGGGGGCCATATCCCTGTGGCTGCAAAGGAGTTGACGATTGTTGACTCCTGAAATGAGCTCTGCCACGCCGCCCAGAACAGGTGTAAGAAGTTTGATTTAGTGACTGGAGAGGTCCCCTGACTGCTTTGGAGGAACTGCGTAAGCTCATTTGAGTATGCTCGTGCCAGAGGTGAGAACAGGCAAACGTCCAGTGGCTGGAGCCTGTGTGTTGAGTGAGGGGGAAGGATCATCACGAGTATCTTGCGTTGGTTGGCGTACTCAATAAAGTCAGGGGTAACGTGGCTCCCGTGGCCGTCAAGTATCAAAAGACGATACTTTCTCCGTGCTGTGGCCTTAGTAGCGCGATCGAACACCTGTTCAAGCCAGGCAAGAGCTATCTCGTTGTTGCTCCAGCCTGTACTAGATGAGCTGACAAAGACTGAGTGTTCCCCTGGCTTGATATCCTCCACCCAGCCTGAGTATATAGCTTGATTGGCTGCTGGGTATATGAGGCTTGCTGGCAGGGCTTCCCCTGAGGCACTTATGCAAGCAATAAGCGTGATCCACTCCCGTGAGCCGTCTTGGAGAGTACCTCTGACTTGCTTGCTGTCCCACAGTGGCCGGGAGAACACTCGTTTTGCACGTTCAAGTACCCCGATCATGAAGCCCTTCTCATCCATATTGTACATGTGCTGAGGCTCAATGCTGTACTCAGCTATCTTGCTGTGTAGAAGTGTGAAGTAGGCCTCAAAAGAAGCCCCTGAGTCAGCTTGGTGGCGATTGCGATCCTTCCCTGTTGCCCATTTGGTGACCAGTTCAGCTGTGTGACGGTGGAGGAAGCGAGTAACCCAGCTATCAGAGACGCTGCTACCAGCTACTTTAGACGCGTAATTTCGGATTTGAAGCCTGTTAGGAGGGAATCCGTCCTCAGTAAGCTTATTAATAAGCTTAATAAGCTCTTGTTCTTCAGTGTTGTTGAGTTTCCGTTGGTTAACTGCTTTGACCTCCCTAGAAGTTGAAACCCCTTTGTGCCTCCGCGCTAACGTAGACCGATCAACTCCCTTTGCTTTAGCAAACTTTGTGTATGAAAGTTGTTCTTTATGATTGCGCAAATCGAATTCTGTAGCCGCTTCTTGAATTGAGTCCATATTGACTGAGCTATGGGGTGTTGAAGATGGGGTGCGATTTGCTTAGCGGGGCGTTACGCGATGGTGGGCGTCACGCGCACGGACTCGGTATGGCGCAAACTTTATCTCAAAGCCGGGGCTTGCCGTTGAGGCCGAAGGGACAACGTGCCCTGAGTACGCTGTCTACATTCCCTGTCCTGTGACACCGGAGGAAATTCGTATTTTACGCACCATCTTACAAATCTATGATCATGCACCATTGTTGATAGAGCTCAACCTTGCTCCTAGATCAGCGAAGGCGAAGCGTGAGGAGCAGGAGCCCGCAGGTGGATTCGGCACACGCCTCGATCCCCTCTTAGCTTTCTTCGACACTCCATGGTACCGCGCCGACCCACCAAGCACGTTTGCTTTCCTTGACAATGAAGCCCTCAACCACCTGATCACAGGTGCTAGCGAGGACCTTTCGATTCCCATCGCAACTACTTGCCATTACTATCGCGGCGAAGGCATGATCGCAGTAGAGGAACCGGCGGATCAATTCGCAAACATTATGCTTGACGATGGACTTGAATCAACATTGGCGAACCTCGGTATTAGGAACATATAGTTTTGGGAACTGGTGGGCTGTTATAGCGATGATATGGATGTGACGTTCTGGCCAGAGTATAGAGGTAGCATGACAAGGGAGATGCTGGACATAAAATGGGACTGATCCCAGGCGCGCGGTTGATATTGGGGAAGCTCTCGATTTCTGGAGTCAGAAGCAAATGATATACTATGCAAATTCTTCCGGTTTCGCGCCACGACTAGTTCAAGGTACTTGGACAAAGACCCTCAAGCCATGAGATAGTGACAACTGATCATACCTGGTCTTGATCATCGCTGCTGCTTTCTCGGCAAGTATTTCCCAGCCTTTTGATCTCTCTCAGTGTTTATATTATCGACAATGGGTCTCGCACTTTCACTAGCCACCGGCTTTGCTTCATTGATAGCCTTCTTCTACGGACCTAGATTACTTTCTTAAAACCCTAGTCAGTATAGAGGTACTGTCCAGCTCTCGCCGTGACAGTCAGCCGTCTAATAAACAGCAATCATGTTCATGGCTGCTTTGCTGACTAGGCACTGCAGCCTTTGGACTTTTCAGAACCGCGTGTTGGCCTCAAGAGAAAGCCCGCATCCAAAGTTACGTTGATTACGCGACACACAGATGACTTGCGCAACAAGAGCTTAAATGACTCCGCATTAGTGTGGATGCCCTCACTTTTTGTGCGGAAGATGATATTCAAGTGGTTGAACATGGTGCCTAAAGTGTCTTCAGATCCAATGGCGGCAGTTCCACGAGAGCTTCCAGGCTAAAGAGAACGTGAGCCTTGTGCTACAAGCTACCAGGGACAAGGCTCACCGCCTATGTGGGCTTTCTATGGTCTTAGCAGCAGCTACGATAGATATCGCATCACGGACGTCAATCTGAAGCAGCTCGGTGCTTCTTGATCGATGAGAGATTGCGAGATTTCAGATCTTCCACTGCAACGGTACCCTTCTCGACTAAAAGGCTACCGAGGGGAACGTGCTTGTCTGCGTCGATCCTGAGCTTTGTTGCGAACTCCAATCCAATGACATCGTTGCCTGTGCTAAGCACTACCATGGGTAGCATGTGTCGAACGCTGTAAGTTCGAAGCAGAGTAAAATGGACTACCCGTGATCACGACGACAGTCTTGTGAAATAGAGTCATCGTTTCCGGCGTTTATATGGGACGATATCTTATTTGGAGCACCTCCCTGGTAGCAATATATACACCCGTAAGTCTATGAAAGCTACCAGGCTTGGGTAGGCTTTACGTTGAGGATGAGAGACACGTGGCACTAATTCCGGGAGCTAATTTGAATGGCTATCGAAGTGCTTGTAGGGGTAGAGAAGCGCCCAGGGTCCATCTTCAAGTTCACCAGTGTGTACTTGGTGGCCGGGGTCATCGACACCTTGTGGTCCAACTTGCGACGGTGCTAAAGACTCCGTCTTAGCTGATCGGCTGATCCGTTAATGATGTATAGAAGGCATCATCTGTGATTGAAGCTTGTACTATTGCGACAGACGCCAAAACAACGCCACCGAACACCAATCTTTTGATTTTTGGGTTTCCTTCACAGAAGCCCTAAAAATCCCAGCAACCAATCCAGTTCACTGCGCTGATTCAGGGAGTACCTCCAACGTCCACCTAAGCCCCCGCGCAGCCGCGCAAAGGGGCTTGTCAGGATAGCAGAGTCTCCCTCCTCCCAGCACACAGGGTCTCCAGACCCTGAGATCCCTCAGCAGCTGTATACACGCGTCCCAAGACGGCCCCAGGAGTACGTGCATTACTATGCACCCTTTCTGAGCGGCCAGAACCCCGGTGGGGGCGCTCCCAAACCCCGAGTCTCTGATGCCGTTCAACGCCACATCGCCGAGACCCAGCAGACTACCCAGCTATGGAACAACATCACTGCTGCCTTCGCAGCAGCCGTAGATCAACACGCACAGGGCTACACTAACCCCGAAGAAGCTAGGATCGCAGAGGAACTGCAGCAGAGAGTTATCCACGCCCTGACCTCTCTCTCCCCGAGCAACTCCCCTAGCAGCTCCCGCTGGAGCAGCGACGCCAGCTACAGCAACTCCAAGAGCCAGGACTTGGGGCGCCGCTCTTGGGCGGACGTAGCCAGAGACCCCCAGATGTCGGATAGGGGTACCAACCGACCCCTAATCCCTGCTAGACCGCGGCCTGTCCCGTCAGCTAAGCCAAAAGAAGACAGCCGAATCTTTATTGCTATCTCTAACCTAGCAATGCGAATGCAACAACCCTTACTATTTATAGTAAGGCAGGTAATCTGCAAGAGTATAGAAGGAATTACTCTTAAAGACGTGCCTACTATATTACCTATCTATATAGGCTAGGTAATTACTCTAGCTAACTAGAATATCTATAAGTAACTTCTAACTCTAGAAAACTAGAAACTTCTAATATAAACCCTAGATAGAGATATAGTTAAAGTACTAGAATACTAGATTAACTATATAGTATAAGGTGTACCTAGCTTCTTCTAGACCCTTAATAGTACTAAACTACCTACTACTACCTAACTAGTAGAGAAAGGGGTCTACTTATAAATAGATAAGCAGCCTATTAGCTATAGGACCTAATAGTATAGAGTAAACTAGAATAGCTTTACTATATAGATTATTTTATATAAGGAACTAGTCTACTGTTGAAGTCGTACTTTAAGCAAAGCTCGTAAGCACTAATTCTATTGGTTCTGTTGAAGTCGTACTTTAAGCAAAGCTCGTAAGCACTAATTCTATTGGTTCTCGGGGATGAGTACGGTGACAGGAAGCCGAGGGGGTTGGTTGCAATAAGGTGTACAGATACGATCTGTCAGTCTTGAGAGCAGGGTAACGATGAGTAGTACAGAGTAGACTGTCTAGCTCGAAGGTTGGGTTTGAGATCCAAAGACAAACTTTAACTTAGGATTGAACACGAACTGTAAGAGTTGTGTTCCTACTAGATTATATAGTGAAGGTAATGGAGGTCATCCCAAGGGTTGTGCCATCCCCGGAGGTCTTGCCATCCCGGAGGTCGTGCCATCCCCGGAGGTCATGCCATCCCCGGAGGTCATGCCATCCCGGAGTCCCGTGATTGGTGACACGCTGTCATCCTTAGCGATGCCCCGCTTCCTATCAGTACCTCGCAACTCGGAGATCGTAACACTACCTCTCCCCTCTCAGCATATCGTCCTCGATATATCGTTTATCCGTGCCGTGGGTCGCAGGGTAGGTCCCGTCCTATAAGTACTGTTCGTAGGTCGTCTCCTTATGAAGTTCCATAGCCTCCCTAACCATGCCGAAGGATTCCGGAACACGAAAGCCGCGAGGCCCGCGCTCGCAGTCGTCCACTGAGGAGCGTCGTGCTCGTGCTCGTCGCGTTCAAGAGCGTTCGCTAGAAATGGCGTTCCGTTGTAAAAGGTGTGAAGAAAAGAACTTTCGGTGTTTTGTCGATACCGCTACTGGTCGATGTGCTGGCTGCATCTCCGTGAAGGCGGAGTGTAGCTTGTTTGTTCCTGAAGGGGAATGGGAAAAGGTTGAGCAGGAGAAAGAAGAGAAGCGACTCGCACTCCTTCGTGCAGAGGCTGAGACTTCTCGTCTTCGTCTAGAGCTGGCGGAGGTTGAGAATCGTGAGCGTCAATTTGCGCGTCGTGATTTGGCGCTGCTGAAAGCGCAAGATCAGGCGCAAGAGGCGGAAAGTTCGAGTACCGCTACCGGCCCCCTTGTCTCCGATCCTTGGGCTGATCCTGGCTGGTTACAGGCTAACGATTCTTCTTTTGGTCTCTCGTCTGACCAACTCTTTGTTGACTTTCTTGCTGGAAACCCTGTGGATCCTGTGCCGTACTGGCCACAGAATTTCGATACTGCGTCAGCAACTGGCGGCAGTTCGTGAGGTTTGATTCTGGTTCCCACGTGTTTTCCGAGTCTGGGTATCCTAACCACTTGACTAGGTATTCGTTGTTTTTTTTGGTTTTTCGATGTTTAATTACTTTCTCGACTTCCCACTCGTCCTGGCCGTCTGCCTGGTAGTGAAAGTCTTGCTGGATCGGCGTTCTAGGGTCGGCTGGTTCCAACAGCGAGATGTGGAACACTGGATGGATCTTTGCATCCTTGGGCAGCGCAAGTCGATAGTTGACTGGGCTGATTTGCTTGGAAATGAAAAATGGTCCGACCTTGACTTTGTCCAGTTTTTTCGTTGGTCGCCGTGTGCGTAGGTTTTTCGTAAGGAGATACACTTTATCCCCCTCCTTTAGCAGAGGCGCCGTTTTTCGTTTCTTGTTAACATAAGAGATGCTCCGTGACTGAGCTTTAGCGATGTTATCGAGCGATTTTCTGTGTACTTCCTTCAGTGCTTCGACTGAGTTAATCGCTGATTCCGTTTGAATGTTACTGTCCAATGATCTGGTAAAGAGATTTGGGTGTCTCCCGTGGTTTGCAAAGAACGGCGTTACGCCTGTTGCTTCCGACAATTTGTTATTGTACGCGATTTGTGCCATAGGTAGCAGTGAAACCCAGTTGTCTTGCTGCTGGTTGCAGTAGATGCGGAGGTACGTCTCCATTGTTTGGTTCACTCGTTCCGTTTGGCCATCCGTCTGCGGATGATACGCGGTTGACAATTTTTTCTTGGTACCAATAGCTGCTAACAGCGTGGTCCAGTAGTTCGATGTAAACAACTTGTCTCTATCGCTGATGATTGATTCGGAAATGCCGTGGTGTCGAACAATCCTATCCAGGTACACTCGTGCGAGCTGCTCTGCAGTGTAGCTGTGGCGGAAAGGCACAAACTCAGCGGCTTTCGTGAATCGATCCTCTACAACGAAGATTGAGTCGTAGGTGTATCCTGTTACAGGATCCTTGGAGACAGGTAGCTGTGTAACGAAATCCATCGTAATGTTCGTCCATGGTGCCTTTGGCGGCTCCATTGCCTGTGCTTCTCCATACTTGGCGTGCGTGCTGTGTTTGTTCTGTTGACAGCTTACGCAATTCTTGATGAACTTGGCGACCTTGTCGCGCATGTTCGGGAACTCGTAATGTCTTTTGATGAGTTCCATTGTTCTGGTGATACCGGGGTGTCCATGAAGCGGGTCATCGTGGTGACTGCTTATGACTTCTTCCTCCAGTTCCTCTGGTACCTGTGATGGTACATGATGCTCTTGACGTACTAGCATCATATTGTTGAGCTGCTGGGACGGTCCTAACGATCCGTCGCTATTAACGCCAAGAATCGCCGATTCGTTGATCGTCTTGGATCCTGCGAGGTCGTGTCGTCGACTGAGTGCGTCGGCTCTACCGTTGTCCTTTCCTGGTGTATAGAGGATCTTGAACTTATATTGTCCGAGGGTCTCAGACCATCGTACTTGTCGTCTGTTCAATACCTTTGTTGTCGTGAAATGTACCAGGTTTTTGTGATCCGTGTAGATCGTAAGTTCCGAACAACTTTCAGCGTAGACTCGCCAATGTTCTAGGGCAGATACGATCGCGAGCAGTTCTTTGTCGTGTACGTCGTATCGTTCTTCGGGTCCTGAGAACTTGCGTGAGTAGTAGGCAATCGGGTGCCATTGACCATCTCGTTCCTGTGTGATGCATGCTCCTAATGCCAGATCTGAGGCATCTGTTTCCATTCGTAGCGGTTCTCCGCTCCTGAATGTAACCAACGTGGGTGGATCTATACAAGCCTGTTTCAACGTTTCAAAAGCTTTGTCCTGATCCTCGCCCCATTTGAAGGGTGTGTCCTTCCGCGTAAGTTTCGTAAGCGGCAAGGCCTTCGTGGAGTAATCCTTGATGAAGCGTCGGTTGAAGTTGACAAACCCAAGGAACTCTTGAATGTTCTTAACGGTTTTGGGTGTTGGCCAATCCTTCACAACCTGAATCTTTGCTTGGCTCATCTTGACTCCATATCGTCCCACTACAAACCCTAGGAATTCGACTTCCTCCTTGTGCCACTCGCACTTCTCGGGTTTTAAGCGTAGGTGCGCTGCTCCTAGGCAGGCAAGCACTTGTCGTACGTGTTCGACATGCTCTTCTAGTGTTTTGCTGTACACTAGGATGTCATCGAGGTACGCCACCACGGTAATGTCCAAGTGTGCCCTTAGCACGTTGTTGATTAGGGCTTGACATGTCGCTGGTGCGTTGGTGAGCCCGAACGGCATAACCAAATACTCGTAATGACCATAACGGGTTCTAAACGCCGTCTTCCATTCTTCGCCCTCCTTCATGCGGATGAGGTTGTATGCTCCTCTTAAGTCTAACGCAGTGAAGTACTGTGCTCCTGCTAACCGATCCTGAAGTTCGCTGATGTTCGGTAGCGGGTAACGATTCTTAATCGTGATATCGTTGAGCTTTCGGTAATCGATGCAAGGTCGTAGCTTGCCATCTTTCTTTGGTACGAATAGAACGGGAAATCCTGCTGGGGATTCTGATTCTCGAATGAATCCTTTGTCGAGGTTCTCCTTAAGGTAGTTGCGCAGCTCCTCAAGTTCCTTTTCTGACATCTGGTATATGGGCCCGAATGGGGGCTTCTTGCCTGGCTCGAGCTTAATCTCGTGGTCCCATTCTTGGTGCTGCGGTAATGCCTTCGCAGTCTTCTCATCGCGGAAGAGGTCTATAAACTCTCTGTATTCGTCCGGGATGTCAGGAGTTGTACTGTTCTCCTTAACCGTCGCTTTGTGATCCTGGGGCTGGTTGGTATCTGCGCGGTCGACCGCTCTAACTTGGCGCGTCTTGTTCGAAGAGATGTTGTTAATCTCCTTCTCATCCACCAGCTGCGTCGTGAGCTGCGCGGGTCGCTGTCCGGGTGTACCTGATCCGTGACACTTGAGCGTTATTCGCTGGTTCTTCCAGTCGATCCATGGATTGTGCTCTCTTAACCAAGGAAGTCCTAATATGATATCGTGGGCGGCCGTTCCCAGAACATCTAGGTCTATCAATTCCTCGTGGTTGAATACTTTCAGACGTCGCTGTACCACTTCGTGGGTCACAGTCGACTCTCCTGGCATTGGTTCTCCGTTGGCTACTCGTAAAGGGTATGGTTCCTCCTTTCTTCGCTTCTGCAAGCCTGCTTGCGCGATAGCGGATTGAGACACGTAGTTGCTCTGTGCTCCTGAGTCCAACAATGCCGTCATCCTGGTGCCTTCTAGCACAACAGGGAATTTGATGAGGGACTGGGCCTCATTGGAATCCTGACGTCGATTCCGGGAGCCCTGGACTGCGTTGAGAAAAAGCTCTCGTCCGGGTTGTCCTTGGCGTCCGTTTGCCATATGTCTAAAAAAGACTCGTCCTGGGGCATAAAACCGCTCAGGCGTTTTAGCGTCTCGTGGTTCCTGCACTTCGGATGGAAGCACTCAGCCCATTCTTGGCCGTAGCACCTCTCGTTTTGGACCATGTGCATGTTGAATATGTCTTCCACACATTCAATTCTTGGAAAGTGGAGATTCGTGCGTTTATCCCACAAGTGCTCTGCGCAATAGGTATCCGTACATTCCCACCAGTATTCCTCGCAGCCCTCGGGCTTACTTGGAAACCGTCCACTGTCCAGTTTGTACTGTCTGTGGTCTTCGCAGGCTTCGTGGTAGCACTGCGTAGGTGGTAGTCGAGGATGGTACGGGTTTCGAATATCCTGGAACAGCTTCAACGTATAGCTCGGCGTTGGCAAAGCGGGCTGTCGGTCGAAGTCGGGTTCGTCTCGACTTCGAGCGTATAAGTTGTAGTCGTCCAGCTGTTGCTGAGTTGCAGAGTTGCTTTCTTTCCAGCGGATAAAGTCTTCCGTGTGCCATTCTTTGTTGGTTTTCTGTGCATTGGCTACCTGTTGGTCGAATCTCTTAAGTGCTTCGGGGTCACCGAGCAAGTACCGTCTTGACCGTTGAATATTTTCTTCCGTCATCCAATCACGGACAGACTCGACATCCTGTAGGCTTGGTGTCTGAATAGTGACGGATGACGCTTCTCCCTTGTGCTCTGGGATGTTGTTGACAATGGTCAAGTTTATCGTTGGTACTTGAGGTTCTTGGAAGACAGGAGTCTGGGTGGATTGGTCGCGCGAGACCATCATGTCCTGACTATGTTGTGCTCTGTCGCATACAATTAAACGTTTCCCTTCCTTTGAATAGTACTTGTCGTTGAGCCGGAAAAAGGAATCGTAGTATCGTTTGCCAACAATAGCGCTGCCGTCCTTAATGTCGCACTCTACCACATGGTGTTGACGGGGATCATTGTCAATCCACTCTTCCTTAGGGTAGGGTGTTGGTGACCGGATTTGCTTGCTTGGAGCATCCTCATCGGACTCCTCGATGTAGTCGTTGTCAAGTCCGGAAGTGGGGTCTTCCATGAGACGTCCCATCTCATTAGTAACGACCTCCCACTCTTGGTCGCCGCTGTCGTCATGAGCCAGCATGTTCAGCTGTCTGGTCACTTTGTTCTTCATGCGACAGTCGCGGGCGTAGTGGCCTGTCTTGCCACAGCCGTAACAAGTCACTGAAGACTTATCACCGCGGTTGTTACTACCCTTCTTTTTCTCATTCCATCGTTCAGGTCCTTTGTTGATGTTGGAGAGGTCCATTGCTGCAGGACCGTAGTATCCACTGTTCGTATCGTTGTGGACACGGCGTCCCATGTTGGCTTGGTAAAGGCCACCACGTTGACCACGGCGGTAGTTGTTGTTGCGCCACTGGTTGCGTGGAGCCTGGGGTGGGCGAGCGACCTGAGTCACGACTCGCACACGAGGGTCCTCTCGTAATTCTTGTTGAAGGTCGTAGAGCTTGACGTCGATACTGATTGCTTCGTTTACTAACGCGTCGAAGGTATCGGTAGCTGCGGCAGTCCGCATGAGCTCTTCCTTGACCTTAGGCTTAAGGCCTTGTTTGAACATGGTCATCAGTGCAACGTCGTCCCAGCCGGTGAACGTAGCTACTTGCTGAAACTTAGCAGCGTAGTCGGCGGCGGACGCAGTTTGTCGGATGCGCTGAATCTCACGTCGGGCGATGGTTGGTTCGTTGTGTACTCCAAATACTTGGCGAATCTGTTCCTTGAACAGATCGAAGTCTTCGATCCATGGGTCGATGTCTGCTGAGTTGCTTGCTCCGTCGTGGTAACGGCGAATAAAGGGTTTGATCCAAGTGAACGCGCGATCCTTCATAAACGTACTCACAAAAGTGACACGTTTCTCCTCTGGGATGCGTTCTCCTTGGAACATGAAAAACAGATCGAACTTCATGAGCCAGTCTTCCAGCTTGTCGCGAGTGCCATCAAAGGCCTCGGGTTTAGCCACTGGGTAAACACTGGTAGGGGCAGGCGCCGCTGCCTCCTCGTCCATGTCGAGATCGTCATCAGCCGTGCGGCGTGATGCGTTGGAGTTGCTTGGGGTAGCACGGGATCCTGAGGTAGTACTCATCTTGGGGGTGTTCAAAATGTTGAAGTCGTACTTTAAGCAAAGCTCGTAAGCACTAATTCTATTGGTTCTCGGGGATGAGTACGGTGACAGGAAGCCGAAGGGGTTGGTTGCAATAAGGTGTACAGATACGATCTGTCAGTCTTGAGAGCAGGGTAACGATGAGTAGTACAGAGTAGACTGTCTAGCTCGAAGGTTGGGTTTGAGATCCAAAGACAAACTTTAACTTAGGATTGAACACGAACTGTAAGAGTTGTGTTCCTACTAGATTATATAGTGAAGGTAATGGAGGTCATCCCAAGGGTTGTGCCATCCCCGGAGGTCTTGCCATCCCGGAGGTCGTGCCATCCCCGGAGGTCATGCCATCCCCGGAGGTCATGCCATCCCGGAGTCCCGTGATTGGTGACACGCTGTCATCCTTAGCGATGCCCCGCTTCCTATCAGTACCTCGCAACTCGGAGATCGTAACAGGTTCTCGGGGATGAGTACGGTGACAGGAAGCCGAAGGGGTTGGTTGCAATAAGGTGTACAGATACGATCTGTCAGTCTTGAGAGCAGGGTAACGATGAGTAGTACAGAGTAGACTGTCTAGCTCGAAGGTTAGGTTTGAGATCCAAAGACAAACTTGATAACTTAGGTTGAACACAAACCTTAAGGGTTGTGTTCCTGTCTGCTATATACACAAAAGTCTCATAGAGTCTCATAGTCCTATAGGACTAAGTCTCGTGAGACTGTAGGACCTCTGAGACAAGGAGTGGCTCTCATTGGTCCGTTGTCCCAAAGTCCCGTGTTCGGTTATTACCTGTCCCAATGGGACGCTATGCCGTAATAGTACTAGTGTGATCCCGTGTCGTTCTGGTGGGGTTGGGCCTTCAGCGAGGTCGCCGTGCCGCCTTGTAATTCCTTCCATCATACATAACTGTACGTCCCCCGAGTCCCAACTCATGTTCGTAACACTAGTTAGGTATATTATTTTCTACTTTTCTAGTGTAAAGGTAACCTTATTAACCTTACCCTATGCTCTAATCTACTATAGATCTAATACTAGAAGCTTAATATTATTATTTATTAAGTAGAAGGCCTAGTATAGGTATATATTATCTAAATATCTAAACCTCTATTTAGTATCTATAAAAAGTAGCTCTACTAGGTATAGTATATATAGTATAGGTAAGAAGGGTAATGTTACGGTCCGTTGCAGCCTAGCCCCACTTTAACTCGCGGGGCAACCGGGGTCGCTCTCACCAAGCGAGTAAACACGAGAGAGCACAACAAGAGGTGCTCTCTCCGACCTCTCCTTGGCATGAGAACAAGAAAGCAGCGTTGCTCTCCTTGCTCTCCTGATCTCGAGAGAACACACAGAGCGACAGAGCATCGCGCATAACACCCTTACACTCCTTAAGTATATAGTATGTAGGAACACAACCCTTACGGTTTGTGTTCAACCTAAGTTATCAAGTTTGTCTTTGGATCTCAAACCCAACCTTCGAGCTAGACAGTCTACTCTGTACTACTCATCGTTACCCTGCTCTCAAGACTGACAGATCGTATCTGTACACCTTATTGCAACCAACCCTTTCGGCTTCCTGTCACCGTACTCATCCCCGAGAACCAATAGAATTAGTGCTTACGAGCTTTGCTTAAAGTACGACTTCAACAGGTAACCCTTAAGGTATACTATAAGTAATAGAGTAGCTAGGGGTAGTAACTTATCTTAGGTAGACTTAGACTTTTTAATTAGTAAAAAAAGAGTTAATAAAGAGAATAGTCCTTTATAGCTAGCTCTATTTAACTATATAATATAGTAGATAGTTTTTAAGAAGAGTATTAAAAGTGCTTTATATATCTAGAGTAACTATAGTAATATACTTTCTAAGCATCTATACTACTTTAGTATTATAGGTAAATACTATAGTAAGGTCTACTATAGAGCGCTTTAGAAGTATACTACTATACTAGAAGCTAAGAATTCTATATATTATAGTAGTCTATATAATTCTTTAAGCTACTATTTATTTAAGTCTCTTTCTAATATAGAAGAAGAGTACTATTAGTTTCTATAATTAGAGTAATATCTAATTTATCTTTTTTACTTTTAGTATTATTACTACCTCTATAAGCTTCTATTATACTAGAAAGTAGTTAAGCTTAAGGTACTACTAGAAGATTCTTTATATAAGCTCTTTAACCTAAGCCTAGTAAGTATAAAGTAGCTATATAGTAGAGTAGTTAGTACTAGGTAAGGTACTTAAGACCTCTATTATATTTTATTTAGCTTTCTCTAGTAAAATATATAACGTACCTCACGGGTAAGTGGGCCACCCTGTCTAGTGGGCCACTTTTGCCAAGACCACACCAAAACTCTCTCCCTACACTAATGCCTCAACAACAAGGTCAATCAGACGCGTTAAAAGAAGCTCGGATACAGCTTGCACTTCAAGCTATCAAACAGGATGCGAATCTCTCCCTGCGACGCGTTGCAGCTATCTTCAACGTGCCCCGAACTACACTAGCCCAACGACGCGCTGGACAGCCCTCAAGAGTTGATTCTATGCCTAGCCGACGGTATCTGGATGAGCACGCAGAGGAGGCGATTGTTGATCACGTTCTTTACCTTATACAGCGAGGAGAACCCCCTCGCTTGTCAGATGTGGCTGATATGGCCAATTTGCTGCGACAAGAGCGTGGAATGGCCCCTGTTGGCCGAAATTGGCCCAGTACGTTTGTAAAGCGTCAACCAAGGCTAAAAGTAAAGTTTAGTCGCAAGTATGACTACAAGAGAGCCCTCTGCGAGGATCCTGAGATAATACAGGGCTGGTTCAGCCTAGTAGCTAATGTCAAAGCTAAGTACGGCATTGTGGACGAAGACACGTACAACTTTGACGAGACTGGCTTTGCAATGGGTCAGATTACCCCTAGAGCAGTGGTTGCAGACGTAGAGAACCGAGGACGAGCAAAGCAGATACAGCCAGGCAATAAGGAGTGGGCTACGTTAATCTTAGGCGTAAATGCTGCAGGGTGGGCTATTCCACCCTTTATTATCCTTAAAGCCAAAACCCACACCACCAACTGGTCTAAGGACAAAGATCTGCCCCAGGACTGGGTAATTGGGGTCTCTGAGAACGGCTGGACCAACAACGAGCTTGGTCTTGACTGGTTGAAGCACTTTAACAGGCATACTAAGGAGCGTACCTATGGGACCCACCGTTTGCTACTTATAGACGGCCATGAGAGCCACCAGGCCGCAGCATTCACCCAATACTGCAAAGAGAACAAGATTGTAACTCTTACAATGCCTGCGCACTCATCGCACCTCTTGCAGCCGCTTGATGTGGGTTGTTTTGCCCCTTTGAAGCGGGAGTACGGGCATCAGGTCAACAAGCTCTCGCGCAACCGGATCAACCACATAGACAAGCAGTCGTTCCTAGTATGCTTAAGAGCAGCATATAACGCGACTATCACCCCTAGCAACATCCAGGGAGGGTTCCGAGGCGCTGGATTGGTCCCCTTTGACCCAGAACGGGTCATATCAACCCTCAATGTGAGGCTGCGGACTCCATCACCCCAACTACCTACCAACAACGAGCCCTGGCAGTCCCAAACCCCCAAAAACCTGCTTGAATTTCAGTCGCAATCAACTCTAATTCGAGACAAGTATAAGAGGCAGCAGGGCAGCTCACCAAATTCAGTGTATAGCGCGCTAGAGCACTATGCAAAGGGGGGAGCAAAGGTAGCGCACCAGCTTGCGTTGATGAGAAAGGAACGTGATGAGCTTCGAGAGGCTCTAGCAGCTGCAACAGAGCGCAAATCACATAAAAGGAAGCGAATTCAAACAGGAGGGAGCATAACAGTTGAAGAGGCACAGCGTTTAACTGCTCTAAAGGAGTTTGGCGTGCGTGGTGATGGTAAGAAGCCAAAGAAGAGGATGCGCGCTGAAGGAGGTGAACTATCCCAACGACGGTGTGGAACGTGCGGAGAGACAGGGCACAACGCGCGAACGTGTAAATAACACTTATCTACCATGGACCTTGCCAGGACGTCTTCCTCAGAACCCCCATACGCGAGGTGCTGTTACTATACTACAATTTAATGTGAAGTTTGGTGTGGTCTTGGCAAAAGTGGCCCACTAGACAGGGTGGCCCACTTACCCGTGAGGTACGTTATACTCTATAGAAAAGTAGCTATAGCCTTCTAATCTAGATAGTATCTAAAGTTATTATCTACTATATACTAGTTAAGAACTTTCTCTCTAAGAGCCTCTACTTTCTCTAAAAGGTCTAATATTATTCTATTATTTACTATAAGAAGAGTTTTCTAGTTCTCTAGTATAAGCTTATACTAGGTAATAATCTTAAATAGGTTCTTATTATTCTTAGTATTATTAATAATATACCTCTAGTACTACCTCTTAGCCTATTAGATAGTAGTCTTAAAGGTCTATTTCTTTTACTATAGACTACTAGAGTAGAGCTATCTAGTATACTTATAGGCTGTTGAAGTCGTACTTTAAGCAAAGCTCGTAAGCACTAATTCTATTGGTTCTCAGGGATGAGTACGGTGACAGGAAGCCGAGGGGGTTGGTTGCAATAAGGTGTACAGATACGATCTGTCAGTCTTGAGAGCAGGGTAACGATGAGTAGTACAGAGTAGACTGTCTAGCTCGAAGGTTGGGTTTGAGATCCAAAGACAAACTTTAACTTAGGATTGAACACACACTGTAAGAGTTGTGTTCCTACTAAATATATACTAAGGGAATTCTGTGTGCATGTTGCTAATACTTAAGCCACCTTAGGTGGTTAAGCCATCGCAGGTGGTCGAACCATTGCAGGTGGTCGAGCCATCGCAGGTGGTCGAGCCATCGCGGGTGGTCGAGCTTGGCGAGGTGGTCAGTCACGTGACACGTGACACGCTGTCGCCCTAAGCGATGCCCCGCTTCCTATCAGTACCTGTTCTTTCGGAGATCGTAACATAGGCCTAGTAGGTAGTTTTATACTTTTTAGTCTACTATAGTATAGTATAACCTTTCTTATAGTAGAGTCTACCTACTACCTATATAGAGTACTATATAGTTTCTATAAGTAGTATAATATACTTATCTAGCTAAGTTATATCTTATACTAAGAGTAGGTCTAGAATACTCTAGGTACTTATCTCTACTAGCTTAGTAAACTTAGGTAGGCTTATTTCTAGAACTTTATAGTAGTACTATTCTAGATATAAAGTGCCTAGTATAAAAATAGAAATAGAAGTTAATATTATCTTATAATCTAACCTACTATATATACTTATATCTATAGTAGACTTAGTAAATAGAATATTAAAAAAGATAAGGTTAAGAATATAACTAGCGTAATATATTAGCTACTCTAGTATACTAATAACGTGTTTCCCCACCGAGCCGCCCACCCCCACCGAGTCGCCCGCCCTCACCAAAATCGCGACTATTACAACAACTATTACTATGCCGCCACAACGCGACGCGCAATCGACCTATAACGAAGGTACACTATACCTTGCTATCCAGGCTACAAAAGCCGCTGAACCCGACAGTACTAGGCACGCGTCTAGGGCCTTTGCTGTCCCCCGAACAACGCTAAGAGACCGACGCGCTGGAAAGCCTTCACGACGCGATACTGAGCCTAACTCGAAGAAGCTAAAAAAGCTAGAGGAGGATGTAATAGTCGCGCGTATACTTGACCTAGACGCACGAGGAATAGGCGCTACAAGGGCTATGGTGGAAGAAATGGCGAATGATCTCCTTGCTGCGCGCGGTGAAGGACCTGTTGGCAAGCACTGGGTAGACAGGTTCAGAACGCGTACCAAGGAAGTCAAGCTTCGACGCAGCCGTCCATACGATCGTCAGCGAGCCCTAAACGAAGACCCACGCGTTATAACGCCCTGGTTCGAGCTAGTAAGGACAACAAAGGAGAAGTACGGCATCCTTGCTGAAGACACACATAACTTTGATGAGTCTGGGTTCATGATGGGCATAATTAACGCTCAGATGGTCTTTACAGGCTCTGAGAAGCGAACCAATCCAAAGAAGATACAGCCAGGCAACCGTGACTGGGTCACAATCATCCAGGGCATCTGCGCTGCTGGCTGGGCTATCCCACCCTTCATTATCTTTGGTGGTAAGGTCCTTATATCAAGCTGGTACCCAGGCCTGCCTCGCGACTGGGTAATTGAGACTAGCTCTAACGGCTGGACAACAAATGAGCTTGGTCTAAAGTGGCTGAAGCACTTTGACGCGCATACAAAGGAGCGTACTGTGGGTGTGTACCGTCTACTAATTGTGGACGGCCATGAGAGCCACAGCTCTGCTGCATTTCACCAATATTGCGCAGAACACAAGATTATCACCCTGTGTATGCCCCCACACTCGTCGCACCTATTACAGCCGCTTGACGTGGGCTGTTTTGCCCCCTTGAAGCGGGCGTACTACGCTGAGATCGACAGCTGGGCAAGGTACTCTGTCACTCAAGTTAAGAAAGAGACCTTTCTACCAGCCTTTCACATTGCTTTTAACAAGGCAATTACAAAGGAAAATATCCTAGCAAGCTTTAGAGGCGCTGGTTTAGTACCTCACGACCCAGAGCGGGTGTTATCAAAGCTTGATGTGGTGCTTCGTACACCAACACCTCCACTACCAGAGGACACCCCTTGGGAGTCCAAAACGCCAGCCACAATAAAAGAGATGGAGGCGCAGTCTACGCTAGTTCGTGAGCGCATACAAAGGCACAGAGAGTCTCCTATCTCTCCTCTTCTGCAAGCAGTTGACTCGCTCACAAAAGGCATGGCTGTAATAGGCCACAATTCACTATTACAAGCTAGGGAACTGGCAGGGCTTCGGAAGTCAATTGACGCCTTAACAGAGCAGCGCAGTCGCAAGAGAAAGTATATTCGGACAGAGGAGAGTCTTACAGTGGGTGACGTACAGGATTTGATAGCTGAGAAGGACGGTGGCGGCCAGGAGGCAGCAGAACCGCCAGCGAAGAGGGTGCGCAAAGAGAGGCACTGCGGGCGTTGTGGCAAGACTGGCCACAACGCGCGCACCTGCACTGCAGAAATAGTAGATTCAGTCGATAGCGACGCTTCTAAGGATTAATTTGAGATTGATACTGTATTTATGCAGCGTTGTGGTCGAGCGTAATAATCGTGTAATAGTCGCGATTTTGGTGAGGGCGGGCGACTCGGTGGGGGTGGGCGGCTCGGTGGGGAAACACGTTATAGTTTATAGAAGTATTAGTAGCCTATCTAGCTAGTTCTATACCTCTATTAGCTATAGTAATAGTAGGCTTAAAGAATTTATATCTAGTATTAAAGTCTTCTCCTATAAGGTAGAGTTAGAGAGGTATAAGATATATAATATATTAGATAATATATAGAGTATATAGCTATCTATAGTAGTTAAGTATAGTAACTCTATTTACTATAGCTTATAGTATATCTAGGTAATTTAGGCTCTCTCTAGCCTAGTACTATAGGTAGTATCTTTTATAGATATAGGTTATTACTTTAGAATAGGCTAAGCCTAGTATATTAGAGTTATTCTAGGTACTGTTGAAGTCGTACTTTAAGCAAAGCTCGTAAGCACTAATTCTATTGGTTCTCGGGGATGAGTACGGTGACAGGAAGCCGAAGGGGCCGGTTGCAATAAGGTGTACAGATACGATCTGTCAGTCTTGAGAGCAGGGTAACGATGAGTAGTACAGAGTAGACTGTCTAGCTCGAAGGTTGGTTTTGAGATCCAAAGACAAACTTGATAACTTAGGTTGAACACGAACCATAAGGGTTGTGTTCCTACGTACTTATATACTAAAGAGATATCCTATGCTCGACTTGCTCGACGTGAGCTTCGTGAGCGTCTGCTCGACTTGCTCGACGTGAGCTGCGTGAGCTGGGCACGTGAGGATCCACTTGCTCGAGTGCCAAGGCGTGAGCGAGGTCACGTGACCGTGGGAACACCACGTCACAACCGTGCCGCACGGGGAGCCCCCGTAACCATACTGCCCGAGTCCTTTTCTTGAGCGCTGACAGCCTGTCAGCAATTGGCTGGTATAAGAGTTCGTAACAGGTACTAATAGGTACTATATATCTAAAACTAGAGTAGGTAGAAATTCTTAAGTAGTATAACGTGTTTTATCACCGAGCGGGCCACCATCACCGAGTGGGCCGCCCTTACCAACATCACGTCTGTTACACGTCTATTACACTTAACCACAACACTGCGCAAATATATTATCTATCTTATGTTATTCTTCAGAAGCGTTGCTATTATCTGACTCTACAATCTCAACAGTGCAGGTGCGCGTGTTGTGGCCAGTCTTGCCACAACGTCCACAGTGCCTCTCTTTGCGCACCCGCTTTGCATGCTGTTCGGCTGCCTCCTTACCGCCACCGTCCTTCCCAGCCATTAAGTCCTGTACGTCACCCACTGTAAGACTCTCCTCTGTCCGAATATACCTTCTTTTGCGACTGCGCTGCTCTGTTAACGCGTTAATTGACTTCCGAAGCCCTGCCAGTTCCCGAGCCTGCAACACCGAATTATGACCTATAATAGCCATGCCTTTTGCAAGCGAGTCAACTGCTTGCAGAAGAGGAGAGATAGGTGATTCTCTGTGCCTTTGTATGCGCTCACGAACTAGCGTTGATTGCGCCTCTATCTCTTTTATTGTAGCTGGTGTTTTAGACTCCCATGGGGTGGCCTCTGGTGGTGGAGGTGTTGGCGTGCGAACCACCACATCAAGCTTTGATAGCACTCGCTCTGGATCGTAAGGAACTAAACCAGCGCCTCTGAAGCTTGCCAGGATATTTTCTGTTGTAATTGCCTTGTCGAAAGCAATGCGAAAGGCTGGCAAGAACGTCTCTTTCTTAACTTGCGTGACAGAGTACCTTGTCCAGCTGTCGATCTCAGCGTAGTACGCCCGCTTCAAGGGGGCAAAACAGCCCACGTCAAGCGGCTGCAACAGGTGCGACGAGTGTGGGGGCATACACAAGGTAATAATCTTGTGTTCTGTGCAATATTGATGAAATGCAGCAGAGTTGTGGCTCTCGTGGCCGTCTACAATTAGTAGACGGTACGCACCCACAGTACGCTCCTTTGTATGCGCGTCAAAGTGCTTCAACCACTTTAGACCAAGTTCATTTGTTGTCCAGCCGTTGGCGCTTGTTTCAATTACCCATTCCCGAGGCAGGCCTGGGTACCAGCTTGATATAAGGACCTTGCCACCAAAGATAATGAAGGGCGGGATAGCCCAGCCAGCAGCGCAGATGCCCTGGATGATTGTGACCCAGTCACGGTTGCCTGGCTGTATCTTCTTTGGATTGGTACGCTTCTCAGAGCCTGTAAAGACCATCTGAGCGCATATTATGCCCATCATGAACCCAGACTCATCAAAATTGTATGTGTCTTTATCAAGGATGCCGTACTTCTCCTTTGTCTTCCTCACCAGCTCGAACCAGGGCGTTATGACGCGTGCGTCTTCGTTCAGAGCTCGCTGTCGATCGTATGGACGGCTGCGCCGAAGCTTGACTTCTTTGGTACGCGTTCTGAACCTGTCTACCCAGCACTTGCCAACAGGTCCTTCACCGCGCGCAGCAAGTAGATCATTGGCCATTTCTTCCACCATAGTCCTTGTAGCGCCTATCCCTCGCTCGTCCAGCTCAAGTATACGTCTCACTATTGCCTCCTCCTCTGTCTTCTTTAGCTTCTTTGAGTTGGGCTCGGTATCGCGTCGTGAAGGCTTTCCGTCGCGTCGTCGTTGGAGCGTTGTTCGGGGGACGTCAAATGCTTTAGACGCGTGTCTTGTACTATTAGGCACAGGACCTTTTGTAGCCTGGATGGCAAGGTATAGTGTGCCTTCGTTGTAGGTTAATTGCGCGTTGTGTTGTGGTGACATGACTGTAATAGACGGTAAGAGACGCGATGTTGGTGAGGGCGGCCCACTCGGTGATAGTGGCCCGCTCGGTGATAAAACACGTTATACTATAGATATAGACTATCCTCTTACTAGGTATATATTAGTACCTATTATAAATAGAGGCGTAAAAACTAGATAGCTCTAGTAAGTTAAGACTAAAGTCTAATAAATAGCGTTGCTTCTACTAGAGATCTCTAGGACTATGCTAGTAGCCTCTTACTACTTAACTATATACTAAACTAACCTAATACTTAGTATAGATAAGAAGATAGTAGCTATAGTTTTTTAAGAATAGTAGGCTTAGCTTCTATTACTAGATGTTACTATCTTCTTAGACAGCTCTAAATAATATACTAAGAAAGGAGAAAAGCAAGTTACCTATAGCTTTGCAGTATATTAGAATAGAAATTAGCTGCACACTAGATATAGGTTACTCTACCCTACCTTATATATCTTTAAAGCTAAAGCTATAGGGGCGTAGAGAGGCCTTGTTACGATCTCTGAAGGAAACAAGGTACTGATGGGAAGCGGGGCAAGCGCTTGGATGACAGCGTGTCACGTGTCACGTGACATGCGTCGACATCCCGCCAAGAAGCGTCATCCCAAGAATCACAGGATGCCACCACATCCCGGGAAGACAATGCATCCCGAGTTACAAGGGAACAAGGCGCATTAAGGGATACTCTAGCTTTCCCACTAAGTATATATTCTAGTAGGAACACAACTCTTACAGTGTGTGTTCAACCTAAGTTATCAAGTTTGTCTTTGGATCTCAAACCCAACCTTCGAGCTAGACAGTCTACTCTGTACTACTCATCGTTACCCTGCTCTCAAGACTGACAGATCGTATCTGTACACCTTATTGCAACCAACCCCTTCGGCTTCCTGTCACCGTACTCATCCCCGAGAACCAATAGAATTAGTGCTTACGAGCTTTGCTTAAAGTACGACTTCAACATTTTGAACACCCCCAAGATGAGTACTACCTCAGGATCCCGTGCTACCCCAAGCAACTCCAACGCATCACGCCGTACGGCTGATGACGATCTCGACATGGACGAGGAGGCAGCGGCGCCTGCCCCTACCAGTGTTTACCCAGTGGCTAAACCCGAGGCCTTTGATGGCACTCGCGACAAGCTGGAAGACTGGCTCATGAAGTTCGATCTGTTTTTCATGTTCCAAGGAGAACGCATCCCAGAGGAGAAACGTGTCACTTTTGTGAGTACGTTTATGAAGGATCGCGCGTTCACTTGGATTAAACCCTTTATTCGCCGTTACCACGACGGAGCAAGCAACTCAGCAGACATCGACCCATGGATCGAAGACTTCGATCTGTTCAAGGAACAGATTCGCCAAGTATTTGGAGTGCACAACGAACCAACCATCGCCCGACGCGAGATTCAGCGCATCCGACAAACTGCGTCCGCTGCCGACTACGCTGCTAAGTTTCAGCAAGTAGCTACGTTCACCGGCTGGGACGACGTTGCACTGATGACCATGTTCAAACAAGGCCTTAAGCCTAAGGTCAAGAAAGAGCTCATGCGGACTGCCGCAGCTACCGATACCTTCGACGCACTAGTAAACGAAGCGATCAGTATCGACGTCAAGCTCTACGACCTTCAACAAGAATTAAGAGAGGACCCTCGTGTGCGAGCCGTGACTCAAGTCACTCGCCCATCCCAGGCTCCACGCAACCAATGGCGCAACAACAACTACCGCCGTGGTCAACGTGGTGGCCTTTACCAAGCCAACATGGGACGCCGTGTCCACAACGATACGAACAGTGGATACTACGGTCCTGCAGCAATGGACCTCTCCAACATTAACAAAGGACCTGAACGATGGAATGAGAAAAAGAAGGGTAGTAACAACCGCGGTGATAAGTCTTCAGTGACTTGTTACGGCTGTGGCAAGACAGGCCACTACGCCCGCGACTGTCGCATGAAGAACAAAGTGACCAGACAGCTGAACATGCTGGCTCATGACGACAGCGGCGACCAAGAGTGGGAGGTCGTTACTAATGAGATGGGACGTCTCATGGAAGACCCCACTTCCGGACTTGACAACGACTACATCGAGGAGTCCGATGAGGATGCTCCAAGCAAGCAAATCCGGTCACCAACACCCTACCCTAAGGAAGAGTGGATTGACAATGATCCCCGTCAACACCATGTGGTAGAGTGCGACATTAAGGACGGCAGCGCTATTGTTGGCAAACGATACTACGATTCCTTTTTCCGGCTCAACGACAAGTACTATTCAAAGGAAGGGAAACGTTTAATTGTATGCGACAGAGCACAACATAGTCAGGACATGATGGTCTCGCGCGACCAATCCACCCAGACTCCTGCTTTCCGAGAACCCAAAGCACCAACGATCAACTTGACCATTGTCAACAACATCCCAGAGCACAAGGGAGAGACGTCATCCGTTACTATCCAGATACCAAGCCTACAGGATGTCGAGTCTGTCCGTGATTGGATGACGGAAGAAAATATTCAACGGTCAAGACGGTACTTGCTCGGTGACCCCGAAGCACTTGAGAGATTCGACCAACAGGTAGCCAATGCACAGAAAACCAACAAAGAATGGCACACGGAAGACTTTATCCGCTGGAAAGAAAGCAACTCTGCAACTCAGCAACAGCTGGACGACTACAACTTATACGCTCGAAGTCGAGACGAACCCGACTTCGACCGACAGCCCGCTTTGCCAACGTCGAGCTATACGTCGAAGCTGTTCCAGGATATTCGAAACCCGTACCACCCTCGACTACCACCTACGCAGTGCTACCACGAAGCCTGCGAAGACCACAGACAGTACAAACTGGACAGTGGATGGTTTCCGAGTAAGCCCGAGGGCTGCGAGGAATACTGGTGGGAATGTACGGATACCTATTGCGCAGAGCACTTGTGGGATAAACGCACGAATCTCCACTTTCCAGGAATTGAATGTGTAGAAGACATATTCAACATGCACATGGTACAAAACGAGAGGTGCTACGGCCAAGAATGGGCTGAGTGCTTCCATCCGAAGTGCAGAAACCACGAAACGCTAAAACGCCTGAGCGGTTTTATGCCCCAGGACGAGTCTTTTTTAGACATATGGCAAACAGACGCCAAGGACGACCCGGACGAGAGCTTTTTCTCAACGCAGTCCAGGGCTCCCGGAATCGACGTCAGGATTCCAATGAGGCCCAGTCCCTCATCAAATTCCCTGTCGTGCTAGAAGGCACCAGGATGACGGCATTGTTGGACTCAGGAGCACAAAGCAACTACGTGTCTCAATCCGCTATCGCGCAAGCAGGCTTGCAGAAGCGAAGAAAGGAGGAACCATACCCTTTACGAGTAGCCAACGGAGAACCGATGCCAGGAGAGTCGACTGTGACCCACGAAGTGGTACAGCGACGTCTGAAAGTATTCAACCACAAGGAAGTGATAGACCTAGATGTTCTGGGAACGGCCGCCCATGATATCATATTAGGACTTCCTTGGTTAAGAGAGCACAATCCATGGATCGACTGGAAGAACCAGCGAATAACGCTCACGTGTCACGGATCAGGTACACCCGGACAGCGACCCGCGCAGCTCACGACGCAGCTGGCGGATGAGAAGGAGATTAACAACATCTCTTCGAACAAGACGCGCCAAGTTAGAGCGGTCGACCGCGCAGATACCAACCAGCCCCAGGATCACAAAGCGACGGTTAAGGAGAACAGTACAACTCCTGACATCCCGGATGAATACAGAGAGTTTATAGACCTCTTCCGCGATGAGAAGACTGCGAAGGCATTACCGCAGCACCAAGAATGGGACCACGAGATTAAGCTCGAGCCAGGCAAGAAGCCCCCATTCGGGCCCATATACCAGATGTCAGAAAAGGAACTTAAGGAGCTGCGCAACTACCTTAAGGAGAACCTCGACAAAGGATTCATTCGAGAATCAGAATCCCCAGCAGGATTTCCCGTTCTATTCGTACCAAAGAAAGATGGCAAGCTACGACCTTGCATCGATTACCGAAAGCTCAACGATATCACGATCAAAAATCGTTACCCGCTACCGAACATCAGCGAACTTCAGGATCGGTTAGCAGGAGCACAGTACTTCACTGCGTTAGACCTAAGAGGAGCATACAACCTCATCCGCATGAAGGAGGGCGAAGAATGGAAGACGGCGTTTAGAACCCGTTATGGTCATTACGAGTATTTGGTTATGCCGTTCGGGCTCACCAACGCACCAGCGACATGTCAAGCCCTAATCAACAACGTGCTAAGGGCACACTTGGACATTACCGTGGTAGCGTACCTCGATGACATCCTAGTGTACAGTAAGACACTAGAAGAGCATGTCGAACACGTACGACAAGTGCTTGTCTGCCTAGGAGCAGCGCACCTACGCTTGAAACCCGAGAAATGCGAATGGCACAAGGAAGAAGTCGAGTTCCTAGGGTTTGTAGTAGGACGATACGGAGTCAAGATGAGCCAAGAAAAGATTCAGGTTGTAAAAGATTGGCCAACACCTAAAACCGTCAAGAACATCTAAGAGTTCCTTGGGTTTGTCAACTTCAACCGACGCTTCATCAAGGATTACTCCACGAAGGCCTTGCCGCTTACGAAACTTACGCGGAAGGACACACCCTTCAAGTGGGGCGAGGATCAGGACAAAGCTTTCGAAACACTAAAGCAAGCTTGTGTAGATCCACCCACATTGGTTACATTCAGGAGCGGAGAGCCGCTGCGAATGGAAACAGATGCCTCAGATTTGGCATTAGGAGCATGCATTACACAAGAACGAGATGGTCAATGGCACCCGATTGCCTACTATTCACGCAAGTTCTCAGGACCCGAAGAACGATACGACGTACACGACAAAGAACTACTCGCGATCGTATCCGCCCTAGAACATTGGCGAGTCTACGCTGAAAGTTGTTCGGAACTTACGATCTACACGGATCACAAAAACCTGGTACACTTCACGACGACAAAGGTATTGAACAGACGACAAGTACGATGGTCCGAGACCCTCGGACAATACAAATTCAAGATCCTCTATACACCAGGAAAGGACAACGGCAGAGCCGACGCACTCAGTCGACGACACGACCTCGCAAGATCCAAGACGATCAACGAATCGGCGATCCTTGGTATCAATAGCGACGGATCGTTAGGACCATCCCAGCAGCTCAACAATATGATGATAGTACGCCAAGAACATCATGTACCATCACAGGTACCAGAGGAACTGGAAGAAGAAGTCATAAGTAGTCACCACGATGACCCGCTTCATGGACACCCCGGCATCACCAGAACAATGGAACTCATCAAAAGACATTACGAGTTCCCGAACATGCGCGACAAGGTCGCCAAGTTCATCAAGAATTGCGTAAGCTGTCAGCAGAACAAACACAGCACGCACGCCAAGTATGGAGAAGCACAGGCAATGGAGCCGCCAAAGGCACCATGGACGAACATTACGATGGATTTCGTTACACAGCTACCTGCCTCCAAGGATCCTGTAACAGGATACACCTACGACTCAATCTTCGTTGTAGTGGATCGATTCACGAAAGCCGCTGAGTTTGTGCCTTTCCGCCACAGCTACACTGCAGAGCAGCTCGCACGAGTGTATCTGGATAGGATTGTTCGACACCACGGCATTTCCGAATCAATCATCAGCGATAGAGACAAGTTGTTTACATCGAACTACTGGACCACGCTGTTAGCAGCTATTGGTACCAAGAAAAAATTGTCAACCGCGTATCATCCGCAGACGGATGGCCAAACGGAACGAGTGAACCAAACAATGGAGACGTACCTCCGCATTTACTGCAACCAGCAGCAAGACAACTGGGTCTCACTACTACCTATGGCACAAATCGCGTACAACAACAAATTGTCGGAAGCAACAGGCGTAACGCCGTTCTTTGCAAACCACGGGAGACACCCAAATCTCTTTACCAGATCATTGGACAGTAACATTCAAACGGAATCAGCGATTAACTCAGTCAAAGCACTGAAGGAAGTACACAGAAAATCGCTCGATAACATCGCCAAAGCTCAGTCACAGAGCATCTCTTATGTTAACAAGAAACGAAAAACGGCGCCTCTGCTAAAGGAGGGGGATAAAGTGTATCTCCTTACGAAAAACCTACGCACACGGCGACTAACGAAAAAACTGGACAAAGTCAAGGTCGGACCATTTTTCATTTCCAAGCAAATCAGCCCAGTCAACTATCGACTTGCGCTGCCCAAGGATGCAAAGATCCATCCAGTGTTCCACATCTCGCTGTTGGAACCAGCCGACCATAGAACGCCAATCCAGAAAGACTTTCACTACGAGGCGGACGGCCAGGACGAGTGGGAAGTCGAGAAAGTAATCAAACATCGAAAAACCAAAGAAAACAACGAATACCTAGTCAAGTGGTTAGGATACCCGGACTCGGAAAACACGTGGGAACCAGAAGCAAACCTCACGAACTGCCGCCAGTTGCTGACGCAGTATCGAAATTCTGTGGCCAGTACGGCACAGGATCCACAGGGTTTCCAGCAAGAAAGTCAACAAAGAGTTGGTCAGACGAGAGACCAAAAGAAGAATCATTAGCCTGTAACCAGCCAGGATCAGCCCAAGGAACGGAGACAAGGGGGCCGGTAGCGGTACTCGAACTTTCCGCCTCTTGCGCCTGATCTTGCGCCTTCAACATCGCCAGGTCACGACGCGCAAACCGCCGCTCACAACTCTCGGTCTCGGCTAGCTCACGACGAGCACGGGTTACCTCTAACTGAGAAGCAGCAGCTGCTTCCTCAGCTCGGAGCAACGCCAAACGTTTTGCCTCTTTCTCTTTCTCCACTTTCTCCCATTCTTCTTCAGGAACAAACAAGCTACACTCTGCTTTCACAGAGATGCAGCCAGCACATCGACCAGTAGCGGTATCGACAAAGCACCGAAAATTCTTTTGTTCACATCTTTCACAACGAAACGCCATTTCCAACGAACGATCCTGGATACGACGCGCACGGGCACGACGCTGCTCGGTGGACGACTGAGAACGCGGGGCTCGGAGCTTTCGTGTTCCGGATTCCTTCGGCATGGTTAGGGAGGCTATGGAACTTCATAAGAAGCGACCTACGAACAGTACTTATAAGAGAGAGACCTACCCTGCGACCCACGGCACGGATAAACAATATATCGAGGACGATATGCTGGAAGGGGGGAGGTAGTGTTACGATCTCTGAAGGAAACAAGGTACTGATGGGAAGCGGGGCAAGCGCTTGGATGACAGCGTGTCACGTGTCACGTGACATGCGTCGACATCCCGCCAAGAAGCGTCATCCCAAGAATCACAGGATGCCACCACATCCCGGGAAGACAATGCATCCCGAGTTACAAGGGAACAAGGCGCATTAAGGGATACTCTAGCTTTCCCACTAAGTATATATTCTAGTAGGAACACAACTCTTACAGTGTGTGTTCAACCTAAGTTATCAAGTTTGTCTTTGGATCTCAAACCCAACCTTCGAGCTAGACAGTCTACTCTGTACTACTCATCGTTACCCTGCTCTCAAGACTGACAGATCGTATCTGTACACCTTATTGCAACCAACCCCTTCGGCTTCCTGTCACCGTACTCATCCCCGAGAACCAATAGAATTAGTGCTTACGAGCTTTGCTTAAAGTACGACTTCAACAGGCCTCTAGCATGCTATAAGACAACTAGAGCTCTGTACCCGCCGAATCTAGCTGTGCATAGACAGCACCTTAGTAATATAGTGCCTTAGCGGCGACGCGCCCCCTACCTCCTAATAGGCCTTCCTAGAGTGCTATAGTGCTATAGAGACCTACAACGTTTTAATTAGGTGAGCCCCTAGACACCTAGGCATCTAAGGAAATAAGGCCGCAGACAAACTAGCCAACCTAGAAGCCTAACATCTATTACCCCTAACTAGAGAAGCCGCTCTGCTAACACTCTCAGGCATTAAGACAGTTGCCCGCAAGACACTGCGCTACACGCAGCAGACCTAGTAGTCTAACAGGAAGACTAAGCTCTTAAAGTAGTACAAGAGCTGGGACTTAGACTACGCACCACGCAGCGGCTTGAAGGAGCTTGATCTGCCGAGACCTATCCTAGCCAGACTGCTTTCTATCCGGACTAGACATGGCGATTTCGCCTGGTACCATGGAAAGTACAACCACAAGGATGCGAACCTTACCTGTTCATGCGGGTGCGACAAGACGCCAGAGCACCTCGCGCTCTGCTGCAAGACCCGAGTGACCTTTAGCAGATGGCCACTGCGACCACTAATACCACCATCCAGCCAGGCGGATGGCCTAGCGTACACTGCAGCACTAGTAAGGGAGCCAGAGGCCTTTGAAGCATTTGTCAAACTCACACAGTACTACACCAAGATCTGCCCCCGCTAGCTTTTGCAGCCCTGCAATAGACAGCAGCAATGCAGCACCTATTTCTGCTAGGTCCAGCACAATGGATGCGAATCCCCCCCCCCCCCCCCCCCCTCTTCCAAATACATATACACACTCTCTCTCCCTCTTTCTCTCTTTCAGCACATAGATGCCTCAGAATGCAAGGAAATCACCCTAATGTACATATATCGCTCAGCCTCCCTAACTGGACAGGGAGCTGTAGTTCTGAAATGGTAGCAATACCCGCGCAGGCAAGAAATGCTTTCTAAGGTAGTGTGACAGCACTGTAATTCCATAGCTTAGCACGTCGTATATGCCCTTCGGGAGGCGAGATGGTGGACTTGATCCTCATCAACAGACGTAAAATGAATACCAACCAACCAACCAACCAACCAACCAACGACAGACGCCAAAAGAAGGTGCATGGAAAATTCGCTTTGAAAAGCATCCAAGTCCAGGCCTCCGATGTCAGAAAACAATGTGCCAATTTCGGACAACGAAGTGACGGTGTCAGGTAGGTGTAGGAAAAACAGCATTCACTTTGAAGCAGCTGTCACGCTGAAAGGTTCTCGCTCCTCCGCCTCCCGCGCTTGTGCGCTCTTGCCTCCTTGGTATCGCTCTTCTCCACACCCCTCAATATCCAGTCTGGGTCACAATATCTTCCCGCATTGGTCTTTGCGGTGAGGATCTCAGCTGAAAAACATCATCAAGCGTTCCATAATTGCTTCATTGTTTGTGAACTCTTCTCAATTACAAATGACCAGGTTTTGCACGTGAATGCAGACTGCTTATGTATGTACAAGCACCCGTTGGCTACTCCTTGTCTCGGTGACATAGTTCCGCTTTTTGCCAGTAACAAGAAGTTGCAAGTGGCCCTTTGCAGTAGGTGTGAATGTGGTATTGCTGCCTTGTTCTACTCTGAACGTTTCGGAAGCATTCTTGCTGTTAAAGATCCACTGCGCGGTAAGCTCGACTCCCGGATCCCATCGACCGACACTGGAAGTGAATGCTCGACCAGCCTTGGCTTCGTTTCCGGCGATCTTGGGGTCTGCTTGACGGTTCAAAGCCGCTTTGTGTCCACCATATGCGATCACATCTTCCCAGACATTCCCGCGCGTGGCTGGTGCGACAGCAGACGACGATAACGGGCTTGGGCCGTCCGGCGCATGGTCCTGGACCCAGTTCTCTACCAACTCGAGATAGTCCCAGATGTTGAGATCGCGGAAGTTACCACCATGGGTCTTCTCTGGAAGGATGGTGATGTTCGCCCATCCAGCTCCACCGGCGGCATCAGTCCGCTTCTGAAATTCCATAACGCCCTCATTGAGGAAGTAAGTATCCCATGTGCCAACGTAGATGAAGATGCGTCCAGCAAGTGCAGTACCGAGGCTGCGGGCTGAATTGAAGTTTTTAACCACATAGTCGCTCAGATCGAATGGCTTCCAATGCTGCACAGCTTCGGGATAGATCTCACCAGTGACCTTGTCCCAAGGCTCGAGAGGATAGCCATTGTATCCCTGGACACCAAAGACAGCGTTCCAGATATCCCACTGGTTGAAAGAACGCGAAGCGGTGCCAAATGTGAGCTCCCAGTGGTTCTCTTGACCCACAGTGGCAAGTACTTCCTGGGTACCGTTGACGAACGTGCGGATACTGGGCACATAGCTGCCATTGGCACGCTGATACGCATTGGTCGATGTGTAGAGCTCGATATCCTGATGACGATGGAAGTCGAGAGAGTCCGGGTACGAAGAAAAGCAAACACCGAAGAGGTCGGGTCTGTAGATTACACTTGCGATGCTTTCCCAGCCTCCTGTGCTGCCACCGTCTTGGACACGAGCGTATGGCGCCCGGATGGTGTGGAAGGTGGCTTCGATGTGAGGAATAAGCTCCTCGTTGATTGCATCGCCGTAGGGTCCAAGATTGGCTGTGTTTACCGCATAAGAATCATCGTAGTAAGGTGCTTCATGACGGATGGCAACAAGGATGAACTTAGGTACCGGCCGCGCAGCAGTGGTGTTGGTAGCCGGGATTGTGCCTGCATCCCAGGCTGCAGTGAATTCCTTGTCGCTACCATAGTAGTAGGCACCAAGGGATCCCGACCAGTGATCCTGGTTGTAGATGGTGGGATAGCGGGTCTTGGTATCGTTCGCATCATATCCAGCAGGGAGGACCACGTTGGCTCCGACGTACATGTCGCGACCCCAAAATTCGCTGAGCTTCTTGCTTCGAATCTTGATATACTTCAGGTTCTTGGTATCTTCATAGTTTCCTTGGTTACAACCACCGACCTCTTGACCGGAAAATGCTTCGACGGCTGTGATTTCGCTAAAGACTAGATTGATAGACTGGGAAACCCCAGTGATGTTGATGTCCATCCTCGAGGTTGTTAGGCTACCGAAGCCATTGACGTTTAGGCCTCCATCACCGCATGGGAATCGGAGGCTGACTTTGGACCCATCGCTGCGAGTGACTGTTTCGTATCTAGTAAGGAACGCCTGCACACTGTACGTGCCTGGCTCAATGTCGCTCATACTAACATTGGGCCAGCCAAAGACACCAGATTCCGTGCTATCGTTACTGCCTTGGGAGAGTGTAATGGTCTTCTTCGGGCCGAAATCGTATACATTTCGGCCGAAAATCATGTTCGGCGAGGAAGTAACGTCCGTGTCTTCAAGGGGGTCGGTTCCATTCGGAGCGAACATCAACACGACGCGGCCGTCAGTTGTCGTATTGAGCAGTCCGTCAGCGATAGAAAGCTCTACCTCGAGGTTGTTGTTGTTGTATTCGCGTTCGACATGGGCTACAGGCAGAGCCTGCCCTCCGAGAGCGATCGACGCAACGAAGACAGCCTTCAGTAGCATCGTGGAAGGTGAGTCAACTTCTCTGGGCAAACATAACGAATGACAGAGGCCTCACAGTTCTTATAACTATTTCACTGAAAGCCCAAGCTTTCTGCTATGCACAAAGGAGATGCTTCGTATGACGATGGGGCTCTCAATTGTAGCACGGTCTAGCCCAAACAGAAAGGTGTAAAAAAATTTAGCGCAGTCTGAGGTACAGGGGAGAAGATAAGAATTTGGATGTCCTATCTGCAGTTAAACCACACACTCCCTGCAAACTACGGGTGACTATGACTATGGTAACGTACCCCACAGGCGAGAGAATCAACGGGCGAGAGAATCACTAAAATTAACTAGGGAAAATCAAAAATGCAGGGGTCTATATCTCAGGATCTATATATTAGAATCTTCTAAAAATTTCACAGCTAGGTAATATGTATATAAAGATTAATGTCTTAGAATCTTAGAGTACTAGGCCTAATATAGCAGAAGTTTTTTTATTTTGTTAGAGGATTTTAGCGTACTTTTCTAAAACTTTAATAACTATTCCCCCTTTAGGCCTAGATTTCTAAGACTCTAGAATAGTTATATATATATAGATGCAGCTAAGGTATTAAATTTATAGGATATTCTATTAGGTAGATCCTAAGATATAGACCCCTGCATTTTTGATTTTCCCTAGTTAATTTTAGTAATTCTCTCGCCCGTTGATTTTCTCGCCTGTGGGGTACGTTATTCTAGTTATTAAATTATACCGAGTTCGGCCTCGTGATGCACACGGCGCGTGATGCACACCCCACCAACTTTCGCACCCCAGAATAAGTGAGGTTATTGATCGACACCACAACGCTACTATCGCGAGATAAGTTGGTGGATTACTATATAGACTATTGCGAAACTTTTGGCTACCACAGTTTTTTTGGAGGACGCGTGGTGCGGCCAGTAGACGTTGTTGTGGGTGAAGGTGGTAAGGGCGCCTTATGGGCAGCCACCTGCCTTCGCACAGCACCACCACCACGATTCTTTGTTACTTTTGACTGAGATCTCTGTGAGGCCTTACTCTTAGCCTGTTTAGGCAATTGGGTACTTTTTTCTGCGTTGCTCTTGCGCTGAGCCTCTTCTTTACAAGCCTCAATTTGAGCGCGCTTTGCAGCCTGTGCCTTAGCTGTCAATACCTTCTTCTTCTCTCGCTCAACACGCTTATCTTCCTTCTCCTTCGCTTGAATAAGCTTCTTCTGGTGTTGAAGCTCCTTCTTAGTAGCTTTTGCTGCCTCCGCAGCGCGCTCTAGGTCCTCTTTTGCCTGGAGTTCTTGCTTCGCGCGCTCAATGCGTGAAGGACTCCACAAGACTGCACCACCACTGTCATTACCGTCAATAGGTTGCAAAGGTAGTACCCTCCGCTTTCTCTTCTTATTCTTATTAGCCTTTAGAGCCTCTTCTAGGCCTTCAATCCGAGCTTCTTGGACTTCTAATCGCACGTGGAGTTGGTGAAGGGCTTGATCAACTGCCTCATCAGCACTGGACCTATCCTCTTCTCTTGCACGCTTAAGTAGCCGCTGCGTCTTGCGCCAACTAGGTGAACCTGGTGCAGGCTGAGGCCCTGTAGGCTCTGAGGTCGTGCTAGGCGTCCTTGGTGTTGGTATTCTGAACTTCTTGAGCACGACGTCGGCATCTGGTGGGTGGATTCCAGTACACTTAAAGGCCTGTACAACGAGGTCTTTGGTGAAGGTCTTCTTCCAAGCTGCCCAAAAGAGCGGGAAGAAGTCAGCTTGACCTACAGGCACCCACCCCTCTGTGGTATGGCCGCGGTGAAGGAGTTCCATGGAGTAGCTCTGTGCCAACGGCCCAAAGCACGCTACATCAAGCGGCTGAAGCGCGTGGGTTGCGTGCGGAGGGAATATAAGTAGGAGAATCTTGTTAGCATGAGCGTATTCGATGAAGGCCTGGGTAACGTGACTGCCGTGGCCATCAAGGATCAAGAGCCTGTACTTCCCTCGCGCTCTTACTCTTGTATAGCGATCAAACACCTGCTTCAGCCAGGCAACACCAAGAGCATCATTTATCCAGCCATTTACTGAGGTACCAAAGTGTATATCGTGTTTCCCTGCGTCGACGCGCTGCACCCAGCTCTCTTGGAGCTGGAGAGACGATGAAGGATAGATGACTGCGGGCGGCAACGCATAACCATCAGCTCCTACTGCTCCTACTACTGTCACCCACTTCCTGTTGCCATCATGAGATGCTAGCTTGTATTTCCGGCGCCCAAAGAGTCGCTTATCGAAGATTCTGACGCCCTTTGACATCACTCCAATCATGAATCCCTTCTCATCCATATTGTACGTGTTTTCAGGCTCTATTGAATGCTGCTTGATTGTACTGTGCAGCAGGTCAAAATAAGAGCTAAAGGATTCATATGAAGCAGCATCGTGACGTGATTTTTCCATAGGCGTGGTCCAGGCTGTGAGAAGGTCGTCGGGGTAGCGATGAAGGAAGCGCGATACCCATCGATCGGAGGGCTCCCATTGACACAGCGACTTCACGATTCTCCGCAGGATCTTTCTTGTAGGCATAAGGTGTCTCTCGGTAAGTGATTTGACGTATTGTACAACCTCTATTTCATCGCGTGGGTGGAGAACTAGCTGGTGTTTTGATTTGACCTCATTTGACGCGCATACACCTTGGTGCCTTCGGCTCAACGTAGTGCGACAACAACCGTGTTTCTGGGCAAGATCTTTATACGTAAAATGTTCTCCATACTTCAAAGTAGCTAGCTCTGCGAGGGCTTCTTTTAACGGCATCGTGGGGTTGAGTTATGGGGGGGTGCGCAGTATAGGTCAATGTTGGTGGGGTGTGCATCACGCGCCGCGTGCATCACGAGGCCGAACACGCTAAGATTAAATATATTAACGTAAAGCACCAGCGAAGGGGCCACACCAGCGAAGGGGCCACTTTGTCTTGGCATTGCGAACACCACGTACGATACAAGCAATTACTCACTCCCCTCTAGTGTACCTGCGTACGATGCACTTGCATCAGATGCAGAATCTTCTTCTACATCTTTCTGGCACGTACGCGCGTTGTGCCCAGTCTTCCCACAGTTGCCATAATGCCGTTGACCTGGTTGGGCTCTTTCATGACCACTCCTGACACGCAACCTCTTTGACACCGTACGAGCTGCAGCTGCGCTTTCAGCTATGTAGGCTGCTGCTTCACCATACTCTATTGTACCACCATGCTGGATCTGCTTTCTTTTCCGGGTTTTGCGCTTAGTTATGTCTGCTAATTGTTCTTCAAGCTCACGAATACGAGCTGCTTGTACGACATTCTCATGTAGCATAAGCTCACCACCTTTTACAAGTTGTGCAAACCCCTCTCTTGCTACTTCTAGTGATTGTACGATAGCTTGCCTTACAAGCCTTGCCTGTGACCCAAATTCGTGTGAATTGCTTGGTGTTTGGGATTGCCATGGTGTTTCTGGTAGGGGTGCTAGTGGTGGCGTACGAATCTGAACATCTAGGCGATCCAAGACATGCTGCGCGTCGATAGGCACAAGTCCTGAAGCCTCAAAGGCCTTCTTGCAGTTCTCGTACGTAAACACGTTAAAAAACGCGTCCCTAAAGGCTAGAAGGAAGCCTTCTTTGTTGATGTGGAAGACGCGTTTGGATGCCAAGGCTCGTACGCGTTGAGAGTACCTCAGTTTCAACGGTGAGAAACAGACCACATCAAGTGGATGGAGGATGTGCGATGAGTGAGCAGGCATACAAAGGGTAAGGATCATGTTTTCTAGGCAGTAATCCTTAAAGTCCTGGTTAAGGTGGCTCTTATAGCTATCTAAAATAAGCAGCCTGTACAAGCCCTTCTTACGCGCCTTTGTATGCTGGTCAAAGTGCTTCAACCACTCCAGGCCAAGCTGATTGTTCGTCCATCCGTTCTCAGAGACAGAGAGCTTCCAGTCGTACGGTATGTTGGTCTCCTTATACCAGGCAGAGATGTGTACACGCCCTTTGTAGATAATAAAGGGTGGGATAGCATACCCAGCAGCACAGATGCTCTGGATAGCTGTGACCCACTCCCGATCGCCTGGCTGGATGATGTTTGGTCTCGTACGTCTCTCTAAACCTGTAACAACCTTCATTGAGCCAATAACTCCCATCTGGAAGCCGGTCTCATCAAAGTTGTAGATGTCATCATCCTGGACCCCATACTTGTCTTTTGTGTCCTGTACGAGCTGAAACCAGGCGCTGATAACTACTGGATCTTCCTGGAGTATTCTCTGGCGATCCTTTGCTCGATTGAAGGCCATTTTGAGCTTCTCCGTACGCTGGACAAATCGCTCTGCCCAGTTCTTGCCAACAGGTGTCCCACCACGTATAGCCAGAAGTTTATCTGCAATATCTGCTACCTCAGAGAGCCTAGGGGCAAATCCGCGCGAGTCAAGCTCGAGTATGTATCGTACAATCGTTTGCTCTTCAGTTGCAGAGAGCTTCTGGTTGTTTGGTGGTGCTTCTTGTCGAAATCTGATATTTTGGAGTCTCCTTGAGAGCTGTTGATGACGTACGTTGTAAGCTGCAGCAGCCCGTCGCACGCTTCGAAACTGTCCCCTAGCGTACGCCTGAAGGGCAAGAACAATTCTACCTTCTTGCTGGGTTAATTCCTGCTTGCGTTGTTCCTGCATGTTGTGTTGTACGAAGAAGTTGCAACGCCAAGACAAAGTGGCCCCTTCGCTGGTGTGGCCCCTTCGCTGGTGCTTTACGTTAATTAATAACGCTTTGTACGGCTGAATGGCGCACCCTACTGAAATGGCGCGCTTTGTCGCACATTCACCTTTGCACCTTAATATCTCAACACTATAACAAGCAATTCAGGCGTGCGATGGCTTAGATTAATCCTCTGTCTCTGCTACATCTTTCTAGCAGGTGCGCTTGTTGTGCCTAGTCTTGCCGCACGTCTTACAGCGACGTTTATTTTTACTGCTGCTACCTACCTGCGCACCACCTTCTTGTGCCTCAGCCTTAGCGTCTATCTCCTTTAGTATTTCCTCTGCCTCTGCCTGCGAGAGAGTCCCGCCTTCCTAAATCCGCTTCTTTTTGCGCTTCTTACGCTCAGAAGCAGCCTCATTTACCTGCTTAAGCTTAGCTATCCTTGCCTCAAGCAGCGTGTGCGAATAGTCCCTCTTTACAGACCCCCTTTTAACCTGCAGAACCATCTTAATAATTAAGTCAGGAGAGGAACTCTTATGTTCCCTTATCCTCTTAATTATTAGCGTTGTCTGGCTGTTAATTTCAATCGCGTTAGTTGGTGTTTTAGGTTGCCAGTTAGTAGGCCCTGGTAGAGGCGGTGTTGGCGTGCGAGGCTTGACTTTAAGCCTTGACAGCACCACCTCTAGGTTAAGTAGAACCAAGCTAGTTGCTTTAAAGCTTGATATAATGTTATTCTTTAATATAGCCTTGTTGTATACTAGTTAAAACGTTGCTAAGAAGGTCTTTTTGTCTACATAGGTGATGTAACTGTCTGCTAAGCTTTTAATTTCCTTCTTATACGCCTGCTTTAGCGGGGCAAAACACCCAACGTCAAGTGGCTGCAGGATGTGAGAGGCGTGCGGAGGCATGTAGAGAGCAATAATCTTGCTTTCCTCGCAGAGGTTTTGGAATTCGAGTGACTTATGGCTCTCGTGGCTATTAATAATTAGCAGCCAATGGCTACCTACAGTAGCAGCCTCTGTATGCTGGATAAAGTGCTTTAGCCAGGCAAGGCCAAGCTTATTCGAGGTCCAGCCATTCTTGCTAACCCTAATCCTCTAATCCTTTAGGTTGTTAACGTACTAGGCCTTGTCGTGGTGCTTTGCTTTAAGGATAAAGAAGGGTAGGATAGACTAGCCCATCGCGTTGATACAAGCGATCAGAGTTATCTACTCACGATTGCTAGGCTGGACGCTGAGTGGTGTAAGACGTCTCTTAGAAGTAGTTACTACCTTAACTGACCCTCTAACGCCTATCTAGAACCTAGTCTCGTTAAAGTTGTAGGTATCTTGGTCTAGGATGCCGTACTTAGCTTTGACATTGCGTATAAGGTTAAACTAGGGACTAATAATAGCTAGATCGCTGCACAGGACTCTCCAGTAATCCCTTAGTCTAGAAATCTAAGACTTGATCTTAGGTTTCTGTCTGATAAACCGGTAGACCCAGTGTTCTCTAACCTTGCCTGCACTGCGAGCAGCCAGCAGTTGATCAGCTATCTCTCGCACGTAGGCAAGCGTAGGGCCAAAGCCTCGCGCGTCAAGCTTCCTTATGTATTGAATAAGCACCTCCTCTTCTTGCCTTGTAAGCTTACACGCGTTAGGGTGGACAACGCGTTGAGAAGCTGGTTTGGCGCGTTGCCTTTAAAGGGTAGTTTCAGGCACGTTGTAGACAGCAGCAGCGCGTCGCTGGCTTAGATTCGCGTTTGATTTCATAGCTTTGATAGCAAGGTCAATTCTCTCTCCACGAGGAAGCAATTCAAGATTAATTTGTTGCGACGTTGTTGGTGGTGGTTGAAAGTAGTGAGGTCTTGGCAAGGTGCGCCATTTCAGTGGGGTGCGCCATTCAGCCGTACAAAGCGTTAATATAAGATAAATAACGTAGATGTACACCGAGCGGCGCAGTACACCGAGCGGCGCACTTTTGCCAAGACCACACCAATATACCCTTCCTCTACTAATGCCTCAACAACAACTACATTTTAACGCGTTAAAAGAGCGTCAGATCCAGCTTGCGCTTCAAGCTCTCAAACAAGACGCAAAACTCTCAGTGCGACGCGCTGCAGCTATCTACAGCGCCTCTGAAACTACACTTCGCGCAAGACGCGCAGGACGACCTTCACGCGTTGATACTATGGCCAACTCACGGAACCTGACCAGTGCTGAGGAGCAGGTAATTGTTACGCGCATATTTGAGCTGGTCACACGAGGAGAGTCCCCCCGGCTTGAAGTTGTAGCTGATATGGCCAATTCTCTGCGAAAAGAGTGCGGTTTGGCCCCTGTTGGCCCAAGGTGGGCCAGCAGGTTTGTTTCGCGTCAGGAGGAGCTCAAAACAGTCTTTAATCGCAAGTACAACTACAAGCGAGCCCTCTGCAAGGATCCTGAGGTGATCCAGGGCTGGTTCAGTCTGGTAGCCAATATCAAAGTCAAGTACGGTATCCTGGACGACGACACGTACAACTTCGACGAGACAGGCTTCATGATGGGCCAGATATCCACTAGAGTCGTTGTCACAGATTTAGAGAAGCCAGGACGAGCAAAGCAGGTCCAGCCGGGCAACCGGGAGTGAGTAACAGTCATTAAGGGCGTCAATGCCACAGGATGGGCTATTCCAGCCTACATCATCTTCAAAGCCCGCCAACACCTGTCCAACTGGTACAAAGACGACAACCTGCCCCAAGATTGGACTATTGCTATCTCTGAAAACGGCTGGACTACTAACGAGCTTGGTTTTAACTGGTTGAAGCACTTTAACAGGCATACAAAGACGCGCACTGTTGGTACCTACCGTATGCTAATTATTAACGGTTATGGGAGCCATAACTCTGCAGAATTCCAACAGTACTGCAAGGATTAGAAGATTGTAACCCTATGTATGCCTGCGCACTCGTCGCACCTCCTGCAGCCACTTGACGTGGGTTGTTTTGGCCCCCTGAAGAAGGCGTACGGGGATAAGGTCAATAAGCTCATGCGCAACCGGATTAACCACATCACAAAGCAGGAGTTCCTGCCATGCTTTAAAGCGGCTCACAAGAAAGCTATAACCCTGAGCAACATCTAGGGAGGGTTCTGAGGCGCTGGACTGGTCCCTTTTGACCCAGAACGGGTCATATCAACCCTTGATGCGAAGCTGCGCACTCCATTACCACTACTCCCCACAAACAACGAGCCCTGGCAGTCGCAAACCCTAAGTAATACCCTGGAATTTGGGTCGCAATCGACGCTTGTGAAGAAGAGGATTTAGAGGCACGTAGACAGCTCACCAACCTCTATGGTTGAAGCGTTTGAGAAGGTGTTAAAGGGGGCAGCAATTGTTGCGCACAAGCTGGTGTTGGCGCAACAAGAGATAGCTGAGCTTCGAGCAGCTAATGAAGCCGCCACGCGACGTAAATCGCACAAAAGAAAGCGTATTCAAGCTAAGGGAAGCCTTGCAGTTGAAGAAGGCCAGCGGTTAACTGCTCTACAGGAGTTTGGCGCGCGTGGTGATGGTAAGAAGGCAAAGAAGCGGGTGCGCGCTGAAGGAGGTGAACCATCCCAACGACGCTGTAGACAGTGCGGAGAGGGTGGGCACAACGCGCGAACGTGTAAGAATACTGTAGAAGAGGCCTCTAAGTAATGTTACAGCTTATTACACCTTGTGCAGCGCTAGTTTGTGGTGTTTTGGGCTATGATAGGGTGAGTTTTGGTGTGGTCTTGGCAAAAGTGCGCCGCTCGGTGTACTGCGCCGCTCGGTGTACATCTACGTTAGAGTTTTAATTTTCCTTTGTAAAATTAGGTGGGCGACTCGCCCGTAAGGTACGTTATTGCAAATTAAAATTTTAGATTTTTATTTAAATTAATTCCACTTAGGGTGTAATAGGCTCCCGTAGCATACGCATCTCTTTTCCAAGCTCTGCCGGTAGCTCGTCGTCAATCAGGGAGGCTTGGGCTTGCCATTCGGAACCCCGTCATCGCAAGCCGACTCCAACTCACTGTCAGCAAGAGACTGAACAGCATCGCCATGCCAACCAAAAAGCGCACTCTTGCCTTTCTGGTTGCCGCTGTAGCCCTGCCACCCTTTAGCTGGCAATCCGTTTTCTGGGTCTCTTGCGAATGCCAACCAATAGTCCTGCATTTGCTCACTGACTTCGTTTTCGAAGACCGTTGAATTACCCCTTGCGATGCTATGTGTACCAAAGACCAGAGGCAAATCGGCTGAATGATAGGCACCCTGCCACCACCTTGGTGCGATGTTCGAAAAGTTGCCTCCGTACAAATATCTGAACGTAGTTGCGTTGCCACCAGCAAATCGTTCGTGCGTAGTAAGAACGGACGGACACAAGAATACTCCCAAAGTGCCTTCGTCGGCAAGCGTCTGATTTGGGCCGTATGTACGGTTGTAGGGAAGGAATGGGCCCCATTCATTGACCGTCGTGCCTATGATTGCGGGTTTGCGAATGAAGTCTCCAGACAATGCTCGAGTCGTGTGATTGGCCCAAGACGTACGATTGTCGACAACTGGAGTGAATGAAAGGCCAGGAGTGGTTCCGTTAAGGAGACGCTCTCTGAGGAAGGCTATTATATCCAAGAACGGCACCTCTTGCATGCAGGTGAGCTCGGCGGTGGCATTGCTATTGTTGCAACCAAAGTTTTGTGCAACAGACGTGAAGTTGGCGGGTCCGAATTTCACCACTGATTGAGCTGTTCCAGAGCTCAAAATTAATCCAGAAACGATGGGATCGTGCGCATAAGTAAAGCTGTAACTGTCGACTGATACTGCACCCGCGGAGTGACCCCAAAGTGTGATCTTGTTGGGGTCGCCCCCGAAGGCGTGGATATTACCTCTCACCCACTCCACCGCGAGTCTCTGGTCGAGGTAGCCTAGATTGAGCTCATTTGCACGCAGACCCGTCGCATTGGGCCAGCCAAATATGTTCAAACGATAGCTGATACTTTGGTCAGACGCTCGTAAATCTAGATTGGTAGGAGAACATACTTGATAGCAACGACAAGGTGCTTCCCACTCCTTTCGACCCAGCGACTTGGGTTGTGGTACGGGGTTGCAGCACCTCCCGTCTGGAAAGACCCACCGTGGATCCAGACAATCACCGGCCGCTTGGTAAAGCTTTCACAGCTCAGGCTATTCTGCCACGGTGCCCAGATGTTGACTGATAGACAGTCTTCCGACTGGTAATCCAGAGGATCGATGTTGAACTCTGGAGCATCAGTGATCCATGTCGTAGGCTTGTTTGTCTGGTACTGTGGGCATGAAGGCCCAAATTTTGTAGCATCTATGACCCGGCCGTTAACTCGGCTTTTTGGCAGCGCGGGAAGCCAGCGTCTGGCGCCGACCGGCGCTTCAGCGTATGGAATACCCAGAAACTGCACGACATTTGGAGCTGTGGTATCAATCGTGCCTTCAACAGTACCTGAAGACGTATCGACGATGGTTGAGCTTAGTGCGTACGCGCACGGCAATGCAAGCAACAGGGAAACTTTCATGGCAACTGCTTGGTAGTAGGGGGTATGTGGGTTGCGTGGATCGATTCTGCTATAACACGTCCATATGTCCGTCTCCTTTTAAGATACACCGTTCGAGAAAGGCGGGGGACATGATCAGATCTCAAGCAAGGGGATGCGTGGGTCTGTGTCACCTACCGTTATCGCGACACCTTTCTCGGTACGGGTAACGTATTGCGCAGAGTCAAACGCCCCAAATGTGCGGCTCCCACGTCTGACTGCATGGAGGATGAGAGCGTGCAGTGGTTAGGTTTCCTTCAAGGATTATCAAGTGGGGTTGGGTAGCAAGACATTTCACTCTCAAGTGGCATGATGGGCTAGGCGCATATGTGGTCGTCAGTAATGTGTTTCCTCTTAGAATGAATCGCTTAGTAGAATAGAGATTCCATTCTTGAGTGTCACAGTGAAGGGAAATTGTTTGTTTGAATTGTTAGTGACCTCCAGTAGAGCGCGGTGAACCTATCGAGGCAGTATGCAATGACGTCATCATTTTGCGCTAGCCTCCTACAGCAGGTAGCGGAAGTACAAGTTTTGCTGGTCCGTCATGTCTGCAAGACCATTCTCGCCATGCACCTCGGTACCAGCCTCATGGAATTGACCGTCCATAGAGTAGTCAATGAACTCCCTGGGAAGGCCGGCAGCCACGCGCTGGTCGCCCTTCTTCTTCTGCAACCATGTAATATTGACGATTTGAAGAATGACCACACCCCAAAGAATGCACCAAATGATCATAATACCTTTTAGGGCATTGACCTGCTAATCGTCAGATTCGATATACCGGAGAAAGTGAGGTAGCACTTACGTATTGAGGTGCGAACTTGGAGTCAAAGATGTATGGGGTGATGATGTTGCCGATGGAGTTTCCAGCATTGAATGACGTATAGTAGATAGCCTTCTTGGTCTGTCCAGCGCAGTTCGCGCCCATCCAGGAGATTAGCAGAGGATTGATAGCGTAGACGAAGGCGATCAAGTAGTAGCCAGCGAGTAGGCCACCCTTATTAGCCTTGGTCTTGGGCAGAGCAACCAGCAGCGCGACACCAACGATGACGATAGTGACCAGGCCAAGCAGGAAGGGCGATTTGCGTTTGAAGCGGTATGCCAACCAAGAAGCGAGCAGGATAGATACGAATTGGAGAGCTCCGAAAGGCATGTTGAGCAGCACAGACTCGTCAGCGGTAAAGCCCGCCAAGTTCTGGAGAATGATAGATCCAAACACCGAGGACACCGATGCACCAGCATTGACGGCAATGACCATAACTTTGTATTGTCAGCAGATCCTCGTATTATTGCACCAGTAACTACTTACTCATGTAAAGCCAGTACTTCGGCTCCGACCAAGCCTCAAAGACGTGCTTCCAGTTGAACTTGTGCGAAACGATACCCTGCTGGTTAGCCTTGAGGCGATCGACAGCTTTGAGGCGGTCTTCTGGTGAAAGAAAACGCGCCTCTCCGGGGCTATCTTGGGCCCACCAGTATGTGGTGAGACCGATAACGATAGTCAATAGCCCAAAGAAGAGGTATACCACCTGGTAACGGTAGAGGGTGTGTGAGTGGATGTGACCGAATCCATATACGATAGGAGCGCTGAGCAAAGTGCTGAGACCGTAGCAGCTGTACCAGCACGCAACACGAAACGGTTGCTCTGAACGCCTGTAAAAGGCGATGGTGATGATCGAGAACAGTGGAACGACAGCTGCCTCGAAAGCCCCCAAGAAAAATCGGGAAGCAAGAAGACCGGCATAGGTCCTGGAGCCACCAAGACCTCCGGCAACCGAAATTCCCCAGCAGGTAATGATGATTGGTAGCACTAAGCGGTATTTTGCCTTGACAAGAATCCAGGCAGCAAGAGGCTGTACGCCAAGTTGTGCATAATAACCGATGTTACCAATGTTCGAGTAGTCGTTTCCCTTAAGTTTTGCGTCCGATTTGAGGCCATAGACAGCAGTCAAACCGATAATGCCCTTGTCCGCAGATTGGAGGAAATAGACCATGCAGAGAAGAGAAAGCATGTAAATGTCGGTCTTGCGTAAGATGCGCTTGCTATCTGCCTCGCTGCAGAGGTGAGCATCGCTTAATCCAGGATCCTTGCCCTCCTCGAAAGCAACCGCAAGGCCTGCATTGTCGGTGGAGCTGTTGGAAGAGTGCTCAACGTGAGTCGTGGTCGCTTTCTCCTCCGTTGAAGCCATGGCGTCGTCGAACGGCTTTGTGGTGAGGAAGAAAAGTTGCAGAAGAAAGGTGGTCCAAGAAACTGGGATGGGGTAAAATGTCTGGGGTACGGCTAATAAGTGTGATTTAACCCGGTCTTGTCGGCCAGATCACGCGCAATGTGTCACAGAGCCTTTGGGACATTTGGATGTCATCTTGGTCGCTTCAGGCGACTTTATCGGGGTATTCAAACCCACGAATTGCGAGATCTCGCCCCTGAATGTTTCAAGAATGGTGACTGGCCTTTGGCACAACGAGTTGTTGAAGGTGTTCGCCGCATGGTCAGCTCCACTATCGTGGAACAAGCCTAGACCAAGACCGCCACCGCCTTAGCTTCGACCGCTAAGGAAGGAGAAGAGGTGTCAAGGCGTCTCGGCATGCTTGTGAGTGGTGCAGAAACTGGGAGCACGAGGAGCTGAGCCGCTTGTGTCGCCGATGGGGCTTCCCCGGATTCATTGACATTTGTTCCACGAATGATAGTGGCATGTGTACTGCTGAGATGAAGAAGTGTGGTGGATGGAGTTGAAGTTGCAGTGGGTCGATGGGACGAGCGCGCTGGGGAAAGCGCGGGGCCGTCTGGGGAAAGGGCAACATCGTTCCCTTCGCCCTGCCCTGTTTACCTTTGAGATTTATCGCGAAGACAGATGCTAGGGAACGTTGCGTTGGAGCAGCTTATACATCAAGAATGAGCCTCGGTTGCAGGATTACAAGAGCATCCGACATATGGCGTCCAAAGTCGTCGATGTCATTTGTGCGGCTGTTATGAATGCTGTTTCTTCATTGGCTGTCCCAGCCACCACAGACTGAACGGGCTTCTCTCACGTTGCGCGGAACCTGACGGAAGCTGGGGAGCTGGAACGAGAGGCTGCAGTGCTGCACGAGCATTGCGAGATTGCGGGCGTTGCCGGATCCCCCGGAGATTGGCGGTACGTCACCGCACCCAAGGGTTGCCCTGTCCCGCGAAATCATCATAGCCAACGTCCAAACTAGGAATAGGCGTTCTAGAAACATCCTAATAGACGTTTTAGAATAATAGTTATACTTTATAGCCCTTTATATATAAAAGATCTTTAAGTATAATACTAGGCTATATTAGGCTTATACTTAAGTAGATTTAGTATAATATATATTACTAATTCTTTAATATACCCTATAGGTAAGTTAGATATATAGATAAGTTAGATACTTTTACTAAAACTCTACTAAACTACTCTTACTATACTAATACTACTCTAATAATACTAGTTAGATAACGTACCTTACAGGCAAGTAAGCCAATAGGCAAGCGAGCTACTGTTGAAGTCGTACTTTAAGCAAAGCTCGTAAGCACTAATTCTATTGGTTCTCGGGGATGAGTACGGTGACAGGAAGCCGAAGGGGTTGGTTGCAATAAGGTGTACAGATACGATCTGTCAGTCTTGAGAGCAGGGTAACGATGAGTAGTACAGAGTAGACTGTCTAGCTCGAAGGTTGGTTTTGAGATCCAAAGACAAACTTGATAACTTAGGTTGAACACGAACCATAAGGGTTGTGTTCCTACGTACTTATATACTAAAGAGATATCCTATGCTCGACTTGCTCGACGTGAGCTGCGTGAGCTGGGCACGTGAGGATCCACTTGCTCGAGTGCCAAGGCGTGAGCGAGGTCACGTGACCGTGGGAACACCACGTCACAACCGTGCCGCACGGGGAGCCCCCGTAACCATACTGCCCGAGTCCTTTCTTGAGCGCTGACAGCCTGTCAGCAATTGGCTGGTATAAGAGTTCGTAACACTATCCCCCTCCTCTCTGGGATTCGTCCCGAATACCGTCAGCTGTTCTTTATAAGCACTGCCCCGCTCTTCCATTTAGTTCCCGTAGTCCATCATGGTTTCTGACAAAAGAGTAGAACAACTCCGCCTTGCGCTCGAGATCCAAAACCACAATACTGAATCCGACATCCCTTGCGATTTTTGTTTCGCAAACAACAAAAAGTGTTTCGTCATGGCCAGCAACGACCGTCGCCTGAAATGTTCCGAGTGCGTCCGCAAAGGGCGTCCGTGCGTGAACCTATCCTGGGACTCGCTTGACCGTACTCGAGAGGAGTATCAAAAGAAGGTGGATGCAGATGAAAAACTGCTCGCGGAAGTGATATCGCGATTGATTCGTAACAAGGCGATTCTCGCGCAAGCGAAAGAGAGAGCGCACAAGAAGGCTGAGTGCCTTGCAAACGAGTTGGAGGAAGCAGGCGAGGATATCCGTGCCGAGGAGATTAACTGTCCTGCCGCGGATGCGCAGGTGGCGTTTTCTCCTGCAATGTGGTCCACCCTGGGTTATATTGACGAGGCTACGACTCGTGGTATTGATCCGGCAGCTCTCGGCAGTTCGTAAGGTATGTTTATATTTTATAGTTTCCGTGTGTTTTTCTGCGTTGGGTTTCCAGTCAAATAAACTTTGGCTTGGAGATCCACGTGTTTTTGCGCGTGGGTTCGAATCCTGACGGGTTCTTATTTTTTGTACTGTCGAAGTAGCTCGCGGCAGTTGTTGAGGTTTTCTTTTGGTTCCCACGTGTTTTCTGAGTCCGGGTATCCTAACCATTTGACTAGGTACTCGTCACCGTCGCCTTTGTTGCGATGTTGTATTATTTTTTCGACTTCCCATTCGTCCTGGCCGTCTGCCTGGTAGTGAAAGTCTTTCTGAATTGGCGTTCTGGGGTCGGCTGGTTCCAACAGCGAGATGTGGAACACTGGATGGATCTTCGCATCCTTGGGCAGCGCAAGTCGATAGTTGACTGAGCTGATTTGTTTGGAAATGAAAAATGGTCCGACCTTGACTTTGTCCAGTTTTTTCGTTGGTCGCCGTGTGCGTAGGTTTTTCGTAAGGAGATACACTTTATCCCCCTTCTTTAGCAGAGGCGCCGTTTTTCGTTTCTTGTTAACATAAGAGATGCTTCGTGACTGGGCTTTGGCAATGTTGTCGAGCGATTTTCTGTGTACTTCCTTCAGTGCTTCGACTGAGTTGATCGCTGATTCCGTTTGAATGTTACTGTCCAATGCCCTGGTAAAAAGATTTGGGTGTCTTCCGTGGTTTGCGAAGAACGGCGTTACGCCCGTTGCTTCCGACAATTTGTTGTTGTACGCGATTTGTGCCATAGGTAGTAGTGAAACCCAGTTGTCTTGCTGCTGATTGCAGTAGATGCGGAGGTACGTCTCCATCGTTTGGTTCACTCGTTCCGTTTGGCCATCCGTCTGCGGATGATACGCGGTTGACAGTTTTTTCTTGGTACCAATAGCTGCTAACAGCGTGGTCCAATAGTTCGATGTAAACAACTTGTCTCTATCGCTGATGATTGATTCGGAAATGCCGTGGTGTCGAACAATCCTATCCAAGTACACTCGTGCGAGCTGCTCTGCAGTGTAGCTGTGGCGGAAAGGCACAAACTCAGCGGCTTTCGTGAATCGATCAACTACAACGAAGATTGAGTCGTAGGTGTATCCTGTTACAGGATCTTTGGAGACAGGTAGCTGTGTAACGAAGTCCATCGTAATGTTCGTCCATGGTGCCGTTGGCGGCTCCATTGCCTGTGCTTCTCCATACTTGGCGTGCGTGCTGTGTTTGTTCTGCTGGCAGCTTACGCAATTCTTGATGAACTTGGCGACCTTGTCGCGCATGTTCGGGAACTCGTAATGTCTCTTGATGAGTTCCATTGTTCTGGTGATACCGGGGTGTCCATGAAGCGGGTCATCGTGGTGACTGCTTATGACTTCTTCCTCCAGTTCCTCTGGTACCTGTGATGGTACATGATGCTCTTGACGTACTAGCATCATATTGTTGAGCTGCTGGGACGGTCCTAACGATCCGTCGCTATTAACGCCAAGAATCGCCGATTCGTTGATCGTCTTGGATCCTGCGAGGTCGTGTCGTCGACTGAGTGCGTCGGCTCTACCGTTGTCCTTTCCTGGTGTATAGAGGATCTTGAACTTATATTGTCCGAGGGTCTCAGACCATCGTACTTGTCGTCTGTTCAATACCTTTGTTGTCGTGAAATGTACCAGGTTTTTGTGATCCGTGTAGATCGTAAGTTCCGAACAACTTTCAGCGTAGACTCGCCAATGTTCTAGGGCAGATACGATCGCGAGCAGTTCTTTGTCGTGTACGTCGTATCGTTCTTCGGGTCCTGAGAACTTGCGTGAGTAGTAGGCAATCGGGTGCCATTGACCATCTCGTTCCTGTGTGATGCATGCTCCTAATGCCAGATCTGAGGCATCTGTTTCCATTCGTAGCGGTTCTCCGCTCCTGAATGTAACCAACGTGGGTGGATCTATACAAGCCTGTTTCAACGTTTCAAAAGCTTTGTCCTGATCCTCGCCCCACTTGAAGGGTGTGTCCTTCCGCGTAAGTTTCGTAAGCGGCAAGGCCTTCGTGGAGTAATCCTTGATGAAGCGTCGGTTGAAGTTGACAAACCCAAGGAACTCTTGGATGTTCTTGACGGTTTTGGGTGTTGGCCAATCCTTCACAACCTGAATCTTTGCTTGGCTCATCTTGACTCCATATCGTCCCACTACAAACCCTAGGAATTCGACTTCCTCCTTGTGCCACTCGCACTTCTTGGGTTTCAAGCGTAGGTGCGCTGCTCCTAGGCAGGCAAGCACTTGTCGTACGTGTTCGACATGCTCTTCTAGTGTTTTGCTGTACACTAGGATGTCATCGAGGTACGCCACCACGGTAATGTCCAAGTGTGCCCTTAGCACGTTGTTGATTAGGGCTTGACATGTCGCTGGTGCGTTGGTGAGCCCGAACGGCATGACCAAATACTCGTAATGACCATAACGGGTTCTAAACGCCGTCTTCCATTCTTCGCCCTCCTTCATGCGGATGAGGTTGTATGCTCCTCTTAGGTCTAACGCAGTGAAGTACTGTGCTCCGGCTAACCGATCCTGAAGTTCGCTGATGTTCGGTAGCGGGTAACGATTTTTGATCGTGATATCGTTGAGCTTTCGGTAATCGATGCAAGGTCGTAACTTGCCATCTTTCTTTGGTACGAATAGAACGGGAAATCCTGCTGGGGATTCTGATTCTCTGATGAATCCTTTGTCGAGGTTCTCCTTGAGGTAGTTGCGCAGCTCCTCAAGTTCCTTTTCCGACATCTGGTATATTGGCCCGAATGGGGGCTTCTTGCCTGGCTCGAGCTTAATCTCGTGGTCCCATTCTTGGTGCTGCGGTAGTGCTTTCGCAGTCTTCTCATCGCGGAAGAGGTCTATAAACTCTCTGTATTCATCCGGGATGTCAGGAGTTGTACTGTCCTCCTTAACCGTCGCTTTGTGATCCTGGGGCTGGTTGGTATCTGCGCGGTCGACCGCTCTATCTTGGCGCGTCTTGTTCGAAGAGATGTTGTTGATCTCCTTCTCATCCACCAGCTGCGTCGTGAGCTGCGTGGGTCGCTGTCCGGGTGTACCTGATCCGTGACACTTGAGCGTTATTCGCTGGTTCTTCCAGTCGATCCATGGATTGTGCTCTCTTAACCAAGGAAGTCCTAATATGATATCGTGGGCGGCCGTTCCCAGAACATCTAGGTCTATCAATTCCTCGTGGTTGAATACTTTCAGACGTCGCTGTACCACTTCGTGGGTCACAGTCGACTCTCCTGGCATTGGTTCTCCGTTGGCTACTCGTAAAGGGTATGGTTCCTCCTTTCTTCGCTTCTGCAAGCCTGCTTGCGCGATAGCGGATTGAGACACATAGTTGCTTTGTGCTCCTGAGTCCAACAATGCCGTCATCCTGGTGCCTTCTAGCACGACAGGGAATTTGATGAGGGACTGGTTCTCATCGGAATCCTTACGTCGATTCCGGGAGCCCTGGACTGTGTTGAGTGAAAGTTCTCGTCCGGGTCGTCCTTGGCATCTGTTTGCCATATGTCTAAAAAAGACTCGTCCTGGGGCATGAAACCGCTCAGGCGTTTTAGCGTTTCGTGGTTCCTGCACTTCGGATGGAAGCACTCAGCCCATTCTTGGCCGTAGCACCTCTCGTTTTGTACCATGTGCATGTTGAAGATGTCCTCCACACATTCAATTCCTGGGAAGTGAAGATTCGTGCGTTTATCCCACAAGTGATCTGCGCAATAGGTGTCCATACATTCCCACCAGTACTCCTCGCAGCTCTCGGGCTTGCTAGGAAACCATCCGCTGTCCAGTTTGAACTGCTTATGGTCCTCGCAGCCTTCGTGGTAACACTGCGTAGGCGGAAGTTGAGGATGATACGGGTTCCGAATGTCCTGGTGTAGCTGTGACGTGTAGCTCCGAGCTGGCAAAGCGGGCTGTCGGTCAAAATCGGGTTCATCTCGACTTCGAGCGTATGAGTTGTAATCGTCCAGCTGCTGCTGAGTCGCAGAGTTGTTTTCTCTCCAGTGAATGAAATCTTCCGTGTGCCATTCTTTGTTGGTCTTCCGTGCGTTGGCTACTTGCCGGTCGAATCTCTCAAGTGCTTCGGGGTCGCCGAGCAGGTACTGTCTTGACCGTTGAATATTTTCTTCCGTCATCCAATCACAGACAGACTCGACATCCTGTAGGCTTGGTGTCTGAATAGTGACGGATGACGCTTCTCCCTTGTGCTCTGGGATGTTGTTGACAATGGTCAAGTTTATCGTTGGTACTTGAGGTTCTTGGAAGACAGGAGTCTGGGTGGATTGGTCGCGCGAGACCATCATGCCCTGACTGTGTTGCGTTCTGTCGCATATAATCACACGTTTCCCTCCCATCGAGTAGCACTTGTCGCCATACTTGTAGATGGCATCGTAGTATCGTTTGCCAACAACAATGCTGTCGTCCTGGGTATCGCACTCTACCACATGGTATCGGCGGGGATCGTTGTCGATCCATTCCATTTTAGGGTAGGGTGTTGGTGACCGGATTTGCTTGCTTGGAGCATCCTCATCGGACTCCTCGATGTAGTCATTGTCGAGTCCGGAAGTGGGGCCTTCCATGAGACGTCCCATCTCATTAGTAACGACCTCCCACTCTTGGTCGCCGCTGTCGTCATGAGCCAGCATGTTCAGCTGCCTGGTTACTTTGTTCTTCATGCGACAGTCGCGGGCGTAGTGGCCTGTCTTGCCACAGCCGTAACAAGTCACTGAAGACTTATCACCGCGGTTATTACTACCCTTCTTTTTCTCATTCCATCGTTCAGGTCCTTTGTTAATGTTGGAGAGGTCCATTGCTGCAGGACCGTAGTATCCACTGTTCGTGTCGTTGTGGACACGGCGTCCCATGTTGGCTTGGTAAAGGCCACCACGTTGACCACGGCGGTAGTTGTTGTTGCGCCATTGGTTGCGTGGAGCCTGGGGTGGGCGAGTGACCTGAGTCACGACTCGCACACAAGGGTCCTCTCTTAATTCTTGTTGAAGGTCGTAGAGCTTGACGTCGATACTGATCGCTTCGTTTACTAGTGCGTCGAAGGTATCGGTAGCTGCGGCAGTCCGCATGAGCTCTTCCTTGACCTTGGGCTTAAGGCCTTGTTTGAACATGGTCATCAACGCAACGTCGTCCCAGCCGGTGAACGTAGCTACTTGCTGAAACTTGGCAGCGTAGTCGGCGGCGGACGCAGTTTGTCGGATGCGCTGAATCTCGCGTCGGGCGATGGTTGGTTCGTTGTGTACTCCAAATACTTGGCGAATCTGTTCCTTGAACAGATCGAAGTCTTCGATCCATGGGTCGATGTCTGCTGAGTTGCTTGCTCCGTCGTGGTAACGGCGAATAAAGGGTTTGATCCAAGTGAACGCGCGATCCTTCATAAACGTACTCACAAAAGTGACACGTTTCTCCTCTGGGATGCGTTCTCCTTGGAACATGAAAAACAGATCGAACTTCATGAGCCAGTCTTCCAGCTTGTCGCGAGTGCCATCAAAGGCCTCGGGTTTAGCCACTGGGTAAACACTGGTAGGGGCAGGCGCCGCTGCCTCCTCGTCCATGTCGAGATCGTCATCAGCCGTGCGGCGTGATGCGTTGGAGTTGCTTGGGGTAGCACGGGATCCTGAGGTAGTACTCATCTTGGGGGTGTTCAAAATGTTGAAGTCGTACTTTAAGCAAAGCTCGTAAGCACTAATTCTATTGGTTCTCGGGGATGAGTACGGTGACAGGAAGCCGAAGGGGTTGGTTGCAATAAGGTGTACAGATACGATCTGTCAGTCTTGAGAGCAGGGTAACGATGAGTAGTACAGAGTAGACTGTCTAGCTCGAAGGTTGGTTTTGAGATCCAAAGACAAACTTGATAACTTAGGTTGAACACGAACCATAAGGGTTGTGTTCCTACGTACTTATATACTAAAGAGATATCCTATGCTCGACTTGCTCGACGTGAGCTGCGTGAGCTGGGCACGTGAGGATCCACTTGCTCGAGTGCCAAGGCGTGAGCGAGGTCACGTGACCGTGGGAACACCACGTCACAACCGTGCCGCACGGGGAGCCCCCGTAACCATACTGCCCGAGTCCTTTCTTGAGCGCTGACAGCCTGTCAGCAATTGGCTGGTATAAGAGTTCGTAACAGCTACTAGAATTAACTAGGGAAAATCTAAAATGCAGGGGTCTATATATCTAGATCTACTTAATAGAATCTTCTAAAAATTTTATAACTAGGCTGCACCTATATAAACATGTGTATTTTAGAATTTAGAGTAGCTAGGCCTAAAAGGGAAATAGTTATTAAGGTTTTTAAAAAGTACGCTAAAATCCTCTAGTAAAATAAAAAAACTTCTGCTCTATTAGGCCTAGTCCTCTAAAATTTTAAGATATTAATCTCTATATATATATTACCTAGCTATAAAACTTTTAGAAGATTTTACCTAGTAGATCTAGAGATATAGACCCCTATATCTTTAATTTTCCCTAGTTAATTCTAGTAGCTCGCTTGCCTATTAGCTCGCTTGCCTATAAGGTATGTTATAATAAAAGAATACTAAATATAATACTTTATATAGCTAAATAGCGTACTCTACTAAAATAGCGCACCTTATTAAGACCTTACTACTTTTAACTACTACTAATAATATTATAATAAATTAATCTTAAATTACTTTCTTATAGAGAGAGAATTAACCTTACTATTAAAGCTATAAAATTAAATATAAATCTAAGCTAGTAACACGCTACTACTATCTATAATATACCTAAAACTACCCTTTAAAGGCAACGCACTAAACTAGCTTCTTAATATATTATCTACTCTAACGTATATAAGCTTATAAGGTAAAAAGAGAAGGTACTTATTTAATATATAAGGAAGCTTAATATATAAAGCTTTAGCCCTATACTTACCTATATATAAGAGATAGCTAATTAACTACTAGCTGCTTATAGTATAGGTAAGGTTAGAGAATACTAGGTCTACTAGTTTATTAAATAAAAACCTAAGATTAAGTTTTAGATTTCTAGACTAAGGGATTACTAGAGAGTTCTATATAGTAATCTAGCTATTATTAGTCTTTAGTTTAACCTTATATATAATATTAAAGCTAAGTATAGTATTCTAGACTAAGATACCTATAACTTTAATAAGACTAGGTTCTAGATAGGTGTTAGAGGGTTAGTTAAAGTAGTAACTACTTCTAAGAGATATCTTATACTACTTAGTATCTAGCCTAGTAATTATAAGTAAATAACTCTAATTACTTATATTAATATAATAGGCTAGTCTATTCTACTATTTTTTATCTTTAAAGTAAAGTACTATAATAAGGCCTAGTATATTAATAACCTAAAGGATTAGAGGATTAGAGTTAGTAAGAATAGCTAGACCTTAAATAAGCTTAGCCTTACTTAGCTAAAGCACTTTATCTAGTATATAAAGGCTACTACTATAGGTAGCTATTAGCTACTAATTATTAATAGCTATAAGAGCTATAAGTTACTTAAATTCTAAAACTTCTATAAGAAAAGTAAGATTATTACTTTCTATATACTTCTATATACCTCTTATATTCTATAGCTACTTAATATTAGGTATTTTACTCTACTAAAGTAGGCGTATAAAAAGGAAATTAAAAGCTTAGTAGATAGTTATATTACCTATATAGATAAAAAGACCTTCTTAGTAATATTTTAACTAGTATATAATAAGGCTATATTAAAGAGTAATATTATATTAAGCTTTAAAGCAACTAGCTTAGTTCTACTTAACCTAGAGGTAGTACTATTAAGGCTTAAAGTTAAGCCTTATACACTAATACTACCTCTACTAGAGCCTACTAACTAGTAACCTAAAATACTAACTAACGCAATTAAAATTAATAGCTAGATAATACTAATAATTAAGAAGATAAGACAATATAAGAGTTTCTCTCCTAACTTAATTATTAAGATAGTTCTATAGGTTAAAAGAGGGTCTATAAAGAGGGACTATTTATATATACTACTTAAGGTAAGAAAAGCTAAGCTTAAGTAGGTAAATAAGGCTGCTTCTAAGCACAAAAAGTATAAAAAGAAGCGGATTTAGGAAGGCAGGACTCTCTTGTAGGTGTTGAAGTCGTACTTTAAGCAAAGCTCGTAAGCACTAATTCTATTGGTTCTCGGGGATGAGTACGGTGACAGGAAGCCGAAGGGGTTGGTTGCAATAAGGTGTACAGATACGATCTGTCAGTCTTGAGAGCAGGGTAACGATGAGTAGTACAGAGTAGACTGTCTAGCTCGAAGGTTGGGTTTGAGATCCAAAGACAAACTTGATAACTTAGGTTGAACACGAACTATAAGGGTTGTGTTCCTATATGCTATATACTAAAGAGATATGCAGTGTGCTCAGTACCTGTAAGGTACTGATCATACTGATCGTTGATCTCACTGATCACTGATCGCACTGAGCACTGATCACACCGATCATTGCCAAGACTTTTGATCAGTGTCACGTGACGTGATGTCGTTCGCAGAGTCGAAGCGTTGCCCTGTCTTTCCTTGTAGTTGCCCATGCTGCCAACTCCTGCTGTGCCGTACTGGGGTGTAATACTCGTTGTGATCCTTCGTGTTCCGCGGATCGTAACACTATCCCCCTTCCGTCTTAGCTTGGTCTCTCAAGCTGATTCATATGACGTTGGCCCCGCCTCGTTCAACGGTAAGCTGCTTCGACAATGCCTAAACAACCATCTGAGTCGAGCACAGTCCGCCGTCGCCGTCTATACGAACTTGTTGAATCCTTCGGAGAAACCATGGTTCGAAAGTGTTCGACTTGTGACAAGCACAAGCGCGTGTGCAAGGTCCATATACGTTCGGGAAAGTGTAGTGAGTGTTTGAAACGTGGCCAGCGTTGCGACGTGCGCGTAACTCAGTCGGAGTTCACGCGACTCATATCGGAGAAAGAGAAGTTGCAGGCTCGGATAAAAGAAAGTCGTGAAGCGCAAAACGAGGCGCTCAAGGCCTCAGAGAAGGCGTTGGAAGAATTGCGAGTTGCACGCGCGCGCGAAGAGCGGTTGCGTCAACAAATGGATTTGTTGGATCGTCGCGCCGAGGAAGCGATATCCGTGGAAGAGAGGAGTATAACGGAGCAGGAGTTGAGTGAGGGGACCATGACGTTCGATGGTCCCTCCGAGGGTATCGTGTTGTCGCCTAGTACCTGGGGCGCCTTTGAGGACTTGCCGCTGGACTACTGGCTGGACCCGAACGTGGCAGTGCCTGACTGGCCTGCTCAAATTCCTTCAACATCTGCTGGCAGTTCGTAAGGTATGTGGCTGGTTCCCATGTGTTTTCTGAGTCGGGGTATCCTAACCACTTGACTAGGTACTCGGTACTGCGTCCTTTCTTCCGTTGTTTTATTATTTTTTCGACTTCCCATTCGTCCTGGCCGTCTGCCTGGTAGTGGAAGTCTTTCTGGATTGGCGTTCTAGGGTCGGCTGGTTCCAACAGCGAGATGTGGAACACTGGATGGATCTTTGCATCCTTGGGCAGCGCAAGTCGATAGTTGACTGAGCTGATTTGTTTGGAAATGAAAAATGGTCCGACCTTGACTTTGTCCAGTTTTTTCGTTGGTCGCCGTGTGCGTAGGTTTTTCGTAAGGAGATACACTTTATCCCCCTCCTTTAGCAGAGGCGCCGTTTTTCGTTTCTTGTTAACATAAGAGATGCTCCGTGACTGAGCTTTGGCGATGTTATCGAGCGATTTTCTGTGTACTTCCTTCAGTGCTTCGACTGAGTTGATCGCTGATTCCGTTTGAATGTTACTGTCCAATGATCTGGTAAAGAGATTTGGGTGTCTCCCGTGGTTAGCAAAGAACGGTGTTACGCCTGTTGCTTCCGATAATTTGTTGTTGTACGCGATTTGTGCCATAGGCAGCAGTGAAACCCAGTTGTCTTGCTGCTGGTTGCAGTAGATGCGGAGGTACGTCTCCATTGTTTGGTTTACTCGTTCTGTTTGGCCATCCGTCTGCGGATGATACGCGGTTGACAGTTTTTTCTTGGTACCAATGGCTGCTAACAGCGTGGTCCAGTAGTTCGATGTAAATAACTTGTCTCTATCGCTAATGATTGATTCGGAAATGCCGTGGTGTCGAACAATCCTATCCAGGTACACTCGTGCGAGCTGCTCTGCAGTGTAGCTGTGGCGGAAAGGCACAAACTCAGCGGCTTTCGTGAATCGATCCACTACAACGAAGATTGAGTCATAGGTGTATCCTGTTACAGGATCCTTGGAGACAGGTAGCTGTGTAACGAAATCCATCGTGATGTTCGTCCATGGTGCCGTTGGCGGCTCCATTGCCTGTGCTTCTCCATACTTGGCGTGCGTGCTGTGTTTGTTCTGTTGACAGCTTACGCAATTCTTGATGAACTTGGCGACCTTGTCGCGCATGTTCGGGAACTCGTAATGTCTCCTGATGAGTTCCATTGTTCTGGTGATACCGGGGTGTCCATGAAGCGGGTCATCGTGGTGACTGCTTATGACTTCTTCTTCCAGTTCCTCTGGTACCTGTGATGGTACATGATGCTCTTGGCGTACTAGCATCATATTGTTGAGCTGCTGGGACGGTCCTAACGATCCGTCGCTATTGATACCAAGGATCGCCGATTCGTTGATCGTCTTGGATCCTGCGAGGTCGTGTCGTCGACTGAGTGCGTCGGCTCTGCCGTTGTCCTTTCCTGGTGTATAGAGGATCTTGAATTTGTATTGTCCGAGGGTCTCGGACCATCGTACTTGTCGTCTGTTCAATACCTTTGTCGTTGTGAAGTGTACCAGGTTTTTGTGATCCGTGTAGATCGTAAGTTCCGAACAACTTTCAGCGTAGACTCGCCAATGTTCTAGGGCAGATACGATCGCGAGTAGTTCTTTGTCGTGTACGTCGTATCGTTCTTCGGGTCCTGAGAACTTGCGTGAATAGTAAGCAATCGGGTGCCATTGACCATCTCGTTCCTGTGTGATGCATGCTCCTAATGCCAAATCTGAGGCATCTGTTTCCATTTGCAGCGGTTCTCCGCTCCTGAATGTAACCAACGTGGGTGGATCTATACAAGCCTGTTTCAACGTTTCAAAAGCTTTGTCCTGATCCTTGCCCCATTTGAAGGGTGTGTCCTTCCGCGTAAGTTTCGTAAGCGGCAAGGCCTTCGTGGAGTAATCCTTGATGAAGCGTCGGTTGAAGTTGACAAACCCAAGGAACTCTTGAATGTTTTTAACGGTTTTGGGTGTTGGCCAATCCTTCACAACCTGAATCTTTGCTTGGCTCATCTTGACTCCGTATCGTCCTACCACAAACCCTAGGAATTCGACTTCCTCCTTGTGCCATTCGCACTTCTCGGGTTTCAAGCGTAGGTGCGCTGCTCCTAGGCAGGCAAGCACTTGTCGTACGTGTTCGACATGCTCTTCTAGTGTTTTGCTGTACACTAGGATGTCATCGAGGTACGCTACCACGGTAATGTCCAAGTGTGCCCTTAGTACGTTGTTGATTAAGGCCTGACATGTCGCTGGTGCGTTGGTGAGCCCGAACGGCATAACCAAATACTCGTAATGACCATAACGGGTTCTAAACGCCGTCTTCCATTCTTCGCCCTCCTTCATGCGGATAAGGTTGTATGCTCCTCTTAGGTCTAACGCAGTGAAGTACTGTGCTCCGGCTAGCCGATCCTGTAGCTCGCTGATGTTCGGTAGCGGGTAACGGTTCTTGATCGTGATATCGTTGAGTTTTCGGAAATCAACGCAAGGTCGTAGCTTGCCGTCTTTCTTGGGTACGAATAGAACGGGAAATCCTGCTGGGGATTCTGATTCTCTGATGAATCCTTTCTCGAGGTTCTCCTTAAGGTATTTGCGCATTTCCTCAAGTTCCTTTTCGGACATCTGGTATATGGGCCCGAATGGGGGCTTCTTGCCTGGCTCGAGCTTAATCTCGTGGTCCCATTCTTGGTGCTGCGGTAGTGCTTTCGCAGTCTTCTCATCGCGGAAGAGGTCTATAAACTCTCTGTATTCATCCGGGATGTCAGGAGTTGTACTGTTCTCCTTAACCGTCGCTTTGTGATCCTGGGGCTGGTTGGTATCTGCGCGGTCGACCGCTCTAACTTGGCGCGTCTTGTTCGAAGAGATGTTGTTGATCTCCTTCTCATCCACCAGCTGCGTCGTGAGCTGCGCGGGTCGCTGTCCGGGTGTACCTGATCCGTGACACTTGAGCGTTATTCGCTGGTTCTTCCAGTCGATCCATGGATTGTGCTCTCTCAACCAAGGAAGTCCTAATATGATATCGTGGGCGGCCGTTCCCAGAACATCTAGGTCTATTAATTCCTCGTGGTTGAATACTTTCAGACGTCGCTGTACCACTTCGTGGGTCACAGTCGACTCTCCTGGCATTGGTTCTCCGTTGGCTACTCGTAAAGGGTATGGTTCCTCCTTTCTTCGCTTCTGCAAGCCTGCTTGCGCGATAGCGGATTGAGACACATAGTTGCTTTGTGCTCCTGAGTCCAACAATGCCGTCATCCTGGTGCCTTCTAGCACGACAGGGAATTTGATGAGGGACTGGGCCTCATTGGAATCCTGACGTCGATTCCGGTAGCCCTGGACTGTGTTGAGTGAAAGCTCTCGTCCAGGTCGTCCTTGGCGTCTGTTTGCCATATGTCTAAAAAAGACTCGTCCTGGGGCATAAAACCGCTCAGGCGTTTTAGTGTCTCGTGGTTCCTGCACTTCGGATGGAAACACTCAGCCCATTCGTGGCCGTAGCACATTTCGTTTTGTACCATGTGCATGTTGAATATGTCTTCCACACATTCAATTCCTGGAAAGTGGAGATTCGTGCGCTTATCCCACAAGTGTTCTGCGCAATACGTATCCATACATTCCCACCAGTATTCCTCGCAGCCCTCGGGCTTACTCGGAAACCATTCACTGTCCAGTTTGTACTGTCTGTGGTCTTCGCAGGCTTCGTGGTAGCACTGCGTAGGTGGTAGTCGAGAATGGTACGGGTTTCGAATATCCTGGAACAGCTTCGACGTATAGCTCGACGTTGGCAAAGCGGGCTGTCGGTCGAAGTCGGGTTCGTCTCGACTTCGAGCGTATAAGTTGTAGTCGTCCAGCTGTTGCTGAGTTGCAGAGTTGCTTTCTTTCCAGCGGATAAAGTCTTCCGTGTGCCATTCCTTGTTGGTTTTCTGTGCGTTGGCTACCTGTTGGTCGAATCTCTCAAGTGCTTCGGGGTCACCGAGCAAGTACCGTCTTGACCGTTGAATATTTTCTTCCGTCATCCAATCACGGACAGACTCGACATCCTGTAGGCTTGGTGTCTGGATAGTGACGGAGGACGCTTCTCCCTTGTGCTCTGGGATGTTGTTGACGATGGTCAAGTTTATCGTTGGTGCTTTGGGTCCTCGGAAAGCAGGAGTCTGGGTGGATTGGTCGCGCGAGACCATCATGTCCTGACTATGTTGCGCTCTGTCGCATACAATTAAACGTTTCCCTTCCTTTGAATAGTACTTGTCGTTGAGCCGGAAAAAGGAATCGTAGTATCGTTTGCCGACAATAATGTTGCCGTCCTTGGTATCGCACTCTACCACATGGTATCGGCGGGGATCGTTGTCGATCCATTCCATTTTAGGGTAGGGTGTTGGTGACCGGATTTGCTTGCTTGGAGCATCCTCATCGGACTCCTCGATGTAGTCGTTGTCGAGTCCGGAAGTGGGGTCTTCTATGAGACGTCCCATCTCATTAGTAACGACCTCCCACTCTTGGTCGCCGCTGTCGTCATGAGCCAGCATGTTCAGCTGCCTGGTTACTTTGTTCTTCATGCGACAGTCGCGGGCGTAGTGGCCTGTCTTGCCACAGCCGTAACAAGTCACTGAAGACTTATCACCGCGGTTATTACTACCCTTCTTTTTCTCATTCCATCGTTCAGGTCCTTTGTTAATGTTGGAGAGGTCCATTGCTGCAGGACCGTAGTATCCACTGTTCGTATCGTTGTGGACACGGCGTCCCATGTTGGCTTGGTAAAGGCCACCACGTTGACCACGGCGGTAGTTGTTGTTGCGCCACTGGTTGCGTGGGACCTGGGGTGGGCGAGTGACTTGAGTCACGGCTCGCACACGAGGGTCCTCTCTTAATTCTTGTTGAAGGTCGTAGAGCTTGACGTCGATACTAATCGCTTCGTTCACTAGTGCGTCGAAGGTATCGGTGGCTGCGGCAGTCCGCATGAGCTCTTCTTTGACCTTGGGCTTAAGGCCTTGTTTGAACATGGTCATCAGTGCAACGTCGTCCCAGCCGGTGAACGTAGCTACTTGCTGAAACTTGGCAGCGTAGTCGGCGGCGGACGCAGTTTGTCTGATGCGCTGAATCTCACGTCGGGCGATGGTTGGTTCGTTGTGTACTCCAAATACTTGGCGAATCTGTTCCTTGAACAGATCGAAGTCTTCGATCCATGGGTCGATGTCTGCTGAGTTGCTTGCTCCGTCGTGGTAACGGCGAATGAAGGGTTTGATCCAAGTGAACGCGCGATCCTTCATAAACGTACTCACAAAAGTGACACGCTTCTCCTCTGGGATGCGTTCTCCTTGGAACATAAAAAACAGATCGAACTTCATGAGCCAGTCTTCCAGCTTGTCGCGAGTGCCATCGAAGGCCTCGGGTTTAGCCACTGGGTAGACACTGGTAGGGGCAGGCGCCGCTGCCTCCTCGTCCATGTCGAGATCGTCATCAGCCGTACGGCGTGATGCGTTGGAGTTGCTTGGGGTAGCACGGGATCCTGAGGTAGTACTCATCTTGGGGGTGTTCAAAATGTTGAAGTCGTACTTTAAGCAAAGCTCGTAAGCACTAATTCTATTGGTTCTCGGGGATGAGTACGGTGACAGGAAGCCGAAGGGGTTGGTTGCAATAAGGTGTACAGATACGATCTGTCAGTCTTGAGAGCAGGGTAACGATGAGTAGTACAGAGTAGACTGTCTAGCTCGAAGGTTGGGTTTGAGATCCAAAGACAAACTTGATAACTTAGGTTGAACACGAACTATAAGGGTTGTGTTCCTATATGCTATATACTAAAGAGATATGCAGTGTGCTCAGTACCTGTAAGGTACTGATCATACTGATCGTTGATCTCACTGATCACTGATCGCACTGAGCACTGATCACACCGATCATTGCCAAGACTTTTGATCAGTGTCACGTGACGTGATGTCGTTCGCAGAGTCGAAGCGTTGCCCTGTCTTTCCTTGTAGTTGCCCATGCTGCCAACTCCTGCTGTGCCGTACTGGGGTGTAATACTCGTTGTGATCCTTCGTGTTCCGCGGATCGTAACAGTAGGTAGAGGTAGAGGAAATACTAAAGGAGATAGATACTAAGGCTAAGGTATAAGAAGGTAGTGCGTAGGTAGGTAGTAGTAGTAAAAATAAACATTACTATAAGACGTGCAGCAAAACCGGGCATAATAAGCGCACCTGCTAGAAAGATATAGTAGAGATAGAGGATTAATCTAAGCTATTACACGCCTAAATTACTTATTATAGTATTAAGATATTAAGGTGTAAAGGTAAATATATAATAAAGCGCGCTATTTTAGTAGAGTGCGCTATTTAGCTATACAAAGCGTTAGCTTATACTTTAAGCTTTTAAATAAGTTATAACGTAATCTATCAGCGAGCTGATCACATCAGCGAGCTGATCACTTCTGCCAAGACCCCATCATTCTTCCCAACCACCAACAATGCTGCAACCAGATGATATTATTTTGCTTCCCCATGAAGATAGGATACTTCTAGCTATTGCAGCAATGAAATCTGACGCGTCATTATCCCAGAGGAGCGCTGCTGCTGTGTATGGAGTGCCCCAAAGTACACTCAGTACGCGATGCACGAACACGACTGCACGACGCGATACCCGCCCCAAATCATCAAAGCTTACCAAGAGCGAGGAGGACAGCCTTGTTAGACGTATCAAGGATCAATCTTTGCGAGGATTTGCCCCTACCTTCACCCAAGTACGCTGTATGGCAGACCAGCTGCTAGCAATACGCCATGGCAGAGCTGTCGGTGGGTGCTGGGTTCCACGCCTCATCACGCGCCGGCCAGAGATCAGATCTCAATTGACCCGACCGCGGGACTACCGGAGGATCCTGTGTAGCAACCCAGCAGTTATTAAGCCGTGGTTTGGCTTAGTAGCTAATGTGAAAGCTAAGTATGGGATCCTTGATGAGGATACCTACAACTTCGACGAGACTGGGTTCCAGATTGGTGTAGGGGGGTCTGTCAAGGTGGTCACGGCTTCAGAGATTCGAATCAACCCAATTGGCCGGCAGCCAGGTGATCGTGAGTGGATAACTCTGATCGCTGCTGTCAATGCTGTTGGCTGGCTCGTCCCCCCCTTCTTCATCTTCAAGGGGAAGAACCACAACCAAAGCTGGTATCACAACCATCCTAAAGAGTGGAGGATAGCTGTATCTGATAATGGCTGGACTACTAATGAAGTTGGTGTAGCTTGGCTGCAGCACTTCATTGAGCACACCACATCTCGTACAGTTGGGGGTTACCGACTACTCATCCTTGACGGCCATGAGTCCCACAACTCAATCAGATTTCAGGATATCTGCAAGGATAACAACATCATCACTCTCTGCATGCCTGCTCATGCCTCACATATCCTTCAACCCCTAGATGTTGGGTGCTTTTCACCATTAAAGCGTGCGTACAAGAAGGAGGTAGGAGCTCTCGCGAACAGCCACATCAACCATATAGACAAGCTAGCATTCCTGGCAGTGTTTACAGCAGTGTACCAAGATGTTTTCTCGTCTGACAACATCAAAGCTGGGTTCCGTGCTACTGGCCTGGTGCCGCTGGACCCAGGGGTGGTGGTATCTAAGCTGGAAATCAAGCCTCGAACACCCTCACCACTCCTGCCTACTACCCCCTGGAACCCCAGGACCCCAAGCAACGCGCTTGAAATAGAAGCACAGTCTACAATAATCAAGAACCGTATTCGAACCCACGCTGGGTCATCCCCTACAGCGCTTATTAATATGGTGCAGCAAATGCAGAAGGGGGCAGAGATGATGCTGCATAACGGGACCCTCTTGGCAGCTCAGCTGCTCCACCAAGAAGCTATTGTTACGAACCTGAGACGGGGCAAGGCAGAAGATAAGAGAAGGAAGGATTGATGACACTCGGGGACAACCCGCAGGCCTTCAAGAAGGTCAGCACCCAGGACCAATGACGACGTAACCCCTCATGTTCCAAAGTCTTGGCGGAACGCCACCATGGAACAAGTCACGTGATGTTCCAAGAATCCCACGATGTTCCAGAAAGTACCAGGTTGGAACAACTATAGAACAATGGAACAAGAATGGAACATCTGTATGTATATAGTACGTAGGAACACAACTCTTACAGTTCGTGTTCAACCTAAGTTATCAAGTTTGTCTTTGGATCTCAAACCCAACCTTCGAGCTAGACAGTCTACTCTGTACTACTCATCGTTACCCTGCTCTCAAGACTGACAGATCGTATCTGTACACCTTATTGCAACCAACCCCTTCGGCTTCCTGTCACCGTACTCATCCCTGAGAACCAATAGAATTAGTGCTTACGAGCTTTGCTTAAAGTACGACTTCAACATTTTGAACACCCCCAAGATGAGTACTACCTCAGGATCCCGTGCTACCCCAAGCAACTCCAACGCATCACGCCGTACGGCTGATGACGATCTCGACATGGACGAGGAGGCAGCGGCGCCTGCCCCTACCAGTGTCTACCCAGTGGCTAAACCCGAGGCCTTCGATGGCACTCGCGACAAGCTGGAAGACTGGCTCATGAAGTTCGATCTGTTTTTTATGTTCCAAGGAGAACGCATCCCAGAGGAGAAGCGTGTCACTTTTGTGAGTACGTTTATGAAGGATCGCGCGTTCACTTGGATCAAACCCTTCATTCGCCGTTACCACGACGGAGCAAGCAATTCAGCAGACATCGACCCATGGATCGAAGACTTCGATCTGTTCAAGGAACAGATTCGCCAAGTATTTGGAGTACACAACGAACCAACCATCGCCCGACGCGAGATTCAGCGCATCCGACAAACTGCGTCCGCCGCCGACTACGCTGCTAAGTTTCAGCAAGTAGCTACGTTCACCGGCTGGGACGACGTTGCGCTGATGACCATGTTCAAACAAGGCCTTAAGCCCAAGGTCAAGGAAGAGCTCATGCGGACTGCCGCAGCTACCGATACCTTCGACGCGTTAGTAAACGAAGCAATCAGTATCGACGTCAAGCTCTATGACCTTCAACAAGAATTGAGAGAGGACCCTCGTGCGCGAGCCGTGACTCAGGTCACTCGCCCACCCCAGGCTCCACGCAACCAATGGCGCAACAACAACTATCGCCGTGGCCAACGTGGTGGCCTTTACCAAGCCAACATGGGACGCCGTGTCCACAACGATACGAACAGTGGATACTACGGTCCTGCAGCAATGGACCTCTCCAACATTAACAAAGGACCTGAACGATGGAATGAGAAAAAGAAGGGTAGTAATAACCGCGGTGATAAGTCTTCAGTGACTTGTTACGGCTGTGGCAAGACAGGCCACTACGCCCGCGACTGTCGTATGAAGAACAAAGTAACCAGGCAGCTGAACATGCTGGCTCATGACGACAGCGGCGACCAAGAGTGGGAGGTCATTACTAATGAGATGGGACGTCTCATGGAAGACCCCACTTCCGGATCTGATGACGACCACGTTAAGGAATCCGATGAGGATGCTTCAAGCAAGCAAATCCGACCACCAACGCCCTACCCCGAGACAGAGTGGATCAAGAACGACCCTTATCGTTACCACGTGGTAGAATGCGACACAAGGAATGACAGTATTATTGTCGGCAAACGATACCACGACACCTTCTTTCGCCGTGGCGACAGATACTATTCTACAGAGGGAAAACGTCTGATCGTATGCGACAAGGCACAGGAAAGCCAGGACACGACGGTTATGCGAAACCAGTCCACCCAGACTCCTGTCTTCCAGGAACCGCAAGCGCCAACAATCAATTTGACCATCGTCAACAATATTCCTAAGCATAAGGAAGAAACGCCCAACGTCACCATCCAGTCGGCAGACCTACAAGATACAGAAAACATCCAAGGATGGAGGACAAGTGACGACGTTGCATGGGCACGAAAATATCTGTTGGAAGATCCCGCGGCACTTAGGAAGTTCGACCAACAGGTCATCAACGCCCAGAAGACCAGCAAGGAATGGCATACAGAAGACTACGTCAAATGGATAAAGGATAACCATGCAACGCAGCGACAACTGGACACCTACAACTCGTACGCTCGAAGCCGAGGCGAACCTGACTTCAACCGACGACCCGCCGCGCCAGCACAGAGCTACACGTCGCAGCTTCAGCAGGATATACGGAATCCATGCCATCCTCAACTCCCAGCGATGCAGTGTTACCACGAAGAATGCAACTACCACCTACAGTTTAAACTGAACAGTCAGTGGTTCCCTAGCAAGCCTGAAGGTTGCAAGGAATACTGGTGGGAGTGTGCAGAGACATACTGTGCGGAACATGCTTGGGACAAGCGTACAAACCTTCACTTTCCAGGGACTACAAGTGCGGAAGAAATACTGGACATGCACCTTGTGCAGAATGAGGAGTGCAACCTATATGAATGGGTTCAGTGTCTAAACTTTAGATGCCAGACACACAGGTCACTTAAACGTGAAAGCGGACTTTTACCACATGAGGACGAGTCTTTTTTAGACCAATGGTGCACGAGTGCCACAGCAGAGCCAGACGAGAGCTTTCACTCAACGCAGTCCAGGGCTCCCGGAATCGACGTCAGGATTCCAATAAGGACCATTCCCTCATCAAATTCCCTGTCGTGCTAGAAGGCACCAGGATGACGGCATTGTTGGACTCAGGAGCACAAAGCAACTATGTGTCTCAATCCGCTATCGCGCAAGCAGGCTTGCAGAAGCGAAGAAAGGAGGAACCATACCCTTTACGAGTAGCCAACGGAGAACCAATGCCAGGAGAGTCGACTGTGACCCACGAAGTGGTACAGCGACGTCTGAAAGTATTCAACCACGAGGAATTGATAGACCTAGATGTTCTGGGAACGGCCGCCCACGATATCATATTAGGACTTCCTTGGTTAAGAGAGCACAATCCATGGATCGACTGGAAGAACCAGCGAATAACGCTCAAGTGTCACGGATCAGGTACACCCGGACAGCGACCCGCGCAGCTCACGACGCAGCTGGTGGATGAGAAGGAGATCAACAATATCTCTTCGAACAAGACGCGCCAAGATAGAGCGGTCGACCGTGCAGATACCAATCAGCCCTTGGATCACAAAGCGACGGTTAAGGAGAACAGTACAACTCCTGACATCCCGGATGAATATAGAGAGTTTATAGACCTCTTCCGCGATGAGAAGACTGCGAAGGCATTACCGCAGCACCAAGAATGGGACCACGAGATTAAGCTCGAGCCAGGCAAGAAGCCCCCATTCGGGCCAATATACCAGATGTCGGAAAAGGAACTTGAGGAGCTGCGCAACTACCTTAAGGAGAACCTTAACAAAGGATTCATTCGAGAATCAGAATCCCCAGCAGGATTTCCCGTTCTATTCGTACCAAAGAAAGATGGCAAGCTACGACCTTGCATCGATTACCGAAAGCTCAACGATATCACGATCAAGAATCGTTACCCGCTACCGAACATCAGCGAACTTCAGGATCGGTTAGCAGGAGCACAGTACTTCACTGCGTTAGACTTAAGAGGAGCATACAACCTCATCCGCATGAAGGAGGGCGAAGAATGGAAGACGGCGTTTAGAACCCGTTATGGTCATTACGAGTATTTGGTCATGCCGTTCGGGCTCACCAACGCACCAGCGACATGTCAAGCCTTAATCAACAACGTGCTGAGGGCACACTTAGACATTACCGTGGTGGCGTACCTCGATGACATCCTAGTGTACAGCAAAACACTAGAAGAGCATGTCGAACACGTACGACAAGTGCTTGCCTGCCTAGGAGCAGCGCACCTACGTTTGAAACCCGAGAAGTGCGAATGGCACAAGAAGGAAGTCGAGTTCCTAGGGTTTGTAGTAGGACGATACGGAGTCAAGATGAGCCAAGAAAAGATTCAGGTTGTGAAGGATTGGCCAACACCCAAAACCGTCAAGAACATTCAAGAGTTCCTTGGGTTTGTTAACTTCAACCGACGCTTCATTAAGGATTACTCCACGAAGGCCTTGCCGCTTACGAAACTTACGCGGAAGGACACACCCTTCAAGTGGGGCAAGGATCAGGACAAAGCTTTCGAAACGCTAAAGCAAGCTTGTGTAGATCCACCCACATTGGTTACATTCAGGAGCGGAGAGTCGCTGCGAATGGAAACAGATGCCTCAGATTTGGCATTAGGAGCATGCATTACACAAGAACGAGATGGTCAATGGCACCCGATTGCCTACTACTCACGCAAGTTCTCAGGACCCGAAGAACGATACGACGTACACGACAAAGAACTACTCGCGATTGTATCTGCCCTGGAACATTGGCGAGTTTACGCTGAAAGTTGTTCGGAGCTTACGATCTACACGGATCACAAAAACCTGGTACACTTCACGACAACAAAGGTATTGAACAGACGACAAGTACGATGGTCCGAGACCCTCGGACAATACAAGTTCAAGATCCTCTATACACCAGGAAAGGACAACGGCAGAGCCGATGCACTCAGTCGACGACACGACCTCGCAGGATCCAAAACGATCAACGAATCAGCGATCCTTGGTATCAATAGCGACGGATCGTTAGGACCATCCCAGCAGCTCAACAATATGATGCTAGTACGCCAAGAGCATCATGTACCGTCACAGGTACCAGAGGAACTGGAGGAAGAAGTCATAAGCAGTCACCACGATGACCCGCTTCATGGACACCCCGGTATCACCAGAACAATGGAACTCATCAGGAGACATTACGAGTTCCCGAACATGCGCGACAAGGTCGCCAAGTTCATCAAGAATTGCGTAAGCTGTCAGCAGAACAAACACAGCACGCACGCCAAGTATGGAGAAGCACAGGCAATGGAGCCGCCAACGGCACCATGGACGAACATCACAATGGATTTCGTTACACAGCTACCTGTCTCTAAGGATCCTGTAACAGGATACACCTACGACTCAATCTTCGTTGTGGTCGATCGATTCACGAAAGCCGCTGAGTTTGTGCCTTTCCGCCACAGCTACACTGCAGAGCAGCTCGCACGAGTGTACCTGGATAGGATTGTCCGACACCACGGCATCCCCGAATCAATCATCAGCGATAGAGACAAGTTGTTTACATCGAACTACTGGACTACGCTGTTAGCAGCTATTGGTACCAAGAAAAAACTGTCAACCGCGTATCATCCGCAGACGGATGGCCAAACAGAACGAGTGAACCAAACAATGGAGACGTACCTCCGCATCTACTGCAACCAGCAGCAAGACAACTGGGTTTCACTATTACCTATGGCACAAATCGCGTACAACAACAAATTGTCAGAAGCAACAGGCGTAACGCCGTTCTTCGCAAACCACGGGAGACACCCAAATCTCTTTACCAGATCATTGGACAGTAACATTCAAACGGAATCAGCGATTAACTCAGTCGAAGCACTGAAGGAAGTACACAGAAAATCGCTCGATAACATCGCCAAAGCTCAGTCACGGAGCATCTCTTATGTTAACAAGAAACGAAAAACGGCGCCTCTGCTAAAGGAGGGGGATAAAGTGTATCTCCTTACGAAAAACCTACGCACACGGCGACCAACGAAAAAACTGGACAAAGTCAAGGTCGGACCATTTTTCATTTCCAATCAAATCAGCCCAGTCAACTATCGACTTGCGCTGCCCAAGGATGCAAAGATCCATCCAGTGTTCCACATCTCGCTGTTGGAACCAGCCGACCCCAGAACGCCAATCCAGAAAGACTTTCACTACCAGGCAGACGGCCAGGACGAGTGGGAAGTTGAAAAAATAATACAACATCGCAATAAAGGCGACGGCGACGAGTACCTAGTCAAATGGTTAGGATACCCGGACTCAGAAAACACGTGGGAACCAAAAGAAAACCTCAACAACTGCCGCGAGCTACTTCGACAGTACAAAAAATAAGAACCTGTCAGGACTCGAACCCACGCGCAAAAACACGTGGATCTCCAAGCCAAAGTTTATTTGACTGAAAACCCAACGCAAAAAAACACACGAAAATTATAAAATATAAACATAACGTGTTTCCCCACCGAGCCGCCCACCCCCACCGAGTCGCCCGCCCTCACCAAAATCGCGACTATTACAACAACTATTACTATGCCGCCACAACGCGACGCGCAATCGACCTATAACGAAGGTACACTATACCTTGCTATCCAGGCTACAAAAGCCGCTGAACCCGACAGTACTAGGCACGCGTCTAGGGCCTTTGCTGTCCCCCGAACAACGCTAAGAGACCGACGCGCTGGAAAGCCTTCACGACGCGATACTGAGCCTAACTCGAAGAAGCTAAAAAAGCTAGAGGAGGATGTAATAGTCGCGCGTATACTTGACCTAGACGCACGAGGAATAGGCGCTACAAGGGCTATGGTGGAAGAAATGGCGAATGATCTCCTTGCTGCGCGCGGTGAAGGACCTGTTGGCAAGCACTGGGTAGACAGGTTCAGAACGCGTACCAAGGAAGTCAAGCTTCGACGCAGCCGTCCATACGATCGTCAGCGAGCCCTAAACGAAGACCCACGCGTTATAACGCCCTGGTTCGAGCTAGTAAGGACAACAAAGGAGAAGTACGGCATCCTTGCTGAAGACACACATAACTTTGATGAGTCTGGGTTCATGATGGGCATAATTAACGCTCAGATGGTCTTTACAGGCTCTGAGAAGCGAACCAATCCAAAGAAGATACAGCCAGGCAACCGTGACTGGGTCACAATCATCCAGGGCATCTGCGCTGCTGGCTGGGCTATCCCACCCTTCATTATCTTTGGTGGTAAGGTCCTTATATCAAGCTGGTACCCAGGCCTGCCTCGCGACTGGGTAATTGAGACTAGCTCTAACGGCTGGACAACAAATGAGCTTGGTCTAAAGTGGCTGAAGCACTTTGACGCGCATACAAAGGAGCGTACTGTGGGTGTGTACCGTCTACTAATTGTGGACGGCCATGAGAGCCACAGCTCTGCTGCATTTCACCAATATTGCGCAGAACACAAGATTATCACCCTGTGTATGCCCCCACACTCGTCGCACCTATTACAGCCGCTTGACGTGGGCTGTTTTGCCCCCTTGAAGCGGGCGTACTACGCTGAGATCGACAGCTGGGCAAGGTACTCTGTCACTCAAGTTAAGAAAGAGACCTTTCTACCAGCCTTTCACATTGCTTTTAACAAGGCAATTACAAAGGAAAATATCCTAGCAAGCTTTAGAGGCGCTGGTTTAGTACCTCACGACCCAGAGCGGGTGTTATCAAAGCTTGATGTGGTGCTTCGTACACCAACACCTCCACTACCAGAGGACACCCCTTGGGAGTCCAAAACGCCAGCCACAATAAAAGAGATGGAGGCGCAGTCTACGCTAGTTCGTGAGCGCATACAAAGGCACAGAGAGTCTCCTATCTCTCCTCTTCTGCAAGCAGTTGACTCGCTCACAAAAGGCATGGCTGTAATAGGCCACAATTCACTATTACAAGCTAGGGAACTGGCAGGGCTTCGGAAGTCAATTGACGCCTTAACAGAGCAGCGCAGTCGCAAGAGAAAGTATATTCGGACAGAGGAGAGTCTTACAGTGGGTGACGTACAGGATTTGATAGCTGAGAAGGACGGTGGCGGCCAGGAGGCAGCAGAACCGCCAGCGAAGAGGGTGCGCAAAGAGAGGCACTGCGGGCGTTGTGGCAAGACTGGCCACAACGCGCGCACCTGCACTGCAGAAATAGTAGATTCAGTCGATAGCGACGCTTCTAAGGATTAATTTGAGATTGATACTGTATTTATGCAGCGTTGTGGTCGAGCGTAATAATCGTGTAATAGTCGCGATTTTGGTGAGGGCGGGCGACTCGGTGGGGGTGGGCGGCTCGGTGGGGAAACACGTTACCTTTTACGAATTACCGGTAACCTCGGCTCCATCAGCAAGGAAGCCCGGGTCGCCCTCCAACACAGACGGCATAAAAGCGCTCCAGTCAAGAGCCAGAGAACCAGGCATCAGACCTGCCTCCAGCTGTGCAACCTCCCGATTAATACCCTCAACGGCTTCAAGAGCTTCGATATCCTCAACGTATCGACCAGCCTCATCTACCCACTGTTGCTCGCGACGCTGCAGCATTTTCCTTTGTTTTCGAATGCGATCTTTTTTCGCACGCGCGGCCAGAATAGTCTGAAGAGCAGCAGACTCCGCTTCGTCCGCTTCGGCCTCTTGTTGCTCCAGACGATTCATTTCTCGATCGATTCGTTCGAAATTCGGAACCGGAACCTCCATCGGAACACACTTCTGGGCCCCTGCGCGATAACAATTCCCACACTCCTTCTTCAACGACGACATCCTACACGCAAGACCTTTTCTGGCGCAGTACTGACAAGACACCATTGCGAGCTGTCCAGTGCGGTTAATGCGGTCACCGACGGAGTGACGATATGCAGTGCTTCTGGAAACCATGAGTCAGTTCATGAGGACATGAAGATTGAAGAGGGGGGATAGTGTTACGAACCTGAGACGGGGCAAGGCAGAAGATAAGAGAAGGAAGGATTGATGACACTCGGGGACAACCCGCAGGCCTTCAAGAAGGTCAGCACCCAGGACCAATGACGACGTAACCCCTCATGTTCCAAAGTCTTGGCGGAACGCCACCATGGAACAAGTCACGTGATGTTCCAAGAATCCCACGATGTTCCAGAAAGTACCAGGTTGGAACAACTATAGAACAATGGAACAAGAATGGAACATCTGTATGTATATAGTACGTAGGAACACAACTCTTACAGTTCGTGTTCAACCTAAGTTATCAAGTTTGTCTTTGGATCTCAAACCCAACCTTCGAGCTAGACAGTCTACTCTGTACTACTCATCGTTACCCTGCTCTCAAGACTGACAGATCGTATCTGTACACCTTATTGCAACCAACCCCTTCGGCTTCCTGTCACCGTACTCATCCCTGAGAACCAATAGAATTAGTGCTTACGAGCTTTGCTTAAAGTACGACTTCAACATTTTGAACACCCCCAAGATGAGTACTACCTCAGGATCCCGTGCTACCCCAAGCAACTCCAACGCATCACGCCGTACGGCTGATGACGATCTCGACATGGACGAGGAGGCAGCGGCGCCTGCCCCTACCAGTGTCTACCCAGTGGCTAAACCCGAGGCCTTCGATGGCACTCGCGACAAGCTGGAAGACTGGCTCATGAAGTTCGATCTGTTTTTTATGTTCCAAGGAGAACGCATCCCAGAGGAGAAGCGTGTCACTTTTGTGAGTACGTTTATGAAGGATCGCGCGTTCACTTGGATCAAACCCTTCATTCGCCGTTACCACGACGGAGCAAGCAATTCAGCAGACATCGACCCATGGATCGAAGACTTCGATCTGTTCAAGGAACAGATTCGCCAAGTATTTGGAGTACACAACGAACCAACCATCGCCCGACGCGAGATTCAGCGCATCCGACAAACTGCGTCCGCCGCCGACTACGCTGCTAAGTTTCAGCAAGTAGCTACGTTCACCGGCTGGGACGACGTTGCGCTGATGACCATGTTCAAACAAGGCCTTAAGCCCAAGGTCAAGGAAGAGCTCATGCGGACTGCCGCAGCTACCGATACCTTCGACGCGTTAGTAAACGAAGCAATCAGTATCGACGTCAAGCTCTATGACCTTCAACAAGAATTGAGAGAGGACCCTCGTGCGCGAGCCGTGACTCAGGTCACTCGCCCACCCCAGGCTCCACGCAACCAATGGCGCAACAACAACTATCGCCGTGGCCAACGTGGTGGCCTTTACCAAGCCAACATGGGACGCCGTGTCCACAACGATACGAACAGTGGATACTACGGTCCTGCAGCAATGGACCTCTCCAACATTAACAAAGGACCTGAACGATGGAATGAGAAAAAGAAGGGTAGTAATAACCGCGGTGATAAGTCTTCAGTGACTTGTTACGGCTGTGGCAAGACAGGCCACTACGCCCGCGACTGTCGTATGAAGAACAAAGTAACCAGGCAGCTGAACATGCTGGCTCATGACGACAGCGGCGACCAAGAGTGGGAGGTCATTACTAATGAGATGGGACGTCTCATGGAAGACCCCACTTCCGGATCTGATGACGACCACGTTAAGGAATCCGATGAGGATGCTTCAAGCAAGCAAATCCGACCACCAACGCCCTACCCCGAGACAGAGTGGATCAAGAACGACCCTTATCGTTACCACGTGGTAGAATGCGACACAAGGAATGACAGTATTATTGTCGGCAAACGATACCACGACACCTTCTTTCGCCGTGGCGACAGATACTATTCTACAGAGGGAAAACGTCTGATCGTATGCGACAAGGCACAGGAAAGCCAGGACACGACGGTTATGCGAAACCAGTCCACCCAGACTCCTGTCTTCCAGGAACCGCAAGCGCCAACAATCAATTTGACCATCGTCAACAATATTCCTAAGCATAAGGAAGAAACGCCCAACGTCACCATCCAGTCGGCAGACCTACAAGATACAGAAAACATCCAAGGATGGAGGACAAGTGACGACGTTGCATGGGCACGAAAATATCTGTTGGAAGATCCCGCGGCACTTAGGAAGTTCGACCAACAGGTCATCAACGCCCAGAAGACCAGCAAGGAATGGCATACAGAAGACTACGTCAAATGGATAAAGGATAACCATGCAACGCAGCGACAACTGGACACCTACAACTCGTACGCTCGAAGCCGAGGCGAACCTGACTTCAACCGACGACCCGCCGCGCCAGCACAGAGCTACACGTCGCAGCTTCAGCAGGATATACGGAATCCATGCCATCCTCAACTCCCAGCGATGCAGTGTTACCACGAAGAATGCAACTACCACCTACAGTTTAAACTGAACAGTCAGTGGTTCCCTAGCAAGCCTGAAGGTTGCAAGGAATACTGGTGGGAGTGTGCAGAGACATACTGTGCGGAACATGCTTGGGACAAGCGTACAAACCTTCACTTTCCAGGGACTACAAGTGCGGAAGAAATACTGGACATGCACCTTGTGCAGAATGAGGAGTGCAACCTATATGAATGGGTTCAGTGTCTAAACTTTAGATGCCAGACACACAGGTCACTTAAACGTGAAAGCGGACTTTTACCACATGAGGACGAGTCTTTTTTAGACCAATGGTGCACGAGTGCCACAGCAGAGCCAGACGAGAGCTTTCACTCAACGCAGTCCAGGGCTCCCGGAATCGACGTCAGGATTCCAATAAGGACCATTCCCTCATCAAATTCCCTGTCGTGCTAGAAGGCACCAGGATGACGGCATTGTTGGACTCAGGAGCACAAAGCAACTATGTGTCTCAATCCGCTATCGCGCAAGCAGGCTTGCAGAAGCGAAGAAAGGAGGAACCATACCCTTTACGAGTAGCCAACGGAGAACCAATGCCAGGAGAGTCGACTGTGACCCACGAAGTGGTACAGCGACGTCTGAAAGTATTCAACCACGAGGAATTGATAGACCTAGATGTTCTGGGAACGGCCGCCCACGATATCATATTAGGACTTCCTTGGTTAAGAGAGCACAATCCATGGATCGACTGGAAGAACCAGCGAATAACGCTCAAGTGTCACGGATCAGGTACACCCGGACAGCGACCCGCGCAGCTCACGACGCAGCTGGTGGATGAGAAGGAGATCAACAATATCTCTTCGAACAAGACGCGCCAAGATAGAGCGGTCGACCGTGCAGATACCAATCAGCCCTTGGATCACAAAGCGACGGTTAAGGAGAACAGTACAACTCCTGACATCCCGGATGAATATAGAGAGTTTATAGACCTCTTCCGCGATGAGAAGACTGCGAAGGCATTACCGCAGCACCAAGAATGGGACCACGAGATTAAGCTCGAGCCAGGCAAGAAGCCCCCATTCGGGCCAATATACCAGATGTCGGAAAAGGAACTTGAGGAGCTGCGCAACTACCTTAAGGAGAACCTTAACAAAGGATTCATTCGAGAATCAGAATCCCCAGCAGGATTTCCCGTTCTATTCGTACCAAAGAAAGATGGCAAGCTACGACCTTGCATCGATTACCGAAAGCTCAACGATATCACGATCAAGAATCGTTACCCGCTACCGAACATCAGCGAACTTCAGGATCGGTTAGCAGGAGCACAGTACTTCACTGCGTTAGACTTAAGAGGAGCATACAACCTCATCCGCATGAAGGAGGGCGAAGAATGGAAGACGGCGTTTAGAACCCGTTATGGTCATTACGAGTATTTGGTCATGCCGTTCGGGCTCACCAACGCACCAGCGACATGTCAAGCCTTAATCAACAACGTGCTGAGGGCACACTTAGACATTACCGTGGTGGCGTACCTCGATGACATCCTAGTGTACAGCAAAACACTAGAAGAGCATGTCGAACACGTACGACAAGTGCTTGCCTGCCTAGGAGCAGCGCACCTACGTTTGAAACCCGAGAAGTGCGAATGGCACAAGAAGGAAGTCGAGTTCCTAGGGTTTGTAGTAGGACGATACGGAGTCAAGATGAGCCAAGAAAAGATTCAGGTTGTGAAGGATTGGCCAACACCCAAAACCGTCAAGAACATTCAAGAGTTCCTTGGGTTTGTTAACTTCAACCGACGCTTCATTAAGGATTACTCCACGAAGGCCTTGCCGCTTACGAAACTTACGCGGAAGGACACACCCTTCAAGTGGGGCAAGGATCAGGACAAAGCTTTCGAAACGCTAAAGCAAGCTTGTGTAGATCCACCCACATTGGTTACATTCAGGAGCGGAGAGTCGCTGCGAATGGAAACAGATGCCTCAGATTTGGCATTAGGAGCATGCATTACACAAGAACGAGATGGTCAATGGCACCCGATTGCCTACTACTCACGCAAGTTCTCAGGACCCGAAGAACGATACGACGTACACGACAAAGAACTACTCGCGATTGTATCTGCCCTGGAACATTGGCGAGTTTACGCTGAAAGTTGTTCGGAGCTTACGATCTACACGGATCACAAAAACCTGGTACACTTCACGACAACAAAGGTATTGAACAGACGACAAGTACGATGGTCCGAGACCCTCGGACAATACAAGTTCAAGATCCTCTATACACCAGGAAAGGACAACGGCAGAGCCGATGCACTCAGTCGACGACACGACCTCGCAGGATCCAAAACGATCAACGAATCAGCGATCCTTGGTATCAATAGCGACGGATCGTTAGGACCATCCCAGCAGCTCAACAATATGATGCTAGTACGCCAAGAGCATCATGTACCGTCACAGGTACCAGAGGAACTGGAGGAAGAAGTCATAAGCAGTCACCACGATGACCCGCTTCATGGACACCCCGGTATCACCAGAACAATGGAACTCATCAGGAGACATTACGAGTTCCCGAACATGCGCGACAAGGTCGCCAAGTTCATCAAGAATTGCGTAAGCTGTCAGCAGAACAAACACAGCACGCACGCCAAGTATGGAGAAGCACAGGCAATGGAGCCGCCAACGGCACCATGGACGAACATCACAATGGATTTCGTTACACAGCTACCTGTCTCTAAGGATCCTGTAACAGGATACACCTACGACTCAATCTTCGTTGTGGTCGATCGATTCACGAAAGCCGCTGAGTTTGTGCCTTTCCGCCACAGCTACACTGCAGAGCAGCTCGCACGAGTGTACCTGGATAGGATTGTCCGACACCACGGCATCCCCGAATCAATCATCAGCGATAGAGACAAGTTGTTTACATCGAACTACTGGACTACGCTGTTAGCAGCTATTGGTACCAAGAAAAAACTGTCAACCGCGTATCATCCGCAGACGGATGGCCAAACAGAACGAGTGAACCAAACAATGGAGACGTACCTCCGCATCTACTGCAACCAGCAGCAAGACAACTGGGTTTCACTATTACCTATGGCACAAATCGCGTACAACAACAAATTGTCAGAAGCAACAGGCGTAACGCCGTTCTTCGCAAACCACGGGAGACACCCAAATCTCTTTACCAGATCATTGGACAGTAACATTCAAACGGAATCAGCGATTAACTCAGTCGAAGCACTGAAGGAAGTACACAGAAAATCGCTCGATAACATCGCCAAAGCTCAGTCACGGAGCATCTCTTATGTTAACAAGAAACGAAAAACGGCGCCTCTGCTAAAGGAGGGGGATAAAGTGTATCTCCTTACGAAAAACCTACGCACACGGCGACCAACGAAAAAACTGGACAAAGTCAAGGTCGGACCATTTTTCATTTCCAATCAAATCAGCCCAGTCAACTATCGACTTGCGCTGCCCAAGGATGCAAAGATCCATCCAGTGTTCCACATCTCGCTGTTGGAACCAGCCGACCCCAGAACGCCAATCCAGAAAGACTTTCACTACCAGGCAGACGGCCAGGACGAGTGGGAAGTTGAAAAAATAATACAACATCGCAATAAAGGCGACGGCGACGAGTACCTAGTCAAATGGTTAGGATACCCGGACTCAGAAAACACGTGGGAACCAAAAGAAAACCTCAACAACTGCCGCGAGCTACTTCGACAGTACAAAAAATAAGAACCTGTCAGGACTCGAACCCACGCGCAAAAACACGTGGATCTCCAAGCCAAAGTTTATTTGACTGAAAACCCAACGCAAAAAAACACACGAAAATTATAAAATATAAACATAACGTGTTTCCCCACCGAGCCGCCCACCCCCACCGAGTCGCCCGCCCTCACCAAAATCGCGACTATTACAACAACTATTACTATGCCGCCACAACGCGACGCGCAATCGACCTATAACGAAGGTACACTATACCTTGCTATCCAGGCTACAAAAGCCGCTGAACCCGACAGTACTAGGCACGCGTCTAGGGCCTTTGCTGTCCCCCGAACAACGCTAAGAGACCGACGCGCTGGAAAGCCTTCACGACGCGATACTGAGCCTAACTCGAAGAAGCTAAAAAAGCTAGAGGAGGATGTAATAGTCGCGCGTATACTTGACCTAGACGCACGAGGAATAGGCGCTACAAGGGCTATGGTGGAAGAAATGGCGAATGATCTCCTTGCTGCGCGCGGTGAAGGACCTGTTGGCAAGCACTGGGTAGACAGGTTCAGAACGCGTACCAAGGAAGTCAAGCTTCGACGCAGCCGTCCATACGATCGTCAGCGAGCCCTAAACGAAGACCCACGCGTTATAACGCCCTGGTTCGAGCTAGTAAGGACAACAAAGGAGAAGTACGGCATCCTTGCTGAAGACACACATAACTTTGATGAGTCTGGGTTCATGATGGGCATAATTAACGCTCAGATGGTCTTTACAGGCTCTGAGAAGCGAACCAATCCAAAGAAGATACAGCCAGGCAACCGTGACTGGGTCACAATCATCCAGGGCATCTGCGCTGCTGGCTGGGCTATCCCACCCTTCATTATCTTTGGTGGTAAGGTCCTTATATCAAGCTGGTACCCAGGCCTGCCTCGCGACTGGGTAATTGAGACTAGCTCTAACGGCTGGACAACAAATGAGCTTGGTCTAAAGTGGCTGAAGCACTTTGACGCGCATACAAAGGAGCGTACTGTGGGTGTGTACCGTCTACTAATTGTGGACGGCCATGAGAGCCACAGCTCTGCTGCATTTCACCAATATTGCGCAGAACACAAGATTATCACCCTGTGTATGCCCCCACACTCGTCGCACCTATTACAGCCGCTTGACGTGGGCTGTTTTGCCCCCTTGAAGCGGGCGTACTACGCTGAGATCGACAGCTGGGCAAGGTACTCTGTCACTCAAGTTAAGAAAGAGACCTTTCTACCAGCCTTTCACATTGCTTTTAACAAGGCAATTACAAAGGAAAATATCCTAGCAAGCTTTAGAGGCGCTGGTTTAGTACCTCACGACCCAGAGCGGGTGTTATCAAAGCTTGATGTGGTGCTTCGTACACCAACACCTCCACTACCAGAGGACACCCCTTGGGAGTCCAAAACGCCAGCCACAATAAAAGAGATGGAGGCGCAGTCTACGCTAGTTCGTGAGCGCATACAAAGGCACAGAGAGTCTCCTATCTCTCCTCTTCTGCAAGCAGTTGACTCGCTCACAAAAGGCATGGCTGTAATAGGCCACAATTCACTATTACAAGCTAGGGAACTGGCAGGGCTTCGGAAGTCAATTGACGCCTTAACAGAGCAGCGCAGTCGCAAGAGAAAGTATATTCGGACAGAGGAGAGTCTTACAGTGGGTGACGTACAGGATTTGATAGCTGAGAAGGACGGTGGCGGCCAGGAGGCAGCAGAACCGCCAGCGAAGAGGGTGCGCAAAGAGAGGCACTGCGGGCGTTGTGGCAAGACTGGCCACAACGCGCGCACCTGCACTGCAGAAATAGTAGATTCAGTCGATAGCGACGCTTCTAAGGATTAATTTGAGATTGATACTGTATTTATGCAGCGTTGTGGTCGAGCGTAATAATCGTGTAATAGTCGCGATTTTGGTGAGGGCGGGCGACTCGGTGGGGGTGGGCGGCTCGGTGGGGAAACACGTTACCTTTTACGAATTACCGGTAACCTCGGCTCCATCAGCAAGGAAGCCCGGGTCGCCCTCCAACACAGACGGCATAAAAGCGCTCCAGTCAAGAGCCAGAGAACCAGGCATCAGACCTGCCTCCAGCTGTGCAACCTCCCGATTAATACCCTCAACGGCTTCAAGAGCTTCGATATCCTCAACGTATCGACCAGCCTCATCTACCCACTGTTGCTCGCGACGCTGCAGCATTTTCCTTTGTTTTCGAATGCGATCTTTTTTCGCACGCGCGGCCAGAATAGTCTGAAGAGCAGCAGACTCCGCTTCGTCCGCTTCGGCCTCTTGTTGCTCCAGACGATTCATTTCTCGATCGATTCGTTCGAAATTCGGAACCGGAACCTCCATCGGAACACACTTCTGGGCCCCTGCGCGATAACAATTCCCACACTCCTTCTTCAACGACGACATCCTACACGCAAGACCTTTTCTGGCGCAGTACTGACAAGACACCATTGCGAGCTGTCCAGTGCGGTTAATGCGGTCACCGACGGAGTGACGATATGCAGTGCTTCTGGAAACCATGAGTCAGTTCATGAGGACATGAAGATTGAAGAGGGGGGATAGTGTTACGAACCTGAGACGGGGCAAGGCAGAAGATAAGAGAAGGAAGGATTGATGACACTCGGGGACAACCCGCAGGCCTTCAAGAAGGTCAGCACCCAGGACCAATGACGACGTAACCCCTCATGTTCCAAAGTCTTGGCGGAACGCCACCATGGAACAAGTCACGTGATGTTCCAAGAATCCCACGATGTTCCAGAAAGTACCAGGTTGGAACAACTATAGAACAATGGAACAAGAATGGAACATCTGTATGTATATAGTACGTAGGAACACAACTCTTACAGTTCGTGTTCAACCTAAGTTATCAAGTTTGTCTTTGGATCTCAAACCCAACCTTCGAGCTAGACAGTCTACTCTGTACTACTCATCGTTACCCTGCTCTCAAGACTGACAGATCGTATCTGTACACCTTATTGCAACCAACCCCTTCGGCTTCCTGTCACCGTACTCATCCCTGAGAACCAATAGAATTAGTGCTTACGAGCTTTGCTTAAAGTACGACTTCAACAGCTATCGCTACCAGCGCCACTAAGCGTAAATCCCGAAAACGGAAGCGTATACAGAAGGGAGGGACCCTTTCACAAGAGGAAGCTGATGATATAATAGCCCAGAGAGAGGCGTTGGCATTGGCAGCTGCAGAGAAGCGTGAAGAGAGACTTGTTGCTGGTGCAGCTCGGCAGTGTGTTCAGGTCTGCACTGCCTGCAGAAACCCTGGGCACAATAGACGCACCTGCACAATTAATACAACACAGTTAGGCGATTAATTCTATCTACTTTTTATCGCGATTACTTGGTGTTGTGTTGAGATATCCTTGTTAGAGATGTGGTGGGGTGCACGAAGTAATCAGCTCGCTAATATGATCAGCTCGCTAATAGATTACCTTAACTTTTTTTTTATAGTATACTATAGCTATATATAAAGCTTTTCTATAAATACTAAGTAACTAATATACTAGATAACCTTTATAAGCTAATTCTATAGCTAACTTATAAAGTCTAACTAATACTAAGAAATAGGTAATTATTAATTATATACTTAAGCTAGTAGTATAAGAATTTTTTTCTTATCTAGCTATTATAGCTAATATAGCTAATTCTTTATATACTAAGTATAATCTAGGCTATATTAGTAGAAATTAGCCTAGTATATTTATTTAGTACTAACTAGAGCTTATAGTAAAGTTTAGTTATTAATATAACTATAGAAAAGCCTTTTATAAAAATTCTAAAGTAATCTAGAGCTAGTTTAGCCTAGTAGCTAATATTAAAGCTAAGTATAGTATTTAGAATAAAAATATATATAACTTTTCTAAAATAGGCTTTATAATAGACTAAATATCTACTAGAGTAGTTATTATAGCTTTAGAGAAATAAAAATAACTAAAGTAGGTCTAGCTAGGTAACTAGAAGTAGATAATAGTAATTAAAAGTATTAATACTAAAAGGTAGGCTATTTTACTTTTTATTATCTTCTAGAGTATTATTTACCTTTTAAGCTTATATAAAAAGAATAATCTACTCTAGAACTAGGTTATTAGAGTCTTTAAGAATAGCTAGACTAATAATAAGCTTAGTATTAACTAGTTAATATACTTTAATATATATATAAAAGATTATACTATTAGTAGCTACTATCTACTAGTTATTAATAGCTATAAAAGCTATAATTTTCTAGATTTTAAGTAATACTATTATTAAAACCTATACTATAAATCTTTAGGTAAGAGGTATATAATATATTATTAGGTAGTATAGGTAGGTATAGTATCTATTTATAGACTATAAACTATTTACTAAAGAACTAGAAACTATAAAAAATAAAACTTTATACTTTTCTATATCTAGTATGCTAGCCTAATAGGCTATTAAAACCTTTAGAGCTAATAACTATAGAAATAATAAGATTATTACTTATATATACCTATATACTTATTATACCTTCTATAGCTACTTAATATATAGGTTATCTTAGCTTTTTAAAGAAAGTATATAGAGTTAAGGTTAATAAGCTTATATATAACTAGATTAACTATATTATAAAGTAGAAGTTTCTACTATACTTTAAAGTAGCTTATAAGAAAGCTATTACTACTAGTAATATCTAGAAAGAGTTTTAAGATATAGAACTAGTCTTTTTTAACCTAGAATAGGTTATATTAACTCTTAATATAAAGTTATATACTTTATTACTACTATTCTTTATTAATAATAAGCTCTAGTAGTTAAAAACTCTAAGTAATACCCTAGAATTTAGATTATAATTAACTCTAATTTAAAAGAAGTATAAGAAGTAGTAGACTAGCTTACTAAACTCTATTACTAGCGCTTTTAAGTACTATATAAATAAGGTAGTAATAATTATATATAAGCTTATATTAATATAATAGAAATTTACTAAGCTTTAAGTAGCTAATAAAGCTAGTATATAATATAGATTATATAAAAGAAAGTAAATTTAGCTAAAAAAAACTATAATAGTTAAGAAGAGCTAGTAATTAATAGCTCTAAGAGAGTTTAGACCGTATATTAATAGTAAGATGCTAAAGAGATAGGTATATACTAAAGTAAGTAAGCTCTTCTAATAATACTATAGATAGTATAAAGAAAGTAGGTATAATATATAAATATATAAAAATAATATAAAAGTAGTTTTTAAGTAATATTATAGCTTATTTTACTTTATATAGCACTAATTTATAGTATTTTAGGCTATAATAGAGTAAGGTTTAGTAGAGTCTTAGGAAAAGTATCTTACTTACCTATAGAGTATATTATAACTTTTTTTATATATTTTATATTTTATAGTAGCTACTAGAGCTATATAAAGTATAGTATTCTTCTATTATACTAAAGCTAGCTTATATATAATAATTACTACCTTTTTTAAGACCTTTTTAAAGGCTTTAACTATAGAAGTTTATAAGCTATTTATATATCTCTAAAATATTTTTTTATAAGTATTAATTATAACCTAAATTCTAAAGTATTACTAAAAGTTTATAACTACTAGAGTAGGCTATTTTAGAAAAGTAGTAGTAATAGAGTATATAGCTTTATATTTAGAGTTTATATAATATAATCTAAAGTAAATAGAACCAATCTAGCCTTTTAGAATCTTTTTTTTAATATTACTAAAGGTTATAGCTTTATTATAAGCTACTATAAAGTATAAAAGAAACTTTATTTTATAATATAGTTAATCTAGTTATATATAAGCTAATTAACTTTAACTTTATATACCTTCTTTAAAAAACTAAAATAAGCTATATTAAGTAGCTATAGAAGGTATAATAAGTATATAGGTATATATAGACCTATAATATAATTATTCTTATAGTATTACTTAAATTCCTTAGAGTTATAGCTTTTAAAGCTATTAATAATTAGTAAATAGTAGGTGCTAATAGTATATGTTTTTATATACCTATTAAAATACTTTAACTAGTTAAAACTAAGCTTATTAGTAGGCTAGCTATTCTTAGAGATAGTAATAACCTAATCCTAGGGTAGGTTATTATCTTTGTACTAGTTAGACTAGTAGCGGCGGGCTTTAGAGATAATGTAGGGCGGGATTGCCCACCCTGTAGCATTAATGCCCTAGATAACCGTTACCCACTCGCGATTGCCTGGCTAGATTGCCTCGGCCCGTCTACGGTTCTCTGAAGCTGTAACGACAGCTCTAGAGCTTATCTGGCCCATTATGAAGCCTGTCTCGTCGAAGTTGTACGTATTGTTGTCCTAGATGCCATACTTGGCTTTGGTATTAGCTACAAGGTTGAACCAGCCCTATATAACCTTAGGATCCTCACAGAGGGCTTGCTTGTAGTTGTACTTCCGATTAAATACTACTTTAAGCTCCTCCTGACGCGAAATAAACGTGCTGGCCCAGTTTAAGCCAACAGAACTCGTTGACCAATAACATGTTCCACCAGTAAGCTGGCCACCCCACCGAACTTAACGCGACTCAGCTTGCGCCAACAATTATGACTCAATAACAACGTCCTCTTGTGAAGGTAGATTAAGTCTTGCGATAGTCTCTTATCAGAATAACCCACGTCAATCACTCCGCGGGCTTGCAACAGCGTACGAGGTCCCAAGATTGACTCTGCAGACGCGTCTTCGCGGTATCCAGACACGACTAGAGACAGTCTCTGTCAACCGCAAGCTATTAACTACTGAAGAGCAGTCTCTCGTGCAGTGGATCCTAGACCTTGATCGACGAGGATTTCCACCCCAGATCATCGACGTACGACGTATGGCAGACGCTCTACTCGCTAGCCGCGGCCAAGATCCTCCTCCTCCACTTGTAGGCAAGAACTGGGTGTCGCGCTTTGTCAACAGCCAGTCTGAGCTACAGACAAAGTGGAATAGGAAGTTCCACAGCCAGCGCGCTTGCTGCGAGGATCCTGTCGCTATCGCAGCGTGGTTCAAGCTCGTAGAGGAGACGCGCCAGGCCCATGGGATACTAGACGCAGCCACGTACAACTTTGATGAGACTGGCTTTATGATGGGCGTCGCAGCGACGTCTAAAGTAGTTACGAGCTCAGATACAGTAGGTCGCGCTACTGTTATACAGCCAGGTGATAGAGATTGGGTTACGACGATTGAGTGTATCAACGCGTCTGGCTGGTGTCTCCCACCGTTCGTGATCCTGTCTGGTAAGCTCCACCAGGCTAGCTGGTATCAACACCTCCCGCCAGACTGGGTAGTCGCTGTATCAGACAACGGCTGGACGACAGATGAGCTTGGTGTAGAGTGGGTGAAGCACTTTAACAGACATACGGCGTCTCGTACGTGTGGAGTCTACCGTCTTCTTATCCTTGACGGCCATAGCAGTCATGCTACACCCGAGTTTGACTAGTTCTGCACAAAGAACAAGATTATCACTCTCTGTATGCCAGCGCACGCGTCACATCTGCTCCGGCCGCTTGACGTAAGCTGCTTCTCTCCTCTTAAGCGAGCGTACGGTCACGAGATCCAGGAGCTCGCCCGCCAAGGCGTCTACCACGTTGACAAGATAGACTTCCTCACGATCTATACACGGATCCAGCCGACAGTATTCACGCAGGAGAGTATTCGGGCTGGCTTCCAGGTGATAGGGCTTATCCCTCCCTGTCCAGATCGCGTTGTATCGTCGCTCACAGTCGTCCGGACCCCATCTCCACAAGCAACAACAGCAGACAACAACGTCGCATGGACAGCAGAGACGCCGCGTACAGTAGCGCAGCTTCAGCAACAAGCTCAACACGTACAAGATCTCCTTTGTCGCCAGTCACAGAGCCCAACAAGCCAAGCTATCCGCCAGCTCGTTAAAGGATGTCAGCTTGCGATGAACTCAGCGACTATACTCGCAGAGGAGAATAGGAAGCTTCGTACAGCTAGTCAGCGCCAGCGACGTAAGAGAGACCAGCGGCGTCAATATATAGCTCGTGGGGGCGCTCTCCAGGCGCAGCCGGCGCAGCAGCTCGCTGCAGAGGCACAAAGGGTAGTTGTAGAGGGTGACGAGAGTCGGACAACTCAAGGACGTCAGCGCGCTCCGCCAACGTGTACGAAATGTCATATCCAAGGACACACGCGGACTCAATGTAGACAGTGTTAGACTAGCTATCTACAAAATTACACGCTATTATTCTATATTGTTGTAGAGCTATCGCTTTAAGAGTCGCGTTAAGTTCGGTGGGGTGGCCAGCTTACTGGTGTGGCCAGCTTACTGGTGGAACACGTTATGTCGACTCAGCCGACCAAAATGACAATTTCACCGTGTGCACGATCATGCAAGTTGTCAAGCGAATTTGATGATCACCCCGGAAGTGTCATGTCGAGAAGGACTCAAGGCTAGGGATTTATCCAAGGGCAGATACTTCGTACATTCGGCAACTGAAATGCAACATGAACATGTCGCCAGTCGTTTGTATGTTAGAACTCTTTGCAAGAAGTACCTACGACCTACGCTGCGGCCATGCATCAACCAAGCCTTCCCAGATCGTCGTTTCGCCGAATTCGATCTCTCCGTCCTGTGCAATGAAGCGGATGTTTCTGCTGTCTTCGTACCAACTCCAGACCCAAGTACTCAGCGCAAAACGATCGTTGATATGCACCTCCACGATACCGCCATCGACAATGATGGTAAGGTTCAGCGTCTCTATCTCTGTTCCGTTCGCAATGGGCACATCGAAAAGGCGGAACTTCCCACTTTCGGTCTCAGTGAGGACCCAGTCATTAGTCGCCGCAGCTGCTGACGAGTTTGACCGGTCAACCACCAGATTCTCGTCAGAAATCTGGTAGTAAATACGCGTTCTTTCATGATCTCCGGACAAAATCTCAAGACCAGCTCTGGTGCCATTAGAGCGCGACGGGAAAGTGATCGAAGTCGAGAGGACATAGTGCTTGCTGCTGGGACTTCGTTCAAAAGTTGCGCCAAATGATTGGCGACCTCCAGATTGCTTGATGACAGCAGTCGTATTTGACTTGAAAGCAGCTAAAGCCTCACGAGCGACCTTCTGGTTCAGAGTTGCGAGCGTCACTGTGCCGTTGTTATGCTCAGCGTCGACTCTCCAAGCACCCTTCTCTCGAGAAAGCTCATTATCGACGACATTAAGATAGCCGACACTCAGCTCTCGTGGGAGCAGAAGCGATCCCGTCCAATTTTGCTGCGCCTTTGGTGTATTGAGGTTGCCATAGAAGTCGCCGGTCAACCAAAGGTAGGTCAAGAATCGATCGGGGGCTCCGCTCTTTTGACTGGCTTGCGACGAAGAGGGCACAGCTTTTCCAGCAGCGGCATAAGCAGACTTTCCAGCATCCAGACGCCCCGCCATGGTGGGCTCGAACTGGATGGAGCCATTGACGATCGATTGTTTGCCTGCAGCCCACAGCATCTCTCGGACGTCGGAAACCTGGGGAACGATGGGATCGAAGCTCCACTCGGCACCCAGGGTAGTGAAGATCTCGCCATGAGGATTGTAGCCGTCTTTGTCCAGGGCGAAGTAGTTGCCGACTTCGAAATTGAAGCCCCAGCGTCCTGCCCAGCCTGCGTCGCTCCAGGTGGTGTTGGCCATCTCATGCCACCATTCACCGATGTACTCCCAAGTCTGGAAATTGTCGGACTCATCGCCATAGTGAGCATACAAGAACAAACTCGGTCCGCCACCATGTGTACCACCGGAAATGATTGTATACTCAGTACCATTGCGCTTCTGAAGTAGTGCATCAACTTGAGGATTTTGGAACACGAATGGGTCCCGAAATCCGGTGACGTTGACCGCAAAGGGCGGACTCGGTATGACCGGACCATGCTCCAGCTTGGTGAAGTTGCGACCACCGTTGCTCGCGATTGCTAGTGATTGTGTTTCGCTTCCCTTGGTATAAGCAACGGTCCATTGAATGGGTAAGTAGGAGACACTGGTGTAGAGTAATGTCGGAGTACCGTTAACTCCTCGTTCGATGACCGAGCCATCAAATACTGCAATGGGATCATTCTTGCCTCCTGCGAGGATAAAGTTTGCCGAGTTGTTGTTTAGGTCGGTATAAGTAACGAAGTCGTCGGTCGTCGCGCCAGAAGACCCTGTCCCATCGTGCAGGTACCCTACATGGAACAGACCAGTCTCAGGATCCGTGTAATGCATACACGGGTCACCAATCTGACCGTTGGCAGGGAGAACGTGAGATCGGGGACGCCAAGTCTCGAACAGTGAAAAATTGGCCAACGTAGACAAGTTGGGAGGAGCTCCTGTGTAGTCGATGGTGGTCTGCGGAGGAGTGACATACGCACTTGCCAGGTCTGCGACTAAGACCACAAAGGCTTGTTTGTACATACTGGGCATGATGAAGAAGGTGTGGGCTTTCTTACGATTCTTGAGATGCCCATCACGCACCTTTATTGAAGCCGAGCGTAGTCGGCCCGAGATCAAGTCAGCGGCCATGCCCTGGGCATGACGTTGTTCGGGGTTTCTAGCGGGGTTTCTGGAGATCCCCACAAAGACCCCATTTCCTCAACATTTAGTTATGCTGAGCTTGGCACAGGTCAGCGCTTGTACTCTGTCTGTTTAACGAATCCATGAACAGTATTGCTCCCGGCTGAACCAAGGTAGTGCCATCTTTGATGGCACTGTCCTGTTGTGTCGACTGACAGAAAATTTGGTGTTGCGGCTCAAAACGCTCGGATGTTTTGCTCCACTCTCCCAATTGCCGACCAAGAAATAGCCCCACAAATCCAAGCCGAAATGAGCGACATCATGTGGCTGACAGCTCCGTGGAGCGTTGGTAATCAGAAAGGAGGTTCAAAGACGTGTTCAAATGTGCCATGGCAGCAGGTATAAGTGTATTGAGTGGGTAGGTTCTAGGCGCGTGGGCCGAGAGCCTGTTATTGATGTTCTTGTCTTCCAAGGTTAACTAAGAGTCGCATCCGCATTGAACCACCTAGCAAGCTGCCAGATCGTATGCTGTAGATGATTTAATACGTTAGCTTTGTCCATTGGCCCCTCGGACCCACTTACAAGATTGATGCCTGCTACCATCGTAGTGATGCTATGATGAACCGATGACCCCGAGACGCCACGACACTTAGAACCCGGCAGAGGGGACTCTTCCCTCCGCTTCAGGAAATACGGACCTCGGTCGTTCTCATGATGCCTTTGTCACGGTGGAATATGTCTTCATCGCTGTCTGCGGCGCTGCTCTCTGGTCGTGTCGTGCTTTCTGCCGGCTCCTTTGCTTCAAAAGGATCGGCCGCTCTTTTTTGATTGTGCTTCATTTCGACCATCATAAAGGTTTGAGTATCACTAGGCTCGGGGTGCTTCATATACCCATTCGATTTGTGTGGTCGAGAGGGCGCATTGCTGCCGTATCGTGATCCATAGCGCGAGCCATATCTATCACCCGAGGTAAGCGCGCTCACGGCACCGAGGAAGTTCGCGGCAAGTGGTTTGAGCGTCGGCAGACAAGCAGCAATGATGCCAATGTTCATCTCGATTCTAAAGTGGATCAGATGGTCATTGTAGAGACAGCATTCGAGAATGGCTTACTGTTGCCAGATGTAGTACCAAGCGCCTCTGCCTGAGAAGTCGACCTCTTCGAAGAAGTGATACTGCAGGGGAATCTTGTAGACTGCAGCGCCACATGCGCTATGTTTCGTCAGGTCCGCAAACATCAGGATCGCCAGATACACTTACAACAAACCGAGCCCAAGGATGATGCAGAGCGAGATCCTTGTGCGTACATTCGTCTGCAGCTTCCAAACCATAGGCACGGGAAGAATGGCGAGGAGCAGGTCGCTGACGAGGTTGAAAACTATCGTTTTATTAGCCCGTGTCATAACTTTGTAGAAGTATGTTACCAGAGTTGAAGACGCCTGTGTTCCGATAGGTCATCGGAGAGTAACACTCGCCATCACTTCATCAGTCAGCATAATCATGAAACGTGCTGTCTTCAATCACTTGCCCGATAGGACGCCGCAAGCTAAAGTCCCAAGCTGCTTGTATAGGAGAGCACTGCAGGATAAGAGACAAGACCGATCCAATTGTGAACAGTACAAGTACGACTGAGCGTTTAGTATTAGCGGGGCGTTCATTTATCAGTGTATAACTTACCGATGACACCGTAGAGAACCCATCGCCAATGGCGGCGATGGTCCGCCAAGCGCAGCAGGAAACATGCAATCGAGATTTTGATGCTACTATACGCCACTACGATGATCCATGCGTACCACCATGCGAGCTCAAAGAACACGGTGAAAAGATCTGGGCGGACGTATGTGAAGTACTCGGCATGTCGGCCAACGCCGTTCCTCGTGAGGGCAATGAATAGCGAAACACATATCGTGCTCAGAATCTGATGTTTGAGATTAGCCAGGAATCCTGCATGTGCTGGTGCGAGTGCTCTGATACTCTGCACGAGACGTACTGCCGCCACAATCATGATCCAGTCTGGCAGTGATCAGTAAGTGCTTGATAAAGATCATGCTGCCCCACCCACCATCAACACCGAATGTCTTCAGCGTAAACGCCCTTACGTAGATGCGCAAGAAGACACAGATCATTGCAAGACCGAATAAGGTTCCGTCGATGGCCAGCATTCTTGGCGCTAGGTTTTCATTGAGGTACTCCTGAGAAGGTGGCGGAGGCAAAGACCCCAGATCCTGTCTTGCGTGTATTCTATACATTTCCTGGTGCAATAGAGCAGAACAATGCGACCGGCCAAAAATTTCACGTTCAAGCACCTGGACATAGCATAAGTACCCCGTCGAGCCTGTATTCTCGGCAAGGAGTTAAACACAGGCCGCAAGGACGGCTGAGGCAACCTGCAGGACACTCTCAGAAGCCGGTACGTATTCTCACACCCAACAGACATTTTCCCGCTTCACTGCATACTTCCGGTCCCAGTACCTGCATAAGGATGGCCGAAAAGGGACAGATCGCCGGCATGCGAAGCATGTTTGAGCGAGCCGAGTGTGAGACAGTACGCAGGTCCCGAGATCAGATGTTTCTTCTTCACCTTGCCGCGTAGTTGGAGCAGTGTTCCCGGTAGATACGAAGCAATCATCGTCAGCAGTTCTGGAGTTCGGGGACTCGTGCAGGGTGCGTCTTCACTTATAGCTGAAAACCAGTGGTCACACGCATTGATCGGAGGACAAGCACTTGATGCCTCACATGATGTTCATACTCCATAGGCACAAGACACTTCGAGATCTCGCAACAATTTCGAAGCGACTAGTGTACATGGCTTTGAGGCCGTGCTGGCCTTCCAACGTGCAAGCCTCGCGCACACGGCATGGCATCGAATTTCCTGCTGTTTCGTCAATTTAGCCAACCGGTATGCCAAGCAATCACATATGATCCAATCCAGCAGCCTTTTAGTCACAACAAGACGCCCCAGCAGTAGTATGAGCTTTGCGGTCAATTTTGCCGGCCAGAAAGCAGGCCTTGATTGGAGACGAAGGATCGAAGGACGAAAAATGCTCGTATGGATTGCATGTGATTCGTAGTCCCGACAGGTGGAAGAACGCGCCTCGTGCAGGGAGCGGGATAGGCGCAATCTCGCCTGTCCGCTTTGTAGTTTCGGACTCAGGTGTAGAAATTTACCGCTTCTCCGAGCAAAGCTGTTAGTTCGGGGCTGCAGTATTCGACCACTGTCAGGTCTTTAGGATATTGGCATGGTTTGGGAGACCGAACAGTTGGAAATTGATGCTGCTCGAGTGCTGATGTGGTTGTTGCATAGTGGCAGTGGTGAGTGGGCGGGAAGCGCGTTCCGCGGGGCGCACTTCCCGTTTTTTCCGCCGCCCAGTCCGTGCGGTATCTCCAAGCCTCGATCGCGCTTCCATCGACCAACTGCATACCAACGTTTGTCGCGATCAAGCTCGCATCTCCGCCGAATGGCCCGGACCAACAATCATCTCGTCCAGTGATGGGCAGGGATGGGTCGCTTCAGCCCAGAGGGCCGTGCTTTACCATAAAATCTTGTTCAGCTTGGAGCCCACTTTGCCTCCAAAGAGCATGCAACTAACGTTGATCAGTGAATGCAGTCGGCCTGGAACATGTTACAGCCAATAAGTAAGTCTTCTTCCCCTGCCTGTGGATTCTCAGTTGAATGCGGTCCAACGTTACTCATTCGCCCATCTGCATGTAAGACGGATCGCATGGAGAATACGACCATCACCATCGGCTGGACCGGGCTGCAGGATTTACCAAGACCCATTGGAGACTCATCGCCCGTATCTTCTAGTCTGATTTCAGTATGGTATTGCTCGCACCGGTTGCCGCCATGAAACTATCCCACGGGCGGTATTCTCGAAGAATATTCACTGTCCTGGGTTGTATGATTGCATAAAGAGGCGTTCTACCGCAGTGACTTCCCGCAAGCAGACTCGTTCTCTCTTCCCGTCCTCCGTTTAAGTTCCAGCGGCAAGACGAGATCCTCTGTGGCACCTCCTCCAAATACTGGTCATCTGTGTCCTGTCTTTTTCAAAAATCATCTTTCAGCGCTGTCTTTCAATATGCGTGGTGCGCTTCAAGCTGCTTGCCTGCTTCCCTTAGCTCTTGGTAATGCCATCCCATTCCAGGACGAGAGGTATTTGGAGAAGAGATCGTTCGATCTTGTCGATAACGTCCTCGCTGGACTGGGTAGCATCAAGCAAGACTTGATGGCCGGAGGTGCGGCAATTAACCAGCAGCTTTATCAAGCTGCTCAGCAACCTGCTCAATACAAAAAATGCAATCCCTCAAATGTGCAGATTCGCCAGGAATGGTTCGTGGTTTGCCATGCGTCGACTACAATCTCTTACTGACACATCAAGGTCCACCTTCTCCACTACAGAAAAGAAGGCATATATTGGTGCCGTGCAGTGCTTAGCTAAGCTTCCGCCGAAGATATCGACGGTAATCTGCCCTGGCTGCAAGAACCGTTACGATGACTTTGTTGCGACGCACATTCAGCAGTCGTTCGGTATTCACGTTACAGGTAACTTCCTGACATGGGTGAGTCAAAACTATAATTTTGCATCAAATAGGATGGTAAGCTAAGAGTCAGCAGCATCGGTACTTCACTTGGGCCTACGAGCAGACTTTGCGCAACGAGTGTGGCTACAAGGGCAATCAGCCGTACTACAGCTACTCGAGATGGACAAAAGACCCTACAAAATCGCCACTGCTTGATGGCTCCGACACATCCATTTCTGGTCAAGGTGCACCAGGTTGCAAGAACCAAACGTTCACCGGTATCCCGCTCAACACCAACCCCTTGATCAAGATCCCGCATGGACCCGGTGGTGGTTGTGTGACTTCAGGCCCGTTCAAAGACTGGCAGGTCAATCTGGGACCTCTGGTGAGCTGAATCTGTGTTATTTTGGGCTTCTTTCTGACTCTTCTAGTTTCCTGGGTCCGATTGTGCGACATTAAACCCCAATCAGAACTTTACATCTCCAGACTACGGCCTCGCATACAATCCGCGCTGTCTCACTCGCGACATCACCAGCTTCTCTAGCGAAGGTTGGCTGAAGGATGACGATGTTGTGTCGCTCCTCAAGAGTAGTGACTACCAATCTTTCTGGGAAACTTTGCAAGGCGGTGCTCCTCCCAACAACTTCATGAACAACTTCATGGGTGTCCATACTTCCGGTCATTTCATCATTGGTGGTGACCCTGGAGGTGACTTCATGGCTTCCCCTGGCGACCCTTTCTTCTTTTGTAAAGTTCTCGCCCCTCATGCTGTTGTCAAACGCTAATTTTGTAAAGTCCACCACGCCTCGATCGACCGCCTTTACTGGACGTGGCAGAATTTGAAGCCTGCTGAGCGCACAAAAGCACTTTATGGGCCTACAGCCATGTCTGATCTTTCTTCGCCTGCTGCTACCCTGCAGGATAAGATTGGTATGGGTGCTGCGTACCCCGGCGAGATCACTATCGAGGATGCCTCCAGTACGATGGCAGGACCGTTTTGCTATACATACATCTGAAGCTTCAGCAAACTCGAAATAAAATTAGACTTCGCTAATTGTAATTTTACACCGCTAGGCTATATCTCACCAGTCAACTCTCCGCTGCACGTGCCATGTGTTCGACGCTCTAATGCAATCTCGATCGGTCGGTGTTCCTCCATTGACTCTTTGATCGCCTCACATACGACAACAGCTCTCAGACCTTCAGTGCCATCACAGCTAGCTGATTCCTCCCCTTTGATGACCTTAACAAAGTGCTCAAGTTGAGCCTCAAACGGAATCTTCATGGTCGGTACCTCCAGTCTCGTACTCGATATCTCTGCTGTCCAACTGTTTTCGGCTTCTCTATACTCCCACAACGTCATGTCTGGTACGCTCAGACTTCCCTCAGAACCGAAGACCCTGTGAAAGTCTTGTCCAGTGCGTGGTATGATCGGGTTCTCGCCAGTGCCGCCCTCAAAACTGTGTGGCGACACTACCGCATCAGATAGAAGAAAAGTTCCCACCAAGCCACTGGCAAATCTAAGAGTGATCGCTGCTCCTTCTTCGGCATCAAAGCCTCTTTGCGAGATCGTCTGCTCCGCATATACACGTGTGATTGGCCCATACCAGTAGTGGAGAAGGTCAATTTCGTGAATCAGGTTGATGAAGATGGGGCCGGCTGAATTTAGGCGGCGCCATTCTGTCGGCGGTTCGAAGTATGACAAAGGCTTGTAGATAGTCCACAAGCCATTGATGGCAATCAGACGTCCCAGAGATAGGAGTTGCTGCTTAACCGCCACTGCATAGCGATTAAAGCGGCGATGATGACCTATTAGTAGCGTTCGCTTGCTATCCTCGGCGCATTTGATCTGCAAATCTTAGTCAACTAACTGCGGAGTACCCTGGAGCAGGCTCGTACCAACTCTCGCCCGCTAGCGACGTCGACACATATGGGTTTCTCGCATAGTACATGCTTGCCAGTTTGCAACAACTGTTTGGAGATGGGGACGTGGGTGTGGTTTGGAGTGCATACGATGGCGGCATCGAAGTCGACACTCTCGTCTTCGAGCAAAGTATCCACAGATGTGAAGACAGGGCAGTTGTACTTTGCAGCTCCTCGTACTGCTAAAGGATGAGGATCTACGATGCACGCCAACGCAGTTCCAGGCGTATTCAGTACAGCATCCGTATGCCGCGGTCCAATCGCTCCCTGACCAACAATGGCAATCTTAACGTTATACATGCTGCGTAGGGAGATGCAGGACGAGGCGGAGATGGGTCTGGGTCGCTATCGAAGGCGCAGTTATGGCGAAAGCGTGTGTCTTATAGCGCTTGATGTGTAGATGAGCAAGCGACTACTACCGGATGAAGTCCGCCAGAACGCTCACCCGACCGATTAGTGAAGTGCAGCCATCGCCAATCTTTTCCTGCAACCTTCATTGCGTCAACCTCGCTCAGAGCCTTTCCATTACCACTCCTTCCAGATAAATTAGTACCTTCTCACCTATAAAATTCGTAACATCTATGTTGAGCATCAGGCGCCGCAGTCTCAGGAAACACAAAGCTGACCTCGCAGACTTGAGATTGCGGGGCAATCGAGGCTCAGGGCGGGTTCAGTCCGAGACCTCGGAGCTCGGAACTCGGAATTCGAGAGACGCGCGCCAGCCACACGTCGATCACGCGACGCGTCGCGACAGTCATGACCTCGGGACCCTTGCTCAAGTGTAGGCGAGCATGCGACTGTCAAAACATCGGATGCCAAGCGGTTATTATGCCCTCACATCCTATTCGCGGTTCAGGGGAATGAAAGCGATGCATGATGAAGCCTTGCAGGTCCTGTCTCTAGGGTCATTTGCAGCTGGAGCGTTATGTCGCTGTTGTCGTCATGTGCGGCGATCGTGAAGTCGACAATATCGTGCACGACTCACGTCTGCGCCACCCGCCAACACCCAGTCCCGGAAGGGAGCTCGATGAACTCCGTCTGTCGTTTCGTCCACCCACAACTGGACCATCTCGCATGACGAGCGCTACTGGCAGGATCCCAACTCCTTCAAGCCCGAGCGTTGGCTTCATGAACGGCAGGGTGATAACAAAGGTGCTTTCCAGCCGTTCTCGCTCGGACCTAGGGCGTGCATTGGTATCAATCTTGCCTATCCGGAGATACGCGTCATACTTGCGAAGATGGTCTGGCAGTATGATTTCGAGCTAGTGTCGAGGGAGTTGGATTGGGAGAGGGACAACATGATGTATGTGCTTTGGCAAAAGCCGGTGATGAACATGAAGTTCCATCCTCGCGAGGGTCTATTTTGCGTCACACCCATCAACCATTGACTTATCGAGACACTTGAGCGATCACGGAGCAATGAGCTGCTTGAACGCCTCATGATAGAAAGACGACTGTAGTCATACATGGAAGCGTACACTTGCACAAAGTGTATACACAGTCGATAGCTACATTCAAGTAGCATGATATGACGATTGGTGGGGAGCGGAGCGCCCCTTCATGTCCATTCCGTCCCAGCGCTCGGCGTGTATTATATCAGCGCTTACCGGTAAGAGCTTCCCGCATTATCCGAATCTGACGATGACAGCTTTGCAGGCTTCATCAATGCTGTCTGGCCACCACTGAATTAGGCACCGCGCTAGTCATGTGTTGCTCATGTCTCGCTGGTAGCGCCCCGTGGATGCTAGCAATTCGGCATATCTGTCGTCAACCCTAATATATGCGGTTCGAAGCTCCAGAGAACAGGTTCATCCGTCGTACGTTTTACTGGCTGCGTATGATCTGCAATATACATGATCTAGTGCCTGGTGTGCGGGGGGACGAGGCTCGAAAGGAGCAATGTGCCCTGCAAGACACTCTCCATCCTCCTGGTGCAATGTTCCACAACGTCATCTGCAGATGGTCGTAAGCATCGATCCTCGAGAAGCATAGCAAAGACGCAGTTCAAGAATGAGCTTTCGCTCTGCCCGAACCATTCGCGGATAGCAGGAAGATGCTCACTATAGCGGAGCCTCGGATCTTCGGTACTCGAGAGGAATTCGTGGAATGCCGACACCGTGCGGCCAGTTTCTACTGTGATCATCTCACAGAAGACGCAGCCCAGAGCAAAGATGTCAAAAGATCGTCCATACCGGTCGTCTTTCGACAGGTCTGCTTCTGGCGCTGCATACATGGCCGTCGAACGCACTGGATTGGCCGTGGACGTAGTATGACCGACTTGGAATATGCCGCACGAACTGAAGTCTGTGAAGAATATCTTGTTGCCCTTGTGTATGATGTTCGAGGGTTTGATGTCCTGATGGCGAACGCCTTGGGCGTGCATGTACGCTAGAGCACCCGCCAAGTCGGCGTACCACGACTGAATCCAGGCTATGTATTGGTATTTGAGGCCTTGCTGGAGATTTTGCTCGCTCGTGGCGGTCAGAAAGCCGTCTAGGTCGTTTTCGCCGACCGGCAGTATCAATAAGCAATACGAGCTGTGCCTAGGGCTTCTCTTGTCCTCGTAGGATCCCACAAAGCTTACAATGTTCGGATGATGCAATCTGCGCAGAGTTTCAATTTCTTCTTTTACGATGGCAGTAATCTTCTCTGCAAGTCGCTTTTGCGCAGGCAATTTGACGCGTTTCCGGACAAGACTGGGGAACATCTCTGAGCGACGAACCTCCTCGACAACACCAAGAGAACCGTGGCCGAGATGCTGTACTATAGTCATAGGCTCTTCGTCTGTTGACTTAAGGATGCGGTGGTCTCTGCTCCATCCATAAGCCTCTGGGGAGCTCAAATTGACGTCCGAGGTAAGCACAGATGCAGCAGACTGACTGCGCTCCTGTTGTGACACTATCAATTCTTCGGAGAATTTTTCTGGGGATGGAGCCGCATATCTTGTTGGGGTCTGGTCGAAACTGGGTGGCAATACCGTAGAGACATATCGGTAATTCTCAGAAGTGTCCCCATAGATATTAGACTCATCCAGCGGCTCAATTTCGACATGATTGATTGAACTGTCAGTCCACCAAGGTTTTGAGAATAGGATTGTCAGTTCACCTTCCTTGTGTTGAGATTGCGACCCTGGCAAGGCTGAGAAACCGTCGTCTTCCGAGGCCTGTCGGAATATACGGGACAGGTACCTCTTCCCCTTCTCTATCGAGCTCGTAGTATCATTTGGCTTCGTTGCGGTCACAGCAACGCGTTTGGCTGCAGCTTTGGCCTCGTGTCTGGCTGCGTCCCGAGCCGAGATCTCCCTCGCCCGCCTGTTGACATTACCCGGGTGCATGCCCATGGAGTTAGGTTGAATGCCAGGCACCATAGCTTCGAAGATGCACCAAGACTGCAATAGAAGGTATAAGACAAACTATGGAGCTGAAGTCAGGCAGGAAAATGGTTGCGCTGTGCTCATATGCAGCCAAGACTTCTGCTCAGCCTCACTTTAGCAGCTGAGTTGTCTGTGCAGCAAGCCTCTCACGTGCCCGAGCTGCTCGATGACCATGTCTTTATGACAGGCGCAGTTAGTTACTCCAGTGTCAAGCAAGGACGGCTTTGGCGCCAATAGAATATCAGGACGTCCAATATAAAGCTCTACCGGAACAGGAAGGCTCCAGATGATCTTGTGACATGGAATTAGGAAGTAACTAGGTTACCCGAAGCACGACGCTCCTCGAAACTCGCTCATTATGTCCTTTATTTCGCTGGCATAAGGAGGACCCATCAATCCAACGAGACGATTGAAGAGGTATCAACTTCCATCTGCAACACCTCTTTACGTAGACACGCGTAGCTGCGATCGTCACACTTGCTCGCCATTAGCGTCTGCAATACCTCTGCCGCCCTGGGTTTTGCATCTCTATCTGCATGCAACATCGGCGAAATACAAATTTCAAACAGATGGGAGCCAGCGAACCACTCACTCACCAGAGGGACGTTTTCGCTATGGCTAAGACTCTGGCGAACGTTACTAGCTCCAGCCTGGTGAGGCTCACAGCTATTGTAGAGAAAACCTTGGAACGCAGAGATCGTTCAACCTTCTGCTACACTAAGCATTTCAGAGAACACGCAGCCGAGGGCAAAGATGTCCGTCGTTTAGCTCCGTAGATGTAAGTGACACGGTGCTGAAGGCGCGATCGGACAGACTGGTCACGCTTGACCGATTGCTGATCTGGTTCCGGGACGCGGGCTTCTTCGGACCCTCGTTAGCGTCCTCACGTGCGGCCATGGGGTAACGATAGACTCTTGTACGTCCTTGATGTCTTTCTCTTCGAAACTCCCCCGGAACGTTTGACACAGGTTCCCGACCCGAATAATCGGGCATGGTATCGGAGCGGCTCAGGCTTCGACTCTGCATTGGCGATTGTTCCGATTGTCAAGTGGGCGATCGAACTGACGGCTGGCTCCAGTCGATGACTTCAGGAATACCGCCGTCATTTTCTTCAGGTCTAGCGGTCGAACGCCGTGGTGCAGGGTCGGGCCTTGCTTCGCGGTGTCTGGAAGATCGACTGCTGAGTTTGTAAAAGTCTCGCGGCGTCGTTCTAACTGGCGATGGACGAGACTCAGTCTCTGTACGGAACTCAGATGTACCGCCTAACCTCCTCGTCTGTTACTGGATATACACTCCTGGCGCTTGGTGAGCTGTAGAACATGGCATCGGAAAGTCGGTCAAGTTCGTCCTTGCGGTCATCCCTGCCATTGGGCTTAGGAGCAGTATTTGCGAATGTGTCGTTGAAACGCCGATCGTGCCTACTGCTTGCCTACTGCTTGCCTTCCTCCTGCGCGAGTCGTCTTCGACAGGGCGCATCCTGTAGGCCCAGTGGGTCTTGCGGTCTTCTGATCTTTCGATCTCGACTGGATTCCTTGCTGTGTGATCACGCTGTTTGCTATCCCACGCCTTAGCAGTACTTGATGCTGCGCGATCTGTTGTCCTATCTGATCCTAGTTTGGCTGCTGATCGAGGCCGCATCTCATTCTCAGTGCTACGCGAGCCCATAGCCCATAACCGAGTCGTAGTCGTCAGAGAACTCATCGCTATCGACTGGTGTGCTGGCGAAACGATCCCGGCGTTCGCTGTCGCGACCTTTCTGCGTCTTTTTCGTTGCTCGGTCGCTGGATGGTAAAAATTTCGGAGCAAATTCGTTTCTTTGTTTGGAACGTTATCTGGATCCAGAAAACGGGACAGAAAGCTCCTTCGCGTGCTGCCGCCCTTCAGCTTCGAAGCATGCGCGAGGTTGGTGGGCCTTTTCTTGCGGCGCGAGATGTCTGCCGCTTCGTCCGGTTCGTCCATAACATGGCAGCTGGCGATCCAACATACAGACGCAGAATGGAATCGTACGAAACTCACTCCAAAAGGCAAGCGACGAGCCTTCGGGGCAGTAGGCTGGCAGATGCTGCGAGGCGGGCTCTCAGCGGCTTACATACTTGCGCGGTTGCGTCTCAGGCCCCACGACTAACCTCAGGCTGGTGCATAGCCGCCTTCGAAGTGCAACGCCGAGACAACATCACGCAACATTCTAGAAGATAGATCAGTAGACTTGGTGATTGACAAGGCTTGAAGAGTGACGGACTCATCTGCTGGCTGCACGCGTCGTAGTTGGAAGACCGGCGTGAGCGATGTCAGGAAGATATCCACCTGCTTCAGCTCGGAACTACATACTCGGAAAGCACTAGCTGACTAAACATCATACTCGAGGGAGGAGAGTGCATGTCGGATGGTCAGAGCGGGTCAAGGGGTTAGCTGTCTGCCTCTTCGAGCACTAGCTATTTCCGACTTCTTCGAACCTGTCTCGAGAGCAGCCAACGTTCCGATGCTGAACTATCATGACAAAATCTCCATAGCTAGATGCACGCAAGAGCCGCAGTCTCATCACAGAGTATCTCTTCACACATGTCATCTGCACACCCAAAATCTCCGCTATATACTAATCTTCCCATCCCTCAGCGCCTGCAAATCCTCCAGCGTAAACCGCACATACGAGCCCACCCCAGGCTTAGCCCACAGCACCACATCGCGCTCCCCACCCGGCACCTTCTCGCCATACTTGTCAATCTCAATGCCCTCCAGCCGCAACGGGCCCTTGTTCTGCTTCTGGTTATCCGTGTTGGACCCCACCAGCGTGATGCGCAGGAACACCGGCACCGCATAGCGCGGGAGCTTGCTCCTGCTGTACTCCAGCAGCGCCGTCCAGTCAAACGTTTCTGCGTCGACGCCATCCGTGAGCCGCAGTGCGACGCAGCCAGCCCGCCCGTCGTGGTTGGGGACAAGGGTCCCGTAGACGATGGCTTCGCCTATGCCGGGGTATTTTCCGAGCGCCTCTGCGACTTCGGCGGTGGAGACATTTTCGCTTTTCCAGCGGTATGTGTCGCCGAGTCTGTCGAGGAAGAACCAGCGTCCATCGTCGTCGCGCCGTAGGGCATCGCCGGAGCGGTAGTATAGGTCCCCTTTCTTGAATACGTCGCGTTCAAACTTCTTCTTTGTTGCGGAGGGGTTGTTGTGGTACCCTGCAAACGCGTCTTCTCCAGGGATGCCAACAAGAATCTCGCCGCCCTCGTTGTATGTATTGCGCTTGACAAAGCCGGTTTTGGGGTCGCGCACTAGCTCACCGGTCTCTGCATCGATGGAGACGGGGACGTATACATTCTTCAGCGCGGCACGGATGATAGCACCGTGGTGGCCGACGGTTGTTTCTGTAAAGGGGCCCTTGGAGTGGACAATCATGCCCAGCACACCCTCGGTCGAGTTGAAAAACTCGATAACTTCGGGGACGTTGAAGCGCTCCTTGAAGCGCATCCACACATCGGGCCGCATGCCGTTGCCGTACATGGCTCGCAGGCGATGGTTGCGTTCCTGAGGATGCGGTGGTGCCATGAGTAAGTACCGCGCGGCTTCGCCGACGTACACGAACATGGAGCTGTCGGAGTCGTGGATGTCGTCCCAGAACCTGCTGGTGCTGAATTTCTTGCCGATTGCGACGCTGATACCGCTCGTGAGGGCTGACATGGTAGCCAGACCGCCGGTGCCGTGGAAGAGCGGCATACAGCAGTACCATCGATCGCCTTTGGGGCCGGCAGTCTGATTGAAGGGTAGTGTGTCTGGGCCGCCACGATCGTGGTAACGTTGAATCGTGAATTTGCCAGCTTTGGGGAGTCCCGTTGTTCCGGAAGTATAGAGGAGACATGTCGGGTCGGAGCCAGACACACGTTCGCGGTATTCGTCGCCAGGCACGTCGGTGCGGCCAGAGAAGATCTTCTCGAGCAACGAACTGTCGACTGTGAAGGGCGTGACGCCCAGCTCCTCCACCTTGCCACGCACTTCTTCGAAGCGCTCTGCGCATTCAGGATCCGAGTCGATCAGCACAATCTTCACATCTGCGATCTTGAGGCAGTGAATCAAGGCATCACCACGCAGGTTATAGTTCAGCATCGCCGGCGCGCAGCCTATACACCACAAGCCCAACCAAATAACAACGAAATCGGCCGAGTTGGTGAGGTACGTAGCTACCATGTCACCAGGCTTGACGCCTTGTTCAAGAAAAAAGTGGGCCCATTGCACGGCTTTATCGTGAACCTCTTGCCATGTGTATGTTTTCTCGCGGGACCAGACGCACGGGTCATTTGCGTACTTTTGGACGTGGGGCGTAAAGGAGTACCAGAGACAATGACGTTTTCTTCTCACTGTACGAGATCAGCGTAAAGCTAAGCAAGGTGGTGCATGATGCGGGTAGTATTGATTCAACTATCGAGCGAGCTGTCGGTCCGCTGTATAAGAAGTTTGTTTGTGCCGATGCAGGTAACGTACCGAGCTCCGCATAATGCTTCTCGGCACCTTTCTTGAATCGAAGCATCCTCAGGTCCTGCCCAACGTGATACTTTGCATTAATATACGCGGCGAGACTGCTCAACGCAGCCACCGAGGCTGCAGTCGCAGCGACCGTCATCTTGTCCTTAACTTGCCGAACGACTCGTCCAGGGTACCTGCCGATAGGAAAGCACTGGTCTATAGAACCAACTAGATTTGGGGGACCGCGTGGATGGAAGACGAACAAAGTAATCACACGGAGACGACGGTTAGGAAGGACCGACGAGTCGGTGAAACTTGAGGCTATGGATAGTAGGAGCTAAGAAAGATGCCGAGGTCGTCGAACGGACGCTAGATGATGCGGGGGTGCGTTGAGCGCCGATCGTGGCGTCTGGGGTTGCGGCGGTAGCTGACCCGAGGCTGGTCGCATCTAGGACGGATTGCAAAGGTAGGACCAGATGTGCGACAAACTTCGAAAAGCAAAAGTGCGCTGAACGACGTGGTAAATGTCGTGATGCAGCGGTAGAGATATGATTGTCGCTCACATCTAAAACTTGATATGAAATCCAGAGGTGGTCTAGCGCCTGTGGGTGTCTCAATTCGCTTTATCTGTTTACACATGTAGCAGCGTTTTGACTCCTTAGGTTGAAGCACAATGTTCCAAACATCTCTTCCACTCTACGGCCTCTCCGTGATAACTTTCTTTGGCCTTTTGCCGACATTCTCAGTGCCTGGAGGCACTTTTAAGCCTCCCAAGACCAAGGCAGCGACCGCTACCATGCCTGCGGCGCCTGTCGCGTATGCGGTCTCGCGGCCGGCCCACCAGTAGAGGGAGCAGAAAATGAGAGGCCCGAGGGCGCGACCAACCTGCCCTGTGAGATGTCAGCTGCCAAGTCTCCATCGACTCTGCGTGCGACTTACCGAAACTCCGGTGGTTTCCAAGCTTGTTTCCTCGCTCATCTGCGCTGGCCTCAAAACTGCTCAGGCTGTTCAGACCAGTCACAACTGTCGCGCTCGTCACAGCGAGCAATGCCGCAGCTCCATACAGCCCGCCCTGTGTCTGCACGCGGCCAAGAAGCACAAAGGCAATCGTGCAGGAGACAACGCCCATCTGCACGACCTTCAGTGGGTGCATGCGTCTGACAACCGAACCCTGAAGCAACGATGCGATCAGTCCCATAAAGCCAAGAAGGCGGCCCGTGTCTTTGGCCTCGTAGGAGAACAGGTCGTAGGTCATGAAGGGCAGGCTAAACTCCATGCCGCTGAAGAACAGGATGAAGAAGAAATGCGTAGCGTTTAGAATGGTGTGCGAGTTGGTTCGGACGCGCGCTTTCAGTGCTTCAACCTTTGCGTGCCCGTTGGCTTTGCCATTTGCAGCGGGGGCCGGCGCGGAGGGGAGGGTCTCTGGGAGACAAAAGTAGAGGTAGATGGACTCGGTGACGATCAAGAAGAGCGAGAAACCCGCGGCCATGGCAAAGGGGTTCTTAGACATGACGTGGAGTGTGGAGAGGTATGCGCCGAGCGCAGGCCCAAATGTAAATGCGATGCTGAAGCACACACCGACCAGCGCCATCGTCGCGCCGCGCTGGCTCTCGTCGCTGATGTCAGTCGCAATCGCCATGGCGAGCTGCACGTTGCCCTCGCTGAGTCCTCCGACTACGCGACTCGCCAGGAACGTGCGGAAATCGGTGGCTGCGACCCAGAGCGCAACGCTGAGCACGTTACCGGCCATGGACCACAGCAGCGCCGTTCGCCTGCCATATTTGTCGGAAAGGGTGCCAATCACTGGTGAGGCGACGGCTTGGCACAGCGAGAAGAGGGATCCGAGAGCTCCACCGAGCAGGACAATGTCGTAGCGGGAGACGATGGGTTTCGCGAACGAGTTCTTGTACGCGTTCAGACCCGCGAGGATCTTGGAGAGGATCGTGTTCGGGTTGCCGGTCTCGTGGTTGCGGTAGAATTCGAGGAGCTTGGGGAAGAGAGGGAGAATGAATGTGAACGATATCTGGAGTGCTGGTTAGCCGGCGTCGACGGTGGTACAAGGGCAATGACGTACCAAATCAAGCAGCAGCGAAATAAACAACACCTTCAGCACTCTCTTTCGCAGCGCTGGAGGCACTGGAGCTGCATCTGCTCCCATCTTGAACAATTACGTGCGCAGTATGCAGGTGTACGAGTGGACAAGGAAGTTGACAGCGTGGAAGATCAGCTGTCAGCTGGCTTAAAGTACTATACAGTGGTACACTATAGGAACGACCGGAAAGAGGGGAAGGACAGAAGCGGTCTTGAAGATCCTATGGGCTGGAGGTAGCTAGGAAAAGTAGACACAAGTGCCAAAGAAGCACGCCCGTCAAGCAAGCGGCGAACCATGAAAGTCTGTCCGGACATGACGGAAGCGGGACCGCGCGTGTTGATGGCTGTGAAACGAGGGTGGAGAGCCAATGATCGCCATGGACTGTTTGCGGCACTGAGGCACCACAACGCTCGTTTCAGGATGCATGTTTGCACCGAGGGGAGGCAGCTTGGGCCGACCTATCAAACGTGCTCAGGGCTATTGTTTCGAGCATCGCAGTGGTTGTGCGAAGGTATGTACGTATTTGCAGCCCGAACTTTTGCACGCGACTCGTTCGTGATGGTATTGTGTAAGCGCGCTGCGCTGCGGGTGGAGCCGAGGCAATCCTCAAGCTCCACGCTGATCCCCGCCGACCATCGAATCATATCACCGAACATGTCAGCTGTGTGTAGCCACTTGCCTGGTTATCGAATGCAGTCTTGAGAGCGAATACCGTGTAGTCACAGGTTCATTGTGGCGACTCCAGCAGACATGAGCGTGGACGAAGGCAAGAGGAAGGCCAGGGCGGCTGTCGAGGCCATGTTCGACAGGTACAAGCTCCTGGCCTCGAAGCGACCGAAAGACCATGTTGTAATAATCTCAATCCCCTCTTATTTGGAGGCGAATGCTGACTTGACGTAGGACTTTGACCATGTGGTCATGAATCACATGAAGCTAGTGGACGCTGGGCCTGAGGGCTCCGTCGAGTACGAGCTCTACATTGCACCTGGCTTCTCCAACCTGAACAGTACGGACAGTACAACCAAGCGAATCTTGCACTTGGCTGACCCAAGCCAGATGTCATGCACGGCGGCGCAGCTGGCGTCATCTTCGACATGTCTACCACGACGGCTCTGTGTCCTGTTGCGCGCCCAGGGTTCTGGGAGTTTATGGGCGGCGTCACACGCACACTCAACATCTCATACCTGAAAGCAGTCCCAATTGGAACCACCGTACGACTGGTCAGCAGGGTGATGAGCGTGGGAAAGCAGATGGCGATGATCAGAGGAGAGATGACTAGTTTAGACGGGCGGACAACGTACTGTACTGTGGAGCACCACAAAGTGAACGTTCCAGTACAGCCGGACCATGCGAGTGTGAGGATACCCTGGGACAATGAGTTCGAAAAGCAGCATGGAGTGGTGAAGGGGAAGACGGAGATCGGTGTGAAGAGCAAGATATAGTATGTTGTGTGTGTGGTCCAAGCGACACGTGCGTGCAATGGGATTGTGTGAGTGAGACCTGTGCATTTCTGGCCCTTGTCGTGCCAGATGAACGCCGTCCAATGCCCTCTTGTACAGTATATATACAGCGTCCCGTGGTGGGTATCTCGTGGCGACTGTCCGCCTACTTCCTCTTGTTGTACTTCTTCGACTCTGTGCACTGTTAGCAGCTGCCACCGGTTCCCTGCGAGATGGAGCGAACGCACCAGCAGCCGTCCTCTTCTTCTTGGGCACCGCCTTTCCTCGCGACCTTGCGACATTGAGGTGCTCGAGCCAGTCTTCCTCGGCTTCGTCGGTCAGCTCATGCTGGGGGTACAGCGACCGCAGCTGGGCGATTGTTCCTATCCTCGGCGGGTAGTAGGAGGCGACCGAGGCACCCTTGAGGCGTTGGTGCATGATGTGGGAGCCGATGCGGACGCGCTCGGGGTTGTAGGTGGTGTTGAAGACGCGGCAGGACGCCTGTGGGTGTCAGAGAGGATCACGTGCACATGAACAAACAGCGCGTACCTTCATCAGGTCCAATACTCGTGCCCGTGGGACCGCCATCGTTGCGCAGTGGATGCTGCCCTCGGTGGTGTTGCGGAGTCCCTTCATCAAGAATTTGGCTTGGCGCCGCTAGAAATGCGGACTGCCGAACCATGGCATGTCATGCATGAACTTTCCAGCGGCCCTCGTCCCACCCCGAGTTTCTCCCAACATGTCGCGGAAACGAGGCAGCTCCTCTAGCCACTACGGCAGCCGTCCGGACCAGCCTTCGCACCACTCTGTGCACTACGGCAACAATGGCCACCGCGACCAGAGACACGGCTACCCGCAGCAGCGCAGCAACGGCCCTCCACAGCACCGAGGCGGCGCGGGCGCTGGCTTCACAGGCGAGCTGTCCAAAGACGACATGCACACGGGACTCGTAGCGCTGCTGGACCGATTCGTTGCCGAAGAGACGAGACCCGACGCTGACGGCGACATCCTCCACCACGCCAGCCAGCTGCGGCACCTCCTGGCACGCAGACAAAACCCGACCTCCGCAGACTCCATGCGCGAACTCGACGAGAAGCGGCCAGGCACAAGTCCAAAGACGGCGATACCTCCATACGTGCACCGCAAAGTCCAGGAAGCCAAAGATCTGCCGCCACTTCCGCCCATCAACGAGCCTCACCTGCACGAAGCAGTCTTCACACATCGCTCGTTCATCACCAGAGCTGGCGAGAAGGGCACTTACACCGACCTCGACCTCGACTACGAGCGTCTTGAATTCCTGGGTGATGCCTACATCGAGCTCATTGCCTCGCACGCTCTCTACAGCCGCTTTCCCCACGTCGACGTACCGCAGCTTTGCTCCTGGCGCGAACGCCTTGTCGAGAACTCCATGCTAGGCAAGTTCTCCGAAGCCTATGGCTTCACCGACCGCCTACGCCACCACAACCAGTGGGATCGCAGTTCGAAAGCGTGGAAGAAGGTCGTGGCCGATGTTTTTGAGGCATACGTCGCAGGCGTTGTACTCTCGGACCCTGAACATGGATACGAGGTAGCAGATGAGTGGCTCACGGAGCTCTGGGCACCCCAGCTGCTCAGCTTCAAGGAGAAGATCATCGAGGATCCCAACGCGAAGAATAAGCTTGCCGCGCTGGTCGTCGTAAATGAAATCAAACTTGAGTACCGAGAGGAGCGCCCCATGGCCTACGAGAAGGGCAGCAATCTACAGAAATACTTCATGGGCGTATATCTCACAGGCTGGGGCTACAAGGACGAGTGGCTCGGCAGCGGAGAGGGGCAGAACAAAGCCAACGCATCATCTGCAGCTGCGGCTGATGCCATCAGGAAGAACAGCCACGCCACCCAGGATGCAGCAAGACAGAAGGCTGAGCTGGTCGCGAAGAGGAGGGGACAGAAGGCGAAGGCTGAAGCTGAAGCAGCTGCACAGGCAGCTGAAGAGGGTATGTCCGTGGACGCAGTCACACAATCTCCACCGGTAGAAACAGAGAAGAGCAAGGACAAGAAGAGGGGAAGGGAACCAGCAGACGCAGATGAGACCCCCCAGAAAAAGTCAAAGAAGGACAAGAAAGAGCAGACCTCCAAAGACGCATCTAGCAGCGAGTCATCGGAGTAGGACTCCACAGCATCCCACCACGACACCCTCCCTCACAGGATAGACCCCCTCAAACCCCACAACCCTCCCTGGGAGTCTTCTGCCATCACGACTCCGGCCAGTCTGGCGTTAATCCACACCTGATACCCAAAGAAAGCAGCACGCTCCAACCTTCAAATAGCACCCCCAAAACATCCCTCCCAGCTTGGTACCCGATCTAGCAAGCCCTATATGTAGGTATCTACTAGGTAACCATCTACTCGTCTCCCCTCCAGCACCGCAGCGGTGATGTAAACGCGTCCACCGGCCTTGAACAGAGGCTCTCCACTGCGAGAGCCGATGTGCAAGACTTGCTGGCGTCGGGACTTGCGCTCTGATTTCTCAGTCGCGTGATCCAGTCTCCATGCCTGTGTGTTTTCACTTGTCGTCGTCTTTCGGTGTGCTGCGTTGAGTTTGCAACAAGGCTGTTCTTGCGAATCTATCTGGTGTCGATGCTTTTTACATTACTCCCAAGCTAGTTCTAAGCGGCGGTCGGTTTCTGTGCTCGTGCGAGACCGCAGTTTGTATTAGGCAGCGAATGATGACCACTCGTATTAGGACCCAGGACTTCCGTGTCGCTGCATATATCGAATGCATCTCAATATATCTGCCCTGATTTGCGTCCCGTGACGGGGGGAGCATGTCTAGCGGTGCCATAGATCACTTCACCAGGACAAAATCGAGAACAACGATGTGACGAGCCGCGAAGACGATACTGACCATGCGCGTGGAGACGTTGTAGTGGACACACACGACCGTGATGTCGAGGGCAACCATTGCCAGCTATTCGGGCCAGGAACCAGCTGATCCTCGTCCAAGCCTTGTCTTCGGAACAGTCCAAGACACGTTGCCTCTTTTTTCAGACTGTAGAGCGGCGCATCGTCGCCACAGTCAACGCCCTCGACGAGGCGGCTACTAAGCCCCCCGAGACGAACCAGCGTTTCCATCTAGACGAATACAGCTACTGCTAGGTTAGTCGCTGTGGACTGCAGTCTAGATATAACGTGTTTTATAAGCGAGTCGTCAATACAAGCGAGTCGTCAGCCCCACCAACTTTGATCAACCACCTTAAGTCTTTTCATCATGCCTCAACGCTATGCCCCTCAAGTACTATCAAATGAAGCTGATGTTCAGCTTGCTATTAATTCTATTGTTTCAAAGCAGATTCAGTCTGAAAGCCGCGCTGCTCTAGCCTTTAACGTCCCTCGTATGACAATGCGCGACCGACGCGCTGGGAAGCCTGCCCGACGCGATTGCCAGCCCAACTCAAAGAAGCTTACCCAGCTAGAAGAGGAGGTGATTGTTAAATACATACTTGATCTAGATCTACGTGGATTTGCGCCTACGTACGCAGCTGTACGTGATATGGCTAATAGACTGCTGGCTGCACGCAGTGCTAGTCAGGTTGGCGTCCACTGGCCGCGCAACTTTGTTAAGCGTACAGAGAGTCTTACAACGCGTTTCAACCGAGCTTATGACAGGCAGAGAGCTCTATGCGAGGATCCTGTCCTTATCCAAGGCTGGTTTGAGCTTGTAGAGCAGACAAAGGCCAAGTACGGCATCTGCGACGAAGACGTCTACAACTTTGACGAGGCTGGCTTTATGATGGGCAAGATCACAACGCAGCTTGTTGTGACAGGATCAGAGAGGAGAGGCAGGCCAAAGACTGTTCAGCCTGGCGACCGTGAGTGGGTGACAGTAATAGCAGCTATCAACGCTGCTGGCTGGTCAGTCCCACCGTTCCTAATCTTTGCTGGCAAGTACCACCTCTCTGCCTGGTATGAGGAGACAGAGATCCCACGCAACTGGGCAATTGCAGTTAGCGACAATGGCTGGACAAATAACGAGCTTGGGGTAGAGTGGCTGAAGCACTTTAACGCTCACACTCAGGCTCGTGTAGTAGGAGCGCGGCGCCTACTTATCCTTGACGGCCACGAGAGCCACCACTCTCTTGGATTCCAGGAGCTCTGCAAGGAGCACAACATCTACACGCTCTGTATGCCACCTCACTCCTCTCACCTACTCCAGCCTCTTGACGTTGGCTGCTTCTCCCCGTTGAAGCGCGCTTACAGTCGTGAGGTAGAGAGCCTGATGCGCAACCACATCAACCACATCACCAAGCTTGAGTTTCTGCCTGCGTTTAAGGCGGCCTTTAATCGATCGTTCACGCCAGTCAATATCTGCTCAGCCTTCCGGGGAGCAGGTCTAGTACCTTATCAGCCAGAGGCTGTCCTCTCAAAGCTAGACGTACAGCTACGTACACCTACTCCACCAGCGGCTCTCACAGAGGCTCTCTGGGAGGCTCGTACTCCAAGCACCGCCCGCGAGCTTGAGGCTCAATCAAGCCTAATTCGTGAGCGCATACGCCAGCACAAGAGCTCGTCACCAGCTTCTATAATTGAGAAGATAGACCAGCTTAAGAAAGGAGCTGAGATGATGATCCTCTCAGCTGAGCTGATGAAGGAAAGGATTGCTAGCCTTGAGAGGGCTAACAAAGCAGCGTCAAAGCGTAGGGAGCGCAAGAAGAAGCGTATACAGAAGCAAGGAGTGTTAACAAAGGGGACTGGAGAGGATATACTTGCTCAACGTGAGGCAGATCAGCAGCTTGCTCGTGAGGAGCGTCATGGAGGAGAGCGATCAGGCCTTAGCCGCCAGGCTCTGGCGCGCTGTAAGACGTGTAGGGAGACTGGGCACAACTCACGTACATGCAAGAAAGAGGGTGTAGCTACTGCTTAATCTACTCTATTAATTTCTAGATACTTTACTATTGCGTTGTTAAGATATACGCGTTAAGAGGTGCACAGAGTTGGTGGGGCTGACGACTCGCTTGTATTGACGACTCGCTTGTAAAACACGTTATCGCTGTTGCGTGCTAAAAGCTATGGGTTATGTGGCTTCACTATAGCTGTAGCATAGCAGTATACAGTGCAAAGTACTAGTATTTTATTCGGAGTTCTGATTCGCTCCAAGGCAGTACAGGCTCAGTAAAACCTGTTTGATACTTGCTGCTGGGGACTCGAAAGTATCATGCTGTATACCTTCACGTAGAAGTGCTGGGACGGGCTCACCACGGCGAGGAGCTGACCTTCTCACTGCAGAAGATGGGTCAGTCGCTATCCACACACTATCCACCGCTTTGAAAGAGGAAGGCGTCACGAGCCACGTGTTCAGGCTGCATCTTTACGATCGTCTTTGCCACATTGTCGACCAAGTCGAGGATAGCGTCCACAGGCGCCTTCTCACCGGGCTTGATAACAAAATAAAAAGGTTACTTTCAGCCAGAGATTCGCCAACTGGGACTTTATGTCTATCTACACCGCAAAAGGCTGTGCTTAATCATCAGCAAGACGAGACAGAAATGGACACATCCGACTCCGTGTACGAGGAACATTTCAAAAAGCTAATCGACCTCGCGTAGACTCGGGGTGAACAACGTTCCAAAGGTGCTGACGGGAGCAGGGTAGGCTACTCGCAATACCCAGAAGGCCGAGTGAGCGACGGGGATGCTGCAGGCGAGTACGATGACCCTGGGCGGTACCAAACATGCAGCAGCGCCCGCCCATGCTATTGAGCTCGAGGGTCTTCAGCATTTTCTCTTCGTATACGTCATGATCACCGAAACTCTTGAGTAGCCTGGGCATTGTTTGGACAGTTTGTTGGTAGCGAGGTGGCGGTGTGTTGCCTCTTCCAGTGCGACTGAATCGTTGAGGCAGCACGATCAATGCAATGACACAAACCGTGGAATTGCAAAGGCGCTCTCTTGCACGGCACTGGATGTGTTGCAACTCCAATTATGGCCCTGCAGAAGCAATAGGGCATGCGTCGTCGTGCATGGACCCTCGACAACGGTGATAGGATACCCAGACTTTGAGATTCCAGGTGCAGTCGGTAGCGACCTGCAACCGAAAGAGAATTTAAGCAGTGTTGCTTTTATCTCTCACTGTTACTATCCACGACACGCGGGTACACAAATGAAAGAAGATGGCAACTCACCAACAGATGCTCGATGACGCTGTTAACGACGAGCCTTACGTGAATATGGAAGAAAATTCCCCCGTGAGAGACAACACCTGTACAGTCCTTAAATGGCACTTGGAACAGACCCCCGTCGAGAGAAAGAGTAACGTTCCCTTGTTGCCCATCCAAGAGCAAAAAGACTAACACCCAGCGTAGTCGAAGCGGAACGCAGAGCTATCCTCGAGGCTGAAGAGGCAGTAGCATTGAGAGTAGGCTTCAAAGTGTCTCCCGCCGAGTTGGAGAAGTCCGAGACAGAATGGAAAAACTGGGTGTCCAAGCGCTCACGAGACTTTGTCAGCGGCTGGCGTGACTTCATACCCGCCTCGACCGCAGAGCAAGGCCCACCCGAGACTGTCAACGCAACACGCTTCGGCAAAGTCGTCAATGCACAGCACGATGAGTGCGTCCTGTGCGAAGCTATGGAGGCCATTAGAATGGATCCAGAACTCACACATCAAGCGAAGCTACAACGTTTACGACGACTGGAGCATACGATACCAAAGCTACAGATGTCGACAGTGACTGGATGTACACCTGCAGCTGAGATACTGGATGATCCGAATTTTGATGATCTGGTGAACGCTCCTACCTGGGAACATGGATCAGCTCCGTCCGTCAAAAAGCATACTGCAGCCCCAGGAAAGGGGCTGTTCAGCGGTATATCCTTCAGGCCAGAAAAGCTCGAGAATACAATCGACATCCAAGAGGGCCAGTGGAAAATATCTCGGAGCATCACCAAGGCCTTGGTGAAAAGTGTCGGGGGCGACAAAGAGATCCTCGACGAAGTATCCAATCAAAAACCCTTCGAGGAGCACTCTAAGGCTGTCAAGCAACGCGTCAACTTGTATAAACATAACAAGGAAATTGCACGTTTTGCACTCAAAAACCGCTTGGACCACGAGAATATCGAAAAAGTAGCCAAGGCCAAGGCTGATGCAGTAGAGTTGGAGCGAGACCTTGCCCTACTACAGTCAACACTCCATGCCACCAGGGCGCGACTGGAGCATCTTAAAAACGGTAACGGTCGAAGCGTGCTCGAATTTAACAAGATGTTCTGTCGGATGCGAAGATACAAGTGGGACGCGGGCCTCAATATGGAGGAAGAGTGTATCAGGTATCGTCCAGCCGTTCCCGGCCCCGCTGAAGAGAAAGATAACAGTCCGTTCCAGAAGATCCGGAAAATGCGAGACAACTATCAAGAGCACCGCAGTTTGGGAGGCTCGCCGCCGCCGCCTGGTGAAGAATCACCTGAGTTGAGCACTCCACCAGCACAGTCGACTTCATTACAATCGCATGAACAAAAAAACGAAAGTTCAGCGAAACTAGCCATGGGGGCCAAGGCCACTGAGACGCATATCGGGGACGGCGCGACATCGACTGCTATGGATGAGCCGACTGAGGCTCAGTTCGACGGGCGGAACCCGTTCGCAAAGCTCATGCAAGAGGGCAACGCAAGCTTCTCGATTGAAAGCAGTACGATCGGATTGGAGGATGCTCTTAATTTAGAATCCACAACAAACGAGGCGACTGGATCCAGCACTGAAGTGGGCACCGCTGCGTCGGCCAAGGGCAAGGGCAAGGCGAAGAAGGACTCCAAGGTGGATGATCTACTAGAAGAGGATGGTATCAGTCTCAAAGACTTCGCATCAGAGGTTGAGCAGAAGAAGGGCAGACCGGTCGGGAAACTCTCGGTCAAAGCTGGTTCTTCGTCGCGACCGATACCTGATTCCTCTTCTCGACCAGCGTGGAAGCCTTGACCGTCACTGCCACAGTTCCAGCTTCTGTCAGAGGCTGAAATATATCAAATCACCCGTAATTGTCATTCTGCATCGGTCGCGAAGTTCCTGGAGCTGAAGCATGTGAGTGACCTTTTTATTAACGCAAGGCAAATCTCCTGGTTCCTCAGCAGGTTTGGAGGGAACAAATGTGCCTAACGAGTACCCATCAGACGTGACCGTCCGCATGCGAATGTTCCCGCAATTGTTTCATATGCCGAATGCAAATCCTCAGTCGGTCATACGGCATCAAGCTCTGAACGAATCCGCGGCGACGCTTGTGATGTGCGAGACGCTACCAGCGAACCAGTCCCATTCGTACAGAAGGAGTTGAGATCAACAGTATCTGGTGTGCGGCTATACGTCCAGACCGGAGTCGACTTGCGACATGATGGTACCGGTGTCGACCGAGATCTGGTTCTGATGTCGAGATGTTGATCTTCGCAGTCGCATAAACACGCAACGGAGCTCTGCGCCGCAAGGTTTGCGGCCATGTGGGTGACAACGAGTCACCCAACCACTAGCATCGCTTCAATGATCGGAGGGTCCAAGACGATAGACGCGGAGTGTGGTGGGTCCGCCATACTCGTTCCTGATCGACGTCCGGCATCTGGGTGTCAAAGCGCAACGTGTGTGTCACAGTGTGTGGCTGAAGCTTGGAGCTCCGAGGAGACCAGTGAGCAGATGGCGGTTAGTGAAATACCCATGACTTTTCGATATTGCCCATGATTTTGACACACCAAGGCGCCACGGGGTCAAATAGCGTCCGATACGGCTCGGAGCGGCCAGGGGAAAACTTTGTCCTTGCAGTTCATACAAGAAAGGACAGCTGGTGGGCGTAAGTCGCAAATCTTTCCATTGGTGTAGGATGTATGCAGCCGATGGCGGCGCGCGGGATTGTGGAGCAATTTTACGTTCTACAAGCACGTGATATTGACCGACAACAACGTAAGTTAGATTGCGACCGGTGGCATGTTGTCGTTGATCTGTCTTCATGCGAACGGCGGCACGATGTTTCTCTCGTACGATAGGGAACGGGGAGTGATGAGTTCGGGTTGGGTTGGCAAGAACGTTGGGGTTGTTTGGTGATGTAACCGAGGTCAAGGGTTGGCAGTCGCGTGCACAGGCAATCACGGGAAGAACAGCGACAACGTGACGACGCGTTCATCGGGCCTTGCTTCGGTGACTTCACCATGCATCTCAGTTTACCAAAGGCGCCGCGATGGAAGGACTGCATGGTGAGTAAGAGAGGGCTGCGCAGGGGATGTTCGAAAGCCCATTCGATGACCGTTGCGTGCTGCATTGCAGTTGGCATCCCAACGAATAGAATGAGAATAGCAACATTCATGCATGATTTCGCTTCAATTTCCGGAAGAGGCCGATCAGCCGTGTGCGTTGCACATGCAGCCTAAAAGAAATAACTAGAGATGCAGAGATGCGGTAGAGCAATCGAGAAGTGGGTGATGATGTTGCAGCGGTTGATCTTCAGGCTTGGTCAGATGCCATGCTGCGGAAACGTCGGCCACTGTTACCGAGGTAAAATGCTTTGCGATGTCCGTGGCGAGATCTCATCTCACATGAGGTTGTGAGAGCCGTTATTCCAGCCCAATCCAAATCGGCAATTGCAACCGACCGGGATTTCTTGCGGTGTATCATGCACGATGCACCTGCTGTGACACGGCCGTACTGTGGACTCGATCGACTCTTGTATTGCGCAGAATGGGGCTTGCATTAGGTCGACGGGCATGCAATATGCAAATAGACATGGTTCTGTTGGTGCAGAGTCTTATCGTAATAGTATAGGTAACGCCAACTACCACCGGATGGCGCACCCCACCGGAATGGCGCACCTTGCCAAGACCACACCTCTTTTGACCACCACCAACGATGTCGCAACAAATTGATCTTGAATTACTTTCTCGTGAAGATAGAATTAAGCTTGCTATTAGAGCTATTAATTCTAATGCGAACCTAAGCCAGCGACGCGCTGCTGCTGTCTACAACGTGCCTGAAAGTACTCTTCGAAGGCAACGCGCCAAACCAGCTTCTCAACGCGTTATCTACCCCAATTGCTCTCGGCTTACAAAGCAAGAAGAGGAGGTGCTTGTTCAACATATAAGAAAGCTTGACGCGCGAGGATTTGCTCCTACGCTTACTTATGTGCGAGAGATGGCTGATCAACTGTTGGCTGCTCGCGATGGGGGCAAGGTTGGAGAAAACTGGACCTACAGGTTTATCCAGCGGAAACCTGAGGTTAGGTCTCAGGTTTCTAGACTGAGAGATTACCGGAGAGTTCTGTGCAGCGATACAGCAATTATCAGTCCCTGGTTCGACCTTATACGCAACGTTAAAGCCAAGTACGGCATCCTGGACCAAGATACCTACAACTTTGACGAGACTGGCTTCCAGATAGGCGTTGGAGGGTCAGTTAAGGTAGTGACTGCGTCTGAGAGACGTCGTGCACCACTCAGCCTTCAGCCTGGCGATCGTGAGTGGATAACTTTGATTGCTTGTATCAACGCGATGGGCTGGTCTGTCCCACCCTTCTTCATCCTCAAAGCAAAGCACCACGACAAGGCCTGGTACGTTAACAACCTAAAAGATTGGAGGATTGGGGTTAGCAAGAATGGCTGGACTACTAATGAGCTTGGCCTTGCCTGGCTAAAGCACTTTATCCAGCACACAGAGGCTGCTACTGTAGGTAGCCATCGGCTGCTGATTATCGATGGCCACGAGAGTCACAAGTCGCTCGAATTCCAGAATCTCTGCGAGGAAAGCAAGATTATTGCCCTCTGTATGCCTCCGCACGCCTCTCACATCCTGCAGCCACTTGACGTTGGGTGCTTTGCCCCGCTGAAGCAGGCGTACAAGAAGGAGATCAAAAGCTTGGCAGACAGTTACATTACCCACGTGGACAAAAAGGCCTTCTTAGCAACGTTTCAACCAGTATACAACAAGGCAATCTCAAAGAGCAACATCTTATCAAGCTTTAGAGCAACTGGCTTGGTCCCACTTGACCCAGAGGCGGTGCTGTCAAGGCTTGAAGTTAAGCCTCGTACGCCAACACCGCCTCTGCCTGGGCCTACCAACTGGCAACCTAAAACACCAACCAACGCGATTGAAATTGATAGCCAAACAACTCTTATTATTAAGAGGATAAGAGAACATAGGAGTTCCTCTCCTGACTCAATTATTGAGATGGTCCTACAGGTTAAAAGGGGGTCTGCAAAGAGGGACTATTCGCACACGCTACTTGAGGCAAGGATAGCCCAGCTTGAACAGGCAAACAAGGCTGCTTCTGAGCGTAAGAGGCGTAAAAAGAAGCGGATTCAGGAAGGCGGGACTCTCTCGCAGGCAGAGGCAGAGGAAATACTAAAGGAGAAAGACGCTAAGGCTGAGACTAAGGGAGAAGGTGCGCAGGTAGGTAGCAGTAGTAAAGTTAAACGGTGCTGTACAACATGCGGCAGGATAGGGCATAATAAGCGCACTTGCCAGCAAGATGTAATAGAGATAGAGGATTAATTTAAGCTATTGTACGTTTAAATTTCTTGTTGTGGTGCTGAAATATTGAGGTGTAAAGATAAATTTGCTACAGGGTGCGCCATTCCGGTGGGGTGCGCCATCCGGTGGTGGTTGGCGTTACCTATATAGGATATATGAATTTAATTTTTAGAAGATTTTATAAGAGAGTTCTAGAGTCATTAGCCTCTAGATGTTTGGTTTTCTTTAGTAAAACTAGGTAGGCGACTCGCCTGCGTAGGCGACTCGCCCGTAAGGTACGTTATTTAGAACTCTTAAGAAACGTTTGTAGGACTGCTTATATTCTTACTTATTAAAGGACGTATATAGTATCCTATATAATATAAGGGCGGGGTTGCTATGTCCGGGGCGCTATGTCCGGGTGCGAACTGTCCGGGTGCGAACTGTCGGGTTGCGAACTGTCGGGTTGCGAACTGTCGGGGTGCGAACTGTCGGGGTGCGAACTGTCCGCTGATTCTCGACTCGGTCTCCGGGTGAGCAACTGTCCAGAAAATGGATTAGTATTTAAGCATCGTACTATGGCACGGAGACAGTAATTATTCTTCCTGTCACTTCTTCTACACAATGGCTGATTATTTCCAGGCGCCAAGCGCCTTTCCTCTAAAACCACAGTTTTCTGGATTCATGAAACCATGTCGTTTCGAGGGCAATATCAACAGCCTTGAGGTTCGAGGTCAAATACCAGACGAGATCGATGGCACGTTCTACCGAGTTATGCCTGATCCACAGCTACCCTCTTTCATAGAAGACGATCCGGCATGTGGTCACCCAATTCACTATAAGAAAATGGCATCTAGCTAACTTGGCTTTTCCTAGTGGTTTAATGGCGACGGTAGCATTAGTGCTTTTCAAGTCAAAGGAGGGCGTTGCGACTTCCAGCAACGCTTTGTAAGAACCGAAAAGTTTATAAGGGAACGTGAAGCTAGAAAACCTCTTGCGGGTAGGGCACGCCTCCACACCGACGCAGCATGAGAACTTACGCTCGCAGGCAAATACCGCAATAAGTTCACAGACGCTGTTGAGTTCAAGATACGAACTACTGCTAACACTATGGTCCTCTATTTCAATGGTCGTCTTCTTGCAATTAAGGAGGACGCTCCTCCCTACTCGCTCGATCCGAAGACCCTCGAAACTAGAGGTTTGGAGACCTTTAACGGTCAACTACCAAGCTTGACGTTCACGGCTCATCCCAAGTACGATAACGCAACCAAGGAGCTTGTCTGTTTCGGTTACGAGGCGAAAGGTGACGGCACACCTGACGTGTGCTACTTCACCATTGACCAAAACGAAAAAATCGTGGAAACTGTGTGGCTTGTAGCTCCTATTGTTGCAATGATACATGACTTTGCGATTACAGAGAACTGGGTAGAAACTCCATCCACCGGCTGTATTAGAGAACAGACTAACGGAAGCAGGTATTGTTCCCTATGATACCACAGACCTGTGATCTCGAGCGCATGAAGCAAGGGGGTGAACACTGGCAATGGGACCCCAATGTTCCGTTCTATCTCGGAGTGCTCCCTCGTCGCGGCGCATCAGGGACCGATGTCAAATGGTTTCGCGCCCCGAACGCACATCCGGGTCACACGGTGAATGCCTATGAGAACGACGCTGGGAATATTGTGCTGGACCTTCCATTGAGCGAACAGAGCGGGTTCTATTGGTGGCCCGATGCTAATGGCAACGCACCCAAGCCCGAGTCGATCAGAGCACCTCTAGTCCGCTACACGTTCGATCCTCGGTCCAACAACTTGGACCTGCCTGTGCATGAAGTCCTAGTCGACGAAAACTGCGAGTTCCCACGGATCAACGACATTTTGGCTGGAAAGAAACACAGGCACGTGTTCATGCTTATAATGGATCCAGCCCTTGGGACAGATTTCGCCGAAATCGCACCCAAGATGGGCGGCGGATTTCCCCCGTACAATTGTATCGCACACCTAGATAATCAGTCTCTGCAGATCGAAAAATACTTTCCGGGACGAACTCATATGATCCAGGAACCAGTCTTCATCCCACGAAAAGGTGCTGACATTGCAGAGGAAGACGGTTGGGTGATGGCTCTAGTCAACAACTACTCTTCTATGTCCAGCGAGCTTCACATCGTTGACACAAGGGACTTCAAGAAGCCACAAGCAATAATTGATCTCCCGATCAGATTAAGACATGGCCTTCACGGCAATTGGGTCAACACTGAGACGTAATTTTGATACCACTCGGAGGGGTATCTCCGCACTTGTTCTAGACTATACAAACCAACGTAACAATGCAATTTTGCTTCTTCTATACTCCTTGAACCGTCCGTGTGCAGCAGTGTCGTGTTAAGACTATTAAGCTGTGATAATAGCCTAAGTTTTGGTGCAATGCGGTAGCTCCTAAAAGACTTCGGCGCACGTTGCATGGCGCAATGCTATCTCGCTTTTCTTGCGACCCCACCTACCGTGTCCGTGCACTCAATGCACGCCGTCAGTCAATGCACGCGCATCACCAAAACGGGCTACAGAGACTTGAGGCTGTAGAGCCACACACAACAGCTTGTATTACAGGATAACTTAGTGGAGCATTCTATCAACCTATAGAACAAACTTTCTTACCAAAACTTTCTTGGCCGAAGGATTTTGCGGCCGCGAGTGTTGGTTTGGTGTGGAGGTGTTGGCGTACGCGCTATGCGCGAGGCACCAGCTACATCATCCCCAGCACTACGTTTCTGCTTCTTCTTTGGTGCTTCTTTCTCCAGAGCCTTGCGCTTGCCTATAGAGGGCTTTCGTATAGCTTTTTGAGAGTTGCGAGCTTGCCTTTGACGCTCTCTCTCAGCCTTGCGTTCAGCGACTTCCTTAGCCTTCCTAGCCTTCTGCTGGTCACGCTCTTCCTTCTCCCTTGCGCGCGCATCACGCTTCTCCTGCGCAATCTTCTCATTGTATAGCTTATTAGCCTTAGCAAGCTCCCTCATGTCAGCTTTCTCCTTCTCGTCTGCCTCTCGCTCCTCCCTTGCAAGCCTCATGCGGGTCTTGGCTTCCCTGAATGACCGAGGAGTCCACATCATTGAAGGCCCCCAGTACTCATAGTGTTGCAGCAGGTCTAGAGACTTGCCCTTCATCTTTCTCCTTTTCTTAACAGTAAGAGCGTCAAGCAGGCCCTCATTTTCGCTCTGTAGAAGGGTGTTCTGTATGGCCATGTGGTGGAGCGATTGCCGAACAATAGATGCGTCCTTCTCTGAGGCACTACTCAACGCGCGTTTTATGACTGTATTCAGTTTCTGCCATGCCTCGCCGCCGTATGTAGGAGCTTCCTCTGAAGCGTTGCTAGAGGTGTCTGAGTCGTCGTTGGTGAAGCGATCGAGTATAACATTGGGGTTAAATGGGTGTACACCTGTCGCCTTGAACGAGCTAAAGATATTCTTTGCAGTGAAGCTGCTTGCCCAAGCATCCCAGAACAGGCCAAAGAAGTCAGCTTTAGTTACAGGCACTAGGCCTTGATGCTTGTGAAGGCGTGTTGCCAGCTTCTTTGAGTATGCTGTGCTGAGAGGCTTAAACATTACCACATCAAGCGGCTGCAGCGTGTGCGTGCTGTGAGGTGGATAGATACCTAACAGTATCTTATGCCTGTGGCAATACTCCAGAAACTCTTCTGTTAGGTGGCTCCCGTGGCCATCCACAAGCAACAGGCGGTACTTTCTCCGAGCTTTGGCTGTTGTGAAGCGCTCAAACACCTGCTGGAGCCAGGCAAGACCAAGCCCATCGTTTGACCAGCCACTGCCTGATACTCCAAAGAAGGCCATATGTTCTCCTACCTTCACATCCTCTACCCATGTGTTTTGTATGTTCTTTGAGTCAGCTGCGTAAATGAGAGCTGGCGGCAACGCTGTGCCGTCAGCGCATACACACGCTAACAAGCTTATCCATTCACGATTACCATCCTGCAGCATCTGCTTAAACTGCTTCTTCTTAAACAGCCTCCTGCTAAAGATCCTCTTCTGTCTGCCAACGGCTCCAACCATGAAGCCTTTCTCATCCATATTGTACGTATGCTCAGGCTCCACTTCGTAGAAGTTGATTTTGCTGCCTAGCTGTTCAAAGTACACCTTGTACTTATCACTAGAGTCAGCAGCGTGGCATTGTCGATCCATAGAAGTGCTCCATTGGGATGTAAGCTCATCTTGGTGTCGGTGGAGGAAGCGTGTGACCCAGCTCTCGGAGACAGGGTGTCCAGCGATATCAGACGCGTAATTCTGCACCATCTCTCTTGTAGGAGGTAACTTTTGCTCTGTCAATCCCTCCAGATACGTCACAAGCTCTGCCTCCTGTTCTGGTTGAAGATTGCGACGTGCTAAACCTGCCTCTGCACGCGACCCGCTGACACCTCGGTGCTTGCGCGACAACGTTGAGCGATTAACACTATGCTTTTTAGCTATTGTCGCGTAGCAAACTTCTTCGCTAGAGTTAAGAGCATCTAGCTCTGCAAGGGCTTCTTCCATAGTCATCGTGGCGTTGAGTTGTGGGGGGTGCGAAGTTGGGACGAAATCGCGATCGCGTGCATTGACTGACGGCGTGCATTGAGTGCACGGACACGGTATCTAGGCCCTTGCGCGGCACGATTAGTAACACAGTTTAGGTTCACGACAGCGCTTGGCCTGCGACAGAGTTAGTGACGATCCTTAATGCTTTTAAATAAGATCGCGAAGTAACGTTAATTAAGCCTCTATCTCATTAGTGGTGGTAGGTGTCTTAGGGTTCCATTAGGGCTCTGCTAAGAGAGGTGGTAATAGCGTGCGCGGCTTCACATTAAGCCTTAATAGCACCACTAATGGGTTATTAGGCACCAAGCTAGTAGCTCTAAAGCTTGATAGGATATTTGCCTCTGAAAATGCCTTATTAAATACCTCCCTTAGGGTCGCGATAAAGGCTTTCTGTTACGAACATGAGTTGGGACTCGGGGGACGTACAGTTATGTATGATGGAAGGAATTACAAGGCGGCACGGCGACCTCGCTGAAGGCCCAACCCCACCAGAACGACACGGGATCACACTAGTACTATTGCGGCATAGCGTCCCATTGGGACAGGTAATAACCGAACACGGGACTTTGGGACAACGGACCAATGAGAGCCACTCCTTGTCTCAGAGGTCCTACAGTCTCACGAGACTTAGTCCTATAGGACTATGAGACTCTATGAGACTTTTGTGTATATAGCAGACAGGAACACAACCCTTAAGGTTTGTGTTCAACCTAAGTTATCAAGTTTGTCTTTGGATCTCAAACCTAACCTTCGAGCTAGACAGTCTACTCTGTACTACTCATCGTTACCCTGCTCTCAAGACTGACAGATCGTATCTGTACACCTTATTGCAACCAACCCCTTCGGCTTCCTGTCACCGTACTCATCCCCGAGAACCAATAGAATTAGTGCTTACGAGCTTTGCTTAAAGTACGACTTCAACATTTTGAACACCCCCAAGATGAGTACTACCTCAGGATCCCGTGCTACCCCAAGCAACTCCAACGCATCACGCCGTACGGCTGATGACGATCTCGACATGGACGAAGAGGCAGCGGCGCCTGCCCCTACCAGTGTTTACCCAGTGGCTAAACCCGAGGCCTTCGATGGCACTCGCGACAAGCTGGAAGACTGGCTCATGAAGTTCGATCTGTTTTTCATGTTCCAAGGAGAACGCATCCCAGAGGAGAAACGTGTCACTTTTGTGAGTACGTTTATGAAGGATCGCGCGTTCACTTGGATCAAACCCTTTATTCGCCGTTACCACGACGGAGCAAGCAACTCAGCAGACATCGACCCATGGATCGAAGACTTCGATCTGTTCAAGGAACAGATTCGCCAAGTATTTGGAGTGCACAACGAACCAACCATCGCCCGACGCGAGATTCAGCGCATCCGACAAACTGCGTCCGCCGCCGACTACGCTGCCAAGTTTCAGCAAGTAGCTACGTTCACCGGCTGGGACGACGTTGCGTTGATGACCATGTTCAAACAAGGCCTTAAGCCCAAGGTCAAGGAAGAGCTCATGCGGACTGCCGCAGCTACCGATACCTTCGACGCACTAGTAAACGAAGCGATCAGTATCGACGTCAAGCTCTACGACCTTCAACAAGAATTAAGGGAGGACCCTCGTGTGCGAGTCGTGACTCAGGTCACTCGCCCACCCCAGGCTCCACGCAACCAATGGCGCAACAACAACTACCGCCGTGGTCAACGTGGTGGCCTTTACCAAGCCAACATGGGACGCCGTGTCCACAACGACACGAACAGTGGATACTACGGTCCTGCAGCAATGGACCTCTCCAACATTAACAAAGGACCTGAACGATGGAATGAGAAAAAGAAGGGTAGTAATAACCGCGGTGATAAGTCTTCAGTGACTTGTTACGGCTGTGGCAAGACAGGCCACTACGCCCGCGACTGTCGCATGAAGAACAAAGTAACCAGGCAGCTGAACATGCTGGCTCATGACGACAGCGGCGACCAAGAGTGGGAGGTCGTTACTAATGAGATGGGACGTCTCATGGAAGACCCCACTTCCGGACTCGATGACGACTACATCGAGGAATCCGACGAAGATGTTTCGAACAAACAAGTTCGGTCACCAACACCCTACCCTAAGGAGGAGTGGATTGACAATGATCCCCGCCAACACCATGTGGTAGAGTGCGACATTAAGGACGGCAGCATTATTGTCGGCAAACGATACTACGATTCCTTTTTCCGGCTCAACAACAAGTACTATTCAAAGGAAGGGAAACGTTTAATTGTATGCGACAGAACGCAACATAGTCGGGACATGATGGTCTCGCGCGACCAATCCACCCAGACTCCTGCTTTCCGAGAACCCAAAGCACCAACGATAAACTTGACCATCGTCAACAACATCCCAGAGCACAAGGGAGAAGCGTCCTCCGTCACTATTCAGACACCAAGCCTACAGGATGTCGAGTCTGTCCGTGATTGGATGACGGAAGAAAATATTCAACGGTCAAGACGGTACTTGCTCGGTGACCCCGAAGCACTTGAGAGATTCGACCAACAGGTAGCCAATGCACAGAAAACCAACAAAGAATGGCACACGGAAGACTTTATCCGCTGGAAAGAAAGCAACTCTGCAACTCAGCAACAGCTGGACGACTACAACTTGTACGCTCGCAGTCGAGACGAACCCGACTTCGACCGACAGCCCGCTTTGCCAACGCCGAGCTATACGTCGAAGCTGTTCCAGGATATTCGAAACCCGTACCATTCTCGACTACCACCTACGCAATGCTACCACGAAGCCTGCGAAGACCACAGACAGTACAAACTGAACAGTGGATGGTTTCCGAGTAAGCCCGAGGGCTGCGAGGAATACTGGTGGGAATGTACGGATACCTATTGCGCAGAGCACTTGTGGGATAAACGCACGAATCTCCACTTTCCAGGAATTGAATGTGTGGAAGACATATTCAACATGCACATGGTCCAAAACGAGAGGTGCTACGGCCAAGAATGGGCTGAGTGCTTCCATCCGAAGTGCAGGAACCACGAGACGCTAAAACGCCTGAGCGGTTTTATGCCCCAGGACGAGTCTTTTTTAGACATATGGCAAACAGACGCCAAGGACGACCCGGACGAGAGCTTTCACTCAACGCAGTCCAGGGCTCCCGGAATCGACGTCAGGATTCCAATGAGGCCCAGTCCCTCATCAAATTCCCTGTCGTGCTAGAAGGCACCAGGATGACGGCATTGTTGGACTCAGGAGCACAAAGTAACTACGTGTCTCAATCCGCTATCGCGCAAGCAGGCTTGCAGAAGCGAAGAAAGGAGGAACCATACCCTTTACGAGTAGCCAACGGAGAACCAATGCCAGGAGAGTCGACTGTGACCCACGAAGTGGTACAGCGACGTCTGAAAGTATTCAACCACGAGGAATTGATAGACCTAGATGTTCTGGGAACGGCCGCCCACGATATCATATTAGGACTTCCTTGGTTGAGAGAGCACAATCCATGGATCGACTGGAAGAACCAGCGAATAACGCTCAAGTGTCACGGATCAGGTACACCCGGACAGCGACCCGCGCAGCTCACGACGCAGCTGGTGGATGAGAAGGAGATCAACAACATCTCTTCGAACAAGACGCGCCAAGATAGAGCGGTCGACCGTGCAGATACCAACCAGCCCCTGGATCACAAAGCGACGGTTAAGGAGAACAGTACAACTCCTGACATCCCGGACGAATACAGAGAGTTTATAGACCTCTTCCGCGATGAGAAGACTGCGAAGGCATTACCGCAGCACCAAGAATGGGACCACGAGATTAAACTCGAGCCAGGCAAGAAGCCCCCATTCGGGCCAATATACCAAATGTCAGAAAAGGAACTTGAGGAGCTGCGCAACTACCTCAAGGAGAACCTCGACAAAGGATTCATTCGAGAATCAGAATCCCCAGCAGGATTTCCCGTTCTATTCGTGCCAAAGAAAGATGGCAAGCTACGACCTTGCATCGATTACCGAAAGCTCAACGATATCACGATCAAAAATCGTTACCCGCTACCGAACATCAGCGAACTTCAGGATCGGTTAGCCGGAGCACAGTACTTCACTGCGTTAGACCTAAGAGGAGCATACAACCTTATCCGCATGAAGGAGGGCGAAGAATGGAAGACGGCGTTTAGAACCCGTTATGGTCATTACGAGTATTTGGTTATGCCGTTCGGGCTCACCAACGCACCAGCGACATGTCAGGCCTTAATTAACAACGTACTAAGGGCACACTTGGACATTACCGTGGTAGCGTACCTCGATGACATCCTAGTGTACAGCAAAACACTAGAAGAGCATGTCGAACACGTACGACAAGTGCTTGCCTGCCTAGGAGCAGCGCACCTACGCTTGAAACCCGAGAAGTGCGAATGGCACAAGGAGGAAGTCGAATTCCTAGGGTTTGTGGTAGGACGATACGGAGTCAAGATGAGCCAAGCAAAGATTCAGGTTGTGAAGGATTGGCCAACACCCAAAACCGTTAAAAACATTCAAGAGTTCCTTGGGTTTGTCAACTTCAACCGACGCTTCATCAAGGATTACTCCACGAAGGCCTTGCCGCTTACGAAACTTACGCGGAAGGACACACCCTTCAAATGGGGCAAGGATCAGGACAAAGCTTTTGAAACGTTGAAACAGGCTTGTATAGATCCACCCACGTTGGTTACATTCAGGAGCGGAGAACCGCTGCAAATGGAAACAGATGCCTCAGATTTGGCATTAGGAGCATGCATCACACAGGAACGAGATGGTCAATGGCACCCGATTGCTTACTATTCACGCAAGTTCTCAGGACCCGAAGAACGATACGACGTACACGACAAAGAACTACTCGCGATCGTATCTGCCCTAGAACATTGGCGAGTCTACGCTGAAAGTTGTTCGGAACTTACGATCTACACGGATCACAAAAACCTGGTACACTTCACGACGACAAAGGTATTGAACAGACGACAAGTACGATGGTCCGAGACCCTCGGACAATATAAGTTCAAGATCCTCTATACACCAGGAAAGGACAACGGTAGAGCCGACGCACTCAGCCGACGACACGACCTCGCAGGATCCAAGACGATCAACGAATCGGCGATCCTTGGTATCAATAGCGACGGATCGTTAGGACCGTCCCAGCAGCTCAACAATATGATGCTAGTACGCCAAGAGCATCATGTACCATCACAGGTACCAGAGGAACTGGAAGAAGAAGTCATAAGCAGTCACCACGATGACCCGCTTCATGGACACCCCGGTATCACCAGAACAATGGAACTCATCAAAAGACATTACGAGTTCCCGAACATGCGCGACAAGGTCGCCAAGTTCATCAAGAATTGCGTAAGCTGTCAGCAGAACAAACACAGCACGCACGCCAAGTATGGAGAAGCACAGGCAATGGAGCCGCCAACGGCACCATGGACGAACATCACGATGGATTTCGTTACACAGCTACCTGTCTCCAAGGATCCTGTAACAGGATACACCTATGACTCAATCTTCGTTGTAGTGGATCGATTCACGAAAGCCGCTGAGTTTGTGCCTTTCCGCCACAGCTACACTGCAGAGCAGCTCGCACGAGTGTACCTGGATAGGATTGTTCGACACCACGGCATTTCCGAATCAATCATTAGCGATAGAGACAAGTTATTTACATCGAACTACTGGACCACGCTGTTAGCAGCCATTGGTACCAAGAAAAAACTGTCAACCGCGTATCATCCGCAGACGGATGGCCAAACAGAACGAGTAAACCAAACAATGGAGACGTACCTCCGCATCTACTGCAACCAGCAGCAAGACAACTGGGTTTCACTGCTGCCTATGGCACAAATCGCGTACAACAACAAATTATCGGAAGCAACAGGCGTAACACCGTTCTTTGCTAACCACGGGAGACACCCAAATCTCTTTACCAGATCATTGGACAGTAACATTCAAACGGAATCGGCGATCAACTCAGTCGAAGCACTGAAGGAAGTACACAGAAAATCGCTCGATAACATCGCCAAAGCTCAGTCACGGAGCATCTCTTATGTTAACAAGAAACGAAAAACGGCGCCTCTGCTAAAGGAGGGGGATAAAGTGTATCTCCTTACGAAAAACCTACGCACACGGCGACCAACGAAAAAACTGGACAAAGTCAAGGTCGGACCATTTTTCATTTCTAAGCAAATCAGCCCAGTCAACTATCGACTTGCGCTGCCCAAGGATGCGAAGATCCACCCAGTGTTCCACATTTCGCTGTTGGAACCAGCCGACCCCAGAACGCCGATCCAGGAAGACTTTCACTATCAGGCAGACGGCCAGGACGAGTGGGAAGTCGAAAAAATAATACAGCATCGCACACAAGGCGACAACGATGAATATCTAGTCAAGTGGTTAGGATATCCGAGCTCCGAGAACACGTGGGAGCCAAGTACGAACCTTACGAATTGCCGGCAGTTGTTGCGGGCATTTCAGGAAAATCATAAAAGAAGGACCAGTCCACCACCTCTGCCTGCGCCGGAGCTTCAGGATTCACAGACGCGACAGCATCGTTAAGATGCGCTCTACGCTCCAACATCTCGATGTCGGCGGCATCCTGGGCGCCTGTGTCGAAAACCTGCTGCTCCTTCTGTTTCAGCATTGCCTTCTGCTTACGCAACCGCCGCGCCTTCGCACGAAGTGCGCGCATCTCAGCCAACGCTGCTTCCGCGATTGCTTCTTGCGCCTCCAGCGCCTCATCAGTTTCCTCTTCTTGTTTTCTTAGTCTTTCCATCTCTCTGTCGATTCGGGAGAAGTTCGGGACAGGAATATCCACAGGTGCGCATGACGTGGCACCTACACCTTCGCAGTTCCCACACCTCTCGCTCAGCGACGCCAACTTGCAAGGCAAGCTCTTCTCCGCACAGCGTTTACAGGACACCATGGCGAGGCAACCTTCGCGATTGATACGATCACCACGTCTCTTACGGAAGAACGTGCTGCGAGACGACATCAGGTTAGCTTACGAGGACATAAGCTCGAGGAGGGGAGGATAGTGTTACGAACATGAGTTGGGACTCGGGGGACGTACAGTTATGTATGATGGAAGGAATTACAAGGCGGCACGGCGACCTCGCTGAAGGCCCAACCCCACCAGAACGACACGGGATCACACTAGTACTATTGCGGCATAGCGTCCCATTGGGACAGGTAATAACCGAACACGGGACTTTGGGACAACGGACCAATGAGAGCCACTCCTTGTCTCAGAGGTCCTACAGTCTCACGAGACTTAGTCCTATAGGACTATGAGACTCTATGAGACTTTTGTGTATATAGCAGACAGGAACACAACCCTTAAGGTTTGTGTTCAACCTAAGTTATCAAGTTTGTCTTTGGATCTCAAACCTAACCTTCGAGCTAGACAGTCTACTCTGTACTACTCATCGTTACCCTGCTCTCAAGACTGACAGATCGTATCTGTACACCTTATTGCAACCAACCCCTTCGGCTTCCTGTCACCGTACTCATCCCCGAGAACCAATAGAATTAGTGCTTACGAGCTTTGCTTAAAGTACGACTTCAACACTTTCTTGTCAATCTGGCTAATACGGTCCAGCGCCAAGACTCTGATCTCTTTGCTATATGCCTGCTTCAAGGGGGCAAAACAACCCACATTAAGTGGCTGCAGGATGTGAGATGAGTGCGGAAGCATACAGAGAGTAATTATCTTGTTCTGCTCGCAGAGATCCTGGAAGGCAAGTGACTTGTGGCTCTCGTGGCCGTCAAGTATCAGCAGCACGTGGCTACCTACCCTCCGGCCCTTGATCTGCTCAACAAAGTGCCTTAACCAGGCTACTCCAATATTATTCGTGGTCCAGCCGTTGTTACTAACCCTAATGCGCCATTAAGACAGCAGATTAGGGTACTAAGACGTGTTGTGGTTCTTTGCTTTAAAGATAAGATAGGGCGCGATTGCCTAGCTTATCGCGTTAATTGCAGCGATTAGAGTCACCTACTCACGATCTCCCTGCTAGATCCTAATAGGCTTAGAGCGTCTCTCTAATACAGTAACTACTTTAACACAGTTTCTAATGCCTATAGTAAAGCTAGTCTTGTTAAAGTTGTAGGTATTATTATCTAGAATACTATACTTAGCCTTAACGTTCCGCACTAGGTTAAACTAGGGCCTAATAACCCCTTAGTTGCTGTAGAGGACTCTCTAGCAATCTCTCTATTAAGTTATACGTGATTAGTATCTAGGTTCGCGTTTAACAAAGTTTAAAGCCTATTAAGGGCTAATAGGCTTCGCGTCGCGTGTAGCGCGCAGTTAATTAGCTATATCTTTAACGCAATAGAGCGTTAGGGCTCTTCCTTGCCTATTAAGGTTCCTAATATACTGCACTAGCGTCCTCTCTTCTGCCTTACTAAGAGCTGCTAATAATTTAGGGTAGGTATCGCGTGTTAACTGCGTTCTAGCGCGTCGGCAGCAGAGAGTTGTTGTTGAAGTCGTACTTTAAGCAAAGCTCGTAAGCACTAATTCTATTGGTTCTCAGGGATGAGTACGGTGACAGGAAGCCGAGGGGGTTGGTTGCAATAAGGTGTACAGATACGATCTGTCAGTCTTGAGAGCAGGGTAACGATGAGTAGTACAGAGTAGACTGTCTAGCTCGAAGGTTGGGTTTGAGATCCAAAGACAAACTTGATAACTTAGGTTGAACACACACTGTAAGAGTTGTGTTCCTACTAGAATATATACTTAGTAGGAAAGCTAGAGTATCCCTTAATGCGCCTTGTTCCCTTGTAACTCGGGATGCATTGTCTTCCCGGGATGTGGTGGCATCCTGTGATTCTTGGGATGACGCTTCTTGGCGGGATGTCGACGCATGTCACGTGACACGTGACACGCTGTCATCCAAGCGCTTGCCCCGCTTCCCATCAGTACCTTGTTTCCTTCAGAGATCGTAACACTACCTCCCCCCTTCCAGCATATCGTCCTCGATATATTGTTTATCCGTGCCGTGGGTCGCAGGGTAGGTCTCTCTCTTATAAGTACTGTTCGTAGGTCGCTTCTTATGAAGTTCCATAGCCTCCCTAACCATGCCGAAGGAATCCGGAACACGAAAGCTCCGAGCCCCGCGTTCTCAGTCGTCCACCGAGCAGCGTCGTGCCCGCGCGCGTCGTATCCAGGATCGTTCGTTGGAAATGGCGTTTCGTTGTGAAAGATGTGAACAAAAGAATTTTCGGTGCTTTGTCGATACCGCTACTGGTCGATGTGCTGGCTGCATCTCTGTGAAAGCAGAGTGTAGTCTGTTTGTTCCTGAAGAAGAATGGGAGAAAGTTGAGAAGGAGAAGGAAGAGAAGCGACTCGAGCTTGCTCGTTTCGAAGAGGCGACGGCTCGCGCGAAGCGTGAGTTGTTGGAGCTCGAGAGTCGTGAGCGTCAATTTGCACGTCGTGACCTGGCGATGTTGAAGGCGCAAGATCAGGCGCAAGAGGCGGAAAGTTCGAGTACCGCTACCGGCCCCCTTGTCTCCGTCCCTTGGGCTGATCCTGGCTGGTTACAGGCTAACGATTCTTCCTTTGGTCTCTCGTCTGACCAACTCTTTGTTGACTTTCTTGCTGGAAACCCTGTGGATCCTGTGCCGTACTGGCCACAGAATTTCGATACTGCGTCAGCAACTGGCGGCAGTTCGTGAGGTTTGCTTCTGGTTCCCACGTGTTTTCCGAGTCCGGGTATCCTAACCACTTGACTAGGTATTCGTTGTTTTCTTTGGTTTTTCGATGTTTGATTACTTTCTCGACTTCCCACTCGTCCTGGCCGTCTGCCTGGTAGTGAAAGTCTTTCTGGATTGGCGTTCTGGGGTCGGCTGGTTCCAACAGCGAGATGTGGAACACTGGATGGATCTTTGCGTCCTTAGGCAGCGCAAGTCGGTAGTTGACTGAGCTGATTTGTTGGGAAATGAAAAATGGTCCGACCTTGACTTTGTCCAGTTTTTTCGTTGGTCGCCGTGTGCGTAGGTTTTTCGTAAGGAGATACACTTTATCCCCCTCCTTTAGCAGAGGCGCCGTTTTTCGTTTCTTGTTAACATAAGAGATGCTCCGTGACTGAGCTTTAGCGATGTTATCGAGCGATTTTCTGTGTACTTCCTTCAGTGCTTCGACTGAGTTAATCGCTGATTCCGTTTGAATGTTACTGTCCAATGATCTGGTAAAGAGATTTGGGTGTCTCCCGTGGTTTGCAAAGAACGGTGTCACGCCTGTTGCTTCCGACAATTTGTTGTTGTACGCGATTTGTGCCATAGGTAGCAGTGAAACCCAGTTGTCTTGCTGCTGGTTGCAGTAGATGCGGAGGTACGTCTCCATTGTTTGGTTCACTCGTTCTGTTTGGCCATCCGTCTGCGGATGATACGCGGTTGACAGTTTTTTCTTGGTACCAATAGCTGCTAACAGCGTGGTCCAGTAGTTTGATGTAAACAACTTGTCTCTATCGCTGATGATTGATTCGGAAATGCCGTGGTGTCGAACAATCCTATCCAGATATACTCGTGCGAGCTGCTCTGCAGTGTAGCTGTGGCGGAAAGGCACAAACTCAGCGGCTTTCGTGAATCGATCAACTACAACGAAGATTGAGTCGTAGGTGTATCCTGTTACAGGATCCTTGGAAACAGGTAGCTGTGTAACGAAATCCATCGTGATGTTCGTCCATGGTGCCGTTGGCGGCTCCATTGCCTGTGCTTCTCCATACTTGGCGTGCGTGCTGTGTTTGTTCTGTTGACAGCTTACGCAATTCTTGATGAACTTGGCGACCTTGTCGCGCATGTTCGGGAACTCGTAATGTCTCTTGATGAGTTCCATTGTTCTGGTGATACCGGGGTGTCCATGAAGCGGGTCATCGTGGTGACTGCTTATGACTTCTTCTTCCAGTTCCTCTGGTACCTGTGATGGTACATGATGTTCTTGGCGTACTATCATCATATTGTTGAGCTGCTGGGATGGTCCTAACGATCCGTCGCTATTGATACCAAGGATCGCCGATTCGTTGATCGTCTTGGATCCTGCGAGGTCGTGTCGTCGACTGAGTGCGTCGGCTCTGCCGTTGTCCTTTCCTGGTGTATAGAGGATCTTGAATTTGTATTGTCCGAGGGTCTCGGACCATCGTACTTGTCGTCTGTTCAATACCTTTGTCGTCGTGAAGTGTACCAGGTTTTTGTGATCCGTGTAGATCGTAAGTTCCGAACAACTTTCAGCGTAGACTCGCCAATGTTCTAGGGCGGATACGATCGCGAGTAGTTCTTTGTCGTGTACGTCGTATCGTTCTTCGGGTCCTGAGAACTTGCGTGAGTAGTAGGCAATCGGGTGCCATTGACCATCTCGTTCTTGTGTAATGCATGCTCCTAATGCCAAATCTGAGGCATCTGTTTCCATTCGCAGCGGCTCTCCGCTCCTGAATGTAACCAATGTGGGTGGATCTACACAAGCTTGCTTTAGTGTTTCGAAAGCTTTGTCCTGATCCTCGCCCCACTTGAAGGGTGTGTCCTTCCGCGTAAGTTTCGTAAGCGGCAAGGCCTTCGTGGAGTAATCCTTGATGAAGCGTCGGTTGAAGTTGACAAACCCAAGGAACTCTTGGATGTTCTTAACGGTTTTGGGTGTTGGCCAATCTTTTACAACCTGAATCTTTTCTTGGCTCATCTTGACTCCGTATCGTCCTACTACAAACCCTAGGAATTCGACTTCCTCCTTGTGCCACTCGCACTTCTCGGGTTTCAAACGTAGGTGCGCTGCTCCTAGGCAGGCAAGCACTTGTCGTACGTGTTCGACATGCTCTTCTAGTGTTTTGCTGTACACTAGGATGTCATCGAGGTATGCTACCACGGTAATGTCCAAGTGTGCCCTTAGTACGTTGTTGATTAAGGCCTGACATGTCGCTGGTGCGTTGGTGAGCCCGAATGGCATAACCAAATACTCGTAATGACCATAACGGGTTCTAAACGCCGTCTTCCATTCTTCGCCCTCCTTCATGCGGATAAGGTTGTATGCTCCTCTTAGGTCTAACGCAGTGAAGTACTGTGCTCCGGCTAACCGATCCTGAAGTTCGCTGATGTTCGGTAGCGGGTAACGATTCTTAATCGTGATATCGTTGAGCTTTCGGTAATCGATGCAAGGTCGTAACTTGCCATCTTTCTTTGGCACGAATAGAACGGGAAATCCTGCTGGGGATTCTGATTCTCGAATGAATCCTTTGTCGAGGTTCTCCTTAAGGTAGTTGCGCAGCTCCTCAAGTTCCTTTTCTGACATCTGGTATATTGGCCCGAATGGGGGCTTCTTGCCTTCCTCGAGCTTAATCTCGTGGTCCCATTCCTGGTGCTGCGGTAATGCCTTCGCAGTCTTCTCATCGCGGAAGAGGTCTATAAACTCTCTGTATTCATCCGGGATGTCAGGAGTTGTACTGTTCTCCTTAACCGTCGCTTTGTGATCCTGGGGCTGGTTGGTATCTGCGCGGTCGACCGCTCTAACTTGGCGCGTCTTGTTCGAAGAGATGTTGTTGATCTCCTTCTCATCCACCAGCTGCGTCGTGAGCTGCGCGGGTCGCTGTCCGGGTGTACCTGATCCGTGACACGTGAGCGTTATTCGCTGGTTCTTCCAGTCGATCCATGGATTGTGCTCTCTTAACCAAGGGAGTCCTAATATGATATCATGGGCGGCCGTTCCCAGAACATCTAGGTCTATCAATTCCTCGTGGTTGAATACTTTCAGACGTCGCTGTACCACATCGTGGGTCACAGTCGACTCTCCTGGCATTGGTTCTCCGTTGGCTACTCGTAAAGGGTATGGTTCCTCCTTTCTTCGCTTCTGCAAGCCTGCTTGCGCGATAGCGGATTGAGACACGTAGTTGCTCTGTGCTCCTGAGTCCAACAATGCCGTCATCCTGGTGCCTTCTAGCACAACAGGGAATTTGATGAGGGACTGGGCCTCATTGGAATCCTGACGTCGATTCCGGGAGCCCTGGACTGCGTTGAGAAAAAGCTCTCGTCCGGGTTGTCCTTGGCGTCCGTTTGCCATATGTCTAAAAAAGACTCGTCCTGGGGCATAAAACCGCTCAGGCGTTTTAGTGTCTCGTGGTTCCTGCACTTCGGATGGAAGCACTCAGCCCATTCTTGGCCGTAGCACCTCTCGTTTTGGACCATGTGCATGTTGAATATGTCTTCTACACATTCAATTCCTGGAAAGTGGAGATTCGTGCGCTTATCCCACAAGTGCTCTGCGCAATAGGTATCCGTACATTCCCACCAGTATTCCTCGCAGCCCTCGGGCTTACTCGGAAACCATCCACTGTCCAGTTTGTACTGTCTGTGGTCTTCGCAGGCTTCGTGGTAGCACTGCGTAGGTGGTAGTCGAGAATGGTACGGGTTTCGAATATCCTGGAACAGCTTCGACGTATAGCTCGTCGTTGGCAAAGCGGGCTGTCGGTCGAAGTCGGGTTCGTCTCGACTTCGAGCGTATAAGTTGTAGTCGTCCAGCTGTTGCTGAGTTGCGGAGTTGCTTTCTTTCCAGCGGATAAAGTCTTCCGTGTGCCATTCTTTGTTGGTTTTCTGTGCATTGGCTACCTGTTGGTCGAATCTCTCAAGTGCTTCGGGGTCACCGAGCAAGTACCGTCTTGACCGTTGAATATTTTCTTCCGTCATCCAATCACGGACAGACTCGACATCCTGTAGGCTTGGTGTCTGGATAGTAACGGATGACGCTTCTCCCTTGTGCTCTAGGATGTTGTTGACAATGGTCAAGTTTATCGTTGGTGCTTTGGGTTCTCGGAAAGCAGGAGTCTGGGTGGATTGGTCGCGCGAGACCATCATGTCCTGACTATGTTGCGTTTTGTCGCATACAATTAAACGTTTCCCTTCCTTTAAATAGTACTTGTCGTTGAGCCGGAAAAAGGAATCGTAGTATCGTTTACCGACAATAATGCTGCCGTCCTTAATGTCGCACTCTACCACATGGTGTTGGCGGGGATCATTGTCAATCCATTCCATTTTAGGGTAGGGTGTTGGTGACCGGATTTGCTTGCTTGGAGCATCCTCATCGGACTCCTCGATGTAGTCGTTGTCGAGTCCGGAAGTGGGGTCTTCCATGAGACGTCCCATCTCATTAGTAACGACCTCCCACTCTTGGTCGCCGCTGTCGTCATGAGCCAGCATGTTCAGCTGCCTGGTTACTTTGTTCTTCATGCGACAGTCGCGGGCGTAGTGGCCTGGCTTGCCACAGCCGTAACAAGTCACTGAAGACTTATCACCGCGGTTATTACTACCCTTCTTTTTCTCATTCCATCGTTCAGGTCCTTTGTTAATGTTGGAGAGGTCCATTGCTGCAGGACCGTAGTATCCACTGTTCGTATCGTTGTGGACACGGCGTCCCATGTTGGCTTGGTAAAGGCCACCACGTTGACCACGGCGGTAGTTGTTGTTGCGCCACTGGTTGCGTGGAGCCTGGGGTGGGCGAGTGACCTGAGTCACGACTCGCACACGAGGGTCCTCTCTTAATTCTTGCTGAAGGTCGTAGAGCTTGACGTCGATACTGATTGCTTCATTTACTAGCGCGTCGAAGGTATCGGTGGATGCGGCAGTCCGCATGAGCTCTTCTTTGACCTTGGGCTTAAGGCCTTGTTTGAACATGGTCATCAGCGCAACGTCGTCCCAGCCGGTGAACGTAGCTACTTGCTGAAACTTGGCAGCGTAGTCGGCGGCGGACGCAGTTTGTCGGATGCGCTGAATCTCGCGTCGGGCGATGGTTGGTTCGTTGTGCACTCCAAATACTTGGCGAATCTGTTCTTTGAACAGATCGAAGTCTTCGATCCATGGGTCGATATCTGCTGAGTTGCTTGCTCCGTCGTGGTAACGGCGAATAAAGGGTTTGATCCAAGTGAACGCGCGATCCTTCATAAACGTACTCACGAAAGTGACACGCTTTTCCTCTGGGATGCGTTCTCCTTGGAACATGAAAAACAGATCGAACTTCATGAGCCAGTCTTCCAGCTTGTCGCGAGTGCCATCAAAGGCCTCGGGTTTAGCCACTGGGTAAACACTGGTAGGGGCAGGCGCCGCTGCCTCCTCGTCCATGTCGAGATCGTCATCAGCCGTACGGCGTGATGCGTTGGAGTTGCTTGGGGTAGCACGGGATCCTGAGGTAGTACTCATCTTGGGGGTGTTCAAAATGTTGAAGTCGTACTTTAAGCAAAGCTCGTAAGCACTAATTCTATTGGTTCTCAGGGATGAGTACGGTGACAGGAAGCCGAGGGGGTTGGTTGCAATAAGGTGTACAGATACGATCTGTCAGTCTTGAGAGCAGGGTAACGATGAGTAGTACAGAGTAGACTGTCTAGCTCGAAGGTTGGGTTTGAGATCCAAAGACAAACTTGATAACTTAGGTTGAACACACACTGTAAGAGTTGTGTTCCTACTAGAATATATACTTAGTAGGAAAGCTAGAGTATCCCTTAATGCGCCTTGTTCCCTTGTAACTCGGGATGCATTGTCTTCCCGGGATGTGGTGGCATCCTGTGATTCTTGGGATGACGCTTCTTGGCGGGATGTCGACGCATGTCACGTGACACGTGACACGCTGTCATCCAAGCGCTTGCCCCGCTTCCCATCAGTACCTTGTTTCCTTCAGAGATCGTAACAGTTGTCTCTAGCACTTTATAGACTACAGCAGCGCGTTGCACGCTTAACTCTTTAGATTTTTTAAATGCCTAAAGGGTAAGCTTAATTCTCTCTTCTTTTAGAAGCAATTTAAGGTCTAGTTGTTAATCTATTGTAGTTTAAAGGTTGGTAGGCCTAATAGCTTGTTAGGGCGCGCTACTTGCCTAGCCGCGCTACTTGCTATACACTTACGTTACTTACCTAATATCTTCTACCTATAAGTAAGAAACGCCTCTTAATAAGATAGTTCTACTATTTATATACTTTAACTATCTTTATATATATCTAGAGATCTATAAAGAGTATAATTCTTTTCTTTAGCTTTCTTTCTTTCTACTAATATATAGTAGTAGAATAACTATAACGTACCCTATAGACAAGCTAATTAATAGGCAAGCTAATTACTTTTGCTAAGAATTAGCCTTTTTCTTAATAACTTTATAAATACTATAGCTATAACGTACATATATAGCGAGCCGGTGTTACGATCTCTAAGAGAACAGGTACTAATAGGAAGCGGGGCACCGCTAAGGATAACAGCGTGTTACAGTCACGTGACGGTCACCTTGCCAAGCATGAACACCTCTGGATATGCAAGGTGACCCGGCCTCACGAGGTACCCTTAACACCTAGGAAATTACAGGTGGTTGGGATACTGCGTGATAGCAGCCACGGATCTCTTCACTATATATTCTAGTAGGAACACAACTCTTACAGTTCGTGTTTAATCCTAAGTTATTAAGTTTGTCTTTAGATCTTAAACCCAACCTTCGAGCTAGACAGTCTACTCTGTACTACTTATTATTACCCCCTGCCTTCGAGACTAACAGATCATATCTGTACACCTTATTGCAACCAACCCCTCGTGTCCCTGTTACTGTATTCATCCCCAAGAACCAATAGAATTAGTGCTTACGAGCTTTGCTTAAAGTACGACTTCAACAGTTGCATAAGCAAATTAGCTATAACGTAAGTGCATAGCGAGTGACGCGGATAAGCGAGTGACGCGCCCTAATAAGCTGTTAGGCCTACTAACTGCAACAGTACAACACCACAACGTTGTACTGTAGCTTACAGTACAGAATATTAATCGCTAACCTCTACTACATCTTTCTTACAAGTGCGCGAATTGTGACCAATCTCTCCGCAGCGCTTACAGTGCCTTTTACCGCTCTTGCCTGCACCTGTTCGAACCCTACCCTCACGACTCTCCCCTTCAACCTGCGCCTTAACGTCGCGTTGAGCTATTAAGTCCTCTGCCTCTTCCTTTGACAGGTCTCCGCCCTTCTGAATACGCTTTCTTTTCCGTGATTTACGCTCAGAGGCTGCTTTATTTGACGCTTCAAGCTGCAGCACTCGGGCTGCTAATAACGTCTGCCCATGCAGCAGCATTGCCGTGCCTCTCTGCAGCTGATCAACGATCTCAACCATCGGAGTTGGTGACGATCCTTAGTGCTTTTGAATACGATCGCGAAGCAGCGTTGATTAAGCCTGGATCTCATTAGCGTTGGTGGGTGTCTTAGGGTTCCATTCGAGCTCCTCTAAGAGCGGCGGTGTTGGCGTGCGGACCTTAACATCAAGCTTTAATAGCACCACCGATGGATCTCTAGGCACTAATCCAGTTGCCTTAAAGCTTGCTGTGATGTTTGACTTTAAAAACGCCTGCTCAAATACCTTTGCAAAGGTCGCGATGAAGGCTTTCTTGTTAATTCTGCTAATATGGTCTAATGCCAAGCCTCTGATCTCTCTGCTGTACGCTCGCTTCAGGGGGGCAAAACAACCCACGTCAAGCGGCTGAAGGATGTGTGACGAGTGCGGAGGCATACAGAGGGTAATTATCTTGTTCTGCTCGCAAAGCTCCTGGAAAGAGAGCGACTTGTGGCTCTCGTGGCCGTCAAGTATCAGCAGCACGTAGCTACCTACCCTCTGGCCTTTGATCCGCTTAATAAAGTGCCTGAGCCAGGCTACACCAAGCTCGTTGGTAGTCCAGCCGTTGTCACTTACCCTAATGCGCCATTGGGGCTTCAAATTAGGGAACCAAGCTTCGTCGTGGTTCTTCGCTTTGAAGATAAGGTAGGGCGCGATTGCCCAGCCCATCGCGTTGATCGCAGCGATCAGAGTCACCCACTCACGATCTCCCTGCTGGACTCCAATAGGCTCAGTACGTCTCTCTGATGCAGTAACTACTTTGACTCGACTTCCAACGCCCATAGTGAAGCCAGTCTCGTCAAAGTTGTAGGTATCTTCGTCCAGGATACCGTACTTGGCCTTAACGTTCTGTACCAGGTCAAACCAGGGCTCAACGACAGCTGGGTCGCTGCAGAGGACTCTCTGGCGATCCCTCTGTCGAGTTATTCGCGATTTCACTCCAGGCTCGCGTTTAACGAAGTTTGAGGCCCATCGCAAGCCAACAGGGCCTGCGTCGCGTGCAGCGCGCAGTTGATTAGCTATATCTTCAACCCAACGAAGCGTTGGGCTAGATCCTTGCTGGTCAAGCTTCCTTATGTACTTTACAAGGGTCTGCTCTTCTGCCTTAGTAAGATTCGATGATTTGGGGTGGGTATCGCGTGTTGATCGCGTTCCAGCGCGTCGGCGGCGGAGAGTTGCCTCTGAGACCTTGTAAACTACAGCAGCGCGTCGCACGCTTAGTTCTTGAGGTTTTTTAATTGCTTGGAGTGCAAGATTGATTCTCTCTTCATTTGGAAGTAATTCAAGGTCTAGTGGTTAATCCATTGAGGTTTGAAGGTAGGTAGACCCATCGGCTTGTTTGGGCGCGTCACTCGCTTATCCGCGTCACTCGCTATGCACTCACGTTATAATATTACTATAAAACTATAATATTACTATAATACTATAGTTATATACTTATATTATTATAGTAACGTAGATTATCACCGAGCCGGCCATATCACCGAACCGGCCACTTTCTCTTGGCACAACCACCTTTTACCCTAACACAACATGCCTTAACAACAACAACTTCAGAATACTACTAGAGAAGGCAGAGTTATCCTTGCTATCCAGGCCTTTTACGCTGGCCAATTTCGCAGTATCCGCAGCGCTGCTAGAGCGTTGAACGTACCTCATCAGCGGGTCTCTGATCGCCTTCGCAATATCACGTTTCAACCAGACGTACGCGCCAATTGCCAGAAACTTACTATACCAGAGGAGCAGACAATTGTCCGGTATATACTTGACCTTGATTCGCGAGGATTTGCGCCCCAGCTATGTGAGGTAGCAGATATAGCTGATAAGATACTTAGTGTGCGTAGTGGAGAGCCTGTTGGCAAACTATGGGCCAGCAGGCTTGTAATGCGTTCAGACGAGCTCAAAATGGCCTTCAATCGAGCCAAGGATAGACAGAGGATACTACAGGAAGATCCTGAGATAATCAGCGCGTGGTTCAAGCTAGTGGAGGACACTAAAGTCAAGTACGGCGTCTACAACAACGACGTGCATAACTTTGATGAAACTGGGTTTCAGATAGGCGTCGCTTCGTCTTCAAAGGTTGTCACAGGCTCAGAGAGACGTGCTCGGCCAGAGCTTGTTCAGCCAGGCGATCGCGAGTGGGTTACCGTTATCCAGAGCATCTGCGCCGCTGGGTATGCAACCCCGCCTTTCATCATCTACAAAGGACGCGTCCACATCTCTGCCTGGTACGAGGAGACAGATATACCATACAACTGGAAGCTCTTAGTCTCTGAGAACGGCTGGACAAACAACGCGCTTGGCCTTAAGTGGTTGAAGCACTTTGACGCGCATACAAAGACGCGTCAGGTGGGGGTGTACAGGTTGCTCATCTTAGACGGCCATGTGAGCCACCTCAACCAGGAGTTCAAGGACTATTGCCTGGAGAACAAAATCCTCACTCTCTGCATGCCACCTCACTCATTGCACATCCTCCAGCCACTTAACGTGGTCTGTTTCTCGCCGTTGAAGCGCAAGTACTCCCAACGCGTTTGAGACTTAGCACGCCAACGCGTCTTCCACATTAACAAGGAAGGCTTCCTACCAGCCTTTAGGGACGCGTTCCTTGATGTGTTTACAAAGGTTAACTGCCAAAAGGCCTTTGAGGCATCAGGGCTTGTTCCTACTAACGCGCAGGTGGTGTTAGATCGCCTTGAAGTGCGGCTGCATATCCCACTAGCAGTACCTCTACCCGAAACGCCATGGCAATCTAAGACGCCAAGTAATACACATGAGTTTGGGTCTCAATCCAAGCTTGTAAGCGACTCCTTCCGACGATCACCAAGTGCAGCGCAAGAAGGGTTCTCAAAGCTTGTAAAAGGGGCTGAAGAGATGCTGCACGAAAACGTCCTTATTAAGGCCCGCGTGCGAGAGCTTGAAGAGCAATTAGCAGTAATGACTAAGAGAAAATCGCGTAAGAGAAAGCAGATTCAGCATGGTGGCACACTTGAGTATGGCCCAGCAGCATCGCGGGTAGCTGCTGAGACGTCTGTGGCAGCTCAGCCATCTAAGAAGACTCGGGGTGGAGGTGGTCAACTAGGAGCTTAATCAACTGTTCGGCGCTGTGGGAACTGCGGCAAGACTGGACACAAC